>OW285240.1:52208971-54608971 GCA_935421215.2 Melolontha melolontha
CTCTCCTGTACCCGTTCAATATTGTCATCCGTGTGCACCGTTCGTCGTCTGCCGGCACCAGGAAGGTTCCTTACTGCCCCTTGTTCTCGAAAATTTGCAACCAGACAGTTTATTGTTGACTCTGAGGGTCCAACCCGCACATTAAAATAACGACGATATGCACGCTGAGTCAAAACAATGGATCCTTGATTTGAGAAATAAAGTTCAACGATTTTGGCACGTTGTTCAATTGTGTACTGTTCCATTTTAAATTTCCCAAGTCTTCTTTACAAAATACTGAAAACAAACAAAAAAAAAAAGTTATAAGGAATTAAAACACCTTTTCTCATTTTGGGCCACCCTGTATATGAATTGATAAATTATTGGAGTTTTTCGGCTTTTATATGAAAATATTACTTAGTAATAGGATGTTGCGACGGGCTTTCGTTTCCAAAATCTAGCTCAAATTCAATAACAATTAGATTAAAATATAGTCCATTATACTGGATGGTTTGTTTTCAATAAAGCTTAGATTTTATGAATATATAAATAACAAAATATGCATCAAGATTCTAAATTTTTTATAACTTTCTAATAAAAACCAAATCCAATGCTATGAAACAAGACTGTCTAACAATAAGTACATCTATTAATTTTTAACTTACGACTTACGATTAGAGACTGGACACACGGGTTGAAATGACGTCGTCATTACGACGGACGATATAAATAGTCTGCAACATCTGTAAGTACATCACGCAGGTATTGAATGCACTATTGCGCACATCTGTTTTCATCGAGAATTGCGACGCTTTTTTGTTGGATATTTAGAGTTAAATTTCTGTTTTCATGGGCGTAGATAGAAGCGTGTGGAGTTTTAATAATTTAGTCTATTTAGATTATATTTGGTAAGATAAATAAAGTGCTGTGAGTTAGTTTCTTCTTTTCATAGTTTTAACTGTTAATTACATCGTAATTTTTGTGATAGATCCTGTTTAATATCGTTTGATTTAATCTACTTCTCCCAATTATTTCGACGTAAGTGAGCATTGAATTTCGTTCAGTTTCAATAACCTACGCATACATTTTTAGTTTTCATTTATTTAGATCTAGAGCATTGTTTAAGTTACTTTTTCAGATATGATATGGAAGAACGTCGAGAACGGCATCGTCAAACAATAGCGAGTTGGATTAACGGTCATACTGATTATATGTCCATTGTCAGTGATTCCCAAATTTATTGCAAAATCTGCAAAATATCGTTAAAAAATCCATGAAATCGCACGTACAATGTCACTTAGCATCGCAAATACATGCACAGAAATTGGAACCGTTGGAATCTGACAATTTTAACAAAGAACTCTGTGAAACTTTTACGGCGGCTAATGTTCGAAATGTTCCTGATGAATCCACCTTTCGCAAATATTATGTTTCTAAGTGCTACACGAAAGCAGTAGAACGCATTAGAAGCCATCTTTCAAATCAGTAGCTCTAGATAAGTGCCGACGAAACTGTCGATATATTAGGACGCAGTGTGGTAAATGTTGTAGCTGGTGTACTATATCCAACTATTCCATATAACGCATATGTAATAGCAACAAAAGTTATAAATACAGTTGATATGGAAACAGAGGCTGAAACCATTAACGAGAATATTCAAAAAATACTTCATTCGGACGACAGGTACAAAGAAAAAGTACTTTTATTTGTAAGTGACAGTTCTGTATATATGTTAAAAACAGGCAGACTATTAAAGGAAACATATCCTATTATGCTGCCTATTACTTGTGTAGCACACGCTCTCCACAGAATCTGTGAATATATCAGAGACACCTTTCCAGAAGTTGATAGACTTGTATCCGCTTTTAAAAAAGTTTTCAGAAAAGCACCATTGAAAGTAGCTCTTACAGGGAAAAACTGCCATCTTTGTCACTGCCTCCTTTTCCAGTAATAACTAGATGGGGACATGATTGGAAGCTACTAGTTTTTATGCAGAGAATTTCGATAGTTTACAAAATTTCGTTGCATGTTTAAATGACGATGCTCAGAGTATTTCTGTGTGCAAGGAACTAACACAAATTCCACATTTAAAAAACCAGTTGTACTTTCTTCAGGAACACTTTGGAAATTTGCCAAAACTAATCACTTATCACATCTAACTGCAAAATACGTGGAAATAAAATAATATTTCCAGTATGCACCTATAACCAGTTGCGATGTAGAAAGGACGTTTTCTATTTACAAAGATGTATTTCATTCAAAGAGAACAAATTTTGCAGAAGAGAACCTTGGGATAGTATTGCTAGTCAATATTAATACTCCTTTACTCAACTTGAACTACAAAATGAACAAATAAAAATGTATTTCGTATTTTGCCGCCGTATATATACCCGTTTTAGTATTATAAGTATAATTGTATAAGTCATCATCCTCTCGTGTCCGGTCTTTACTTGTGATGTATATATCCAGTTATTACAATTAACAACTATTAAAAAAATTGACAATTAGATGCTTTTCTAAATTTTCCGAAGTAATTGGAGCATTTTTTTAATCGCTTGTAATATAAAGCTTTAACTTTCCAAAGAATTTTAAATTCTTGATTTCTTTCTAATATCTACTAAGTTTAACTTTTTAAAAATTAGTTCTTTAGTTTCTATAATAGTTGACAATGCGTTGTGGCTTTTGTTTATTGCATTTACAGATTAAGTCAAAAGCAGTTCTCTTTCTTCTAATTTCCAAATTGTTTCTGCTACTACAGAAAAATTTGTTGCAACAAATACCAATTGATTTGCTATTATATTATTTTTTAAAGGCTCTTTTGCTTTTTTATAGCGTCTGAATCATCATGGAACTTTAAAATAAAATTTTTAATATTTCGATAATTTTTTTAATAAAAAATTGCGGCATTTAACCGTATTCCCCACCTAGTGATTACTGGTTGTGGAGGTAATTGTAAATCAAGAAATGATTCTTTGTACAACTGAACCCGTAATAGCGCTTCTAAAAAGATGTTTTACATTAGAAATTCATTCATTCACAAGATGAAATTGATTTCTGATTTCTTTGGCAACTCTATTAATTAAGTAGTATGAATTAAATTAGGAAAATATATCTTTAAATTAACTAAGACTTTACGCATATAAGAAGTAGCATCGGACAGCATTAATATAATTTTATCATATTATTACGTATTACATCGGGCAGGAAAAATTTCGCTAATCCATTTTTAATAAAACGAATTATTGCAAGCAACAACACTGGCCTTTCGAAATTTCCGAAATACAATAGCCCTCCCCGGACTTACCTTTCGTGGGCGGGTTACTGTTAAACCTACAAGTCAGCCGACCAGTACCACTGACCTAGCACGAGTGAAAACGGCGTGAGTTTCTTGACGAAACGTTGTTAACCTGACTGATCTATATTTAAAAAGGGCACTACCGCGATTTGAAGGCTGCTTGTATAAGTGGATATACGTTACGTGGAGTACGTACATGTGATAATGAATCCATGTAGCTCCCAGGCCTAAGGAGCGAAAGGAATTAAAAGAAAACGAACGACAACCCAAATAACATGTAATAATGTTTATTTTAAACGTTTGTAACACAGAGCGCATAAACAGTAAATAAACATTGGAACATCTCTATACCGCCTAATTCTGAGTAAACGCAACGATCCGAATGTATGAATATTTCTCCCGCTTCGAATACAATTTCCCTGAATGCTGTAGGCGCGTCAACATCGATGTTATACATATAGAAAGCGCCAATTAAGTTGGCGCGAGGAGGTGGTTTAGCAACAGAATGTTTTGTGATTGGCTTAACGCGTTCAGGGGATTTTTATTCGGAGCGGGAGAAATATTCGTACATTCAGGCCGTTGGGTTTGCTCAGAATCAGGCGGTATATAAATGTAAAGTAATGACAATATATCTAATTAGCGGAATAGCACAGTGAGTGAAGCCCTGTATATAAATATTTGACTCAAAATATGTACTATAATAAAATACAAAATACATAAGTAAATACGTCAATACCAAGATAATGATTTGGTATCGATTTACCAAAATACTAAATGAATGACAACTTTGAGCGTGTCTGTATATTTGAACAAATAGTTTATGCAATATGGACAAAAAGACAAGATTTCTTTCAAAATATTTCATAAACGTTAACAATAAAATACAAATATATGCATGAAATTTATTAGAAATAAATATGACCCAAAATGATTATATATATATATATATATATATATATATATATACATATATATATATATATATATATATATATATATATATATATATAGGTAAATTCAATTTGTTGGCGATTTAAGGTCTGGTTTTACTTCAAAATGTATATATTTAAAACAATCCTACATGTTTCGGCAAATGATGCCTTTTTCAAGGAATATAAAATATAAATGACAGTATATTAATGTCATACTTATACATTTGTAGTTGCCATGGATAAAATATTCAAAGATACATTCCAGTTAAATAATAATAAATCATGCCTTAGTATTCTAAAATAGATAGACAACAAAAACAGGGAAAAGCAAGACATGAGTTATTATTATGTATGCGCCTGTGGAGCGACTTAAGCATTCGCCTCAAACGAGAAGGAAAACCATGAAAACCTACTCGGACAGCCAGTCAGAGATCAAAACACGGAACTGTCAGCATGAAAAGGAAATGTATAGATATTTAAATAACATAAGATATATAATTATATAACAGCAACATAAATTATGATGGTAATTTTAGAATACTAAGGCATGATTTATTATCATTAAACTGGAATGTATCTTTGAATATTTTATCCATGGCAACTACAAATGTATAAGTATGACATTAATATACTGTCATTTATATTTTATATTCCTTGAAAACGGCATCATTTGCCGAAACATGAAGGATTGTTTTAAATATATACATTTAAGTAAAACCAGACCTTAAATCGCCAACAAATTGAATTTACCATATATATATATATATATATATATATATATATATATATATATATATATATATATATACATATATATATATATACATATATATATACATATATATATATATATACATATATATATATATAGATATATATGTACAAAGTCATTGCTTTCACAAAAGAAGGATAATGAAAATATAATTACGCATACTAATACACGCAACATGAAGTTAGATATGTCTGAGGTCTTGTAATATTTTACTAATATTTATTTGCTCGTAATACTGCATATAAATTATCTGCAAAATTGAACTAACTTTAATTTTGTTTATTGTTACAAAGAGTTACAAGAGTTCTTAAAACAAGCTATATTTTTTATATAAAATTTATGCAATCATGGTATACCGGGTGTGCCATTAGTGCGTCAGGAGAGTTTAGCATGAAAACTAACAGATTTTCTGTACGTATATAGTACACTCACTTTCATATGAAATACACCACCCAATAAGAAATTGACTACAATTTTGAAACTTCGGTAAAATAAAGCTTTCTTATTATCTAAGAAACGATGAAAGTTTAGTTGAAAAATGCAAAACAAAAACTAACATTTTTCAAGAAGAAGCTAGTAGTGGGTTGCATCCCCACGCGTAGCTATGTATGCATTAACTCTTCTTCCCTTGCTCTCTATTAAGTGGTCGATGTCCTCCTGGGGTATCTCGTTCCATGTAACCTCTAGATGGTGTCGAAGTTCATTCAAATTCTGAAGAGGCCTGGGTAGTTGTCTTAGTCGCCGACCCATCATATCTCAGACATGTTCAATCGGCGACAAGTCCAGTGACCGTGCAGGCCATGGCAAAATCTGCAATCCAACCTGCTCCAGGAATGTTCTTGTAACCACAGCAGTATGGGGTGTTGCATTATCCTGTTGGAAAGTGGCATTCTGCAACGTCTGCCTGAAAGGTACTAACACCGGTTCCAGAACGGTGTCGATGTAACGACGTGCATTTAATGTGCCCGGAATGAATGTAAGGGGTGACCTTCGTCCTGCACATATCGCCCCCCAAACCATAACCCCAGGTGTTAAGGCTGTGTGTCGTCTTTGAAGGAACTCCAAATTCCGTCTTTCTCCTCGATATCGCCGCATCCTTCTACGACCATCATTCACCCATAAACAAAACCTTGATTCATCACTAAAGATGATGTCATTCCATTGATGAACCCACCCTTGCCATTCTTGACACCATGCAAGTCTGGCTGCTTTATGGGGAGGTGTTAATGGAAGCCGAAAGTAAGGACGGTATGAATGTAGCCCAAAGGAAGAAATTCTTTTGTAAACAGTTGCCATCGACAAGTGTCGGTTCAAAGCTCTCATCCAATCCACAGCAATCGACTTTGTTGTTTGAAATCGATCCCTGGTAGCCATCCGCCTAAGAAATCGGTCTTCACGTGCGTTGCTTCTTCGGGGGGTTTTCCAGCAGGACGGCGCCTCTGAATACCTTCTTCGGACAATAAAGACCATATCCGAGCAACTGCAGTGTGGTCCGGATTCAACCTTCTCCCAATCTCTTGGAATGAGAGACCCGCCTCTTTCATACCGATAATTCGGCCCCTAACTAAATCATTAATATGGGTAAAATTTCGACGACGTCGCACTGGGGGCATTACAAAGTGTCTACTTGACAATTTGACAATCAAATAAACTGACATTTTGTTGGCAGAAATTCATTAATTGGTAGGAAGAAAATATAGAAAGTTGGAGATAACAATGATACAGGAAACATAATAGTTGAGTTTTTTCGGCGGAAACTTAGTTGATAATAAAGCATTATTTTCCCGAAGTATCAAAATTTTGGTTTTTTGAATTTTAGTGGGTGATGGATTTCATATGAAAGTGAGTATATATCACAGAGGATATTGTAAAATTATTTACGAATATACAGGGTGTTAAAAATTCCGGCATCCATCTTTAGATTTTGCAGTCTAAATGGACTACTATATTTTTTAGAAATTATTTTGATAGACACCTAAATTACCTTTGGCGTGATATATGGTTATGTACACTTCCGCCAGCTAGTTTTAGTTATATTGGAAAAATTTCAGTTTTCACACTGACGTTTTAAGACGTAGGCTGAAGATGGGTATCATGCATCGAATTATTCTTTGGATATCAATTTGGGGTCTAACACTTTATATGCTTCAAGATTGTATAATATAAAAATATATACAGCGTGTTAAATAGGTCGTGCCACATTTATCGAAATTCAAACGCTTCTCTCTCTATTTTTTTAATGGAACGTATATTTTTCGATATTATCAGCAAATTCCCTGTAAAATTTCCTTCAAAATGGTACCAGTAACGTAATACTTATTTACAGAATTTTCGACGATATTCCAGTTTTATGAAAAATATCTTTAATGCTATCAATATTCAGTACATCTAACATAGCTACATACATAATACGTAATACAAAATGATTATTATGTACACTTCTTGATTTTTTAATAATAAATTAATCTTAATTATATGATGCTCGAATATGTTCCAATTCTGCTCTATGCACGTTCTCAGCTTTCTATGTATGGACTGCCTTAGATTTTAGTCGTATTGTTCTCGTGCAAATAGGGAAAGTGTTTCTTATACGTTGCTTCATGTTCTCTGTGATTGTGGTGAGTGTCTTGTAAACTATGTTCTTTATAGTAAACAACAGAAAAAAAAACCCAAGGAGTGAGATATTGTAATCGCGGTGGTCAGCTCATTGGACCTTCTCTCCCAATCCACCTATTAGTAAATACCCTATCTAAGTGCGCTCTTGCAGCAACTCCGTAATTTGCGGGTAAACCATGGTGTTGGTACCACAATCTGTCCATGAAGTTACCTAGTTGGCCTTCAAGTAGCATTGTTAATTATTTTGTAAGAAGTTTCTATAAATTTCTCAAGTTAAACTATCCTTAAAGTAGAATGGACCTACAATGCTGTTTCCTATGGTGCCTCCCTAAGTATTAACAGTCCATTTCTGATGATACAAAATAGGTTGCACAAAATCAGGGTTACTTGTGTGATAGTAGTGTGAATTTTTCCTATTCATTATTCCAGAATTGGCAAATGTTGCTTCATCTGTGAAAAGTACATAGACTAGAAAGTTTTGATCTTGATATAATCGCAAAAGCATCCATTCACAATACATAAGTCTCTTTTCAAAATCTGTTGGTAATAAGCCTTGGTGAATATTAATTTTATAAGGGTGAAACATATGTTTTTTAAAAGTTCTCCTCGTGCTAATGGTTTTAATTCCATTTTGTTTCGAAAATGGCCGTTAAAATTAATAATTTTATTATTACGATATCGTATTAGTTACTTATATAACAAATAATACTAATGGGTTCGATTTTAATCATCTTCGACAAGGATTGAATGCACATTGTTCTTCATACAACAAATAATGCTTTATGTTACTTTTAGAATAGTCAAATTTTGTACTTGCATTTCCCTATTTCACTACTAATTGTGCCATGTATTACCATGCTACATGCTAACTTCGAAAGTATGGTTTTATTTACGTATCAAACGTTTGTGAAATATACCACAATAACACGCAACAAAAAAATAGCTTCTACTATTTTAGTTGAATTTAATACTAGTTTTTATTTACTGAATATTTCTACAATAAATTCACTACAAATATTTTGTTCTCTGTGCAGCTACATTTTTCTCAGTGGAATAACACATTAACAGTATTGTTATAGCTTCCATATTCGTACATAGTTTTATTTTCAAATGTTATTCCATTTTTTAAATTTAATTTAATTAATTAAAGTATAACCGGCATAACATTCATCTACCGATTTTACTTATTTACCATTCTATAATTCACACGAGGGTATTATTTCAACAAAGTCTATGTTTATAATAATTAATTAAACTTTTTATTTAATGTAAGCTTCTTATAACAATTCCAGCTTTCTTTAGTTGTATATTCATGTGTTGAAATTAAGTAATCCCATGTACATTTTAATTACCGCCTTAATGTTAAATTTGAAATTTATTTGATTAAATAACCAAAAATAGCTTATTTTCTATTGTAACTTCACTTCACGTTGTAGAGGTTCTTTGGTTCGGCGACGTATTATATTATTAACTTCTCGATGCTTCAATGCTCTCGCCGGCATCTTCTTCTGGAGCGTGTATTAATCAAGCTGCAACACGCTGATGTGTGCGGGCCTTTTTTATGCCCATCTTGATAGCGCCGGGAACACGGGCGACGCTATCATGTCTGCTGTTGACGCCCAGGGCGTTTCATGTTCAGTCCGTATGTTCTTGGTTGCACATGTCGATGCTGTTTACTTTATTCTTAGGACCAGTCAAGTTGTTGAAATTCGCTGTCCATCGCCCCGTTTATTAAAGCTATTTGGTCGCTTCTCCATTTCGGTGATTTTCATAAGGATTCGTGCCCACAGGTGGGTATTTCTATTCTGTATTGTGA
Organism: Melolontha melolontha; assembly: GCA_935421215.2. Classification (NCBI taxonomy): domain Eukaryota; kingdom Metazoa; phylum Arthropoda; class Insecta; order Coleoptera; family Scarabaeidae; genus Melolontha; species Melolontha melolontha. The sequence goes on from OW285240.1 coordinate 52,218,382, forward strand.
TGTTATTAAAAACTATTTCGTGTAGGGTCGCCATGAAATGTGCTGAAGACGATGTGGCTTCCTGCTTCTGTACCGCTAATTTATTCTGTCTTTGTAGTCGTAATTTATATATCCAAAGTCTAGTGTCCTCCTACCCACTAAACCCACGCGGTACACGGTCCTTACAATAATATATGTTGTTAAGTCCTATCAAATAGTCCATGGAATCGAAGTATTTGGGGGTATTGTTTGACCTAAGGTTTACGTGCTATCCACGCATCGTAAAAACCACCAATAAAGCAACCACTGCCTTGGCCAGGTGTAGGCGAATGTGTGGGATAACTGAGAACTCAGTCCCAAAATTACTCTCAATATAGCAATATACAAGCGTAATTAGACCTATGTGTCACACTCTAAGTGTCACACAGGCCATAAGAGCAACTCCTACCGCTGCTTTAGAGGTGCTACTAAATTTGTCACCTCTAGATATCCATATGAAAAGAGAAGCAAGGTCTATGCTGTGTTAGTGGTGATACTAAATTTATGACATCTAGATATTCATATACAAGGAGAATCAAGGTCAATATCTGAAAGACTAATGCAAGGCCAAACAACTAAAAGCAACTCACAACTCTGACCGTCATAAATTGATAGAAGAACTCAAGCTAGATCTCATTGCTTGATGCCATGGTTCAGAAGTTCAGCTTTGATAAGAAATATAACAGAGTCATATAAGTTAAAGAGAAGTGGAAATAAATCTCACCCATCCAGGCAGAATCCGTCTGCTACACTATGGCTCTAAAACAGAAAAAAATGTTGGAGCCGAAATATATCCTCTAAGCATAACTTTAGGTTGCATCATGAAGTTATGGATAGTTGCAGATCATCTATGATATAATGAACTCAAGAAAGTGTTAAACTGGTGTTTTATTGCGAAATTTGTGACCATCAATTCAATAACTTTTCTCTAGAAGAAAAAGTAAATGTATATTTCATTAAGATGAGGCTCCGTATCATACAGCTAAAGTAAACATGCAGTGACTCAAAGATAAATATGTTAATATTTTGGATTGCGCGAGGAATAGTACTGAACTAAAGCTTATAGAAAATTTCTGGTCTAGGCTGAATGTTATTGGCGCTAAAAATAATAATCCTAACAGAAAACAATTAAGTAGTTAGTGAAGCGTAGACAAATATTATTACTTGTAAAGACTTAGAAGTTAGTAGATTCAATGCCAAGAAGGCTGCACAGAGAACGAGATATAGTTATTACTACAATTGTAATACGTGAAACTATAAAAGATAATTACTATCGAGATATGATAAAAATACACATTATTGTGATTTCTGGAGTAGTTGCTTGTACAACACAATTGTGGTAAAACAGTATATTAAAGTTGTGGTAAAGAAATACTATACGGCGTAGAAATTGTTAACTATCGTTATGTTGCTGATACTAATAATAAAAAATTAATAACTTTATTGCTACAGCATCGAAATAGGTACTTATAACAAACAATACTAATTGTTTCAATTTTAATAATCTTCTTCCACAAAGATCGAATGCAAATTGTCCTTCATACAAAAAATAATGGTTTATGTTACTTTTACGATAGTCAAATTTTATAGTTATTCACATCTCTGTTTGACTACTAATTGTATTGTGTATTATACCACACTTACAATTGTTCGGAGTTATATTCATATTAAACGTTTGTAAAATCTACAACACCGAACTACAAAAAAATAGTTTCTAATATTTTTAGTCTAGTTAGATTGAATGCTTATTTTTGTATACTGGACTACAGTTGTAATGTATATGTTTACAATGCATTGACTACAAATATTTTGTTCTCATTTTCCTCACTATAGAACCGTTATAAAATCAAAAGATTTATTTACGGGATATTAAAGATTTGTTTTAATTTACTTTGTAATTAAATGTAATTAATTAATGTAATTAATTCACACTTTGAATTATATGCTAAAGTTATTTATACAGTGAGTCCGTAATGTAACACATTAAAGAAAAAACTTTACGAGATATTTAATTTCCAAGAACAACAAAAGCGATATTAGGATATAACTTTTTAAGTTTTAGAAGTTTTACATTAAGACAATATCCTGCCAATTCTGAGAGTACCTAAAACTAAAACAATTTCATACATTGCGACGCTTAGCGAATTTTGTTTACTAAGTGAATACTTAAGTTTTGTGTCGATAAAATGGTGCGTTATAGCGAAAGGCAAAGAATTGAAATTTTGATAACGAAAAGATACGGCGACCATGTTAGGACAAAGGAGGAAATCTGTGAACAATTCAATAAGTATCCAACTTTAGAACCAATATCAAGAAGAACTGTGGGTACATTATTACAGAAATTTCAAGGATGTGTTTTGCGAATGAATCGCTTCGATAACTATCCCGAGTTCATGAATAACATTATTATTTCTGATGAAGCCTCCTCATTCAATCGTAATGGAAACGTTAATCGACAGAATTGTCGATATTGGGCAAATGTAAATCCTCATCGGTCTATGAAAAGTTACACCCAGTTTCTAGAAAAAGTAATTGTCTGAGAGGGTATTGTCAGAGATCGTATTTTCCGACTCTTCTTAATTGATGGCAATTTGACTGGGGACAAGTAGTTAGACCATTTAGAAAATCATTTGATTCCTGCACTCGCTGTTCTATACACAAACGATAATAATCCCGACCTACACAACGACAATCTAGTCAACAAGATGGCGCACCCGCTAATTTTCAGTTTACGGCACGAAATTACTTGAATAATGTTTTTCCAGAAAAATGGATCTAAAAAGGGAAGAGACCAACGAAGACTGACGTATTAAAGAATAAAATTCGAGATGAAATTAGGGCGGTTCAGCCAGCAGTTATTCAATAACGTCATTCAAGAATTTAACTATCGTATCGCTTATTATCAGAAAGTGAATAGAAATTAGTTTAAACAATTAATGTAATGTTTCATTTCCTTTTTTAACTCCTAACACAATTTTTTGCTCCTTAAGTTATAACTAAGGGCCGGATTATATGCAAAAAAAAACTGAAAATATGCGCATAAATATGCAGATGTTTTAGCCTAAATATGCACTTCCTTATGAAAAATATGCAGGTAAAAAAAATACGACGAATATTAGAAAATGGAATACTGTAGAAAAAAATATTCTATTATGTTTACTACAAGTTCATTTAGAACAATTTACAACATAATTAACTATAAAAACAATTTACAATCACATATTTCTCAAAGTTTTCAACAGAAAAATTGTGACGCTCATCTGAAAACATGTATTTATATATTGAAAAGGTTCGCTCTACGTCGATGCTTGTTATAGGAGCATATTACAAATTAGAAATATCATCTATTGTCAACTGAATATTTTTACTGAATCACAACACAAGATTTTAGCAATGTCCTTTAGCTTTTTAAAACCCTCATTTTTTCCTATTACACTTAAAAATTTTTCATATACGGACTGTCCCACTCCTCCTTTAACATCAAAACATGACTTTTCAAATTTGTTTATTATTTCAACGCTCTCGATTAGCGACATAAATTGTTTTTTCCAACTGCAATATAGAAGTGGAAATAAAACTGTAACTGGCTTTAATAAACGCCTACTGTTGAGGCGAATACACCTTTTGGGCGTCTATCACAGATTGTGCATCTCTGTCAAGATCCATAATAATTGTTTTTATTACTTCATAATGATTTGCATGAAAAATAGCAGCCTCCAGCCACGTTCCCCATCGTGTGATTACTGGTTGAGGAGGAAGCGGAACACCGAGTAGATGTTGTTTGTAAAACTGAACTCGTAATGGGCCCTTTAAAAATACTTTCATAGCACTGCTAATTAAAGTATTTACTAAGGAAAAATCGTCTGTGCGCCAAACAAGTTGTGTGAAATTTGTGTAAAAGATTTTCGAGTTGAAAGCTGCCTTCACCATGTATGGTGCAGCATCCGTCAAAAACAATAGAATTTTCTCTGTTGGAATCGATTCCGGTAAGAAGAAAGTTTCCAGTTCTTCCTGTATAAACCTTGTTATTGTCAAAGTTGGAAAAGGCAAATGCCTTTTCCAACTCTTTGGATAAATTAAATAAGATTTTGCTGGAACCGATACGTTAAGCATGCCAATCATTAAATGAACTATGTATCGGCCCCCACTATCAGTAGTTTCATAGATATTTGTTTGCAACAGCCTTCTTAATGCTATTCAATGTTTCTGCATAGATACAGCGAATATATTTTTTCTTAACGTGCTCTCGCCGGGAATGTTATATTTGCGAATGTACTTTTACAAAAATAACTTGACATTTAATTGTTTAATTTATGTAGTGGAATATCTGCCGAGACAAACATTTGTCGCAAATCTTCATTAAATTGTTCTTGTTTCGATTTTTTTGAAAGTTGATGGCAAACATTGCGGAAATGTTTGCTAACTCTTCTTCGCCAATTTCATCTTTGTTAGTTTTGCAGCATGAGATGGAGTTTTCATATGTTGGTCGACTTGGAACTTTCGCTCACTTGTAATCTGCAAAAAAAAATATCACATCATCGGTTGTTTTCTTATAAAATAAATGTTTTATTCAAATTTACACAAAACCTATGTCTCTTATACTTTGTCGGACGTATTTTTAAACAAAAACACTGTAAATTATCATTTTATACAAATCATGGAACAAATACTAAACATATTACTATATTTATTCTTGCCACAACATCCAAGCCTTCTAGAAAAAATCAACAAATTAACGTTCTATTTGGCTATTAAGAACTATTCGAATTATTCGATCGATTTAATCGAAAGAAACCATATTTCATACGAAAGCGTGGCCAGAAAATTGTACATCATCCGTAAGTTCTATATCAAGGATATTACATCTTGATCACTTCACGTCGAACCGACCTCGCCGCAATTCGATAATACGCATAAATAAGAATTTCAAGACACGATCCCAGATGAACTCTCTAAACACAAACATAAAGAATCTTAGCATGACTTCGCGAACCGAACCGCGCACGAAAGAAAAAGAGATTTTAATCGCGATTCAGGTCATTATACACGCCGGATTCGTTCGATGTACATGCCATGTACATCGAAATTTTCGACATCGGTGACTTACCGTCGGGAATACAAAATGCAGAAGGATAAGTTTAGAAAAAGTGCCGATTTTTTTAGAGAGTTTTGATGCGAAAAAAAATAAATAAGTATGTAAGTACAACCTAGCCCACAGTTGTATTAATATTTAATGAGCGATACGAATTCGCCGTTTTCAAATCGTGACGATTATATATGCAGATGTGTACTACTTGAAATTTGGAGACGTGTGAAAATTCTGTCATTATATATATATATATATATATATATATATATATATATATATATATATGACAATGTTCACATATAATAATAATAGGTTTTACTATCCAATAGATACAAATCCACTTAAAGGCTTAGATAGAAATACAAATACATGAATATACGTTGCAGTGCTAATTCTATATATAAATTCAAATTTTTAATTCATTTATCAAAAGAATCATAATAGGTACTTATTTTCGCCATATGCTATTACAGCTTTAGGCAAAATATTAGTTCTTGCATAAGGAACCGAAAATGTAGTGCCGTAATTTACAAGAAATTTTACTTAATCTTACTTAAGATAAGTGACGATGGAGAATCAATTCTGTTTGTAATAATTTTCATTAAAAACGCGACTGATATCTGAAAGAAAATATTTCAAGAACCTCTTTTGAATTTTCTCGAAACCATGCTGCTGGTAGGTATACAAGGATAGAAAAATGCATTTCCGGACATTATAGAAGTCACGTGTAGAATTGGTCCATACTACTTCATATACCATTGGTTTGATTTACTGAGGGGTTAAGAGAGCGTATTCTTAGAGATTTGGACGAAGAATATTAACTGCTTGCAATTGGATGATGCACTACTAGAAGTACCAAATTGACCTGTAGTAGCGGTACAATTTTTAAACTAAACTATGGAATTGAATTTGTGTATAATGTTGTACACAGGTCCGTCTTCAAATAAAAAACAAATTTAGCAATAATTTCATTCGTAGTAGATACGACGTAATGCCACTTGATTACCTGGATTTTCTCTTCAACGCTATAAAACATTTTTCTAAACTTATCTGTGCAAATTGACACCAAAATTAAAAATACGAGGTGCATTTTAGTTATAACTAGAGAACGGACACGCTTACCACATGACGCAAAGCCCAGTGCAGTACTGGCGATAGGCTGTATTTCTAAAATATTTAATTTTATTTATATAATGGGAGAACGAATGGGTGGTGATCTATAAAATTACGAAATACATATTTATTTGTTGAAAAGTTGTATTTATAAAGTTTTTAATTTTATTTATATAATTGGAAAACATACGGGTGGTGATCTATCTGTCTAAAATTACGAAATATATATGTATTTGTTGAAAAGTTGTATTTTTAAAGTTTTCAATTTTATTTCTATAATTGGAACATTTTTATTTGTTCATTTTGTCGTTCAAGTTGAGTAAAGGAGTATTAATATTGACTAGCAATAGTTTCTCAAGGTTTTCTTCTGTTAATTTTGTTCTCTTTGAATTAAGTACATCCTTATAAATAGAAAACGTCCTTTCTACATCGCAACTGGTTATAGGTGCATACTGGAAATATTCTTTTATTTCTTCATATTTAGCCGTTAGATTTTGTGGAATTGTTTCCATACATAATTGCTGCAATGTAATTATATCTAGATTTTTATTAAGAATTGCTTCAAACTTTTGCCGAAGGCCACATCCGAAGTCACTTGAAATACTTTTCAAATTATTAACAGCCACATCTAATGTGGTTAATCCGTCATTTAATTTGAGATTTCGATTTTCAAAATAAGTGATTAGTTTTGGCAATTTTCCAAAGTGTTCGTGAAGAAAGTACAACTGATTTTTTAAATTTGGGATTTGTGTGAGCTCCTTGCACTCACCAATACTTCTAGTATCCTCCTTTAGCAGTGTTACGAAATGTTTTAGACTATCGAAATTCTCAGCATAATAACTATGTAGTAGCTTCCAGCCATGTTCTCCATCTAGTTATTACTGGAGTGGGAGGCAGTGACAGAGATGAAAATTTTTCCCTGAAAAGAGCTACTCTCAATGGTGCTTTTCTGAAAACTTTTTTTTAAAGCCGATACAAGTCTATCAACTTCCGGAAAAGTGTCTCTGATATATTCACAGATTCTGTGGAGATCATGTGCTACACAAGTAATATGCAGCATATTAGGATATGTTTTCTTCAATAATCTGCCTGTTTTTAACATATACGCAGCACTATCACTGACAAATAAAAGTATTTTTTCTTTGTACGTGGCGTCCGAATGAAGCATTTTTTGCATATTCTCCTTAATGGTTTCAGCAACTGTTTCCGCATCAACTCTATTTATAACACTTGTTGCTATTACATATGAGTTATAGGGAATAGTTGGATGTAGTACACCAGCTACAACATTTACCACACAGCGTCCTAACATATCCACGTTAGAAACATAATATTTGCGTAAAGTTGATTCATCAGGAACATTTCGACCAGTATATTTTTTCAGAAATGTCTTAAAAATTGGATTGTTCAATTTAAATAATGGAATATTAGCTGCCATAAAAGTTTCACAGAGTTCTTCGTTAAAATTGTCAGATTCCAACGGGTTCAATTTTTTTTTCGTGCTTTAACGATCCTACGTGCTAATTCTCTTACGAAATACGATAAACTTATTTATTTTATCTACATACACGACACCACTGAAAACACTATATTCTCCGAATACAATAGCTGGGTTGTCCATTGTTATCGCTGCGAGACCAGGTGACCGAGTAAGTCAAACAAATACTTCATTGAATTACGCCGGGATGTACTGAGCGACGTTATACACAATTCCAATTGCCGATTGCGTTTTATGGAAATTGCATCCGTTCTCTAGTTATAACACCTACGATTTGTTTTCTCAGAACTGAGAACAGATAGAAACATACGGTTTGTTTCAAAATACACGCAGACTCTTTGTGAATGCGTGGCAGAAATGGTAACACTGTACGACACACAGGACTTTGGCGGCAGCGGCGAGAGTTAGGACTGTTTTTGGTACTTAAAATGGCGACGTTTTCATTACAAGAACAGAATGTAATCATTCGTTTTCTCCATTTGCGAGGTGAGACATCGATTGAAATTCATCGCCAGTTTAGTGAGACACGTGAGACAAATGACGGTGTCATGGATGTGTCTAATCTGCGTTTGTGGGTGTGACAGTTCAAAGAAAGAACGTCATGTGACAACAAACCAAGACAATCTCAACCTTGCACAAGCGCGTGAAGCAACTTGTTTTGAAGGATCGCCAAATAAGTGTAGAGCACATCACCTCACCACAAAAGTCGACATTTCCATGGGATCACCTCATGGGACCATTTCCTGTGCACACAATTTTGCATGAAGACCTGCAAATGCCAAAAATGTCCCCCAGGTGGGTGCCACGAATGCTGACCGACGACTACAAGCTTGCACACGTGACATGTTACCAGGCAATGTTGACACCATAAATGGGACTTTCTTTTCATGAATTGTGACAATGGATGAGACGTGGACGCCGTCTTCAAAATCTGAAACGAAGCGATTTTCCAGTGGTTAAAGAAGACTCCTAAAGAAGCGTTCGCGGCAGCCATAGAATCATGGCGTCTACGTTCTAAAAAATGTGTATGGCTGGAGAGAGATTACGTCGAGAAATGACAAAAGTTTCAGTTTTCGTATGATTAGTTTATGAGAAAAAATTCGGAGATGTTATAACTTGAATGCACCTCGTAGAATTAAGTAGCACTTCTGAAACTTCGATATGCAACGGAAACCCTTTTCACTGCTTGTAATCCCTACTTGTGCGAGTGTCTAGATGTAAAAGGGAGGTTCTTACTTTGCTATTTCGCACAGATATACAGAGTGGCCAATATATAAGTGACTGGTTTGTCTCGTAAATATTTTTAAAATGAAATAAAATACGTGAATTTTTTTTATCTTAATCTTTTATTGAAAGTAGAAGTTATGTATGAAAGATAATATCAGACAAATGTCCGTCTTTGGAAGTCGCATAAACCTCAGCCCTCTTAATTACATTTTCCATCACTTCTTAGTAGGTTCAGGGAGGAATATTTTGAATCGCTTCCCGAATATTGTTCTTCAGCTGCTCTACAGTATTTGCCTTATTTGCATAAACATTATTTTTTTAGAAATCCCCATAGGAAGAAGTCTGGAGCCGTTAAATTGAGTAACCTTGGAATCCAGATGACATTGCCAAATTAAGGGAGTAAACCCCCGGAAACATTGTTCGCACAAGATTCATTGTTTCTCTAGCTGTATGATAAGTTGCTCCATCCTGCTGGAACCACATGTTTTGCAGGTTAAATTATTGAATTTGTGGAGTTGGAAAGTTTTACAGAATATCGCAGTAGCGCTCGCCACTGACAGTAAAAGAATTACCTGCACCGTCTTCAAAAAAGTAAGTTCCGATGACACCTCCGCACCAAACTGTGACTCGACGGGGATGAGGGGGTCGTTGATGGATGACATTACGGTTTTCTAATGACCAGATATGACAATTTTGCTTGTAAACAAATCCGTTCATATCGAACTGGGCTTCATCACTCTTTATAATTTTTCGGCAAAAATCGTTCGTTTAGCTGTTAAGCTGCGATATTACGTAACTATATTGTCGGCGACTTTAGTGATCTTTAGACTATAGCTCTTAGGTCAACTTAATTTTGTATAGCCGCAAACGCAAGTCATTTTTTTGAAATAATGCCTAATGACGTGCGACAAATACCCAGTTTTTGAGAATAGCATCTGGTAGAGGTCTCAGTGCGCTCCACTACACTTTCACGAATTTTCCCAACATTTTCCGGGGTACTAACAATTCTAAAACGACGAAAACTTTGTCAAGTCTTTAACTTCATCGTTTTGTTCAAATTTCCACACTAATTTACAAATGGCGTTGACACTGGACACATTACTTCGATCGTAGAATCGTCGTAGATTCCGTATAGTTCCAATCATTTACTCATTATTTAAATAAAACGTTCTAACAACACAGAAGCGTTGTTGGATCGTGTAGCGTTCCATGATGAATTTAACACATGTGCTTTAAGCGCTACTTACGGAAATGCATGTGTCAAAAATGGCGCGCTATTTAAATCAGTCAGGTATGTACTGGCTAAATAAATATATCTGATTTATTCTGATATATTGCAATAATTTTAATGTCCAGATTTTCCACCCTAGTATATAGTATAGCATACGACGGAGACGTATTCAAGTTTAAAACGGACCAAATTATAATATAACACAGAGACGTATTCAAATTTAGAACGGACCAAATTATAATATAATGAAGAATAGAAATAAAACTACTGTTTTAATCTTCACTTTTAAAAGTGAAGATTAAAACAGTAGTTTTATTTCTATTCTTAATTATGGATCTTCATCAAGTAAATGCCGAATCAATTAAATTATAATATAATGTTTTTATTGTAAGTACATTACACAATCCTCTACAGATTCTCATAAGGAAACCTAACAATTTAGAAACTGAGTTGCACATTACCTCTAGTTATGCATCAACTAAAACACCTAGATCTTTAACTACTAGTTTACCTGAAATAGCAGCGTGTTCAGCATCATAATTGTAAGAAATAAGGTACTTGCTCCTAGAATAAGTTACAAAACTACACTTATTAATACTTAATTGAAATTTGTTTGTGTGGCACCAACCAGTAAAAATATCGATGTTTCTTTAGAATGTTTCACAGTCAAAGATGGTAGAGATTTTTGAAAATCCTTTTAGGTCATCAGCGTACGCAAGAACACTAGATTATAAACAGTAGAGGCCCTAATTTATCCCTTGCGAAACACCTGAAAACGCAGTGAATATATTAGAATTACATCCATTGTAACAAACATAGACCGATTTATCCACAGTGTGAGACGAAAAGCCGTGGTGTATAAATAGTCGATCGTATAAAACACTTTAGGGAAATCTCCGAATAGGTGAAGATTGTGACTTTAAATCTGAAACAGACAGAAACAAGAAAAATCCCTAACCACAATATAAATTGCTAAACTCTAAATATGATTTCGGCAACTAAGTTGCCAACTTCAGTAGAACAATCTGAAAAGGAAGGATAGCGTCTTTGGCTAAAGTACAACATTGAAGATACGCTTTTTACCAAATCGCCAGTGGAATGACACTGCATTATCCACTGGCGCATTCAGGATTTTCATCAGATCACAGACACATTTGAATTAATTATGAATTAATGTATCCGGTAAGATGAAACCACGATTCATCTGAGAAAAAAGTTTTCGATGAAATATCATCATTTTCCAAAGTATTAATGAATCTTTCACAATAACGTTGCTTTTGAGGCAGATCAATTAATAGAAGTTCTTTAACGGATGTTATTTTATATGAGCATAGATGCAGATCCTTTTTGCACAGCGACAAGTTTCAATAGATAGTTGAGTTTGTTGTGATAGGGAACAGAAGACAAAGTGTCGTGGCAGTGAATGAGGAGGGAACCAGGATTGGGTCTGGGTGGCTCACTGTTACCAGGAGCGTACCACAGGGATCCGTGCTGGGGCCTCTTTTATTTTTAATTTACATAAATGGGTTACCGCTAGTATTTAATTATCCTATGGCCTTATTTGCGGATGATGTTTCATTGGCAATAAGATCAACGGAAACAAACGTCTTGAGGGAAACCATTGCACAGGCATTGTCCTCTGTGAGCGCATGGTTCAGAGCGAACGAACTTAAGTTAAATGTGGACAAGACCCAAATCATCCATTTCGCTATTTCTCAGCGGGAAGAGCTTGTTGTAAACTATGGAGACAGTGTCCCCCGAGGTAATGTTTCTCGGCATAAGGGTCGATTCACAACTGAATTAGAGGTCCTATATACACCATCTATTTCGGAGTAATGGTCTTTTCATTCTTAGAAAAGGGGTAGAAAGGTCGAAAACGAGCGAAGAGAAAATAAACACATGTAGTTGTCGTTTTCTTAAGATAGGTAATTTTGTCGTAATTTTTAGGCGATATATTTTTATTTTAAAGTCAATGTATACGTGGACGCCGTGTAAAGTTGGTGCGTTTTCATATATGTTTAGCTTTACTGTGCCCCATGTGCGACACTTTGATTAGTGGTTTTTACCTACTGATGATGACAACTTAGTTTTCGAAATAAGTATTTAGGATACCATTAGTAATTGTGGCAAGGGGTTATATACCTTTTTTTAGTCGTTTTAATGGTAGAATAAAAGTGTCGTGAAAATTACTTTTTGCTTTTTGATGGTTGGAGGCGAAACAGAGGGTAATGCCAAAAACAATTTTTCAATAAATCAATTAATCAAAAAGTTTCCCATATTGGTTAGGCTTTTTTGTGGACACTGTATAAGGAAAAAACATGTACCCCATTTTAGGGTTTCAAACATGCACAAACAACTGGTCGAAAACGGTTTTTAAAAAACTCCAATAAAAGTTTTTCCCATTTGGTGCGAACAATATGTCGGACGCTGTAGATCGTTTTCAATTATTTTAAACAACTTACATGCAATTATTGGTAACTACTTTCGTAATAATACTAATAACTAAAGGGTCGTTATATTTATTTTTTAAGAATTCAATTACTATTTGAAAGAGATCTACAAGCTTTGCGACGATTAATTATCTCAATGATTCATTTCAATTTTTTGGAAAGTCCATGTTTATTTGCTTTTCATGACGATGTTAATATCACCAAAATAATGCATACGTTAATAACACCTAGAAGCAAAAAGGTTACGGTTATGCGTATCTAGCATATTATGGAACAGAGTGGGCAAAATTTCAAGTATGTGAATTTTAAGCGGGTTGACCTTGATGAAGTATAAAATACATTAAATCAACAAATTGCAGTGGGAGTCATACACGATACGCATACCGTTCCCAAGCAACAATCTGTCCTTATATATATATATATATATATATATATATATATATATATATATATATATATATACGTATGTACTGCCATACACACAAGTATCAAAATTAATGAATATACAGTATGCAAAGACATACATATGTGAATTATGTATTATTAAGTTCTTGTTGTATGTAATTCAATCAATATTAATTTTGCAAATCAATCCAAGTTAATTCAACATCATAGAAATAAAATGATACCTTCAACGGCAGCTTATCCGATTTTAATAATTAAATACAGTTCCTCATACCTTTCACAATTTTCATAAAATATTTTAATACGTACTAAAGCAACACTACAGGGTTTTCAATAAGAGCGATATGTTTTTAAATTAAAATGAAACAACAACAAATAGAAATAGACTACAAATTTTTATTTTATTGAAGTACCATCAATGTAAATAAATTCTGAAAATAACATCATTTAAATAACCGCCTTTGCAAAACCGGATTCGATGAACCCACTTTTCAAGATCTCTATTCAATGAATTAGGCCTTATGTCATAAATGACGCTTTGTATATTTAAATTTAATGCACCAATTGTCTCTGGTCTATTCTCATAGTGTTTGTTTGTTTTGGTTTTATGACATTGTCACGTACTGAGTTCAAATTAATTTTTTTCTAATTTCGTGAGTTTTAGGTGCTTTACATCCTCTCATTTCTTTCAAAAGTTGGTAAGTTTAAAACTACAGTTTTTTTATTTTAACATTTAACACGTGTTTCAACGAAGAACGTTCTTGCCTGGTTTGGTATAAATTAATGACGGTCCCTCAATGCGCAATGCACGTAATTTGAGTTACGAAGAAATTGTTCAAGCAATTTCGTTAATTAACGATCGTAGGAGTCAAAGATAGGTTGGTAGGGCGTTAGGTGTCCGACAATCGACAATTTCAAAACCGGTGCGCAGGTATAGATAAACTGGGGATCTAACAGGTGACCAGTACAAGGTAGGAAGTGGTCAACTACGGCCATAGACGATTGCTTTTTACGACTTACAGCCTTGCGAATAAGGCATTGCACTGCAAGACAGATAAAAACTGAGCTACTTACCGTTCTAAATGTAAATATTACGTCTCAGAAGGTAAGCAACCGACTTAAAGAACAAGTAATACGTGCAAGAATACCTGTCAACGGTCCGATATTCACTAGAGAACACCAAGTTCACAGACTACAATTACCGAGAGATCTTAGTGATTGGGCTAACATTCTGCCCATATACGAGTCTAGCTATTGACTATTCTCATCAGACAGACGCATGCCAGTATATAGACGAGATGGTGAGCGCTTCAGTCAGTGCAACTTCAGGAAAACAACAAGTTTCGGAGGTTGTTCGATTATGATGTGGGGAGGTGTACCTTCCGAGGCCAAGACGGAGTTGAAGGTTATTCATGATGGCTCTGTGACCGTAGGTAGGTGCATTAGGATTATCTTAGAGCCACTTGTGGGTACATTTGCACCTTATATAGGCCCAAATTTTTGTTTAATGAATAATAACGCTCGCCTCCACCTCGCCAACATTGTACAAAATTACCTAAATGAGGTTGACATACGCGTTTTGGAGTGGCCAAGCTAGAAGCCCGGACATGAATCCAATAAAGCTTGTCTGGGACCACATTGTGTGGTCACTACGAAACAGACAAGTTCCACCGAGAACGCTAGACGAGCTAGAAGCAGTGGTTACTGAAGAATGGAACCAAGTGGGTCAAGACTACATCAGAGGTCTTATTGAGCTTTTTATAATTTTCGTACCAAAATCACCATGCTTTTCAATTTGATTCAAAGCGAAATCAGTAAATGCACGACGTTTACGATGATCTAAAGATTTAAAAATGATTATTTTGTAAGAAGATAGGCCAAAATCCTCACATCGAATACGGCAAGTAGACGTCTACTTACCGCACACAGCCGCAATTGTTATGAACGTCTCGGAATGAACAAATCAGGGTTATCATCAACACCGACTTGAACTGCAGCAATATTATCAGCATTTTGAGCATTTCTTTGTCCTACTGAAACGGAAAAATTATGTAAAGGAAAATTACGATCGAAATTTTTAACAGTTCAACGAATGGCAAACAGGAATGACGGATTTATGATCGATTATGATGACCATAAATTAGAAGAAGGTCATGATAAGTTGTGATAAAGTAAGGATTATTTTGATAAAAAAATTGGATAATTTCCAAACGTAGCTGAAGCCTGTCCATGATGAACTTGTTGACTTTACTGAATATATTTGATAAAGAGATACAAGAATTGCTGAAAAAAAATAAGTCAATCAACGGGAAACGTACAGACGCGTTTCGTTCTTGTTGGAACTTTTCAATGCACGGCATTCCTCGAAGACGGACATTGCTTTTCATTTCTATACTTTCTGTATATATAGTTAACATTTGGAACTTACTGCAAGTGAGAATTAATGAATAATAAATCTCATTCTTACATGTAAATGTCGACTTATGTGATGCGTTCATAACTACAATCCGACAAACTAAGTTTGTACCAGTATGCAGAACACACCCTTTCGCGACAACGAACTTCCTGGTAATTAGGTTAATTAAGAATTGCTGAAAAAAACAAGTCAATCAACGGGAAACGTACAGACGCGTTTCGTTCTTGTTGGAACTTTTCAATGCACGGCATTCCTCGAAGACGGACATTACTTTTCATTTCTATACTTTCTGTATATATAGTTAACATTTGGAACTTACTGCAAGTGAGAATTAATGAATAATAAATCTCATTCTTACATGTAAATGTCGACTTATGTGATGCGTTCATAACTACAATCCGACAAACTAAGTTTGTACCAGTATGCAGAACACACCCTTTCGCGACAACGAACTTCCTGGTAATTAGGTTAATTAAGAATTGCTGAAAAAAAACAAGTCAATCAACGGGAAACGTACGGACGCGTTTCGTTCTTGTTGGAACTTTTCAATGCACGGCATTCCTCGAAGACGGACATTGCTTTTCATTTCTATACTTTCTGTATATATAGTTAACATTTGAAACTTACTGCAAGTGAGATTTAATATTCATTAATTCTCACTTGCAGTAAGTTCCAAATGTTAAAGAGATACAAGTTTAACATTTCAAATATAGTTACTGCGTCGATTCCAAAGCATATTATTTCTTTTAAAAAACCTTGTATATCGAAATTAAAACTGTGAAAGCTAATATTCTTAGTTAAAATTGCTATGAAATCGTGTTCTTCAAAGGGCTAGGCTGTTAAACTATGGTTTTAATGAAAGGGATTTGAACCCTTGCTATAACATTAATGGCATTTTTTGCTTCCAGTTCGACACAGGCTGATAAAAATGAGCACATGAACTTAATTTTGGTAGAGTAATAAATGATCAGTACGTAATGATATTTCTATTCTAGCGTACGGTAAAGCTCGAATTGTAACAGACTTATCATATTACAAACACTATGGTTCTTCAATGTCTATTACAAGATTATTTTATAAAAATTAGTATATATGTACAAGTTTTGAAGTTTCATTGCCAATAACTAATTCTTCATTTACTGAATTTGATATATTTTAGAAATTTTTCTTGATTGATTCCAATGCTTAATTTGTGAGATTTGTAGGAAGGAATCCAGATCAAAATTGCATACTCAAGCCTAGAGCCTAAATAGCTACAAAACAAAAATTTTTTGTTGGCGAACAGTTCCTGATTTTAAAACCCAATGTCTTCAGAGTAGTATAGGCAATATGGTTTCTATGTTCCGCAAAGGCAGAGTTACAATCCTAGTAAACGCCCAAGTCTTTTACTAAATAAGAACACGCAAGTGTGAATGTCATGAATGAATAATTGTAAGCAAGTGCCTATATTCTGTTTGTGTAGCCTACTACCTTGTATTTCGACATATTTATTGACAAACTATTATTCTCACACCACCGAGCTATTTTGCTAATCAGCAGTTGCAAAAAGTCACAATTTATATTTGAAAATATTTTGATATCGTTTATTACAATTAATCAAATTCGGAAAATTAATTATGAATATAATAAACAGTAGTGGCCTTAGGTTTAAACTTTGAGGTGCACCTGATTTCGCACTGTAAGTAAATGATTTGTATCTGTTATAATATGTATAAGGTGGGAGGAGAAAACTGAAGCAGAATAGAATAAGCTTGAATAATGCCATGTCGAAATTAAGACAGTTGTATACGAATGGAATAAATCACTTCAAAAATCTTATCAAAATTATTGAAGGACCATTCTTCAAAATAGCATGAACCTTTGCCTATTTTTCTACGAATTCGAAAATATTGCAGTGGATAATATACTCAATTATCTTCTTAAAGAGAATTTTTCATAAATTTCAGTAAGTCTAACCAGCCGTCAAAAATTTGTTTTAAAAAGTGACATACTTATAAGTAAATCATATTTTCAGTAGTTATATTTGCTCCAAAAAGGTTATATTCTACAACTTAGAAAGTAATCTCTATAATTGGCTCCAATGGAAAAAAAGAATAATTTTTTTATTCTTTTATGGGATTTATGGGGGATACCCAATATTTTTTCAGAGAGTGATTAAAATTAATTAAACTAAACATATATTGTTTCCCAAAGCATTTTCCTTTAACATTTACATATTTTTTTATACGCTCAAACTAGTTTGTAGAACATGTTCTGCTCTAATCATAAATAACGAGAAATTTTTCACTAAACAGCATGCCAAATTCGTATAGGTCTATTCATTAATTTGGAACGGGTTTCTTTAGCATTTCTTCCAAATGTCAACTTAATATATCAATTAGTTGTTTTTATGGCACTTCAATTACATCTACTTTTTGTTCTTTTTCAATTTTCGACGGCAACAATTTAATGAAGAATTTGCATTAAATTCTGTAAACAAAAAGAAATGATATTAATAGTATCACAATGTTAAAAATGTTGCAGAAATGTTATTATAATAATAATAATAATTTTTTATTTGCTCAACAGGTTCATACCCAGTAATAGGGAAAAAACTGTGTAATACATACATACATATGACAAAACATAAAAAAAGAAAAATATGATAAAAGTTAATTTACAGATAGACATAAATAAACAAAAAGTGTACATTAATAAATTATGTGACAATCATGAAATACTTAGGAACACATACGTAAACTCATGTAATGATTTCATCAGTAAATATATCGCTGTAGCAAATGAAACAGACATGCAATATACATATCTGTAACTGTACACATGGACAATACACCTCGTATTTTCAGCATTTACTTGTGCTTAAGACACGTGTTTCTGCCATCTATAGGCGTCATCAGAAACACGTGTCTTAAGCAGAAGTAAATGCTGAAAATACGAGGTGTATTGTCCATGTGTATGTATATTGCATGTCTGTTTCATTTGGAACAAATGCGTAATACGTGCATAACGTATTGATATACTTAAACCTTTTTGTATATATCGCTGTAGATTGCATCAGCATTCCGCATCATATAGTAAACAGGTGATTTCATTAGTAAGTTGGTCCTCGAGGTGCTCAAGTTGAATGTACTCGTATAGCGAGTATTAACTGAAGGTACATTAAATCGAACAGCAGCTAATATTCCAGCGCTGTCAATACTATTGGTGACAAGTTTAAATAAGTAACGAGCACTTTGTTCAATCCTCCGATCAGTGAGTGTCTGGAACCCAAAACGTAGCCTTAGTTCATCGTAGGAAACATTATAAAGACTCCAGAAGCGCAACATCATTGAAATATTTACAAGTTCTGATAGTAAATCCTAACATTCTTGAGGCAGACAAACAATTTGTTTGAATGTGACTATTAAACGATAAAGATAAATCAAATGTCATACAAAGATCCTTAATTTCACTCATGCTGGTGAGTGGAACATCATAAATTAAATAGGATGACTAGTATGGACGGTTTTTCCTAGTGAAAGTTATAGAATAACATTTGTTAACGTTCAAAACAAGCTTATTCCTTTCAGACCAATCGGTCAGTACACTCAAGTTATCCTGAAGCATGTCTACACCGCGTTGATTATGTATGCAATGAAAGAGCTTAAATGCTAATACTTGACAAGACACTAATGGAAACAAATCATTAATGTATATATTAAAAAGCAAAGGATCCAAACTCGATCCTTGTGGAACTCCAGATAATGCAACAAATTCCAATGACTTAAAACCATTATAGAAAACATATCCATATCTATTGGACAGGTAAGAGTTGACTAACTTACAAAAAGCAACATTCAGACCAAAACAATTAAGTTTATGTATAAGAAGTTTATGATTAATTGTATGAAAGGCTTTGGAGAAATCTGTATAAATAGCATCAACTTGTCCCTGGTAATCCAACTCCTCACATAGGTATTGGGTAAAACTCACAAGATTAGTAGTAGTCGAGCGTCCTGTCATAAAACCATGTTGAACAGGTGATATACGGGAACGAATAAAAGGATAAATTGAATGCTGAAAAATGTTGGCAAGTATGGATATAAGTCTGTAATTACATACATCCATAGTCTTACCCTTTTTGAAGACGGGCACTATGCGCACACGTTTCCATCTATCAGGAAAAGTTGACGTTCTGACAGCAAGGTTAATTATTTTTTTGAGCGGCTGTGAAAGAACGGAACAATAATCTCTAACCAAAAAGCTTGGAATTTGATCATCATCAGCAGCAAATTTGTTTGGAAATGTAGACATAATACTTTCAGTACTTTCCTGTATTACAGGGTAGATAGCAAGCGACTCAAATAGTGTAAAAGTATCAGGTTCAGTATCAATATCCGCACCTGAATACGCTACGGACAAATATGATGCAAAACAATCGACGATATCTTGTGGCGAATCAGTCCAAGTTCCATTGTAAGGTAATTTGCCAGGAATCCGTGAAGTACCCTGCCTTGCAGGTACCAAAGACCAAATTTCTTTAGAATTTTCCTTGATAGAAGTTTCTATGCCATTCAAATATTCTTTATAACTACTGGAAATTTGTAACTTCGTCAAGCTTCTCATTCTTTTGTACTCCCTAAGATAAAAGGGGTTCTTATTTAATCTCCATTTACGCCGGTAATAGTGTTTCGTTTTTAAATTGCACTTAAGTTCCAAAGTAAACCAAGATGGGTAAGATGAAGGACGAGCAGACCGTTTTAGGAACAGAGGACTCAGAGGTGTTAATTAAAATGTTATAGAAATAGTTTAGAGAGTAGTTAACGTCATCAATATTATCCAAAAATGACCAGTCCAGTTACTGCAAATCATGATAAAGCTGATGAAAGTTCGTCTTTTCGAAATTATAAGAATTGCTCCCAGACGTAGGAAAGTTTACTGTATCAGTAGATGATGCAATTTCCATATTAATCGATAAAGCTGGATGACGTGTATCTTTAAGAACCAAAGGCAAATCATCGTGGGATATTCGAAGATTATAATTTAAGTTAGAAAAACAAGATCCAGAAGTCGATCGTCAGTATTTAAGATTGTATTATATTGCCGCAGTTGTAGCAAGTTACACAAATCCAAAAAAGAAGAAACTTCCGGTTATTATGATAATTCTTTATCGTAAATAATAACATTTAAGTGGTCTAGAAATGAATAAATGAAAATCCTTTTCCTGGGCATTAGTTAAGATCAAAAACCAATGTAAATGTTGAAGAAATAAAATCAATAGTTATGGAAAACGGATTTACCACTTTCAAAAAAGCATGGATATCGCGCTCTATTTTAAGGCCATGTTGGTTATTTCTTTTAATTACAAGAGAATCAAGAAATCAAGAATTTATTGAACAGCCAACGAAAAATTCTATTTAAAAGTTCTGAAGAGAATGTGAGATTTTATTAAAAAAGATTCGAATTGTGTCCCAATAAGTGAATTATTCATCCTAATAATTTACTACGTCACAGTGTGCTCAACCTTCTACACAAAAAGCATTTACCCAATTACTAAGTCTATTTGACATTACCGTGATTCCTCGATAGACGCTGCTAGGATCTTCAAGATTAATATGTTTTTAACGTTTGACAACTTTAGAAAAGTTACATCCAAAATTTCAAGTAGATATATCATATATCATCATATTTAACATCATTTGAAAGCCAATTTCCTGATTTATTGTGATTATGGACAAAAAGGAAATTCATGTGTTAACACTGCTTTATGCGTGGAGAAATTATTAAAAACTCAGAAGAAAAGTTAAAAAAGTATTACGAAGATTCTGCTTTTTCACATGGAATGATTCATAATGCATTTCGTTGTGGTGTTTCGTCGTTTCCAGTGACTATCGAGATAATAATTACCAAAGTCCCGTGAGATGATAATGAAAAATCGTTAAAGATGTGTAAAAATATTTAGGTATGAAAATGTTATCGGAATGGATGACGTGAACCGAAACGAAATCGCGTTTGAATTTGGACTACTTCAATACCGAAATAAAGATCGCCCACATTTGGCTAAGACAGAAATTCTCATCGAATGAAGACGTTGTCGCTGAAACGGAGGCCTATTTTGTAGAGCTTCAAAGATCTAATATCGAATATCGCTAGTCTAAAAGCATAAAGTGAAGTAAAGAAGAAATTTTTCTCACATTATTTAAATATTCATATCGTCTATAATGTTAACGTACTTCAAAATTAAGCGCTCTTTTTACTATCTAACATGAAAAAACAAAAACTGAAATGTTTAAATAAACATAATTAATAAAAATAAGACAAGTTACATCTTTCCACCATCTTCATTGCTAAAGAGATGTGATGTAATAAGGCTGTTCTTTTCCGCTGATCCTCATAACCAGGTTGGTAGTTTGCTAAAAATTTTCTTTCACTTTTCAACCTACTGTTTGGAGCTCAATCCCGTTCACAAAGGACCAACTGCGTTGACCCTTCTTGTATCCGACCGTGAAGAAATGTCCTAGTTGCCTGGCTATAAATAACCGTATGTTCATATCCGATCTCGAAGAACCATTAAATGGGATTGTTATCCGGTGATCTATGGATCTAATGTTGGTGACTCTTGCTGAAGGAATTACTAAACCCTCTTTGTTGCGTCACCTTACACGTGTGTATGAACATATACACTTAATACACTTATTTTTTCTTAATTGTTGGTGACAGTTAGTAAATGAAAATTGTAAATAATAAAATTGTAGAACTGTTTAGATTGAGTTATTAAATAAAACTGTTAAGATAGAACTATTTAAATTGACGTGTTACTTTTATAGTTTAGTTAGATCATCCAACCGCTTGTGTCCTAATCTTTATGTCTTTGAAAATAACTAAGGAATAACAATGAACTAAATATTAAAGTTTAATTCATGGAATTATGATAATAAAATGTAATCTGTGTGAAAATGCTATTGGCTACGATCAGTTGTACCTATAATAATAAATGTATTTTTCAACTCAAATATCTGTTTTCCAAAATATTAAAAACAGATGAACTAAAATCTATTGTTACCCTACAAAAACACAAATACCATTATGCTATAAGGATTATCACAAAGATTTAAATTAAGTATGAATGTGAGGAATTTATGACAAGCTAATAAACCCCCCAACAATACCCTAATAACAAAATAATGATTCATGTGAATGAATAGGCATTGAATATTATGTATTTAGTAGTATTAAATAGGTATTTAAAATTAAAATAAAATAAACGACTACTGAAATATACAGAGTGTAGCTGCAACACTAGTTGTCCTTATGTTTTACAAAAATAATGACAGTGACACCTCAAAAATATACAAGTTTCAAAGTTATCATCTGCACAAGAAATACAGAATTTTACAAATTCAAACCTTACTTAAGCCGCAAGGAATGGTCTTCTTCGGATCATGAACGAAGAGGACCAGCATCTTAGTATCGGGTATACAAGCAATTTTAAAAATTGGTGTGAAGACAATTAAATACCATCTTATATAAACATTTGAAAGTACGTAAGCTTTGTTCCCATTTAATTCCTCACAATTTGAATCCAGTTCAGGAAGAAGACCGTATGAGGCATGCATATCTACACTATATTGTTTTACAAATGGACCGCTTCCTCTGGTGTATAACAATAGCAAGCAATTGGCTATACTTCTATCATCCCGAGATATGCAACAATTGGCATTTAGGTCTTTGAAAATGAATCAGCCACAGCAAAAGTTGTTCGGAAAGAAAATGTAACAAAGTGATGGTCGACTAATGATCGCATTATCACTGTTGTGCTGTAAGATCATTGTGCTGGTTCTCCAGAATGGTACAACGAAATTTTTGCATCGAGTTGTCTGAAAGTGTCCGCGAAAATCATTCAAAGAAAGGATCATTTGGCAAAAGGATTCACAATGCTGTTTCAACGATTGACTATTTGAATGCCAAAAACATTTAAATAATGGGTCTCTTGCTGTATAGTCCATACCTAATACCTAATGCTTTCTTGTTGTTTCACATGTAAAGGAGAAGTTACGAGACATTGACCGAAGAAACAATTGGCGCATTTAAAAATTAAATAAACAACCTAACGCAAAAAGATTGGAGAAAATGTTGAAAAATTACAAATAAATGTATTTACTTTCCTAAACTCAACAATGAGCATAGCCATCGTGTTCAATTTTTGCAATCTACATATATAAGTCAAACATTTATTTGTAAAAAAAGAAGTACACAGTCTTGACTGTGAAATTTTCACCTATAATCACATATTCATAAGTTTTCATTTTATTCAAATTTAATTAACACATTTAATAAATATTGAAATTTTCGGAAATATAATCTAATAGTCTTGAATAGTTTGTATAGGACAACCTACCTATTTCTATCGACCAGTTAAAATTTATGACATACGAACCATAAAAAACACATAATTCTGTTAAACCAAATTCTGATTGGTTTCTAATTGCAACTTTCTACATGAACAAGTATCACGCGCATTATCTACTGTAATCTTGTTGTCTATTTCAAATTAAATTCTTTTTGTCGAAATTTAGACTTTCACCTTATATCAAAAGTCAAAAAAAAATATGGTCTTAAGTGTTTAAGTAAATGGAAAATATTAGTCTTACTAACGTTAAACGAAATGGATACTTTATTTATTAAATGAAGAATTAATATTTAATGCATGTGTTATAATAATAGTAAAATTACATGTTTGTTTTAAATTCACTATTATTATTATTATATAATAGAACAATATTTAAATCCGTAATAAATAAAAATAAACGAAAATTGTGCAACGTAAGGAAGGAGATTATTGACTTGGCTGAATTGTTGAAATTGACGTGAAAACTAACAAAGATAGGAAGGTGAGATTTTCTGTACGTATATAGTATATCACAGCGGATATTGTAAAGTTATTTACGAATGTACAGGGTGTTACAAATTCCCCCACCCACCTTCAGATTTTTCAGTGTAAATGGATTGCTATATTTTTTAAAAATTATTTCGATAGCCACCTAAATTACCTTTTGAGTGATATATGATTATGTGTACTTCTTCTTCTTCTTCTGTTTTGGGTTGGACGCCAGCACGTCCAGGCACTTGAGCACACTGCTCTTTGTACTATCTCCAATAGATCTCTCAGTTGCACTCTGTTAGTCTTGTGTCCTCGATAAAAGCCACTATCCTCCTCAGGGGAAGTTTGAGTATACTCGAAGGATCCAATAGATCTCTCCCGAAATATTTCTGTCTGAGTTCCTTCAGTTCCTCACACGTGCATATTACATTAAGGCTAGTTTCCTCCTGTTTTCCATATCTCCTACACCAGGGCTCGCTATCCAGGCCCATGCTACAAATGCTTCCTTAAAGGACAATATCCGGTTATTAACCCGGTAATTATTTCAATTTCTTTTTTGTTACTACGAAGTAGGTTGGCTGAAAACTTTTCGTCCAGCTCCCTTAGTAGTGTTTTGGTATGGAGTTGACCTTAGTGATTCCACATACAGGTTCTGGTCCTATGAAGTTCCTATTAGTACCTTCTTTGGATTACGTGTACTTCCGACAACTAGTTTTGCTTATATTGGAATTTTTATCAAAAATTCTATAGTTGCAGTCTGACTTTTTAAGACGTAGGTTGAAGATGGGTATGGTGCATCGAATTATTCCTTGCATATCAATTTGGAGTCCAAAACTTATATGTTTCAAGATGATATAATGTAAAAATATATACAGGATATTAAATAGGTCGTGCTACATTTATCGAAATTCAAACGCTTCTCTTTCGATTTTTTTAAATGGAACCTATGTTTTTCGATATTGGCGGCATTATTATTAGCGGCATCGTTGGAGAAATAAAGACCTAGGCTTAATCGCGGGTCAATCACAAGCGAGCCCCTCGATGAAAGAGGTAAGGTATATACGGAGGCGCCGTATTATCAAGGTCGTTATTGCTCCAATGATGCAGACCGCAGTGGTTGGCGAAGCGTCACTGCCTACAAGCCCAACACGGCAGGGCCTGATAGAAAACACATCTACCACTTCAAACAATAACCGTGAAGGCCTGAATATTCAAGTCCTATAGTAATTAACTTCCTCTTTAGATATTATGTCCTTTTTTTTCTGCAGTTAATAAACGTCTTAAAGCTTCTGCTTTTTTTTGTATTTGTCGTTTTATGATACGATACGTGCTTAATAATAATAATTTGTTATATAGGATTTCTCACCATGACATTCGTTCTACATTTCGGTTTCTAAACTACGATTGGTGTAAATTAAAATGGCAGCCATAAATTTGTACTGATGGCCATATAGTCGGACCCCCGTGTGAATACGTTTTGCAAAATCTACAAAAACTTCAGATGGTTGTAACATTGTAGAGTAATGTCCAAAGGTTTTTGTTGTTAGCATTTCAAATAATCTTGCAAACGTTTCGCTGCGTTTATCAGGCAACAAACGAAACACCAGAGGAAAATAATGTCCATTATTAAGCCCATGGATTTTAAATAAGTGTAAAAAATATTTTGTACAGTACGAAAATGCATCTTCCATGCATTTCACAAAACTTCTAACATTTGTTTCATAAGAAACATTATAATATTGCTCACTGAGCAGTTTACAAAAACGAAACTTTCATCCTTACTTGTTTTAACATTAGCAACTTTCACTATATTATTGACTTCTGTCTTATTTTGTGATATCGGCCCAGCAAGAAATGTTCTCTTTGAGCTGTACCAATATCTTCAGATATAAGTGGCATCCGGTGTCGTAATCTTGCAGTTCCTTAGCCAGCTAACGATGAATAATTTTTTTCGAGTTTTTCGGATATATCATACTTGAAATTACTTTTCGGTTTAATTTACTCTCATTCTGTTCATGATTATGTTCTAGCTGGCTTCCGCTCACTAAATATTCTGCATCAAGCATAAACTTTTTTGCAGCACAATTTAACGATTTTTTTTGTGCAACACCAAAAAACTTCGCCCTCTTCAACATTTTCTATTTTGAAAATATCTACTTGTTAAACACTAACAAACGTTTTCCGGTGTTGCTATCCACAAAAGAGATCTATACGACAAAACTCAAGACTGAAAATACGACGCTAAAAGGAATGAATTAACACTACGTGGGAAAAACCTTTATTTGTATTTAATTTCTTCATTTTTCGAAGGGTACATGGTGCCTAGAGACCTGTAGGATTAAACAATCCTTTTTGCGGGGCAGATAAACCCATAAATTTGGTCACCAGTTTATATCCACCGAACGGATCAGTATTAACTTATAATAGGCAACAAGGTATAAAATAGAAGCTACGTTTGACAGTTTTTGATTGTACTACATTTGTGTCACCATAACTATACATAGTAACCAAACTTTAATTTATTTACGTTAAAAATGTATAATAATCACTTATGAAAATCTAGAAACGAATAGATTTAAAGCCAAGATTAAATTTAAACATATTCACCAGATAATACATATATTCAATAATGAAAATGAATGACATCTTGTTGTTTTCATGTTTACATAAATTATTTTGCTTGTATTTACGAGTATTATTATTGAAAAACTAAGTTTCGGAATTTTGTTTGTTTTTATATTTACATTTCCACACATTCACAAATATATTTGCTTAGAATTAAATATTATATTTTAAAATACCTATTTTCTTTAATATTTACGAATAATGTATAAATCTAGACCAGTACTGAAAAACTGGACGTGCAAATCTATACAAAATATTCCCAAATGACATTCCTGTAATATCCTTGTACGCCAAATTCTATTTACTCGACTTTTGTTTTTAGCAGTATTATACTGTAAATCCTGTCACGTCAATTCGCAACACATATGAAGTCATGTGTAACTTATAATAACACTCTAATCAATTGTTTCATTTTAATGATCCTATTCCATTGTTTGAATAGTAACTGCACCTGCTCTAATATATGAAATTGACTAAATAGACCATTTTCGCTTTAAATGTGTAAAAACTGCATTCGAAAATATACAATTTTTGCTCATTACATCGTAAAGAAGCGATTTTTCAATGACTAGAAGCCACGAGCACAGAGCCATACATGATTTTTTCCAGAAGAGAAAATTAATTAACCTTCCGATAACGATAAAGAAGATCGAATAAATATTATCTTAGTAATATGTATAGTGCATCTCAGTAATATAATGATTAAAGTAAGCAAAAAAATAAGTTTAGTTGCTTGTTATTTAATATGCAATAAATTATTAAGTGCATTTTCTGTAGGAGTCACACAAAAGAAATATATTTTCTTTCGTATATTTTCAGGTATGTTTGTTTTTATAGCATTTAAGAGTCTAAATTTTCTAATACAAATATAGTTGATTACCTTTCAAGAAACACTCTATTTCTCCACTGTATTGTTAGACATATTAGTCAGTACTAAACTTGCAGCATTCCTTCATCATATTTTTATGTCTAGACACATCTATTTTCCAACTACATCAACTATATTTTCTTACCTTAAAACAAACACTGCGATTTTCTTATTGCATTAATAACGCACAGAAACGAAACTTTCAGGTAAATGCCTTGCTTCTGATCATTTCTAAAATGCTCAATCATATCCACTACAAATTTTTCCTTCACATATTTGCATTTCATGAAGCTTATTGTGATTTAATTTCATGTGATTTCAGTGACCTGAAGTAAATCTGGTCACCAATATTTTTTCTATATTTATACAAAAAACTGTAAATATTTCTGACAGACACATCAAGTATGTCAACAATCAACATAAACAACTAAATTTCTTTAGGACTATTAGATCACAACTGCGCAATCTAAGCATAAAACATGTTTCTATTGCACAATCCAAATAATAATAATAATAATAATAATATTAATAATAATAATAATAATAATAATAATAATAATAATAATAATAATAATAATAATAATAATAATAATAATAATAATAACACCCAGAGAGAGAAGCAAGCTGCCAGCAGCGGACAACACGTAAGTTGACACCCTGAAAGTACTGGTAAGTATCTACTATAATCAATATTCATATAAAAATAATGAATGCTAGATAACTATGCCACCCATCTTGTTCGAATGAACCGATGGGGTAAGATAATGGCAACCAAGAGCGAATAGTTCTTGTGAGTGAAAGAGATAATAATAATAATAATAAGGATTTATTGTAATCCAAACAACACAACAACAAAGGGATATTGTACCCAGAATATCAAAATAATACGGTTACACCACTTGGCTAACCACATCACAATAAAATATTTGAATGATTCAGAAAATATTTAAAGTTTAATGAATAAAAAAAAATATATTTAAATTTGATTAAAGCAATAATGACATTGAAATAGGGATATCTATCTTGATAATAAAGTAAATACTGGTCATGAGTAAAAGACACCCAGTATAATATATGAATGAAAATAATTTCAAAGTGCAGACAAGAAATTGACTAAAATGTAAAGTTAAACTATTTGTACATAAAAGCAGGTGCTTTAGATAAATTACAAAAAATAAATGATTTGACCAAATATGGAAAACAATTAAATTAACTAAGAATCTTAATCTAAGAATTGCATAAATAATTTATCAACGATCTTTAATGAACCTTACATATATATTGACACACACTATATATGCAATAATTTCTTATATAGCACACAATTATTTACTTGCGTAAGTTCAAGTTGTAAAAATGTATACCAAAATAAATCTATTAAGATTTGTCCACAGTGTATGTACAGAAAATATATTAATCAGATGTAAAATAAAATTGCTCAGAAAGCTTAGTTATAATAAAAAATAATATTACACAAATTAAATCGAAAATTATCTTTATATAATTAAAAAAAAATAAATGATGGCTCAAAGCAAAACGATAATTAGGACGTAAAACTTATAAATTTAAATCAAAAGAACAAAAAAATATGTGCTCACTAGACAAGTATTTGAATACGGACAGAAAAAAATATTACTTAGTCAAAATTATATTTAAATTATATACAAGTTTACATTCACGGGTTTCCGTGTAAGGGGTCGAATTAAACCAATTAAGTCTTTGCGAATATGATAAAATAATGCTACCTTATGATGAACTTCACTATAATACAAGAAATTTCCATGTGTATATGCAAATCGACCAACAGCTGATTACGTCTAAGTTCTAATTGTCTGATTCGGAAATAGCCCCATACAAGGTCTCTAACGAATTTAAGGAAGAAAGAAAAAAATATAAGTAACAGAAACGAAATTAAAGAGAGAAACAATGCCGTTTACAGTTATGGACTCACCTAGTTCAATGAATTTTTAATTTCTACAAAGTTAAAGACTTTCCACGTGGTCGAAGAATGTATCCATTTAAATCGGTGTCATCACGAGGCAGACCAACCTTAGAACAACTTCAACGTTGCTTTACAATGCCCAATAGAATTTAATACCCGCTATAAGCGAACACATACCATGTTTTAATTAAAATTCTAACAGTTAGATACTTCACAACCCTGGCAAATAGCTTAACCACAAATACTTGAACGAAAGATTAATGAGAGCGAGAAGGTCTTGTACGCGTCTGATATAGGCGACCATAAAACATCATACGACAAAAAAAACAATATTTAAAAGAATATTCCAATTATTCCACATTTAATTATTTTCAAAAAGAAAATCGACCGCAAAGAAAACCAACTACTAATTTACAATATATATATATATATATATATATATATATATATATATATATATATATGTATATATATATTGAAAAATTGAAATACCAAATAACTGATATACCAATTAAATTATATCTTCAAAAATTTCGATAAAATACTAAGTTCCTATTCTCAAAATATTTTACATTAAACAGCAGTGTTTAATTACAATTGCATAATTGCTATATCTGAACGCACCCAAATACAAATTCTATGGCATGCATGTACTTACGAAATGTCAAAGCAGATATTTAAAAGATGTAAACAAACCATCGGAAAATGAATTAAAAAAACTAAAAACCACGCAAAAGAAAGCGCCAATTGACTCAGGTATTTATAAATGATATAATATTAACCCTCTAATGTGTCATGACCATGACTTACAGAATACACATACTCCATACTTACTACATACTTAGAAAATGAACAATTTAAACGATGTCCTATTAAATAAAACGCCAATGGAAACTAACCCAACTGCCGTAACAATATTTAAAGGAGAGGCCTAAGTTACAATAGTAACAATTAACTGGCAGTAGTACGTATATAAGCAAACTAATTATTTAGGAATCAAAGCAGTACAAGAAATATATAATTTTAGATATTGAAAAAGTTAAGAAATCGTTACTGAAAGATCTAATAACTGGGACGTAGGAAATAAACTTAGTGAACCTTTTAGGATACCTAGTTATACAAAAATAACTAACAACCAAAAGCAAGATAAGGTACTTTAAAGAATTAAATTCGTACGAACTAGTAATAATTAAATATAGCAGAAACCTAGTGTATATACCCTGTGGTTTAATAATAACCAAGAAATCTAACTGCAAAATAAGGTAATTTACGAAATTCAAGTAGTATGATAAAGTAGCAATGTAATATAGCCGAGCTAAAATGTACAAGGGTCAAAATTGACGTATAACAAAGTTTATTCTGAAGTATCTCCATGGTCTTGACGTGTGTTTTCGCCACGGCGCACCATATAAGTATTACGTAAGCTATAACCTGTCTTAAAGAAGATTTACAAATGAACAGCTTGTTTATTAAGTTAAGTGGAGTGTTAGGACAGAGTTTCTCTAGAACAGGAACTTATTTTTCTTTCCTTAACGTGCGCTCTGAAGGTCAGCCAAAAATCGAAGACTAGACAATTCGCGAGGACGTCATGAGGTGAACGGAACCGCCTAGTAATCCTGACACTTGTCCTTATTGATAGCGAACCCCCAGTCGCAGAAGACGTCACTCGCATTCTGCAAGCGTCTGTAGACAATCTCCTCGGCATGAAATATCAGACGTATATATAATAAAGAGCTCTAGATCAAGAAGAGAGCCATGCGGAACACCAACCGATCGATCTGACCGTCGAACTGCTCTCCTTCATTCTAAGAAAGAATGAACAAGCAAAGCCACCTCTGAAATTTCAATTTTTACAGGGTTCTATACATCTTGTGCAATTTTTTTTTTTACTTTTCAATAAGTTAATATTAATTGAATAAAATATATCATTGGCATTGTATGTAAATATATTAAATGTATCTATCTAATTAGAAATTCGCATATAATCTTACGTTTTAAATATATATTATATAAGGCGCCGCTCTTAAACTTTATATTAATAACTTAATTTAAATAAGATTTAATAATATAGACGACGTGTACTACTGAGAATAGCACATTAATACGTTAATATCGCCTTATTAAAAGGTGACACTCGGCTGCATTAAACGCACAGTGTTACGTTTGACTGTACATATATACATTTACACATACATACATGCATATATCCCATACATTTATATACGCGTGGATATATTTGGCGAAAATAAAGGTCAATGTCAATTGGCGAGATACGAGTTTTAAATGTTTGTATTTATGAGTTAAGCGTTTAGCGTCAGTCGTAATACTTATAGAATAATACGGAACTCACGTTTTGTCTCTTTAATTAACTATCTACTATATCATAATTATTACTGATTCATTTTCAAAGAAGTTATACGTTTTTAAATAATATAAATAAGCAGATATTTACATATCATGTAAATATCGTGCACAAAAGGAAGAAGGAGCTATTATACCTTCAAAAAAATAGGTCGACCTACCGGCCTCCATTAAATGTACACCCACTAAATGTTGATATATTTTAGTGAAATTTTCAGGAAAGATGTACCAACATGATACAATGTACCAACATGATGAAAATTTCAGCAAGATACATTCGATTGTTCAAGTTTTATTTAGTCCTGCTAGAGTGTGAAAGAATGCCTTCTATTTGACAACGTGCGAACCTTCATCAACTAATTGCCTGATTATCCGTTTGAAATGTTGCTGATCATGTAGGACATAGTGTTGCTACAATTGCTCTGTGTTAAGGAAGATGGGCAGAAAATATTTATAAGCACGCTTTTAATTTACCATTTGTCAAATATCTTGTCGATTTTCATTTAAATTCCTGTTGTCTTGACCATTACGCCGCTTAGTAAACGATTCATTCTCGACCAAATTTCTGTCGAGATCTAGAAAAATGGTACGATGAGGCTGTTGTCGTTCTGGATATAATTGTAGATATCTTGTGCTACTGTTGAATTTCGGTTCGAAGAATAAAAAATACTTATCATATCTCGTTTCTCTTCGTTAGTGTATGACATTTTTGTATTATTAATGAACAATAAATGAAATGTTTGACAGATTGAAATTCCATGGCTACCTTATTTAATCTGATAATTTATTCTTTCAAATAAAACCTAATGTCAAAAACTTCAGTCAGCATGTGGTATATGGTTGAAATCAGAAAGAAAAACTCTTTCTGAAGATGTCTAAATCCAATATGGCGCCTATAAGAAATTAGATAGTTGATGATAGCCAGAAAGAAATGAAACGTCGTATAAAAATTTAGAGTACACCGCTGGATAGAGGTTTAGAAATGGCCACAAGGATGTGTTTTTATTTTTTCTCTATAAGGCCAAATGTCGGTGCTACAGGTAAAAGAAGAAAATGGTGTTTTCGCGTTTTTTTTTAAATAGCGAAGGTCATTTGTCACAGGTCTATTTTCTTTACGGATTTATAACAAACACAAAATTTAACAACTTTGCCAAATTTAAACCTATACTCTATCTCCAATAATAAGAGAGATCCCCATGGTGAGGGCCGAAAATGAATCAGCCTGTATATAGTGCATTTTTGGATTCTCCGATCAAAATTTATCTATTTTAATGAGGTTTTCATGTTTCAAATAATTAAAGAAGTATTTAAGTTATGTAAGCTAAATTTACAGTGAATTCTAACAATAGATCAAATTTTATATCCAAATTATAATAAACTTGCCATCTTATGCAGGGTGTACAAAAACTAAAAATTATTAAGAAATTTAAGTGGCTATAACTTGAATAATTTAACTAGAACACCATATTTTTTAACTTACCAGCAAATGCACTTGTTAATTACCTATCGAATGATATTTATAGCTCAAGCTTTAGGTCTTCACGTTTTTACAAAATACTCCTAATAATCGTTTTCGCACCATTTGGAGTAAAAATTCTAATTTGTCTAGTTGTCTATTGTATTTATAAATGTCAGATAATTCATTTAATGTGATATTTTAGTCTACAAAGTCTGTTTTTGCTATAGTAGTATTATTTTTTGTAATTGTGGAAGTTTAGTTCGTTATTATTTGAATATTGTTGTTGTATTGCTTAGTCAAAATGAAATTTTACACGAAAGAAGAGTGTATTGATATGATTTTTATACTTGGAAAATGTCATCAAAATTGTTTATTAGCTTCTCGAGTTTATGCTCAAAGGTTTGCCGAAAGAAATCACCCTAAGCTAGACATTTTTGACAGACTATTAAACTAGTTTAAGGAAAGTGGAAGTGGCAGTTGTAAAAAACCCATTACAAGGAAATTTGTCACTGAAGATGAAGAAAATGTATTTTACTGTAGTTGGTTTAGTTATCTAAAATCCCAATATTAGTCAAAATCAGATATCCAACAATACTAACATTAGTCAAGCAAGTATTTCAAGAATTCTTAAAAACACAGATTTCATCCTTATGAAATCAACCTGTGCTAAGAACTTTATGGAAATGATTTTGACAATCGAATTGAATTTTATGTGAGCCAGAAAATGAAAACTTTTTTAATAATGTGTTATTTAGGGATGACTGTAATTTTCATAACAATGGTGTCGTGAATAGACGCAACTTCTATTATTATTCTGATTCGAATCCGCATGAATACAGAGTCATGAAAAATCAAAATAAGTGGTCCATTAATATGTGGGGTGGAATACTGGGCCATATTTAATTGGATCTTTTTGAAGGACCTTTGAATGGTATGATGTTTCTCGAATTTCTTTTACATCAGCTTCCAGTATTAATAGAAAAAGTTCCTTTAAACATCAGAACATATGGCTTCAATTGGATGGAGCTCCGCCTCATTATCATCGCCAGGTTCAGCAATTTTTAAATGCCAACTTTCAAAACAGGTGGATTGGAAGAAATAGATTTCAAAATTGCCCCCCCCCCCCCCCCCCGATCCCCAGACTTAACCCCACCAGATTTATTTTTATGGGGATATATAAAAAGAATTGTCTATAATACGCTTCCGACAACACCACACGATATGAAAATACGCATAGGACACGCTTTTGAAACTGTAACTTCGCAAAAGTTGTCCAGAGTTAGCAGTGGTTTTCAAAGAATATGTAAGTGTCTGGAAATGAACCGTCGACATTTAAAACAAATGTTCGTTCTAAATATCTTGCTTCTGCTTTATGTTATTAATAATTGTAAATTATCTGACATTTCTAAATACAATAGAAAACTAGACACGTTAGAATTTTGACTCCAAATGGTGCGAAAAACGATTATTAGGCGTACTCTGTAAAAACGCGAAGACTTAAGGCTTGAGCTATAAATACCATTCGATAGGTAATTAAAGAGTGCATTTGCTGGTAAGTTAAAAAATATGGCGTTCTATTTAAATTAATTAAGTTATAGCCACTTAAAGTTCTTATTTGATTACTTTTAATTTTTGTACATCCTGTATAAGATGGCAAGTTTATTATAATTTGGATATAAAATATGATGTCTTTCTATATATACAGGGTGTATTGTGAAAAACTTTGGGGCCGTAGCTTCCTTATATTATATCTGATTTTAATGAATGATGTCAAAGTAAATCGTTTTTAAAGCACTGTAACCTGTTTTCTAAAAAAAAAATTTTTTGACATTTCGTTTTTGACACAGTAGTAAATTTTTTTTTTTTTGAAAATTGTACTACATATTTTTTTTTGCTTATTCTAATAAACATTTATTTCCTGAAGATACCTCCATTATATTGAGTGACAAATTTATTATTATTAAAAAAAAACTACGAAATTTACAGAAATCAAGCTATCATATATTTTAATGAATCAAATGTTCGAAATTGGCCCCATTTTGTTCCAGACACATTTGATACCTTCTATTAACTCCAACTGCTGCGTTTATTTTTAGATTTGGTGTTATTTCATGACATACTTGTACTAACTATCCTTCTTACTAAATCATCTCTGGTATCAGGTGGAGTCAAATAGACATGATCTTGAATGTAAGACCACAGAAAGAAATCCGGTGGATTCAGATCCGGCGATCTAGCAGGCCATCGAATAGGTCCGTAAGTGCCCATCCATCTGACGCCAAAATAATTATTTAGAAAATCAGTATTCATTCGTGCATTATGGGGTGTGGCACCGTCCTGTTGGAATACCACCCCGTTTAACTCAGCAAGTGGCAACTCATCTAAATAATCGCCTAATTCATTGCGTAACAAATTATTATACTTTTCTTGGTTTAGATTACCCTCCACAAAAAAAGGCCCTACTACTCTATCGCCTAAAATGCCACACCATACATTTACACTGAACCGATTTTGAAAATTGTGTTGCATCACAACATGGTTATTTTCAGTGCTCCAATGGCGATGATTATTTCTGTTGAATACACCATTTTTCCCAAAAGTGCATTCATCTGACCACAACACACGACGATAAAAAATTGGATCTTCCCTTAGTTTATTCATGAAAACCGTGCAGAATTGAACCCTTCGTTGAGGGTCGTTTTCACCGAGAGCATGCACCTTCCGTGGTTTATAAGGAAAGAACTTGTGCTTCTTCAGAATGTACTGAACTGTAGAATGTGATGCCTGCATGTAGTGAGCAATTACTCGCGTAGACGTATTAGGGTTTTCTTCCACATAGAGCAAGACACTTAATTCTCAATTTTGATCTTGAATTATACGTGCGTTTATTTTCGGTTTTTTGAATTATAATTTCGTAAATTTCGCACGAGCCTTCCAAACTTATCGGCACTTGGACGCAGTCTGTCAGGAAAACGATTTCCATAAAGTCGCAAAGCAGCTGCAGAATTTGTTCCGCATTCAAAATATGCTTGAATCGCATCCACACATTCGCCATTATCCATTTCAATAACAAAATTTAGAAATAAATCGTTGAAAATGTTATAATGAATGTGTGATTGACAGATGTCGCAGCTCTCTTCGAAAATTTGGAATGCACTTTTATCGTTCAATATGACTGCTTGATTTTTAAATTTTTAAAATAAACACTGTAAATATTGTTGTTGACCCACCGCTCACTGATAACTTTGGTTTGTAATCCTTTATGGGCTATATAGTATTGAATGTAAGTGATTTTAAAAGGTACACACATTTGCTGGTAATAAAAT
The DNA here is from genome assembly GCA_935421215.2 of Melolontha melolontha. Classification (NCBI taxonomy): domain Eukaryota; kingdom Metazoa; phylum Arthropoda; class Insecta; order Coleoptera; family Scarabaeidae; genus Melolontha; species Melolontha melolontha. The sequence continues at coordinate 52,255,270 of OW285240.1, forward strand.
GAAATAGAGTATTTAAAATGCATTTAAGAAATCTCTGTGTTCGGAAAAACCAGAATAAATCGAACTAAAAAAAAGAACCTACAATTTCTCGTTTTTTTTTTCATACAAGGATATCGTTGTTTACAGTTTCATATTCGGAAAAAGTAATATATTTGAATAAGGAAAAAAAAAATATAGTGCAATTTAAAAAACACAGTTTGCAGCTGTCTGTCAAAAACAAAGTGTAAAAAAAATTCAAAGCGGATCACGTTACAGTGTTTTTAAAACGATTTAGTTCGACGTATAATTTATTACATTCGGATAAAAAATAAAAAAGTTACAGCACGAAAGGTTTTTCATAATACACCCGGTATATATATATATATATATATACTTCTTAATTATTTGAAACATGAGAATTAGGTTAGATTTTGACAAAATTCAAATTACTTAAAAAATCTTTAGGTTTAGGTATTATAATCCTCATTAAAATAGACACTTATTTTAATCGAAGAAACTAAAAATTCAATAATATACAAGGGATTCCATTTAAAAAAAAAAAAAAACTTTGATACTTTTAGGGCTTTTGGAACATCCTGTATAATATGAAAGTAACATTAAAACGTTACGTGTTCCCGGTGCTGCTGTACGGGATGGAAGCCTGGACGCTAAAGCAAGACACTAACAAAGCGTCTAGAGGCATTTGAAATGTGGGCATATAGGAGGATCCTGAAGATAAGATGGATAGATAGGGTTTCGAATAGTGAAGTACTTAAAAGAATTGGGAAAGAGATGGAAATATTGAACACAATAAAGATAAGAAAACTACAATATCTAGGCCACGTGTTGAGATGGGAAAGATATGCTCTGCTACAGATAATTATTCAGGGTAAGATACAGGGAAGAAGAAATATAGGAAGAAGACGTATTTCCTGGTTAAATAATTTGAGACAGTGGTATAAATGCAGCTCCATTGAACTATTCAGAGCCGCAGCATCAAAGATGAGAATAGCCGTGATGATAGCCACCCTTCTGAGAGGAGATGGCACCTGAAGAAGAAGAAGAACTTTAAAAAGTAACCATAAAAGACTCCCATATATTTCAAAAGTGAAACTTTTTGAAAATCAAGTATTTTGGCCACAATATCCCGTACCGTATAGTGTGAATAATCTTGTATATCGAAGAATTCGATCTTTCGGTTTTAGATCGTACCAGCCAATTCATATCTCTGACTCAGCGCCATAAAATTTCACGGCTACAGTGGTGTAACGAAAGTGGTGTGACAAATCTCGATTTTGTTTATGGGCTCATGATGGTCGTAAAATTGTCAGAAGACGTCTTGGAGAGAGAAGAAATTTGCAGCGACATACGGCCCTCACTCAAATATATCTCCTGTAGTGGTATTTCAAGGAACATTAATTGCGATTCCTTACATCAGTAATGTTATTAAACCAGAATTAATACCATATTGCACGACCACATACCGCAGAGCTTTTGGATAATGTTAATTTTGATCGCTAAATATAGCCTTTTCATTCGTTAGATTTGTCTCCAATAGAGCACGTGTGGGATATGGTAGGAGAGAGTGTCAGTAGTTTACAACTTCACCCAAACAATGTAGATGTTTATCAACAAAGGATTTTAAAAGCTTCGAATATACCACGGATTTGGTATTTTCAAGTATCCCTAATAGGCTGGCTGAGTGCATAAAAAACAGAGAAGGATCAACGCAATATTACTGTTTATAAATTATTACGATCACACCTCACTGAAATTGTCACAGTTTCTTAATACGAATGAAATTTCCAGAAAATTTCATCAGTTAAATGGGTGTTTTGCAATATTTTTTAGGAAAAATATAGATGTCTGGAAAGCAATTTTCACACAAATACGAACTTTTATGAACTCCACGCCCAATTTTTAATAATATTTTTATATTATTAAAAAATGTTTTTATTTTATACAGAAACAGATCTTAAAAGTATTTATATTTCAAGCTTTTGTACAATACATTCGCAACCTATTAAAAATAAAAGATTCAAAAATGTTTGATCTATCGTTCTATGAATTAAAAAGATCTTATTACATTTTAGATAATCCTAAATATATTTTATTACAGGACCGTACTTTACAATATTAGAAATATATTGGAAATCAACACATACCAAATAAACCAAAGATTACGCAACACCTTTAATTTATGCATACCTACAGTAATTATTTACGACACATTAAGATTTTTGATTAATTTAATACTAAATTAAAATATTCTCATTTTATCACTATTACTTTCTAATAATCACCTAACTATTTTTTCTTTACTAAAATATTTACCACACCCTATCGCAACAAGTATTCATTGTCAGTCTCTTATGTATAGAATAAAATGTGAACTACAAATACCAAATTTTATTATTCGAAATTCAGAGGCATACTGGTGAGGTCAATCAAGCTGCATGTTTACAAATGTAATATTTTCTTACAAAGTAAATTGTTTATGTAGTTTAATTTGGGTTTCTGTGCACTTCTTGTAATAATTTAGCAAAGCAATGTGTAGACCGAAAAATCACAATAACCAGTCATTTATATTTTTTATATGTTCATACTATTCAGAAAATCACCAAACAAATGTTTAATAACTATTTATTCAAAATAAATTACAATTGTTTCGCTTCGCACATCATAAGATTCAACAATCTTCTAAATTACATTTACAAATTTGACCTCTCGTGTTCTATATTAATATACAGGGTGGGGCATAGGAACCAAGTGTTTTTGGTTTGGGTAGCACTCGGCCATTAGAAAAGGGAGGGGCGCGCGGTTTATTACAATCCATTCCTCGACTCAAAGCATTTCACTTTCTCAGTTGCCATTTGCCATCATGGAGAGGTGGACGCTAGAGCAACGCGTGTTCGCGTATGATTGTTTTGTTCGAAGTGGCGAGTCGGTGACTGCAGTACAGCGTGAATTTCGCAGAAGATTTAATATCCATCGTAATGACTCTGTTCCTGCCCGAGACACCATCTTACGCCGGGTCAATAACCTTCGAACAGTAGGTTCAATAATGAAAAGAAAGCCGCCCGGTCGTCAACTTACTGTGCGTACTCCTGAGAATATTGAAAGGGCGAGACAAGCATTACTGCGTAGTCCACGCCGCTCTGCACGTCGACATTCAGCTGCACTTCAAACCAGCAATCGCACTGTACGGCGGATTTTGCATGGTGACTTACATTTTCACCCATACAAAATACTGGTTGCCCAACAATTAAATGTAAGAGATTACGCCCAACGCTTGAGTTTCGCACAACAAATGCTTGAACTTGTTCAGGAGAATGAAAACATGTTGTTACTCATGAGTGATGAAGCTCATTTCCATCTTACGGGGGCCGTCAATAAACAAAATTGCCGGTACTGGGCTGACGAGAATCCACGACAGTTACATGAGATGCCATTGCATAGTCCTAAGGTAACAGTTTGGTGTGCGGTGGGAAAATTTGGCATCATTGGCCCATATTTTTTTGAAGAAAATGGGGTAACCGCTACAGTAACATCTGCGCGTTACATTCATATGGTGAATAACTTTTTCATACCTGAATTGTTAAGAAGAGGTGTGGATATTCAAGATTTGTGGTTACAGCAAGATGGGGCCACGGCACACACCGCCAGAGCATCTATGGCTGTTCTTCGCCACCTGTTTCCAAATCGTCTAATTTCGAGATTTGGTGACGTTTTGTGGCCTCCTCGGTCTCCCGACTTATCGATTTGTGATTTTTATCTATGGGGGTACCTCAAGTCACGTGTTTACGAGGCCAAACCCCGTACGTTAGACGCATTAAAGGAATCGATTCGTTATAAAATCTCCCTAATCGACAGAGACATGCTGGAAAGAGTGGAGGCCAATTTTCGTCAACGGCTGCAACAGTGTATCAATGAAAACGGACATCATATGCCAGATGTAATTTTCCGTACTTGAATATTTCAAAATGCTTTATTATTAGCTATGTTGTACTACCAAAAAATTTTTTTTAGAGTAAAAACTAATAATTATATTATCATTTCAAAAACACTTGATTCCTATGCCCCACCCTGTACAATCATAGTGAAGTTACTAAGTCCTAAAAATGTATTGTGAGAATCTTTCCGCTTTTCTTTCTAATATGATTTAGTTTAGAACTTTGTCACACACATACTTCAATATTGAAGTTTCCCTCTCGTAAAGTAATTAGTGTATAAAAGTCCATTCTATCCAGTCTAAAACTTCTATAATCTTAATGTAGTCTCGTATGAAAATCTCTTCCTATTTGTCCTACATAAACGAATGCGCAAGTTCCGCTTTTAAGTTCATATACTAAATACTTCTTATTTCTCCTGGTTTTTATTTAATTATTACTACATAATTATACTTTTAAGTATGTTATTTGCTTTTTTAAGGTACCAGGTGTCCAATGACATAACTGCCACAGCTTAAGGATGTGTTACTGAAGCAATTTTAAGTTAAAAATGTCTAATGTCCAAACCTCTTTCGGAACTGAGCTACAAGCATTTGAAGTTTTAGATAACCCTACTAACGCAGGTATTTTATACTGCTGCTGATTTCGTTGCTATTAAAAAGTCGGGTTGCCCGTTATTCATAATTTATTATTCATTGTGACAGTAAACGTTAATTAAATTAATTTAGCGTGTTTATTTCTTTTGTGTTACATTAAAATACTGTTTGGAGGAGGTTCATGAATTGCTTGGCCAGCAAGATCAACAAACTTATTTCCCCTAGATTATTTTTTATGGAGAAGGCTGAAAAATTTGGTTCATGTAGAAAAATCTGAAAACAAAACAACTTGTTGCTAGGATTATGGATGTCGTAGAAACTATTCGTGCTGATCCTGAGACCTTTAGCTGTCTCTTCAATTCTAAAACGAGCTAGACTATGTACGAGGGATAAGCTGAATTTAGTGAGAATAAGAAAATCTGCAAAACAATCATACAGTGTTTATTTAGAGCGACTCTTTATCTGTCATTTGACGTTTTGTTGTTAAAGTTACGTGCATTAAAACCCAGCTACTTATTTTTTTTAAATAAAAAATATGGAATGAAACAGAGAGCAATATCATGAGAAATTGGAAGGCATCTCATAAAATACATTAAAATTAAATCTGTTTGTATTTTCTGGCCTGATTTTGTTCCGGTCCTTGTATTTTAACTCTTTTCACTGTTATATTTTTATTTTGCTACATCTGTTCTTATTTTCACTTATCGATTTCTACAATTTTTTTTCGGAGTTATTCGGTACATTGACCCAAATTCTGTTTTTATTAACAGTGATAATTATATACAAATCCAAAGTAATTTTGATCCAACATTTTATGCTCATAAGAATTTTACATAGATATATAGATATATAGATATATAGATATATAGATATATAAATATATAGATATATAGATATATAGATATATAGATATATAGATATATAGATATATAGATATATAGATATATAGATATATAGATATATAGATATATAGATATATAGATATATAGATGTATATTATATAGATATATACGCGCAGATATAAAGGTGATTGCTGGAAGTTCACATGCGTACATATTAACAATCTTTAACGAAAAACTTGGACATAATCGCGGTTAAATGTTAAACTAGATTTAAATTTGCTGACAAATTTTAAACTCCTCAACTGGAGTAACAGAAGATACAGTGATAATATTAGTACTCATACTCGTAAGTCAATGGAGGAACAGACGACGTCCAGAAGTCTTTACCTTTGGAACAGAATTATCCGCCAAAGAATAGATTCCATCATATAGTCTAGAATGACCAATATTTACATGAGCCGAGGGTTTAATTAATGAAAGACCAGTTAATATTGACCAGCTTAGCATATAACTGCCTAAATTTGCGCAACGAAAGTTGTACCGGGTTTAATATATTTTATGTATTATACCTGACACTCTTTAGGGTAAAAGGGTTTTGATTTATATATATATATATATATATATATATATATATATATATATATATGCAGGGTGTCCAGAAACTCTCCTGACGAACGAAGACCGGAGCTCCTCAGATAATTTTAAGACAATTAAACCCAAATTCACCTAGTCCGAAAATGCTTCCTAAGGGAGCTAGAGTTCTTTGAAGATGGCGCCTTGTATTTATTTTTTTTAAATTCCTCCAGAACGCTTCTATTTAGAAAAACAAAAACTGGTATGCTTATTTATCCTCCAGAGATGAATCGATTCCATCAATTGCGAATTTCTAGTACCGGTCATAGGCGTCCGTTTTGGGTAGGTCAACGGTTATTTTAAGGCATAACTTTTTTGTCTTTAACTTTTAAGCATTTGTGACACTAGATTATTAAATTTTCGGGTATTCCAGTACTAAAAGGTACTCTTACTTCAAGTCGGTAGGATACACCGTTTTCTAGAAAAAACGATATGTAAATTTTTCGTTTTTTCTTCATTAAAGTTCAATTTTTTATTTTTTGCAATAGTTAGCTCTGAACTGCCAACAGAAGTAAAACCTACGTTTTTCATTGTCAAATTGTTGTCAGTTCGCGAAGTTTATCTTTTCATTTTTTACTTTGTGTTATTCAAACACAACGATTTCAATTTTTAAAAAAATGGGTTTTACTAATGAAGAATACGCCGATATGCATTTAGTTTATGGCGAAATGAGGTGTAACGCTCGAGCGGCGCAACGTAGATACGCTGAAAAATTTCCCAATCGTCAGCATCCCACTCACTCAACCTTTACAGCTCTTCATCAACGATTAAGAGAAACAGGTTCAGTGGTCCCAAAAAATAATGAAACAGGGAGACATAATGATGTAACAGCAGAACATGAAGATGTTATTTTAATGGAAGTTGAGGAAAATCCAGAAATTAGCGTTCGAAGACTATCTGCCATGTACCCCACAATTTCAAAATCTTCCGTAGGAAATATCTTACACAAAGAAAATTTATATCCTTTTCATTTTACAAAGGTGCGAGCACTGCTGGAAGGAGATTTTCCTACTCGCGTAGAATTCGCTAGATGGTTACAAAATCAGAAAAATCGAGATGAAGATTTCTTCAGGAACATTTTGTTTGGTGACGAAGCTACATTCTCAAAAAATGGAATTTTTAATGTACATAATGCACATTATTATTCGTACGTTGGTGACAATCCCCACGTTGTTCAAGATTTTAAGCATCTGCATAGGTTTAGCATAAAAGTCTGGATAGGAGTAGTTGACGATTATCTACTTGGACCTGTGGAATTACCTGCTCGTTTAAATGGTGCTGATTACTTACATTTCCTGCAAAATATTTTACCTGATTTGTTAGATGAGGTGCGTTTAAATATTCGGCAAAACTTATGGTTTCTACAGGACGGCTGTCCGGCCCACTTTAGCAGGAATGTACGAGACTTTCTAGATAATAACTACGAAGACCATTGGATTGGAAGAGGCGGTCCAGTTGCTTGGCCAGCAAGGTCGCCGGATTTGAATCCTTGCGATTATTGTGTTTGGGAATACATAAAAGCATTTGTTTATTCCGTTCCGATACAAAATCGCGCACAACTCTGGCTAAGGATACAAGATGCTTGCAACGAATTTAGAAATAACTTTGGAATTTTTGCAAGAATTCGGCGTTCTCTAAGCAAAAGGGTAAACTTATGCATAGAGACTAATGGTCATCACATCGAGCAACTTTTGTAACAATCTACCTTTGATACTTGTTCTTTTTTGTTAGTTTCGTTTCATTGTAATAAATAATTTGTTTTTAATTTATTAAATTAATTTTTATCCATGCCTTGATAGTCCAATCCAACTTCGTCGCTAAAAATAAGTAGGTACATAATAAATTGAACTTTAATGAAGAAAAAACGAAAAATTTACAAATCGATTTTTCTAGAAAACAGTGTATCCTACCGACTTAAAGTAAGAGTACATTTTAGTACTGGAATACCTGAAAATTGAATAATCTAGTGTCACAAATGCTTAAAAGTTAAAGACAAAAAAGTTATGCCTTAAAATAACCGTTGATCTACCCAAAACGGACGCTTATGACCGGTACTAGAAATTCGCAATTGATGGAATCGATTCATCTCTGAAGGATAAATAAGCATACCAGTTTTTGTTTTTCTAAATAGAAGCGTTCTGGAGGAATTTAAAAAAAAATAAATACAAGGCGCCATCTTCAAGGAACTCTAGCTCCCTTAGGAAGCATTTTCGGACTAGGTGAATTTGGGTTTAATTGTCTTAAAATTATCAGAGGAATCTTCGGTCTTCGTTTGTCAGGAGAGTTTCTGGACAGCCTGTATATATATATATATATGTATTATAACTTTCACATATGCCAAACAATAAACAAATAAATTTCGACATTAAGAAAACATCCTTCACATTGCAAACGAAATACTTTAGTGATATCTAACATGCAAGTTTTTAAATTATCCACTTCAAATAAGTGGATGTCGATTTCAGTACACCAACGCTACTGGTGGCGGAAGTTCTGAGAGCCTTAAATTATTTATTTTATTAGGTAATTCTACGTTTTTTGTATTTGTAAATTAATACCGTAATAACTCTATTACGGTATAACTTTAGCGCTTGTAATTACATTCATATAACAATGGTTTTATCCCAGTAATAATATTAACAGCTCTTACATAAGTTTTCATTTTACGAGAATCTGAGATGGTAGTATTAATAATATTCAATTATTCTCTATATTAATTCGTCTTATAAAAAGATTTTTAAAGTCGCAATATACTTGGAAGGTTCTCTATTTAACAAGCTGACGCGATTAAATTAATTTGTTATTAAAAATAGATTACAGTTTTCATCAAGAATTAATGTGAATTTTAATACGTTAGCGTCATGCATTAAGATTCATTTCAAGATATACATACATATAAGATACATTTGAGATTAATCGAGTATGTCTTGCATGTAAGGCATGATGTAGCTTTAATTTTCCAGAGTTAGACTTCACTTCATCCTGCTAAATTCATTATCTAACACTAAAGTAATTTTTTTAACTAATGCAATTACATTGTATTGACTTATATAATGATTATATGCACAATAAGTTGTTAATTACTAAGTAATAAATTGATATGTCAAGCTTTTTTGAAAAGAAAAATTGTTATTTAATTGCGAGGTGATTTTGCAAATACACTTTTGAAGTATTGTATGCTATAAATTAATAAAAATATATACATCATGAATTAATTGCAATTATATCATTTGTAGGAAAGACAATAGACTAAGATACCGTATGAGTGAGCATCCTATAGACATCTATAACTAATATTCGGAAATAGAGGGGGGAGAGATGCGCTTACTGCTAGTGCTAGCTGCAAAAACATATGTGGCCAATGCTACCAGCTTAGTTTCGTACTGGCTGCCGAGTGAATTGCATTGTAGAGACACATTTTGTCGTAATTCTATTTATTGTTTCCAATTATCTAGTATTTTCTTTTGTTAGCGGTTACTTGTTTTTCTTTTCGACGTACTTATTATTTTCGTTAATACTGATTTTATATTTAGCTGTAAAAATTTTTTCGCTTTAATAAAAGCAATTTCTTATTCAATATCATCATCTTGATCACTCAATCAAACAAATTATACCTTCATTTCAAGCAGAATTTAAAAAACCATAACCATAATCATTTTGAAAACTACAGTTGCTTATATCCACAGCAGCATAAACAGAAAAAACTTTACAAAATGAAGAACGAGATATTCTCATTTATGCTGCAGTAGAAGGACAACCGTAATTATCTAGCACCAAAAATTGCTGGGCAACTTATCGTCTCTGACAATACCGTTCGTAGCGTTAAAGAAAAATAAATACCTTCCTTACAAGTTAAGAAAATCAAATCAAATATTTTCAAGAAAGATTTGGGTTTTGTACAGCTGTTTTAGAACATTGCAACAATGACGAAAATATTGTTAGAAATATATTATTTAATGACGAATCCAATTTTCCTCTACATGGTGATCATAAGTAGTATCGTACTTTGTGTACAAAAAACATACCAGATATTTTCACAAAACAAAGTTTAGTTTCAGCTGGATCGAGTTCGAGTTATTTAGTTCTTTGAAATGTTTTTATTTTATATTATACTAGTTGAACTCGGCAATCCTTTGCTATTACTAGATGAGTATGTATACATTAAATGAACACAATTGAAAGTTTGATATCATTATTGTATTTAGTTAAAATTAGATATTTACATACGAGTATAATTATAATAAGCGGTCGGTGCATAATACTTGCCACGTTATCATCCTAGTGTACCGAATGGCTCAAGTCGTAACAAGCCTCCCATGTTACACCCGAAGAACCTACAAGACTAGTTACAGGGACTATTATTTACTACATATAATTATTACTCTTGTGTTCGACTTTAGGTTAATTACATGTTCTTGAATAGGCTATGTTTACCTTCACTTTAAAAGCGTAAGAATATAAATAAGATCCAATTGTGAAAACAACAGTACTCTCGCTTACTTCGCATGCGCGACAGCATTTCTTTCCTGGTTAACTTCAATGTAACGTGGCGTCAAGTATATTTAAATAATCGTACTACTACTATTGATATTATATTATTAGGCCCCAAACTTTCTTTCTACTGTTCAGATCGAGGATTTCAATAGCATTAAACCTTCTCCGGACAACGCGTATCATTTTGTAAAAACCGCGCGTAAATTGATCCAGTAGTTTTTTAGTCTATAATGGACATACTTACGGACATTGCCTTATAACGAGCCATCGAAAAAATTCATAATTGGAGTAGACTGTGAAATTGGGTTGGTACTCTAACCACTTCCACATAATGACATTTATTATTTGACATTGAAACTATAAGTTTGTGTCAAATTTTTCAAAACTCTTATTAAGAAAATTGTTTGTGGTTAGATGTAAATGGACAACATTTTCAACAACTTCTGTAACTATATGTAAATTTTGAATATGATTTCGATATTAAATAAATTATTTGTTTTCTTTTTTGTTGTAGATGCCATAACCTTTTTTTACAATGAAACCAAATGAAACTGTCAAGCATCAAGTAATGTGTCATTATGTGGAAGTGGTTAAAGTATAAACCCAATTTCACAATCCAATTATGAATTTTTTCGATGGCTCGTTATTTATTTATATATATATATATATATATATATATATATATATATATATATAACAATTGATAAATTATTGGAGTTTTTCGGCTTTTATATGAAATATTTACAAATATCAAGTTAGTATGTATGTAATTGCAAAGTAAGGGGGATGTAAACATTGCTGTCTACAAATTACAAAGCAAATCATACGAAATTTTTTAATTGAAAAATATTGTCTATGTTGGGACTCGAACCCTAGTCTACAGTTTGCCGCACTGTCGGTTTTACCACTCACTCACAATAGACCTAGGTTCAAGCTATTTAGAAATGCATTATAAAGTAACAGTGTTAATGTCAGTGATATTAGTGAAAGCAGGTGTCAGTTATGAAAACAAATGTCAGATTTGAAAGCAGATGCCTATTTTTGAAATTAGATGTCAGTTATTGAAAGCAGACGTCAGTATTTTGAGAGCAGATGTCAGATTTGAATGTTTGAAAATGCTAATTATTACTCCATAGCTATATGAGTGATTAGACACCTGCTTTCAAAACAGACATCTTCTTTCAATTACTGACATTTTCTTTCACTAACTGACATCTGCTATCAAAACTGACATCAACTTTCAAAACTGACTTCTGCTTTCAACTTGACATCTACATTCAATAACTGACATCTGATTCATTAACACTGTTACTTTATAATGCATTTCTAAATAGCTTGAACCTAGGTCTATTGTGGGTGAGTGGTAAAACCGACAGTGCGGCAAACTGTAGACTTGAGATCGAGTCCCAACATAGACAATATTTTTCAATTAAAAAATTTCCTATGATTTGCTTTGTAATTTGTAGACAGCAATGTTTACATCCCCCCTTACTTTGCAATTACATACATACTAACTTGATATTTGTAAATATTTCATATAAAAGCCGAAAAACTCCAATAATTTATCAATTGTTATATTTAATAAACGGCTAAGAAATTATCTAATCACTTATATATATATATATACATATATTATATACCTTGGAAGAGCTGATTTCGTGTATCATCAGGTGAGTTGCTATCCGTGCCTTTCCTACACCAACGTGAAACCTACTTGATTCAATAACTTACCCGAATAATACGATTGCCCCGGAGATATTCGGCTGAGAGACCAGCTTAGTTAAGAGGCGGGCGAGGGGAGATTCTTTTTTTTGTAATAGCCACTATGTTCATGCTCTCAAGCCGGTACAGTGAACACAGACACCGCCGATAGTAAGTTAACTAAATCACAGGTAAATAAGTGAACGCTTGTTGGCATAATAATAAAACCCAAAATATAACAATAATAAGAAATAGTTTATTAACAAAAACAAGAACAAAACAATTGAAACTCAATAAGCATATAAATGAACAACTCTGTTATATAAAATGCACATGACAGAATGGTGCAAAAAGCTAACTAAGGCTCACGAGATACAATATAATAATGGAATATAATTCAACAATATCATTGAGCAACAGGTTTAATGGCTACAATAAAAAATAAATTAAAGTAAATAAGTGACCTCGAATAAATAGTTTACCCAGTATAGTATTCGGTATATTATAACACAATGAATCTAAAAAAAAAATTAAAGTATCTAAATGGTACCAGTAAATGGCTCACCTAGTACTAGTATACCTGGTACAATTAACTACTGAAATAAAATTCGATCAAAAATATACTGATGAAATTAGACAAAAAAGTTATACAACGAAAGCAATAGGATCTCAGTATATAAATCATTAAGCCATAATTTCTAAATGGTATGCTTAGTCTAAATAAATAAATGGTGGTTAATTTATCTAAAGAGCTTTCGATAAATCTCACATCGAGGTTCTTGTACATTCAGTATACTAATTAGGAAAATATATATATATATATAATAATAAATATATATATATATGAAAAAATGTGTGAAAGCCGTATCCATCCGGGATGTGCAGACGTCGACGTTTCATAGTTATTACTAATTGTCAATACACCTTACCCAGAAATAGATACGACTTTCATTTCTATACTTCGTGTATATATACTAATGATGATAAACGTACTGTTATGAATGGTACTGGTATGAATGAATTCCCAATAACAGTACGTTTATCATATACCGAGTGGGGCACATAAAGGGTTACAGATGAAAAGATGCGTAGTGCTTACAAAAATTGACTACAGGTGAAGCTACTGTAGAGATTCATTAAAGATGAAATACGCATTTGGAAAATTATATCGCTACATCAAAATTAAGACGATAAAATTCGGAATTTGACTGATGAAGAATATTAATTAATTACGTACTTAATTAAGAATTATTAATCGAAAACTCTAGTCTACAAGAATGACCACTAGATGACTGATGCTACAATAACCAAGGAGATCTTAAATGAAAATACTAATGACAAATCTAACGGAATTCACTAAAGACCAAACCGGAAAATATTCTAATGAATTTTAAGATAAAGAATCGCATTAAAGCTGGTATAAATTAACGCAATTATCAATTAACTGTACATACTAGACCAACTCTATTATATTTAGTGCGAATTCCGACGCCATCTAACACCCGTAAAATATGAACTAAACAGCATATCCGTATCAAGTTCGGTTTTGAACTATCGCAGAAACACACAAATTGTTAAATGGTGCATTCGAGGGCGCCGTTTTAAGTCAAACACAAATTTCCGGCTGGTTTAAACGTTTCAAAAATGGCCGATCATCAGTTGATAACAATAAACGTTCGGGAAAACCATCTTCAGACATATGTAACATTGTGGAATTATCTAATAGCACATGTCAGCGGATTTTATCAGAAGAGTTGAACACGAGAAGGATAGTAGCGAAGTTCTTGCCACATACCGCTTTCATGATACAGTAGTTTTTGGCGAAAAGCAACATGACTATCATCCAGCTTACCCGTGTAACTAGATACCTCGCAACTTCTTTCTCCTTCCAGACATTGAAAATCGAATCGAAGGGGCAAAGATTCGACACGATAGAGGGGATTGAAACTGAATCGCAGACGGTGCCGAACACATTCACAAAATAATGATTTCGTGACAGAGGCGCTGGAATGGGTGTTTATAATCCAAAAGTAACGGAGGTGAATGAAATTCAAGTATTCTGCAAATTTATTTATCGTTATATTTCGGGAACTTTTGGGTACTACCTCGTATTTTTTTAAATATCGGGATATATTTTGTACTCTAACATAAACCTACGTTTTTCTTAACATTTCATATGAATTTTCTCCGTAATTAAATGAACAATTTCCAGTATAATTTATCCATGAACAAAGTAGTACAAATTACAAGTTATTTATTTTTATGGTCTCTTTTATTTTCTATTCCTTCATATTACATTTTTGCTAGCACAAAATTATTTAATTATTGTAATTAAATCTAGTTTTTTTCTAAGATAAAATTACATATATCCTTCTTTGATTCGCAAGTGTTACTAGCAAAAAAAAAAATTACCGATCATCATTTCAATTTGTCACATCTTTAATTAAAAGTAATTGCATATGTATCAATAATTCGTCACACTCTCGACGTTATTTCTCTAACTATACCTACAACACGAACAAATTTTTGCCATGCACCTTTTGCGATCAAACTAGTACTGTGTTTGTGAAAGAAAACTTCTTGGTTTAAGGTGACAAAAAAGAATATTCTTTTTTCATCAGGATGTGTTATTAGATTTAATTTATCACACGTCTTCTTTTTATTCTTTTGCATCCAACTTGCAGTAATTCATCAGCATCGCGAATATTGGAATTCCTCGTATAGTAAAAAACAAAAATTTAACGATGCCACGCATATCTTGAACATAATTTCTTATCCATTATTTCAAAATGAAGCATTTAGTCATGGTATATACACTGGTTAACAAAAGAGGTAGATACTAAAGATTTTAAACGATTTTTATAAAATAGTAAATTATGTGGAAAGTAAAGATTATCTTTTATCCTTCTATTTTGCAAATTATTTATATAAATTAAAGAAGATACGACAATAATGTATAACAACCACCAAAGGCAGCGAATTGTTTCAATGTATTAATTCGAGCAATTTGTAACATATATATAGGTGAACGAACGTATACCCCGTCAGATAGAAACACGATTCCTGATCTCATCGACTCCGTGAGTTGATGAGATCAATGACTCAGTGTTGTTAATGGGCTAGATCTTAAAAAATGTAAGGCGGAATCGTGTCTCCGTACCATTCCCCAATAATAATAATAATTCACTCTAAATAAATGCTCTCATTCCTGTATAACAAAAATACTAACTGGAGTTTATTTAGAGATCAGTTCACAGATTAATAACTTTGAACATATCACTAAAGACAATCCGAAGTAGATGCAGCTAGAAGGTTTGACAACAAATATTCAAACAGTAGTATGCAACCCATCTACAAATAATACCAATACCTCCATCTATTGAAGAAAAAATCAACATGAAGAGAAAGATCAGAAAAATATGAAGGCGAAATAAAACACCATAAATAAAAACAAACATATAAGTATAAAAAAGTACTTAAAATCATTAAGCCCAATGAAATCTTTTGACTACTCCTTATGGAATACTACCAAGCTAATAAAAGGATACCAACAATCAAATGCTCCTATTAGAAATGCCAATAATTGGACAAGGGACGATAAAGATTAGATAGAAATATTTGCTGCACATGTTAAGAATGTCTTTCAACCCTTGTTTATATAACCGACTTTTCAACTTCATTGGCAATAATAGCAGCGACATTTTCTGATGACACTGCTATACTCTCGTCGCATGAAGATCTTGTAACCGCATCCAAGCATCTACAAAATTAGTCTTTACAAAATTCAGTATTGCTTGAAGATATTGCGAAATGAAACTAAATCTAAATTCACCATCACATTTGCGTTTTATAAATAAACATGTGAGTCGGCGTAAATTAACAACTGCAATATGCCTCAAGCCGTAGATGTTAAATATCTAGGCATATACTTAGACAGAAAACTGACGGAAACATATCTTCACAAGACGGGAACATATCTTCACAAAGCGCAAACCATTAAAATTGAAATTGAGCCATCTCTGCTGGGTTATCGGAAGAAGCTATATACTTTGACTGGAAAACAAACTACTAGTCTATAAAATCATTCTGAAACCAATCTGGACATATGGTATCCAATTATGGTGTAGAGCGTCCACTAATAGTATTGAAATACTATAGACATTCAGAATAAAGTATTACGGATGATTATCGACGCTCCGTTTCTAAATATGTCATTGAAGAAGAACTGTCAATTCCCTCAGTGCCAGAAATACTTGTAAAAGCAGTGTAAAATATTGTGACGAATATCGGTTTATCCAAATGTGTTAACCCAAAGTTTGTTTTCGGAAACAGAAATAATGCAAAGAATTAAGAAATTTAAACCATCTGACATAGTGATCATGTTTACTTAGGACACAGACTGCCAGAATACTACACCGGGTTTTTCTTTTGTCATTACACATAGGTATAACGCATTGACTGGTTTTTTTAAATTTCCAATTACACATCGGCATAAATGTATGGTGGCATATAGTAGGCAACCAGTTATACACCGAAATCTACGCACAAACAATAGATTAATTCTTAAATAGATTTCCATGAAGAGAAAATAAATACATTTTTTTTAATGTCACATATTTCTCAATTTTTATTCATTACAAAAATGGAAAAATGGATAATTTATTTAAATCATGGTTACGTATAGCAAAGACAAAAAAGCTTCAATGGTAATGTGGTATCTGAATAATAACTGAATAATAACTGTTTTCCGTTAATTATCCTAACAGGCCTATACCTTGTGCAAAGACAATTTTAAATATTTATAATAGATTCAAAAAAGATGGTTGTCTTCTAACTTCACACAAAAAAATAATAAAATCAATCATGTGTTAACAGAAGCCATGAAACTGAATATCCTGTGTTATGTAGAAGAACGGTCTGTAGGATCGCTTTTAGATGTAGCCAGGCATTTTGGAGTATCGTACAGTTCGGTGTACAGAACCCTGAAAGAATTTAAATATAAGCAATACAAGGTATCAACCCATAAGGAGCTTTTCAAGAAAGATAAAGTAAAACGAACTGATTTTTGCGAAAAAATGTTTAATATGTTAAATGAAAAAATGGGTGCATTTAATGCTTTTAGTACTTTTTAGTAAAAAATAACGCAATTATTCTTTGATAAATTGATAGTAAAAATTAAACGACTTATTGTTAAAGATGAAGATCTTAGCTGTTTAAATTATATTTAATTCTCACAAGAAGCAGATGATATCAAGTGTTGTTCGCCGATTTAGACGAACCTTAATACGTTTGTAGTATTGTAAAAGTAGTAGAAATATTGTAAAATATCGCCTGCGTCCAATATTGAAAGAGTGAAAATCGTCCATTATATTTCATATTCTAAGAGTTTTGAGATTTGTGTCACTATTACAAGAGTATATTTTTATTTCACCTATTAAATCAAAAAAATAGCTGTGACATCTAGAAATACGTGTACGACATTTTGTGTTGAGAAATGAAAATAAAACTTCACGGTGCCATAAAATTCTTGACAAAGGAAGCCAATCACACAAAAATTATTCATGAAGGAATGGCTTCTATCTATGAAGACGATGCAGCATCTTATACCATGTGTCCCCGGATGGAGTTGACAAGAGGAAAAAAATTTTAATATTGATTTTACGACAAAAAGTCATTCTTTATAAAAAGTTCTGCTTGTTGAGTAGATAAATTAACCATCGGAAAATCTAAGATTAAATGTACAGAATGTCCAAAAATTAAGATAACATAAAAATGCTTCAACAGAAGTGTATCATTTATTGCATGTTTTGTAGTTTAAGTACAAAATTTCAATTAATTAAAGTCAACAAAAATTACTCTACAAGGCCACCTCCAACTTCCACACATACCTCCGCCCTTTTAATAAATTAACCATAGACTTTGCGTATGGTTTGTGGTACATTTATCTCATTCACTGCATCCTGTATTCGTGCTTTTAGTATTTCCCGATCATGTGGCAGGTCATTTCCGTAAACTTTTTGCTTTGATGTACCCCACAAAAAAAAGTCAAGTGGTGTCAGGTCAGGTGATCTAGCAGGAAAATTTATTGGTCCAAATCTACCCATCCATCTGTCTCCGAACTGATCTGTCAACCACTGCCGTACCAAAAGCGTCGCATGAGCAGGGCATCCGTCTTGTTGCCAGAAAATGTTACGCCGAATTTCTAGCGGTAAATTATGTAGAAATGGTAATAGATAAGTTTCTAAAAGACGCACATAAACGTGTTGATTCAAGTTCTCGTCAATAAAATATGGTCCAACGATTCGATCATAAAAAATTCCGCACCAAACATTTACTTTTTTATAACGTTGACTTCGTTTTTGAATGACGTAGTTTGGATTATGAAAAGCCCAATAGCGACTGTTTTGTGATGAAACGTGACCATTGGTGCAGAAGGTTGCTTCATCAGTAAAAAATATCATTCTATGAAAACGTGTATCTACGAGGTATTTCTCACCAACCCATAAACAAAAATCCAATCGCTTCTCTTCATCTCCATTTTCAAGTGTATGTCGGAACTGTGGTTTAAACGGTCGAACTTTGTTTTCTTTATAAATTCTCTGCAAATGAGATTTACTAATATTCAGTCTTTGTGATCGTTTCCGTAAGGATAATGTTGGTGTTTCTATCACTGAATCTACTGCCAAAAGTGTAGCCGTATCGTCTTCATTATATTTTTTCTTGGGTTTCTTAACATTTACTACAGATCCAGTTAAATCGAATTTCTGCACAAGTTTGCGCAGTGCTTCGCGCGATACTGCCGTGTTTGGGAATTTTTCGTGAAACATGTCTATAGCGTATCGATAAGATACGTTTCCAATTCCATAACATTTAATCAAATAAATACGTTCTCTAATAGTTAACATTTTGCAAATCCAACGGATAATAACTGACAAATCTACAATTAATGACGTTTTACAGTACAATATTGTTATACGTTACAACAACCTTTGATCGCCAAAATTAAAGAACTTTTTCTATTGAAGCATTTTCATGTTATCTTAATTTGTGGACATTCTGTACATTTAATCTTAGATTTTCCGATGGTTAATTTATCTACTCAACAAGCAGAACTTTTTATAAAGAATGACTTTTTGTCGTAAAATCAATAATAAAATTTTTTTTCCTCTTGTCAACTCCATCCAGGGACATACGGTATTGTAGTTAAATTTTGGCCCAAAGCATTTAGATATATTAAAGAATTAATTTACGATGACCGCTGGAAGATCGAACTAAGGAGATTGTGCAAAAAGTCGAAAATTTGATACTACAACATCAATGTCTCTGGAAGAAAAGTGCGTACATTTATATTTGTAAAAAACTTGATACGTATACGTCAATGTTCAAGTTTATGGGGCAAACAAAGTCCACCAATATATTTTTGAAGCATTCTCCTTATATTTCTTTCTACTCAATAGCTTAAAAAGCCACTCAAGAGAAAATATTTTGCATTGAATGAAGCTCGCAGAAAAAGATGCTGTTCAACAATATTTTGCAGAGCTGCATCAGGAATGTTTTCCAAAAGTATGAGACAATCGACAAAAAGATGGAATAAGTGTAGAAATAAAGATTAAGGGGAATTGAGTTGCATATAAAAGTAAAAGGCTGTTATGATGAAAAGGCATACGATACATGTTTTTTTTCACGGCTTGCTAAATAACATCAAAATATGCCCTTGCATGAACAATAAAAATTTAAATTAAAATGGGAGATGAGTAGAGAAACAAAAAAGTACTAATCTCTGAAAAATATTCAACGCATATGTAAATTTAAGCTCACATAAATCTAGTATAAACCATTTTTTAATTTTTGTTTTGTTGTAATTCATTCTTGTAACGTCAAAATGACATTTGTCACTGTTTGATATCCAAAATCGCAAGAAAACTGACTTCGGCAGACAAAGTACCAACTTCTTTAGATTTGAAAAGTTGCACCATTAAATAAGTCGCAGAAGAATTTCATTTGAACGAATCTACAGTACAACAAGTTAAAAAAAGATGGGAAAATGAAGGCAGTAGATATCGCAAACGAGGAACTGGTCTTAAAAGAATATCAACTGATTTAAGATCACAATTTGTTTGAATATTTGAGAAAAGATTAAAAAAATGACAAAGAAAATTCATAGATCTCGTATAAGATTTACTAATAGGGAACAATTATGGAAATCTATTGAAAATACTTGGGAAAACATTGTTGAAAAACCTAATTTTTTAAGAAGTCTCATTGATTCTGTACCTAGAAGGTTAAGGACAGTAATTGATGTGAATGGCGGACCAATTAAGTATTAGTTTATTGTGTTTTCTAAATTTTATTAAAAAATTACTTGACATTTGACTTGTCTTTCAAAAAAAGTTTAATACACACTAAGCAATATTAAGAAATTTTGATAAGTTAAGTTATACTAGACTTATGTGAGCTCAACTGTACATGCCTATCTGATACTGCTCTCATAACTACCTGCTACTAAATTAAACACTATATAATATCGCAATTTTTAATGGAATCGCTTTGGAAATCGCCTCATTTTAATTAATTTAATTCAAATTGTAAGCTTGTAGTAGTCGTTTTGAGCCTGATATTTAGAGTGGTAAAATGCGCATAATAGTTTAGCTACTTTATAAATTTTGCTATTTGCACCGTTATTACCTATCTAGGATAGTAACCTGGCTTTATACATTGGCCTATCCAAGGTTATCTCCAGGTACTCATTTAACAACTGTCTAGGTGGAACCCGGCCAAAAGAAATGGCATCGTTGTTCAACACAAAGCCAAGCCTTTTGTACTTGTAGTTTAATCCTACTGATAAGGCCACCGTGGCCCGTGCTAATATTATAAACAATTAAACGAAAACTATATATTGTAAGGTTAACTGTTTAAAAGCCTATCTGCATTTGAAATGTTTACTTTTCATTGTGTTTCAACTTCACCACTACCTGTGAGTGAGTTGAGCAGAGAAACCAAAAATAGCTAATCTGTTGGAAAAGCTATTTGCACATATGTACAACAACCATCTGAAATAATGAGACTGCTTGCTTATAGAGACAACACAAGTCTGTCGCCTATACGCAAACAATGTGTAATTACTAGAGCTGAGGATGTTTGCGGTATAACCATGGTTATATCATATAACCATAGTAATTTACTATGGTTACATGATATAACCATGGTTATACCGCAAACATCCTCAGCTCTAGTAATTACTTCATTGGGCTAATATACACTTAAATCTGCCACTTTACTATTTGACTGCTCCTTGTAAAATTAATTGATATATATACATATTTACATAGTTGCGCAATTTCTAATATTATTATTTAAAAAAATCAGATATATATCTACATATACAGGGTGTCCAGAAACTCTCCTGACAAACGAAGACCGGAGATTCCTCTGATAATTTTAAGACAATTAAACCCAAATTCACCTAGTTCGAAAATGCTTCCTAAGGGAGCTAGAGTTCTTTGAAGATGGCGCCTTGTATTTATTTTTTTTTAATTCCTCCAGAACGCTTCTATTTAGAAAAACAAAAACTGATATGCTTATTTATCCTCCAGAGATGAATCGATTCCATCAATTGCGAATTTCTAGTACCGGTCATAGGCGTCCGTTTTGGGTAGGTCAACGGTTATTTTAAGGCATAACTTTTTTGTCTTTAACTTTTAAGCATTTGTGACACTAGATTATTAAATTTTCAGGTATTCCAGTACTAAAATGTACTCTTACTTTAAGTCGGTAGGATACACCGTTTTCTAGAAAAATCGATTTGTAAATTTTTCGTTTTTTCTTCATTAAAGTTCAATTTTTTAGCGACGAAGTTGGCTTGGACTATCAAGGCATGGATGAAAATTAATTTAATAAATTTAAAACAAATTATTTATTTTAATGGAACGAAACTAACAAAAAAAGAACAAGTATCAAAGGTAGATTGTTACAAAAGTTGCTCGATGTGATGACCATTAGTCTCTATGCATAAGTTTACCCTTTTGCTTAGAGAACGCCGAATTCTTGCAAAAATTCCAAAGTTATTTCTAAATTCGTTGTAAGCATCTTGTATTCTTAGCCAGAGTTGTGCGCGATTTTGTATCGGAACGGAATAAACAAATGCTTTTATGTATCCCAAAACACAATAATCGCAAGGATTCAAATCCGGCGACCTTGCTGGCCAAGCAACTGGACCGCCTCTTCCAATCCAATGGTCTTCGTAGTTATTATCTAGAAAGTCTCGTACATTCCTGCTAAAGTGGGCCGGACAGCCGTCCTGTAGAAACCATAAGTTTTGCCGAATATTTAAACGCACCTCATCTAACAAATCAGGTAAAATATTTTGCAGGAAATGTAAGTAATCAGCACCATTTAAACGAGCAGGTAATTCCACAGGTCCAAGTAGAAAATCGTCAACTACTCCTATCCAGACGTTTATGCTAAACCTATGCTGATGCTTAAATTCTTGAACAACGTGGGGATTGTCACCAACGTACGAATAATAATGTGCATTATGTACATTAAAAATTCCATTTTTTGAGAATGTAGCTTCGTCACCAAACAAAATGTTCCTGGAGAAATCTTCATCTTGATTTTTCTGATTTTGTAACCATCTAGCGAATTCTACGCGAGCAGGAAAATCTCCTTCTAGCAGTGCTTGCACCTTTGTAAAATGAAAGGGATATAAATTTTCTTTGTGTAAGATATTTCCTACGGAAGATTTTGAAATTGTGGGGTACATGGCAGATAGTCTTCGAACGCTAATTTCTGGATTTTCCTCAACTTCCATTAAAATAACATCTTCATGTTCTGCTGTTACATCATTATGTCTTCCTGTTTCATTATTTTTTGGGACCACTGAACCTGTTTCTCTTAATCGTTGATGAAGAGCTGTAAATGTTGAGTGAGTGGGATGCTGACGATTGGGAAATTTTTCAACGTATCTACGTTGCGCCGCTCGAGCGTTACACCTCATTTCGCCATAAACTAAATGCATATCGGCGTATTCCTCATTAGTAAAAACAATTTTTTTTTAAATTGAAATCGTTGTGTTTGAATAACACAAAGTAAAAAATGAAAAAATAAACTTCGCGAACTGACAACAATTTGACAATGAAAAACGTAGGTTTTACTTCTGTTGGCAGTTCAGAGCTAACTATTGCAAAAAATAAAAAATTGAACTTTAATGAAGAAAAAACAAAAATTTACAAATCGATTTTTCTAGAAAACGGTGTATCCTACCGACTTAAAGTAAGAGTACATTTTAGTACTAGAATACCTGAAAATTTAATAATCTAGTGTCACAAACGCTTAAAAGTTAAAGACAAAAAAGTTATGCCTTAAAATAACCGTTGACCTACCCAAAACGGACGCCTATGACCGGTACTAGAAGTTCGCAATTGATGGAATCGATTCATCTCTGGAGGATAAATAAGCATACCAGTTTTTGTTTTTCTAAATAGAAGCGTTCTGGAGGAATTTAAAAAAAAATAAATACAAGGCGCCATCTTCAAAGAACTCTAGCTCCCTTAGGAAGCATTTTCGGACTACGTGAATTTGAGTTTAATTGTCTTAAAATTATCAGAGGAATCTCCGGTCTTCGTTTGTCAGGAGAGTTTCTGGACACATTCTGTATACATATACAGGCTGTTCTCTGAGGTAACCGACAAACTTACGCAATATGTTCTAGAGGTGATTGTGAACAAAAAAGTTCATATACACACTTTAGCTTAATTTTTTTTTCTTTAGATTTTAACAAAAGAAGAAAACTGTTTCAGTAACGTATTTATGTATTTAATCACGAAATTACATAACAAACTAATATATTAATATTATAGCAATTGGTCTAAATGTTCTCCACCTCTTTCTAAACATGCTGCTAGTCTTTGGGCCATATTCTGTTTCCAGTTAATATCTGTAAGTTAATTTCGTAAGCAATCTACACCTGCAACTATTCTTTCGATCAATTCCTCTCGAATATTTCGCTTACCGTTATAGTAAACACGATTTTTTAGACAACTGTAACAGAAAGAGTCCAATGGCGAAATGTCAGGAGAACGCGCAGGCCATAATACAGGGCCTCCTCTGCCTATCCATCGTCAAGAAAATTTTAATTAAGTCAATAACTTGCCTACTGAAATGCGGCGGAGCGCCGTCTTGTTGATAAAACATGCCGACGCTCATGATACATATTGTCATTTTATAAAATGACTGGCAACGTGTTTAGAAAGAAGAGCCGAACATTTCGAGCAACTGTTATGATATTAGTTTATTAGTTTCTTATGTAATTTCATGATTAAATATATTACTGAAACAGTTTTCTTCATTTGTTGAAATCTAAAGAACAAAAAATAATTAAGGTAAAGTTCATACAAACTTTTTGTTCAGAATCACCTCTAGAACGCATTGTGTAAGTTTGTCGTTTACCTCAGGGAACACCCTGTATAATAATCAATTGTCTATGTATCTGGTTCTTACAATTTGTTAATATATGGATAACTATGTAATATGTATGTACATATGTATGTATTCGTAGCATTATCTGACATACTTTTTTTTATCTGGTTTTCTAAAAATATATATCGAATTGCATTTTAATTTTCTTTAAACAATAGGAGATATTGACAAAGTATATAATTTATTTTAAGCCATTTGAAATTGTAGTATGCATATTCTTTCTTGTTTCTGAAACCTCTTGGCACCGCTTATCTAATCAAAAACATTTCTTTCTCTTTCAGTGTGGTCTATCTCAGAAATGGGAAGTGAGCACTATTGCCTAAGGTGGAACAATCATCAGAGTAACTTGCTGGGTGTGTTTAGCCAATTATTACGAGACGAGAGTCTCGTTGATGTAACGCTGGCCTGCTCGGAGGGCCATTCGATACGTGCTCACAAGGTAGTACTGTCAGCCTGTTCTTCATATTTTCAAACTCTCTTCGTAGACCATCCTAGTCGACATCCGATCGTAATCCTCAAGGACGTGAGATTCTCTGAACTGCGCACCCTTATAGAATTCATGTACAAGGGTGAAGTAAACGTCGAATATTGCCAACTGTCGGCTCTGTTGAAAACCGCTGAAAGTTTGAAGGTCAAAGGACTAGCAGATATGACAAACTTGGGCCCATCGAGGGATTACAAACAAGAAGAACCGGAACAAACGGAACCCACAGAGCTGGTTAGTAAAAGAACAGAAGACAGGGAGCAACATATACCAACACCGCCGAAGATGTGTAAAACGCCCGAAAGACCACCTTCGATAGAGCCAGCTAGATCGAACACACCCGGTGAAGAATGCAGGCCCAGTGATATGAGTATGCACAACAATGGTAATAATGTTAGTTCATGTTCAACACTTGGAGTTGCTTGTAATAGGATACCATCACCTATTAATAGTGAACCATTAGCTGGCCCTTCAAATATGCCGCCTGTTCAACAAGTGCCTCTAGTGAGTATAATATCTAAATTTACATATATTTATATAGCATGATTTAAAGGGCAATTACGAAGGTATGGAATGTATATTATAATGTTCATATCTATTTGGAATTACTAATCAGCTAAATTACTGAATTACTGACAGTTAAAACGCACTAATAAGGAAATTTATTTATCGTTTCGCTTTTAAAAAAATTGTACTTATTTTTTGACATCGCATTTATTTATAAAACATGTGCGTTAACTAGATTGGCAAAGCATATTAAAACTAATCGCGACAAAAATTCACCCGAAATTACTAAACTAGCGTTGACTAAGACCACAGTGCGAATCAAAAATATTCTGTAGGGGTCTCTGATGCTTTAGAGGCAAAGGATATATCGGAATTAACCAATTTTTGTGTATTTTCATATGCTACTGGAGTTTGCGAAGCACTTTTTTGAGAAGTAATTTTTAGAACATGTTGTTACTATAGATTAAACTCAATGAGCTCCAACAACTGGCATCCTCAGTACAGTAATAAGAATAGCTACCTTTGTTGAAAGGTTTTTATGACTATTTACAATTATGCAATATGTAAACCTTTCCGGAGATTCTTTAGGATGATTAGTCAACAATTCAGTCGTCCCATGAATCGATTAATATTATCATAAACTACTCTAATGGGTTAAGCGCAAATGAATTCAGTGGATAATGCAGTAAGTAGATAGAATCCGCCGTCTCAAACCACACAGAGATAATTCGCGCAACGCGGCTTATCACATTGTTTCGTTTAAAAATTCCATCGTGTTTAGTTTAAGCATATCTACTTCAGTTTCTTTACGAGTAATGCTAATAATAAAAATTAAAAATGAGTCTGAATATGCAATTCGTTTCCTGTCAATAAGAATTTAATATTGACATTTTTTTACAAATTTAAAACGTTTTTGGTGACAACAACATGGTTGCACCAGGCAAGCATCTACTTCAGAGTGCCGTATGTAACAGGGCCCGCTGCATTATGGTTTTGCACATGCGCCTAGGGCTTCCACGGTCCATTTTAACCACAAGATTATCAACAGTTACACATCGATCAGCCCCAAAATAATCGTAGCTGACGTTACTCTTTGGAACTAAAGACGCATAAAGCTCCACAGTCGATAGATTAACTAGATAAAATTATTTCATTCATGCATTCAATTTCAATGAATTCTCACTACTGTAACATGTAAGCACTGCACAAATCTTGTAATCTAGGAAATACCGGCACACCTATGTTGAAAGTAACGATTATACATTCCCACAAAATTACATTATTTCTTCCTAATACTAGTTTATGATTAATATCGCGATGGCGAATAAAGTGAAACATTTCGATTTAAAAGTGACTGACCTGAAACGAGAATTAGAGGAGAGAGATGAAGATACGTCCGGTAAAAAGGCAATACCCCAGCAAAGACCTCGAGATGTTTTGAACAGAGAAGGTGATGATCCAGAGAACTATTTCTTCTTAGTTCCAGGTAAGGCTTCTGACGTAAATTCGCTGTTAATGAAAATGGAACAGCGACTAATAAATTCACAATAGTGTGAAAACCTTGGAACAGTGTCTCATAGATTCGCAAACCCAAATGAAACAAATGGAGCAAATTCTAGAGAAAAATTTGGAAAAACAACTACTGGAAAATTCTAGAAGCTTCGCAAAAAGTCTGAAACAAGTGGAAATAGTTAAAAACCGAAGGCGTTAACAGAGGAAGCTTTTATTGCTGTGGAGGAGGAAATTGAGGAAAAGTTCCAACTTCTAGAAGTACATTCTAAACTTTTAGATGAAATAATGCCACCAACCTTTCATGAAAAAACGTCATGGGCGGCTTACTTGACGCAATTCGAACCAGTGGCAGAAGCAAACGCATGGTCATCTGTTGAGAAGGCTACTACTTTAATCATAGCGTTGAGGGGTGATGCTAGTGGCATTTTACAGACATTACCTCCTGAAGAACACAAAGACTATTCCCAACTTATTAAACGATTAGAGATACCCAACTGAGGAATTCGTCACAGAATAAATTCGAGAATCTTCAGAAATTTGAGGCAGATATTGCCCGTCTGGTTCGACTTGCATATCCAATGGCGCCAGATAATTTTATGAAACATCTGGCTATTCAGACGTTTAAAGATGATCGCCAGGATACTGATACACAGCAGGCATTAAGGCTGGGTCGACCGAAGACCTTGATAGATGTATCAGCGTACGCATGAGTTCGAAACTGCAAAACAGGCCTCTCAGACCCATTCTCGAGTCTGTACTGTCGGCAACCAGGTAAACGAAGAATTCCTGGAGCAAGTGGTTAGTCGGCTATTAAACCAAATCAAAAATAGCATCGCGGCGCCAAATAAAAGAGCGCTGCGATGCTGGAATTGCGAAAAAATCGATCACATTCGAAGCAAATGTGGTAAGGCGGCCAAGAAAGAATCGGCGATACAACAGGAAAACTAAAGCAGGTATCGATCCAGCATCAGGAAGCCCCAAGTTGCTAAAGTTGCATCCTTACAACATCAAACCAATGGCCTGTATGTGGATTCTATTATGGAAGAAAGGACCTATGCCTGCTTGCTAGATACTGAATCGACGAAAACCACCGTGCGACCCGATTTAATTACCAGAAATATTATAAAATATATAAAAAATATTATAGCAAATGGAGACTTAAGACAGCAACTGATGATGCAGCTTCTGTGGCAGATGAAGTGGATGTCAACTTTATCGTAGTACCAACATCAATCCGACATCGCGTTCTGGTGGCCGACACAGAGGAAGAATTAATCTTGGGATTGGACATTATGAACACCTAAAGCTTCCCGTAAGAGTAATTACAGCAGATAATGTTGTTCTGGATGCGAGACAAGAGAAACGAGACATTTTTGACGGCTCGTATGGAGGGTGATTATCTTGAAGGAAATGTTACACTGTTGAAATCAAAGGCTGATGATAACAAGGTAGACCGAGGGATAATAGTTGCAAAAATACTGGTTACGACTCAGAAGACTGTACCGATTAGGGTAGTGAATGTAAACTATTACCCTGTTACATTGAAGAAGGGTACTATTATAGGATAGTGTTCGCGAGGGTCGACCGTCGTTCATCGTGCAAAGGCAAAGAAAAATGGATTGATACGGGCAACTAAGGGATTTTGCAAGATAATCGACTTAGCTTGTCAAGGATTAAGTAGGTAAGAGCAAAACTAAGTTAAAGATCTAATCTAACAATATGAACATGTATTTGAAATTGAAAGTGGCACGAAAGGGAGAACCAATACCGTCATGCATAAAATAAATACCGGCGATACAATTCCAATACGACAAGAACTAAAAAGGCTACCACTGGAAAAACGTGAGGAAGCCAAGAAAATGATACAAGATATGGAAAGCCAAGGAGTAATCCAGCCTTTGAATAGTTCGTGCGCTTCACTAGCGGTCTTTGTAAGGAAGAAGGTTGGATCTACCAGGTTTTGCGTGGACTATCGTCGATCGAATAGTGTAACCAAAAAGGACAGTTATCCTCTGCCAAAAATAGACGATACAGTAAACACCTTGTCAGGAGAAAAATGGTTCTCCACTATCGACTGAAGAGCGGCTATTAGTAAGCGGGAATCGACCCCAATAACGAAAATAAGACTGGGATTTGGCAGTTTACAGACATGCCATTTGGATTATATAACGCCCCAGCTATATTTGTGCGACTAGTGGACACTGTACTGAGTGGACTATCATGGAATACCTGCCTGGTATATCTTAATGATGTGATTCCGGTAAGAAAGACCTTGCAAGATCACTTAAAGAATTTAGAAGAAGTATTCCTGAGGTTGCGAGATGTCAATCTGGGAATTGGGAGCTGTGGAAAAATGGCCCGTGCCCAAAGACAAGCATAAGCTAAGGAGCTTTTTGGCATTGTGCACGTACTATCGACGCTACGTTCCCGGATTCGCTAATATTGCAAAACCACAGAAATCTGAGTCTTCATTTGGAACAACAAATTGGGTTGTTAAAAGGAACTTTGGTAAGTGCACCTGTTTTGAGCTATCCACTGCCATCTGGTAAGTTTGTTCTGGAGACAGATGCCAGTAGCGTTAGGATGATGTTCTCTCTCAGATCCAAGATGGACAAGAAAAAGTCATTGGATACTTCAGCAAGACCCTGTCCAAACCAGAGAAGAACTTCTGCATAACCAGGCGAGAACTACTGGCAGTAGTTGAGTGAGCACTTTTACTTGTATCCCTATGGGCAAAAGTTCCTGATTTGCACTGACCATGCCGCTCTGAAGTGGCTCTTGCAATTTAAGAATCCCGAGAGTTAAGATGGATTGAGGCGCTACAGGAGTATGACACCAATACAATGTAGGAGGCCCATTTGAAAGAATCATCATAGATGCTGCCGGCCCTTTTCCAGAAAGCGAGAAAGGAAATAAATACATCATAGTTGTCTATTTTACCAAATGTATCGAATCCTATACTCTACCAAATCAGGAAGCTGGAACGGTAGCAGATATGATCGTAAAAGAGTTCGTTAATAGTTTTGGTGAACCCTTGGAACTCCATTCAGATCAAAGTCCAAATTTTGAATCTGACCTTTTCGAAAAGATATGTAGACTTTTGGGCATTCGAAAGACGAGAACAACTCCCTTGCATCCACAATCAGATGGAACGATAGATCGGATGAACAGGACGACCAAAGTGGTCTCCCAACACCAGAGAGATTGGGACGAACACTTACCCTTATTCCTAATGGTGTACCGGACATCTGTTCAAGAGAGAACTGGGCAATCGCCAGCAAATGCGTTGTTGGCAGGGCACTCCGACTTCCCTGCGATTTGATGTTTGAAAGCAGACCTGGCGAAGATCTCGCAAGGGAAGATTATGCCAGAACTCTTCGACGAAGACAGGACAATATGCATAACCAGGTAACACGTAATATTCAGGATGCCAGCGAACAGTATCCAAAACTTCGAAAGAATTTGGAGGGGCCACATAAGGTGTTGAAGCTGATTAACTACATACATTCCGAAAATAATAACGACAAAACCGCTGGCTTGCGCCAACTGGATAGCTATGACGAAGAACCAACCTTCGAAGATTTCATTGGAAGGGTACTCTGCTTCAAGGAATTGGGGTGGGCATCGAGAAGCGGCAAGGTGTCTTTATTGTGCCGTCAGACTACGCGCTCGCCCATTGGCAAAAAATTTAAAGAGAGATTTGGCAGAATCGGAGAATTAAGGGAGCAGGAACCAGCAATTGGAAAGAGTCTCCAATTAATAAATAAAGAACAGTCCATTTTTTATTTTGTCACAAAAGAACTGTCAAGCCTGAAGCTAACCTATTGTGCCTTATGGGAAGCTCTGATCCATTTGCGTGGGCAAATGTTACAACAAGACAGTGATCAGGTTAACGGATAACAACTCTTCATAAGAGATATTTTCCAAAAAGATTTTCAAATAATACTATATTACAATTAGGAATAACAGATTTGGGGAAATTTGTATATGCGAGGTGTGGCTATAAAATAACGAGGCTGACTAAACTTTTTATTTTAAATTTATACATATTTAATTATTATTCTCTTCAATATAATACACCCCTTCTCTATCCTTACACCGGTCCACTCGAATTTTCCATAGTGCAAAACATTCTTTTGTGAGCTCGTTCATGACGCGTGCCGCTTTTTCTTTCACAGCTTCAACGGTCTGAAATCTTGTTCGTTTTAATGCAGATTTGACCTTGGGGAACAGATAAAAAATAGGCGTCAGGTTAGGCGAATAAGGCGGATGATCTAACATTGGGATATTATACTTGGCTAGAAACGTCTTGACAGACAATGTAGTGTGCGCCAGTGCAGTGTCCTGATGAAGAGCCCATGACACAATTCGGGTTTTGTTTTATGATTTTCTCACGGAGTTGAGCAAAAACCCCAAGGTAATAATGATTATTAACAGTTTTACCTTCAGGAACCCAGTACACAATCCCATGGATATCTAAAATAACAATCATCATTGCTTTGAATTTTGATTTGCTCGTTCGCGCTTTTTTTTTAGCTCTCGAAGAAGTTGACTATTCCAATGCATTGATTAACGCTTAGTTTCTAGATTATAGGTAAAAACCCAAGATTCGTCCTATGTTATCACTCTTTCCAAGAAGTTTGAATCATTTTCAATTGCACTTAAAGTGCCAGTAGAAATATTTCACGAGCGTCTTTTTGTTCTAGTGAGAATTTTCGATACCACTTTCGCACACACTTTTTGCATGTTTAAATTATTGTGTATAATTTGCCTTACGTATTCTTTGTTAATTCCTTCAGTTTCAGGAATTTCACAAATAGAAAACCAACAGTCAAATCAGATTTCAATGTTTTCATCCAATTTTATGCAAAAATACAAATCACCGATTAGATTCTTTAAAGTAAAATCAGTAAAATAGTAAAAGTGTGAAACAAATTCTATAAAAAAATGATGTAAGAATTACCTGTACTATTAAAGAGAGTGTATTAACATAATACCGGACAAGCCTGAGAAAATTTTATAATCCTTTAAATATATAAATAGCACAATCTATATCTAATACGTATTCGCCTCAATTTATTTTATTATTGGTAATAGTAAGCCTATATTTTATACGTACGAGTATGTACAACAGAAAAAAGGTCTTACATGAAATTTCTTAGAATTGAAGCTTATAACATAAAATAGTAGGTAGGTAATACTCTTAGTTATTGAAACCAACATAGCACCTAAAGTTAACGCAAGTTCGAATCGTCGATGAGGTTGGGTTTAAGCCTAGGACTACCGGCCTATCGCTGCTTACCGCGCGGGTCCATTGGACCCGTATTACTATGTGCTAGGTTTGAGCTAATATTCGGCGATTATTTTGAATCCAATATTGCGTAAGGATTATTATATTTGACTTTTATTTTGTTCAACGTAAGAAAAGACTAGTGTGTTCACCGCATACATTGGTTTTAGAACGTGCACTAGTTGTTCTTGTTTTTCTGTCTTTTTAAGACGGCCAAACATCACATTTCTTCTTCTTTCTTGGAATATCAGAACTAGTAGATGCTTCAGCTTCTTCTTCTGCTTCTGGTTTTCCGTGCTCCTTGTATTCTGCTAGCTCCTTTCCTAGCTCAATTAGAAAATTTCTTCTCTATTTCAAATCAAAAGCTGAATAAGGATTCAAGAGCTTCCATAGTATGTATACGTTCATGGCGCTGATGTCTATCATGTTATAAAAAACTACAAGAGGCCATCTCTTCGTCATCCTTTTCACGGTGTATGATCGTGTCATTTTGTCCATGTTGTCTACGCTACCTTTTGTTTTATTGTAGTCCAGGATTTTTCGACAATTGTTTTTGCTCCAAAGTTGTGTTACGTCCTCCTTATCAGATTTATATACACCTATTAGTATCAACACTCCAATAAATTTCTTCAATTCTTGGACATCCATTTTTATCCAATTTTTACCGAACACAATCACTCCTTCATTCGTCCACTTTAGGATAATTTCAAGAAGAAGTTTACGAAAATAAATCAAAAAAGAAGAAGCAGGTGTATCGATCTCGCGATTTCCAAAACGTATTAGGCCTGAACGTTCTCGTAAAATATTGTGTTGTGGTTGTTTTCCGTGATGAGGTAAAATAGGATCTTGGTACCAAACAACTTGTTTGTTCTTTGATATAAAAGAATTAGCTCCAGCCGGATTTCTGTTGTGGTCATCCTAGCTGCACTCAGCAGATTCTTCGCTATCTGATTCTTCTGCTGTGCTTATATCACCTCCGTCGATGAGGCCTTCGACTGCATCTACTTCTCCATCGTCGTCTGAAGCTTCATATTCGCTATTGTATTCAACGTCACTCATTTCGGCTACTATCGCCTCTAGCTGTTGTTGCACATCACAACTGAACAAAATATAAATTTTGTCTTATTCACAGTAACAAAGTATAAATATGCTGAAACACATAAAGTCCCCAAAATCCGCATGATCAAGGGATTTCTCCTTTCTGTATACATCGGGGAATGCCAAGAAAGGTTTATCAGCAGCGGGGAAGTCCGGAATTTATAAGCGAACCACTATCATTGTAAAGCACACTCGCTTTACCTACATTTATATAGTAAACGACATATGGGTCCAACGGACCCGATTGGCAAATCGTGAAAGTATTCTTATACTGCCAAAACCATTCCTTCTAAAATATTTTTGTCAAAATTTTAAAGCTATAAATCGTACATAAAAAATCTATTAATACTAGTAATACAAAAGTATTTTTAATAATATAAAAAATATTATTAAAAATGGGGTGTGAAGAACACAATACAAGTTCTTTTATGTATTTTTGAATGTATCTTCTCCAAAGACGTAGATACGTATTTCACATTTCTACATGATTGTCAATACGCCCCTGTTGGAGAAGTGTCTTCTCCAACAGGGGCGTATTGACAATCATGTAGAAATGTGAAATACGTATCTACGTCTTTGGAGAAGATACATTCAAAAATACATAAAAGAACTTGTATTGTGTTCTTCACACCCCATTTTTAATAATATTTTTTATATTATTAAAAATACTTTTGTATTATACAAAATTGTTGGGTTGTACCCACTCAAGTATGTTTCAAATTATGTTGTTAATACTAGTAAATTAGCCCAACCATAAGTACGATAAAACTGGTTAGAAATCGTTTCGGGTCCATTGGACCCGCTCGGTAGTCCTAGGGTTAAGGCATATTACAACAACGGTGAAATATATTAGTAAACATAATGAATTCAAAGTAAATGTTCAAAGAGCTGTCCTTCACTTGTGTACATACATTAATCCTTCGCAAAAATTATTGTTTGATTCTTAGGAGGCAGGCAGCTCTCTACGAACAATTCTTTTCCTGTTCTTCATATTCTCTCTTGTTGTTGATTCTTCTTCATAAATTTTGCCCTTGCTTTGACCCCATAAAAAAAATATAAAGAGGTAAAATCACATGATCTCGGTGACCATTCTATAAAACCACCTAGTCCAATTCATCGGTCGGGAAAAACAATATTAAAATTTGACATTTCACATTTATGTGAAAGTATTTATTTCACATTTAACTCGGCTGCAACTTCTTCTTGAATATTATTTTTCTCTCTATCGATCGCCATTTATAATACATCAGTTTTCTCGAATTTTCTGTGCGGGAAGATTCTCGGTTGTACGCGTCTGGTGAAATCATCCATTACGTTATTGAAGCTTTTCTAGAAAGTTCTCTCTAGGCCGTGTTGACTTCACACGGCAGGTGACGTTATTGCATGACTCACATCACAATATTAATCATTTTCGATCATTGTCAGGGAGACGAAATACATACAGTGTCAGATTTTTGTTCAATATATTTCAAAACAGGATCGACTAAGTGCCCCGTCCGAGGACCAATCGGTAAAATCTGTCAAACGGTACTTTGCTAGGTGGTGACAAACAGTTTTTGTGTTTATAACGGGTGTTCAGAAACATTCGAAGTCAAGTGGGCTCTGAACAAAAAATCGTATTTCTTTACTTAAGTATCTGATTTGTAATAATTATTAAATGTCAACTGTTGTCTGTCAAAAATTGTCAGAATCTAATATCGAAGATACTAATTTGATAACCTATAAAATTGTATTAAGTAAATGTATCAATCTATCCCAGACATGACTTCATATTTTCAAGGTCTACTTTGACTTCGAATGTTTCTGAACACCCGTTATTTGTTGAGTTGTGTTTGAATTATTCTACGACAGTACAATGACTGATGTGAAAAAGCAGAGAACGTGCATCAAATTCTGCTTCAAACTTGGTAAAACGGCAGCGGAAACTCTGAAAAGCGTTTGGTGAGGATACTTTAGGCCAGACGCAATCTTATGAATGGTATAACCGTTTTAAAAATAGACGTATGTTTATGATGAGCGTTCCGGCCGTCCATCAACGGCAAACGTCACAAAATCTGGCAAAAGTGCGTGCTGTTATCCTGCAAGATTAAAGGAGAATAATCTGACATTTGTAACATTGTCGGCTTGTCGTACGGCGTTTGTCAGCGTAGTCTGTCGGTGAACTCAACATGCGGTATGTTGCTACGAAGTTTGTGCCAAGATTATTCAGAATTAAACGAAAACCGCACCGTGCTCATATGTGCACGAGCTGAAAGAAACAGCCGAAAGGAATTCTGGAACTTCAATGCCAGAATCATTACTGGCGGCGAATCATAGGTTTACAGGTATGATCCTGAAACAAAGCAGCAGCTATCACAGTGGAAGACGCCATCGTCACCACGACCGAAGAAAGCACGGCAAGTTCCAAGCAACGTCAAGTCTATGTTGTGAAACAGTTAATTGACGATTTTAAGGCGATTTTCTTCAGTGACTAAGGAAAAACATTCGACGCAAGCGGCCTACCAAGTGGCGCAACAATTCGTGGATCGTACACTACGCTAATACACCAACCCACACGTTACTCGTTTTGCGTCAGTTTCTAGCCTAAATGTAGACTGTAGTACTACCTCATTCTCCTTACTCCCCAGATCTTCCCCCTTGTGACTTCTTGTTTCCGAAATTGTAACTGAAGCTAAAGATGTGCCATTTTGGGACGATTGAAGAGATTCAGACCGAATCATAAGACAGTGTTGCACACGTTAAGGTGTAAAGAATTCCAGCACTGCTTCCAATCATAGACAAGTCGGTGAGATCGCTGCATTCATGCGAAAGGAGAGTAACTTGAAAGGAATGCTAGTGAATAAATTGTGGGAACAATTTATTGTGTTTTTCACATTCCGGGAATTTCTGGGTAGCACCTCGTATACATATTGCTATGAACTGTGGTTTTTATATTTGTTGTGCCACCATTCACGACAAATCTATCCAGCTAGGATATTCAGTCGGTTTATTTCCATAAAATGGGACTGCTTTCCTCTCAGGGTTCCAATCGGAAACGTGGTTGACTCTTCTACAAAATTTTTTAGGCGCCAGTAAAAGAGTATTGACAAATGTAATAATTATAATATCTTTAAGTTACTTATAAACTCGTAATGGAAGGATGATTAAATTAAAGAACACAATATAAATGTAAAATGAAAATTTAATACAAAATAAAAAAAAGAAAAAAAATTTTTATCTTTATAAAGTATAAAGATTGTGTAATGTAATATATTACACCCAGAGGTAAAAATTTCATTGATATAGACAGCTAAATGAAATAAAAAAACCCTCTATTACATCCGAACAAATTTATATTAAAATAATAATAAAGATTATTTTTAATTTCTCCCCAGAGAAACACACTGTATAAATTTGACAACGCGAAGAAAATCTACTACATGCGCGCTCACATGTAACAAAAAATTCCTTTGAAAACCAAACGAAATAAAATTTTACAATTATATTTTTTTACGTAGAATTTTAAAAATATTCTTTTTCATTAATCTCAACTAACTAAGACTAAATCTCTTAAATAACAATGTTAATACAATTGAAATATAATATTCAAATCTTTTGAACATCTTTTAAAAAATATATATATATTTTTACTTACTTAAAAAAATTGTGAGACACATTTAACGAGAAAGCATAATAAAAGAAAAATTACGAGATTAACAAACTCGTAGAAAGTTCGGGAAATTGAAATACAATCACATAAACTATATTAAATCAAAAACAAACAACCCGAATTTACAATAGATAATTATCTATCTTAAATAAAATTGTACGCACTCGTCAACTGTTAGCTTATGTCTGTCTAGTCCACATGAAGCACGTAGGCTTCGCATCAAAATACAGTTTTTCTTACACATAAATACATGCGGATATACACAGATATCCAAAATAATATTACATTCATTTTTAAATAAATTTTTACTATTTATTGGGGAAAAATCCATAGCAATATGTTATACTTCTCCAGTTTTTCCATGTTTCCTGGCAATATAATGCAGCACTAGAGCATGAACATAATTTAGAAGAATGGCATTATCCTAGACTACGCTTATCTTGCAAATTTGAAGCGGTCTGACTCAAACCCCTTGAAATTTGGCCAGTCCAGACTGCTAGCTCTGGCTTATCATGCCGAAGGTCTCGGTATCGAATACGGAGCTGGACTGTCCGAGAAGGTTCTTCTCATTTATAGTGAATGCCGACTGCTAATAATAGCTCAGGGCTTGCCAATGCCTCCTGTAATTACCTTCAAACTGTTGGGGGATGCTAAAGCATGAATATTATTATGAAATAAAAAAATACAAATCGAAATAGATTCAGAGCGATTGCGAAAGACTTATAATTACACTTTTACGTGAATTTATGAAATTATCATATTACTATTATCTCTTTATAGACGTTATGTCTTCTATGTGATAAGTCATATTCATAACAATCTAGTACTAATTTTAACCATTGCA
Organism: Melolontha melolontha; assembly: GCA_935421215.2. Classification (NCBI taxonomy): domain Eukaryota; kingdom Metazoa; phylum Arthropoda; class Insecta; order Coleoptera; family Scarabaeidae; genus Melolontha; species Melolontha melolontha. The sequence continues at coordinate 52,293,326 of OW285240.1, forward strand.
TAGTGAAGCTTGTAACATAATTAATTAGGCTAAACCATAAAATAAAGAAAGCCGTTTCTAAGAAATAAAGTCTGAATATTTAGATTCGCATATAATACCATAAAATTGTCAAAATAACACCCACCGACACACACAAACACATGAATATATGTATAAAGTTGCACCCTTACAGTTATTTGAATAAATTCTTTGATAATGGTATATACCGAAACAATATTGTTAGATAAATCTAATAAAATTTAATGAAATAAAGCAAATGTTATATTATTTACCTTAACTTTAGAAATATAATATTTCATCAAGTATCTATCAGCAAAATAGCGACGATACTAACTCTGGTGTTGACCCAGATCAGTCTTTATATCGAATAGATTTTGCTATACACAACTTCGGTCTAATTTGCTAAAAAATCGTTTGCATATAAAATAGTGCGATCACTCTAGGACACCAACCGAGTCGACTAACAGTGTATAAATATATATATATATATATATATATATATATAATTGCCTATGTGCGAGTAACGATCAAAATTGTATTCATGGGATATTGATATTTTTCACTGAAACTAATTAAATGCAATAAATTATTTTGGTTGTTACACTTATTATTATTTCAGAAATGATTAGGAGGTTATTGATCAAATGAATTGAGAAGCCACCATCTTTTATATTTAACAAATATTTATTTACTCTAAACGAAGTGTTATAGAAGGACAGTTGGACATAGTTGTCAGTAGTCATAGACCAATAGAAATATACAATTACATAAAGTATTTTTGATCATTTTAACTATACTGCTAATATTATATACTGTACTATTAAATTTAGAACACTGTATTATATACAGGGTGTTTGTTCATTCGTTGATATAATATAAACAGTATGTATATGTACGTTAAGTATTTCATTATCCCACCAAAATTTTTTTTTTTAATTGTGTTGATTTTTGAAAAAAGCAACGTTTTTATATTAGACAGTACGCATTGTGTTGAGGTAGGTAAGTGATAAAGTAGAAGAACACACAGTCCAGTAACCTTTACAAAAAATAAAATGTCGTACATAAATATCCCTTCGTTTGCTTTTTAATGTCAGACTGGTCATTCATAAAATTATTTTATTTACATGCCAACAAATGTGCGAAAACAAACATTTGGTTTAGAGGTAGATGCATGTTCGCTTTATGTAAATACATTCGTCTACGATAAAAAAAAGCACCTACTTCTTAAGATATCCGTTTACAACCTTTAAATTTTTTTTTCCTTTGAAAGCGACATAACGTTTACTACATCGCACCACGCGGACAAAATCATGCGAACAAAATGTACAGGTGACCTGTCATGCTGATACCACATCGACACGCGAATATTCAAAGGAATATATTCAATAAATCCCGACAGAATATTCTGTAAAAAATTCAAATAAACTTATCCATTCAAACGCGGCGGTAAGAAAAATGGCAGAACAATGTAATCATTTATTATACTGATCCACACATTTTTAAAAAATCGGTGTTGATGACGAGCTGGTTTAATCGTCCCGGGGTTTTGCATTTGCCACTTCTGAGCATTGTCAAAATTAAATACACCATTTCTTGTGAAACTCGCTTCATCAAAAAATAAGATATTACCAAGGAACTGTGCATTATGTAAATGTTGCTGCGGTAACCATTCACAAAACTGAACTCGCGCAGTTACAAATACGAACATTATATATATATATATATATATATATATTTAGTAGTAGAAAATTTGAATTAAACTACAATTACAGTAAGAAACAATGAATGAAACAACAAACAAAAACATCAAAATTCAATAAAAGGTCGCTAAACCAATAAAAAGTCTATTATTTTTAATATTAACACACGGCCAATAAAATAAATAAGAAAAATAAAATTCTTATAAACATTAAATATATATACATATATATATATATATATATATATATATATATATATAATTGAAAAGAAATTATCGACCGTGATATATTATCAAAAATTAATTAAAATTCGGGTAAGCGGTCAATTAAAAAACTCCTTTATTAAATTACCCTATATTTCGCGACAGACTTTGTCGCTTCTTCTGGGGTAAAAAATGTAGAGTTAAAAAATAATAAAATTGACGTACGTATTTTGTACGTGACCGCTTACCCGAATTTTAATTAATTTTTGATTATATATATATATATATATATATATATATATATATATATATATTTAGTGTTTATAAGAATTTTATTTTTCTTATTTATTTTATTGGCCGTGTCTTAATATTAAAAATAATAGACTTTTTATTGGTTTAGCGACCTTTTATTGAATTTTGATGTTTTTGTTTGTTGTTTCATTCATTGTTTCTTACTGTAATTGTAGTTTAATTCAAATTTTCAATTCATTTATACAGATTTAACCACTTTAATTTTTCCTTACTCATTATTAATCTAATTCTAAATTTTAACTTTAATTGTTAATTTAATTGGTAATTCAGTCTTTAATCTAATTTTAATTTTAATTGTTAATTTAATTGTTAATTCAGTCTCACAAAAGCAAACACAGTTCTCACGTTTTCATTGTATTAATTCTTGTTTCTAGTTACCTTACTGTATTGTAGTTGAATTCAAATTTTCAATTCATTTATACAGATGTAATCACTTTAATTTGTCCTTACTCATTATTAATCTAATTTTAAATTTTAACTTTTAATTGGTAATTCAGTCATTAATCTAATTTTAATTTTAATTGTTAATTTAATTTTTAATTCAGTATCACAAAAGCAAACACAGTTCTCATGTTTTCATTGTATTAATTCTTGTTTCTAGTTACTTGGAAAAGACTGAATAATAATAAAAGTCGGAACGACGTAGAATAAAACATCAAAATTCAATAAAAGGTCGCTAAATCAATAAAAAGTCTATTATTTATATATATATATATATATATATATATATATATATATATATATATATATATAAATATGACACCGTAAGCACAATAGTGCATTCCCATGTCAGCATTTTTCCTTTCAATAACAGTCTATGACATAAAACTTACATGGATGACACACACACACACACATACACTACATATACAGACCGTCTCAAAAACATTTTCCTATATTTTCTTCTTTTTTTTTCGCACTTATTTGAAAACTTTTTTTATGCAATTTTTTGGTAAAACATTATAAACTTTGGGAACTTTCTACCCTCCAAATTAGGAAAGCGAGTGATCAAACACCCTGTATAGTTGAATATAGTGAGTATAAAATACACTTGCTATTCGGCAATATCAAATCAATGTCACAAGAAAGTAAAAGCTATAAACTCAGAATACACGTTAACACATTAATTTCTACAAAATTACTATTTATACATACTGGTATATATACATCAAACATTTATTATTTTTTAACGAATTACGAGTATGTTTAAAACTATGATTATGCACATAGGTAAATTAAGACCAACGCTTAGATAATTGGCAGGTTTAGCATACTCGTATATATATATATATATATATTTATTATATACTTATTATTTTTCACATATTCGAATAATTGTTTTGCTTTCATAGTCCCTGAAGAAAGAAGTGGACTGGACAACAGGAATGCCCGAGGATAAAAATGTCGGGGAAAGTTCGTCGGATTACCCTAGGCATTCTCATGATACGGTGAGTTCAATATTCAATTTATTCTATTATTTTAAACCGTTGAAATCACTAATAAAATAACTAACGGTAAAATTTTGCAATTTTTAATAAATTTTGGTGGAGGTGGTAATAGAAGCATTAATAACCCATTAAATTTGCTGCTAATACATCCATACTTATATACATAGATGGTGTAGATATTTGTGTATGCTGTCAAGAAGTTGACATTCGTTTTGGCTTAGGAGATGTAATCTTTTATTTTCGATACCGTCATAATTGTATCAACTCTGTCAGTAATAAAAATAAAATAGACAAGACATTGCATTTGTACAGATGTTTTTTCTATGTTGAATTTCAAGAGGATAACGTAATATATGTTTATGAGTAATAGAGGGCAGCACTACAAAACAATCCTTCAGCCAAACAATGAGCGTCAACTTCTTGTTAGTGATTTTATGAAGATTATACCGCAAAAAAGAATTGAGTAATGTTAATAAAGAAAGCAGACACGGCAAGAAGTTGATGTAATGTTTGGTTGCAGGAAATGGACAGTAGAGACTCCAGCTCGCCTCGATTATATCCGTGCATGTACTGCGGGACATCTTTTCCACATCAGAGCAAATTAACAAGGCACATTCTATCGCACAGTTTAGAGACGTTAAAATATCGCGAATTACAACATCATGCCACTTTATCCTTACCAGAGCCGTTGAATTTGATGGAATCGCATTTTAGCACGAGGGCTCCGATTGTACCTCACGATCCTCCTGATCCTACGGATCAACCGCCGACTTCTATGGATTTTGAAGTGACTGGGGATGGACCTGGTGTAGTGCTGTGTAAATTTTGTGGTAAATCTTTCCCCGACGTCAGTTCGTTAATAGCTCATTTACCAGTGCATACGGGGGACCGGCCGTTTAAGTGCGAATTCTGTGGGAAAGCGTTTAAATTGCGACATCACATGAAGGACCACTGTCGGGTTCATACGGGAGAGAGGCCCTTTCGTTGTGCGTTGTGCGGAAAGACGTTTTCAAGATCGACGATACTGAAAGCGCACGAGAAAACTCACTATCCAAAGTATGTGAGGAAGTTCCTGTCACCGAGTCCACTGGACACTGAAGAGGAAAGTCCTCATTAGCACTCATGATTTAGTTCCTTAGACTGATGATATAAAGAAATATGAATATATAAAACATCAATGTAATAATAATGATTATAAGCTCGATGAAAGAATGAAAGGGAAAGTTAAATAAGAAACCGTAATGATAGTCATGATGATGATCATCATGATGCTTCATATAGTTGAGCTTCTGTACCATAATTAGCTAATTCTACAGACATATGTATAACTACTTGCCTATTAAGGCGTATATACATATACTGATATTCATACAAAAATATTGTTCACCAAAATTTTTATATTGCCGCGTTAGCAATCACCATTTTTAGAGTAGAATGTTACGAAATATGACATCAGACAGCCCGAAAACTTTGGTCATTTTCATGGTACTCAGACTTTTTATTGATATGGCGAATATTTAACCGAGGTTAAAAAAAACAAAATATCTTTTTTACATTGTTTTTTGGCAATGAGAGTGAAATTAATTCAAATAGATTAACTTTTTTTTATTAGGCTTTGTAATTTAGGCTATTATCACATTTTAAAACATCGTTATTTAATTTATCATATATTTTCTTCCTTTAATGTTTCGTAGTTAACATTTAGCGTTGTATAAATATATGAATTTATAAAAAATTCTCATTCTAATAATATTTAAGCTCTTATATACACATCTTGACAACAAGCTTGTTATCTTCATTATAAAGTAAAAATTACGAGTTGGTTAAATCATCAATAAACACTTCTCAACAAGCTACAGTAATAACACTGTTTTTTTTGAAAATTAATTATTGATATTCTAATTTTTTGAAATGTTATTCATCCATAACTGTCAATTATTTTCAAGAGCTGTAATATTAATCCATTGTTAAAGTTAATTACGTTATCTATATTTTTATATAGTAGAACCTAGTTACATTTAAGGAACTGGAAATGCAGTGCTGAATAAGAGTACATACTCAGAAAGCATAGTATCTCGTACGCAAAATTTAGTAAACGAATAATTTGTAACAAGGATAAAATAAAATATTAATTACATACGAGTCGGATAGTTGTCTACCATCAAAACAATGTTATTTTTTTACCCTTTTAATTCCATTCCAGTTTCGAATTTATTTTTGAAATAAAGTTTCAATCCATTCAGGCACTCTTGTTGGTGTAATAACTGACATTTGGCATGTCTTTTACGTTTTTTTTTTGTTTTACCAATTTCCTTTTGGCTCATATCATGTTAGCACAGCACAAAATGGTGAGACGTTCCTTAGATAATTTTCCAGCATTTTCGTTTAGTAACACCATGAAGAAGAAGCTGGGGTTAAAGATGCTCTCATCTGAATAATTTCTTCGCAAATCAGACCACACAGTTTTCAACTAATCCTTTGCTACTTTAATGTCACAATCTTTTGCTTTATCGGAAATCTTAGTACCAACTAATTTGATATCTGTCCTTAAAACGATTCAACCACTCATGTGAATATGAACCTAAAGTTCTTCAGCTTTAATTTGATGTATTTAATTTTATTTTTATCAAGGTACATATAAAATCTGCAGGACTATGTCTTACACCGCGCAATTTATTTTGAATATTAACTTCTAGTTAATGTATAAAACTTCGTCGGTAATAAATGCGAACTCATTTGCAGTCCATTATAGTCTTTCTGAATTTAGAATGATTCATAAGCTTGATCCATAATTTACCCTACATTTGAAGCCTTCCGTGAAAATACCCAAAGATTATAATCTGGTCTACATCAAATATTTTCTTTATTTTTAAGCATTTTTCAAATTTTTCCAGTTTTCTAATTCCAGTTTTCTAAATTTTAATTTTGTTGGCATTTGCTTGTATTAATCTTAAATTTTTCAATGCACTATATTTAAGATTTTCTCTTTATCCTTTTACAATATTCATTTTCCCAACAACTTTACGTGTTTCATTATTCTTGTTCTAATATAATATGAATAATTATGAATATCTGAATATTTTTTTGTTACGTAGTTTTGTTACATCCCTATTTAATAATAACAATAGTTTACCATTATAGACCTGCAAGCCCTTTAGTAGCATGTTTGTTACAACGTAAGTCGAATCGTACACAAAAATGGCAATCGGGCTAGCGCTATGCACCAACAGCCAATTATTACCCCAGAATTATCTCCAGGTATTCATTTAATCAGTTTGAATCGACCCAAACTCGTCTTAACAAAATTAATTTTACACTAAGCATATTCGACGACGTTTTTGAAATCATAAAAGGCAATAAATGTTGAAGATTTTAAACTAATCGATATACTCTCTATATTTCTCTTTGATAGCCAATTTAATGCATTCAGAATTCTGAAATCCTCTATACTCGCCACTCCTCATCATTTCTGTTATTGTCCGTTTTCATTAGTTTCTATTAAGTCCCTCCTCGAAAGATATTGGGCAACCTTTTGTTCATTTTTTCACGTATCAACCATTTCGTTCCCTAGGATTTGTGCATGGTCATGATGCAATTCTTCAGAATTTCTTGTTAATCTCTTAACATATGCTCCATTCTCATTCCATTGCTATTTTTCCTGGCGATTTACGTCAAAATCTTGCTAGTCTTTTCTAATTTGCTTTTCTCATCGTATAAATTTCAAAAGCGAATTGCCCTATTGTATTGTTTTTTACGGTTAATTTTCTCATCTATTTTTCATGCTACTTTTACTAACTTATCGTTATTTTTTTACTTCAGTACTTCATTATTCGTCCCAGATCATCTATAAAGTCATATTAACAAACTTAGCAATTTTTTTCAAAAATGTTAAATTCTATAATAAATTAAAATAAATGAAATAAACGCAAAAGGAAGAGAATATATAAGGTGATTTAAATAAATTGGAGTTTACATTGTTTTTTAGTATGTTTTCTTAACATCGGTAAATCAATTCGTGATTTATCTAATTCGTATGAGATTCATGGACGCCATTACTAATATATGTATAAAAAATATAAAAGGCAACTGCAAGAGCTGTGATAGAAATAACCATAAATGTACTGGAGTGCGAAACTGTGATGCTTGGCCATTTAAAGATCGGACTGTCAGATAGATTTTTAAAACTAGGTGAAATTTTTGTATTTTTCTTTTTTTTAAATTACGTAGATTTCTATCACGAGAAAATGATCTTCCATGAATGTAGATAAGTTAGCATTCCAGAGAACAGAAGGAGGATTTTTTTTGTATTAGTGTAACAGAAACTTTTAAAATAGTATAAAACAACATCCGCTTTCGTAATATACAATTAATGCCCAATATAAATATCAATTAGATACTTAAAGCAAATTTTCGTTGTTATACACTTGTAGGTTTATAATATATTACATTTTTTTCTATTGTAACTTTGGTATATGTATATCTGAAAAAAAATAATGTGGATAATGTCTAGAGTATCATCATCTCTGTGGATAATGTCTACAGTAAAAGCCGAAAAAAGCACCTTTTTTCAGATTTTAAAGACATCCGCATTATTTTTTTTTAATACCAACACTTGTCTTGGCAGTATTAGTGTGCAGAAAGGAACTAGACCTTATTCTGCACAACGCCTCGTATATTAGTTAATTAATCTTGCTTGTTTCTCTCTTAATCGTTTCATTTTACTTTTTAAAACAGTTCTCATCGATATTTCTGGATTAAATGATTATAAATTACATTCACTATTGAGAATCTATACATGTAGACCTAACACTATTTATATTAGAAATTAGAATGTATGAATTCGTTTCTAGTGAAAGAATATAATTTATGCAGCTTGTAACTAGCTACGGCATAAAACATTTTTCAAATTCTCTGCTATATAAACAACTTAGTGACGTGAGTCTTTACAAAATATGAATAGAAAGAAAATAAACGTTCCGCTACATTTTATTTTTAGAAGCCACACTTTTTTTAATCTCCTTGAAGAAAAGATTGAAACCTAAAGCACACTTTGCCACATATTTGCTATATTTTTATTTTAAAATTAAGTCCATAAATATATTTGATCTATCCACATACTTATTTCCTTTGAATTAGGTTCTGGACCTCGCTAAGCACATTTTAAATGTAAAACTTATTACTATATCTGCATATACCCTATTCGAAGCCTGTGCATACTGGAAAGTGTTTTTCACGATTTTTAACAAGCAATAATTATTCTTTGGTTATTTTCTTATAACATACTACTATTATTGTGGAAAATAACATAGAAATTGAACTATGTAATTATTGTATAAATTTTATTGTAACTTATATTAACTAACAATAAAATATGTGCATATTCATATATAAACTCAGGCAACTTAAAAGAAAATCCTAAATTTTCTACGATCATAGTTTCTATGCAATTGTATTATACTCGTATAGTCAGTTAAAATTTTGAAAAGCTTTTCCGGAATGTCAACAACATTGTGTTATTAAGTTAGTTGGAAAAGAAATCACAAGCCGATACAAAATTTCTTGAGGATATACACATAATCCTGTCATAAGTTCTGCTACAGATATCGAAGCAGTTTCCAAAAACAAGGGAAATAAGAACAACTTTGAGGTATAACCGTTTATTTGAGCTAACTAAAATTAAGATGATAAAAATATTATCGTGGCCAATCATCTATAGCTTTATCCTTTGATTTCTGATATCGACGAGAATAGTTTTCGAAGCTCTTTGCAATATCCCTCTGTGAGAAATAATACACGTCGTGCTCTTCAAATCGGTCCACAATTAATAGACCAGCGGATTTAATTCTACGCTACCTGAAACCTAATATCACAACTAACTCCTGTACATAATCTTTTAGTCACTTTAGTGTGATTTTGGTATTATGGATCGGAGTCAAATCGTGCCGGAAAATAATGTAGTATGTTACGTAGTCATTAAACCCCCTTCTTACATATTCTTTCCATAAGCTTTGGCTAAGTCTCAACTTTTCTTACACAAAAGTGGAAGGGTGGTCTGCATAAGATACACCACACCAAATTATCACTGTTGCGAAGTGGTAGCCAGATTGTAGTCTCTCAACCCTATCCTTTGCTTGCTGAACTCATTTTTCTTAATGAGTTTTGCTTCTAATGCAAAAAAATTGTACATTGGTAACCATTATTTACTTGCATCTACAGCAATTATTTACATTTTTTTAAATTTAATACTCTTAAATTGGGAGGAAGATGACTTGACCGAAACAAGTTCCCAAAGCATGACTGTTTCTCGAATGGATTTCACATACAGTTTCAACCATTAGTTATAATAAACAAGTCTTCGTAATGTTTTATTACACGGCAATAAAACTTTTTCAAAATATCTGATTAATTTAAAATTTCAATTGCATATTTTCCACATTGTAAAGAGTAATTACTGCCTCACTACATGTTATTTGTTAGCGCGATTGAGTCGAATGTGTATCTACGCCATTAAACAAGCAAGTTTATCTGTCTCTCTATTCTTTCCATTTAATATGCGTTCAAATTACCTTTACTTTGTTCTATTCTACTAAGAGGTTACAAAATATTTTAATGAAAATTTCGCTTTTAACTAACTATAAATCTTAGGGCATATTTGGGTTTTCTATGCCTATACTTTCAGCAAGCTGCAAGTAATTTTGGTTTGTAGCTTAAGTAAAGCTTTAAGCGAGTATTCAATGTTGATTCTACATCAAAATAAAATATTGTTAAAACTTTTTTAAGCGTTCGTACATCAGTTTTGAAGCGAGCCTTAATATGTGCTGCTGAAAATTATTTTTCACTATAACAGCTTCTAACGTTTTAAATTTATAAATTGATGAATTTAAGCACTTTTCACCTTTTTATATAATCTTTACAACATATTATGGATATATTACAAGTACATATTAATTCATAAATTTTAGCTACATAAATATTATTGTCATTAAGATCATTATAAAATCTTTTTCATTCTATGATGCAAAGACAAATTTACCTAATATTAATATTTTTTATATTTATTGTTTTCGATAAATAATTTATCTGTCTATATACACGTTATGTACATATAATTTAATTTTTATAGGATTTTTATAACGGTACTCACATAGTTTTGGTTGCAAACTGTAGAAATGCTTGATTTATAATCATTTTTAATTGGGAAATATCGAATTGAAGAACGTTGCTGACCACTGACCGGTTTCGCAGTGCCATCTGCTAGCAATACTGCGACTTCTATGTTCCTTTACGTTTATAGAAATCACTTACCACGGAATACATAGCAATAATATTTATAATACAAAATAGTAATATAATTAAAATGATAATTATAATAATATTAATAACGATATATACCTTTTTTGTAAGTGTATATTCAAAGCACTAGACACAGTAGTAGTGGAGTAAGTTGAATTAAAAAAAAACAACTATACTTTTCGTTTCCTATGTCAGAGAGTATATTTATCATATTTTTAATAGAGAGATATATTGTTGTACATATTGATAATATATACATATTATAGAGTATAGGTATTGTAGAGTATTTATTTCCTATAGTTGTGAAAATTAAATACGAATGAAAGCGCGAACGGGTGTTAAAAACATTAAAAAAGCAAACAAGAGAGCAAGATAGTGAGAATTATAATTAGTACAGTAGAAATAAGGAAAGAAAAAACGACGGAAAGATGAGATAATTTTAAGCGACTTTATTGCTTGATTTTTCATGTCATGTGGAAGGCCAGTGGTCGGTCACATTAATTAAACTTCGCTAATACAAAGTACTAAATAATATTATTATAATCCATTGCAACCGGAGTGCCTCAAGGAAAGACTTATTGAGGAACAAGTCTGTTTACATATTATCCACAAAGCGTTAAGAAAAAATTATAAAGAAATCAATTGCATCGTTAATATTTATTGAATAATGTATGTGTAAAAATAATCGTGTGCGCAAAGCGTATAACAGGATCTTACATTTCTGAGATCACAGACTAAGGTGCTAAAGTATTTAGATTATACCGTGGTTCGTCTATATGGTTTAAAAAAAGCAATTATAATGATAAGAGTTAGTGTTATTTGATTATAAAAATAATTACATATTCAAACAACATCAGGATTTCGTAAATATCCATTTCATTTACTTTTTGTTTTTGTTAAATGAAACTGTTTCAAGAAATTGACTCATAGCCTTGATAAAAATTGTATTAACAAAATGCTCTGCAAATTTTCTTAGAAAACGAACACCTTTGCAGATTCGCATTTTGTAAATGTGTATAATATATGTGTATATAGTGTGTATAGGTGTCTTTCAATAAATTTTTTAATGTTTTTGTAAGCGTTGTAGATTTTACCTATTCAGTAATACATGAGAAATACATAGAAATTTTCATGATTTGAAGATATCTAGTTGGAAGATAATTTTATTTCTTTACTAGGTATTTTACATTTAATTTTCCTAATGTGTAATTTATCCGTTTCTTGACATCATTTGTTTTTTTTTTGCTTTTTTTAATGTGAACAAGAATTAATCACCTCAACTTCTTTTCAAAACAATATAATAATAAATAAATATTACGTAAGATATTGATTTTATTTTTCGTTATATAAAAGTTTTACCTTATTAACACTTATATTTTAAGAGTGTTAAGAGAAGTATTGTGAGAAATATAAGGCACTAATTACTTAAAAGGAATTAATTCGTATTAAATTTGAAAGCAAATGTAAATCATTATATGACTAGAGTTTCCCTTCAATTACTTATTTTGTCTCCATACCTCCTTTGAAGTCATTCTTCAATTTTGCATAGGCCCATTTATAGGCTTTTAAATGCTTGGATTGGATTTTTGTATAACCTCGTCTTTCGTTTGAGATAATAACCTTGAGATTGATGTTTTGTTAAAGAGTATTCCTATATTACCTTTTATTCAAAGAAGGTATATAACCCCTTACCACAGTTACTAATCGTATCCTAAATAGATTAGTGGTTTTACCTACTGATGATGACAACTTAGTTGTCGCAAAACGTATTTAGGATACGATTAGTAATTGTGGTAAGAGGTTATATACCTTTTTTGAGTTTTTACTTAACCACAGTCTCCAAAGAAAGACTTTTTACCTTTTATTACTGTATAAAGTGATATTAATAAAAGATAATATATAGAAGACGCGTAAGCTAGATCTTACGGATTTGATCATTGATAATCATCTTTTTTCAAATACCTTGGGTAACTATAGCCAAAGTAATATCCAATACTTTCTCCCATTTCATCTAGTTTTGTTTCCGCTATATCTTGTTTAGATTTATACAAAATATTCCTCTTCGAAAGATTAACACTTATATTTCCACGCAACTCCAAAATTCAAAGAAACTTGGCTACGTGATCATCATGGTGTTACATAACTGGATTACAATTTCAACACTGTGACCCAACATCTGAATCACCGTATTAGTTAAATAGCTTAGAAAAGTAGTAAGTACACATCTACACCGACTATCAAAAAAAAAAATTAAGTTTATGTTGTGGCAGTATACTTACTAAGATAGATTAACGTATTATTGTTCAACTTTATTGAACTATAAATTTATTATGGTTTTGTACATTTAAAGTGATTATCCAATTCTCTTTTAATCTTTTAAAAATCCAAGAATTTAATTCTTGTTTCTAAAGTTAGTATCTTTGATTTAAAATATTATTTTGACATGTCAAAATAATAAATCTACTTTTGACATTTCTTGATCATATTCTGTTGCTATATTTTAATAAACCATTAAGTCTTTATGATCTCTGATATTTTTAAAATTATTTTCATAATGGCTTTGTTTCTATAAAGAGGATACTGCTTTTCTTAATTTTTTGAAAAATAAGTACAGCAATTGGTTACATATTCGCCCTAGGACTACAGAAAAACAGCCTATCGCTACTTACCGCGCGTATTACTATATGCTGGGTTTGAGCTAATATTCGGCGATTATTTTGAATTCAATATAGCGTAAGAATTATTATATTTGACTTTTATTTTATTCAACATAAGAAAAGACGATTAGAATAAATAGAAGCAGTAATAATAATAAGACATAAATATTGTAAAATAAAATATATAAATGACTTACATAAAAGTAAGAGTGGGTTAAACATATTTCTTACATATAACTACTGATTATTCACCGCATACATTGGTTTTACAACGTGCGCAAGTGGTTCTTGTTTTTCTGTCTTTTGAAGATGGATAAACATCACATCTCTTCTTCTTTCTTGGAATCTCAGAACTAGTAGATCCTTCAGCTTCTTCTTCTGCTTCTGGTTTTTCGTCGCCCTTGTATTTTTCTAGCTCCTTTCCTAGCTCAATTAGAAAGTTTCTTCTCTTTTTCAAATCAAAAACTGAATTAGGTTTCAAGAGCTTCCATAGTATGCATGCGTTCATGGCACTGATGTCTATCATGTTATAAAAAACTACAAGAGGCCATCTCTTCGTCATCCTTTTCACGATGTATGATCGTGGCATTTTGTCCATGTTGTCTACGCCACCTTTTCTTTTATTGTAGTCCAGGAGTACCTTAGGTTTCTTTTTTTGGCCATTATCAACATTTTTCTCACTGTGCAAAGTACTCAGCAACGTAACAAGTTTGCGTTTCTTTAGGCAATACGAAATAATCATCGCATCGTCTGTAAAGCCAAACTGTGTGGAAAACACTTGACGATTTTTTAGATCAACAAATGAAAATGGCAATTCACGCTCATTTTTACGGATCGTACCAACTAATGTTAGGTTTGTTGATAACAAATACTTTTCAAGATTGTACGAAGTAAAAAAATTGTCGCAGATGACATTCCTCTCAGAGTTTTCAATTTCTTCTACTAAACGTTTCACAACCTTTTCGCCTTGATTCTTGTCTCTTTCCTCTCCCTGCTTTCCAGGATAAATTTCCTGTACCCATGCCTAGGTTGTTACACTATCACAAATGGCCAAAAATTTTATTCCACATCGTCCAGGTTTTGATGGAATATATTGTCTAAAGGGACATCTGCCTCTGAAAATTACAAGCTGATCATCGACTGTCATACACCAGTTTGGTACATACGCATCTCGCAAATAAGTATTCCATAACTCAAAGCATTCCCGTATCGGTGCCATTTTGTCGCCATTCCTTTTTCTTTGTCTTTCCGCTGCATCGTCGAATCTAAGTACACGCAGTATATTTTGAAATTTATTTCGAGCGATAATAATACCAAGGATTTTTCGACCATTGTTTTTGCTCCAAAGTTGTGTTACGTCCTCGTTATAAGATTTGTATACACCTATTAGTATCAAAACTCCAATAAATTTCTTCAATTCTTGGACATCCATTTTTATCCAATTTTTGCCGAAAGCAATCTCCCCTTCTTCATTCATCCACTTTAGGATAATTTCAAGAAGAAGTTAACGAAATTAAATCAAAAAAGAAGAAACAGGTGTATCGATCTCGCGATTACCAAAACGTGTTGGGCCTGAACGTTCTCGTAAAATATTGTATCATGGTTGTCTTCCGTGATGAGGTAAAATAGGATCTTGGAACCTAATAACTTTGTTGTTCTTTGATATAAAAAAATTAGCTCCAGCCAAATGTCTGTTGTGGTCATCATCGCTGCTCTCAACAGATTCTTCGCTATCTGATTCTTCTGCTGTGCTTGTATCACCTCCATTGATGGGGCCTCCGACTGCATCTACCTCTTCATCGCCTCTGAAGCTTCATATCCGCTATTGTATTCAACGTCACTCATTTCGGGTACTATCGTTGTTGTGTAAGGCATTCCTTATTTCTAAGATCCATTTTCCGTAATGAGTAAAACGCAAAGTAGAAAATAGCCGCAATAAAAGATTCAGAAATAACTACCTGACAATTGATAAAAAATTATGCCAAAATATCAAATCGCATATCATAACTGAACAAAATATAAATTTTGTCTTATTCACAGTAACAAAGTAACACTACACAGATTCGGTAAGCACTAATGCATTGTTCGCGACGTGCGGCTATAAATATGCTGTAACACGTAAAGTCCCCAAAATCCGCATGTGGGTCCAACGGACCCGGTTGGTAAATCGCGAAAGTATTTTTATACTGCCAAAACCATTTTTTAATAATTTTTTTGTCAAAATTTTAAAGCTATAACTCGTACTTAAAAAGTCTATTAATACCAGTAAATTAGTCCAACCATAAGTACGATAAAACAATGGTTAGAAATCGTTTCGGGTCCATTGGACCCGCTCGGTAGTCCTAGGGTTAAATATTATTTTGACTTGTCAAAATAATAAATCTACTTTTGACATTTCTTGATCATATTCTGTGCTATGTTTTAATAAACGATTAAATCGTTATGATCTCTGATATTTTAAAAATTACTTTCATAATGGTTTTGTTTCTATAAAGAGGATACTGCTTCTCTAAATTTTTTGAAAAATAATTACAGCAATTGGTTACATATTAATTATTAAACCTTCTAGTTAGACAAAGATAAACATTCTAAACTGGAATTGAAGCCGCATTTATGTAACCTTTGTCACACATTTTTTCTTCTAGAGGTCACTTCTCTATCTTTCCTTTCCTCTTTTTTTATTCCATTTAGCATAACTATGTATTTTTTTATTCCATATTTCATTTTGTATTTTAAGTTCACAAAACTTCACTACCTTTCTTGTTGTACCTTCTTGAAACTAATTGTTATTATTTTTATTCACCGCTATTCTATATATTTGCATTGTAAATTAATATTTATTTTTTTGTTTTCATATGTTTTTTTTTTGTTTTATATCGCCGTTTTTATTTTTTACCGTATTGCTTCGTATTACGTTCTATTTTATCTCCTATGGTTCTTGTAGTACTTGAAATTTTAGAGTTTACCCAACGCATTCACTTTCTGTTTTTGCCCAGCTAATTTATAATTCTTTTTTTTCGGTTTCAATTTTCGAAAAGGCTTCCCTTGAACTACTTTATCGCTCGGTATTAATGCTAAATCATCAACAATAATTATATAATTTTTTTAACTCCTTGATTTCGGCAATCAATAAGCGTCCATCTTGATAATAACGACAAGCAGAGTATTGCACTAGTCTACAATATCTCTTAACTCTAAAGTATGGTCAATGGTTATAGAATCTGCTAATGAGGTCTGATGGTATGAATCTCTTCAACCTACGCACTTGACCTGTATTTATAAATAGTTTGCTTGCGAACACATTAAGGTGATTAACAAATATATTGGCATATTTTTCCCTATAAATTTTGATCATTTCTTCGACCGAATGTCCGAGTAGATAACCGTGTATGGTAAGGACATATCGAGATGCGTTCGTTAATAGCACGGAGCACTTTATTCTGGAAACGCTGCAGAATAGCTATGCTGGACTTGACAGTTGTTACCCACAATTATATGCCATATATCCAAAAGAAGGGCTTAAGTATGGTCTCATATAACAGCCTTTTGAAAATTGAGATTTTCTGCCAGATTCCGAATTAAATTCCTTTAGTAATTATGGGCTATAATGTAATTATGTAATTTTAACAAACATTGAATTTAATTAATAATAATTCCTTTAATGTATTCTAATGCTTTATTAAATATAGTAGCTCACAGCTCATGACCTTGCTTAACTCGTATATTGATATTCCTTTAATATATCTCTTTGTGATAAAAAGTTTGCTTTGGATTGTCATCTCCATGTGCCTTACTAGCTGATACATATATTAAATACATTTGTTTCACTATATCTATGTATTTATAAATGTCGACACGAATCTTGTTATAATTGAGTATTAATATGAATCTATGACGAATATTTTGTTTCATTTGAATTTTAAATTATTTCATTTTTCATTCGACCGAGAGAAATAAAATATTTTAGTAAGAAATGGAATTTTTTATTGAGGAAAGTATTTGTAACAAAGATTTGATTCCAAAAAACTTGTGCATGCAAAAATCTTTTTTTCTCAAAATTTAAAAATGCTGCTATTTTAGTACAAATTTTTAATTTAATATTAGAATAATTATTCTTAATTTCATCAATATTAAGTTATTAAATTTTTCATTATCCCGATAGCTACTAGCGAATCAATTATAAATGCAAAATTCGACTTCACACTCTTAAAACCCGTTTCAAAATTTATTTAATTAAAAGAGATACACATTAGATACCTACCAATTTTTATTATTTTTATACGTAATTATAACGCAAAAAGATTGAGAAGGTTATGTGATATTTTTTCTCTATTACGCGTATTACTTACATAACAACGATTATGTTTAAATTACTACGCTTTTAAGAACTACAAGAGTTTTTGTTCTTCTTGATGAAGGTCGTTGTTCTTAGAATAATTTAAATTTTATGCATTTATAAATCTAAAATTATCACTCACATATTCAATTAAATAATAATCATATTACTTTTTGTACGTTAAAAACTTATACTAATCAACGTTTGCGTTATATCAAATTACATGCTTAATTAAGGAAAATGAACAGTTTAGAATATTATGATTTTAAATTAAACGATATGGCCATATTATTACATTTTTCATGCTTTCATTGCTTTCAGCGTCGAATAATATCGAACAATTCTAATCTAAAAAAGCACGAAATTAAATAGATATGGAATGATGTCAGCTTACAAATTAGAAATTAAATTCAACAGAATTACTTAAAATTATTTTAAAACCCGTTAAGACGTTCTTTCTATACTTTCAAACGATAGCATTTTATCCCACGCGTTCCAGTTCCACCGAGCTCTGTTCATAATTCATATCATAAGTAAATATAAAATAGAAAGAGCACTCGTACTTTATTCTTGTTTGGTAACTTCTTTGCATAACGCTTACAATCACAAGTCAAGTTTTTAGTTACTTGACTCTTGATTTATTTGATACACGTAATATCCAGTTCTACGTTATTTTTCTTTTAATTTGTATTTCGGTACTTATGTTGTGGTTATATTTTCATCCCAGTTAGAGTTTTCAGATGTCCAAGCTTTAAGGAATCCTTGCGAATTGGAACCTCAAATTCGAAACTGTAGAGTATGTCAATTTATCAAAAGTAGTACAATAGTCATGGAAATTAAGCCTTTTTTCACTTGATTCGCTATTAACAATGATTACGACAATGATTAATGTTGTATCAATAACTCTTGATAGTTTCTTACGTTCTATGCGATAGCTAGATGTTTACTATTGGAGGAGTAACAAAGCACCCAAGCAGGACTTTTCAATTTTGGTTCAACTATCATATATGCGCCCAAATAAAAGACGCTGAAAACTGAGGCTTGTTAAATATATAAATTGTAATAATTTCGGCAACCTAAGTTAGAAATAAGTCAATTTTCAGAATTTCTGAAATATAGAATATGTTTTATCTACTCGTCGTTGCGTTCGATGCTGCAAGATGTTTGAAATCTGTTATCTAAACATGTTTGTAAAGATAGCCTACTGCACGAATTTCGTCAATTGATGTCGATAGGCTATGAAGTAGTTCGTCTGCGATTACGTTTGGTCGTTCAAATCCAGTAAAGTTACTTGTTAAAATGGATGTGGAATTCGACAAAATATCATAGATTGGATCGCCTTAAACCTTACATACAACAATTCTGCCAAGTTTGTTCGCATTATTTAAACACGAGACGAACCTCTTATTTTCTTGAACATTCTTCTGGTTTTTATTGACATTATTTTCAAAGACGTTCGCCGAAAACTTATCTTTGAAGATTGTAGGACCCGTTCGAAAAACCTTCCTTAATTCGTAACTTGCCACGGCAACTAGGCGACAAGTGCAGCCTTTACCTTGTGTAAGAACGTTTCTAAATTTTCAATGAGTCTTAACAAATATTTGTTAGTTGGTACCGACTTTTGAAATTGTTCTTTAAATTTATTAGTAACCACCAAGAAACAATGTCAATTCAATCGCCCACTTTCGTATAAGCCAAAATAATACATAACTAAAACTTCTTCTTGAAATGTTAATCTTTTTGACACTACATTCGAATAAACATATTATTAATTTTTCATGACAACCACTGACATATATGTCGCTTAACACGTTTCACTTTATTATCAATGTATGAATCTAAAATCCTATGTTTCCTATATTTTTTAATTATGCGCTTGTACCCCTTATCAACTTTCAAATTGTCGGAGTTTTGCCTTCATTTAGGATTAGATTTTTTTTGCAAGTTTAATCATAACCTAATCCAATCTAATACAACTTGGAAAGCTTTGGTCTCTGTCAAATTTACACTAATTTCTTAAGATAGTAATAACTTGATAATAAAATTAAATATGCTGTAATATTAATATTACCACATGGCAAATAAATATATTTAAGTCCTAATGCTGCTGTACATACTGTGCGTACTTATTTTTAATAGTGGAAAAAATACACCCTTATAACTTATATTATAACTTGTTAATGGTAACACTAACTCTATCATTCGCATTGTAAACTCGTTAAATATCGGTAGAGGCATTCGATAATAATAAATAAAAGTAAAACGAAAATTTAAAGTTATGAGAGTTATTGGACTGATGCACTACATTTTGAGAAACGGGATGGTTTCCAACAATTTTAAGGCGATATCATACATAACGTAGATAAATTTATAATATTTTTAATTGTAGGGAACACAATAAATAATAATTATTATTAAAGAATTGCAGATGTAATCTGTGATAGTCTGTGATGAAACAAGTTTAGATGTTGATTCTTTAAGTTTCACGTATATGTACATTTACAATATTATATATTTTTAATAATCGTCTTTCTTAATTTATTTAGTTTATTCTCTATATGTTTTATTTTATTTCTTCGTCTTTGTTAAAATATTAATCGGTTAAAATAAATTAATTATTATTTATATACAGTGTGTACAGAATTTAAACTTGCACGGTATACATCTGTCAATACCAAAACAATAACAATATTATGGGTCGAGATTTGCGTATTGAAGGCATGTGATTTCAAGGATAATTAAAATACCATCGTTCATTATTCTTAAATGAATATTGTCCTATAATATAGTCTATTTTAATACATTCGCACAAGGTATCTTAGCAACAAATTAATAACTATATAATTCCATATAATATACCATTTCGAGAGTATACAAAAAAAGTTAAAGTATATCAATACGTTAAGCACGTATTACGCATTTGTTACAAATGAAACAGACATGCAATATACACGTCTGTAACTGTACACATGGACATACACCTCGTATTTTCCAGCATTTACTTCTGCCTAAGACACGTGTTTCTGCCATCTACTATCAGGCGTCATCAGTTAGGCTAGTGAAGTAAGTATAGCTTAAACAAATCGTCTCATAAGGTATAGTAAATTTTGTCCTATCAGGTGGCACCATATAATCTAGTGACATCTGACGGACAAAAGAGACTATGCCGAAAGTGGCAACCTTCCCTTGGCCGGCTATGCCGGTACAGAAGAGAAAAAATACGTATGTATATAGGTAGTCAAGGGAAGGTTGCCACTTTCGGCATAGTTTCTTTTATCCGTCAGATGTCACCAGATTATATGGTGTCACCTGATGGGACAAAATTTGCTGTACCTTATGAAGCGATTCGTTTAAGCTATACTAATTTTACTAGCCTAACTGATGACGCCTGATAGTAGATGGCAGAAACACGTGCCTTAGGTAGGCAGAAGTAAATGCTAGAAAATACGAGGTGTATGTCCATGTGTACAGTTACAGACGTGTATATTGCATGTCCGTTTCATTTGTAAAAAACTGGGAGTATTAAATCTATTATGCGTTGAATAGATGTCAGACAATTTTAGTGCAGTCAAATTTCTTATAATAGAGATATCAAGATTCAAAAATGAAATTAGATATTTACAAAAATGTAAAAAATAAGGGCTAATAATTTGTAAATATGTTTAATTGACATTTGAGACAAATTTTTAAAAAATATAAGTTGTGTATAGTTTAGGACCACTTCTAAATTTGATCTCAACAATATTAATAAATAATCGCTTACGAAAACACCTAATGTGAAAAATTCAAAAAAAATTCTATATAAATATCTGTAAAGGTTTTCTACTTCATTCTTGAATATTTTAAACATATTTTTAACCCACTAAACGTAGTCATTTATGTAAAAATGTATACAAATTTTATAAAAAATAAATGTTCAAAATCTTGTAATTTTGAACAATTATTTTTTATTAAATTTGTATTACTCTTACATAAATGACTACGTTTATCTCGATGCGCTTAAGCCACTTGAGACTTAAAATCCGATTCAAATTTGCGAAATAAACACTAATTCAAGAACCATGAAATATGAATTTCAATCGTCTTAAAAACTAGAATTGACTGAGTCAAACCGCTAAAAACTGTGAAGTATACGGTTTGACCAAATTAATTACATGTTATTAGCTTCACTATAAAATATAAATAGACATAACCTAATTATATATATATATATATATATATATATATATATATATATATATATATATATATATGAGGGTGGATCGGCCAGGCGCGGCTCGTGATGAAGTATTTTGGTTTGCAGTACAATGATACGAGTGCCTCGTGTGTTTTCGGTGTTTACTAAGCAAACGTTACAGTTAGTACACGAGAATACACGAAGCACTCGGATCATTGTACTGCACACCCAAATACGTCATCACGAGCCGCGCCTGGTGGATCCCCATCGATGCTCTAGTATTTCTAATTCTTCTCGAAAAAAGATTGTGCAACCTCTGAAAACCACTAATTTACCGCACATATCACATTATCTGACGGAAATCGTTTTCTACGTGTTCTTTAAGTTTTGGAAATAGTCAGTAATCGCTGGGGGGCAAATCTGGCGAATATTGTGGATGCTCAACTAATTCGATGCCTGCTAAAACTATTGCAGCTGTTGCAATGGCGGATCTATGGCCAGGTCAGTTATCCTCTTGCAAAAGAACACATTTGCGCAACTTCCCTCGAGGTTTTTCTTTTATCAAGTCACGTAATTTTTGAATTAAATTGGCATAATAAGTACCTGCAATTGTGGCCCCCTTCCGCAGGTAATCTACTAAATTTACGCATTCGACATCCCAAAATACGGATAGCATAACCTTCCCTGCTAAAGGTTCCATCTTGAATTTTTTCAGCGGTGGTGAACCTCGATGTGTTCAATCCTTACTCTGTATTTTAGTCTATACATCACAATGATGGATCCAGGACTTATCCCTTGTCACTAATCTTGCAAGAAAATTTTCTTTGTCTTGCCTATATACCGCGCCAAAAGACGACTGCAAATGTCTTTTTGAGTTTACTTGTGTGCACCTTTTTAACAGTTTCTTGATTGCTGACGGTTGTGCGCGCTCCACTTGCTTGTTCGTCTGCACACAACTGTCTATCACATTTAAACTCACGACGCCACCTTTTAACTATATGATATGATACTGCAGATTCTCCTAATGTATCCACCAAATCTTGATGAGTTTGAGTGGGGTCATGTCTTTTAAGCGTAAGTATTTAATCACCGCTTGTTGCTCGACATGATCCAATTTGATACTGATATGTGACTCTCCCGACCTCGGGCGTGTACTGTAGGTGCGCTTTAACAGGTTCAGACATGTAAGTTTCTAGCGTTAGTCTACAATTAGTTACGATGCGACATGAAGCTAAATAATTGCTTTGGTTTAGAAATGGGTCAGGGCCGGAGCAAAGGGATCAATCCTCGTACATATATAACGGGCGTTAAAAAAAATGTTGTCGGATTTTATCCAATTATAGTACTGGTGGACACAAACAAAAAAGTTCTAGTCAACTTAGTTCCCCATCTCAACTGTATCTGGCATATAGTCGACTTAATATGGTTTTATTAAGGTAAAATGACGAAGAAATTTTAATGACAATGTAGATACATAAAACAAAAGATAACTTAAAGTTAAATTAAATAATTTTCTCTACATGTCAAGCGTTCATTTCTGAGCACGCTTCACCACTGCGTGTGAAAGATCAACACAACCTTTCAAAAATTTCTCCACAACAATTTACAATTTGTTTCGTGAGTTCTTCCAATTTTTTACAGATCACACGTGCACAAATTATTTCAGATGTCCCCAAACATAAAAGTCGAGAGGTGTCAGATTAGGGAACCTAGGAAGCCATGAAGTTGGACAATCCTGTCCTATCCATCTCCAGTTATAATCTTGATTTAAAAAATTTCCAACTATGAGTTTAAAACATGCAGGAGCTCTATCGTGCATAAACCACATCTTTAATCTGTTAAGAAGTGATCTTCCAATCTTCCAACAAAATGCGTAATCTATTTCTTAAAACATATAAATATATTTGCCCCGTATTGTACAATTAGGGAGAATATTGAATCAATTCAACAGTCTCCAAAAATAACAAGCCAAACATTTAGCGAAAAACGGTTTTGGTTATGCAATTCAATGCATGAGGATTTTCATCTGCCTACACATACTTGTTATGAAAATGGAATATCACTTCTCTTGTAAACCCAGTGTTGTCACTTAATAAAATCCCAGCCGCAAAAGTCGGAACTTCTACCAATTTTCATAGAACCCATTGTCAAAAATCTCTACATGTATTATAATCGAGAACAGCAAGAACTTGCACGCTTCGAATGTGGCGGGGATATAGCTATTGTTCGCGTAGAATTCTTCAAATCAGGGGATGAATCCTGCGGCAAGTCTTCGGGTGCAAATATTTGGGTTATCTTGTACTCATCTCAAAATATCTAGTTGTACTGTGAAAGTAGAAACTGATCTAACTCTACGAGAATCTCAATTAATTTTAAATAAACCAGTTTCGAACAGCCGATTACGAAGTCTTGAGAAAATTTTGTCGCTCGGTAGCAACTAATTCGGAAATTCTTCAGCAAACATACGCTGTGCCGTACCTCACTCGCATGATCGTTCGCAGAAAGCATGTCGGCCATTTCTGCATTTGTGTACTCAAGCATAATTTGAGAACAGATGGAGACAGATGTCTGAGAGAATTAATTTTAAATCACAATAAGTTGTTTCACAAAAGCGTGACCACTCTCGAAACCCCAAAAAAATCAAATGTTTGACATTAACAGAAAATGTAGACTACATGTCAGAAACAATTGAGTTGCGTGCTGATGTTGACTGAGACTTTTGTTTACTTTCATCAGTAGTATATTTGGGTAAAATATTCGTCAACCTTTTTCTTGATAGATTGTATATCAAATGTATTAAATTATCAGAATTGTTTTTAAGAATAATGATTTTAGGCAAACAATATCCATTAAGATGCATCTACATATCTTATTCTATTTTACATTATATAGAACACTATGAAATCTCAACATGTATTATAACCGAGAACAGCAAGAACAGCAACATGTAAATTGCGAAAATCCTTATCTACAATATTCTCGACTTATAAAATGTTTGCTTTTTTAAACGCCATCTACAATTAAATATATTTGAATTCGTAAGATGTCGTACAACTTGATTTTGATCTCATTAGCTGATAAAACAACAGAATTCTGTACACACTATATGTAATAACATATCGTGAATTTTCAATTATCTAAAAATTACGTACCGGTTGCATAGTATATATGCGTTAAAACATATTATTAATAACATTACACATTATTATTACATATTATTATACTACTCGTATTCTCAACTGATAAATCGGTAAAAAGGTTACATTATTTTATAGTAAGTTTTTATAATTAGGTACCCTTTCTATGGTAGCTCAGGGCCACTCACTTCCAATATCAATAGAACTGTTATTACAATAAAACTAGGTGTAGCATACAATAAAACGAGCCCGATAATGTGTTACAAATCTACTCAATGGTTTATTTATACCTCCTTTTTTTATACGTGTATGTATATTGTTCCCTTACAGCGAGTTCGCAATACACCTTATATGGGATAATGATGTGAGTTTTATTGACATTCACACACATTTCACAACTTTTTTTGCAGCCACCGTGTTATTACGCGATTACCTTGTTTGTACTATGCGCAACAAATTGACTGTACCTGTTCATTTTATGAATGTGAACCACTTAAGTGACGGAAGATTCATCTTAACTGAATAAATTAATCTGTATTGCTTTGTACAGATTCCATTACAATTAGTCCGATTTAAAAACTCCGAATTCAAAACAAATGTGTGCTATCCCGAATTTAATGTTTGTATAGCATACCTGTATAACATGTGCAATTATCGCACAGATAATACATGAAATATTAAATATTGTTTGAGGAAATTAAAGTAGATATCGTAAAAAGTAAGATATTTTCTGTAATTGCAGAATGAAACGAAAGTTTTATTTGAACATCGAAAGTAAAATAATATTCGATACTAAAAATTACCCAAAATCGAAGAAAGTACCATAAAATGTGTTTTAGGTTGAACTATAATGTGATGTCGTACAATACTTTAACTTCCTCGATTACTTGATTACATACGGCCACGTATGCACCAGTTTCTACAATAACTGACTAATATACAGTTCCATAACGTCAAAATTCAATTTTTTCATTATATCAAATATTATCAGAAAGAATATCAATGAAATTACTACTTTAAACTTCATTAGGAAATACATCTACAATACACAGAATTTTTTTAGTAAACATAATACAGAATCTTGGCAATTTAGTTTGCAATATATAGTTGCAAACTGATCGACTTCTTTTCGGCTTTACTGTGTCTTACTTTGGTTGGCTGCTAATACTTTTTCTGTTTCAGTAGATTTGATGACTTAATTTGAATTGATTATTCTAGTAATGCTTCTGCCAACATTAACTACATAAATTTTGATATTTCAATTCGATATTCTTCGATTCATTAGATATTAGGCATTTAGGCTGTATTTATTATTTCTATCATTGTATTTATAAGAATTTAGAATCCTTATTCATACAAAATCCATAACATAAGCACTTTCCGATGATTACTTAAATAAAACAAACGAATGTATTTAAACAACATATGAGAAGCAGAAAATAAAATCCACATTATATATAACGGGTGTTCATTTGAAAAGTCAATCTAGTAGCATGTGATTTACTGAGAACTTTTTGAAGTATGTCGTAAATTAAAATTTACTACTTAACCTACGAAGTCGTATATTTTGACAGTTTCATACATACAAATAAATAACAAATGCGATTGACATTATCAAATGTCATTTGGATTTACGTTTACGGAACAACAAACACATACTAATATATATGCGTCTTATTCTATCAAAATTTCAGAGTAACCTAGATTGACTTTTCAAATGAACACACGTTACACGTAGGTATGTAATATAATGAAGAAAATTTATTTAAATTTTAGAAAGGCTGTTTAATAGTTGCAGAATCATAGAAAGCAACCATACTTCGTTCAAGTATATCGCATATTTGAAACCAAAGAATAATTAATTTAATAGTTGTATATTTTTGGTATAAAAAATGAAGAATAGAATACTTCTACCATATGCTTCCTCCAATTTTAACTCGACGTTCATCTCTCTATTAAGTCCATTTGAGGCCAGACTTTCGTATGAGGTTGAAAATAAAAGATTGATCTTTGGTATATGTCCTATGCTAAATTGCTTGTTTTAAGTCCTCCAATTTCGTTCTTGTTTTTACCACTGCAGTCCTTACTTCTTCAAGCCATGATCACCTTAGTCGACTTCTGGTTTTAATTTAAAAAAAATCCATCTAACTGCTTTACTTTCTTCACTCTTTTAACGTTAACTATCTTAAAAAAAATTCCTTTCCCATGACCGTTTTTCCCATCTTTGTTTTTTTTTATAAAATTTTATGTATCGGTATCACGTATTTGATGTTATGCGTGTGAGTGATGTATGTATTGAATCCAAAAATACTCGAACAACAGAATAGATTTGAATTATCCAATATAAAAAATGCAATTACTTTAAATTGAAAAAAAAAGATTGAGTAAAAATGTTCAAAAGGATCATCATAATCTTAAATACATTTTCTACAACGGTTTCATGTTGGCTTTACGAATAATTAATATGAGTTTATCTAAAAAATCAATTTATATTTTATTCAATAACTTCTCCATTATATTTCTTTGCTCATTTAATAATGAAATCAGGTAATGTCAATTGATCAAGACCCATTTCCGTATATTCCTATTCATGTTCTTAAGTATTATTTTCAAGATGGTTCATTCTGCACTCTGCCACTGACTTACACTATAACAGAGTAAGTATATAATTGAAACATTAGTTCTTCTACTTCAACATCAATGCTAGAGTCAAGATTCTCTATAGAAATATATCAACTAACTTTGCTACTTTGAATGAAGTAACCCAAACTAATCTGAACAATCGCTTACAATAATCTAAGTAGATTTCTAAATTATGTTATGCCTATCAAATATATACATACTGATATAGTTTTTAGTTTACTTAATTGAAAAGTTCCTTTAATATTTGATTATATTTATTAGAATTTAGATATATCCAAAAATAACAATTACATCCTTAGTGGTACAACTTCTAAAAAGGACTATAAATTTTCAACTGAGCCTATGAAAGACGACCTATTCCACCGACATATTGGACATTGTAGTTATCGTAGCCTCCAGCAGTTGATATTAATTTATATTATTTACCATCTATAACATGGTTTCACATATCCAACAATACTACACTGAACGGACTTTCCAATATTTTAACTTTGATGTATAGCAACGATTAATATTTTTACATAGTGCTAATGACTACAAAATACTAAAATAGTATTACACATAACACGCAACAGAAAATGTAATTTAAATTGGAAAAAAAAAGATTGAGTAAAAATGTTCAAAACGATCATCATAATCTTAAATACATTTTTTTATAACAGCTTCATGTTGACTTTACGAA
Organism: Melolontha melolontha; assembly: GCA_935421215.2. Classification (NCBI taxonomy): domain Eukaryota; kingdom Metazoa; phylum Arthropoda; class Insecta; order Coleoptera; family Scarabaeidae; genus Melolontha; species Melolontha melolontha. The sequence goes on from OW285240.1 coordinate 52,321,914, forward strand.
TAATTAATATGAGTTTATCTAAAAAATTAATTTATATTTTATTCAATAACTTCTCCATTCTTAGTTTCGTTAAATATTGTAAATTAGTATTTAAGTAATTATGTAATTAAAATAGGTAGTTATGGATTATCATGATATCGTAAGAGATGTGGAATAGAATTTTATATATTTCTATTATACTACATAGTAGGTTTATTCTAGCGAGTATGTTTCATATATGTATAATAAAGTGGTTCACCGACTACGCCTAGTCTAATGTTACACTATCAGCTACATTACTACATAAACTCCAATTTAAAGTTTCCCTACAAGAAAGAATAAACCATCATTGTATCAATTATTACAACTGAAATAAAATATCTGTTCAAACTTTATTATCCTATCACAATCAATTACAATAGTAAAAAAACTCGAAATTTTAAACTAATACCTGATACTTATTGTTTCAAAAATGTCTAAAATTGATTAATATTTAGACCACGTGGTAGTATATATATATATATAGATAATTATTTCGTGACCTTTGTATGTTATGGTAAATTCAATTTGTTGGCGATTTAAGGTCTGGTTTTACTTTAAAATATATATATTTAAAACAACCCTACATGTTTCGGCAAATGATGCCTTTATCAAGGAATATAAAATATAAATGACAGTATATTAATGTCATACATTTGAGTTGCTATGGATAAAATTATTCAAAGATACATTCCAATTGAATAATAATAAATCATGCCTTAGTATTCTAAAATAGATAGACAACAAAAACAGGGAAACACAAGACATGAGTTATTATTATGTATGCGCCCGTGGAGCGTCTTAAGATGTAAAGCTGTCGGCATTCACCTTAAACGAGAAGGAAAACCACGAAAACCTACTCGGACAACCAGACAGGAATCAAAACACGGAAATGTCAGCATGGTAAGCAAATGTATATGATATTTAAATAACTTAAGATATATAATTATATAACAGCAACATATATTATGAAGGTAAATTGCAGATCGTTACATAATTAAGTTATAGTATATCCTGCTTAAATTTTTTATATCACCTCTGTTGTTAATTGATTTTTTTCCTGTTTAATACTAATCATTTCTTTAATTTCCCTTTTCATTGTGTGTTGTTCTTTATCAATTATCTGTGTGCGATATATAAATTACCTCAATTACCACTCAAATGCTCCTACAGTATTCAATAAGATGATTATAAATAATCTGACTGATAGAGCAGTAAAACTATCACATACTCAATACAGAAAAGATAACATCAAGAAAATTAAAACAATCTTAACAGATAATAATTATCCACCACAACTTATAGACCAAACAATTAAAAAAAGAATACACCAAATATACAACACTGCAGACATCAATAACAATTTAAACAATGACACAACATATCACGATTCCATATGTTCCACAACTATCAGAAAAAGTAAATACACTTTAAAAAAATATGATATAGCTACAACATATAAACTTAGTAATACTAATAAACATTTATTTTCAAAACTTAAACCTAAAATAGAAAAAATCGAGAAACACATGTCATCTATAAAATACCATGTCGCGATTGCGATAGTTACTACATAGGCCAAACTAAACAATATTTATACGAAAGAATACAAGCCCACAAATACTCTAAAACAGACAAAACTGCTTTATCTACACACAAACTACAACGCGATCACCATTTCGATTTTTAAAACATACAAATAATTGATAAAGAACAACACACAATGAAAAGGGAAATTAAAGAAATGATTAGTATTAAACAGGAAAAAAATTCAATTAACAACAGAAGTGATATAAAAAATTTAAGCAGTGTATACTATAACTTAATTATGTAACGATCTGCAATTTACCATCATAATATATGTTGCTGTTATATAATTATATATCTTAAGTTATTTAAATGTCATATACATTTAAATATCATATACATTTGCTTATCATGCTCACAGTTCCTTGTTTTGATTCCTGTCTGGTTGTCCGAGTAGGCTTTCGTGGTTTTCCTTCTCGTTTAAGGCGATTGCCGACAGCTTTACATCTTAAGACGCTCCACGGGCGCATACATAATAATAACTCATGTCTTGCGTTTCCCTGTTTTTGTTGTCTATCTATTTTAGAATACTAAGGCATGATTTATTATTATTCAATTGGATAGTATCTTTGAATAATTTTATCCATAGCAACTCAAATGTATGACATTAATATACTGTCATTTATATTTTATATTCCTTGATAAAGGCATCATTTGCCGAAACATGTAGGGTTGTTTTAAATATATATATTTTAAAGTAAAACCAGACCTTAAATCGCCAACAAATTGAATTTACCATATATATATATATATATATATATATATATATATATATATGTGATAAACGTAATGTTAATGAGAATTAAAAATATAGAAATGAAAGTCGTGTCTATTCCTGGATGTAGGTGCACCGATGATTGGTAAAACCATGAAACGCTGGCGTCTGCACATTCCAGGGTGGATACGACTTTCACACATTTTTTCATATATATATATATATATATCAGAAACATTTCGTTTGTTATTTATAAACTCACAAACGACATAATCTATTTTGATACAATTTTGTCTTATCCTCATGTACATATGTAGCATGTTCAAGAATTGGAAAACTATGTGCTGTGTTTGTTTATGCACCAGATGAAGTAACGAAGAATATTGTGTCTCCAAAGGCATTGGAGTGATAGATTGATTATAATAACATACCATTGATTCGTTGTTTAACTAGAGAATAAACAAACATTTTAGCAGTTAACACAAAGCATGTTTTAATTTTCCTATAGAATGTGGCGAGCAACACCGGGCTGTGGGCAACTAGTATATTATAAAAGATAGATATTTCTTCATACTTTTGTTATTTTTATACCATTAAACTAGAGATTTTTAAATCCAAAATTAAGAAGGTATTTTACTTAAAATTATGCCATCCCATGCCTTTGACCTTTGAAATTCACGTTTTACTACTTTCGCATATAAATTTTCTCCTTGTTTTTGTCATAACTGATGCTTCTACGGTTATTTTCGATTGTACTTTATCTACCTTTAGTGCTCTTTTGTAGTTAGCAGGCTATGCTTGTAACTCTTATCTAATAATGTTCCTAATCTTATCCCTTCTAGTAACTTCATACTCTGGATCTTGTTCTGTTAACACTCATTAAACGAAAATGGGTTCTATGTTTATGCGTCTTTTTATTATTATTTTTTAAAATTTAGTTGTCCTGTCTACCGTTTCTTTTAGCACACCTTTCTGAATAAAGTTTTCGTAATGTACTTACTGTAATACCTACAAATATTAAGAAATCTTCGTTCAATGCATATATTATACGTAAAGCAACTCTAAAAAGCAGATTACTTTTTTATCTACAAACACAAAAATCATAGTTAGATTGGATTTTGAAGTAAAACAATTGTATTGTTGGTTATAGTAGAAGTTAACACTTCATTAATAATAATTCAATTCGAAAGTAATAAAATTTGGTTTCAAAAATATTAGCATGTAGGAATGCGTATAGCTTGAAACAAATTTGTGGTAATTTACCATCAACTAGCTACTAAATATATATTTTGCATTGAAGATCTATTATGTTTACCAAAATCTCCACATTTTTTTTAGTAAATACCTAATTCTGGGAAATAATTAATTGTAAACGAAAATTTCTATTCTACAAACAGCATTACTAATTTGAAGAATTTTTCCAATAATATTAATAGTCGATAAAAATCTACTTGTCTGTTCAAACTTCTAAAATTACAATTTATGAAGTTCCCATTTTATTTATACTGCTTATCATCAGCTAAATATTCAGCACCTGAATCTTCAATTTTTCATTCACATCATTTTCAGAACTAATTATCGCTATATTAATACATTACAAAAACGTATTTAAAAAAATATATTCACGTATTTGTGTGTATATAAACGTAGTAAGTAGCATGGCTGTGGATTTTTAAGCAATACTCAAAATATTACGCGTACAGTTAAAGCAGTTATTCTGTTCTTTACAATGTAAAAATTACGGTTTTATCTAAATATTAACAGTACCTAAAATTGTAACACATTATCGTGGATCGTTATCAAACTTTTATACTAGATTATATTTTACAGGAAACAACAATTTTAGATTTTTATTACATACAATACAATAACATATAAAGACATACTGGAATTATTTACAGATATTACTTCTATGTTGTTGAGTGCCAACTACCAATAAATATTGTTAAGTTTTCAATTAAAAATAAAGAATGAGATAACACATGTTGTGTAACAATACAGGATATGTTGAGACAAATAATATTATATTTTTTATATTTTTTAATGGAAATCACATTCGATATTTCCAACGAGCAAATTAGAAAAAGAAATGCAAATATTTAATTTCGAAATATAATATTAATTGCTCATCATCGATATTTTCACACAAAAAAAATGTTTGTGAATATTAGTGACATAAAAATGTAAAATAAAATAAAGTGAATACAGATCGACAGTACTCTGACGCAAAATAATTTAAAGAAAAACTGGACAGTAAGCAAAATAGTACTGCAGTGTTATAATTAATTTTCTATTTTGTTTTTCTTTTCTCATCCATGTTCCTGTAGTATTTAATGAATAACAAATTTAATTTTTTATAATAGATTAATAAGTGATTTTCTGCAATACATATATGTAATAATTCTCAAGCCAGTACTTTGTATTTTGTTGTCTCTGTAGATATTTACCGAAGTAACGTATGTTACGACCTTTAAAATTTCAATTGTTGCAACTACAAAAATATAAAGAAACTTTCAGTTACACCAACCCTGTAACTATAATAATCTAACATACATATAAGGCTTGTTAAATTGAATTTTAAGAAATATACATATTTATGGTGCACGTTATTTTTGATGTAATGAAATTTTAAAGATTGAACATATGCTTATTATTAATTACTCTTTTGTCAATAAGTGATACACACAGTGCAGTGATGATATGAATTATTTAAGTATATATAATAAACATAGTAACTTATTTATATTCCTTTAAGTATCCTATACATACATACCGAGAAATCAATATTAAACGCGAATTTCAGTAGACCAAAATAAAGAAATTTGTTATACTTTTTCTTTTTTAAAATTATTTATGCGATGCTGATATATGCTGATATTAATTTCTTTAGTGCAGTAGTAACGTCACTTATTCATTAGGTAACTACAAAGGTTTTGTAATAATAAAATAAAAGATTTCCAAAAGTAAGTGTTCTAAAGTATGAAGTAGTGCTAGGACACTTTTTGTACCTTATAAACTTATGTATTTCCATGTTTTTGTTCTTTGCTTTATTTTATTATTTTTATTTTGTAACTATTCTAGTTGTACTTTCTTGGTCACAGGCGCTTATCTTTCTTTTTTTTTCCGGCATCAATATACAATATGTATGTATATCATAGTTCTAGTTTGTCATAAGTTCCTGTATAACAAAATATAAAATATATTAATATGTATATGCGACACTGCAGTAGTTGATAAAATATTCACGACACATAGTTATGCCAGAGTCAGTAGTGAATTGATCTTGCAGATATTATGTCGTAGAAATTCGGATAGCATAGTTAGAGTTATTTAGTAACGAAATCTTTCAATGAAATTTCCACTTCGAAACAAAATCATCACCAAAATTATTTGATAAATTTTTGGCTGTACGCGACAATGGAAGTATCATTGTTGATTTCGCCAAAAAAAAAACTGCTTATACCCCGAAGTTATATGTGCTTAATTATATTATTTCCTTTCCACATTAATTATGTAGAAAATTATCTTTTCGTTTTCGTTTTTTTTTTTTCTTATCCACAATACTAATTTATATTTGTTTTATTATCTTTACTTCTTTAATTATTTTAAAGCATCATAATTTTCTTTTTCTTTTCGAAATAATTTGTTGTTATATCTGCAATGCTTATTGGTTTCGAAACAAAAATGCATATCATAGTTGTAAAATGAAATTTTGACAAATAAAATCTGTAAATAAACGAGAATGTGTTTTATTTTTTGGCAACAAACTTGAGAAATTAAAAGAACAATTTTCACATACTTTCAAAATAATAAAACAATGTGTTAATATATCCTTAATATATCCTTAAACCAGAAAGATATCGTAATGTTGCAATATTCCCCATATTTTTTAAAATCTCCGAAAAGCTTTATTTAACAGATTAGTTGAATATTTAGTGTAAGAAATTTTATTTCGAAGAAACAATTTGATTTTTACAAGAATTTATTGATAACTGATGCAATTGTGGCAAGAATGGTGTCAGAGCCTTCTAGTAGCCTCGGACATTAAGTACAGTATTGTGTCATACGATATATTGTTAGACAAACTGGAATATGGCTTGCATTGGGTTAACCTATCCTTTAAATTTAAATCCTATTTGTCGCATCGTGTTCAACGAGTTCACTTTAGTAAGGTCTATCAACTGTAATTTGCCTCAGGGCTTTAGTCTGGGTCCCCATTGTTTATAATTTATATCAACCATTTTCTATATAATGTAAGTGCTAAGTGTATATTGTTTATGAACGATACATTATTTATACCTCAACCAAATTCTACATTTAATTTAATATTAACGAGTTTATATTAAATGTGAATAAAACAAAACGTTTAAATTAACAAAAATAAGCTGAAAGTGGAGCAGCAACGAGTAAGGTCTTAAGGAAGCATTTAAATTACTTCTGTAGACGAATTGTATACTAAACTGTCTAGGAGTATTTTTGCCATGAGGAAAATAATTTATCCTGTGGGATTTGAAACTATGAAAATAACGTCCTATTCACTACCTCTGTCTAATATGTCGTAAGCAGATAAAGTTTTTAAATTGCAAAAGATGGTCTTTCCTACATGAATTACCGTAAAATATTTTATGCAAAATAAGATTATGTCTTCTATCGAAATATATTACAGGCATAAATAATTTGTAAGAAGTAATATATCCATAATTATAATACTAGGTCGAGAAATAAGTTATTTATTTATTTAGCGTATGACCTACATAGATTTATGTTATATAACGCTACATATACATTTACATACAACATAACCTATAAAAAATAAATATAAGATTTATAGACAATATAGACATATTACGATAAGTTCAGAAAACAAAAGGTTAAATTTTAAAATCATGGCTATTGATCCAGTCCAGGGCGGGATCAATGGTTTAAAAGAATTTACTCATCTCACCTCACTATGTTATGAGGGGCACTCATTGCAGTCAGGTGTCTCAGTCAATCCCCATTTATAGAATGAGTCACGACAGATACTTTGAGGCGTTCTTATCCTATTGAGTATCTTCCATTCGTAACGAGGCACCTCCATTCCTGGTAAGGGCACGTTATGATCGGTGGCATGGGCTGCTTAAACGCGTTTCAAATCTTCACTCGTTCCACGTATAATTTGAATTGAACTTCTCTTCTATAACTTATTCTGCCAGTAGTAGAGGAGATCTAGACTTCAGTCTCGGCAGACCGGCAACTGGCAGGTCACTTTATGGATTTGATAATATTTTATTATACTCTCTATAATATCTGCGGATGGTGAGAGATGCAATATGACTTAGAATGGGGACTCAGGGTACACATGGGTCCCATTGAGTTTGCTGTCAATCAACTTTCCGTGTCAGCTGTTTAGCTACATTGGGACGCAGTATTCAACTACCGAGTAAGTAAGGCTAAGCTCCAAGTAGTACCGTAGAGTTTATGGATGATGTTATTTCTAGTGTTTATTTTAGTTTTGGGTATTCTGTAGATGTTTTTTATGTGAAAATATTCGCTCCATTGTTACTCTTTGATATACTAGGTAAAGATTGTAACGTAACAAGTTGTTACTGAAGTCCACTTGGGGCTCTAGACGTGCTTGTTTATTATCGAGGTGAAAGCACAACACTTCAATTTATTCATATTCGGAATTAGTTTCCATATGACGAAATATTTTTCCCATCACAGACAGGTCCTCTGATAATATGTTGCAAGCTTCCTCTATGGTTTTACTGCGGAATGCAGGAGCCAGATTATCAGCATATCCAAAGTGTTTTAGGGTTGTGTGTGCCATATCAGAAGTGTACAAATTAAACAGGGCAGATGTCTTATTTTACTTTTGCTCTCTCCCGTTATTACTTGAGTGCCTGTTACAAAGTATATTGTTTAATAAGGCTGCTGTTCAGCTGTTTGGTACCACGTTGAAAAATTTCTAGAAAAGGTCTTCTCTCCAGACCATATCATATGTTGCAGTCAAACCGACATACACCACGGTCGTCTTCAGCCGTTTTTGAAACCTTGCCCCAATGTGTGTTAAGTTAAGCCTATTCAACAGAAACATGCTCCAATATCAACGAGCCCAGTGGATTTAGCAGCATTCTTTCCTGAACTTTATACCATGAATTTAATGAGGCATTCGGACGAAAGCCATCAGACAGATTTTTGGATTTCTTTGGTTTCAGAACTGCTTTCTTGAGCTCCATTGGGAGTGTGAGCAGTTCTTCAAGAAAGTCATTCAGGAAATTATCGAATAGAAGAAAGTCGTAAAATAATTAATAAAAAATGCTGCTATAGTATTAATGAATACCTTAAGTAAGTGTCTTATATTGTACACTTTCTCGTCTGTATTTTAAACTACGAGTATATTTGATATATTGTGATTAATGACGTTACTTAGAAAATATCACTGCGGTGTAAATTAAATAAGTAAAGAAGTACGTTCATTTTCCGCTGAGCCTCTCCACCAGGTCATGATTTTTTCCAGGCGCGGCTAGTTATCACGTACTGTAGGGGCACGTACAATATTGCGAGTGCCTCGTGTGTTTTTGGTGTCTACTAATAAAACGCTACAATTAGCACACGAGAATACACGAAGCACTCGCATCATTTTACGTGCCCCAACAGTACGCCATCACGAACCGCGCCTGTTTTTTGCTACAAATTTTATTTTACTTTTTAACCTATTTATTTACAAGCTTAAGGAATTATTTACATTTTATTATAATTCGGCGAAAACGATTGCATAAAATCTGCTAATTTGCAATTTGGTTAAAGCCATGTTAGGACTTGCCAAATTTGTGCAACGTGAAAACTGTTAAACTGCTATTGACAGCTACTGGGATCTACAAGACCCTACAAGTCTACAAGTGATTCCAAGAATGAGATTCGAGAGACAACATTGAAAATGAATTTACAATACCGAGTAAAGGCTTCACTAGGTACTTGAATAATGCTGTTAACAGAGGAATTGAGTTCAGTGCGATAAAAAGTCGTTACTCTTTCGACAAATCATTAAAGATACTTGGTGGCACGGGCATAGGAGATTAAGAAAGTCACTTAAAGAGGCACGAAAAGTAGAAGTAATCTAAAGTATATTAGAAAAAATTCTACATTTCTAAATTAGAAAATAAAGGTGCCAAATTAAATTTACTGGAAAGTTTAGAAATTAATAAATTAAAACAATAACAAATTTTACTTAACGATCAATTGGATTTAAATAACTCACTTCTTTTAACTTTATTCATTTAAAGCAACCGTTTAGACAATAAAAAAATGCAAATTTGGTTTACTAAAAAAAAATTATTTATGTACATATTTAGTATCCAACAGTACGTAATTACAATAAGGGCTGACCAGATGGGCCACACATTTTTACTGTAATATTTGGATAAATTCTCACATTATAATATAATATTATCCTTTTTCATTTTCTTTTCTTTGTATACCGATGTTAGTTTATAAGTAAGTACCTGATAAAGCCACTATGCTGGCGAAACAATTGTGGTTTTACGAACAAATATAGTGATATATATTAGTTTTATTTTTAGCAATCGAAACAGAAGGGTTCACCCTATAGAACTGCCGGCCGTACGACTTGGTGCATTCGGTTCGTCTATAGTAGCATCTGTCTCGTTATTTTATAGTCACACCTCGTATATATATAATAATATAATAATATAATCGCCGACTGATTAAGTTTACTATATATATATATATATATATATATATATATATATATATATTTCATGCTATTGATAATAATTCATTTGACTTGACAGGTGTTTGTTAATTTAAGTATAAGTATTTACTTTTATTAGCTAAATATTTCGGTGCATTGTACGAGTAAAAATGTCGGATTCAGATTCAGGTGGACTACCAAGTGATATAGAAGAGGCTGCACAAAGTGCATTATCGACTGTGATTCCACAAAAGTCGAAAGCCCAGTACGATTTGGCTTATGAAAAATTTGGGAAGTGGCTTAAAGACAAAAAAATTAAATGTGTTAATGAGAAGGTTTTATTAGCCTATTTCGAGGGAAGAAAGAATCAAAAAGCTTCAACACTCTGGACTCTTTATTCCATGTTACGAAGTGAATTGTCTTTGAAGAAGAATAGTGATATTGCAAAATATGCCAGTTTACATGCATTTCTAAAGAGGCAGTCAGAGGGATACCATGCACAAAAGTCTAATATTTTGTCAAAGGAAAACGTCTCCCGGTTTATGACAGAAGCTGAGGATAAAACATATTTAATGACAAAGGTCGCATTGATCGTTGGAATAGCTGGTGCTTGTCGAAAAAGTGAGCTAACTTTTCTACGTGTGGGGGATATTTTAGACGAGTTTTCTCATTTTGTAATAAAAATCCCTTATACAAAGACAAAAGTAACGCGCGAGTTTGTGATCACAGAAGGAAATATTGAAGGGCAAAATTTTCTTGATCTTATTAGAAAATATATTTCTTTGCGTCCACAAAACGTTAATCACGATAGGTTTTTCGTCAAATATAATAATGGTAAATGCGGGGCACAGCCAGTTGGCATTAATACAATCGGTAATCTACCGAAAAGAATTGCTCAGTTTTTGAAACTACCAAATCCCTTCTTATTTACCGGACACTGCTTCAGAAGGTCATCGGCTACCTTTTTGGCAGATTCTGGTGCGGATATTTTTAAGGTTAAACGACATGGAGGCTGGAAGTCCAATACTGTAGCTGAGGGCTATGTAGAGAATTCTATAGAAAATAATAAAAGGATTGCCAATGATATTCTTGGTGAATCAAGCTCAAATGCACATTCCGTTTTGCATCATAACATCAGAGTACCTGCCATGAATTCTACGTGTGCAGGAATTAACCTCACCAATTGTTCACATTGTGTCATAAATGTTTATAATGCATAAAATAAAAATTTAACCAGTTTGTGTCATTTAACGTTCCCCTTTATTAACTTGAGATGAAATGATTTTTTCAAAATATTTCGTAACTAGTGATGAAATGAACTTTTCAACACTAGTTACGAAATATTTTACTTTTCGTAACTAGTTACGAAAAGTAAACCGTTTCCTAACGTCATACAGTTTTGAAAAGTGTCACTTTATGTGTCAAAATTAGATAAATATATTTATTTCGTATTTAAAACTAATTATAATTAAAATTCAATAAACTAAAGAACTGTCAAAATATAAATTAATTATGAAATGCATATGCAATTGCATTTTGCATCTAATCTTTATAAATATATGCCAATAAATTCCGTACTAATTACTAGTACATACTTAAACGTTTACTGCATATTATTATGGCTAGCTAATTATCAAATACCTAAATTTCTGAATGCAAAATTTATGTTACTAAACTTAATTAGCCTTGAATTAGCAATTTTATGAGCACTTAATAATATAAAAATATTGATCATAAAATTCTAATTAGCTCTTTTCTTCGCACATATCTTTTTTAGAAAAATATAGGTGCATTACCCAAGAATATATACATCGCTGTTAAACGAAATATATTGTTTTAATAATTTTAACATTATAGCAGTAATTGATATGTACGAGTGGATGTTAAATCAATATCACATCTGTAGAGTACTCTAAGAACTATGTTTAACGTATAATAATTATAATATTTTCCAATCGTAATAACGAGATTGTACACATGCGTTAACCAATATTATGTATAAAATGTGATGACTTACTTTACTCAGTGCATGTTGATTTTTTAAAATATAGAAACCGCCACCTGGCGTCGAGTTAATGGACTTACAACAATATGCGTATTTTTTCTTCTTTTGTAATAACTTAGCCATTCGAGAAGAAATCGCTTTCATTAGCGTAGTCTGTTTTGTCCGTCAGATGTCACGAGGTTATCTGGCGTCATTTGATAGGACAAAATTCATTACTAGACCAGGAAGTGAACTTTCAGTCGCTTCGTAAATCCGCATTGACAAAGTCGTTAGACAGAAACGCATGCGTCTGTGGTGGAAGATATCGTTAGTAGTAAATACGTGCGGTTGTGTCCATGTTTCGTTTTATGCAGATTTGTATCATTTGTCACAACTTTCAACCTTCCAACAGTGAAAACGAACGCTTTGTATAACTCTTCGATAATTCATATGTACTGCTTCGCTGATTATCGGTATGAGGATATATTCTTTGAGCACTTGTAATAATTACAATTCTCTTATTATTATTTATTTTATTTTATATTGTTACAATATTGTTTCTTACGGAATCCGCTCTTTCTGTAGTTTTGTATATGTACGTACTCATAGCTTTGTATTTGTACTGTAATTAATATTATACTGTCGAAAAAATAATAGTTATTTATTGTATAAGTGTTTTAGATAGCATTTTATCCACGCAAGAATGTTTAAACGCGGCAACGCCTGTTCGAGCGTTTAATTTTGTTAAGTGGATAAAATGCCTCTAAAACACGCATGCAATACAACGCTTTATCCACATTAATGGAATGGAATTATTCTAAATTTAATTAGAAAATATTCGTATTCATAAAATGAAATGTGGCAGACTGTGTCATACTTACTGGTTGTTACGTTTTCATTATTTCACTAGTAGATAATAGGTCACTTTATATCCTTCGTAAGTGTGGATAAAACTAATATTATAATGTGATTATGGATAAACAATATTATATTATATATTATATTATTATATTATTTAAGCATTCATAATATAAATTTTGATACTGATTCTTAATTCTATAGTATAGAACAATAATTTTTCTATCCTTACCGCAATATTCTTTCAATGGAGACTGTGGTTAAATAAAAATTTAAAAAAAATTTAAAAAAAAAAAATTTAAAAAAAGGTATATAACCCCTTACCACAATTATTAGTCGTATCCTAAATACGTATTTCGACAACTAAGTTGTCATCATCAGTAGGTAAAAACTACTAATTAAAAGTCGCACATGGGGCACAGTTAAACAAGAGAAACGCTTCCGCACAACTATTATACACTGCAACCCTGTATAGACAGTCTATACAGGGTTGCAGTGTATAATAGTTGTGCGGAAGCGTTTCTCTTGTTTAACTGTGCCCCATGTGCGACTTTTAATTAGTAGTTTTTACCTACTGATGATGACAACTTAGTTGTCGAAATACGTATTTAGGATACGACTAATAATTGTGGTAAGGGGTTATATACCTTTTTTTAAATTCTTACCGCAATGTTTTGATAATTCTTTCCATTAATTATTTACTTGATCAGCGAGTCATTTTTGACACAAAATATACTTGTTGCCTTCTATCATTGTATTATTCCAATAATGTGATTAATTATGATGGCGGAAAAGATATTATGGTAAATAAAATATTTCAAAATTTTGTGTTTTACAAAGCTATTTTCTGAAAAGAAGTAGAAATATTTGTCTGTCAAGTCATAATTTTCCTAACTAATGAACTTTGATTTTTACAGAATATCGTCGATGTAGAGCGACACTTCAGTTCACCCTGCATAGATCGTCCACCAAGCGCTCACAGCAGCAGATCGTCGACTCCGTTCACACTTCCATTTCCATCATTGGCAACATCTCTTCTCGAAGTGGGTTTGATGCATCCAGCCCTGTTGGGAGATGAAATGTTTCGATGTTCAGCATGCATGGCCGCTTTTCCATCCATATGGTTATTAGAACAACATACGGCACTCCAACATATAGGAACATTAGGATCGATAGATAAACCATTCGTTTGCGAACAATGTGGTCAAAGTTACAGATACCGCTCTGCTTATGTTAAACACAGAGAACAAAATCACAGAGCTCGTTTGCCGGCCGATAAGCTCTTTTCCTGTGATGTTTGCGGAATGCAATTTAGATATTTAAAATCGTTTAAGAAGCATAGGCTGAATCATGCTTTAGAACGTTTACATGGAAAGAATGCAGATTCACGTGGGGAGGACTCTAAAGCTGAACAAGGCACGTCTAGTAAAGATCCTCCAGCTGATAATAGTAGCGATCAAGTTTCCAGCTCTAATGAAACTATTCCCATTGAAGAGAACGAATCGGATGTTGTAGCAATTAAAAAAGAGTCAGATGAAGTAACGAATGAAGGTGCATCTTCTGATGCGGACAAGAATGAAGCCGAACAAGATGATACTATTGATTCGATGGGATTCGCAGCTACAAGCAGTAGCAGCAGCACTGATGCGTTCAGAAACGCACAAGAAGCTTCAATTATAAGTTTCTTGCGAGCAGATGCGGCAGAAAGGCAACGGGAAAGGCGATTTGCTTGTCCTTTTTGTGGTAAATGCGTTAGATCTAAAGAAAATCTAAAACTGCACGTCAGAAAGCATACCGGTGAACGTCCTTTTGTCTGTCTTTTTTGCGGTAGGGCTTTCGGTGGCAAAAGTGATTTAACCAGGCATTTACGAATACATACTGGCGAGCGCCCATACCATTGTGACAGCTGTGGAAAATGCTTTGCACGTGCTGATTACCTGTCCAAACATCTAACAACGCACTTGAATAGCCCTCGCTGATGAAAATAATTCGCGTTTTTTTTTAATTATGCACATTACTTTCTCGTTTATGTTCCTGTCGACTTTACGTTTTCCGTTATCGACTTTTCCAATTTGTAAACGAGTCGAACGTGCTCTTTGTTCGATTTTTTTTTCTCCGTCCGAATTAATGAGGAAAAGTGATCCAAATGATCTTATTTTTTTTAATGACGAGAAGGTTTCAAGGAAAGGAATTATATCGGAATAGTTTTTGAAAATTAATTTCTGGCTGTGAATACTTTTTAATGCGAAATGATGCGACGTCAAGTAACAATAACACAAAAAAGAAATCATGTGTTTCACAATTATAATTATTAAGGATATCATCCCGTGCAACAATTACTATTATTACTAACACAGTTATGTATAACAGATAAAAAAATACCTAACGATCTCTTATTGTTTCCTTAAAGAAAATGTGTCAATGACGATACTTTTACATAAATTTTATAACGACCTTAAGATTAAGAATGTGGCGACTATAAATACGAAGCAACTGTTTTCTTTAACACACACTAACACGTCTAATAAATATGACTAAACAAGATATCGAAACAGATACATTCCAAATTCGAAATAATTAATTTTTAATGTTAATCATCCTCATTAGCATTGAAGAGCTAGATTCACTGAGCGTATATGTAGCTCAAAAAATAGGATATAATTTTTCATATAAATAACGTAGTTTAATTTTTTCTGAGCAATTCTGAATATTAAATATAAACGCAATTATTACACAATTCTACAACTGTCACCTATGTGCATCTCTACCAGTGGAAGAAGTTGTGCAGATGAATCGCCAGGGATTAATTGACGTCTGACATGGATTGCGTATAAATTTAAATTAAAATTGTTACATTTCCTATATTTTGATTTGTCAAAATTTCTCAAAATTAATACTCTTCACAACTAAATACGAATTATACCCATACATCACTTAGCGGCCTAGATACGTTCCGAAAAAGTTGGTCGTAAAGCGAAAAGCCGTTTAGCGAATCAATTATTTTCATACAAATCCATACAAATTCAATCAAATCGATTCCAATTAAAAAATAATAATATTTAAAGGGTTTAGTTCATTAGGCATTTTATTGTTTGCATTTTCTATAAAAGTACATACTTACTTCAAAATAAATTAACACAACAAATAAGAATACATACATAAAATGAACACATTACATAGTTCAAAAAAGAAAAACAAAAGAGATTTTATTCACATACAAAAAATATAAAATGTTTGGAAGCTTTTTTAATCTGATAAAATGCTGCCGTCGTCAATTTCCGTTGTTGTTGAATGACTTAAACTTAAAATATTCGTCCAACTTTGTCTGTTTCGCCCTCCTCTCTGCTTCTTTTTGCAACGTTTTGTAACATCTAATGGCTGAGTTTACTTCTCGCGATACTTTATCGCTGCGTTCTTCGTCGGGATCATTTTGAAGAAGGATGTTGATGCCCTCCTCGAAATAAGAAAGCGCATTCGTCAAAGTTTTTGCTGTTAGCTGCCTGGATGTAGCAGGCTCTGGCTCCTCATCAAGAGTTTGTTCGGTTACTAACTGGATCAGCTCCTCGCTTGAAAGATGTTCTCTCTCAGCATCGAGCGAGTCAACCAAATAACTTTCTTCTAAATCCTCAATACCAAGATCTTTTGCTAATCTCAATATGTTTTGTCGAACTTCAGGAATAAAAATAACCCCAGACTCATTAGATTTTATGCATTCTGACCATATTTGTTTCCAAACGTGGTTAATTGTGGTTGATTTTAAGTCTTTCCATAATTCGCTAATGTTATACACGGCATCTTTGATGTAGTTTTTCCAAAGTTGTTTTATCGAAGATTCACCATAGGTTTGCTGAATAAGTTTACGAAAAGTTCAGCGTAAATAATAAACCTTAAAAGTTGCTATAGCACCCTGATCCTTTGGTTGGATCAGAGCTGTTGTATTTTTGCGAAGGTTTTCAATCTCCACATCTTCTAATAATTCTGGTAAATTAACCGGGTGCCCTGGATCATTATCTAAAATGAGCAATGCCTTTTTGCTCAAGTTCTTTTCCTTTAAATATTTTTTTTACTTCTGGCCAAAAGTTATTTTTAAACCAGTCCTCGAAAAGAATCTTTTAGTCATCCAACCTTTCTTATTGGATTTCCAAATGATAGACAATTGTTTCTTGTTCAGCCCTTTAAAACACCTTGGATTTTCTGAATGATGCACTAACAGTGGTATTAGCTTAAAATCAACTACAGCATTTGCACCAAGAAGCAAAGTTACTCGTTCTTTAGAGACCTTATATCCAGATGCAGACTTTTCAGATTTTGAAATGAAAGTTCTTTCAGGCATTCGCTTCCAATAAAGTCCTGTTTCGTCTACATTAAAAACCTGTTCTGGTTGGTATCCACCTCTTTCTATAACTTTTTTCAAAGTGTTGGGATATTCTTTGCCTGCGTTATTATCGGCACTAGCCATTCGCCTTTCATTTTTAAATTATTAACATTTATAAATTGTGGCCATTTTTGAATTTTTCAAACCAACCTAGGCTTGTTTTGAATTTTTCATCTTTCGCAGATTCATCATTATCCTCTCTCTTTAAACTTTCGAAAGTACTTTTGGCCTTTTCTTGGATAGGCATCTGCCTCATTGGCATTCTTCGTTCATTATTGTCTTCAATCCACATAACTAATAATTTTTCCATTTTTTCCATAACACTGCTTCTCTGGCGAGTTAATTTTGAAGCACTTGAAGGTGTAGCTGACAGCGAATGTATTTCAATTTCTTTGTTTCTATCACGAATAGTTTGAACGGTAGACTTCGCCAGTCCCATTGCATTACAAGTTGGTCACCAGCTTCAATACGACTTAAAACTTCTAATTTGGTCTCTAGCATGAAATATTTTCGGCTTCTCTTTTTATTATTACCTACATCAATCTCCAAATTGAATGAACATTTCGATGGAATTTTTACTAAAAAAGGAAGGATTATATTTAAAAGAATTATTGAATTAATTACAAAACGTACCAACTGTGTTTTTAATTCAGCAATTAATAACTATGCTGGTCACTACCATGCGCAATTTCCATCAAATGCCTGCGTTCTTGTATGTTTTTGCTTTTTTTATCAAAACGTTATTTTGGGGTTCCACGTTTTATAAACGCGTATGAACGTTAAGTCTCTTTCGTCGTGCGCGCTACGTTTTGCTCAGTTACGAATAATATGTACATATATACAAAGATAAAGCAAATACAACCAAACTATTGACGGTATAATAGAACATTTTAGGCCGTAAATTGAAAAAGTGTCATAATTAAAAAAGGCCGTTATAGCGAAATGCCGTATAAAGAGCGGCCTTATAGCGAGGTATGGGTGTACAGTAGTCATATATGGTCATATTCCTGAAGAAATCTATATTATTAAATCTTCCTTAGTAGTATAGTATTGCTATCAAATTTAGCAGATTTTCAATATTGTTCCTTCATTATAGAGACCCAAACTTTTTATATTTATTACTACGAAATTTTCACTTAAACGAACTTTAAATCTTCACATATTTATCGAAGCAAATGGTTTCTGAACTTACTTTCCGTGTCGGAATCAAATTATAAATCATCAAAATTTAACGGCCGCAGTCATCTGTATTGAGCAGAACCAAGTCTGCCTACGTACACATCTCTCCATTGTAAAAGATGAGCTGTGTCCTAAAACGTACCGCACGCAATCACAAGATGCGTCCGCGCCATTGTCCAGCATTCCCTATCTCTGCAAATTATCCTTACATCTTGCTATAACCGCTTCCCATCTTCTGAGGCTATTATATTAAGGAGCCTTCTGGAGCTGTCGTTATTTGCAAAATGCTACTGTGGAATTTTAGCCTTTGTCTTACAAATTGGTAAACATATAGTGGTGGATGTGAGTTTCTTCACTAACTGCAGTTACCTCTCACCCGATGTGTGTACGGACGACAACGAGCATAGGGAACAGCTGTTCGATTGGAGTGATCATCCAGTAACAATACGGGCAGTTTCATTAAGGGCTGTGTCGACATTTTTTGCGTGGGCAGATGAGGACTAGACTGGCGCTGCATATTCTGCTGCTGAGAAGCACAGACCAAGAGCAGACACTCTAATAGTAGAAGATTGTGCACTCCATTTCGTCCGGTCTGCTTCCTGATTATATTGTTTCGCGTTTTACCTGAGCACATTGTTTTTTAAATGTAAGAGAACGATCAAATATGACGCCGAGATATTTGAACTTAGAGTCTTTAGCTTTACCGTACTATACCATGCTTCTCTATTTCGGAGATAGTGCGCATACTTGCGTTTTGCCGGAGTTAAGCTTAAGATGGTTGCCATCATCATGTGTAAAATATTTCGGAAAGTTCATTAAAATTAATTTAACAACTTATCCATTTATATAAAAAGAAATCAAATACATAGCTGTGCTACAACTAATCTGATTAACTAAAAATCATTTATATTTAAATATTGTAGCTCATCCTGACGTCGCAAGAACAATCATTTTTGCACCAGAACGGTGTAGTTGTATAAATAAACTTTGATAACTTATTTATTATATGAAGGTGTCTCAATAAGAACTTGAATTTTAAATTAAATTTACGCTAAATCAAATGGCCACCGCATCTACGTCGGCAGGTATGTGCCCTTTCGACGAAATTTCAGAAGACGTTTTCTAGGAAAGGCGGCTGAAAATTATGAATGTTACTTTCGATTTCTTCCTTAAGTTGTTGAATCGTTTCAGGGTGATTCACATAAACTGTACTTTTCAAATAACCTCTGAGGAAGAAGTCCACAATCGCAACTTCTCAGCGGTCAGTTTTGGTCACCAAACCTTGGAACTTTGTTTGCAATAATGTCATTGTTTCGCGTGCAGTGTGACAGGTTGCGCTATCCTGTTGAATCCACATATTATTTACTTCCATTTCATCAAATTCCCGCTAGAAAAAAAATGTCATCATGTCACTATAGCGAACGCCATTTACTGTTACTGGCGTGCCTTGATCATTTTCATAAAAGTACAGTTTGATGATTCTTCCATCCACATAACACACCAAACTATAACTTTTTGCATCGGAAGTTCCGGCATGACATGTAGATTTTCTGTTGACCGGATCCGAGAATTGTGTTTGTTGACGTGGCCGTTGAGGTGAAAATGTGCCTCATCACTAAAGATGATTTTGTTGTGGAATTCTTCGTTAACTTGCTGTTGTTTCATGATACAGTGTTCCATGACGAAGTTTCTGCGTGGTACATGGTCGCTTGGCTTCAGTTCTTGAATCAATTAGATCTTATGTCCATAAAGGTGCTAATACATCGTCGAAATTCGTTGGAGGATACTAGGATTGCTGTCTAATCCTTGGGCGCGATACCCGCCCAACCCGCTGCAACCACTTTACTAAAAATTCAGACCAGGGAAATCACGTTTCAAGTCATGATCGATTTTCTCAATCCAAACACTACAACTTATTTTCATCCTAAATGTTGACTCCAGGACGATGGTACGATAGTAAACTTATTCAAAATAGCTGCTATCTTCACCTTGCTATCACTCTCTTGTAACCGTCATGTCAACGTTCTTGAAACCGAGGATTTAAACTTTCAGTAAATATTTTCTGCTTATGGAAACGCAATGACGTCCACACTTTCTAGAACTTTTGTGACAAACCTCTTTGAATCACGAAAATCTTAATGCTGTAGATAGATATAGGCTTAATTTCCTAAACTGTTGAGAATTTTAAGAAAATTTAGCCACCTTTAACACGTTGACCGCCGTGTGAAGCACACGTGCCTCGCAATACTCATTGCCGCACTAGCCGCGCCGCACACAAGTGCATCGCATATAGTATTTCACTTCAAACTCTGTTGCACCATTTGAATGGCAATGCTATGGGAAATAAAAGTATCCAGCCTAGTGAACAAATAAATGTAGTTGGCCCGGCTTCAGCTATAATACTTGCTGCACAATAATGTGCATAACTATATCTTCGTTTTTATTGTTATTGCCTTTTTAATGTTTGCTGCGTCATTTTGTTTTTTTTTGCTAAAATGGTAAATAAAAAAAGTAGATTATAAACAAAAAAAAATTTAAATGTTTACTTCTTCAACCAAAAACTAAAGACCATTTTATAACTTGAAAAAGAAATTCAAAGTTTTTTGAATGTGCAATTATGTGCTGAAGTAAAGCAAGAAATACACTAAAATTTATCACACTGAACACACTTATAACGAGACTGGAGGTAGCATATTTTCTTCCATGCTTTTCAAACATATTTTTGTAGCAAACTACGCATCTACGTGGATTTCTGATATCTACTTCTTCAATGAGAGGCTTTTCTGTTGTAACTCATTTTTCCGTTGGAGTTTTTTAAAATAAATCTTTAGCAATTTCTTCTCTAAACTAAGTAACACTAATATTTTCACCAGTTACTCGTTTGTATAATATAAATGCATTCACGATTGCGAAAACCAACATGATTTCGTCTTAGAGAAGAAGAGTAGGCTTTTATTTGATCTGATAACTTCCGGCTTTTGTTTTTCTTTTTTGATTTTACGGTAACTATTATATTTGTATGCTTTATGGTTAGCATCAACACTTCACGTTTGTCACACTACTTTAAGATTACCACTCCAGAGTTACTTTCCTTAGCAATAACTTCGCCTTTTTTAATTTTTGTTCTATCACATCTTTTGGATTTCCCTTTTCCCGATTTTTTCTCAAGGTACCCACAAGGTGAGTTTTCCTGTTCAACAATTTATCGGCAAGTTGGCACGCTATCAGTCAAATTATTTTTTTTCTGTTTCACAATAAATTTTAAAATCATATGCACAATTTGAAAAGTTTTACTCCAAATTTGTGGCGTTTATTTTTTATGTACTGTAAAAAAGCCAGATGCCCTTGAAATGGTACTAAAGTTTCATCTACACGTATATTACAAGAAAGTGTTACAGAATCTTCAAATTTTTGACTTTTGCCAATAGCATACCAACTTGGGCATCTGAACAAATCCAATCCAGATCAGCAAACCCAAAAATATTTCCATTTCTAGAATATTGGTGTCTTTCCAATTTCGAATTCGTGCCCAAGGTAAATTTGTTTTCTCAGCCTTTTGAGAAATGTATTTGGTGTTTTTTTGTACCAATAGATTTAGTAGACCTTCATCCATAAATAACAGAAAAAAATCGATAGGTTGTATATTTTTCATATCTTGAATGTGTTGATTTATTTATTTTCAATCTATTCGTAAAACTAGGAAAATTTCTCCACTGATCGCCTGTTATATTAATTCCACTGCAGATTTTAGGATGTGGCAACTATATCATTTGAAGAGGAATCACTATCCTATTGAAAACTTCTGATCACTTCTTCAATTGTTTCTTCAATATGAGTGGTAGCACCAGCCCTTAAATGCAACTGTTCCTCTCTTATTTCACTTCCTTGAACAATACTACCAGTAGGTATTTGACGTAATGTACTAGGTTCAACAAGAGGAACAGATGTTCTTTTTGCGGTTTTTCTTTTCTTTTTTTTTTGCACAAGAGATTCAGTAGAATCAGAAGATTCAGAAGAAACACTGCTTGCTTTGTAACTTTCTAAATCATAATTTTCTTTCTCTGACACAATCTAGTTCCAAAGTGCTAATAAACGTGAACACACATGTGAACTTTATAACACGAAGTATCCACAAAAACTGGCCTTATATATTAGCTTATACTGTCTGCTTGTTTAGCAAACTTGCCAATGTGTGCAAGTGTAGAGCAAGTGTACATCGCGTGGCCTCTGCACTTAACTTTTGGTCACCAGGCCGTGCGATGCACACTTGCCTCGCGCTTCAAAATCTTATTTAGAAACAAAAAACTGCAGCCTGTGATAATATTCTCGCATCCTTATGAGATTTATAAACTGTAAACGAAAAAAAAATGCGTGGCCCCAGAGATCGCAAAATTCTTACCATTATGGCGGTCAACGTGTTAACAATTATTAAAATATCACCACCATATAGTGAAAGCTTTAAATAAACTTTTAACGTATCTACTAAGATCTACTAAGAATTAAAAGCACTTTAAAGGCGACGATATGTTTTCGTATGCCGTTGAATTAAAGCAAAAACGAAAATATTGAACGATATTGAAAACAGCACGTGGCATAAAGGATGAAAGAGCATCCGTTGATTGGATGTGTTCCCATTGGATATCGTATTTTGATCAGTGTTATATAGAAAATGATACAACTAGTATTTCTAATTAGTCAGGAAGTATAATTAATTTGAAAAGAAACATAAAAATGTCATTATTTAGTTCTCAAAAACTAGTAAATTTAATGTTTTAGAGGTCATAAAAAAGTTGTAAGAAACACTAATGTAAATTTTGTATTTTAACAAGAGTTAATTGTAAAAGTAGGCGTTAAACCAAAAAAGGAATTACGTGTTAAAACTTTTGGACGATATTATCTAAAGAATTTTGTCACATTCCATGTAAATAACAAATGTGTTTTCCTCTCAAAAGAATATATTTACCGCATGTTATAGATACTCTTCTGGACGTTCGACATAATTTAGAAATTTAAAAAAATAGCAAAAATAACACAAATAACATTACCATTCCAAAGGATGATTAACATTTAATAATTTAATTATTTCGATAAAGGATTCTCATCATGAGTTTTCCTGTTTGTTATATTCTTTTTAAAGAAAAAACAATATAAAAGAAAATAACTTGTGCTAAAACATTTATTCACTAGAAATACTTATTCACTTAAACCAGCTACCAATATGTATATTTATTTTCAAGTTGACATTTTATTATGCAAATCACAGTAAATAATGAATTTGAAAGATCACAACCGCAATCTTCGCATGCAATAAAACGGCAATAAAATGAATTTAAAAATATTAAATAACATTAATTGGTCATTAAAATAACTTTATTACCCCTTACAGACAATTTAAAATTATGTCATTAACATATTGTTTTTTTTTTTTTTTTGAAAGAAAGCATAACTATTTATTTTATGTGTATCTACCTGATATAATTGTTATTTCTTTTCGATTATATTTTAAAATAAGATTACTATATAGGTAGCGTCATCTTCCGAAAAGAGTAATAATAAACGCATATAGAAAAATAAAAATTCGAGAAAGAAAAATTGGTCAAAAATTAGAGAAATTATTAATTTCGAAATAGTCAAACAAAAAAAATGTAGTTATATATTTGTATTTAAAACCAAATATCAAGTGAATACTTCATTCTTTACACGGAACATCACTAACCTATTCATTAGTTTTGCATTTAGAACAAAGATGGCGCTAGGATATTAATTTTACAAGAAAAAGAAAGAAATAATTCTGAATTTGCCCAAAATAACACGAAAAGCATAATAAATATGATTAAATCATACTCAGAAGAATTAAAATTGTTTAGGTTATATAGATCAAAAAATTTTTTTTTTCTGTATGGAAGTTTCAATATACCAAACTTCTTCATTATTTTTAATTTTACCCTACCTATATTCTCGTAAGAGAAGCTGTAAAATAAAAAAAATGTCCTTTAGCTTTCTTTTAATTATGGTGTTTTAGGGAATACAACATATGTTTTACATGAAAATTTAAATAAATAACGTTAACAGTGGCGGCTCGTAAGTTATAAAAGAGGATGGGCACAAAAAAAAACTTACCTATTTTTTGTACATAAAATCCATTCTCCTATTTTTCATGCTGGAAAAGACGTACCTATATGACCGTGTTGTCAAAATCCGAAATGGACTGGATGAACTTCTTTTCTATTGATAGGACCGCCAAAGCGTTCAGTCGATCTTCTGACATTGTGCTTCTCAGAAAAGTTTTAATACATTTGAGGGTGGAAATACATCGTTCACATTCTCCTGTCAACATGGGCGTTGTAGAAATAATATCTTACAGTTTGTATGTTTCCGTCAAAACCTTTTTTTAGGTCGTTGTCTGTTATGTACACTAAAAGTGGCAAAACACCACCCACGTCACACATGTCATCGCGCTCATAAATTACTGAAAGTTCACTTTTCAATTTTATACTGTCCAACATAGGATGAGATTTCACAGTTTCATCAAAATTTTTTGTGGAAATAAATGACTATAAGTTTTAAAATTTTGAGAATCAAATAATTTTGGTGCACTAAAGTGATCCCTAAAATCAAATCGGTCGCTAATCTAGCTTAAAATAGTGCCAGATACTTCCTTTGCAATAACAGCTCTGTTATCCCCAGCTGTCGTTTTTTGTTTTTTCCTATTATTGCGTTCTTGATTGTCATTGTCAGTAGAATTTCTTAAATTTCTATTGTGAAAAATTTGCTGTTGTAATTCTTCAATTGATTAAATAATATTTCAACATGTGGCATGATGAAATGAAATATTTTCAACCAGTAGAGAAATTCCGAGCAATATAAATGTTTCAATAAACCACTTGCTTCACTAATAGTAACTGAATTCATGCCATCTTCATCAATAAAACATTCACGTGCGATACGCGCCGAAAACAATACAATCACAACGCATACAAGACGTTAAGTAGACTCGCGCTATTTTGTGCCCCAAACAACGACATAAACGTATATGGCCAAGTTAGGCGGAGCCGGCCGATCCATACTCGGAATAGGTACATCTGAAATTGTGCCCCGGAACATACGTAAAAATAATGCACTGAATTACATGCGAATTTCTTTCTGTGTTTATCTTTGTGTTTGGGTGGCCACGTGTCCTTGTGCCCCTTAGTACCAGCCGCCACTGAACGTTAATACATTCTTCACCATTTTGAAGCTTAAGGTTTCTGTTGTTCTTTTCCATTTTATTTATCAGCTTGCATCGTTTTGTAGTTCCCTAATTTTGTCATATCATCTTCTACTGCTGTAAGTTGTCCTCCTAGGTCGCCCCCGTTTTAGTTCAATATTTGAGTTCGTGTTAATCTGTAGGTATATATGAGTATTTGATTTCATATGTATTAACTTTACTATATATTTTCCTCGACATTCTGCTTATCCAAATTTTCAAATTCTTGTGTCATTATTCCTGCGTATGATACAGTTTTTACATTCATAAAGCAAGCACTGTCCGTTGTATAATTGTAAACACTCACTTACCTTGGATGATCATGTCAAGTTTTAATTTCTCAATATTTTGTTTAATAAAATAGAAAAGGATCCTATACTTCTGCCGCCATTCATAACCTTATATTGTATTCATTCACTTTACTCACTCCTTTTTGTTGTCTGCACTTCAAAACACTTAAGTATTAATAGTTAATAGTTCTTCTGGTTCTTCTTTTTTACTATTTCCAATCATTTACTTCATGTTCAAATGCCGCAAGTCCAAAAAACTTCCTCGCTTTTTCTAAGCTTTTGAATACATCTTTAAATTCGAACATACACTTGATAATTCAAGTAAAATCGTCTCAATATACGATACATTGACGCTTGCGTTGGTACAATACTCCACTGATATGCAGCTTGGTCTCTCGTCATTCTGTTTCCATTATTAAGTTGAACAGAGGTATAGACAAAGGATCGCCCTGTCGTAGCCCTTGATTCACTTTAAATCACTTCAACATTCTTCCTTCTAAAGTGATTTTACATTAATGTCATTTTAATTAATTTTATTAACTTATGTGGCAGTTAGACGCTTTTCTTGGTTTCTATCAAATTTTTCCTTTTAATAGAGTCAAGTAGCCTAAAGTTAATTAAAAAGGTATGATAAGGGAAGTCTTGCTCATAATATTTTTATTGTAAATATTTGGTCCGCTACGTATCTGTTCTTTAACATTGGTAATCCCCAATAATGAATCCAATATAAGGCATCAATTCCTTTTTTATGCATGTTGCTGAAATTTGATATACTACGTCTTACATCGCATTTTTACAGTCAGTTTGATTATCTTTTATATGTATGCTACAGAGCAGAAAACTTGACCATCGTTTGGCCATTCTCTCTTCCCTGTATGTTTCTTACATTAGTCTAGATATCTGAGTTTGTAGATGTTATCCTCTTCCTTTTAAAATTTAATGTTTATACCATTTTGACCTAGGTTTTTGTGGTTCTTTAAGTTTTTTATAACTTCCATATTTCCTTCGTCGTTTGGTGTCGTTTCTATTTTATTAGTATATGCATAAACCTACAATAACACAATATCACATACTTAAATAGATATACCGCGCAAAAGAGACGCCCGACACGCGGAAACATGGGAGCTGCCATTTTTACGTACTTCCTGAAGGATAGACTATCCAACTTGTAAATGTTCTATATTGATTGCATAACTATTTATAAAGTTAACATAAGTATTTCAGTTAGATGTGGTAATTCTACTCGTTTCGAAATCTCATGAAAATATATCTTTGAACATTTAATTTTGAAATACCTTTCCATATTTAATATTGGCACAATCCAATTAACTTTTAAAAATCACAAACCCAATAGATGTAAAATAAAAAGGTTTGTTTGCAATTCAACTTAAATTTTTCTCTCGTTTGCTATTACAACAATTTTAGTTAGTAAAATAGCGTTTTTATTATTTTCCCTGGAATTATAAGAAAAACGGGCACACGCTACTAAATAAGTGTTTTATTATTTTGAAATCGAAACTTATATTAAATATAATTATTAAAAAAAAAATTATCATATGCACACATCGGCACAGTCATATAACATAAAATATTTTAGAGTAAAATGCAATTAATATTATTTTAAACTACAATAAATACAATATAACGTGAATATATCTCAATAATCAACGGAATTGAAAAAAACGTCACATGTATTAAACAGTAAACTCTACCTGTGAATACTACTATCAAGGATGTTTATATACAACGGCGGTGACTGGGTTGCCTAAACAGCAGGAAATATGTAGAAATGTCAAATTCTACCTCCTTTTATTCCAAACTCCGTATAAATGCGCAGTGGCCCATGAGCGGTATATTTATTTATTTGTATGTGCACAATATGCACACTAGTCGAGCCTGGTCAAATAAACATATATATATATATGTGTGTGTGTGTGTGTGTGTGTGTGTGAAAGAAATAATATTTTATTTGTGAGGTAAACGATAGCAATAAAGCAATCGCTAAAGAATTTCATTGCAATGATTTGTAGTATACTACATTTAATTTATCCCGTAGATTATGTGCCAACTAGTTATTCTCTAGAGAAAACGTTACATTATGACCTTAATAACCTAACAACAGCATGTATTGAATCTTGTAAATAAAAGTAATATCAAACATAAAGCAATTGTTTCGATAAATTAATAAAATATGGAAACATAAATTTAAAAGAACGTACCTAATTGTTAAGAAGATGATTACGAACAATAAAAAAATTAAAAGATCATATTTTTGACAAGCAGCCAGAGGTATATTCATCAACTTTCGCAAAACTTGCCTCAAGTTATTTTCTTCCAAGAGCAATTGCTTTGCTTAATCTTATTTTTCATATTTACTCACAAGTAGCCAATTAAATAAAAATCAGAACATTGTGAAAACCAATTCAAGACTCTGATTTCATTTTTTGACCTGAAATTAGTTCTCAATGGCGCACCACAATACTTTATATCTAAATATAACATTTTGAACGCCATTAAAAAAATTTAAGACGTGTGAGTTAAGTGAACTTCTTTTATCCTTCATTTCCCTTCTCAGTACTTTGGTATATCCAGTTAACCGAATTGATCTGTATACTAATGATGGGACAAAATTATATATATTTTCATTACTCAGATAAGCACTATTATAGAGTGAGTAAAAATCGAAAACTATTTAATAACCAGGACTAGAAATTAAAATTCTAAAAATTAAGTATTGAATTATATATTGTGACATTTTCTTTATTATCATTACTTAAGATTCTAGATTCTCAAACTGTTAACATTAGTATTTGAAATTGCTACAACTTCTCAGTTGTTAAAATTTCTCGAAAATAATTGAGATTACCAAAAAATTCTCGATATTCTCAAAACTGGTTGAAAATTGAATACTCAATTCTGTCCATTCGCATAATAGACTGTTACAAAGCGATATTGAAATTACATTATAAGCACCAAATACAACAACGATATTTCTTTATTTGTGAAGCACAAACGAGGGTATTTAGATCTCATTTTATTAATTCTTAAGATCTATCTATAAATTATTAAACTGAACAAATGGAATGGTACGCACGTATTGAAAACATCTTAACATATAGTCAAAATAATTAACATAATAATATGAAAAAATGCAATTACCAAGTGAAGAGATTTTTTAAAAAAACCTGTAGTACTTAGGACAAACCGTAGCTTCAAAGAATCCCAAAATTTCGATATATTTATTGTTGGGTCTCTCTATGAATACATATATATGTGTGTTAAAATTTCTAAACATTTAACTAAACCTGTCATGCGACCAAGACTTAGTATTTTGGTGTAGGAAAACCACAACAAACAAGATTCTACCAGAAAAACATTCTAGGAGTATTCAGAAAAAATAAAACCCTGTTGCACGTTGAAATCTTGAATATTTTAAGTGGTTATTTATTCAAACAAGTCCATTTTTAAATATAGTGAGTTACCAAGCAATATAAACATACAGCACTAAAAATAAGTAGTAGTTCCTGCTAGTCACAAATTATGGTAGTCAATTGTCGTCCTCGCCTTGTAATTATATAAAAGAATTTAAAGTTGAAAAAGAACAAAAAAATTATAGTGCGTTAGAATTGCGTGAATATGAGTCACTTTCGTTTAAAAATCTTTCCCAGTTTATTACAGCAATACATCGAAATAGTTAGTTTCTAAGCCAGATGACGTGTAGTTCTTTTATTGATTTTATGTTCGTGCCAAATTTAATGTACCTCATATTTGTGAATATGTATGTCTGTATAGATAGCCGATTGTAAGCAGTAAAATAATTATACAAATGCATATTCCTAGATTTGTAAATGTGGAATATTTCCGAAGAACTAAATGTTTAACATCGAAACGCTGCCTCAACATAAAATAAAATAAATGACAGAATATTTATTTTTTATACATGTACAGTCAAACAAACTTAAAACCCGGGTACGCCACTTTAATAACTGTATAATTATGCCAGTAATGATGTTGTTCATATTCCTTTTTTATACATAAATACTCCAGAAGCTCAACACAATCACAACGGTACCTACATATATAAAAACTGACGTCATTTTTCTACAAAAAAAACACTACTTTATAGTCCATACCCAATGTTTTCTATGAGATGTTAAACATTTATATTGCTTTTTTTATCATATACTTTTAAAGGATTCTTATCAAATCAAATATACTTTTATCTTACTGCTTTAGGACAAATAATTTCAGTTTAAAATATGTGAACTGCATTTATTCAAAATCGTGGGATTACTAACAATATTAATTTACTATCACCAATATTATTGTGTTGTATAAATTGCTAATGCTTACCAAACTAAAAACACGTTTTTAAAAATACTTTACATTTAACCAATATCCTATAGCCCAACCAGCCTAAGATTACCAACAGTTACATTCTAGAAAAATAACGAAGCTGGGTACAAAGTTCAATTTGTTGTTTGCTAGTCAAACAATTAGACTTCAGTTGATATTTATTGTTAAAACACACGAAGCATTATCTGCCACTTAGAGAATTTTCTCACAGGGTCTCGCATGCTCGTTTCGTAGTACAGTAGAACGTAACGTGGGGGAGCACCCTCCTAGGTAACTGAAAACTCTGGTAATCCGGATTTATTTTTTATTCACTCAAAATATAAACACCAATACTTTAAACGATTTATTAACATTTCAAAGCTACTTCATTTAATGGAATTTCGTCTTCACTGTCATTATAGTTCTCAGTATCAATAACTTTCGTATAAGATTTTTGAATAGTGAAATCACGAACAGGATCCCAAGCTTGGTTTACCCAGTAAATAACATTTTTCAGTGTAATCTTTCTCTTCCCACTAATAATATCTCCTCTTTTTCTGTGTATTCTACAGATGTTCAAGATATAAACTCCTATAATTTTTTTTAATGTTTTCGAGGACGACTTGATCCATTAGTTGGATTATGCTGGTTACATTTGGAGGAAAAAAATTTTACAAGAATTTTGCCCACTGAAGTCCTTCTCCAGGGTGAGAGGGAGCATTGTCCATTAACAAAATTGCTTTAATAGGGAGACCATTTCTGTTCAAAAATTTAGTCACAGATGGCGCGAACTCTTCTTTAAACCAGTTAGTAAATAAGGTGGCATCCATCCATGCACTTTTCTGACTTTTGTAATAAACTGGTAGGGCTTTGGGTGAGATATCTTTTAAAGCTCTTGGACGTGCAGACTTGCCAATCACCATCAGTGGGAGTTTGTGCTTGCCAGATGCATTGGAACATGCCATTATGGTTATTCTTTCCTTACTTCGTTTGTGCCCAGGAGCTGATTTTTCCTGTCGAGATGCTAAAGTTTTTGATGGAAGCATTTTATAATTGAGACCAGTTTCGTCACAGTTGTAAATTTGATAATACGGCAAACGAAAATTCAAACAAAGCAGTTCGTATTACACTTAACTAGAACTCCAACCAAATAAATTATGCGAGTATACTTCTACGGATTGAACGCTGTAACGAACTGCATTAATGCAAATTTACATGCTAAAAGAGTCCAAAAACACAAGTAGGAAAACCCCTCACACGGGCCAAGGGGATTCCCCTTTCGGTTAATCCGAAACTCGGATAATCGCAACTCGGTTAATCGGGGTTCTACTGTACTTACAATAGACTGCGACTGGTGTGGTTATCTTCTGTTTTTCATTATGTACCCTGGCGTTGCCTAGTTTCGTTAATAAAAATTTATCTGTTCGTGGAATTATATTTATTGCTGTTCGTATCATATTTGTAGCCTCTCATTGAAGCAAGATGAAGCAACGTGAAAGAATAAGTTATACCAGTACGACAGCTAACTTATCTTTTGTTTATAAACAAATTATCCATAGAACTCTGTTCACGGCTTTCTTTCTTATTCCTTCTATTATTTCAATACGTTTTTTAACTTCTGGAACCGTTCCTCTTCTAGTCTGTTCACTTCTGGTTATAAATTCGACATATTTTTCTAGTAATATTTTTGACAGAGCAGGCCTAATGATGCATTCATTCATTTTGGGAGAGTCCTATACTTTCATTGTGTTTCAATAATAAGTTTCGTATTACATGTGTAATATTCTCTTTTTATCAATGGAAATGAAACTCTCTTTTAGTCCTTATTAAAGTTACCAGATTAACAAAAATACATAATCTGCAAGTGATAGCTTTCTGATTGGCTGATTTAAGTTTGGCAAAAACGGAACCTTTTTCACACAATACGACAGCATCTGTATACAACGCCATTAGTATTGTATGGAAGTTGGAAGTTATACTATTATTAATGAGAAAAAAATACTCAAGTAGTTTACATGTGTAAGTCAGACTTTTTCAAAATACATTCTACATATATCGTCACAAATTTCCGGATGATTTGATCATGATTAATCTATTTATTTGTACTATAAACTTCCACAAACATAATATTCTCTATTCTTCCTTAGTAAGCAACAATATATCTAGCAAACACTAAGTTATTGCATTCAACCCAATATAATTTTAACATGCTGATTGCTTCAGTCTGAAGAATTAAAAATTTTGTAATTATTTTATAACTCTCCAGTGACGCATCTCACTTACATAAAGTTTGCTTCTCATTCGATTTGTTAGTAGTATACATTTCTAATTGTAATTTAATTAGATCAGAAAATTAAAACTAAAAAAGTCCGATCGCTTCTTGAATTTATTACTTACGTACTTACTTCTCCGAATATTCCCTTCTAGCTAGAGCTGGTTTGATTTCTTGACAAATTCCATCTATCCCTGCCTGTCCTCGCCTTTTGCGTACTCCTAAATCACTATTTAACACACTTACTTTTTTATCATACCTAGTCTTTTATACACTTCCTTCCCCTTTTGTCTTTGTTCTTACTTGATTGTGTTATCTGGTGTTCTCAGATTTCTATATTCCTCATTTTACTCCCATTACTCTGAATCCCATTAGCATACTTTTTTGCCTATCTATCAATTTCCAAAATCCCGCTTTATATAAAATAATATAGGCACTAGATACTCTTATTTTTCTCCTCCTATTATTTCCTCCTTGCTTATAAAGATCTTCAAGGATTAATTTTCTAGTTTATAGGTATCCTATTACGCACTTCCAAGTTCACTTTTCCATGTTCTTCAATGATCGCATCTATTAGATACTTCATAGATTTCGTTCTTTATATATTTTTATTATAACTTACATTTATTTCTTCTCCGTTTATACTTACTATCGCTATTTTGGATTTTCTTACATTAACATACACAGTGTATCATTTTTAATATTTTCAAATTTAATTCAAATTTTCGAATAGATCCTCAGCACTAAAGTTGAGTTAATTTTAAAATATTTAAAAATATTAAACAACAGTTCACATATTTATACAACATTTCTTTTTCAAAAAAAAAAAAAGGAAAACTGAAAGCATTTTTAATCGAAATACCTATGTATCTACTTAAATTGCTTCATCCATAGATTGTAAGTTTTAATAAACGTGCCTTTTATTGATGTTAAATAACAACCAAAGTCCTTCAGTACGTTGTCCTAAAGCAAGAATATTCCTTCCATATACATACATAATATACATAGATTATTATCTGCTACTGGGCATTAATAAATAACAAAAAAGAAAAGAATATAAAAATATATATATTCATTCTATATTTTACTTTTTACCATGTAAATAAAGAAATAATATATTTAAATACATGTTCCTATTTCATATATACAAATATAAAATAGGTTCTAAGTACACATATATTTTAATACAATATTTTTTCTGTAACAATATACAGTAATACCTACATAAATACGCCAAGTGAATTTGTTTTTAATTTTGACATTATATTCCAAATAATAATAATAATAATACACGACAAAATTTCAATTTTTAGATTAAAATTAGTAACCAGAAATGTAATACTATGCTCTAACAAAATTTTATGCATTTCAATAAATGTAAAATATATACAAATAGGAGGGGCATAGACTTATTAACACTAAAGTGTTTGTGACTAAATGTTCGTTGTTTCTCGATGTTACATATATATTATCTAATTAGCAATTTGATCAAAATAATAAGACAAAATGATGTTATTTTGTAAGTCATTTAAATGTTTCCCTTATTTGTCCTAGAATTTTAATAGTTTTTTTAAGAGATTACAGTGCAAGATTATTAGTTAAATATATGTGGAAAATTCTTCAGTTAAAATAAACTGTTGCATATGTGCATTGATAAAGATACTTGCCTTTTAAAATTGTTTGTTATACCAGAAGAAAGATTAATATTTGACATAAGCAGTTTATTTTGACTAGAAAATATTAATGATTACTACTGTTATAAAATATATTTTGATGAAATAATTTGTTTTAATAATAATGTGATATTTTTCTTAGTTATTTGATATATTATATACTATAAGTATAGCATGTGAATAATAATAATATAGATATATTTAAAGAAAGAAATAAATTTTAAGTAATGTGTTATATTATGCGTGATATTTACATTATCCCCCCCGCCAAAATTACTGTTTTCTGACCTTTTTTAAATTATTTCATTTATACTTCTAATGAAATAACCCCCCAAAATGTAGTTTCCATTATTTACGATTTATTATTTTTTTAATATTTCAACATATGTTACAACTATTTTTGATTTCATATGTTATTACGTATTATCAGTACTTTATTTAGAAAATATACAACATAAAATTTGTATTTTAATATTATAATTGCATGAACACTATTTAATATATGAAATGCAATTCTAATAACTGCCTGTAAACTGTAATTCCTAGGATATTGGAATTGGGTTGATACTTAACAAAATTAAGGGTTTAAAATGGTTTCATAAAGAAACAAAATAATCAAGATCACATCTTGGCAATAATTTAAATGATAGAGAGAACCAAACTGAACGACTGTATTTGGAAAAGGCCTTTAACTGAGTATAACAGGAAAAAATTGGAAAGCATAAGACAAAGAGACATCAAACTAAAATTAAGAAATGGAATTAAAAATAATATAAGACATCTCGATGTTACATTTCCCTTTTTAATAACTATTTATAGTCTTCATTATTTATTGATGAGTCCCGGTAGCTTATATTGCTTGGGAATCTTTAAATACGTTCATTCGGATACCTTATCGCGATATGTGTTTAATTTGGTAACTGTATCACCCCCGTCCGCTATCGTCTTCTTTTAGCGGCTGGTAAAGAGGATTCGATCCCTACCTTGGTGGTGTAAGGTCGATTCAAATTAAGTAGTGCACATTTTCTTAACGAAAGTTTTATCACGTTTTTTTGACTTATTGCTAATTTATCGTTTAATACGGATCACGTAGAAAAGTGTATAATTATTTGGAACAGCCAATTTTGCGGTTATGCTATTCGAACAGATTTGGGGTATAATAAACCTACCTGACTTTTTGTATGGCGTTACGTTTCGTTTCTTTTACGGAACAATAGCTCTCTGACGAAGATTCTCACTGCACTGCAGCCTAAACATCGAGGGCAATTTATTACCAAATTATTTGGACATTTTAAACCAAGCAAGAGGATCATCGAACACCGATCCGACCTGAAGTAATGAAGTAATAATTACCATCTCCGACAAACAGGGAAACAATAGGATACCAAGTAATTCGTATACTTATATTTGTTGGTTAATTTAAATTTCATTTCATAATTTTGTTATATTGCTTTCTTAATTTTGCCGTAATTAATCTGCACGGCATTTTAAGCTCAAATCATTTAGAATTCAATTTATCTTTTATTAGAATAATTCAAATATCATATTTGTAAAATGATATACATATATTTATTTAGCATTGTTAATGCCAAATTAATCTTTCGTATAATTGAATTTAAATTATAAATTTAGTATCATATACATATATATATATATATATCATACATATATATATATATATATATATAATAACTTCGTAACCTTGGTATGATATGGTAAACCTAATCAGTAGGCGATTAAAGGTCTGTATATTACTTCAAAATATATGTATTTAAAAAACTCTACATGTTTCGGCTGTATACGCCTTTTTCAAGAGAATACAAAATACGAATGACAGGATATAAAAAATTTGTATTATTTTGTATTCTCTTGAAAAAGGCGTATACAGCCGAAACATGTAGAGTTTTTTAAATACATATATTTTGAAGTAATATACAGACCTTTAATCGCCTACTGATTAGGTTTACCATATATACATATATATATATATATATATATATCATACATCGTGCCAGGCGCGTTCGTGATGACGTATTTGGGAGTGCAAGTACAATGATGCGAGTGCTTCGTGTATTCTCGTGTACTAACTGTAACGTTTTCTTAGTAAACACCGAAAACACACGAGGCACTAGCATCATTGTACTTGCACTCCCAAATACGTCATCACGAGCCGCGCCTGCATCGTGCTATTTTTGTAGTTATTTCTACAGTTTTTTGTGCCGTATGTGAATACAGATGTTCTGTTTTTCTCATGTATTATGCAGGTGGTCGATAACTATCGACGTATTTTTATAATTTTATAATTTTGAATTTAAAATTTGAATCTTTGTAATTTCACTATCGCTATTTCTGTTATACAAATTGTGAAGTTTGAATCTAGAGTAATTAAATTTCTCGGATTAGGAAAGGCTTAGGAAAAAGAGAAGTAATGACTCGAATATTATTTATCACTTTTATGGATGATATTAAAGAAACAAAAAAGAAAGTTAGAAAGTGTAATCCAGATAATATACTATTACTGACGATCTGATAGTTTGTGCACCAACAGTAGTTGACTTCCAAGAAGGTCTGAATATATGGAAAGAAAAATTACATTAACGAAAATAAAGGCTAACGCTAGCAAAAGATAATGAAAAAACAGTGAAAAACTGGTTCTATTAAATAGAAAATTCTGAATACCATCGAGCATACTAAACATAAAATGCAAGCCACTGATATAGAATATATAAAAGGAAGCAATCAGAAGAGAAAAAATAAGAAATTATTCATTACTAGGGGTAAAATCAATTTTAGATGTTATTGAACACAACTACCTTAAATCATTAGGACCACTATGCTCAATGAACGACAAGATAAGTAAGAAAAATTACAAGCGCGAACACAAAAATATAAAAAAACGAGACTGATAGTTTAGCGTATAACGATAAATTAGCAATGGTTCTGAAGAAGGGAGTTTAAGTTATTTGGAATTAAGTTCGAAGGATGACTGAAAATAAGAAAGATTGGGTCGAATTTGTTCAAGCTATATAAAACTAAGAAATAACCCGCAAAATATCTGTAGATAAGGCGTGGCTCACGTATATATATCTTATATTCTAAATTTATATTACTTTTGCGATTTTTTTATTAATCACTCGTTCTTTGTTTCTATTGCATTCAATTGTAAATTCAAAGAATGAATTGAATTGATTAAAATACTCGCTCTATACTTCGTTTTACAATTCGGCCATTGGTCAGAATTTTCCCCAATATATATTACAAAAAACTTCCGGAACAATCAAATCGAAATTCCGATAACTTACATTCACCTAGTCTTTTCGTTTTTTATTTAAAATTTCTCTTCGCTTTGCGGCAATCTTTGTCAATTCCTTTTTAGAAAAAAAGTAATACGAATTTCGATTTTTCCATTTTTATTTCCTCTCCCTTCTAAGAACAGGTACGTCTACCTAACACTGTATATCATTTTTATTGATTAAATTTATTTCAAAGAACTCTCAACTCAAATCCCATTTTCTAAATATCATCAATTATAATTATACTACTCTATACTAGGAATGTTAAGAATCTTGGTATACAATAATTTTCAAGTATACGAGGTGCAATCCAGATATTCCCGGACTGATGCTATAAAAATTCAAAACTTAACTTTTATCCTGGCAGTTACTGTCACGTTCGAAGTAGACCCCTTGCCCCCTTGCGCAGCTATGCACAAGTCCCAGCGTTTTTCCAGTTCTGGAAGATTATCAAGAAGTAGTTTTCTGTCAACGAGTAATATATATATATATATATATATATATATATATATATATATAATCTATATTCCCTTCTACCACATAATGGTGTCGGGACAACGAGTAAAATACGCTTGCAATTCCTCTTGATTTTTTTTAAAGCTATCAAAACGTCAACCTTTTATCTGCAGTTTCATTTTCGGGAAGAAACCAAAGTCGTAAGGAAATCTTGCTAGTACGGGGGGTGGAGAAAAGTAATCGATATTTTTGTGAAAAGGCTTGTGTGAAAAACTAACGGTGAGACAGTGCATTACCGTGATGCAGCGACTAATTTCCTGCTCGCCAAAGTTCGAGCCGTTTGCACCTGATATCCTTGCAGAACCGCCTCAAAACATTGCATTAAAACCCGGAATTGGCCTGCTTTTGATCGTAAGTCAGAAGTCCGGAGCAAATTTTGCGGCAATGTGGTGCATGCCTAATTCTTCAGTCATAATTCACCGACAGCGATAAAGTTCAAATCATATCTGATTCCAACTTTATCGCAGATGTCAAAAATAGTCCGATGATGGGCTACATGAATGAGCCGTTGAACGGTTGTGATGTTTTCGATCTTAGTAAAAGTCAAATTCTCCCTGTTCGTTCGTCGTAATTAATGGACGTTCTACCGGGTTTTACAACGCGCAAACTACTCAAAAATTTGTATTCGGATCATTGATTTTTCACCGAATGCCTGCTGAAGCAATTATGTTTCAGTTGCCGTATTTCCTATCTTAAAACAAAATTTCATGGACCCGCGTTGCTAATGTGTTCCATCCATTATAATGATCGCGCAACAGTTTTTTTGAGCTCATGTTATATTTCCATAGTTAAAGTGAAACCATCTATATAATTTAGGCAGTTACATTCACAATTATTCAAAATAGTTGTAATAAATGCTGAAATAACAATTTTTTTTTTATTAATTGTTTTTAAAATGTACAACAATCATTCTTGACAATTTTACGTTATTCCTCTTACAGATTGTTTTTTTTTTCTTTTTTTTTGTAAGGCCAGAGAGTGTTTATCAGACACTGATATAGTTAATAGGGTTTGACAATGCTCAGTACATTCATAATGAATATTGGTGCTGCAAAATGGAAACGATAATGTGATATGGTTTTTTCTGTATGTTACACATTTAATAAGTACATATTATATAAATATATAATCTAAGGTTTTAGGGTTTTTCACATTATACACATTGTATCTATGATATTATATATTTTAATTTGAATTTCTCCGTGTGATGTTCTTCACTACCACATTAAACAAAAATAGTATGTAAGTTGATATAAATGTGTGATCATTTAATGTTAACAAAATGTAACACATGCCTATTTGTAAGTCTGTGTACAAAATACATCGAAATACATGCAAGTTGCGTTTTATTTATTCATCTGTAATTCTTAAAACTACACTGCTCAAAAATTGAAATGGATCATTTATATATTTGCAATAGATTCTGGAGGCCACCCTTACTTCTCCGTAGTGCCCTCACTCTATTCGGCATAGAGTCAATTAAATTATTAATAAAAAGCTGAGGCATATTTTACCAAATCTCTCGGTGGAATGGCTGTCGTAGGCGGTTTAATTGTCGTGACATTTCAGCCCAGACATGCAATTCTGATCCGGACAACAAGCTGGCCATCTATTCGGTAAATACTATGATTTTTGATGCGATCGTTGACAATTCTGACGTCGTGCGCATCGACTAAAGTGAAATTGTCTCCGATGGCGGCAGCAAATTGTATAATAATTGATTTTATAACGAAATTTATGTCTCGTAAATTATGACAACCACATCTTGCGCCCATTAAAACAAATACTGATCCGCCATCGAAAAGAATCGCTCCATAACAAAATTCGACCATCCGAATTATAAAGCCGAAATCTGGACTCATCAGTGAAAAGACAGGACATCTATGCAGATTCTAATTGCCATATTCAATAGCCTAACGATTTCTTTGCCCTTGCTACTTCCTACTTTAACATGGATAATTAGCAACCCTTCTTGCCCGCAGATTGTAATTACGCAACCTATTCCTTACTGCTTATTCAGAAATTATTCTGCCTGTAACTTGCCTGACTAAGCTATTTATTCTAGATGCTGTGAAGGTAGGCTTTCTTCGTGGAGTAATACCTATTCGACAATATTGAGCGGCGGTTGTAGCTCTTTCTCTACTACCACCATGCGTATAAGCGGCACTATGGTTTTGTATCGATTCCACGCTCTACTAACCTGCCTTTATTGAGAAACCTGTCAACGTTTCATATATTATTTTCCGTTGTAAATGTATTTGCATAAACAAGAATAGTTGTGTTATCCCACAAAGAAGTATTTTAAAGCAATTGTATTTGATTTGGCACAAAGAGCTATTCGTTCTTTTTTTTCATTTTTATTGGACTCGCTACCTCGCTCGCTTCTACTATGCTAACGTTGCTCGAAAACGTAGAACTGTCGGCTTATTCAGAATGGTAACTTTCGAGGTGTTTTGTGTGTACGTGTTTCGCTATTTAGGTGTATGGAATAACAAACAGAGACAAATATTTGTCACTTAAATTGTTTTTTTTGTTTTCAAAATATTCTCCCTGTTGATCGATGCACTTCTGCATAACGTTTGAACCAATTTTCGCAGCACTTTTTTATTCCGATTGTGATATCTCCAAAACATTAATTTTCAACGTATCGACCGCCTCTTCTGGCATCGAAAGCTGCTGACCATTTAGTTTATTCTTCACATGTCCATTTTTTCCCAAAATACAGGCTACCATTTGCTTAAAAATGCTTCTTGCGAGAACAACTTTTGTTGGGTATAGCGCATCTTGGAGCATCCACACCGTCGAGTATTTTCTTTCGGGCTCATAGGCATAGATCCAAAATTCGTCACCTGTGTAGATATACAGTTCTGTGCAATAAATTGGCGTACACTTAATATACGATAATTTAAATCAGGCTTTTGGTTTCCATAATTACAGGATAAATATAATATCGTATATTATATCGCATATCGTGTCAAATCAATTTGTCATACTTGACTGACAGATATAGATCGAAATATGCCCGCCCATTTAGATTTGTTAAGTAAGCCTCGCATTATAGGAAAATTTGAGGATTACTGGTCAATTAGAGCAGTAGCACAGTAATTTGGCACCAATAAATCTACTGTGCTAAAAATTAAGAAACGGTGGGAGGAAGAAGGAACAGTTTCGAGAAGACGTGATTCTGCTCGTCCACTAATATCGACACACGAAGATGACGCGCTGCTTTTGCGGCATTTGAGGGAAACCCTTCCAATACCGTTAATAATGCTAAAATTGCAGTAAATTTTCTTGGATCACGACCCACAGCTAATCGGAGAATTCAAGAATCAGAATTGAAAAGTTATGTGGCGATTAAAAAATTTTCGCTGACAGAAGTTCACAAACAAGTTATAGTGAATTGCCTTTTTGGCAAAATGTCATATTCACCGATGAAAAGCTATTTCAATCTACGTATAATGGTCGTATACGAGTGTATAGACCGCCGCATGCACGATTTAATGAACAATATATATATATATATATATATATTTATATTCTGTCATTTATATTTTGTATTCTCTTGACAAAGGCGTATTGCCGAAACATGTAGGGTTGTTTTAAATATATATACTCTGAAGTAAACCAAACCTTTAATCGCCGACTTATTAAGTTTACCTTATATATATATATATATATATATATATATAATAACTTCGTGACCTTGGTATGATATGGTAAACCTAATCAGTAGGCGATTAAAGGTCTGTATATTACTTCAAAATATATGTATTTAAAAAACTCTACATGTTTCGGCTATATACGCCTTTTTCAAGAGAATACAAAATATGAATATTTTGTATTCTCTTGAAAAAGGCGTATATAGCCGAAACATGTAGAGTTTTTTAAATACATATATTTTGAAGTAATATACAGACCTTTAATCGCCTACTGATTAGGTTTACTATATATATATATATATATATATATATATATATATATATATATATATATATATATATATATATATATTGTAATGACTCATCCAATAACGCGTCGCGCACTCGAGAAAAAACATTCCCATTCATATATAAGCCGTCGAGGAAGGGATGGCGATTATTCAATACCAGAGCTTCGCGAAGTGAACATAAATACAAATACATAAATGTGCTTATTGTTAGTAATTAGTTTTTATATTGTTATTCGTTTTATTATTAATATAGTGTGTATCTAAAGTTATCGTAGTTGTATTTAAGAACCCGAAAAGACAAACTTTACAGTGGTGCAGGTGTGTGGCTTTATAAATAATAAACTAAGTTGACAATTAAGTGTTAATTAAGTATTCGTTTATATAAATATACAGTGCGAAAGTACGTTATTTTAAATATCGTGATGGCCAACAGAATGAAACTGACGGAATTAAAAGTGACTGATTTAACACGAGAATTAGAAGAGAGGGATGAGGATACAACTGGTAAAAAGTCAATCCTCCAGCAACGGCTTCGCAATGTGTTGATCCAAGAAGGCTAGGATCCAGAGAATTATGTCTTTCAAGTTCCAGGCGGAGATGCTGACGTGAATTCGCTGTTGATGAAAATGGAACAACGAATAATAGATTCACAAACTAAAATGGAGCAGAAGAGCCTGGAAACTTCTGGAAATTTAGCAAAAACTCTAGAACAAATGGAACAGAACAACCTGGACTGTGTGAAAACCATGGAGCAGCGTCTAATAGATTCACAAACTAAAATGGAGCAGAAGAGCCTGGGAACTTAGCAAAAACTCTAGAACAAATGTAGCAGAAGAATCTGGATAGTGCGAAAAATATGGAACAACGACTAATAGAGAACGCGCAAATTCAAATGCAACAAATGGAGCAGAAGAATCTGGACAGTGTGAAAAGTTTGGAACAACGATTAATAGACAATTCGCAAACTTTGGAACAGCGTCTAACAGTTTCACAAGCACAGATGGAAGAATTCCTAGAAACTTCTGGTATTCTCGAGAAAAATTTAGAAAAGAAATTACTGGAAAATTCTAGAACTTTCGAGAAAAGTCTGGAACAAATGGAGCAAATTTGAAATGATGGAAAAGAAGAATTCCGAAAATTCGAGAGCTTTGGAGAAATTTCTAGAACAACGACTAGAGGAAAAATCAGAAGCATTAAAGGAAGAGGTTTTCATAGCTGTAGAAGAGAAAATTGGAGAACATTCTAGACTTTTAGAGGCAATAATGACTCAGATGAAATTACCCGCTACCACGAGTCATTCTGATCCCAAGCAGATCAACGAAGAAGTTATACCGCGGCCCATCGAAATAAAAGAAGAACCTGTGACTATCTCGAAGACCAGAATCAAGCCACCAACCTTTGATGGAAAGACGTCATGGGCAACTTACCTGAAACAATTCGAAGCGGCCGCAGAAGCAAACGCATGGTCTTCTGTCGAGAAGGCGACTGCTTTA
The DNA here is from genome assembly GCA_935421215.2 of Melolontha melolontha. NCBI lineage: Eukaryota > Metazoa > Arthropoda > Insecta > Coleoptera > Scarabaeidae > Melolontha > Melolontha melolontha. Next base: position 52,365,393 of record OW285240.1, read on the forward strand.
ATCATAGCATTGAGGGGTGATGCTAGTGATATTTTGCAGACATTGCCTCCTGAGGAACGTAAAGATTATTCTCAACTCATTAAACGCTTGGAGATGAGATATGGCCATGCGCATTTGGAGTAAGTATACCATACCCAACTGAAGAATCGATCACAGAAGAAAGGCGAGAATCTTCAGGAATTTGAGGCAGATATAGCTCGTCTAGTTCGACTTGCATATCCGATGGCGCCCGATAATTTCATGGAACACCTAGCTGTCCAGACGTTCGTAGATGGTCTCCGGAATATTGATAAGCAGCAAGCATTAAGGTTGGCACGACCGAAAACCTTGATCGATGCTTTAGGGTACGCGCTCGAGTTTGAGACTGCAAAACAAGCCCCTCGGAACCATGCTCGTGTCTGCACTGTGTTGACAAACAGGAAAATGAGGAGTTCATGGAGCAGGAGGTTAGTAGAGTTCTAAACCAGATCAAACCAAATAAAAGAGTACTGCGATGCTGGAATTGTGGAGAGATTGGTCACGTTCGGAGTAAATGTGGTAAGGTGGCCAAGAGAGCATAGTCTGAGCAGCAGGAAAACTAAAGCGGGTCGATGAGCGGGGGCAATCATCGATTCAGCGTCAGGAAGCCCCAAGGACGCTTGGCCAAGTCGCATCCTTGCAACATCAAACCAATGGCCTGTATGTGAACGCTATTATGGAAATAAAGACCTATGCTTGCTTGCTAGATACTGGATCGACGAAAACCATCGTGCGGCCCTATTTGATTTCCAGGAATAAAGAATTCCTTTCTAGCAAATGGACACTTAGGACCTGCTACTTCTGTGGCAGGTGAAGTAGATGTCAATTTTATCATAGGACCAACATCAATCCGACTTCGTGTTCTCGTAGCCGACATATAAGAAGACATAATCTTGGTATTAGACATCATGAACACCTATGGCTTTCAGTTAAACATGAAAGAAGGCACTTTAAAAATAAATAATGAGGAATTATTTCTTCATGGGAAAAATTGTGGGAGTGTACAAGTAATTACAGCAGGGAATGTTGTTCTGGATGCAAGAAGTGAGACATTTTTGACGGCGTGTATGGAAGGTGATTATTTGGACGGAAATCTACAATGTTGGAACCAATGGCTGATGATGACGAGGTGGGCCGAGGAATAGTAGTTGCCAAAATACTGGTTAAGACTCAGAAGACTGTACCGATAAGGGTAATGAATGTGAACCATTACCCTGTTTCATTGAAGAAGGGTACTATTTTGGGGTGGTGTTCGCCAGTGTCGGCCGTCGTTCATCGTATAGAGGCGAAGAAGAATGGATTCGTGCAAGTTCCTGAGAAATTGTCCAAGATAATCGACTCCGCCTATCAAGGATTGAGCAAGAAGGAACAAAGCCAAGTTAAAGATTTAATTCAACATTATGAAGACGTCTTTGAAACTGAGACTGGTACGAAAGGAAAAACCAATATTATAATGCACAAAATAAATACCGGCGATGCAAGTCCACTTCGACAAGGACCAAGAAGGTTACCACTGGCAAAACGTGAGGAAGCCGAGCATATTATAAAAGATATGGAAGGCCAAGGAGTAATTGAACCATCGAATAGTCCATGGGCTTCACCAGTGGTCCTTGTCAGGAAGAAGGATGGGTCTACCAGATTCTGTGTGGACTATCGTCGTTTGAATAGTGTGACCAAAAAGGACAGCTATCCTCTTCCAAGAATAGACGATACGCTAGACACCTTGATAGGAGCAAAATGGTTCTCCACTCTCGACTTAAAGAGCGGTTATTGGCAAGTGGGAATGGATCCCAATGACAAAGAGAAGACTGCCTTCAGTATAGGTACAGGACTCTGGCAATTTACAGTCATGCCATTTGGACTGTGTAACGCCGCAGCTTCTTTTGAGCGACTCATGGACACTGTACTGAGAGGATTGTCTTGGAATACCTGCCTGGTATATCTCGATGATGTGATTGTGGTAGAGAAGACCTTTGAAGATCACATGAAAAATTTGGAAGTAGTATTCCAGAGGTTGCGAGATGCCAACCTGAGATTAAGTCCAAAGATGTGTCACCTTTTCCGCAAGGAGGTAAATCACCTTGGACATGTGGTTTCCGGAAAAGGAGTTGCTGTGGAGCCAGAAAAAGTAAAAGCTGTGGAAAAATGGCCGGTACCCAAAGACAAACATCAGCTAAGAATCTATTTGGGATTATGCACGTATTATCTACGCTACGTTCCTGTATTCTCCAACATTGCAAAACCACTTACTCACCTAACAGAAAATCGAGCATTCATTTGGAACAACGAATGCCAAGCGGCCTTTGAGTTGTTAAAAGGTACGTTGATCAGTGCACTTGTTTTAAACTATCCACTGCCATCTGGGAGGTTTGTGCTGGATACAGATGCCAGTAACGTCGGGATTGGTGGTGTGCTCTCTCAAATCCAAGATGGACAACAGAAGGTCATTGGATACTTCAGCAAGACCCTGTCCAAACCGGAGAGGAACTACTGCGTAACCAGGAGAGAACTATTGGCAGTAGTTAAGACCATTGAGCATTTTTACAAGTACCTGTAAGGGCAGAAGTTCCTGATCCGCACTGATCATGCCGCCTTAAAGTGGCTCTTACAATTTAAGAATCCCGAGGGTCAAGTAGTTAGATGGATTGAGAGGCTACAGGAGTATGACTTCGACATTGAATACAGAGCAGGCCTCACACATCAAAATGCAGATGCCCTTTCCAGAAGGCCTTGTCCAGAAGACTGTCGACATTTCAACCGAATCGAAGATAAATCGGCCAACGCTCTTCGAATCACCGTGGTTGATGACCAATGGCAACCTGGCAATTTGCGCGCAGATCAAGAAGCTGATCCGGATCTTGCAATCCTCAGGGCTTGGAATAGAAATGGGCAATGACCGACCTGGCAAGAAATTGTTCCCCATTCACGAGAATTGAAGTCATACTGGGCATAATGGGATTCCTTCACAATGGCAGACGATCTCCTGAGACGTGAGGTCGAAAATCACGATGGAAGCGATCGGAAGATGCAAATGGTGGTTCCCAAGAAAAAAATACCAGAGGTATTGCGAGAACTCCATAATGGTGCTTCTGGGGGACATTTTGGAGTTCATAAAACACTGGAGAAGGTGCGCCAGAGATTTTACTGGGTGAATTGTTCACGAGATGTGAAAGAATGGTGCGGAAAGTGTGCTAATTGCGCCGAAAGCAATTGTCCCCAGAGGCCTCGACGTGCATCCATGCGCCAATACAATGTAGGAAGCCCATTTGAAAGGATCGCCATAGATGCCGCCGGCCCTTTTCCAGAAAGCGGCAAAGGAAACGAATACATAATAGTGGTCATGGATTACTTGACCAAATGGGTTGAAGCAGAAGCATATGCTCTACCAAATCAAGAAGCTGGAACTGTAGCAGACGTGTGAAGGAGTTCGTCAGCCGGTTTGGTGTACCCCTGGAACTTCATTCCGATCAAGAGTCCAGTCGATTCGAAAAGGACTTTTGGGCATACGGAGGACGAGAACAACCCCCGTGCATCTACAATCAGATGGGATAGTAGAGCGAATGAACAAGACTTCAGTCACTTAGCCAAAGTGGTCTTCGAACACCAGAGAGATTGGGACGAACATTTATCATTATTCCTAATGGCATATCGAGCCTCTGTTCAAGAGACAACCGGCCTACGTGCTACGTACGGACAACCAGCATACGTGCTATTAGGGAGGGAACTCCGATTGCCCTGTGATTTAAAATTTGGGAGCAAGCCTGATGAAGATATTGCCGGAGAAGATTATGTCAGCACGCTCAGACGACGACTAGATAATATCCATGAACAAGTCAGACATAATATCCAACATGCTAGTGACAGAATGAAGGAGAGCTACGACATCAACGCCGAGAAGAGTGGGTACCATGAAGGCGATGGGGTTTGGTTATATAATCCACAACGACGACGGGGCCTATCTCCAAAACTTCAAAAGAATTGGGAGGGGCCATAGGAGGTGTTGAAGCGGATTAACGATGTAATATACCGCATCAGGCGAACACCTCATACTAAGCCAAGAGTCGTGCATTTTAATCGATTAGCCCAATACTCTGGAGACAATAATGACGAAGCCGCTGACTTGCGCGGATTGGATAGCCAATACCAGGAAGTAACCTTCGAACACTTTATGGAAGAGTATTCTGGTTCGAGAAAAGCTCGATTTGGGGTGACCATCGAGAAACAGCAAGATTTGTTTACAGTGCCGCCAGACTACGTGCTTGCTCATTGCGTAGCCCGTGATCTGCGAATGGCGGATTTGGCGAAATCGAAAAATTAAGGCAGCAGGGACCAGCAATTGGGAAGAGTCTCCAAATAATAAATGAAGAACAGCCCATATTTTATTTGGTCACGAAAGAACTGTCAAACCTGAAGCCAACCTATCGTGCCTTATGGGAGGCCCTGGTCCACTTACGCGAACAAATGTTACAACAAGATATTTTGAAATTAGCAGTTCCAAAATTGGGTTGTGGATTGGACCGCCTGGACTGGAGAATTGTAAGGAGCATGTTAGAAGTAATATTCCAACATACTGGTATGGAAATTCTGGTATGCAGTTACCGGCTAGAATATTCCTGTACATCCAGGCAAGATAAGACAGTGGACTGTTATTTCGATATGACGTCACAATGTAACAAAGGCCCTACCTGTCGATTTCGCCATCGTTTAAGGGAACCAAAGCATGATATGTTTCGGGACGAAACTACATTTTTAACAAGGGGGCAATGTAATGACTCATCCGGTGACGCGTCGCGCGTCATACCTCTGGCGTTTTCTCGATGCAGGTAGAGCAAAAACATTCCCATTCATATATAAGCCGTCGAGGAAGGGATGGCGATTATTCAATATCAGAGCATCGCGGAGTGAACATAAATACAAATACATAAATGTGCTTATTGTTAGTAATTAGTTTTTATATTGTTATTCGTTTTATTATTAATATAGTGTGTGTCTAAAGTTATCGTAGTTTTATTTAAGAACCCGAAAAGACAAACTTTACAATATATATCCAGTACAACGGAGTGGATGGTTCAGCGTAAATGTATGGGGTTAGTGCAGTTATAAGGGGCTAGGAGTTTGTTACAAAGTAGACGGGCGGGGCGGTTCAATGCTGGCAACTATACCCATATATTAGAAAATGTAATGCTACCGTCTGTTCGACAATTATATCCAAAAAATTTTATTTACCAACATAATAATTGTCCTATACATACGGCTAATGTCGTGTACGTGTGAATAGACCACCGTATATACAATTTAATGAACAGTATATATATATATATATATATATATATATATATATATATCCAGTATAAAGGAGTGGATGGTTTAACGTAAATGTATGGGGTTTGTGCAGTTATAAGGGGCTAGGAGTTTGTTACAAAGTAAACGGGCGGTTCAATGCTGACAACTATGGCCAGAAAATGTAATGCTACTATCTGTTCGACAATTATATCCGAAAATTTTTTTACCAAGATGAATAATTATCCTGTACATACGGCTAATGTTGTTTATAACAATAACATTGAAACGTTACCGTGGCCCGCTAACAGTCCAGCTTTGAACCACATTGAGAATATCTGGGGTTTATTAACTAAAAAATTATATTCTCAAAATATTAATTTTCTTAACGTGGATCACCTTTGGGTCTCTATAGAAAATGCTTGCGAAGAAACAGCGGAAGATGAAAATAATATGCTGCAATTAACAAACTCAATGCCCCATCGAGCGAATAGAGTCATTGAAGTAAATGGTAGAGTATGGTAGAGAAATATTAATGTTTTCTTGTGATAGTTTTATATTTATTTTTATTTGTATTTTATTTTTCGTGTTAAATATTAAACAATTATGTAATGTAGCAAATTTTCTTTATACCCATACCTACATAAGATCACACGAAAAATTACTAACCTTGATAGTTGTATAGAAGATGAATAGAATCAAGCATTTTGACAACTAATGTCCATAATGAAAGCATTACTTAACCTTTTAAATATGGGAAAAATAAGCCGTTCTCACAGTGATAAAATAATGCCAGAATGACAATAAGACGTGCGCCCATTTATTGCACAGAACTGTCCATGACTTTTGACGTACCACGATTTTATTTTTGAGCATTTCTTTGCATCAATCCACACTAGCCTTTTATTGAGGGATTATAAAATTACATGGGATCCAATACGAACAAATCTTTTTCACGGCTAAATGTTAATGTAATATCTTATGTATGGGTATCGTACTAATACTCAACGATGGTTTAATCTCACGGCATGTCAGACGATTTTGCATTATCAGTTTCCCGTACAGCATCCATGTTTTCTAGTAGATTTTGGACGACTTTTTTTAAGTTCATCCTGTGAGTGATGGTAATTGTTAATTTCATTTTTTAACTGAGACGAAATTTTCTAGTCATTGTAAACAACACAAATAGCGTTCGTATGACAACAGGCTCTGAGCACGTATACCGTCAAAAATGTCAATCTTTACGTTGGATATGTCCAACACTATAGATCGTTCCAACCTCCGTATTCAGTATGGGATATAATAGCAACTTTTATCTCTTACTATCTTTAGTTGCTGTCATTAACGCTATCTTCACTTCCGGTTGCTGTGTTGCAACTTATTGACATATTCTGTCCGCATCGACAACAGTATCTATCTGTGTATTAATATCAACTGTCAACCGTCATCGTCCTACTTTTAAAATATTTCGTTAAATTGTTAATTTGTTTATATAGTTGTACAAATTGAACACTTCTATCTTTTTCAAGCGTGCACAGGGTAATATGGGTATTTTTATTGATTTTTATAAACGTTATGACATAAATAAATGTTTCACTGCATTAATGGAGCCTGTAGCAAGAAAACCGCGCAAAGGAGACAAATTTAGCCGTAAGGAGAAGTGTATGATAGTGTTGCCATTTTCGAATACATAAATAGCTACCCTCATACAAGCAGAAGTTTCTTCTTGAATGAAAACAACGTTTAGGTATTTGTTTTATTTATAAAAATATTTAAATATATATACTGAACATTTTAAACAAATTTACAATTTGTCAATAAATATTATTAACATCTAACAATATGAACTATACGACTAATTTGATTTAGTTATTTTTATACTTCAATGTTTTTTCATGAGCCAATCCCACCGGTCATACGAGATTGTATCATTATTCCCTGGGACATCTCGAGGTTTCATTTTGCGAACAAAAACCCTTCTACTTCCAATATTTTGCAAATGTCTATAGTTGTTTATCAATGGTGTATCATTACTATCAGATGCCAGATGTCTAAATTTATTCATCTGAAAGATAAAAAAATATTACTACCATTACATATTTAATAGGCTTAGATAATAATATTCTAGGCATACATATATAAACTCTAATTTATATATCTCTAATACATAAAACGAAGTCGGGTTAGTTACACCATTTATAACTCAAAAACGGCAGAACCGATTTTAATGATCTCTGATTTGTTGGATTCGTCTCCGCCCCGAATAGCAGAATAACTATTAAAATATCGACAAAATTCACGGAAAACAAATTATACAGAAAATTAATTTTTAAATAAATTAATTTAGGAACGCCATCTTCCGTAATTGACAGCTTATGTCACGCACGCTTATATCTTATTTGTAATAATTGATGTCCATTGCAAATAAGTGACATAAAAGTGTAATTTTTTGTTTCATGTTGTCTGTGATTTGTTTTGAGAAAAGCATATAAAGGTTACCGGTCGATTTGTTTGTTTTGTGCGAGTATTATTAATAAATTTTATTGTGCGAGTATTCACAACAGAAGGAAGTGTATGATACATTAATGAAGGCAATTGATGATGGAAATGGTGGCTTATTTTTCCTGGATGCCCCGATGGAACTGGGAAAACATTCCTAATGTCATTGATTTTGGCCAACTGTTCGTGCGAGATCCGACATTGCGGTAGCAGTTGCTTCTTTTGGAATAGCGGTCACATTGTTAAAAGAATGCCATATGGCTCATTCAGCGTTCAAATTGACGTTAAACCTTCAAACTATTGAACAACCGACCTGTAGCATTGCAAAACACTCCGCAATGGCCAAAGTTTTAGTAACATCTAAAATTATCATCTGGAACGAATGCACAATGGCGCACGAACGCGCATTGGAAGCACTTGACCGAACATTGAAAGATCTGGACAATGATTCGAGACGTTTTTGAGGTGCAATCATTTTACTGTCTGGCGATTTCCGCCAAACACTCTCAGTCATTCCAAGATTGACTTCTGCCGATGAAATAAACGCTTGCCTCAAATCTTCTAATCTGTGGCGCTATGTGAAGAAACTTCAGCTGGCAGCAAACATGAGAGTTGCATTGCTGAACGATCCATCTGCTGAAGATTTCTCCAAGCAATTGCTGGCTATCGGTAATGGTCGTGTTCCTGCCGACGAATCGAGCGGATTGATTTCATTTCCTCCGAATTTTTGCTAACCACAAAAATAACAAATGGTTGAGTGAGCGAGCAATTTTGGCAGCTAAAACAAAGATGTGGATGACTTAAACTTAGTAATTCAGAATCAAATCGTTCATTCATTCAAATCTATTGACTGTGTAACAAACGAAGACGAAGCCACCAACTATCCAACTGAATTTTTAAACTCCTTGGATGTGCCTGGCTTACCACCGCACAATTTACAACTGAAGGTTGGCTCGGTAGTCATCATGCTTCGAAATCTAAACCAACCAAAACTATGCAATGGAACGCGTTTGGTGATAAGAAAACTGATGATCAATGTGATTCACGCGACGATATTCAGAGGAAAATTCAAAGGTAAGGAAGTTCTCATTTCGAGGATTCCGATTATCCTAACCGATATACCCTTTGAGTTTAAACGATTTCAATTTCCGATTCGCCTTGCATTCGCCATGAGGATTAACAAATCACAAGGCCAATCCTTGAGTGTTTGTGGTCTGAATCTAGAAAATGCATGTTTTTCTCATGGTTAATTGTGCGTGGCATGTTCACGTGTAGGCAAACCATCCGCTTTATTTGTTCTTGCGCATGATTACAAAACGAAAAATGTCATATCACAAGTTCCTTCACTGAAAAGAATCAACCCGAGTGCAACCCATGCAGCAAAATAGATAGCTTCAATAAAGCAAATGTCTTGCTGACACACCATTGAAATACTTGATTATTTTACTTGTATTGAATTTTTATTTTTTTTAATTTATATTATGCTAATAAACTATTGAACTTAATAATTTTTTTTATTCATTTACGTTATTACGTTAATAAAATCCTAAATTAAGTTTTGCTAAAAGGTAACACGACATTTATTGACTGTTAGGCGGTACGTAGTTCGCCGGGTCAGCCAGTACATTATAAAAATGATTTATTATAGACTTGACGGTAACTTTTTCCTGATGTAATTTAAGTCATGTAAAAAATCAGGAAATAGATAGCCCCTATACATTAGTTTAGGCCCTAGTCACACACTATGCAAGTCACATTTGGGGAGATATTTTTAGAATAGGAATGGTTAGTTAATTATATTAGTCCGTGCTTAATAGTGAATCAGCATTAATACTAATAAATTCTAATTCAAATTTTTACAGAATTATTATTTAATAATTTTTCATAACAAAGTTCGCTTAACTGTTGAAAGAGCTGAATGTCAAATAAAAACATACTTGGTACACAGATATTGGCATGGGATCTGGAAAGAGAATCCAAGTCACAGCTTCAGAACATGGAGGTGTTGTTAGAGAGCCTTTATATGTATAGAATCGCTCCATTTCTTCAACTGGAGGCAGTAAACTGGCCAAAGTAAACGTTTCGTTTAACTTTGTTTCACTGTCGACATCACGAACATGTTTGAGATTACGAATTATTATTGCGAGGTTTTTGTTTTCCTTTTCTTTAATCTGAAAGAACATTAAATTAGTTAATTTAAACTTTAAGACTATGTGTGATTTCTTACCTGAAAGAAAAATCCAAGGACTGTCAAACCGTCGCTGTGATTCAAAGCTTCCGCTACAGATCCATATCTTCTGTTTCTAAGTACGATGTGCATCTCCAAAGGGTATCTAATATCATTGAAAATGTGTTCAGATCCATAATTATTCGTGTCGCCCCAATGAAAATGCAGACCTTCCAATTCATATTGTTCGTGTAATCGAGCGCCAAATACATATGGTATGTATTTTATATACGGGTCATCTGGTTGGAGTTTCGGAATACTTAGAGACACTAGAAAGAGTTTGTAAATTAAATTATTATAATACTTGTTTTACTACGATCGAAATTCTTAATACATTAATAAAATAAATAAACTAAATGAATGCTAGTTCGTTAACTGTTTGTAAATCACCAAGTAGAGCAACATTCGTTATTCAAAAAGAAAGGAAAATAAGTAGCATGATAAAGGGCAAGGAAAAATAAGAATAAATAGTTTACTAACACGAAAAGATGTATTTGTAACATTAACCAACGTTCGGAAATTTGATTATTAAGTTCGTGTTTCTATAGTCCACTGAATTCGTACATACATACGATACATACGAGGGTGTATCAATAAATACCCGTGTTAGGAAAGAAGACGCAAGTTTTTCACAAATTTTTTTTCAACGAAATCACCTTTTAGTACAATACACTTTTCCCAACGTTTCTGCCATTTCTTTAACCCCTCCAAAAAATACGATTTGTCAAACTCTGCAAAATACGCTTCTGTCTCGACGATAACCTCCTCGTTTGAGCTGAATCTTTTTCCCCCGAGCCACGTTTTCATGTTGGGGAACAGAAAGAAGTCGCAGGGAGCCAAGTCAGGCGAGTACGGTGGGTGCGGCAGCAATTCGTAGTGCAGTTCATGCAACTTTGCCGCGACAATTCTGGATGAATGTGCTGGTGCATTATCGTGGTGAAACAGCACTTTTTTCTTAGCCAAATGGGGCCGTGTCTCCTTCAATTTTATATCGAATCGGTCCAATAATTCACTGTAGTACTGCCCCGTGACCGTTCTTCCTTTCTGCAAAAAGTCCATGAGTATTATTCCGTTGGAATCCCAAAAAATCGTGGCCATGACCTTTCCGGTCGATGGGACCGTCTTTGCCTTCTTCGGAGCAGATTCACCCCGAAAAATCCATTGTTTTGACTGTCGCTTGGACTCTGGCGTATAATAATGGATCCAGGTTTCATCAACGGTGACGACTCGACGCAAAAACTCCTGCGAATTTCTCTTAAAGAGGTCCAAACACTGCTTCGACATTGACAACCGTATCCGCTTGTTGTCCACCGCAATAGCAATAGCAATAGCGGTAAGCAATAGCGACACCCATCGGGCCGACACCTTTCTCACCGATAACTTATCATGTAAAATATTAATTGCCGTTCCGTACGACACGCCTACGGCCTCTGCTACTTCGCGCACTTTCGTTTGGCGATCAGCGAGAATCATGTCGTGGACCTTTTCAACGATTTCCTCGGTAACCACGTCTGCCGGGCGGCCTGGGCGCTCCTCATCAAAAACAGATGTACGACCACGTTTAAATTCGTTGAACCAATATCTTACGGTTGTCATAGATGGTGAAGGGTCCCCATAGACAGCATCCAACTTCGCTTTTATTTCTTCGCATGTTTTTCCATCCAAAAATAAAAAGCGAATTACGGATAGATATTGCTCTTTTTCCATTTTATCGATAAACACGAAACACGTGTGATACAACTGGCTGCCAAATAAAAACTAACCTATGAATCAGTCTGAAATTTATTATGGTGTTGTCTGACAGATGGTAGTATACGACGGTAATGCCAACTTCCCTCAGCAGCGCCACCTGTCTTCAAACACGGGTACTTACTGATCTTCCCTCTACACATGTAGAAAATTCTCCTACTGGTGGAAGCTTTTTTATTGTATTCGTTATCTATTGGCCACTGGCTTTTGATCTTATTGATTATCATGATAAAGTACTGTAGGAGTGAGGATAACAACATCTCCATAACATTCGTCCATACATATCCAGCAACCAACATGGACTCTTGCCATTGCGCTCTGCCGTTAGGTACTAATCTAACGATACTGACTCAAAATATTTATAAGGTATTGGATAATAATGGTCAACTAGACGTTGTATACACACTGACCTTTCTCGAGCCCACGATATTATTGACCATCAAATATTATTAAACATATTGAGTGGTTTCGGCTTTAATCCGTCTGCGTTGGAAGTTATTGCCTCATATGTTGTGACTTAATTGTGAGTTAATTATATATTTTATAACGGCTTTTACTCTTACCAATTCTTTTCAACATTTGGTGTGTCTCAAGGCTCTAATCTTGGACCTCTTCTTCCTCTACTTTTAATTGATGATCTCCTCCCATCTTTCAATTCTTCTGTGCTGACCTACGCTGATGACACTAAATTATACTTGTCCGTCGAATCACAGAATAAAATTGATGTCTTGCAAGATGATATTAATGTGTTTAGGGATTGGTGTAGTAAAAAACAGGATAAATATTAATGTGAACAAATGTTGTGTCATATCTTATATGCGTAAGATTAATAAAGTGGCGTCACCATATAGCATTAGTGGCCAAAACTTAGCACAAGGAAAAATAAGAAAAAGGAAACTCCATCAAATTCGACTCAGATATGTCCTTTAACTTGCACCTTCCGAATATCATCTTCGTTTGCGTCTAGGATCTAGCCATTCTGAAATCACTGTACCAGGCTTTTGTAACTACAAACGTAACTGTAACTGCATTAAACAGTGTTCTAAGGGAAAGAGAAATTTTCTACGGTTGTAGTACTTTTTTTGTGAAAAATAATACAAAAAAATGGATTTCGTCTTAAAAAAGATTATCCTATACTAGCATTGAAGGAATTTCGGTATACTGCTTTAAAAATAGTCCAATTTTTTGCAGTTAAAAATTAAAGTTTATTTAATTTGTGTTTCTGGATTAAACATGAGTTGTTCAAGATAGAAGCACTTTAATATCTTGGCAAGATGTTAATGTAAAATCTGTTAAAACAAAAGATCTCCATTCATAGCAAATTTATTTATGAATCACTTCGAAGTGGAATTGAAAAATACGCTAAATATTTCGCAAGATTTTGAATTAGGTGCGTATGTGATATTTTCGCGATTTTTGATACACATAGGTGTGATTTTGATAAATTCATGATGGGAAAAGAAAACAATGACAGGATACCATTTTTAAAGACATTAGTAATTAGAAATCAGCATAAAACAGAAATTGACATTTTTCGGAAAGAAACCAATGTCGATAAATTTATCACCGCGGATTCAAACCATAGTTTCTAACAAATGAAGAAAAAAAAGAGAAACACGAAAAAGAATTAGATTTCATTAAAAATATTGCAAGATGGAATGTTTTTGACACAGAAATAATTAATAAATTTACTAGAAAAACGAATTTAAAAACACAATCCGCGATTCCACTTGTTTGTTACCGCAACAAAATTGGGAAAAAAAGTTCACGTGTTACCATATCATAAAATTACGAAAAACCTAAACAGAGTGGTTAAACAACAGGGTTTCCAAATTGCTTTTCTGTGTTCTGAAAGAATCCAATCAAATCTCTTCTAGGAAACACAAACGATAATTTACATATTAACCAGAAGTCGGATAATAGTATATTCTTCAACGAGCGTATAATGACGGCTATTATTAACGAGGGTGAAGATTACAACGCGAGCCGTAGGCGAGCGTTGTAATCACCCGAGTTAATAATAGCCTATTATACGCGAGTTAAAGACTATACTTTCTCTACGGCTACAGGATTAAATAAAAAAGAGAATACGTAGGTACATAACAGTTTAATTTATTTGTTTGCAAATGTTAATTTAAAATTAGAACAATTACTAATATTTATTACTAATAGATGTTGCTTTTGCAATGTCTACAATATCTGGGGGTGTACACATTTCATCACTATCGCTTACATTAGCGACAAAGCTAATTTTTTAGGAAGAAAGTATGCGAGCAACGTAAGATACTCAGAAAATGTATTTGACGTTTTAAATTTTGACTTGTTTAGCGGTTGCTAGGTAACGCATACTTTATACTGCATCAATGTTGTACTGCCCGTTGAATAATGAAAATACGAGTGATGTGATTCGTCAACAGGCCGTGTATAATGATTCATTACACACAGGGTGAAGAATTGATGCCATTATACAATTGAATAAGTATGCAGAATGAATATATTATTCAATAGCCGTAGAGAAACAGGGCTATTCACGCTATACGGCGCGGAAATTTTTTGGGCAAAGTACTAGACTTTCAAAAAGTTTCATTTTTGGGATATATGGGGGTCTATATGGTTACTTTTTTAAATTATTTTCATATTATACAGGATGTTCCAAAAGCCCGAAAAGTATCAACGTTGTGTTTTTGAATGGAATAGCCTATATATTATTACATTTTTGGATTCTCCAAACAAAATAAGTGTCTATTTTAATTAGATTTATAATACCTAAACCTTGAGGTTTTTTAAATAATTTGAATTTTGTTAAAATGTAACCTAATTTTCATATTTGAAATAATTAAGAAGTATTTAAGTTATGTAAGCGAAATTCACAGTGAAGTAAATATTTTATATCCAAATGATAATAAACTTTCCATCTTATACAGGATGTACATAAGTTAAAACTAATCAAATAAGAACTTTAACTGGCTATAACTTGATTAATTTAAGAACGCCATATTTTTTAATTTACCAGCAAATGCACTTTTTAATTACCCATCGAATGGTATTTATATTGCAAGCTTTAATTCTTTGCGTTTTTACAGAATACACGCCTAATAATCGTTTTTCGCACCATTTGGTGATTTTTAAATAAAAATTCTAATGTATCTAGTCGCCTATTGTATTTAGAAATGTCAGATATTTTACAATTATTATTATTAACATAAATTAACAAAAATTATGTGTCCCCATAAACAGAAGACTGGTGGAGTTAAGTCTGGGTATCTGGGGGGCCAATTTTGAAATCCATTTCTTCCAATCCATCTGTTTTGAAAGGTGGCATTTAAAAATTGCTGAACCTCGCGATGAGAATGAGGCGGCATTCCATCCAATTGTAGGCATATGTTTATTCTAATGTTTAAAGGGACTTTTTCTAATAATTGTAAAAGAAATTCGAGAAACATCATACCATATATATATACAGGCTGATTCATTTTCGGCCCTCACCATGGGGATCTCGCTTATTATTGGAGATAGAGTATAGGTTTAAATTTGGCAAAATTGTTAAATTTTGTGTTTGTTATAAATCCGTAAAGAAAATAGACCTGTGACAAATGACCTTCGTTATTTTAAAAAAAAACGCGAAAACCCCATTTTCTTCTTTTACCTGTAGCACCGACATTTGGCCTTGTAGAGAAAAAATAAAAACACATCCTTGTGACCATTTCTGAACCTCTATCCAGTGGTGTACTCTAAGTTTTTATACGACGTTTCGTTTCTTTCTGGCCATCATCAACTATCTAATTTCTTATAGGCGCCATATTGGATTTAGACATCCTCAGAAAGAGTTTTTTTTTCTGATTTCAACCATGTACCACATGCTGACTAAAGTTTTTGACATTAGGTTTTATTTGACAGAATAAATTATAAGATTAAATAAGGTAGCCATGGAATTTCAATCTGTCAAACATTTCATTTATTGTTCATTAATAATACAAAAATGTCATACACTAACGAAGAGAAACGAGATTATGATAAGTATTTTTTATTCTTCGAACCGAAATTCAACAGTAGCGAGTACAAGATATCTACAATTATATCCAGAACGACAACAGCCTCATCGTACCATTTTTCTAGATCTCGACAGAAATTTGGTCGAGAATGGATCGTTTACTAAGCCGCGTAATGGTCAAGACAACAGGAATTTAAATGAAAATCGACAAGATATTTTACAAATGGTAAATTAAAAGCGTGTTTTCAAATTTCATGTTAATCTTGTATTTTTATAGATAAATAATAATCCATCAATTTCTACACGCGAAGTAGCGTCAGAATTAAATTTGTGCCAGTCCAGAGTTTGGAGAACTTTACATAAAAGTAGATTTAAACCATACAGGATCCATGTTAGTCACTCTTTACTGCCTGGAGATAATTTGAGAATGCTAGAATATTGTAATTGGTTAATGGGAAGGATAGAAAATGACGAAAATTTTTTAAGCAAAATCATCTGGTCAGATGAAACAAAATTTACAAATTCTCGAATGTTCAACAGAAATACGGAGCACTATTGGGCAGTACAAAATACCCGACAAAACAGGGCTAGAAGACAACAACATCGTTTTGGAATAAACGTTTGGATGGGTATTTTGGCAAATCGTCTCTTAGGACCAGTTATGTATGAAGAACATTTAAATGGAGAAAGATATTTAAACATTTTACGTACATACGTATCTGACTATCTTGACGACAATATCCCATTAAATCAATTACAATATTTATGGTGGCAACAAGATGGCGCACCAGCACACAATGCAGCTGTTGTTAGAAATTTCTTAAATCAAGAGTTTGCAAACTGTTGGATTGGAAATAGGGGAGTTGTTGAATGGCCTGCGAGATCACCTGATTTAAGTCCGCTAGATTTTTTTTATGGCGATATGTTAAAAATAATATTTATAAAGTAGATACGCCACAAAACATTGAAGAATTACGAGACAGACTTCAGAATGCCTTCGATGCAGTTCCTAGAAGAAGTATATAAAGGGCAGTACAAAATGCCAGAAGGCGTGCCCAATTGTGCATTACCGAAGATGGCCAGATAATTGAACATTTACTGTAATTGTTTATTGTTTACTTTTCTATGTATTTTTATTAATGTTTTTGTTATCTTGTACTCGCTACTGTTGAATTTCGTTTCGAAGAATAAAAAATACTTATTATATCTCGTTTCTCTTCGTTAGTGTATGACATTTTTGTATTATTAATGAACAATAAATGAAATGGTTGACAGATTGAAATTCAAAAGGCTACCTTATTTAATCTTATAATTTATTCTTTCAAATAAAACCTAATGTCAAAAACTATAGTCAGCATGTGGTACATGGTTGAAATCAGAAAAAAAAACTCTTTCTGAAGATGTCTAAATCCAATATGACACCTATAAGAAATTAGATAGTTGATGATGGCCAGAAAGAAACGAAACGTCGTATAAAAATTTAGAGTACACCATTGGATAGAGGTTTAGATGTGGCCACAAGAATGTGTTTTTATTTTTTCTCTACAAGGCCAAATGTCGGTGCTACAGGTAAAAGAAGAAAATGGGGTTTTCGCGTTTCTTTTTTAAATAACGAAGGTCACTTGTCACAGGTCTATTTTCTTTACGGATTTATAACAAACACAAAATTTAACAACTTTGCCAAATTTAAACCTATACTCTATCTCCAATAATAAGCGAGATCCCCATGGTGAGGGCCGAAAATGAATCAGCCTGTATACAATTTTTTAATTGATTATGATTAATTTTCTTATAGTTTTATAAAATTTGTATTATACTAGATAATTTCTTCTAACGCCAAGCCGTAAACAATATTTTATTCTGCAAATTTTACTAAATTTTCTCTAAATATCTAAATATCCACTACAATCAATACACTTTTTCATTCAGAGAAACTAGCTTTCAAAACATTTTTACATATTTTTGGAGGTGAGAAAGCAGCTTGCATCAATTCATGTAAAGTATTCTTTTAAATTGTTTTAAATTACACAGTATCCAATAAGCACATAGCTTTCGTACACCTAGATGTGTTGTTCGATTTCACACCAACTACAACGCTGAGGATTTATGGAATCAAGCTAACAGTAATTAGGCGATCTTCCTTTACCATATTGCGTAATTGTTTATTGCTTGCATTTATTGTGCCAGAGAAAAAGTATTTTAAAACTTTTATCAAAGTATTTCCATATATTATTGTATT
The DNA here is from genome assembly GCA_935421215.2 of Melolontha melolontha. NCBI lineage: Eukaryota > Metazoa > Arthropoda > Insecta > Coleoptera > Scarabaeidae > Melolontha > Melolontha melolontha. The sequence continues at coordinate 52,383,396 of OW285240.1, forward strand.
CATGGAATTTTATTGCACTCAATAAAAAATATTTCCTACAAAAAATAAATGACGTAGCGACATTCGTAGTGAATGTTAAATAACTTAGATCTGGAGATATAAATCTAATTTTTCAAGTAAGATTAATTAATGATAAGTACGATTTATTGACATTCAATGAAAACTAGCTTCAATTCAATAACTATTTATTACATGATAATGACAAATTGACAACAACGACAACGCATTAGCGATTATTTAAATATAATATAATTAGATTCAATTTTGAAATGTTTCCATTATCTAATTAATTTAGAGAATTATTAAATTTGCCTTCAAAGCTTTAAAACTCAATCAAATTGATAATCTCTATAAAATAAAAAACGTTTATCTCTTGTATTTACTTAAAAAGATACATTGCGATTGTAAATTCCAAAACGCGCTGTCCCCTATTGTAAATATCATTAAAAACTATTTGAATTCAAATTCTCGGTTAAAATATTTTAATTATTCTTCATACAACTATCTAGATATTATCTTATAACTAGAGAACGGACATTCTTACCACATGACTAAGTTCTCCGAATCAATAGCCGTTGTCCATTGTTAACGCTACGAAAATCAGGTGTCCGAGAAAATCAAACACAAATACTTCATTGTATTACGCCGGGATGTACTGAGCGAAGTTTATAAACATTTCCAATTGCGGATTGCGTTTAATGGAATATATCCTCCGAATACAATCGCTGTGTTGTCCATTGTAATCGCAACGGACCAGATGGCCGCGTAAGACTAACAAATACTTCATTGAATTACGCCGAGTCATGTGGTAAGAATGTCCGTTCTCTACTCATAACTGATATTACACTTTGACCTTAGCCACAGGCCGAGTTCAAAATACAGAAATTTTATTAAATAAAGAAAATACAAAAGTACTAAATAGAAGCCATAGAATTGGAAGAAATAAAAACGTTTATATATTTAGTACCAAAGAAAAATTGTGGCAGTAGTGCAACAGAAATCCGAACAATAATTCATTGAAGACAACACTTTTAAACCAGGAAGTAATTTCTAAAGAAACCATTTATTAATACAAAGGTATTTTTAATAATATAAAATATTATTAAAAATCTGGTGTGAAGAACACAAATGCAGGTTCACTATTAATATTTTCTGTGAACGTGTCCGAATATATCCTATCCCCAGAGACGTAGATACGTATTTCACCTTTCTACAGGCTCATCGGTACGCCCCTGCTGGAGAAAGGATATTCCCAGACACATTCACAGAAAAGAACCACATCGCCCTATCACCGTAATTATCCAAACCGAGCGCAGAAGTAAATTCGGCGCTGCCTGTTGTCAGACAGCCGAAGTACCTCGCATACCGTCCACATAATTAATGTGAAGTAACGACGCCCTTCCAAAGGTTGCACAGCCAACTCTCTAGAAAACTGCATACAAAACATAAATCTAGATTTATGTTTTGTATTGTCTTGACAAAGGCATCATTGCCGAAACATGTAGAGTTATTTTAAATATATATACTTTGAAGTAATGAACTAGACCTTACAAAACATAAATCTAGATTTATGTTTTGTATTCTCTTGACAAAGGCATCATTGCCGAAACATGTAGAGTTATTTTAAATATATATACTTTGAAGTAATGAACTAGACCTTTAATCGCCGACTTATTAAGTTTACCTTATATATATATATATATATATATATATATATATATATATATATATAACAATTGATAAATTATTGGAGTTCATCGGCTTTTATATGAAATATTTACAAATATCAAATTAGAATGTATGTAATTGCAGAGTAAGTGCAATTACATACATCTATTGTGGCTAAGTGGTAAAAGCGACAGGCCGGCAAGCTGTAGACTTGGGTTCGAGTCCCAACGTAGACCATATTTTTCAATTAAAAATTTCGTATGATTTGCTTTGTAATTTGTAGACAGCAATGTTTACATCCCCACTTACTCTGCAATTACATACAGTCTAATTTGATATTTGTAAATATTTCATATAAAAGCCGATAAACTCCAATAATTTATCAATTGTTATATTTAATAAACGGCTAAGAAATTATCTATATATATAGATAATTTCTTGTCCGTTCATTTAATATATCAATTGATAAATTCTTGGAGTTTTTCGGCTTTTATATGAAATATTTACAAATATTATCAAATTAGTATGTAATTGCGAATTAGGTTTCGTAGAAAGAGTAATTGTACAAAAAGAAATTGGGAATTCATATTAAATTTGTAAAAAAACAAAGAATAATAAATGATTAATTAACAAACACGCTTTTCTGAAGAAGTATATTATTGACATCTTTCTGAATGTCTTACAAAAAAACGCAGAAAATTTTTTTTAAATTTTTTAATGTACATAAAAATTTCGAAAAACTACAAGTTGATACTTTTCACAAAGTTATTTTTTTCAATAATAAATTATATTTTTATATATTTCTGTGTACAAACAAGTGAAGCGAAAGGGTTAATTTAAATTTAGCTTGACATTATAAAAATTCAATTTAATTTTTCATTCGTTTCGATTCAGGTGAACACGTGACATATACATAAGTATGCCTTTGAAAAGCGTGACTGGCAGGTTTATTATTTGTTAAATGACTGTCATCTATTTATGATATGAAAATTTAAAAAAATAAATCTTTTAACGGAGATATCTATTAATAAGAAATTAAATTATCTTTTTCCATTTCGTTAAAATCTGATGAAATCAAGTTTAGCGAATGAATTTAAAATTTTATTATTGCTCTTAAAGTATATTGAATTTACTGGTTTTTGTAAGAGGGATGTTTCCAGAGTTCTGGGACTTTTGCTCTAATTAAATTACGCAGAACTTATAGACAATGCTATTGGTGACAAGTCTTGACATGTTTATACAGCTATCCAGTGCAATATTGTTCAGTCTCCGATATAGACGCATGTTCGTACCACTGTTTGTGTAACCATGGAAGACACGGCTAAATCTCTAAGAGCAATAATTTTCTTTTTGTGGAAAGAGGGTGTTAAAACTTTAGATATTATTAAACGTCTGCAAGGAGTGTTTGGTGGGTCTACATAATCTAAAAGTACTGTATATCGGTGGATCGATTGTTTTAGATGTGGTAGAACATCATTAGAAGACGATCGCCTAGGAATAGGTACACGACAAGTTCATGAGATCTTACATGATTGTTTGGGTGTAAGAAAGGTTTCAGTCCGCTGAATGCCAAGGTTTTGGGATCGGAACAGCGACTCAATAGATCTGACACTTGTCATCAACCTCAAGAGCTGTTAGTTCATTACGCTGATAAATTTTGGCAACGGATAATAACCACTGAAGAAACATGGATTCCTTATTTTAATTCTGAGACCAAAAGTCAATCCAAAGAAAGGCGTAAACCCGAAGAAGGGCCTCCACTTAAGGCGCGTGCAGTTCCGTCTATTGGAATGGTAATGCTTACTGTATTCTGGAATTGCGAAGGGATTATTTTTATTGATTATCTGGCGGAAAGTACTACAATTAACGTAGAATATTATTTGAAGTTATTATCCGGACCACTGCGGCAGGCACTTATCAGAAAATGGCCTGGGACGTTGCATAAGCGTCCGTTATTACAAGAGGAAATTTATCATTGGGAATTAAATGGCGATTATGTTGAAAAACTCCATTGTAATATTGATGAAAGTTGACAAGGTAAAAAAATTATAGCTAAATTCCCAGAACTGGAAACATCCATATTTTTATAAGTTTTTTTTAATATTAGCTTTATTTTTTTTTCATATATAAATGGAGATCTTTCTTAAAAAAAGGTATTTGAAAATCAATACTCATTCATATTCTTTGTTAACACAATCAGTTTCTCGAATAAGTGTAATCTACACCGATTCTAGTAGTACATTTTATGGGACCTATCGTCAAGTGCTGCTTAGTTTTGGATTCAAACCATTCTTTAAACTCATACATTCTTATTTAGTGTATATATTTATAGTGTATAATATTTGAGTTTTATCCATCATCTAAAATATCTCACGGTTCTGCCTTGAAACCTTCGCTGTTTGTGAATGTAAACATTGCTGTCTACAAATTACAACGCAAGTAATACGAAATTTTTAATTGAAAAATTTGGCTACGTTGGAACTTGAACCCAAGTCGGTTTGCCGGACTATTGCTTTACCAATTAAGCACATTTACTTCGCAATTATATACTAATTTGATAATATTTGTAAATATTTCATATAAAAGCCGAAAAACTCCACGAATTTATCAATTGATATATATATATATATATATATATGTATATAATATCTTAGTGACCTTGGTATGATAAGGTAAACTTAATAATGCGGCGATTAAAGGTCTGGTTTACTTCAAAGTATATATATTTAAAACAACCCTACATGTTTCGGCAATACGCCTTTGTCAAGAGAATACAAAATATAAATGACAGAATATAAATGTCTAATAATTAAGTTGCAATGGTTTAAATTATTTAAAGATACATTCCAATAATAATAATAAATCATGCCTTAGTATTCCAAAAAAAAAGATAGCAAGGTGTGAAAATATGTGTTGTTCGCTGCCAGCAGCTTGTGTCTCTTTCTGGGTATGAACCTGTGTGTTGGTTGCTGCTGGCAGCTTGCGTCTCTCTCTGGGTGTGTGATTTTGTATTTGTGTGACCGCGTAAGTGTATGGTTTTGTATGTTAGTGCGCTCGTGCGTGTGTTTAGGGACCGGTCGCGTAAATTTAGAGAGATCGGATAACCAGCCGTTGCGTAGGGCCGCCAACCCTTTCCCGGCAACTTCTTTACTTTTCCGAGCAGTACTTTGGCGGCCCGACCCCCACCCCAACGAGGCAAGGCGCAGACCAGCGAAGCGCACCCTGCACGGGGTTGCTCATCGCCAACCGAGGGAACACTCTTAGTGGCTACCTCAGTCGACGACGGTCACACTTTGTGCCATCTTAACGATTTCCGCAAAAGCGGGGGCAATGCTGACTTATTAATGACTTATTATTATTATTGAAATGTATCTTTGAATAATTTAAACCATAGCAACTCAATTATTTGACATTTATATTCTGTCATTTATATTTTTTATTCCCTTGACAAAGGCATCATTGCCGAAACATGTAGGGTTGTTTTAAATATATATACTTTGAAGTAATGAACCAGACCTTTAATCGCCGACTTATTAAGTTTACCTTATATATATATATATATATATATATATATATATATATATAAGCCATATCAGACACGAGAAAGAAAGGCAAGATAAAAGAAATGTTTTGGACAATTATTAGATAAAATACGATATAAAAATAAAGGAAATGAATATAGAATTCATGATTATAGAATAGCTGCAAGGAGTAATAAAAATGTTAAAGAAAGGTGTATTACAAAGTCAAGTTAGAATTAAACCTATTAAAACAATGCCAATCCTAACATTTATAAAAAAAATGTGAGCACGGAAGTATTTACATCTCAAAAAGGATTGAAATAAGAAAAGAATGAAATATTATCTGTAATATTTCTATATAAATAATTAACAAATAGTCTTCTTTAATAATGAATTATAATCCGATTACGATAAGAAACGGTAAATTCTAAAAGAATATCAAAATCAGGAATAATGTACAAGAAGAGCGGAGTACAGTTAAAATGAATAAAATACAACCATTAGATTTTAAAGAAAAGGTATAAAATTGAAATAGAAGCAGGAAGCAATGGAAGCAATAGAATATTTATTCATTTATTTAATATACAATTAATTATATATCTGAATATTTTTATATTTGTTTACTGACACGTCAATTAGCATATAAAACACTAAAAGATTACATAATTACTTAATACGTGATTTGCCTCATTAGTACTACGCGAAAATCAAAAGCGCACATACCGCATTCATTAAATAAACTAATCATGTTCTTCATTAAATTTCAATGAGCGTTACCTGAGTGTCCGTTATTGCGAAGCTCAACAGGACCCGGCAGATAATCATGAAAGCGTACCATCTCCAAGGCAGGCATTCGTAAAGGTACCGCTCTGTAGCTGTCTATTCTTATTGGTGATTGCATGTTACCTCCACAAGACGAATGTTGTTGTCTCCATTTTCTTTGTTCGAAGTTACTATAACCAAATCGATGAACTCCATGCACTATGGGAAATAATTAATTATACTTTTGATTGCATTTCAGTTGAAAAGCTACTATATTTACTTCCTGTATACATATTTTAATCGAAATTCTTATCTTAATGAATATTTTTCAAATGATTTTTAGATTTTCAAGAATATTTTACATAATCTTAAACCAAAAACTGAGTTTCGAGGAAATTAATCTTGAACATCTTATTGCTAACAAATTTAAAATGGCGAAAATATAAAATATTTTCCCAAAAATAAAATGTATATATATATATATATATATATATATATATATATATGATAAAGGCATCATTGCCGAAACATGTAGGGTTGTTTTAAATACATATACTTTAAAGTAAAGCCAGACCTTAAATCGCCAACTGATTGAATTTACTATATATATAATGCTATATAGCATGTAGCATATAATGCTATGTAGCATGTGGCATTATATGTATTAATTTTGTGACAAGAACATGTGTTTGTGCGATTACTTCTTTTGTTCGTCGATATTGCACATGTGGCCTTCTTTTAGATGTGTTTGTCCTGCTTTTAAAATGTAATTTCGAAATGACTATGTGTACGTGCGTTGATATTAGTTGTATTAAGTTAGAATATTACAAACATATGAATATTAAGACGAGTAATTTCTCAAAAAAAAAACAAATTCACATTTGTAAGTATTAACGACTTTCTTTTGTTAATAAGTACTTAATTTATGTCCATCTACTCTTAAAGTGATCCCTGAGGAAGCATACGAATTTGATGCGAAATATTGGGAAAAAAATAAAGAACTGACTTAAGTAATAGAGTTCAATTTAGCTGGATTCCCCCCCCCCAAAAAAAAAAAAACGATTATCCTTTCCATACATGTTCTAGCGGCAAAGACTCATGGTCTAATTATATATATATATATATATATATATATATATATATATATATAGTAGATTTAGATATTCGGCGATTGAAAGTCTGTTTTACATTAATATGTATATACATATTTAAAATAAGCTCTTACATGTTTCGGTAAATATTACTTTTATCAAAGAATTATAAATGACAGATATTAATGTCAAATATAAAGAGAATGGTAAGTCATGAGTTACTATTACACTTGCGCCCGTGGAGCGACTTAAGATATAAAGCTGTCGGCATTCGCCCAGGACGAGAAGGAAAACCAAAAAAAAATAAATAATTATCTTTATATATCTATATATATATATATATATATATACAGTGGACTCCCGCTAATCGAGGAGGTTGCGTTCCACGAAAACACCGCGAACATTAAATTCGCAAATATCGGGATATAAAAATAATAGGTATTTATATAGGTATAAACTACAGATATGTATGTATGTAATCGACATAAATAGATATATAATTCATACATATTGCGTATAACAGCCAGATACTGTTTGTGAACTTTTAAACAAATAAACGAACAAGGAAAATACCGAAACTTTAGGGGAACTACCCATACGGAACCGCGAATACGGAGGGCGGATAACGAGAAATAGAAGTAAAAACAGAATCGCTAATTCGCAAATGCAAGGAGCGCGCATAGTGGGAGTCTACTGTATGTATATATATATATATATATACATGTATACTGGGAGTCCGAATATTATACTACATACCCACGCGTATGTATTTTATGTTTGCATTATATAAAAAGCCAACAATTTTTATACCATCATATGCACCAATGATGAAAAGAACAACTCTGGCTTCATTTTAAAACTTTGTGTTTACTTTTCCTTTACACGAAGGTGATTTGACAGAAAGTGAAACTTGAAATGAAATGACTTAGGGCATAAAGATTTTTATTATTTTTCAATATATTCCCCTTCAGCTTCAGCGTACTTGGACCAAAAATGACATGTGCCAATATGCCATTCTTGTGATTATCTTTCTCAAATTCCTCAAAATATTGCTTCGTTGCTGCAATAAGTTCTTCATCTGATTGAAGCTTCTTTCTTTTAGTAATAACCAGAAGCACCTGGAACTAGATTTGGGGAAAAGGGTGGCCGCAATGTAATCTTAAACCTTAATTGTTCCGATTTTTCTAAATTAGCTTGACAGGTGTGAGAAAGCGCGTTGTTGTGATAACAAAGAACTTTTTATGGATCGTTTTTCAGAAATTTCTTTTTTCAACATATCTAATAGAGTGGCATAACGCAGTTGTTAACAGTTTCACAATTAATGGGTAATCATTACATTATTCACCTACAAAAATATCTTGATTTTGTTTGTAGAAGGGTGAGCATAATGTTTTCACTGTTAAGATTGCCATTTGGATGAAGGAACATATTGATGTAACAAATCGTCGCGAAAATTAATTTATTTCTTGTTAAATAACTTCAAATTATCGCTTAACGTTCGAATTCTTTGACATTTTTGACCGGAATTCAAGATTCAGGGCACCCACCTGCTGACAGCTTAAATATGACCTATTCTGTGTAAAATGTGATGCACAGATTCAATCGATATTCTCATGATGTTCTATCTATCTCCTTGAAGTAACTTCTTTAGTCGTTCAAAACAATATCATTAAATTTATAGGTAATTTCTGAAGTTGTAGCAGTCTTTGGTGGTCCTGATCACATATCATATCCGATGCTCATATCACCATGTTTAAACTGCGCAATCCAGTAATAAATTGGGGCTTTCGGGGGAGCATTGTCACTCTAAATTCATTGCTATGGGCAAAGCACTGTTGCAAAGCAAGCTTTGCAACAGTGTGATGAAATTACTTGTTATAATTGTATTAGGCATACGGAAAATTTAATTAAAAAATGGCGTGAGCGAAAGCAATTTCTTGATAGGCAGAGATTGCTCCAATAATAATTAATGTAAACGACTCATGTTCTGAGTCAGAATCAGAGACTGACTAGTAAACTAGGTAACTATCTTATTTTGATAAAATATTTTTGTATTTATATTTTGTAGAAGTTTAATATGGTAACATTAATGCTGCCATAAAAACTATTAATGTGCATCATTTGCATGCACATAATATGAAGGCAACGAGGAAATTACTGCCACTGGTACCCCTAAAGTTTGTGAACTAAGTAAAAGCGCAAAATAGCGGAAGAAGTGGATTGCTCTAAAGATAGCCTTTAAGAAACATTAGGCAAACAAATTAGAACCGGCATAGTAAAGGATAAATCGAAACAAGTGTACCTGGAAAAATTGCTACTTTGAGATATTATTATTATAACTGGGGCAAAACTGTACCAAGCGACAAGGGGATCAGCACATTCATCCACGGTATAATAACATCAAATTAAACAAGATTTTGAAGGTTATGTTTCTAGAAACAACAAATAGACTATTGAATATAGAAATGGAGTTTTACAGACAAACGAACTAGAATTTTTTTTAAATTCATAAAATGAAGGCAGTATGTAAGAAGAAGGATAGATGAAAAGTATAATTCCGTATATTTACAAAACAGCAATAAATATGGTGGAGGTTCAGTGCAAGTGTGGAATTGCTAGAAATTGATGACCACATAACTGGTGAGAGTTTAAAAATTCTTAAATACGGGCTGAAATTTTCAATAACATACTACTAGCATCGTAAAACAATATCTTCCTGGAATAAGAAAGCAGAATATCTGCGAAACCATGACCGTGCAACCCAAAACTTGGGCTCAACTACAAGAAATCACTCAAAAATGCTAAAAACTATAAAAATTAGTTTATTATTTCAAAGAGATTAAGCGAATATTGAGAGTGTTATTAGGAGTCTAATAGAAGTAAAACAATTAGCGCTCAATCATTGGTGAAGTGACCTTTGTGTATTTTTGCACGGAAATTTTGGAGAAATTTATCTAGTATTTGATGTTCTCTGTTGACATATTGAAGTGAAAATTTATTATTGTTGTGTCTATCTTATATAAATTTGATTTTGCATTATTATCCGCATTTTTGTACCAGTATATAATACATAGTCACAATGTCTGTTAATGATGTTTTCTTATTTACATCAAACGCAATTAAGTAGTGTTTGTAAAGTTTCTTACTGTTCCATATAAATTTTCGAAACCTAGACTGATTTAATTTGTAAGTTGGTCATATGCATAAGTATCTATATGAAACAAATTGTTTTCTTTAACAATAATACTGTATACGTTAACTATTGAATCTATAAATATTCAAATCTACTAATTCTTATGTTGTTTTACATGACGAAACATTAACTAATTTAATTTAATTGAAACTAAATATTTTGTAAACATGTTAAGTAAAAGCAAGAAAGAGCAGCAATTTGTATGTAATTTAAGTAAAGTTATAGTTTCAAGTAACAAATTATAATACGCCATAATCGTAAGAGATATTATATTCTGTCGTTAATAATATACAATGTCCACGAAAAAAAATGGTCAAGTTAGCCGTAACAGTGTGATGGTGATCATCTGTCACTCAGCCGACCGCGGTTTATGAAATATAAATTCAGTTGAAATAAAATTATTGTTACAGAAATGTCAGAAAAATGTCAACAAAACAAATTGAAATACGAAAAAATATATCGAATACGTGTAATTCAACTAAGGATATATCTATTATAGTTGGCAGAAACTTTAGGAATTGCAAAATGTACGTTTCAAAAGACGAAAAGAATAATGAAAGAGTTTAAGAAAAGTTCAAACCCTACTGTCCGTGATCTCGCCTGCAAATTGTATGTAGAGTTCGGACATTTTCCAGTGACACTGCGCAGATACGCGAAGTATATATGATTGAAAAGAGACGGAGATATGAAGTAGCCGTTGTAAAAATATCGAGTGGGTCACGTAACTATTTTCCACTTGTCCATCAGCCGTTTTTGTTGTTTATATTTATTTTGCTGTTCTTTTCTATTTTCGTCCTAACTTTCTTTTATCATATAAAAGTTCATTTTTAGAAACTACACAATATTGTCATGTTAAAAGGTAATAACGAGCTATCGAAAAAATTCATAATTGGAGTAGACTGTGAAATTGGGTTGATACTTTAACCACTTCCACATAATGACACATTATTTGATGCTTGACAGTTTCATTTGGTTTCATTGTAAAAAAAGGTTATGCCATTGAAATAATACTACAACAAAAAAGAAAACAACTAATTTATTTAATATCGAAATCATAACCAAAATTTACATATAGCTACAGAAGTTGTTGAAAATGTTGTCCATTTACATCTAAACACAAACAATTTTCTTAATGAGTTTTGAAAAATTTGACACAAACTTATAGTTTCAATGTCAAATAATAAATGTCATTATGTGGAAGTGGTTAAAGTACCAACCCAATTTCACAGTCTACTCCAATTATGAATCTTTTCGATGGCTCGTTATAATGTGTTATAGGAATTTTAGGAATTTATGTATTAGATGATACAATTTAATATTTTTAGAGGTTATAATTTTGGAACCGTCAACATCGGCTTTCAAGAAAGAAAATAATATATGCATAAATGTACAGGTGATGAAACAGGATTTGTGCATAACGCAGAATTAATTTATAAATCTGGACAAAAAATTGGAGACTACTATGATATGAATTTAAAAAATTACATTCGATGGTTATCTAAGCAATTAATTCCAAATTTTACTCAAAATTCTGTAGTTGTGATGGATAATGCTAGTTATCATAATGGTTTAGCAATAAAGCAAGCAACAAAAATTTCAAGAAAGAAGAAATGGTAACTTTGCTAAATAAACATGGCATTAGATATGCAACAGAATCTACGAAAGCTGAACTTTATTAAATTATTAGATTGCACAAATCCTCAAGCCAAGTGTTAAAAACTGGGTCGCTACCTCCAAACTAAGCAATGTAGGAACTTTAGTTAGAGAAAGATTCACTCAATCATGAACGGGCAAATACGTCATGTTGATATAGGAAAAAATACATAAAAAAAGAACATATAGTAGCATAATATAAACTTATGAATAGTTTATTTATATAATTAGTGTTAACAAAGTGTGTCCTTTATATGTATCGAGCAATCGAAAAAATTCATAATTGGAGTAGACTGTGAAATTGGGTTGGTACTTTAGCCACTTCCACATAATTACACATTACTTGATGCTTGACAGTTTCATTTTGATTCATTGTAAAAAAAGGTTATGGCATTGAAATGATACTACAATAAAAAAGAAAACAAATAATTTATTTAATATCGAAATCATAATCAAGATTTACATATAGCTACAGAAGTTGTTGAAAATGTTGTCCATTTACATCTAAACACAAACCAACTCTTCTCCGCAATCCAGAAAAAACTTTATGCAGCATTTGCGGTGAGTTGTTGATCGCTTCACACTTTTCTGTTATGCGAATTCTCAGTTGTTCCAGATTATGAATTGGCGTTGAATAAATCGAATTTTTTATGTATGGCCATACGAAAAAATCACATATGTTTAAATCGCAAGACCTAGTTGGATATGGGATTTCAGTGTTCCTGCTTATTATTCTGTTATCAAAAAATTCTCTGAGATATTGAAGTGTTTCTCTGGTCGTATGTGCTGTTGCACCATCTTGTTGGAAATACACATTTTGTAATTCCTCATCATCCAGTTGATTTATGAATGAGCCGAGTATCTCATTGCGATAGCGTGCAGCAGTAAGTGTACCTTCAAAAAAAATGAGACCCACCAATCTTCTACGACATATTTCAACCCAAGCACCAACTTTTTGGGGATGCAATGTTTTTTCAAAAAAAAAATGAGGATTTTCGGAGGACCAACACCTCATATTCTGTGAATTAACATATCCAGAAAGATAAAACCAGGCCTCATCCGTGAAAAAAACTGTGTTAAGGATATCCTGATTGTGTAGATTATTTTGAAACCATTGACAAAATTCCACTCGTCTTAAATAATCCACTGGATAAAGTTCATGAAAACATTGCAGCTTGTATGGATGACAATGTAAGACTTTTTTAAGATTGAATTGGCACGTACCATAAGATAAATTTGTTTGTTGGGTGACTACTGAAATGGATTATTTTGGATTTTCATCAATAATATGCTGAAGGGCTTCAATATTATCAGCTGTACGTTTAGATGGCCGTCCACTTCCAGTTTTTCGACCGACGCTATCAGTCTCTCTGAATAACTTTACAGAATGTCAAAAAATTGTAAAAATCATTGTACTCAAACACTAATTCAGTAAAATCAGCCATGCCATTCCGTAATTGAATACTGCCACTCGCCATTTACTTTCACACATGTACGGAAGTAACATTCGATAATTTTTGCTTTTTATTCTATGTTGAATACCATTTTTTAAATAAATTTAATTTTCTTAATAAGAGTTTTGAAAAATTTGACAAAAACTTATAGATTCAATGTCAAATAATAAATGTCATTATGTGGAAGTGGCTAAAGCACCAACCCAATTTCACAGTCTACTCCAATTATGAATTTTTTCGATGGCTCGTTATATATTTCACATTTTGAATTCAAGTAGCTATGGTTTTTATATATGTTTTATATAACAAGTGTTCATTTGAAAAGTCAATCTAGTAGCATGTGATTTACTGAGAACATTTTGAAGTATGTCGTAAATTAAAATTTACTACTTAACCTACGAAGTCGTATATTTTGACACAAATAAATAACAAATAATAGATATTTATTGGAAACCATAACAATTGTTGAAAATGTTGTCCTTCAAGATCAATGCACTTTAAAATCCTCCGTTCAAAATTTCTGATGATATTCTGCAACATTACTGGATTGTTATTAATTTCCATGCATTTCTGTTCGATTCTCTGTAGCATATCATTCAAATTCAATATAGGTGTTCGAAATATGATATTTTTTAGATAAGGCCACAAAAAGAAGTCGCAAGGTGTTAAATCGCATGAACGTGCAGGCCAGGCAATTTCAGTATTTCGACTAATTATACGCTCATCAAAAAATTCTCTTAAATAATCCAAAGATTCTGCAGTACAGTGACAAGGTGCTCCGTCTTGTTGGAAATATGCATTTTGAAGTTCATCATCATGCAACTGATTGACAAATTGTTGTAAAATTTCCGTACGGTACCTTTGAGCATTTAACGTTCCCTGAAAAATATTGGTCCGATGATTCGCCTTTGGCCTATCGCCGCCCAAACACCAATTTTCTCTGGATGTAGCGATTCTTCATTAATTACATGTGGAGTTTCACTACTCCAAATTCTTGTATTTTGTGAATTTAGGTATCCCGTTTTATGAAACCATGCTTCATCAGTAAAGATGACTCTTTGCGAAAGTTCTCCATTATTGTTCATATTTACAAACCAATTACAAAACTGTAGTCTGCGTGGGTAACAATTTCTAACAATTCTTGTACTGCTGTGACACGGTATGGATAAAGTTGCATATCTTTTTTTAATAACTTGTGAGTTGTACCAACAGAAAGGTTTATTTGTTGACTCAAATGTCGAACAGATGTTTGTCGTTCATTTTCCATTATTTCTTCAACACGATTGACAACTTGAAGTGTACGTTTCTTAACTGCTCCGCTGCCTGATTTTCTTAAGAGACTACCAGTTTCAGAAAAAAGTTTTAAAGTTCTATCCAAAGTATTCTTAAATTGTATATAATCTATTACAAAATGTGGAACTCAACTTGAAATTATACCATGCAATCTTGAACTGAATAAACCCATAAACCATCAATTTTATTACCACTTCGAAAATAAGCCTGGACTAAAAAAAATTTATGTTCCAAAGTGAAAGCCATTTTAAAACTGAGAAGCAATTGATTTAAACCAGAATCGACGCCGATTATTTTATGAACTAACTGATATTTGCGATTGACATTATCAAATGTCATTTGGATTTACGTTTACGGAACAACAAACACATACTAATATATTTGCGTCTTATTCTATCAAAAGTTCAAAGTAACCTAGATAGACTTTTCAAATGAACACACGTTATGTATTTATTAATGCTATACAATAGAAAATATTACTTATATTTGTATTATTTTCCTGTACAATTATTTAGAAAATGCATATTTCAAATCCTTTTTCATTTGTTGAATACACATAGAAAGTTCTAATTATAAAGAATAATTATTTGGATATTTTCTTTTGCTAATATATAATATGCACGAGTAGAATTTGTTTAATTGATGACAAATAAATTCATCGTAATCAATAAAAATGCGTACATACAAGCTGTAAGTAAAGAGGTACAATATATAAGTTTATGCAGTTATTATACTTATCATAGCTTGTTGTAGAAGCAATTTTTTAATTAAGAACATAATTTAGAAATTACTTTATGTAGATATTAATTAATAATGTATACATTATATATTTCTATTGATGAGTGATGACTTATGATTCTTATGAACGTACCGTAGACCGATATTTTTTGGGCCATCTATAGCACATGACGTTTATATTTTCGCGCAGGTTGGCGCTAAGAGAAAACGCATGGATTCTATCAAAATCGAAATCACAAAAAATTGGAAAAAACAAAGAATCGCGCGAAGTACTTATCTGTAATTCCAAATCACTATTCAGCAAATGAACGATTTGTGTAAAACGCGTGGACGTAAGTACATAACACACAAATTCCTTGACGAAAACTGATAGGGTTATGATGGACGATGAAATATACGTAAAAGACAACTTTAAACAATTACCAGGTCCACAATTTTATATTGAACATTAAGAGGATGTTGAGTTATTGAAAGCTAAGAAACTGGGTAAATTTGCCGTACAATTTCTCGTGTTGGAAACAATTTGCTCTTGGTGCCTTAAAAACAAATTATTACAATTGACCAGCAAGTATACATTGAAAAGTCGTTGAAAAAACGTCTCTTATTACCAGACGCGGCTCGTGATGACGTATTGTTGGGACACGTACAATGATGCGGGTGCTTCGTGTATTCTCGTGTACTAACTGTAGCGTTTTCTTAGTAAACACCGTAAACACACGACGCACTCGCATCATTGTACGTACTCCTACAGTACGTCATCACGAGCCGCGCCTGCTAATTACTAATTTAAAGTTGCAATGGTTCAGTGGGTTAGTATTCAGATAATAATGTTGAAATTATATCCAAAAATACCAATTCTACGAATCCGCCAATTCTCCGAATTTTCCGAAATTACGTTTCCATGTAAAAACATTGTGCAATTATTGAATGCAAACTGAAGAAGACACAAAAAGTGTAGCGGATGAAGAAAATTAAAGGAATGTGGGACGAACCGACCAGTGAGAATGTACAAATATTAATGCGTGATATCAAAGAGAAAGTTACGACTTTTTCCAAAGGGCCCTTTTTACCTTCATCAAATACACAATTTAGCAAACCTAAATTGTATATTTGTTGAAAATAAAATATATAGTTAAATTATTTACTATTTATATACTGTTTAGCTGCCTAATATTTTCACTTTTTATTGACCAGTTCTTTTTCGTGAACAGTTTTTAATATAAATTAATAAAAGGAATAAGAATAAATAATAGTTAGTTAAACTAAACATAACTAACACGTGCGAGTGCCCTTTTAATAAGTAGAAACTTCTATTACAATATCAAAATTCTTCCGTTTCATGTAATAACTGTACTAGTAAATCCTCAGATCTAATCTGTTTATAACGCACTGAACAGATACCTTACTC
Organism: Melolontha melolontha; assembly: GCA_935421215.2. Classification (NCBI taxonomy): domain Eukaryota; kingdom Metazoa; phylum Arthropoda; class Insecta; order Coleoptera; family Scarabaeidae; genus Melolontha; species Melolontha melolontha. The sequence goes on from OW285240.1 coordinate 52,400,177, forward strand.
AGATTTTTGTAATAATGAACAATATTCCCTAGAGTTAATAGCCTAAACTAGTTTTGAATAATTTAGAATAATTAATCTCTGACAACCAAAATGTCTGGCATACCAGGATAATCCTGATGTCAGTTCAAAAGACGGAAAATGCAGCTACGACATTTTACACAGAGCTTTCTCCCAATCAAATAGTGTAGGCAAAGAATCAGGAAAACCGTATGAATACATATAATTTATGAAGTAGCACATAAATAGGTAGATTATTTAGCCTATTCCACTGCAACCTTTTTAGATCTATTGTGGTTCTCATGTCTCGTTAGAGAAATTTCTCTACACCCGCTCTAATCTTTCTCGGAGCTGCTAAGCTTAATTAAGCTTAGCAGCCCCGAGAAAGATTATTTTAAATATAGTTCCGCATTAGGATATTCATATCCCATTTGGAAGAACCGTGGTCTTATCACACTTTCGCATTAGCATAGTACGTGAATCGCGATTTCCTCTTCCCCTTGGCAGAATATACAAACGCTTTTTTTCTGCCAAGCCCATATTGTTCAAATATCGATTGTAAACTTGGCAATTATTTTGCCCGTCTTTAACCCGGAGAGTTCTTCCACCTTCTACTTACCGTCGACTTGATATTGTTAAGTTAGTCGTGTTACTCAGCTGTAACGTCACAGCTCAAATGACCTTGAATTGTGAAATGAAGCTTGTAAGCCAAGTAGCACTTTCTTTTATTGTGAATGCGACTATTTGCGTTTCAATAGATAACGATCAGAAAGGTTTCATAACAATAAAAATATAGTACCTCAGTTTGTTCTTTATCATAAACACACTGTCGATCTATAATCCCACAATAACATGTATTAACGATGTTCGGATTAAATTTTAGTGACTTAACTATCCAAAAATGAATAGGTTATCATTCTAATAGCTATTTTATTTGGATATATTTTCTATAAATTATTTTTAAACAAATTTTTTTATTTATAGAACAATTGAATTTGTAATAACAGATTGTGATAATACTACAATAATAGTAAAAATTGACACCAGAAATGTGTATGTAACGATTCACCAATGTTTACCGATGCGTCATTATATTATTGTAGTATTAATCGAATTGGTATGACAAAGTCAAATTAAAGTCCATCCTAATAAAGAAATATGAATTGTCAGAATTGATATTCATAATTAAATTTGACTCTTTCTCAATTTTTTTTTGTTCAGCTATCTATGTATATCGTCTATGTATAAGACTGTAATAAGAAGCCGCTAATTTGTGTTGTGTGTTGGAAAAGAATTAAATTTATTGAAACAAATAGCAATCAACAATGGATATAAAAGTAACATAATAGATAACATTTTAACTAAAAAACTCTTTACAAGAGCCATATCACAAGTATACCCAATATTCAATAATACTCGTAATACCCAAAAATTTTTAAATGATTACGTTTATAGGGTCTTCCAGTACAAAAATTAGTAAATATTTAAGAAAATTAGACATTAATACATCGTATAGAACTAACAACAATTTATCAAAATTTATAAAAAACAACAAGGATTTAACAAATAACAATAAAAAGTCGGGAGTCTATGAGTTAACTTGCGGTAGTTGCCCAATGACGTATATCGGACAGACACACATATCGTTTGATCGTTTTACCGCATCAAAGAACATTTTTCTTCTTTTAGAAATAATAAAAGTGACTCTTTATACGCGTCTCATATTAATTTAACAAACCACAACTTTAACAAAGAATTTAAAATACTATACATAGAAAATAAGGGCAAATAGCTTAATTTATTAGAGTCACTTGAAATTAATAAATTAAAGAAAACTGATAAGATCCTCAATGATCAATTAGAAATTAATAATTCACCGTTATTTAATTTATTTATTTGATATTCAGACTGTCATATATTTTATTTTTCCATAACGCTGCTCTGCCTCCCTTTAACATAATGTAGACTCTTAGATTTATCACTTTACGAACAGTATTGTATAAACCGTACTTCAACATTTTTGTGAAAGTCTTCGTTCATAGACATTTAAGTAACAAAACATGTGTTTGTTACGGTACATTTACGTAAAGATATGTCCATAAGTTACTTATATGTCTGGTGAAGCTCCTGTGGAGTGAAACGACCGTTACTGTGTAAAGTAAAAAGTAATGAAATTCATTAAAATTTGTTTTATTTTATCCTGATAATAGTTATTCTGTAATTCTTTGCAGTTGGATATTTCTCAAGTATGGTAGAAGATTTTAATGTAACTGATAAACAACTATACATTTTCTTAAATAAGATATTGTGTTTTACATAAATTAGATGATGTGCGACTGTTCGAAAAGGTTTTCGTGGTTTTCCTTCTCGTTTAAGGTGAATTCCGACAGACAAATATCTTAAGTCGCTCCACGGACACGGGCGTAATACCAATAAGTTATGGCCTGCCTGATGGATGCTAAGACACGAATTATTATTATTATTACTATTATTATTATTTCAAATTAATAAAGAGAAGCATAATTGGTTAACTGAAAAAAAATATTTAAAAAATATTTTTGTAAACCAAAACTTGAAGGGAAAATTCAACATAAATAAAAAACAGTTTTATGTTAATTTATCTAAAAAAAACTCTAATAATTTGTTTTTTATTTGTATTTAGTTTATAAAAAATTAAAAAAATACAGAATCATGTACGAAAATACAAAATAACAAAAAGTAATTATCGTTTGTATTTTCTTATTAAATATTTCATTTATTCCATTTATATATTAGAACATTTTTATGTATAGTATGTCCAGAAATATAACCGTCTAAGTACAATTTAAATCCTCTTCATTACATAGTAATTAACGCAGCATGAGGTCTAACCCTAACAGGTTAGACCTGTAGGTAGTCGACATACAGATAACCACACACAAAACCGTATTCAAATATATACAGGGTGTTTCTGAATTGAAAATTCAGCAAAAATTAAGAGGGGTCTTTCATATAACTTTTTGTTCAACACCCTTTTCCCTCCAAGTTACAGTCCTTTAAAATTAGGAAAAAAAAATTGTTTTTATTTAATATATCCACTTTGGAAAAATTTAGAAGAATGAAATTTGGCAGATAACTGATGCTAATAAAATGGCAGTTTTTGAGTGTTTTTGTTACCCTAAAATGTAATCACAAGGGACTGAAAAAACCAACCCCTATAATATTTTGCATCAGAACTTTTTAATGCGCCTATATTTTCCTATTTAAAGAATTGAATTAAAAAGATCTGCAATCTGCAACTTTTTTATGTCTTGACTTTTTATCATAAAATTGTTAGTTTGTTCACAAAAAAATAAAATACTGCTCAGACTCTTTTCCCTTAAATTCACAGAGAGGTTATTATTTATTAAAAAAAAATCAAGTAAGCTGCTGTCAAATGAAGTTATATGACAAATAGTTTTATTGTCCTGATTTTCTCTAATTTCTAGACAGTTTTATAAGGACTTTATATATAACTTTATTGAAAGAATGGCATTTTTTTATTTAGTTGAAGAATATTGTCAATTAGAACGGATTGAACAATAACTGTACTACTAATAACAATTAACAAATTACAAAAAAACTAATAATAACGTGGACAAAATTTCAATTATAAAAATCATAATAAATGTTGAAAATGGCGCCCCTCGACCAAAATGCAGGACTTTACTCTTCGTCTAATTGAATTCCGTATTTTTTGAAATAATCCTGGTGTATTTCTAATAGTCTCACGTGCTACGATGATACGATCCCTTAAATCATCGATACTTTCAACGGGAGTGGAATAAACCAGTGGTTTTAGAAAACCCCAAATGCAAAAGTCCAATGGATTCAAATTTGGAGATCGGGCAGGCCAATTCTGGGTGCCTTCTCGTCCTTTCCAGCGATTTGCATAAACTTGGTCTAAGTAGCGACGAGCGTTATTACTAAAGACGGCAGACTATGTGCCCGGTGCATGGTGACATGAATCATGTCAGCATGTGTACTAAATATTATTTTGGATACTATAATATAAATATGTTTTGAAGGTGCATCTGTTATTGCCAATAATACCACTTTTTCTTTAGAATAAATGTTTCGTTCATTGTTAGAAATACAAAATAATGTTTTTTTTTATTTTGATTTAGAACTGTAAAATATATGTTCAAATTCTGTTATCTCTTTGATAAATGCATGTATGGAAATATTTAGGAAACTACTAAATATGTTTTTCTGCTCCGATATGTAAACAAAGCGAGAGGAATGAAAAATAATAATATATGTTCAAATTCTGTTATCTCTTTGATAAATGCATGTATGGAAATATTTAGGAAACTACTAAATATATGTTTTTCTGCTCCGATATGTAAACAAAGCGAGAGGAATGAAAAATAATATTTAGTACACATGGTGACATGATTCATGTCACCATGCACCGGGCACATAGTCTGCCGTCTTTAGTTATTACTAAAGTGGGCTGGAGCGCCATCATGCATGAACCATAGTTCATGCCTAATTTGCACAGGAACATCATCAAAAAGTTGGGGTAACTCTTTTTCAAGGAAATGGCAGTATGCGTCTCCATTTAATCTTATTGGGAGAAAATATGGCCCAATTAAATAATCATCAATAACACCAAGCCACACATTCAATGAAAATTGATGTTGAAATTTAGATTCAGCAATTTCGTGTGGGTTTTCATCTGCCCATATGTGATTATTATGGAAATTTCTGATAGATTCCCGAGAAAAGCTTGCCTCATCAGTAAACAATATACGAGATAAGAACTGCGGAGCTTGTGTGATCATTTGAATTATCCATTGTTCTTTTAAAATTCTAAATACTGTGCAATGGCTCACATTTAACTCTCGGGCAATTTGTCTCGTACTTGTTCCGGGAGATTCTTCAATTAAATTAAGAACAGCCTCCTCTAGTGCTACAGTTCGTACTTCTCGAGAACGTCCGCAATCGACGGTTGTTCTTGAAAAATTTCCTACTTCTCGTAAACGTTGATGAATACGGGCGAATACGCTATGATGGGGTAATGTTCGTTCTGGATATAACTCAGCGTAAAGCCTCCGAGCTCTTAATCCATTTCCATTAGCACGACCATATAAAAAATTCATATCTGCCATTTCGGCATTTGTGTAATTTGCCATTTTATTTACTTAATTAGTTTTAGTTCTTCAGAGATTAAAGAATAACACAGAGAAAATCAGGACAATAAAACTATTTGTCATATGACTTCATTTGACAGCAGCTTACTTGATTTTTTTTTAATAAATAATAACCTCTCTGTGAATTTATGGGAAAAGAGTCTGAGCAGTATTTTATTTTTTTGTGATCAAACTAACAATTTTATGATAAAAAGTCAAGACATAAAAAAGTTTCAGATTGAGTCTGTCTTTTTAAATCAATTTTTTAAATAGGAAAATATAGGCACATTAAAAAGTTCTAATGCAAAATATTATAGGGGTTGTTTTTTTCAGCCCCTTGTGATTACATTTTAGGGTAACAAAAACACTTAAAAACTGCCATTTTATTAGCATCAGTTATCTGCAAAATTTCATTCTTCTAAATTTTTCCAAAGTGTATATATTAAATAAAAACTAATTTTTTTACCTAATTTTAAAGGACTGTAACTTGGAGGGAAAAGGGTGTTGAACAAAAAGTTATATGAAAGACCCGCCTTAATTTTTTAAAAGTCAAGGGTATATTTCTGGACACACTATACCTCATCATAAGCAATACGAAAATAATTTAGTATTCATTATTTGTTTTACTAATAAAAAGCCATGGAAAGCCATGTTCTCATTAAATCAACAATGCAACCATAAATAATTAAATTTAATAATACTATAATAAATTTTATTGTATACCTAAATTATTTATACGTTCAAATAACTTTCCTGACAAGTGCTTAGCGACTAAATCCAGTATTTATTATATATTATAATTTAATTGGTAATAATAGAGCAATTAATCCAATGATAACAGAAGATAAAGTCAGCAATATGTCAGTTTGCATTTATCAGATTTTTAGTGCAATCGATGTAAGTATTATTTACGATTCATACGTCATTTTGTTAAGTCAATAGATTTCCGTTCAATACACGTGGTATTTATGTTGTATTACGCAGAGACCATTTGCATATATAAGTTTTTATAACCCTCATATCCTAAAAAATATAGTAAAATGTTTCATTTAACTAATCCTGAATAACATTAGCTTAAAAAATATGGAACGAATTCATAGTTGTTAATAAAATTACTCCACTGACCAAATTTGATAGCTCATGAATACGTTTTGACACAACTGGACGCAACCGTTAAATTACGTCAAATTAATTTGTCACAATTTGTACAAAAGATGAGTTCGTGTATTAATAAAGAAAATGAAGTAATACCGAGTGCAATAATTGAAGCCGCTGATAAAGCGACATTAGATTTGTTGCCCTCAAAATCTAGGCAACAATATGAAATTGCATACAAAAGGTTTATGGAATGGTGCAGATGCAATAATGTGATAGGTAAATTTTGCGAAAATGTTCTACTAGCATATTTTAAAGAAAGGTCTAAAATTTGGAAATCTTCTACTCTTTGATCACATTTTTCGATGATAAAACTTTTGCTAAATATAAAAGACAACCATGATACTAGTAAATATTATAAACTTATTGCATTTTTGAAACGGAAAGGAGAAGGTTACCGACCAAGAAAATCAAAAATATTGACAAGACAAGAAATTGATAGATTTATTTCTGAAGCATCAGATGAAAAATATATGCTGTTCAAAGTAGCTGTTATGGGTATATTTGGCGCTTGTCGCCGGGAAGAGTTATGCCGTATGACTGTGGATGACATTGAAGATAGAGGAAATGTGTTAGTAGTTACTATACCAGATACTAAAACCAATACTAAAAGAATATTTACCGTTATTGGCTCATATATAAACTTGTATCGCAAATACAAAGCATTACGTCCATCTAATATAAAACATCGACGTTTATTTATTAAATACGCTAATAATAAATGCACAAGTCAAGCGGTTGGAATAAATTCGTTTGGTTAGATGCCTGCAATTATCGCAATGTTTTTGAAATTGCCGAATCCAGAATCTTATACGGGACATTGCTTCCGACGTTCATCTGCTATTTTGCTAGCAGATTCTGGTGCAAGCTTATGCTCAATTAAGCGACGTGGAGGCTGGAAATGTTCCACCGTTGCTGAAGGTTACCTAGAGGATTCTCTAGAAAATAAAAACAAAATTGCTCACTCCATCTTCCCAGATCTATCTAATAATTCTATTGCAAATGATAATTTAAATCACGATATTTTAGTTCCTATGAACTATTTGTCTGCAAATAATAATGGAATACATGGAATAAATATCTCCAATTGCACAAACAGTACATTTAATATTAATTATCCAAAGAATTTGTAATTTTCATCGTAATAAAAATCATTTTATATGTATGGAATTTTCTCTTGTCGTTTTTGACAAACTGTCATTTACTTTTAACACAAGTGTTAAAAGTGGCCTTTTTAAAAACGCTACGTATAAAATCGCATTTTTAAGTGAAGTTAGCCGTGTCAAAATGTCAACTTTTAACGGTGTTTGTAGAAAAATTTATTTTTATTTCTTTCTTTAAGACAACCTTTTTGTTTATAACACCTAAATAAAAAATAAGTCAAGTTAACTACTTATTAATAATGCCATATACCTTTTAAATTCTAAAATCAGAGAATCTACATAACGGCATGCAGCGGAATGACGGATAAATGAGTAAAAAGAATCAATCTAAAACATGATTGATTTTTCTTGTAACTAACTGAAAAACAAATATAGCTCACGCGATATATATCATGAAGTTTGGAAAAATATTACAGTTTTAGAGTACTAGGACACCAAATATTTATTATTTAATCCATTGCAGAACATATTATTAAAATTTTTATATATTTTTTAAATCTTATTGTCGTAATCATTTTATAAATAAAGTAAATAAATTCATAACATGTTTGCGGTATAACCATGGTTATATCATGTAACCATAGTAATTTACTATGGTTACATGATCTAACCATGGTTATACCGCAAACATCCTCAGCTCTATAATCATATTCATAACAGTCCGATTGATATCAACACTGAATTTCATTATTTTTCTGTTGTGATTAGTAAGAAAAATCAAATATAATTATAAATTTTGATCACTATATAAAATCGAATGACAGCTATGCTGCAAAGACAACGCAAACGCTATTTTTAAGAATAAATTATATCTTCCTTATCTAACCTTACAAATTACTTACACTTATTTCTAGATATATATTTTCAAGACTATTGTTTATTTATTAAAATATAATTTAACTTATTCCCATAGGGGGGCTAGATTATGATCTTTCCTAAAAATTTTTAAATTGTAAATCTATAAATACATTCAATTATGTTTATAATACTGGAACTGAACTATTTTTATCCAAGTTAATTCATGCAATAAAACAATAATGTACTAACAATACTGCAGAGTCTAATAAACTTTATTACAACAATAAAAAATGTAGTAGTATCTCTTTATATATCTCAATATTATTTCTGACAATATTTAATTTACTAAAATTGTACCTATTAATAAGATCCTACAACGTAAATATTAAAAAATGTATAATACAAGGGGTATCTATAATTCATTCTTGTAGCATTTTTATGTATTTGACATAGAATAGTCTGTAATCAAATACGTCATTTTATTGAATCAATAGAATCCCAGCCAGTGAGTTTTACATTGTCTCGGATAAATTAATCTGATCATACTAAAAATAGTTTTTTTTTATTTATTACGGACTTAATTGATTTTATCAGAACTTTTGAGAATTTACGTGATATAATCTAAACTTTAAACAGATTGACTAAGTAATTAGACAAATCTCTTTTCTAAAAAAGAGCGTTTTCTTTATTGATGTTAATAATAATTAAATTAATGCAGTTTATTCAAACGTTGGTAAATTAATAAATTCGAAATGTTTCATAAAACCATTTTTTTTTTCTTAGATTAAGAAACTAAAATGTCGCATTTTTACGAAGTTAAACGCAGAACCCGGAATTTGATGATCTTCATGCAACCCACTAAAATTATGCAATTAATCTCTAAATAATATATTCAAAAAATTCTTCAGATACTACAGTAACTTTTATCGAAAAACATATATTTGAAAAATAGATTAACGATAATTTAAGAAAGTGCATTTTGCATTCATTCAGATAATTAATAAAATTATTTATCAAACACATCAAAAGTTTAATAAGTGAACAATGTGTCTGATTCTAATTTTCTATAAAAGTTTGACAGAAATGGAAAATTTGGTTTGGCGTAAGTTTCGGAATTCTTGCTGGTGCAATACATTTTGTGAGTATCGAAGCAAATTAAAAAGAGCAGAAGAGCACAAAAAATATCGTGGATCAAATTATAAGATTAATATTGTAAAATTACACATTACAAACAGTTTATCTCAACACGAGAAGTAAAATCGTGAATTTACTTAAAACTTGCATTAAATAGATTTTTCTAAGTTACTGAATAAGTCTACATATAATTAAAATGCAAGAGGTCAGAAATAAACAACAGCTAATAAATGTGACAACAAAAAAAAATAGATGGTGAATCATGCAGTTAATTTTACTCTATTCAAATTTTTCACATTTTTATAAGTGGGTGGGGGAGGTAACAACAGAAATATAGACATGTGGGAATCCATACACGTGAAAGAATGCAAAAATTACCTCCTTAACAATGGTTTGTTGAATGAAGCACTCGGTGTGTTTGTTTCACGAAATGTAAAATGTTTCGCGTTTTGTGGAACAGATGTACCGGGTGTTTTGTTTATTAAATTATTTATCATGTTTCACCCAGAGCCTACCGTGAATTGTATACATTATATTAAATTGCTTAACTCCTTAACTAGGACATGTCACCTATTTATAATTAACTTTTAAATTATATACCTACAATATCTAATTATTCATAGACCCTTTTCACGTGAATTGATTCTCATTTAATATAACACAACACAGTCGGATGTCTGGTTTCTTCACATGTAACGCCCCTTCTTAATTTTGTCTTTCTCAGAATTTGCAATGAGAGTTCGGCTTTTACAATATACGACCATACTTTTTAACCATTTGTAATGGAAAATTTTTACACTCCTACCCAATATAGATTTTGTCACTATACTTGTACTCGAAATAATACGTTTAAATAATAACTACTGATGTGTACAATGCACATGAAATATTCATATAGTTAAATATACTAGTGTTTTGTGAAAATATAAGGTGGTTCATTTAGTTTAATAGTAGGTCATCGTAGCTTTAAAAATCGTTTTTAGTAGGCGCCTTCTTTAGAGAAGAATTTCTGCCGTTCCTTTGTTCGATAAGTTAACACATGTTTAAAACCTTTTCCTTAAGAGGCAAGTGTTTGTCTCGTAGTTTGAGATTGGCATGTTAAATTTAGTCTTTACAGGGTTGCAGTGTATAGTAGTTGTGCGGAAGCGTTTATTTTACTTTACTGTGCCCCATGTGTGACTTTTAATTAGTAGTTTTTACCTACTGATGATGACAACTTAGTTGTCGAAATACGTATTTAGGATACGACTAATAATTGTGGTAAGGGGTTATATACCTTTTTAAATTTCTATTCAAATTGTTCGGTAGAATCCATCAACATTGAACTAATTAATGAGAAAATTATATATCTTAATTCTATAACTAAAAAGAGATAAATATAGTCTAATAAGAGCCTATACTGTTTTCAAAGGCGCAAATATAGTATATATACTATTAAACACATAGATAGATTCCGACCTAATGTGATCGTGCATTTTTGGAAATAATTTTATAGCTCATATTAATAGTGTGAAGAAAAAACTTCAGTTGTGTAGTATTACTAGTACATGAATATCACTCGAATAAGTGTCGACAGATATCAAAAATTCGTGCTTGTAAGTTTCAACAATTAGAGCGTACTTAGTTCTTAATAATTACTTTCTTCTAAGAGATTAAAAGCAAATGCTTGTTTTTATATGGCATAAAGTTTTTAATTAAACAACGTAATAAATGTATTCAAGCAAAAAATGATTACATATATTTAAAAATAAAAATACATTTTTAAACTGAGAATTGATGGTGATTGTTACATACATACGAGAAATAGAATTTACTACAATATAATATAATATAATATAATATAATATACATATATATATATATATATATATATATAAGTAGACAAAGAGTCTTTGCCGTTAAAACAAGTATGTAAAATAAAAATTGTTGGGGAATCCGGCAATAAAAACCTTTAGTTAGTCAATTAGTCAATATATATATATATATATATATATATATATATATATATATATATATATATATATATGGTAAACCTAATCAGTAGGCGATTAAAGGTCTGTATATTACTTCAAAATATATGTATTTAAAAAACTCTACATGTTTCGGCTGTATACGCCCTTTTTCAAGAGAATACAAAATATGAATGACAGGATATAAATGTCAAGTAATTAAGTTGCTATGGTTTGAATTATTCAAAGATACATTCTAGTAATAATAATAAATCATGCCTTAGTATTCCAAAAAATAGATAACAAGGTGTGAAAATATGTGTTGTTCGCTGCTAGCAATTTGTGTCTCCTTCTGGGTATGAACTTGTGTGTTGGTTGTTGCTGGCAGCTTGCGTCTCTCTATGGGTGTGTGGTTTTGTGTGAGAGCGTAAGTGTAGGGTTTTGTATGTCGGTGCGTTCGTGCGTGTGTTTAGTGATCGGTCGCATGAATTTAGAGAGGTCGGATAACCAGCCGTTGCGTAGGGCCGCCAACCCTTTCCCGACAACTTCTTTACAATTCCGTGCAGTACTTCGACGGTCTGACCCCCGCCCCAACGAGGCAAGGCGCAGACAGGCGAAGCGCACCCTGTACGGGGTTGCTCATCGCAACTAAGGGAACACTCTTAGTGGCTACCTCGGTCGACGATGGTCACACTTATGCCATCTTAACGTTTTCCGCCGAAGCGGGGGCATAGCACACACGTCGAACGTGTGTGTGCTGTTAACGGCAACCTAGCCAGGTTGTCGCCCAGGACCGGTCCTAGTGGTGTGTGCATTGCGCGGCGACGAGATAGCGCCGCGTAGCATGGTTCCTCACTCTTGCTGGAAAGGCGGAATGGCACCTGACTGCCCAACGGGCAGACCCCCCCTAGAGTTTTGTAGCGCATATGCTAGGCTGCAACCCAGTAGAGGACCACATCAGCAAAAAACTGAAAACAGGGATAGGCAGGGATGTGGTCCTCTACTGGGTTGCAGCCTAGCATATGCGCTACAAAACTCTAGGGGGGTCTGCCCGTTGGGCAGTCAGGTGCCATTCCGCCTTTCCAGCAAGAGTGAGGAACCATGCTACGCGGCGCTATCTCGTCGCCGCGCAATGCACACACCACTAGGACCGGTCCTGGGCGACAACCTGGCTAGGTTGCCGTTAACAGCACACACACGTTCGACGTGTGTGCTATGCCCCCGCTTCGGCGGAAAACGTTAAGATGGCATAAGTGTGACCATCGTCGACCGAGGTAGCCACTAAGAGTGTTCCCTTAGTTGCGATGAGCAACCCCGTACAGGGTGCGCTTCGCCTGTCTGCGCCTTGCCTCGTTGGGGCGGGGGTCAGACCGTCGAAGTACTGCACGGAATTGTAAAGAAGTTGTCGGGAAAGGGTTGGCGGCCCTACGCAACGGCTGGTTATCCGACCTCTCTAAATTCATGCGACCGATCACTAAACACACGCACGAACGCACCGACATACAAAACCCTACACTTACGCTCTCACACAAAACCACACATCCATAGAGAGACGCAAGCTGCCAGCAACAACCAACACACAAGTTCATACCCAGAAGGAGACACAAATTGCTAGCAGCGAACAACACATATTTTCACACCTTGTTATCTATTTTTTGGAATACTAAGGCATGATTTATTATTATTACTAGAATGTATCTTTGAATAATTCAAACCATAGCAACTTAATTACTTGACATTTATATCCTGTCATTCATATTTTGTATTCTCTTGAAAAAGGCGTATACAGCCGAAACATGTAGAGTTTTTTAAATACATATATTTTGAAGTAATATACAGACCTTTAATCGCCTACTGATTAGGTTTACCATATCATACCAAGGTCACGAAGTTATTATATTTATATATATATATATATATATATATATATATATATATATATATATTAAATGAGAAGCTATTGTTGATGTAAAAAAGTTTTGTTTTTCTTCATAACCGTCTTTCGAAAAGAAGAATATTTGAAGTTCCATAGAAAATAAGTCCCTGTTCCAGCAATAAATCCACCTGTTGAGTTCGAGAATAAAAAAATTGCTGGAGCGGCAGATCAAACGAATATGATTGATAAAACAGTAATTAGAGGTGTAATTCAACAAATTTAGCGGTCATAATTGCAGACGAATGAGCTAGTTCATTGTTACAGTCAAACAAACACTTTTTTGCCAAATGTGGTTATTTCCTAACTTTAATTCAGCATTGAAATGATCCCCTAAATTAACATAATGCGAACCTGGGATCATTTTTTTATATTTCAAATATTTGATATAGATAATACTATGCGTGTCCCAAACACCATAAATACCTTTCCGATAGTTAGAACCACTTTTGACTTCTTTGGTGTTCGTCCGTGAACGTTCTTTGCTTCGATTGTTCTTTTGTTTCTAGGGTGAAGTGAAGAATTCTTGTTTCGTAAGTTGTTATATAATGCCGCAACTTACTAGGATTGCGCTTATTTTTGGTCAGTCAACACGAAATCTACAAAAAGGACCTGATTTCCAGCGTTATCCGTGTTCATATGATCGCCACAAAATGCTACGATCCACTTTTAAATCATATCATGTGAACGGGCGGAATCCCCATAATACATTATTAACTTTTCTTTGTCTTTTTTTTTGTGGGTTTCCATGTTTCCAAAAGTAGTGTTTTGTCAATACAGCAAATTTATTTTTTTCCATATTCACAATTAACTATCAACTTATTTGCCTCCGAATCGAGTAAAACAATAACTATTTGATATATGTACAGTTACGCTCACATAAATCTAGTATGAACCATTTTTGAATTTTTGTTTTGTTGTAATTCATTCTAGTAACGTCATTTGTCACTTTTTGATATGCAAAATGGCAAGAAAACTGACTCTGGCAGACAAGGTATAAATTTTGTTAAATTTGGAAAGTTGCACCATTAAACAAGTCGCCGAAGAATTTCATTTGAACAAATCTACACTGGGAAAATGAAGGCAGTATACGTCGCAAACAAGGAAATAGTCTTAAAAGAATATCAACTGATATAGATCACAATTTGTTTGAATATTTAAGAGAAATTAAAAAAAAATGACAAAGCAAATTTATAGATCTTGTATAAGATTTACTAATAGGGAACAATTATGGAAATCTATTGAAAATATCTGGGAAAACATTGTTGAAAAACTTAATTTTTTAAGAAATCTCATTGATTCTGTACCTAGAAGATTAAGGGCAGTAATTGATGCGAATGTCGGATCAATTAGGTATTAGTTTATTTGTGTTTTCTAAATTTAATTAAAAAATTACAAAATTGACATTTGACTTGTCTTTCAAAAAAAAAGTTTAATAAACACTAAGCAATATTAAAAAAATTTGACAATTTTGACAAATTAGGTTATACTAGATTTATGTGAGCTTAACAGTACTTGAAATTTTGTAGGTCATTTTGTTATAGTTATCAAATGTCAAAAACGTATTAATCTTAAACGTATTAATACTTTTCAACTGTCACTTTAAATATGTAATTTAATTAAAAGACGAAACCAAATTTGCAGAAAATATTATAGCCTGCTAGAGAGGCTCAGCGGAAAAAGAATAGGCCCAGTACGCATACCAAGCGCTTTGAGAGCATTTGAGATGTGAGTGTAAAGTGGACAAATAAAATGCGCCTCTGGGATTAAAAAAAAAACATTTGTATTAACAAGTCGTAGTTTAGAAGGGTTTAAGGGATGCGTTCGACTGCGTAAACATAATCTCGCGTTAAACGAAATTCTTGCAAGCACACATTGATAAATAATTTAGTGACAAACTTCCTTGAAAATATTTTTTCCGACGACCACAATGTAAAAAGAACAAATTCGCATGATTTACTAGCACTGAAAATTGCAAATTGCATTGTATCCCCAAAACTGTGTTGAAAAGTTATCTTGTAACTAAAACTGTGCTGAAAAGTTCAAGAGGGCCAATTAGAATCGTCGCAGAACCGTGTGCAAAGTAACAGACGTGCCAGCCTACTAATCATAAAATAACAAATAGGAAACTGTCAAATGAATGACTCTCAAATGTCAAATTGTTGTTATGAAATACATCATATTATCATATATCATTATTTTGTGAATCATTGTTTTATTTTCATTGAAATTAATTCTTGTCACTAAGCGGTCGTCGGAAAAGTATAGTGTACAACACGTGCTGAAAATATTTCACACTCGCATAATTAAACCACTCGCCTACGGCTCGTGGCTCAAACTTCATGCTCGTGTGAAATATCCTATTTTCAGCACTAGTTGTACAATATACTATTTTCTACAAACACCGTTAAAAGTTGACATTTTGACACGTCTAACTTTAATTAAAAATGCGATATTATAGCGTAGCGTGTTAAAAGTAGTACTTTTAACACTAGTGTTAAAAGTAAATTGACATGACAGTTTGTCAAAAATGACATATATTAAAGTGATTTTTATTACTAAATGAAAATTACATACAACGAGACTATAAATGATTGTAAATTTTCGACTTAAGTTGGAAACACTTCTGTAATTTTATGTTAGCACACCTGATTTTTAACACATCCATATGATACAAATGACATAACCTACAAAGTTGTACCTATATATGAATATCCAGGCAAGCCAATTTTTCAGTGTTGCCAAAGTAAATATATGTAACAAACGTTTATAGTCACGTAGTATTTCTTGGATAATTAATATTAAGTGTACAGTTTGTGTAATTCGAGATATTTATTACCTGTGTTGCAGTACTTTCAGAATTATTATTCTCGCTATTACTTCATTTTCTTTACACGAACTTAAACACGAACTCATCTTTTGTATGAATCGTGACAAATTAATTTGACGTTATTTTTACGGTTGCGTCCAGTTGTGTCAAAACGTATTCATGAACTGTCAAATTTGGTCAGTGGATTTTCATTATATTTTATAATAAAAATTGTGTTTGTAGAAAAAATATTGTACGATACACATGTTAAAAATGCTATTTTATTTCACTCGTAAATTACGACACTCGCTAACGCTCGTGTCGCAAACTTTTACTCGTGAAATAAAATCGCACTTTTAACACTTGTATCGTAAATAACTAATTATTGTCCCAGTTTTTATATTCAACAATTCGAAAACATGAAAATTTAAGTTGCACATACAAACGAATTAATAGTCAGATAAATGTTTGTAACCTTTTTTTGGTAATATACGGATATTTTGTTTTTTATTTTTAAAATCTCTATTAATACGCTCTATATGTCCGTATCTCATAACTAACTGATAAGCAAATTCCTATTACATTATTTTATACATACATACATGGGTGCATATAGCCACTTTTAATGTTATGTATAATAATCTACATAATTGAATGGTCATAAATTAATACATCCTGATACTTGATTATAAGAAGATAACATCAAACATATATCATTTAATCATTATCAGATTTTCAATGCATTCATTATATTGGTTTAATAATGATTAATATCTTGAATATTAAGTCAACAGAATCTCGTTCAATCAAAAAAATATGCCAATGTCTGAAACTAATTTTAAAATATTTTAGATATTATAAATAAACAAAGCAAATTTATAGATCTTGTATAAGATTTACTAATAGGGAACAATTATGGAAATTTATTGAAAAAATCTGGGAAAACATTGTTAAAAAACTTAATTTTTTAAGAAATCTCATCGATTCTGTACCTAGAAGGTTAAGGGCAGTAATTGATGCGAATGAAAATCTATTGATTAGTTACGAAAATTAAATCTAGGTTAAATAATATTTTTTGCGTCTAATTTTCAGTGTGATAAATGCGCTGCGTGACTCTTCGAAAAACACGCTAAATATATTATTATAAAATTGTTATCAAATAAAGAAAAATGTATGTATAATAAATTTAATTATGAAGCGTAACAGAAGATTGTCAAATATTGGCGATATCATAAAGAATCCCAAAAATAAGCTATCAAAAGTAGCAACAATGAATCTGTTTTTTTCCGTACTCAAATATGTTCACTTCAAAAAAAACACAAGTTTCTATTTAGATATGTTATCATGATAAACAGATGATACTATCTATATTTCCCTATTTTAACTCCTCATCAATTTAGCTCATTATTTCGGCATTTATTAAGCCCTCATTACTAACATAATCTGTTACAGCCAATGCTACTACATCAAATGATAAAATGATATGTCCATTAAAAAATCAATAAATGAATATTGTTTTGACTGAAATATATCTTAATTAAAAAGTTTTCTTTTATCAATCGCAATAAGTATGGATATACATGCATAACTACATACAGCCTTGAACATATAATTACCATGCCCTCTATATTAAAAAAAATATTAATTTTTGTTTCTTATAGAAAATTTTAAATAATAAATGTCATGGAATTGTTTCCATTATTTATGTAAACCTTGTAAATAGCTAATCCGATGCGTTTTCAAGACAATTTCCTGAACAATATAGTATACAAGAAAATAAAATAAAATAAAAACTATTTAATTGGATTTTAAGTGCTGTGCGATAAATTATAACATATCTCTCTAAGATCTATCGTATTTTATACAAAATGAGAGTGCTGAAATAGATATAACAGAAATTGTAATGTATCTATACGAAAAATTATAATAAAGAAGAATCTCCCAAAATGTAATTTTTCACACTGTCCACAGTTTAAGAAGATGGTATATAATACAATAAAGTATTATAACTTTAAAAAGACAACAGAAGATATTTTAAGAGCGACGCAGTAAGTAAAAACAACATCGCAGATGGATAACCCCGTCAGAATGGCTGCGAAGTTAAACCCTTACACAACGGTAATTGAAATTCATGACCATTTTTATATTTAAAGTTAGGCTATCAAAAGCAAATCGAATGAAACTGCTGGAGTTTGCAGTCTCATACCTATTGCACCGTATATCAATGAGAAAATGTCTTGTAGTCCGATGAAACACGAATTAATCGGTAAACATTTAATTCAGATAATATGCATTCTTCGTTTTCTTCTTAATTTAGGCCTTAGACTTCTATATTCCACTGAGTTTTCGTTTGATGTTGATACACGTAAGTCCTTTCAGTGTTTAAGAGGTCCGCCTAAAGGTCGTTGTGTTCCACAGATTCCGTTTCGCGTGGTTTTTACTACTCTGCATCTTCCTGCAGATAAGCTGGTCCCAATATCTTCATCGTTGTCACCCCCATTTTACAAACTCCAACATCTGACTCTTGTTAGGGATTCTATATCTTAGTGTGTACCCCGACATGTTCCTCAGTATTTTCATATCTGTTATTCGTAGTATACTTTTATTCGTTTATTATAAGCCTTTGTTTCCACAGTATACGTCATTATGTCATTATTTACTCATAAATTTATTACACCTCTGGAGCTACGGATATTCTGCATGCTTTATTAGTTTTTCTTCTGAGTTCGTACGTTCTATCTTGACTTAAAAAAACTTTGAAGGCCAGGTAACTGAATGTCATAGCCTGTTCTATTGAGTCTTCCACCACGAGTTTGCACCTTATTGGCTCTTTGGAACCAATAATTTTGCTTTTGACATAGATATTTCCATGTTTAGGAATCATCCGGTTTTCGGGAAGAGTGGACAAACAGCGATCCCTTCACGAAAATCTATTTCATTTTCAGTTTTTATCACTGCGTCATCAACGTAGCATATAATTTACTCTCTCCTGTCGTTAGTTTATATTATGTATGAATTATAAATAATTTGTGAATAAATAACTTAAAAAGGTATTTTTAATAATATAAAATATTATTAAAAATCTGGTGTGAAGAACACAAATACAGGTTCACTATTAATATTTTTTGTGAACGTCTCCGAACATATCCATATTTCGCCTTTCTACAGGCTCATCGGTACGCCCCTGCTGGAGAAAGGATATCTTCAGACACATTCACAAAAAAGAACCACAACGCCATATTACAGAAATTATCCAGACCGAGCGTAGAAGTAAATTCGGCGCTGCCTGTTGTCAGACAACCGAAGTACCTTGCCCTGTCCACATAACCAATGCGAACCAACCAAAATTTACTTCTACGCTAGGTCTGGATAATTTCTGTGATATGGCGATGTGGTTCTTTTTTGTGAATGTATCTGAAGATATCCTTCTCCAGCAGGGGCGTACCGATGAGCCTGTAGAAAGGCGAAATACGTATCTGCGTCTCTGGGGAGGGATATGTTCGGACACGTTCACAAAAAATATTAATAGTGAACCTGTATTTGTCTTCTTCACACCAGATTTTTAATAATATTTTATATTATTAAAAATACCTTTGTATTATACAAAAACAATTAGTTTCATGACCTTTGTATATTATAGGAGATTTAGTTAATCGGCGATTTAAGGTATGACGTACTTTAATATGTATATATTTAAAATAATTCAACTCTAAAAATGTAGACGATTTTGCGTGTCATTCTCACAGCCGACACTCCAACCAAATTTCCCCTTTGCGGAAAAAGAAGACGAAAGACTTAAAATGCAAAAAAACACGATTATAAAATTTTAGAGATAAAACAGATACCCTAAACACACACTTATTATATGTAGTATAGAACACAAACAAGCTACTTGTACTATTAGATGTTGCTAATCCGTTTAATACGTAAAACCATATTTTAATTTTAATATGTAAATTCAGTATTATTTTAATTTAGCAAAATTTAGCAAAACAGAACTTTCGCTAATTTAAATTAAAAAAATTCGAGTTGCAGAAAGGCAATATATATATATATATATATATATATATATATATATATATATATTTATATCATTATTTCTTGACCTTTGTATATTATAGTAGATTTAATTAGTCGATCCGTCTTACTTTAATATGTACATTTAAAATAATCTTACATGTTTCGGCAATTAAAACCTACTATATATACACACACACATTTATATATATATATATGAAAAAATGTGTGAAAGCCGTATCCATCCGGGATGTGCAGACGTCGACGTTTCATAGTTATTACTAATTGTCAATACACCTTACCCAGAAATAGATACGACTTTCATTTCTAAACTGCGTGTATATATACTAATGATGATAAACGTAATGCTAATGAGAACTCATAATTATTGAATTCTCACATACATGCCATTGCCGCTCTAATTCGTTGCATCAATTTCTACACATGACAAAATCACCTTTGTCTAAGAATGTAGCCGCAACGTGTAACGGCGTCAACCGTCCAGGTTGTACGGGAAAATGGAAAAATGTGTGAAAGCCGTATCCATCCGGGATGTGCAGACGTCGACGTTTCATAGTTATTACTAATTGTCAATACACCTTACCCAGAAATAGATACTACTTTCATTTCTATACTGCGTGTTTATATACTAATGATGATAAACGTAATGCTAATGAGAACTCATAATTATTGAATTCTCACATACATGCCATTGCCGCTCTAATTCGTTGCATCAATTTCTACACATGACAACATCATCTTTGTCTAAGAATGAAAGAATGAAAGAAAGAATTTCATTTTCCCGGAAAACCTGGACGGTTGGCGCCGTGACACGTTGCGGCTACATTAGGCAAAGGTGATTTTGTCATGTGTAGAAATTAATGCAACGAATTAGAGCGGCAATGGCATGTATGTGAGAATTCAATAATTATGAGTTCTCATTAGCATTACGTTTATCATCATTAGTATATATACACGCAGTATAGAAATGAAAGTCGTATCTATTTCTGGGTAAGGTGTATTGACAATTAGTAATATCTATGAAACGTCGACGTCTGCACATCCCGGATGGATACGGCTTTCACACATTTTTTCATTTTCCCGGACAACCTGGACGGTTGACGCCGTGACACGTTGCGGCTACATTCTTAGACAAAGGTGATTTTGTCATTTGTAGAAATTGATGCAACGAATTAGAGCGGCAATGTATGTGAGAATTCAATAATTATGAGTTCTCATTAGCATTACGTTTATCATATATATATATATATATATATATATATAATCTAGTGAACTTAAAATTGCCCATTAAATTCTTATGACCAAAATTTAATTTGTTGGGGCGATGAAGCTAGCACAAATAAATTATAAATGTGAATTTCTTCAAAAGAAAAATACATTTAGTCATTAAAATCTATCAGAAAAGAAAATATTTAACGTTAAAAATTTCTTCAATAAATACATATCGGCGCAAAAATTTACCAATACATGGCAAATACTATCGAATTTAGAAAATAAAACGTTGATATTTCAATATAATCACATCACAAACACTAGAAAAAATTATTTAAATATATTCCATTAAATAAAGTTACATGAAATGTAATAATCTTTGTATTGTATAATTTGAATTTTATAAATAATTCTAAAATTTTCATAAATATTATTAATAGAAATAAAAAACGAATTTCCAAATTTTCTATTAACATAATATAAGAATTTTTATATAAACTACTACCATAATCAATAAGTAAAATTTTCATTTTTACTTATATATACAAATACTTTTTGACAAACAATTAAGTAGTTAAATAGCAAAAATTCTATTAAAAATTTTATTTTATTTTTTTATAATTTCCGCACGTTAAAGAAACCTTCTAGAAATTATTTAGAAAATAATATTTTGACCGCTATAATTATACACATTACATAAAAAAATGAATATTTCCAATATTAAAGAAATATTTTAAATGCGAATGTTAATATAAAAAAATTATTTTAAATTGAATTTGGTAATAGGTGTGATTTGTTTTTAAATTATCTACAAATCTAATTAAACAAAGTAAATACATATTTGTTATTTGTTTCATGTTTATATAAAAAGACTTGTAACAGTAATTTAAATATTTTAAATTTAAAAATTAATTTAAATTAATTAAACACAACTTTCATAATCTACCTTTTCAAAATTAAATCAGTTAAAATTTATTTTAGTGAGACATGATTACTAATTCATCAAAACCATTAACTAAATTCGCTCAAACATTTTAAACTATTCTAAATAAAAAATTAAAATTATCATACCTTTAAAATGCCCAATCAGATACAACTGAACAATTAGTAGAAAACACTTGTTCATTTTCTGGCAGACTTATTCAACAATTTCCTTCACCCGAATATTATTAATAGATAGTAGGTTAGAAAATGAATTTAATAGTAGTAGAAGCAACAGTGTTAACTTAATCAATAGCACACGTAGAAAACTTCGTCAATTAAATATGTGAATCTCACTTATATAAGATCAAATTGCCTTGCAGTCGCATACTCAATATTTACAGTCCTATATCGTTTTCTTATCTACTTATCGATTCTGAAAGATTCACATTTTTATGCTAATACTCGGTCACTAGTTTCTATTAAACAATTTTATTCGGCACGGTGAATTTTAACAAGGAAGGGATCACTCATTCAAGTCTCGTTTTAAATACGTAATTTATTAGTTATTTGCATTAAAATTTGATGTAAATTATGATAATAGCTCGTGTTATAACCGCTTCCAATTACCTGATTGTTTTACACGATAGACGTAGTCATAGGATAATGTTATTAATAATCATTAGGCACTACAGAAGTACCATTTCAAATATCATAAATTTAGTGTAAAAAGTACTTTTTATTTTTTTTTCTTAATTTTATTTATACAATTAATCGTTTCTCTAATTTTATTAACTATTAGATTCTATAAAATCTTGTAATTAATAATAACAGTAACAATAGTAATAACAGCAGTGAATCAGGTTGGTGCATAAGTTCGTAGCGTTTTTGGTTTATAGCATGAGAGTGCCTTGAGAAGAATATTGTTAGGCATACGTCAGTTATTTTAATGTCGTATTATTCTTTAATTGTATAGTGTTTGAATTTGTGCGATGTTTATTTTAATTATGAAAAAAAGAAAATAGATCAAGTAGGAAAAAAGCGAGCATTTCCTAGGTATCCTTTTGTTCGAGTTTAGCAGTGGAGCATCGGAAGCCACTAGAACCATTTGTGTCATTACAAAGAAAACATAATTTGAGTTGGTATAGTACGAAAATGTTTTGGGTTTTAAAGAGTCATTTAGATATACACGATTACCAACGGTAAGGAAGACCATCATAGTTTGATGGGGATCCTCTGAACGCTTTAATTAATGATAATCAACTAGGGAATTGGTCATTATAATGGTTAGGTACAACCAATCAACCATAATACAACATTTACATTTCATGGATAATATTTTAAAACTGGGTATTTGGTTGCTCTATGCTTTGAATGAAAACAGTAAGAATCAATGCGTCGCATTGTTTGTTATTGGTGGCAAAAATTGGTGCCTTCACGTTAGCATCAAGAATAGAAAAGAATGACATAGCCCTAACAAAAAAACAACTCCCCGAGCTAAAGCTGAGACTCACCTGCGTGATGTTGTGCATCTGATAAGAGAAAGACAGTATCGTCTACCATGAATTACTTCCGGGGAATTAAACCTTCACTGCTGAAATTTACTGTCAAAAACTCCGTCGGCTTGAAGTCGATTCAGGAAAAATTTAAGAAAAAAAATCCAGGAAGACATCATCTGTTCATTCACGATAATGCCAGCCCTCATACTGCTAACATTACAAAACCGGAGAACTCGATTGGGAGGACATTTCCCATCCGCCTTATCACCTGCTGATCACGCTTCGTCGATTTCCATCCCTTTCACTCTTTATCACGCAACCTTCAACTTTAAAATTGCTTCATCGCTTCAAAGCCACCGAATTTTTTCAGTTGTGGAACCGTGCAATGTTTATTTTAATTATAAAAGAAAATAGAACATCAAGTAGGAAAAAAGCGAGCATTTCCTAGGCCCCAGAATTTCCCAGATCTTTGGGAGACATTCGTAAATAATGGAGGAAAATATATTGTTTCGTTCATAAGTTGTATTAAAAAATTAATTAATTTAAATATTCAATAAAAACGCTACCGACCCAATATATTTGAAATAAATGCGGGAGGAAAAGTCATGACTGTAAGTTTAATGAGGAAGACAATTGACCTAATTAAATAGTTTTCAGTGCCTTCTGATGAGGCACTAAAAAGCATTACTTAAACTCAAATACAAAAAAACGAAAAATGATAAAAGGAGCTGTAACGTCAAGCTACATTTACATTATTCTAAACTGTAAATGTGAATATGCTAATTAAAAAAAATGCAAATATAAAAATGCAAAACTTTTGAACGTAGTATTAAATATAACCCTTGGATTTGCTTCAAGTTATTTAAATAAAAGTCTGATGGGTAAAGTATACTGTCTAGTGATTTATCATATATCCTTATTATGTCCGTGAAAACATCAGCAAAAACACTGTCCAGCAAGGTTTTTCTCTTATACATTATATACTCAAATGAATTTATAGTTCTATCACAGTGAAAGACGACTATAAAATCGGACCTTGTGTTTGAAAAGTTGAGTTCTCTTACACCTTCGATATCATTAGGTTCTGATTGCGTACCAGTATATTTTCTAAAATTCTGTAGTCCTTCCCTAATATGGCCTCTATCTATTTTATATACTTTATCAGTAAATTTTAGTTTTTCTTCACAATGGAAGACTTCATTTATTGTTCAAAACTATAAATCGGGTGATAGAACAGACATCGTAATTATCGTCCTATTCGAACTTTCCTGTTATTAGCAATGTGTGGCTATAAATAGCGAAACCAATGCCGTAATACTTTTTATATTAAATTTATACATATTTAATTATTATCCCCTTCAATATACACCCCTCCTCTATCACTACACGCTCCAATCGAATTTTCCATTGTGCAACAGTACTGGAAGTCTTCTTCTGTGAACTCGTTGTTACGTTATTTTATTAACTACCCTCGCATACATTGTAGTGCTTTACATTGATGTTATATTCAATCATTGGAAGACGCGACGCGGTGAACGTGCGTTTTGGAATCTTGGGTAATCGATCTTAACTTCTGATGGAGATATCGAACAGGTCGTGCCTGTGGAAAGAGTTATGATATGCTGTATCGTTCGTAAAATTTCGTGTTAAGTTTCGACTGAAATTATTTTTTGGGGTGGATATCGACCTTAAGTTTGACGCTGAAACTTTCGGCAACAACTTTCTCTTGGATTCAACACACACAGTTTTCGATATAAGCCAGCAAACATCTAAGAGTAATTTTAGAGCGAGAATAAAACTGAAACTGAGGTGAATACTTGCAAATTCCCGTTCTGCGAGAATTACGGAGCAGGTGATGACCCACTCCACCTGCTCCACACCTGGTAATTCGTCGAGTGACGTAGCGGGGAGAGATAAGTTTTGTAGAGTGTTGTTCTCGCGGATTACAAGTAATTAATATCTTCAAGTCATTGAAGCGCCTAGAACTGTAATTCCGTTTTATATTTCAGATATGCCTTTTTATAGTTAATTTAATATTTGCATTCTTTAATTCATTCTTACTTTTATTTAATATTCAAATCATTTAATAGTTATTTAACAATTAATAAATTAGTCTTAATATTTGCTTTCCATAGTTTATATAGCAATTTTCAGTAAAGTTAAATAGTGTATGTTACACAGTTACTTTTGTATATTTTTGTATGTACGATCGCCCGGCAGGCATGTAAAGTCATAATAGTCATACAGTCGTCACCTGGCGAATATATACAAGTCGTTTCATACTTTTTTCCAATTGTATATTTGTTAATATTATTGGAGTATATATACACCACTGATTACAATTCGACAGTAATTCGTCATACAACAACGTTCCGAAAAGATCCCTCCATCTTCACTGAGACCTTAGGCTGCGTACTGGCTAGTTAAGTTGTATTTTTTATTATCAACCCTCCTACAAAGATAAGTCCTTGGAACTCTACCGTATAT
Organism: Melolontha melolontha; assembly: GCA_935421215.2. Classification (NCBI taxonomy): domain Eukaryota; kingdom Metazoa; phylum Arthropoda; class Insecta; order Coleoptera; family Scarabaeidae; genus Melolontha; species Melolontha melolontha. The sequence continues at coordinate 52,426,425 of OW285240.1, forward strand.
CGAAATGTTACCGAAGCCAGTTTTGTGATATTTATTTTTGCTATTTCCCGTAGCATCGTTCATGAACGCATGCCGCTTTTCCCTTCACAGTTTCAACGGTCTAAAATCTTGTTCCTTTTAATGGAGATTTGATCTAGGAGAAGCCACGTCGTGCCAGGTCAGACGAATAAGGCGGATGATCTAACACTGGGATGTGCTACAGTGCTAAAAAAGCGCTTCGACAAAAAAAAACAAGAAAATAAAAAGTTTCGGGCGACGGGGATTGCCCCACCCACCAGCCCCTGCCAACGTCTAGCGCCCTACCCGGCTACTATGAAGCTTCCGTTCAGGGGTGAAGAGACCCAAAGGTACAAGAAAAAAAAAGAAAGTGGAATAGGGCGCCAGCGAATTTGGTACCGCTAGACGCCGCAAATTCGGAAATCATGAACACAAAATCTAGACAAGACACGCAGCGGGTAGAAGTCGTCCGAAACGATAACTAAGAGAGAGAAAAAAGTCTGGGCCAGGATAAGCTCCACTATTCTTTATTTTAATTGTGATATTAAAGGAAACACAAAATATCAAAATTAAACCAAAACAAAATGGTACTACATAAGATATGTCTAAATTAATTATACACAAAACAAAAAAAGATAAAGCGGAAATTACTATGTATATAATGAAAATTTAAAAAAATACTGTATAAACTCTACCCAGAAAATTAACCTTGTTAAGATACGTATTTATCTGGCTCACATATATAAATACAAAATTATAATCCCTATCTAATGGGCAGACCTGATATATGTCTGGAGGCTTTTTAATATTTTAAAAATACACTAAATTAAAATTTACAAAGTTATAATAAATTAAACAAATGTTTGCGGTTTTATAATATTAAAAAAAGGAACGAATGATTATTTAATTAAAATAACAAATAATAGAGAAAAGGTAAATCTTAATTTAGTCATAAATTTTAAAAAACTAGAAAACTAAATTTACTTTAATGTGTATATGTAAGAAACACATATACTTGAACACGTTTTCGACTTTGGGCAACAACAAATAAAAACTCGACGAAGAGATCTTTATATTTTATGCAAAAGTTGTTTTTTTTGTTAAAGTGTTGTAACGAACTTTGGTCGTTAAGGCATAATTGTATCGAAAATTAACGCGAGTTCTCGTTAATTGTACAAAACTCAAACCGCGCCGACACAATTATGATCTTTCGAGGTGTCCGCGTATATACAGGCTGATTCATTTTCGGCCCTCACCATGGGGATCGCGCTTATTATTGGAGATAGAGTATAGGTTTAAATTTGGCAAAGTTGTTAAATTTTGTGTTTGTTATAAATCCGTAAAGAAAATAGACCTGTGACAAATGACCTTCGTTATTTAAAAAAAAAAACGCGAAAACCCCATTTTCTTCTTTTACCTTTACCACAGACATTTGGCATTGTAGAGAAAAAATAAAAACACATCCTTGTGGCCATTTCTAAACCTCTATCCAGTGGTGTACTCTAAATTTTTATACGACGTTTCGTTTCTTTCTAGCCATCATCAACTATCTAATTTCTTATAGGCGCCATATTGGATTTAGACATCTTCAGAAAGAGTTTTTTTCTTATTTCAACCATGTACCATGTGCTAACTAAAGTTTTTGACATTAGGTTTTATTTGAAAGAATAAATTATAAGATTAAATAAGGTAGCCTTTGGAATTTCAATCTGTCAAACATTTCATTTATTGTTCATTAATAATACAAAAATGTCATACACTAACGAAGAGAAACGAGATATGATAAGTATTTTTTATTCTTCGAAACGAAATTCAACAGTAGCGAGTACAAGATAACAAAAACATTAATAAAAATACATAGAAAAGTAAACAATAAACAATTACAGTAAATATTCAATTATCTGGCCATCTTCGGTAATGCACAATTGGGCACGCCTTCTGGCATTTTGTACTGCCCTTTGTATAGTTCTTCTAGGACCTGCATCGAAGGCATTCTGAAGTCTGTCTCGTAATTCTTCAATGTTTTGTGGCGCATCTACTTTATAAATATTATTTTTAACATATTCCCATAAAAAAAATCTAGCGGACTTAAATCAGGTGATCATGCAGGCCATTCAACAACTCCCCTATTTCCAATCTAACGGTTTGCAAACTCTTGATTTAAGAAATTTCTAACAACAGCTGCATTGTGTGCTGGTGCGCCATCTTGTTGCCACCATAAATATTGTAATTGATTTAATGGGATATTCTCGTCAAGATAGTCAGATACGTATGTACGTAAAATGTTTAAATATCTTTCTCCATTTAAATGTTCTTCATACATAACTGGTCCTAAGAGACGATTTGCCAAAATACCCATCCAAACGTTTATTCCAAAACGATGTTGTGGTCTTCTAGCCCTGTTTTGTCGGGGATTTTGTACTGCCCAATAGTGCTCCGTATTTCTGTTGAACATTCCAGAATTTGTAAATTTTGTTTCATCTGACCAGATGATTTTGCTTAAAAAATTTTCGTCATTTTCTATCCTTCCCATTAACCAATTACAATATTCTAGCCTTCTCAAATTATCTCCAGGCAGTAAAGAGTGACTAACATGGATCCTTGTATGGTTTAAATCTACTTTTATGTAAAGTTCTCCAAACTCTGGACTGGCACAAATTTAATTCTGACGCTACTTCGCTTGTAGAAATTGATGGATTATTATTTATCTATAAAAATACAAGATTAACATGAAATTTGAAAACACGCTTTTAATTTACCATTTGTAAAATATCTTGTCGATTTTCATTTAAATTCCTGTTGTCTTGACCATTACGCGGCTTAGTAAACGATCCATTCTCGACCAAATTTCTGTCGAGATCTAGAAAAATGGTACGATGAGGCTGTTGTCGTTCTGGATATAATTGTATATATCTTGTACTCGCTACTGTTGAATTTCGGTTCGAAGAATAAAAAATACTTATCATATCTCGTTTCTCTTCGTTAGTGTATGACATTTTTGTATTACTAATGAACAATAAATGAAATGTTTGACAGATTGAAATTCCATGGCTACCTTATTTAATCTTATAATTTATTCTTTCAAATAAAACCTAATGTCAAAAACTTTAGCCAGCATGTGGTACATGGTTGAAATCAGAAAAAAAACTCTTTCTGAATATGTCTAAATCCAATATGGCGCCTATAAGAAATTAGATAGTTGATGATGGCGAGAAAGAAACGAAGCGTCGTATAAAAATTTAGAGTACACCACTGGATAGAGGTTTAGAAATGGCCACAAGGACGTGTTTTTATTTTTTCTCTATAAGGCCAAATGTCGGTGCTACAGGTAAAAGAAGAAAATGGGGTTTTCGCGTTTTTTTTTTAATAACGAAGGTCATTTGTCACAGGTCTATTTTCTTTACGGATTTATAACAAACACAAAATTTAACAACTTTGCCAAATTTAAACCTATACTCTATCTCCAATAATAAGAGAGATCCCCATGGTGAGGGCCGAAAATGAATCAGCCTGTATAGTTGTATATGTTTGTATTTTAAAATTGTATTATAACATTTTCTAGTGCAAGTTCATGTGTGATAGCTGTAACTGCATCGCAGCCCCCACCGTTCACATAAACGCAGTTTCTATGCGCCAGCGGCTCCCCCAGACCAGTCTCTTCTTTTTTCTTAGTTCGCGAATATATATATGTATATATATAAATATATATATATATATATATATATACATATACCCTGTTTTCCGTATAATCCAGGACGTTATTTCGATACTAACGTCGAATTAGCCGAGGAGGCCTCTAAGCGAGAATTACATTGCATTGGCCCTTCAGACTTTTCGTTTTTTTATAAAGATATCTTGGAGATAATTAAGCTGTAATTACACAGCTTCTTTCATTTATTCTGATATCTTTGAGACAGTTAAGGCTGCGCTTACGCAACTTCTGTCGTTTGTCCCGATTCTCTTTATATCTACAAACATCGTAACCCGGCGCCGTATTGATTCCAGACGTTTGCACCGGCCGATCTAAAGAACCCGACACTCTGTAAGTTATTTCCATCTTGTTCTAAGTCATAGTGATATTTGAACGATCATCCCACCTCACGGATCATTTAAATGTCGTGCACTTAGCCTAGAAATAACCCGCATCACACGAAAAGTTCTTTATTGAAGTAATTGATTTGATTATCCTCCTCCCCGTAGCATAATTACTTAAATAGATACCGTCCAGTGAGCCGTTGAGTGTATCATTGTTAAAATATCGTAAATCGTTTCCACATGTCATTAATTAAAAGAGAAAAATCACACATGACCTATATAAAATGTAAGACGCTAGGAAAAGTATAATTAGTGTGTGAGAATTTTCATTTTATTTAAGAGAGAAAAGAACTAATAGTACAAGTCACAAAATCGCAACCCTTTGTGTTTCACGATATCCTGGAGTAGAATATAGATTGTGCATGTCAATTATGGATATAGTTTCTTGTTTCATGGATGTAAAGAAAAATAACAATTGTATTTATCCCCAGAGATGCCTTATTGAGACGCCGACATACGGTATTTATTCCGTATGGTATTTAAATATCATTTATTACATTGCCGAAATTACTTGCTTAATATTTCCCGACCGAAACAACTAATTTGTGTTAAAAAGATGAGAAGTTTATAGGCCTATTTAGCATCCAGTTAAAAAAATGTCCAACTTAGCGAGCAAAGTAATAGAAGATTCAATTTTCAGTTTTCATAAACGTAGAGAAATTGTCAAAATAGCAGAACCTTATCTAATGGTTCCTATCTAGTAACACAATGTTCTGAATCACAACATCTCCACCGAGTTGAATTCTAAAACACACGATTTTTATATTAGTACTTTCTTTGTATGATTTTATGTTTATTAGCGAAATATAGCTTAATGATTCTATTTATTCAAATGAGTTATTCACAGGCAGCTATAAGGTGATACGTGCAGATAGAAAGTTTTCTTGTGTAAATAGACTGTGGTACTTTCATGCAGATGTTATTTAACCAATGCTATTATGAGGTGACGTTTTTATTTTCCCGGACTAGGCATGAAAGCAAAAGACTAGAACATCAATAAAAATTTTATTTTTCAATATCCTTGTCATTGAATACAGATTATTATCTGTATTCAATAACATCTTTAATCCATCATAAAAATATTCTTTTTGTTTCTGTGCAAAATGGTTTTCTACAGCTGCTATAAGTTTGTCAACATCCCTAAATTTTGTCCACTTAAGTGTTTTTTTTTCGAAATTCGGAAACAAAAAGTAGTCACCAGGTGCTAAATCTGGACTATAAGGTGGGTCACCGTTCTAAACTTTTTGGGGTGGTTCGGCAGTACATCAACTTTTGCTTCGATTCTGGATCAAAATGATGGACCTAAGTCTCATTTCCAGTAAATAGTCGGTCGATAATTAGATCTGGTTCGTTCTCATAAAACGCTAAGTGTTGTTCACATATCTCTACCCGGACACGCATTTGAAATGGCGAAAGCATTCATAGAACCCACCAAGATACTTGTGCAGAATTCTAAAGGCCGTGGTTTCTGAAACGTTAGAAAATCTGCTAATCGTCGCTTCGTTAATCTTCCAGTACCAAACACTTGGCTTTTTCAAAAACATCGGGAGAGATAAAATCTAATATCAAAACCAAAGCATATTATCATCGAATGTGGAGAAGCTCCAGAGACATTGTTTATTACAATGAGTTCAAGCGTTCGCGAGCTAGGGCAAGAGTTGCTATTCCTATAAGGCGTCCCATCAAACTTTTACTTCACTAGCCAAACTGACGAAGTCTATTGTTGTGACCGAAATACGTGTCTTTGGCAGAAGTAAATGTTGGAAAATACAAGGTGTATGTCCATGTGTACAGTTACAGATATTTGTAATGCATATCTGTTTAATTTGTAACAAATACGTAATGCGTGATTAATGCATTAATGTACTAAAATTTCTTTGGTAAACTAGAAGAATATTTGGCATTTACGGCGATGGTACCGTAATAAAATCAGCCATTCACAAGTGACTTTTTTAGAGATGGTAATTTCTGCCTTGAAGAATGCGGGGTCAGGAAAATCTTCCATCGTCGATCAAGATCAAATAAAGGTTTTAGTTGAACAACCATAGATAGCAAAAGTATTAAATATATTATATATATATATATATATATATATATATATATATATATATATATATTGAGGCATTGCAAGAAGGGCTCTTTCTCTGAAAAGAAATACAAAGAATACATGTAACTGTAATGTTTATATTTACTATGTAATTTAATACCAAGAAGGGGAAAAATTGATTCAAAGTATAAATACTTTATTATGACGACAAATTTGCCTTGAAATAATTAACTTATTTTTCTATTTTTTTTATTGTGATGTTTATATTCATTTCTATTTCAAATTAATATTTAACGCGATTTTATTTAAACAAATTTAACGTATTTATATTTAAATGTATTTGAACAATTAAGCCCCGCCCACAATTTTAACGGTGCATAACCCGCAAAGAAACAGATGTTGACAGAGTGATTGTAAACACATCAACATATGTTACCTAACTAAAGATATTTTATAAATCAAAATGTAATTTTTTTAACTGTTTTACACTGTAAAAATGTTTAATTTAATAATATTCAAAAAGATAATGCAAGTAAAGAATGGAGCGATTTGCGGCAAGTTATGCAATTAAAAAACAAATGAAAAGATTGGCGTCGGTAATTAGTAGTTGCAACGAGAGGTCACGTTTTTTTGTGCTCCGGCTTAATTAAAATAATTTGGCGAAAATATTAAGTGCTCGAGATTTTTAAGTCTACCAAACGTTTCACCTACCTACGAACTACCTGTAGACCAAATTTAACATCTTCCGACCAAACAGTTCAAGAGTTACGAATTTTTATAGTTTTCGATACGAAAACTACCCGCCCAAAATTTCACCGTACATCGAACACCATCTTTGAACGCTCGAGATCGGCCATCCGTTCAAGCCGCCGTCGGACTTGGAGATTTGGAAAAGTTCACATCATCCCGAGGGATAGTAGCAGAAATATTCTCCAGTTTCCCGCTGTGAAGACTTCTCCAGAACACAGGCGCAGCAATCAACAGAGGTTATATCCGAAGATTCAGGTTTTTGCTATTTTTACAAATATTATACGCGCCATTTTTAACTTGCTTATGAACACTTCTAGAACTTTTTTTTGTTTATTCTATAAACAATTATTTGCATTGCTTTCACCGATATTCAACCACTGTAATTTTTATTCAACATTATTTAAAACTTAGTATTCACTATTTCTAATATTAAACTTGATTCGATTTCACTTATATAAAATATTTTAATAAAGCACAAATATTTGCACTTGTCTTACACCATATTGCATTTGTACTGTAAGAATACCAACTGCTAAGTGTGTCTCCCTTATGATATATGTGTGTCACGAAACTGTTATATTTAAATTCTGAAATTTTTCAAGATGTTTTCTTATTAATAAAGTTAATTGTCAATATTTTACTTTGGTTTTTTTGTAAAGTACTTGAGATATTGTTCCATTTCCAATTAAATAAGCTACGTAAATAAATTCAAAGTGGAGAGAAGTGAACCTACCTTAACCCTGAGAGAGAAATAAGCTAGCCGATAAAAAAAAACAGATAAGTATTGAATAAGCCCGATTTAAATAAATTTTTTTATATATTAACGTCACTGAAATATAACATTTGGAGCCCAACTTTTTGGGGCATTTATAACATTCATCCATTCATTCATATATATATCCATATTATATTAAATCAATTATTCACATTTTTACATTATATTTTACATTAATTCATTCATTTACCTAGTACTAGAAACGTAACAATATATATATATATATATATATGTTTAATGTTATAGTTCATATTGCACTCATATATCGGCGTCTGAAATGAGAAAGAACAGATAAACAATGCATCAACATGTTTATAAATTAATACAACGAGAACAGTAATTCAAATTAACTTATTTTTATTTTTTATAACTTATTTTATATTTCTATTTCATATTTCTTAAATTCAAATAATTCGCGCGATACTACCGGTATCTAATTTATCCACATTGAAATATTGTATTGATACTGATTAAACACGCCCTCTTTTTAAATTTAACCAAAACACGTAAGAATGCAACTTAGAACACATAATAATGACATAACCTACATTTAAAAGTAAACAAAGTGTATTTGATAATTATTTAAAAAATTTTATAATTTAATTAGAAATGTAATATCAATTTAATTCAAAACACCAACGATGTTATGATAATAATGTTTCGAGGCTATTTGCCAATATAAAAATAGGCCATGAAAAATAAATGAACGTAGAGGACGCCGAAAAAGAATTTTACAATATATGGCCGCGTTTGTGTAATTATCCTAGTTAAAAATTAAAATACCATAATCGAACTTAACAGACCTCATCGAAATTATCTATATTTGAAACGCAGAAAATTAGCCAACCTTATAAGTAAAAACTAGCTTCTCATCATCGAAGATACGCCGTATATTGACGAAAGCATCATTACAAGTATCCAAACTTCAACGCGTGGGCCCTTTGGACGAACGAACGACGCCAAACCCATATCAAGAATACGAACGCCGTACTTGCTGCCGCTCGATTACAACACTTCCAGCTGGAACCAACACGCAAAATCTTGGAACACAGGTTCTTGAATGATCCATTCATAATTTCATTGCCTATAAAATTTACATATCTATAAACAAGTCACAATAACCTATATAAACTTTAATAAAAACTTCGGTATTTATTATCTATGCATCGTTTACCCTAGCTGAATATATACAAGCATAATTTAACATCCATAACACCGTAGTACTTACCATATTAGCATAAATAATCCTAAATATTCTTTAATTTAGTTTTCTTTGTTCACCAACACTATGTTTAGCAATATTGTATTTACACATGTTTAGATCATAATTCTGTTTATAGACACATGTCTGTCACGATCTTTGTTACAGTTCTCTAATTTTTGTTGCAATATATTTTATTTTTATTACTTCAAACTGTTTTATTCGTTAGCATTTAGTTGTTGAGTTATACATATTATATAGACACCTAACTACAATTAGGGAGATAATTCGCAGACCGACTTTTAAACCTGAGGAATTTTATTATCTATTATATTTAATATCATGCTTTCCGACTGCTGTTAGTGCATTTGTATGTACACAGAGGACGTAGGTATATTTGTGATTAATTTAATCACTGGCGCCCATTATTTGAAAATTTAACATTTTCAACATAAATATCACGCATTATTACTATAATAAGAGATAACGAGCTCAGTATCGTTTCAATATATATATATATATATATATATTATCAATACCTTATTTACCGTTAGGTGTTAAGGTTAAATACAAAAATCTAACAATTCCTTAAAGTTACAGTACATTAAATCAGTAAGTGCAGCCTATCAGAATCTATCATTATTATTTTATTCTAATTTCGTTCCGTATATCATCCTTGCCCATTCTTTCTTGTTGATTGCCATTCTTTTCGCCTCTCTCCCTGACATTCCCTCGGCTCCCAATATGTCTTCCACTTGGCTGTCCCACGAATTCCTAGGTCTACCTCTTGGTCTTCTCTGATATCTTCTTGCTTGCCATACTTTTCTTATTGTTCTCTCCTCTCCCATTCTTGTCAAGTGTCCAAACCATCTTAATTGATTTCGTTGTATATCTTCCTTCAGCGTCCGTACTTTAAGTTCTTCCCTTATTTTGCTATTTCTTACTCTGTCTCACTTAGTAATTCCCATTATTCCTCTTAAAAACCTCATCTCCATTGCTTGGATTTTGTTTTCCATTCGTTTCGTCAATGTCCAACTTTCGCTTCCGTATATCAATACGGGCTTAAATATAGTTTTGTAAACTGAGGTCTTAGTTTTCCTTGACACTTCTCTTCTTCCCAGGAACGAATTGTTCAAGGAGTAGTAAAATGCTGATGCTGCATCTAACCTGTCATTCAATTCTGCCTCCATGGTCCCTGTTTTGTGTATTTTCACCCCTAGGTATTTAAATGTTTCTACTTGTTCTATTTTAGTGTCGTCAAGTTTTATTTGTAATTCATCATCTTTTTTCCCTATTACCATAACTTTGGTTTTCTCTGCGTTCATTTTTAAATTCTTCTTTCGCAACGCCTCTGCCCATATATCTAGATTACGCTGAAGGTTGAGCTTATTTTTCGCATAAATCACCAAATCATCTGCAAATATGCTCTCTGCTATTTCTACCGGTTCCATGTTGTAGTATCCCACCTTCATTTTCTTAACTTTCATTTTCGCTTCTTTTGTCACATCATCCATTATTATATTAAATAATACTGGACTAAGGTTGCCTCCTTGTCTTAATCCCTCCGTCGTTACAAATTCTTCAGATCTTGTGTTCCTGGTTCTAACGTAGTTTCTTGTGTTCTTATATATATCTTTAGTACAGTTTATTAATTTTTGCCCGACTCCTCTCCTTCTTAGACTGTTCCAAACTAGTTCCCTTGGCACGCTGTCAAAGGCTTTCTTGAGGTCTTTAAAGGCCACATATATATTGTCATTGGTACATTTCTCTATTAATTGTTTCAGTGTGAATATGTGGTCCTGAACCCCTCTTCCCTTTCTGAAACCACTTTGTGAATCTTCTAGTTGTCTTTCCACTGTTCTTTCTAGTCTTTTGGTCAGTATCCATTCATAGAGTTTGGCCAGCGTGCAAAGCAAAGTAATACCCCTGTAATTAACGCAGTCCCGTTTATTCCCTTTCTTGAATATCGGTATCAATATTCCTATCTCCCAGTCATGTGGTATTTGTTCCTCTCTCCATACTTTGTTTAGTAACTTGACCATTATTTCCACAGCTTTCCATATATTTCCTATATATTCCATCGTGCCCTGCCGCCTTGCCCCTTTTTAATCTTCTCACGGCTTCCGACACTTCTTCTATTGTTATCTCTACGTCTTGTTCGTTATTTTCGTTAATATTCTCTTGTTCTTCTTTAGTTCCTATGTCATTGTTCTTTTCTATCGTTAAGAGTTCTTCGAAATACTCCTTCCACCTCTTTATAATGTCCTCATCTTCATCTAGTATTTTCCCTTGTTTATTTTTAATAAGATTCGTCTTATATGTTCTTCCGTGTCGAAGGGTTTTTAGTACTCTATAAAACAACTTTAGGTTTCCGGGATGGTCTCTCTCCATCTTGGCTCCAAATTCTTCCCATGATTCTTGTTTCGCTGCTTTTACCATTTAATATATTAAACGGTACTTTATTTAAGCATTTTGCAGTTTGATTACGTCGACTAATACGATATTTGGTTTTCTCACGCTTTAAAATCCACAATCTATTTCACAACAATCTGTAAAATTTATATTTAGGATTATTTAACAGAACAGGAACTAATTCAATAGCTTGTTCCTATAATTAGTTAGCACTCTATTAATTAAAATTTCAGTACTAACTAATATTGGTCTCTATTTGCTAAATCCAAGGGGTTAAGTCACTTGTGGTATACTAAGCAGCGCTCACAGTTCGTCAAGTCTCTCAAATAAATAACGTAAAGTTTGCTTTTCGGGTTCTTAATAAAACTAACGGTAACTTTAGACACACACGATATTAATAATAAAACGAATAACAATATAAAAACTAATTGCTAACAATAAGCACATTTATGTAAGTTCGCTCTGCGATAATTCGGTATCGAATGAATCCCAATCCCTTCTTCAACGGCTTATATATATGGGCCGCCGAGCCTCTCGATTTTTCTTAGTCTAGGTCAGTCTTTTCGTTTCTAGATCTGCCGAGAACGCGCGAGAGGTATTATACGTACGTGACATATTGTTGGATGAGTCATCACAATAAGCATAAAGAAAAACTGTGAAGCTGATTATTATAACACGACTTGTTTCTCCGAAGCGATCGACGAAATAAGTAGAAATAATCGAAATCGGCGAATTATTCTTTATCATCACAACGCCAGCTCTCACTCATGTTAAACTGTTGATTTTTAGCCACCAAAAATGTTGAATTAATGACTCATCATCCAGATTTACCAGATTTATGACGTTGTGACTTCTATTACTTACCAAACAACAAAAATAAAATGCATGGTGAACGAAGTCGCTATTGAATGATTTTTTAATCATTTCAGACCTATTTTCCACATAACACCACATCAGATTTTCCAGAATTTCTCGATATCGTTGTCCAATCACAGGGACTGTCTGACCATCTGTATTTTCGAAGAATATTAGTCCAATAGTTTTCTGTGAGGTTACACCACATCAGACTGTCACTTTTTGGGGTGTAATTCATGCTGGTCAATAGCACTTGGATTCTAAGTACTCCAAATCCTACAGTTTTGCTTATCAATGAATCGGTTAAAGTGAAAGTGAGCCTCGTCGCACATGATCAAATCATGAATTAATTCATTTTCTTCTCTGATCAATTATTGAATTCAGGCTACACATACTAATCTCATCCGATAATCAGCAGTTCTAATGCCTGTACCGATTGAATTTTGTAAGAAAAAAGGTGCAAATCATGTAAAATGCACTGGAGTAATGTGCATATAAACCCAATTGATTTGATCGTCTGCCAATCGATGTTGTTCGTTCTTCTTCAACACAGTCGCGCATTCGCCGAATGTTTCCTTCTGTCCTAGCAAAACATGATCGGTCAGCTGGTAGAATTTCCTTCCGGCACTGTGTTTTCTAAAACGTTACACTAAACAACAAATCGTTGATTCCGAAGGAGATTCTCGCACTTCGAAATGTCGGCAATATGTCCGTCGAATGTTGATGATAGACTGATGGTTTTCAAAATAGATCTCGATGACTTTAGTTCATTGTGCAGTTATCAACTTCTCCATGATAAACCTCCCTAATGTTGACTTACCTGAAAATCCTGAAAATTATTATCAGACCAAAAAATTATTAGAAATTCGAATCCTTTCATGACTTATAAGCAGAGACCGGACACATCGGGTTCAAATGACGTCGTCATTACGACGGACGATGTAAATAGTCTACAACATCTGTAAGTACATCACGCAGTTATTGAATGTACTATTGATCGGGCTAGCGCCCACATCTGTTTTCATCGAGAATTGCGACGTTTTTTCTTGGATATTTACAGTTACATTTCTGTTTTCATGGGCGTAGATAAAAGCATGTGGAATTTTAATAATTCAGTCTATTTAGATCATATTTCGTAGATAAATAAAGTGCTGTGAGATAGTTTCTTGTTTTCATAGTTTTAACTGTTAATTCCATCGTAATTTTTGTGATAGATCCTGTTTAATATCGTTTGATTGAATCTAGTTCTCCCAATTATTTCGACGTAAGTGTGCATTGAATTTCGTTCAGTTTCAATAACTTACGCATACATTTTTAGTTTTAATTTATTTAGATCTAGAGCATTGTTTAAGTTACTTTTTCAGATATGATATGGAAGAACCTCGAGAACGGCATCGTAAAACAATGGCGAGTTGAATTGACGGTCATACTGATTGTATGTCCATTGTCAGTGATTCCGAAATTTATTGCAAAATTTGTCAAATATCGTCAAAAAATTCCATGAAATCGCACGTACAATGTCACTTAGCATCGCAAACACATGCACAGAAATTGGAACCGTTGGAATCTGACAATTTTAACGAAGAACTCTGTGAAACTTTTATGGCGGCTAATATTCCATTAACTTAACAATCCCACTTTAAAAATATTTCTCCAAAAATATACTGGTCGAAATGCTCCTGATGAATCCACCTTACGCAAATATTATGTTTCTAAGTGCTACACGAAAGCAGTAGAACGCATTAGAAGCCATCCTTCAAATCAGTACCTCTGGATAAGTGCCGACGAAACTATCAATATATTAGGACTTTGTGTGGTAAATGTTGTAGCTAGTGTACTACATCCAACTATTCCATATAACGCATATGTAATAGCAAAAAAGTTATAAATATAGTTGATGCGGAAATAGTTGCTAAAACCATTAACGAGAATATTCAAAAAATACTTCATTCGGACGACAGGTACAAAGAAAAAGTACTTTTATTTGTAAGTGACAGTGCTGCATATATGTTAAAAACAGGCAGGCTATTAAAGGAAACATATCCAAATATGCTGCATATTACTTGTGTAGCACATGCTCTCCACAGAATCTGTGAATATATCAGAGACACATTTCCAGAAGTTAACAGACTTGTATCAGCTTTTAAAAAAGTTTTCAGAAAAGCACCATTGAGAGTAGCTCTTTACAGGGAAAAACTGCCATCTTTGTCACTGCCTCCCTCTCCAATAATAACTAGATGGGGGACATGGTTGGAAGCCACTAGTTTTTATGCAGAGAATTGCGATAGTTTACAAAATTTCGTTGCATGTTTAAATGACGATGCTCGGAGTATTTCTGAGTGCAAGGAAATAACACAAATTCCACATTTAAAAAAATCAGTTGTACTTTCTTCAGGAACACTTTGGAAATTTGCCAAAACTAATCACTTATTTTGAAAATCGAAATCTCAAATTAAATGATGGTTTAACGACATTAGATATGGCTATTAATAATTTGAAAAGTATTCCAAGTGACTTCGGATGTGGCCTTCGGCAAAAGTTAGACGCAGTGTTTAATAGAAATCCAGATTTAATAACATTGCGGCAATTGTGTCACAACATCTAACTGTAAAATACGCGGAAACAAAAGAATATTTCCGGTAGGCACCTATAACCAATTGCGATGTAGAAAGAGCGTTTCCTATTTAAAAGGATGTATTTCATTCAAAGAGGACAAATTTTACAGAAGAGAACCTTGTATTGCTAGTAAATATTAATACTCCTTTACTCAACTTGAACTACAAAATGAATAAATAAAAATGTATTTCGTATTTTGTAGCCGTATATATACCCGTTTTATTATTATAAGTATAATTATATAAATAAAATTAAAAACTTTAAAAATACAAATGTTCAATAGTACGCTCGTGGGGGTTGAGTCATCAACCTCTCGTGTCCGGTCTCTACTTATAAGACACCGAGTATATTTTAACTACTTCGCGATATATATTTTTCGAAGGATGTAAGTGTATGTTGCATAAACATGTAATACATAGCCATGAAGTACGTATTAAACTAAATTTAAAAAAAAAACATGCGAATGCTACTATAGAACGGGATACATAAACAAACAACCATTTCAATATTTGCTATTCGTTGTATGTGCTGTGGTGTCACTAAATAATTATAAGCATTACGAATATTTGAATTTTATACATACGTACTTGTAATTTACAGGAGTATAAAAAAAATAAAATACTCTATAAAGTATCCTAATTTTACTAATAAGCGAAAACAAATTTTGTATATATATATTTATTTATGTTTCCAATTGACAAGTTCAAGCACTGGAAACGTTGACATGTAAATAACTGACGCAGACTAAAATTTCGAAATAGGTAAATAAGCAATACGAAAAAACGCATCGTATACAAAAAATAAAAACACAGTAAGAACTTATAAGAGAATATATATTAGTAAATCTAAAGCTACAACATGCGAAAATTAAGTTACCTGCGTCGGGCGCAGGAACCTCCTGCAATTTGAAAATCATATTGGCGAAGACCCGTTTAAAGCATTAGACGTATTGCCGCAACCTCTCGGCTTATATTTTCTTTTAGGGCACTTATTATTCTTCGAGAGTTATTTTAAACACAAGATTTTACATATCTCCCAAAAGAAAAAATAACATGGCATTAAATTAGGCGACTATGGGGGCCAGTCTGTCACCATATTTGCCAATTATATATTGCCTGAAGAAATTTCTCTCATTTTATCCATGGACGAACTGGCGATGTGCGTGGTTGCTCCATCTTCCCGATGTTGTATCCCTCCAACTCCTAAAGTTCGGGTGCAAAAAGCTTCCTACGTTCCTGCGTCCCTCCAGCCTCGCTGTATATTTTTACTAACGTAATCATGTAATTAATAAGCGAATATTTTCTTGATTTGATTTATCCAACTCTCGAAGGACCAAATATTATGTATTTAAATTCAAATTATTTCTTTACTTAACTGTTTTATTTTGTCAATATACGAATACACAATGTTTTATGTAATTTTATGTGATGTTTGTATGTAAAACTAACTATGTAATTTGTCTAAATGTGTATTATCCCAAGTAATGTTGGTGTACGACTCTCTTCCTTTTTCCTTTAATTCTTCAGTGGTTATATTATATGACAACATAATTTGAAACATACTTGAGTGGGTAAAACCTCACTAAATTTGTATAATACAAAAATATTTTTAATAATATAAAAAATATTATTAAAAATGGGGTGTGAAGAACACAATACAAGTTCATTTATGTATTTTTGAATGTATCTTCTCCAAAGACGTAGATACGTATTTCACATTTTTACATGTTCGTCGGTACGCCCCTATTGGAGAAGAGACACATTCAAAATAAACATAACTACGTTAATATCTAGCCGAAATTATTCAGACAGAGCGTGAAGGAATATTCAGCGCTGTCTGTATAATAACAGCCGAACTAGACGTGTTTTTTATAGTCGGTAACCACCGTATCTATAAAAAACTGTATTCTCGTGTCTTCACTACTTGTCAGCGTGAGCCGAATGTGTATATGACAACATAATTTGAAACATACTTGAGTGGGTAAAACCTCACTAAATTTGTATAATACAAAAATATTTTTAATAATATAAAAAATATTGTGTTCTTCACACCCCATTTTTAATAATATTTTTTATATTACATATTAAAAATATTTTTGTATTATACAAATTTAGTGAGGTTTTACCCACTCAAGTATGTTTCAAATTATGTTGTCATATACACATTCAGCTCACGCTGACAAGTAGTGAAGACACGAGAATACAGTTTTTTATAGATACAGTGGTTACCGACTATAAAAAACACGTCTAGTTCGGCTGTTATTATACAGACAGCGCTGAATATTCCTTCACGCTCTGTCTGAATAATTTCGGCTGGATGTTAACGTAGTTATGTTTATTTTGAATGTGTCTCTTCTCCAACAGGGGCGTACCGACGAACATGTAGAAATGTGAAATACGTATCTACGTCTTTGGAGAAGATACATTCAAAAATACATAAATGAACTTGTATTGTGTTCTTCACACCCCATTTTTAATAATATTTTTTATATTATTAAAAATATTTTTGTGTTATATTATATGTTTACTTATAATATGTATAAGTAAACATATATATACACTAACGTTCAGAATTAACAATTCGATCATCTTTGTAAAAAAAAACAATTGTGCCTTCAATGGAGGTCGCACATCACGTGTTTGTTTATGTATTCTTCTCCATGAAAATGTGTCTCTTTGCTAAAACAAAAATAATGTTACTTAATGCCTCTGGGGTACGAAAACAGACGACCATCGTTCTTCGATAGGTTTCTAACCTCACATAGTCTTTCTCTTCCAATATCTCGACAAGTTGCATCTTATATGAATAAAAGTTGTTTTCAAAATTTTGTATACTGTCTTTTTTTAATTCATGTAAATGCCGCAGTTTTTTTAATTAATTTCCGTGGATTTTGTAAGATTTTGTCTCGATGATTTCAAGTGTAACTGTCGACATTAGTGAACTAGGAAACCTAGTAGAAAGCTTTGAAAATTTAAGCCTTAATACAAGTAAAGTAAATTTAATAAATAGAGTAAATAATAAAATAATGGCTCAATTTGAAGCTAAATATTTGGATTGTGTACCCCCATTTGACGGGAATACAGACGAATTAAGTAGATTTTTATCAATAAGCGAATAATAACTTCATTTTATGATTATGAAAATGAATTAAATTTCAGAAATGTCTATATTATGAACAGTATTGTAAACAAATTACAACGAAGTGCAAGACTAGTAGTAAATAAAAATACGGTCGACACATGGAATCAATTAAAAAAAGTATTAACACGTAATTTTGGAGATCAGAGGAATGAAAGATGTTTAACGAGATCTAGTAATGTAAAAGCAATAGCTAAACGAAAACCCACATGAATTTTACGAACGGTGTTTATTACAGATAGTAACAACATACGTAAATATTAATGAACCCGCGGAGAGTAAAGACGCGAAACAAAAGTATTATAGAGAACTAACTTTAAATACCTTTTTGGCAGGTCTTTACGCGTAATGCAACCAACCGAACTTTCGCAGGCGATACAATTTGTAACTTCCGAGGAGAATATAACATATTTACAAAATAACGCTAAAATTATACCAAATGTAAAATCATATAATCCAACAAAATTTTAAATAAAATTTTAATCAGTCATTTTAATCCAGCGTACAGACTCCAATAGCATTATTTAATTATAACTTTCAGCAACAATATCAAAATAGAAATTATTTCAATCCTCAACAACCATATCTAAATAGATCTTATTTTAATCCCCAACAACAATTTAAAAATAGAATTTCCACTAATGTCTGGAAACCGAAAAGTACGAACTATCAAAATCAAAGTAAACCGACCCCTATGAGTGTGTGCTCTACACAAAATAAAAATCGACAGATATATAACACCGAAATAATAGATCAACCGGGTGCAAGCACCCAAAATAACAATTACTCATGTAATAATTAAACTTCAATTTGCGAAGAACAAAATTTTCTTCTCGACGACCCTTCGAACGTAGAAACGTAATACAATATAATTGTAATGATCAAAAACAATTACCCTCTATAAAAATTATGAATCCCTCTTTAAAACTTTTAATTGACACAGAAGCGTCGAAATCTTTTATGAATCCTAATGTAGCGGAAAAATATTTTAAAAATTATATTGAAAACGACCCATTTACGGTGTCCACAGTATTTCAAACTTCAAGTCATAATCATAGTATGACAATACCTGCTTTTCAGGAATTTTATTCGTGTAAACTTCATATATTTAATTGAATGTAAATTTCATATATTTAATTTTCATGATATTTTTGATGGCCTAATAAGCATAGATATTATTAAAACCTTAAAAGCGAAGTTAGATTTTTTTAATTCGGAATTTTGTACCGACGATGTTAACTGTATACCGATGATATATCAGGAAGCCGGAAAAAATTCAATTTGTCAAATTAAACTAGAACCCCATTCAAAACACATTTCAGAAATACCGGTAAATGTAAAAAAACGGTGATACAATAAAAAAAGTGATACATATACTAATAAATTAAATGACAATTCAAAATTGGGAAATACCGGAAATAATAAGTAAAGCTATTTTGTGTTTTATTTGATTCGTAAACGTTAGTTCACGAATAAATAAATAAAACACAAAATACGTACTAAAGATGAAAACCCTATCTATACTAAAACGTATAGATATCCATTTGTGCGTAACAAGAAGTACAAAAACAAGTAAATTCAATGTTAGAACAAGGAATAATAAAAGAATGTAGCTCTCCATGGTCATCACCAATTTGAGTGGTCACAAAAAAATTAGATGCATCACAAAAATAAAAGTGGCGCATAGTAGTTGATTATACAAATAAAAGGAAAAAACGATTGATGATAAGTATCTCTTACCGAACATAACGGATGTTCTAGATAAGTGAGGTAAATGTATCTATTTCACCACATTAGATTTAGAGCCAGTGGTTATCACCAAATTGAAATGCATCCCGATGATGCAGAAAAAACCGCGTTTAATGTCGAAAAAGGACATTTTGAATTTTTAAGAATGTCATTCGGATTTAAAAATGCCCCGAGTACATTTCAACGAACAATGGATAACATTTTAAGAGGTATACAAAACGAAAATTGTTTAGTTTATTTAGATGATATAATAATTTTTTCAACTTCATTACAAGAACATATGGTACATTTAAAGAAAGTGTTTCAAAGATTAAGAGAAACAAATTTTAAAATGCAATTAGATAAATCGGAATTTTTAAAGAAAGAAGTAAGTTATTTAGATCACATCGTTACGACGGACGGAGTTAAACCGAATCCCGATAAAATTAGTGCAATAAAAAATTACCCTATTCCAGTGGCGATTCGAGGTGGTTCACGTAGCGAGTGCATAATTTCAAAATTAAAAAGTGTAATATAAAAACGCTTACCCAATCCTTATAAATTTCACCGACGTACTGTTCCAGACAGGTACTGTTCATTGTAGAGTTTGTTTTGAGGGAATAGTAAATATTACACTACACAGTTTAATTACA
Organism: Melolontha melolontha; assembly: GCA_935421215.2. NCBI lineage: Eukaryota > Metazoa > Arthropoda > Insecta > Coleoptera > Scarabaeidae > Melolontha > Melolontha melolontha. The sequence goes on from OW285240.1 coordinate 52,446,692, forward strand.
TCTGACGATAAACGAAGTCCCTTTTACATGTCTTTGACTTGCAGAACAGTTCTATCACTTTTTCATTAAAGTTTGGGAAATCATTTATACATTCTTTTTCACAAGATAACATAGTAAGGGCATTTAATCTCTCTTCTTTCATTGTATTTCTCAGGAAAGTTTTTATTCTCTTCAGCCGTGAAAACTGGCGTTCCGCTTCGGACGTTGTCATTGGGATTGTAATGACAATTTTTAAAAGCTTAACAACTTCATTAAAGGTGTCGCTTAATCCATCCAGCAGAAGACTTAGCAGACCTACAGCACCGACTTCTATATTTTGCCTAAATTCATCTCTAGAATATAGAACGCTTAATTCATTCAGTTCGTAGTCTGCTTTCATTGAGACATGGATAAAATTTTACAGCTTCTTTAAGGCAATCTTCCGGAATTTTTTTTTGAAAAGAGGAGAACTGTTTAAAAGAAATTAAGTTTGCTAATATTGAGTGCCCTGTATACCGAAATCTAGTTTTTATTTCTAGCATAATAATATCGCAAACTTCAATAGTTTCCCTCCTTCTTTGGCTACCATCAGTTACTCTTCGCCGCTTTGATGGTCGAGGAGTCAGTTCTGGGTCATTTTGTTTAACCAACTGATTATCTGTGTCAGCGATTTCGGTTCGAATTTTTCCAATAGCGCGTTTAAAATTATCTAATTGACATTTTGTAATTGATGAAACAATATGTCCACATGTGGCATAATTTTATGAAAAAAATTTAACCAATAGATAAAATTTTCCTCCTCTAAAATTCGCAAATTGGCACCAGCTTGATGAATGGTAGTTTGTAAACTAGCTTCTCCCTCGATTTGTTCTAGAGCTTCAATTATTTCTTGTCGGGCTCATATATTGTATTCACTGGCCTAGAATTGAAGTTCCATCTTATTTTTGAAGAACGAGGTAAGCTTTTTCCCTGAAGGAATTCTTCCAATCTTGCAGCTCGTTGTGGTGAAGTGGAGAAAAATGTACATAATCCCGTCAGATTGGCAAAAAAAATTCTGCAATTACTACTGCTCGATGTAGCATGTGACATAATTAGATTTGTCTGATGTGCATAACAATGTACAAAATTAGCCCTTGGATACTGGTCTTGGACATGTCTTTGCACGCCGTCAATAGCACCACTCATGACTGCTGCCCCATCATAGCTCTGTTCAATCAGTTTTTCTGGGTCATCAACAAGCAAACTAATTTCGTTAAGGATGGAGGCAGATAAAGAATTAGCATCATGTCCACTAGGCAGAAGAAATTTCCAAAATCTTTCGACCGGTCTCGCGTTCACAATATATCTTAAAACAACCACCAACTGAAACAGATTGGACACATATGTGGTTTAATCAGCTATCACAGATATGAAGTAGGTTGCTTTAATTTCACTGGCAACTTGTTCATGATACACGTTCAACATTGCATCAAGCAGCTCATTCTGTATCGTTTTTGATAATCCCTTAAAAACCGGTACTGCTTCGATGTGATCTCTGAGCGATTTATCCAATTCTGCCGTAAAATTTATCAATTCCCGAAAAATACCCTTGTTATTCGACGTTTGCTTTTCATCATGACCCCGAAGTGCCAGTTCAAACGCGCCACAAAATCTAATGCAATTTATTATTAAATTTAACACATGCCTATTTTATGTTACCTTTTCATTGTGTTGTTGAATTACTTTTCTATATGATGAATCTAAAACATTCTTAGACTAAATATATTTTTCAAATGCCCTTCAGAATCTTCATGTTTAATAATTTTAGCACTAAGATGAATTAAGTCTCTTATTCCGTTCTTTGACCAAGACGGTTCACCACCAAACAAAAGACACGGAAAACAAAACAAAGTTATTTTTAATTTCACACCCACAAATCCAGTCATTTTTCTGATAAATATCCATTTTGAATTTTCTTATAACGTCTTTACCTTTAACAGATTATTTATTTTCTAAACATAATTGAGGCATCGGCCGTTTAAGATTTTTTACTGCGATTTTTTCATCATACGTTAACCGCGAAAACGCGTTGTTCTCTAAAGCAGACACGGAATTCATTTTACAACGGCCGTGAGCAGATTGGACCATTTGCTCAGACGCTATGTATTATACGACATTGAAGTAGGGCAAAATACAGTTCTCCCCACCTTCAATGTAATGTTAATGGGTTAACGGAGCAACAGTTGGGCTTTGCTCATTATATCTGTGACGACGATCGGTGCATTACGTTGTTAGCGTGCCACGTTCCTCGTCAATAACTATGAATACATAATATACATAATAAATAAATACTTTCACAGTTAGTCGCCGCTTGGTTTGTGTCGTTTCATAATTCCAGGGGGCCAATTGCTCACTTGCTCTCATTAAAGAGCCGCCACTGCCCTATTCCAAAAACCGCGAAGGAAATTAAGTCATTTTTAGGATTATTATCGAAGATTTATTAAAGATTTTGCGAAAATCATTAAACCTATGACAAAATGTTTAGAGAAAGGTGCAGAAATCATACACAAACCTGAATTCACTAACAGTTTCAATACATGTATAAATATTCTAACAAATGAACCTATTTTAAAATATCCAAATTTCGAAGAACCTTTTGTTCTAACTATAGACGCTAGTAACTTTGCGATAGGCAGCGTATTATCACAAGGACCGATAGGTAAAGATCTTCCAGTAGCTAATGCCTCAGAAATTAATTACAGCACTATCGAAAAAGAACTGTTATCAATTGTATGGGCAACGAAATATTTTCGTCCTTATTTATACGGTAAGAAATTTACGATCGTAACAGATCACAAACCACTACAATGACTATTCTCATTAAAAGAACAAAATTCTAAATTAGCAAGATGGAGATTAAAGTTAGAAGAATTGTATTATCAAATCGTTTATAAAAAGGGTATTAATAATAAAAACGCAGATGCATTAAGTAGAATAGAAATTAACACTAAAGAATTATTTAATTATATAGAAAAGTTTAATGATAAAATAAATCAAAATAAAGAAATTAACAATGACCACACGGAATCAATAGCAGTAAATGTAGGTGAAAATAAGATTAATGATAATAATACAGTACATACAAACCAGTCGGAAAACCCGATAATAGAAACTCAGACCATAGATAAAGCGTTAAATATAAGTCAAAATCAAATAATCGTACAATATGTATATCATTCACGGAAACAAACTAAAATCGTAAGAATATTTGATAAACAAAGAATAGTGGTACAAATATAAAAAAATAATTTAAAAAAAAATAATATTATAAACTTTATTAAAGAATATGTAGTACCTAACATATCTTATTAAATATTATTTGAAATAGATGAAATATATCAATCATTTTTAGAAGTAATTAGAAAACATTTTAAGTACCCGTCCTATAAATTTTATAAATGTAATTTTAAATTAGAAGATGTTATAACTGAAGATAATCAAAAAGGAGTAATTCGCATGTACCATGAAAGTAAAACAAATCACAGAGGAATTAATGAAATGGAAGAAAGAATATTGGCCTAAAATGAAAGAAACTATATGGAAATTTATTAACGTTTGTGAAACATCAAAAAACAAAATATGATAGAAACCCTCCTAAAATTAAATTTAATATAACGAAAGGATTTCTCGCTGTAGAGAAATCCTTTCAAAATTCTACACATAAATTTATTTCAAATAGAAAAACAAAAGTTCTTAACAATCATTGATAGTTTTTCAAAATACGCACAAGCTTGCCCTCTATCGAGTATAAATTCATTGAAATCGTTAATCATTTATTAACCTTTGCGTACCCCTTAGCATAGTATCAGATAAAGGCCCTGAATTTAAAAATACAGTTTTACAAGATTTCTTTAAAGTTCACAATATAGATATTCATTTTTGCACTCCTCATCATCCTGAATCAAACGGAATGATAGAAAGATTACATTCCACGCTAATCGAACACTTGCGTATATTAAAAATAAAATTTCCTAACGAAAACACAATTACTCGAATGTTATATAAACTGCTGTTCAATTGAAGTGGTCCACTAATGAAAAAATAATATAAATCAACGTTTTTCCAAAATAAATTAACAAAAAAGCAAAAGGCGGCAGGAATATAACAAAATATGTATTTTTTAACTATTAAAAACCATTTAAGCACTAACTTAATGATAAGAATGAATAAATTGTTAAAAAATAAACTTATCTGATAATTCAAAAAAATCATGTTTTAACTAAAAGGAAACATTTTTTACATAAAAAATAACTTTAAATGTGGCAACTTCAATTTTAATATTTTGTAGCCCCCCCCTCGAGCTCGTGACACAGCTAAGCATCTTCTTGGCATGTTTTCTATTAGCGTATTGATGAATTCTTGCGGTATTCTTTCCCATTCTTCTCGCACCGCTTCCGTGAGTTCATCTAGCGTTGTGGGAGGACGAGCACGAGATCGCAACTGTCGATCAAGTTTGTCCCAAACATGCTCGATGCAATTGCAACCTGGAGAATTATGGGGCCATATCATTCTTTCAATATTATTGGTAACAATGATATCCTCGACGATGTGGGCTCGGTGGGGACGAGCATTATCGTCCACAAATACGAAATTTCTTCCAAAATTTCGGGCAAATGGTACAACTATTGGCAAAATACATAAGTCCCTATACCTCTCTGCATTCATGGATTGATTTCTCAAAACCACCAGCTCGGTGCGACCGTTAAATCTTATGCCACCCCAAACCATAACACCCCCACCTCCAAATGGCACACGTGGGGCCATGTTCCTTTCAAGATACCGTTCTCCACGCCTCCTCCACACTAAAACTTTACTATCAGAATGATGTAGAGTGAATCTGGACTCGTCAGAGAAAAGGCATCTTCTCCAGTCGCGGGCCTCCCATGGTAAGTGATTTGCAGCCCACTGCCTCCTAGCGATCTTGTGTTGCCTGGTCAACATATGGCATATGGCCCTTCTTCTAGCCCTTAAACCAAACTCGTGCAGCCTTCTTCTAACTGTTAGATTAGATATAACCACTCCTGTAGCTGCACGAAGATCGTTATTCAATGTCCTAGACAACTGAACTCCATTTCGTCGTTAAATACTGATCTTGTGCAGGAGTTGTACTCCTCCGACGGCCTCCCCCATGAGTAAATCTTACACTACCACTTCTACGAAATCGTATTGCAACTCTATTAATGACACTGTGAGATACATTATAAATTCTAGCCACTTCTCTGTTGGAATATCCATTTTGTATTAATCTTAGGGCATTGTTCATAATATCTTCACTAAGACGCGGCATTTTTATTAATTTAAGTTACTTAACCCTAGTTTTAAGTCAGCAACAAACTGACAGATATAAACTAATATCAAAAAGTCAATGCCAACCTAACATTTTGTGTGAAATATTCCCCTAACTTAAAAACATATTTCCATTAGAATTTAATCCAATAAATTAATAAAGTATCATAAGTTAAAATTTTAACAAAACGAACATTATATAAGACTTGCTGCGTTAAATAAACTATAAAACATTTAAATTCGTCATGCTATGCATTGCTAATTACTTAGACTAAGAGTAACATCAAACTTTTAATAGTGGACCACTTCAATTGAACAGCAGTTTAGTATAATCGGTTATAATAACAGTATTCATTCAGTCACGAAAAAGAAACCAATTGAAATTATTACGGAACATATTGATAATGATGATCCCCTAAATTTAAGTTTACCGAACGTTTATATTCAGACTACGTTCAAACGCATAAGGAAATAATGTCTAACATGTATGAACAATTAAATAAAAAACTTCAAGAAGATAAAATAAAAATTATAGAAAATCGTAATCTCACAAAGAAGAAGCTGTAATTTATGCACCTGAACAAAAAGTATTCAACAAACAAATTAATAGAAATAAAATATGAAATATTTATACACCACATATCGTAAAAGAAAATAAAGATAAAGTAATAATTACAGACAAAGATTGAATAATACATAAGGACAAATTAAAAAGGCAAAAACAAATCCATATAATTTACATTTCAGATACAGAATAATGAATGCTCTAGAATATATAATTAACGGGAAATTATGGGAAATTTAGACTCAATGGATGCCGGACAAAATATTAGAAAACTTAAGGGAAAAACTTAACAATTTAAATATTATAAATACTTTTAAAGGAGTCTGAGAGTACACCTCAAAATATGTTGTTACCAATTAGTCATGAATATTTATTAAAATATTACGAAGTGATAGAAATCAAAGCTTTGTACATTGGTACACAAATTTGATTTTATTAGTTCCAGTTGTGTTACCTAAAATTTATAACTATTATCATTTATTTTCAATTCCAAATAATAATTCAACAATCATTCCACAACACACGTTTTTCCTTGCAAATAAGAACGATTACAACGTGTGTTCATTTGAAAAGTCAATCTAGGTTACTTTGAAATTTTGATAAAATAAGACGCATATATATTAGTATGTGTTTGTTGTTCCGTAAACGTAAATCCAAATGACATTTGATAATGTCAATCACATTTGTTATTTATTTGTATGTATGAAACTGTCAAAATATACGACTTCGTAGGTTAAGTAGTAAATTTTAATTTACGACATACTTCAAAATGTTCTCAGTAAATCACATGCTACTAGATTTTTTCAAATGAACACCCGTTATGTATGTAGGTCAAATGTGTAAAGATTTAAATAACATTTATTATTGTCACAAAAAATTATGTATTGTAAATTGTATCTTTCAAATTTTAATCTAAAAATGAAAATGATCCCAAATGTAAATAAATTAATGTATGCCAAAGCAACAAAATAATATTATTATCGTCATAATATCATTAGTTATGTAATGTATCGATTGACATGGCCAAAATTAAAATTAAGGTGGAAAAGAAAAAAAGAAACCGGCGGAAGAAAAAGAAAATTCCGAAAATCCGGAAATAGGCAACAAACCCTTCTTCTCCATCAGGAGATGAAGCCAATCTTAGGCGGGGGTGTTATATAATCGTCCTTATGCACTAACGTTAATATGGGAAGTGCAACGCAGCATCACGCCAGTGATTTTTAGTATTACGATAAAGAGACGAGGTATTAAAAGCCAAATGCAAGATACATTATTATTCATTATATCATATGCATTACTATACATTAATTACACCGGATTCATTATAACGCTTCACGTAGAATCCAGTACTATTTATTTTATTCTAACGCACGCTTCACATATTATGTAATTTGATTATTTTTTGAATAAACGATAATAAAACTAATTTAAATGTTTTAATTTTAAATATAATTAAAATAAAGCTTTTTAAAAAGACGTAGTGAGGGTTGTAAAATATAATTTACGAAGAACACTTTAGATTTTACTGGAAAAGGTCGTTTTCTTTTAAAAACAAAAAAAGTTACATAAATGAAAATTTACGTTGTATTCTTAAAAGTGGGATTATTTTAAACCCTGAAATATAGCAAAGAAAAAAAGTTGTAATGTTGCTTTAAATTAATTTATAATAAGATTATGGATTAAATTACGTAGTATAAAGGAAAAACAAAAAATAATTGATTAACGTGTTAACTCTCAATATTTATAATTTAAAAATAGATTAAACAGTAATTTCTCACTCAAAGTATTTTAACTAAGAAATTACGTGATCTTTTAAAAACTAAGTAGGAACTTAAATTGGCTAATGCGAGTACCTAATATTTGAAATTATACATAAAAAAAAAATAAATAAAGTAATTCTTAACTTTGGTCCTCCGAACTTCGGAAGTGGGCGATCCTAATTTCCGCTGAGTGAATGTAGCCGGGAATCGACCGCATATATTTTTCGGCAGGCCGTAAAAATAACTGTTGGAGCTTCAGTATCCCATGGGAAAAAAACACCTATTTAAGGGTGCAAACAAATGAATAAAAATTAAAAGAAATTAATTAACTTCGGAATTACATACCTGAATGTACTAGTGTTATATGTCGGTAATGGGAAACGAACTCCTCTCGCCACCATAATCTCCCTTAATAGGTAAATTAGCACTTCCAATAAAGTACGTGGAACTTGATTAAATCCCTTTAGTACAGGAGGGCATGGAACAAAAACGATACCTCTTAATAAGCGATCATAAAGCCCTAAATTCAAGAATCCACGGGGTGAACGAGTGAAAATTCGGTCGACGGTATCACGACTGATAGATATTGGTGTCGACCTTACATCTGCGCGACAATCAAAAGGGGGGGAGCAACAAAGACAGCTAATATAAAAGGATTATCAAAATTAAAGGAACAAAATGGTAAAGGAAGAACTCTAATTTGCGACAAATAATTAAGTCTCTACGAACACGTAACAAAGTACCGTGGAAGAGACTTTAGAGTATCTTCTGGGGGTACACTTTCCAGGTTCGGAGCGTATGGATGATTGTGATACCAATCAAGTTGCCACCTCTTGGAGGGCGACTAGGAATGATTGGGAGATATCAAACGAGATCTTCAAGCCCCATTTAATTAGATGGGCGATAAGATCGTTTGAACCATATAAATCCGCAGGACCAGACGGGGTGTTTCCCAAGCCCCTTCAAGAGGGAATTGGGGAAATTATGGGTCCTCTATTGGAGATATTCAGGTCTAGCCATGCTATGGGTTATATCCCTAGGGCATGGAGAGAAGCTAGGGTAGTGTTTATTCCGAAGCCCGGAAAAGGAACATATACCCACCCTAAATCATTTAGACCAATTAGTTTTACCTCTTTTATGTTGAAGACTATGGAAAAAATTGATATATTTAAATATTAAAGAAGGGGCTCTGGATAGATCTTCTCTACACCGACTGCAATGGGCATACCAGGTGGGAAAATCAGATGGGGGTGCCCAGCATAGCCTGGTGAGAGGGCTCGAAAGGAGCCTACACTACAAGGAAATTGCACTTGCAGTCTTCTTAGACATAGAGGGCGCTTTCGATAACACCTCGACGTCTTCTATTATTCGATATTTAGGAGATCGAAAAATAAAAAGCACCACATGCAACTGGGTTCATAACATACTGCGTAGCAGAGTAGTTCATGCCCAAATGCAAAACAAAACGATCTCTATGAGGACAACAAAAGGGTGTCCTCAAGGAGGCGTATTGTCACCGCTACTATAGAGTTTAGTAGTGGATAATCTCCTCAGGACATTAAATGACCGGGAATATGGACGCATGGGTTCGCCGGTGACATTGTCACAGTGTCCCAGGGGAAATTCCCGGGGAAAGTGATGCCATGATATGGTGCATTGAGGAGGGATTAACTGTCAATCTTCAAAAAAACAAGTTGGTAGCCTTTACCAACATGAGAAAACTAAACGATCTGGGTAGAGTAAGGCTGTTCGGACAAGAGTTAGAACTGACCAATGAAGTGAAGTATCTAGGCATAACACTTGATGCGAAACTGAATTGGAGTAGACACCTAGTCAAAGTGGCAGACAGGGCGGCGCAGCTCTTCTGGAGATGCAGAAAAGCTGTTGGCAAGACCTGGGGACTAAAACCAAACACATTTGGTACACTGATTGTACACAGTAGTAATAAGACCAACGATTACCTATGGAGCAGTTGTCTGGTGGAGGAGGACGGAGCGGACATCGTCGGTGGGGCTCCTCACGACTCTCCAGCGACAGGCGCAGGAATCACGGGAGCTATGAACAGCACGGAAACCGTTTCCATGGAAGCCATCGTGGATCTCCCTTCGCTGGAACTATTTGTAAAGGCGGAGGCAATGGCTGCGATACTGAGGCTGAAGGCCAATCACGTATGGTGTCCTAATAAGGATATAGGGAGCCATACAGATATCACAGGAACTGTACTGGAAGAGCCGATATTTGAAATGCCGGCGGACAGTATGGCACCTGAAATTATGTTTACAGCTAAGCTGAACATATTTATACCGACCAGGGAACAGGCAAAAAGTCGCTCGATCGATTGTGGTGCCGGCACCTGGTACACTAATGGATCACAATCTCGCCAGGGGGCAGGTGCAGGCATAATGCGGAATGTGGCCTAGAAGGAAGATATCGATGTCTGGGGAAACATACTACGGTTTTCCAGGCCGAATTGTTTGCAGTCGCAGCCTGCGCGTAGGAAATTCGGGAAGCCGGCTGCGCAAACAAAAAAATTATCATAATGACTGATAGTCAGGCAGCTATTAAAGCCATTATGAACCCATCTACCAGGTCTAAGCTGGTGAAATATTGTAAACAGGTCCTCAATAAACTGGCACAAGATAATACAGTGTCGCTGATATGGGTGCCAGGACATGAGGGAATTAAAGGCAATGAGATAGCCGACAAACTGGCCAAAGAAGGTACTAATAGGAACTTCATAGGACCAGAACCTGTATGTGGAATCACTAAGGATTCCGCTAAAAGGGAGATCTGGTTATGGCTAGAAAAAGAACATAAAAATAAATGGAGGTTAACGGAAGGTCAACTCCATACCAAAACGCCAACCTAATTCGTTGTAACAAAAAATAAATTAAAATAATTACCGAGTTAATAACCGGACATTGTCCTTTAAGGAAGCATTTGTACAGCATGGGCTTGGTTAGCGAGCCCTGGTGTAGATGTGAAAAACAGGAGGAAACTAACCTTCATGTAATATGCACGTGTGAGGAACTGAAGGAACTCAGACAGAAATATTTCGGGAGAGATCTATTGGATCCTGCGAATGTACTCAAACTTCCCCTGAGGAGGATGGTGGATTTTATCGAGGACACAAGACTAACAGAGTGGAACTGGGAGATCTATTGGGGATAGTACAAAGAGCAGTGTGCTCAAGTGCCTGGACATGATGGCGTCCAACCCAAAACAGAAGAAGAAGAAGACGCAACAAAGTGCAATAAAAATTATGGATACTTTTTAGAAAATTTTACCGAATGCAAGTTAAGTTGAAAAGGAGCACGAGTGTCCTTTTCAGTTTAACTTGCATGAGTTCAAATTGATTAAAAATTACCGATTCATTTTTATTGCGCGACTTATATTTAACAGAAAATTTTATGGATCGTGAAATTTTAGTCGCAGTGACAATTAACAACTGATTTGAAGTTACCCTGGAGAATTGTTTATTCATCAATAATTTTACAAAACTGTGCATTTTACAAGTGCTGTCACATTTCACGCAATGCCGAGATTTGGAAACGCTGCCGAGATTTGGAAACGCTGCCGAAATTAACCAGTAAATAGAGAAGTTAACAAATACGAAAAAATCAAAATTCTATATGAAAAATTTTGTGTTCATGGAAATTATGTACTGGAGAAAACGACTTCTGTACAAGAAATTAGTTCTATTTTGAAAGACTGGGCCAGCAATATGCGCAAAAAAGATGGATCATTTTACAAAGAAACTGTTCCAAGGACAATGTGGAAGGTTACGACCAAAGTCGTCCAATAAAAATAGTCCCGATTTTGGCGTCACAGTAGATCCATTTAATGATATAAGATTTAAATCTGTAAAAGATGCAAGATACGCTACGCGAAAACCACTCCAAATGACACCGGCTAAACGAAAAACAAGTTCAAGCGCATTTACTTATGAAGAATTCCTGAAAATTGTAGAATTATTTGATGAAAACACGGTGTTTTCATCAAATCACTCGGTGTCAGACGGCCTCCAAAAAATTCTTCCATATTATATCCTATGAATTAGCGTTTCGAGGGAACGAAGTTATTAATTGTTTACTGGATTTCTTTCAAGAAGAAAAGTCTGAAAACAGTACAAAAACAAATAAAATTGAATATAATCCGTTGTTTACTAAAACTCGGCAAGGAGGAAGTAAAATGTTGTCAGACAGCCAATGGTTAATCACAAACAAGGCAAATGAAACTATTTGCCCTATACGATAACTTAAAATGTTTTTTCTTTAGTTGTGTATTAATTATTTTGTTGAAGATTATACAAAAAGCTGTTGTCAAAAAGAGGTGGCAACGTCAGAGTAAATCGTCTATTTCTTACACCAAATCTTACACCAGTTGGAAGAAATGAAATGGCCAGATGGACTAAAATGTCAGCAGGTTTGGATGGCAAATCTAAATTTACAAGTCATTCACCCCGAGCAACACCTGGCAAAAGTAGGCGTAAACGAAATGCAAGTAACAAAAATAACAGGACATGGTAATGTGAATTCAATTAAACCTTACTTGCAACTCGATAGAGCATTTCACTCAGAAACTGAGAAATAATGAAGGCAAACTATGTAGTATTTCTTCAACTTCTAGAACTAATATTAATTCATCAGAATAAAAACAAACGTTGACTGGTTCAATTATATTATTAATTATAACCACTGGGTTTTTAATTATAAAAATTTTAATAATTAGATCTTTTATTGTACTTTGAATCTTTGCTGCGCAATTAAACATTAAAAACTACGTTTGTATTAATTTTCTCTACAACATCGAAAAATGTTCATATCAAGAGTGTAAATTGAATCATAAGAAGCTACATTTTGTACTGAATTTCATTTTGCATCGGTTGCTAGGCAAGTTGCTAGACAACAAATGCAATTTGAAATATTTCGTGTTCGGTCTGCTGTTTTTGATAACAAAAAGTAAGGTGGCTTAGAAAATATAACGCCGAACGACAAATGTCATCAGTTTGTTACAGTTTGTGCATTACAAATAATTTCGTAGTTATTTCAAAGAAACCAGATAATTGATATGGAAAGTGATAGTGATAGTGACTTGGAATTAACACCTCCAAGTATAACAGAAGCAGCAAATTTAACAACACTAAATCTATTGCCGGAAACATCGAAGAAAATGTACAAACGGACTTATAACCTATTTTTGGAGTGGAGAGGAGATCGGAACGCCAAATCGTTTTCCGAGAACGTCTTAATGGCGTATTTTGGCAACTTGGCAAAAAAATTCAAAAGTTCCACATTGTGGACACAATACTCAATGCTTCGAACGACTCTCAGTATTCATAATAATATAGATATTGCAAAATACTTAAAACTGAAAGCATTTCTTAAGCGACAGTCCGACGGCTACAAACCCAAAAAGTCGAAGATCTTTACATCAAATGACATCAATAAATTTATTAAAGAAGCCCCAGATGAGATCTATTTAGCGACAAAAGTAAGTTTTATATAGCCATATAATGAAATATATATTTAATCTATATTTTAGGTCGCATTAATTATGGGCATAATGGGTGCATGTAGAAGACATGAATTACATCAAATGAAAATTACTAATTTCAATGATTTGGGTTCAGCTGTTTAATAACTATACCAGATACTAAAAACAAAACTATACGAAGTTTTACTGTAACTAATCCTTATTATGAAATTTACAAAAAATATGCAAACCTCCGCCCTTCAAATGTAAATGGTACATGGTTCTTAATTAATTATCAAAACGGAAAATGTACCGTCCAAAGAATAGGCGTGAATAAGCTTGGAGGCATGGGAAAAGAGATTGCTAAATATTTAAATTTGCCAAACTACGAATTATACACCGGGCACTGCTTTCGTCGATCTTCAGCAAAAATTCTTGTTGATGCTGGTGGTGACATAACTAGTTTGAAGCGTCACGGTGGCTGGAAGTCCACGACAGTCGCCGAGGGATATATCGATAAATCGGAGAAAAATAAATTTGACACAGCTAATCAAATTGTAAATGCAATACAGAGCATTTCAAATATACCATCGACTTCAGGAATAGGAAATCGTGAAATGCCATCTACTTCGACAATGGAAAATTGTCAATATCAAGAAAATTTTAGTATCCAGCATTCCACAAGTTCTCCAAAAATGATTTTCAATAGTTGCACATTTAACTTTAACAATAAATAAAATACGTAAGTAGGAAGTTATTTCATAGTTCTTCTTCTTAAATGGTTGGGCACTGTCCAGGCTCTGCTAATGAATAGGTAATTTCGTATTTTCATGGATCCAAAGCAATAAATAAAATATTTTCATATTTATTTGTATTTATTTTTATAATTGTCGTTGTCGTAGAAAAAGTATAGTATGCAACGCGCACAAAATAGCAATTCTGCACTCGTTTCAATTGCAACACTCACCTTCGGCTCGTGTTGCAAACTTTGAAACTCGTGCAAAATGTGCATCATTTTGTGCTTGTTGCATGATATACTATTTTTAATTCCTCATAATTTGCACTAGTGCAATTTATCGCTTAATTTAATTTTTATTGGCTGTTCTAACAATCAAAAAAATGTCATCGTATTGATGGGTTATCAAATTTGACAGATGAGTGAAATTTTCATATTAATTAATCATAAATACTATTGAGGTCGTTTAGAATAATCAGAAAAATGTGTCTTCAGTTTATGTAATTAAGCGGGAAAAAATTAATTTGTGAACGATTTACATAAGATCTTGTGTATACGCAAGCCGTTTCTTGTAATTTTTATCTTATTTTTTTTTGTTTAATACTTATATTAAAACTATGTATATACACTACAACAATAGTTTTGGACTCTAGAATTTTGCACTTGATTCCTTTTGTAATTAAAAATTAAATTGAAGATGAGTCGTGAGTAAAAACTCATTCAAATATGGTACTTAATTTAATAATTATATACCGGGCCTTACCCATTATTAATTTTGTTAGACATCAATTACGTTTTCATTACTATTTGTACAGCTTGAAGAATTAGTTTTACGTTTATAATAAACGCTCTCTTTTTTTTAATGTGGAACGTTCTCTTTTATTTGTCATTACCTCCTGTTTTTCCGCAATTACTATAGTCCTCATGTGGTAGGTTCGTTAGCACGAATTCAAACTCCGCGTGACGTATAACTCTTCGACAAGCAGCTCTTAAATCGCGGTGGCGCCCTTTTTAAATTTGTCAGTTCAGCATCGTTTCGTCAAGAATCGCACGACCATCTTCACTGAGTTTTACGCCGTTGGCAGTGGCTGGCTGTTTTGTTATGTTAAGAACTTCCCACACACCACACGCAAGGTAAGTTTGAGGAGGGTGTTTGTATTGAGCAACATTTTAACAAGCCAGTTTTCGTGGACTTTTATTTCTTGCATCTTTTGTAGGTAGCCACATGTTTTGGTGAATTTATATAATTATGGAAAAGGATTGATCATTCAACATAAATAAATGTTCTCTGGCTCTCAGAATATTCACGGAAGAAGACACAGAAGTAAATTAATAAAATCAGATAAATATTACAAAATACTTTATTCATAATATCTAATCAACCAATTTCAAGAAACAAAATTATATGAACTAAACCAATAAAAGCGCAAAATATGAATATCCTAGCATTAACTTTATATACATTGTCACAAACAATTTTACATTCAAATTAAGCAAAACTGAATATAAAGATATATACATTCTCTATTACTTTGAACGTATATCGCATTTCATTAAACTAAAAAATTAGGGCAGTATTTACACTTTATCCTATAGAAAATGAGAATTTTTAGGAAAATTAATGCTTAATTATAACTAAAAGAAAAATTTTACCATACAATTGGAATCAATATATGTATAGCAAGCGCCAATTAAGTTGGCGCGAGGAGGGGGTGCGCAGAAGCCGCTTTTAAAAACGTTCACCCCCACTACTCAAGTAATTGTCAGAATACATTTGTCATTGACGTTTGACGGAACATAATGTCTTTGCTAGGGGATCATAAAGTGACACACGCTTAGAGGTTAGAATTTTCTGACATTTGATGTAAAACCAAATACAAATCTCCCCACTACTTTTAGTCCTGCGCGAACTTACCGCTCCTCGCGCCAACTTATTTGGCGTTTGCTATACTTACATATACTTAAATAATAAAGATATCACATTAATACATTTGTTTAACAAAATACATTTGGCGATTTAACTTCACAGTCGATTTTTAAGATCACGAAAGTAGATTTCGACGAAATCTCGTTCGTAAAAGGCCTTCTTCTTGTCCTCGTGAATGCAGCAACGACGGCAGAAAGATGTCTTCTCAGAACCATTCATTTACAAGGCGGGTCAACCAAAAATTCAACACGGTATATTTCACCGCAAGAAAATATGGTCTAAGAGGCACAAACACAAAATTTTATAATGTAGGCTCATCAACTAACCAACTCTTTGAAAATAGCATAGCTGCCTAAACATGTACAGAAACATTTCAATCGCTCAAAAATTCAAGGTGTCTCCTAATATATATATATATATATATATATATATATATATATATATATATATATATATATATATATATATATAATTATTTCGTGACCTTGGTATGATATGGTAAATTCAATCAGTTGGCGATTTAAGGTCTGGCTTTACTTTAAAGTATATATATTTAAAACAACCATACATGTTTCGGCAATGATGCCTTTATCAAGGATATAAAATATAATATGATTTATATCCTTGATAAAGGCATCATTGCCGAAACATGTAGGGTTGTTTTAAATATATATATACTTTAAAATAAAGCCAGACCTTAAATCGCCAACTGATTGAATTTACCATATATGTATATATATATATATATATATATATATATATATATATATATATATGGTAGATTCAATTAGTTGGCGATTTAAGGTCTGGTTTTACTTCAATATGTATATATTTAAAACAATATTACATGTCTCGGCAAAGAATTTAAAATATTTTAAATTCGTTGAAAAAGGCATCATATGCCGAAACATGTAAGATTGTTTTAAATATATACATGTTGAAGTAAAACCAGATCTTAAATCGCCAACTAATTGAACCTACCATACATATATATATATATATATATATATATATATATATATATATATATATACAGCGGACACCCCTATTCGCGGAGGTTGCGTTCCACGAAAACACCGCGAACATTGAATTCGCGAATATCGGGGTACAAAAATAATAGGCCCGTGGAGGGGGTGCGCAGAAGCTGTTTTTAAAAACGTCCACCCCCACTACTCAAGTAATTGTCAGAATACATTTGTCATTGACGTTTGACGGAACATAATGTCTTTGCTAGGGGATCATAAAGTGACACACGCTCAGAGGTTAGAATTATCTGACATTTGATGTAAAACCAAATACAAATCTCCCCACTACTTTTAATTCTGCGCGAACTTACCCCTCCTCACGCCAACTTAATTGGCGTTTGCTATATGTACGTATAAACTACAGGATGTATGTATGTAATCGACACAAATAGATATAGACAAATACGGTTTGTGAACTTTTAAGGTAATAAATAAACAAGAGAAATATCGAAACTTTAGAGTAACTACCCGTACTGAACCACGAATACGGAGCGTGGATATCGAGAAATGGCAGTAAAAACAGAATTGTGAATAAGCGAATTCGCAAATACAGGGGGCGCGAATAGCGAGGGTCCACTGTATATACGAGGGATACTGCTAAAATTCGTGGAATCAAGTATTCCTTGAATTTTCAGCATTCCACAATTATGATATTCGTAAAATTTGACATTTTTAACCTATAATTTAGTTGACAGTTCGATTTAAAACAGTTTTGTCTCAACAGAATTTAACAAAGTAATAGTTGTATCAAAAATGAAAATTTTGAATCGTGATTTTCGAGTGATGATTTTTAACGATTTTAGATACGGTTTGACACAAAAGCAATATGTGGAAAAGTTTAGTTCGGTATTTGGGAATAAAGCACCATCCAAAACTATGGTTTACAAATGATTCGTAGAATTCAAGCGTGGAAGACCAACGTTTGGTGACGATCTTCGTGAAGGGCCTCCATGCACCTCTGTTGTTGCGAAAAATATCGATGCTGTGCGTGAAATGATATTATCAGATCGACATGTGACATACAGTGAGATAAAGGCGTCCTTAGGCATTGCAGCGAAACAAATACATACGATTTTGCACGATTACTTACATGTCAGGAAGCTTTCCAGTCGTTGGATCCCTCAAAATTTAAAAGGCGAGCAAAAACAGGCACGTGTCAAGTGGTGCAAAGAAATGTTAAAAAAATTTGAGTGTAATCGTTCAAATTCTGTATATAACATTGTAACAGGTGACGAATCCTGGATATATTCATATGAGGCTCAAACTAAACAGTAGTCGACTGTATATGGCTGTTTCAAAATCAACCTAAACCAACAAAAGTGGTACGGTCACGAAGCGTTTCGAAAAGAATGATTGCTTGTTTCTTCGGAAAAACGGGTCATGTTGCATTAGAGGATCGACGAACAGTTAATGCTGACTGGTATACGTCAATTTGTTTGCCGGAAGTTATCGATGAAGTCAGAAAAAATAACATATACCAACGAATTCATCATGACAATGCAAGCGCTCGCACAGCACAACAAACTGTCGACTTTTTGACCAACAGGAACATCGGATTAATGACTCATTGCCCATATTCTCCAGATTTAGCGCCAAATCACTTCTTATTCCGAAACATCAAAAATAAAATGCGTGGAACGCGGTTTTCATCGCCTCAAGAGGCTGTTGAAGAATTTAAATTTAATGTTTTAAATTTAGACGATTGATTTTAACATAATTAATGGCGTCTTTGCTAGATTTTAACTCTTAATTGAACTCCTGAAGAAGTGACAAATTCGTTATGAAATAGATAGTGAAATAAATGAGACCGCTCACCCGTTAATTAATTTTTACTTATATATATATATATATATATATATATATATATATCTTCGTGACCTTGGTATGATAAGGTAAACTTAATAAGTAGGCGATTAAAGGTCTGGTTTACTTTAGAGTATATATATTTAAAACAACTCTACATGTTTCGGCAGTACGCCTTTGTCAAGAGAATACAAAATATAAATGCATGGTTCATTTATATTTTGTATTCTCTTGACAAAGGCGTACTTCCGAAACATGTAGAGTTGTTTTAAATATATATACTCTAAAGTAAACCAGACCTTTAATCGCCTACTTATTAAGTTTACCTTATATATATATATATATATATATATATATATATATATATATATATATAATATTTTCGTGACCTTGGTATGATAAGTTAAACTTAATAAGACGGCGATTAAAGATCTGGTTCATTACTTCAAAGTATATATATTTAGAACAACCCTACATGTTTCGGCAATGATGCCTTTGTCAAGGGAATAAAAAATATAAATTTTATATTTTTTATTCCCTTGACAAAGGCATCATTGCCGAAACATGTAGGGTTGTTTTAAATATATATACTTTGAAGTAATGAACCAGACCTTTAATCGCCGACTTATTAAGTTTACCTTATATATACATATATATATATATATATATATATATATATATATATTATATATATTATATATATATATATATATATATATATATATATATATATATTATATATATTATATATATATATATATATATATAAAACGGGTTTTCCAATAAGGGCGCTCGAACCTAGACGGTGTACAGCGACTGCGTTGGTGAAGAATCAGCTGTAAAATTTGGAGGCTATAGTAATTAATGTTGGGCAAGTCATCTTGGAAAGATACAGTGTTGAGCAACGCGTGCAAATAATTAAAGTTTACTATCAAAATGAGTGCTCAATTCGAGCTACCATTCCGTGCGCTATTTGATTTTTGCTGTGCACAAAATCGTCGTTTTGAGTCGACTATTCGTCGTTAGGCGAACCTATTCGAATCAACTGTTTCAGTAAATAATCAAAAAATATCCGTACGTCATTTTTTGCTCAAAAAATTGCTGTAGTGAACGAGTGTGCCGGACAACCCGAGGCTGTCAATTCCTAGTCGCGCTCAAGAACTTGGCATTTCGCAGACCTCAACTTGGACAATTTTGCAACGAGACTTAGGCCTGCACCCGTACAAAATTCAATTGACCCAGGAGCTAAAGGTAAACGACAATAGGCAGCATCGAGTATTCGCTAACTAGGCTTTAAAGCAGTAGGAAATGAACCCCGATTTCGGACGGAAAATCATATTCAACGACAATGCCCATTTTTTGAAGAATGACTCTGTCAATAAGCAAAATTGTAGCACTTGGGGATATAACAATCGCATGAGCCCTATCAGTTACAAATGCATCCAGAAAGTCACTTTGGTGTGGATTTTGGGACGGCGGAGTCATTAACCCGCACTTGTTCCAAAATAAAGCTGGCGCCGCCATAACTGTCAATGGCGAGAGGTACAGGTTGATGACATTCATTTTTTGTGGCCTAAATTGGAAGATATGGATCTCGACATGTGGTTCCAACAAGACGGCGCTATTTGCCACACAGCGCATACAACAATTAATCTTTTGCACGACAAATTTGTCGGCATGGTTCATTTCTCGTTTCGGTGACGTCATTTGGCCACTGAAATCGTGTGATTTAACCCCATTAGACTTTTTCTTGTGGAGCTACGTTAAATCACTGGTCTATGTGAATACGCTGCAGACGATTGATGCCTTAAAAGTCAACATAACTGACATCGAGCAAGATTTATGCGATCGAGTCATCGATAATTGGACCTCTACACGCCGTCGGCGAAGTCATGGCGGCCATTTGACCGATATTATATTCCATACATAATGTAATCGAATACTTTTTCAAGTAAAAAAAAATTAAATAAAAAATTCAAATATTTCAATTGCATCTAAATATTATATAAAAAGACAACGTATGAAAAACGGAAATATTAAATTACATAGAATATATATTCAAAATATTTTCCTAAAATTCTCTCTAATAAGCGAGAAAAAAATGGCAGATATTTTAACAAAAATTGTGACGCCTCTGTGCGACTGAGTATATCATAAATACTATCGGAGGCGATATCTCAAAGCTGACCCACGTTATAGTTTTTTTTATTGTCCATCTCGCTTAAGTATCATTCTGTTGTCAATCGTTACGTACGCTCAATACAATTTTTTGATTAAAGATAATAGATTGCAACTTATATGCCCGTAAAGCACACATCTTACATGTTCTTCTAACATATCATCTTTAAAAATTTGCAAATACATATAAATTTTTAACAACTGTCTCAGGTAACCGAACCCTTACCATAACAAAGCTTATGGGTTTATAAATATAAACATTTTCACGTTTGAATACGATGGCAACATTTTCAATTCGATATTAATATTTTATATTTCTTCTAACAAAAAAACATTCTCGTAATACACATGAAATTTTAGTATGATTTTTAAAATGTAGATGAATGTAACACACATCTTAACTTTTAATTATGTACTTGAATGTATAAAAAGCTGATTTTGTACGAGGTATTGACCATACAGGATATTATACCTTTTATAGCATCGACAACTGTTACGCATGTAATCACATTTTTGTGTAAAACTTTAATAGCGGTACATATTTACATTCTGAATATTTCGAATTCGTAGGCGGAACATGATACAGTTTTTAGGAGGTATTCAATTTTGGGGTTCGCGTTATAATTAATTCACAATATTTTGGATTCATACTCTATATAATTACATCTTTCCATTTTCCAAAGTTGTCTTTTTATTTCAAGAACACTCTGTATATATAGCTTTATTTGGTAGCTGTTTTTTTGAGAAGCTTTTGCGAAACATAACTGACTACTAATTAAACCTTATCTATGTATTAATTGTTGGATTCTCCAAAATATTTCAACTTTTCTTGTATCGGCAGTAAAAAAAAAGATAGCTGGGTTCCTCACATCAAATTAAAATCATTCAAGTTTATTTCAACATAGAAACTATTTACTTATAATAAAAATTCGTAACAAGTATAAGTGTAAATTTATTTTATTTTTTGGTTATGGCGAAATTATCTAAGTTTGGTATAGCAAACGCCAATTAAGTTGGCGCGAGGAGGGGTGCGCAGAAGCCGTTTTTAAAAACGTCCACCCCCACTACTCAAGTAATTGTCAGAATACATTTGTTATTGACGTTTGACAGAACATATTTTGTAATGTCTTTGCTAGGGGATCATACACGCTCGGAGGTTAGAATTATCTGACATTTGATGTAAAACCAAATACAAATCTCCCCACTACTTCTAATCCTGCGCGAACTTACCCCTTCTCGCGCCAACTTAATTGGCGTTTGCTATACATTGGCGCAAGATCATGCTAGAGTAAAATTACTTTCGGATGAGACTAGCGCAGAAACACATTTTAGTAATTAGAACGAGGGACACCTCATAAATGAGAGAAACAGCTAGTAGTCCGTGTACTATACGAGCCACAAACGTTTATCGATTATTTGTCAGTCGATACCAGGCGCTCGATCTGTGTGTTTCGTAGTAGTCTTGTACGTACATTGCTCCCGCTGCCGACTGCTGCGAATGCTCAATGTTTTTAAGGTGTTCAGTATTTTTGTAATATCATCGCTCGCGCAGCTTCAGTCTCATCCGAAAGTAATTTTACTCTATGAAAATGTTTGTAATAGTGTATGGTGTGGAGTGTGTTAAATTCTAAAGGCAAAATATATACTTTTAAACTTGTCATTACCATAATATATATTTAACACTACATTGTTATTTATTATTGCTTACTTGTACATCCCAACTTAAATTAAATAATAGATAAATAAGTAATACTGAAATGATAGTTGTGATTGATTATAAATAAAATAATTAAAAAAAAATTTGTTTGTTTGGTATTGTTTTAGTTAGTTACATTGTAATTATTTAGTATGTATATAAAACCAATGGGGATATATATTTTTTACAATTTTCTTGTTAGTTGCAGACAAAATAAATAAGGTAATATATATACCTTATATATATCGTAAAAGAATAGAGAGCAATATGAGCAAAAAATTTGATATATTGCTTTATTTTAAACATCATTCGCTATAAAATGATTATATAAGATACATATGTTAAGTATTACTACATTAAAGTATGTGTAATACTTTAACTGATCACAGACAAAATTATTCTAAAGAGATTTATGCATATTGTCAACCCTTACAGCGAGATCACTCTTTGTACTAGTTGGTTCTCTGATAATTGGCGCTAAAGTTGAACTGGCTGATTGCACATGCCTAAAAAAATAATACATAATTATTACCCGCTAAAATAGAAATTCATATTAATAGCCAAACAAAATTGATAAATTATATGTGTTGTATCAGTAACGTAAAGTTAAATTAATAAAAGATATATAAATAGTCCGAATGAATACTAAAAGTGTTTTAAACTAATCAAAAAATGATTACGTCATTTGGTCACATGATAAATATTAGTGTATTATATTTATTGAGCAATTTTATATTATGCATTGATTATTTCTTACCGAAAAAATTTAACATACCTAGGCACTAATCTTGATATCACTTCAATACTACTCTGACTTGGATTGCTTAAGATTTCGATGTCACTCTCACAGTAACGTACAGTTTCGACTTTACTGCGCAGCGATGTAGCAGATCCTTAAAAGTTAAATTTAATTTAGACAGTGTAAAAACTGTTACCTATTGTAGGGATGAAATGAAGCTTACGGGTTTTGTTAGTTGTTTCACTGTGAATTTCTGCTACAACCAAGAGTTGTGTCGGGAAACAACCATCTTGTGTCGTGCTTTCTAATGAAATGAAAATTAGTTAGTAGGGAATATGATTGTGTATGAAAGAAGGACGGTAAATTGTTAAGTGTGTGTAATTAAATTCAATATGGAAACTTAAATGATAAAATAAAAAAATATTCTTATGAAACAGGATAGCTTCTACATTTACTTCTATATTGCATATTAGACATGTGATTGTTGAGTTAATTTTTTAGTACTATGTAAGGTTTCATCTCATATACTGTGGCATTCAGTAAGATAATTTTATACTTCTAATAAAGTGCCATTGTGCGCTATTGATAAGGCAATGTTTACTTTATTAAATTATGTACCTAGTTCTAAAAAGTTTATTTATTTGAAAAAAAATATATGCCAATAAAAATATGGTAAAAAGGTAAAGTTATACCAATACTGCAGATTGAGGAACTCAAAGGTCTCGGTTCAGCTACAAAGCCACTGTCTTGCATTCCTAGCCCTTCTGAATCTTGAATACTTCCATCATGCCAAAAGTGTTCATTCAATAATTCACTATGATTATTTGATGAACTAGATCCGGCACTTACATCTATGTCTGATGTCAAATCGGCAGTATTATTTTGTGCATTATTAATGTTACATACAGGTACTACAGTATTTACACTTGTCATAGAATTCATAGAGGAACACCGGTCAAAACCATTTGACATTATATTCATTGCTCCCATTATACGTAATTCTGATTTATTTAAACGTATATTGTCTAAGAAAAACTGTGAAGGTGATTTGATATGCATATACATTACTGTTTTTTTCCTATGTTTGGGATGATAACTTAAGGGGTTTCCCTCCAATGTAAGCTGTTCAAGATTTTCCAAATTGCTCAAAGGGAATAACTGATTGTGTTCTATCAGACAATTGTTACTTAAATCTAACTGACATAGATTTATTAATACAGCCAATTCTTTTATGTCATCAATATAATTATTTCGTAAGATTAATGTTTGTAAAGTCTTACAAAGCTGCCTATTAAAAGGAGGTACATTTTCAATTTTATTAAAACCCAAATTTAAATATCTTAAATTCAATAGACAATTAATGTATTGAGCATTTTGTATACAATTGTGGCTTAGATCAATAGAACATAATTGAGGTACAAATTCTAAGCTTGTATCTAAATTATCTATGTTATTGTGACAAAATACTGCTTCCTTCAGTTCATTCCAAAGAAATCCTTGAACTTTATCACCACCACAATTTTCTAAAATTTCTTTTAAGGTTCTTGTACTTCTTGTGCATATTAAATATTGAAGCTGTGATCGCAAATTTTTCAATCCAGTTAAAATATTACAACTGAATCTGTGAATTTCTATTAATTTTAAATTTTTAAATAAACTGATATCAATGTTATTCGTAAAGGCATTTCCTTCAGAATAAATTTTTAATGCCATAGTCTTCTGCACAAAGTCATAAATCAGTTGTAAATCCAAAAACTGTTCAATAATATTATCATTGTTTTGTAAGACATGAAATGAGCAATCATGAGTTTCATTCAATTTAAATATATTTTTGAAAGATTCATTCATTTTTTCTAAAAGTGATGTTGATATGGATAACTTTGATGAAGCATCGAGAATTTTATCTCCATTTTCTTTTAATAGTTTTGTCAAATCAGTAATTTCATTCCACTCCATTGTTGTTTTGACCTGAAAATAAAATAACATAAAATTTAGCTTAATTGGCTAGATTATTTATTATATAAACAATGATATTTATAAATACTCACAAGTAAAGGGATAAAAAACGCTAACTATATAGTTTTTCTATTTGAAGACATGATTCTGTCACCTATTTTATGATTTTCTGGAATTAAAATCAGGAAGTCATGTTATTATATCTATGTTTGGATAAATAATGACCATTTACACGCATATAACAGCTGATTTGTCAGCTGACGCGGAAATATTTAAATGAGGTTAAATTACTTGGTACATTTATCAGAGATAAAATTAAAACAGGGTAACTCTATTAAGTTTGTTATTAAAGTCACTAGTTATATAAAGTACCGCAATATACTGCCATTTTGGGTTCAGATGAGCGCATAAATTTAAATGTATTACTTGTATTAGTTTTCATTTTTGGATATAGTTGCGGTCCTTGAAAACTCAGACACTTAAATACAAAATTATTTTAAGTGGTGAAACGTTACTCAAACCAATCATTGGCGTAGAATACAAAATGTATTGCAAAAATTATTAATAAAAAAAATGATAAATAAAACTGCAAATAGTGTCCAGCTCTACTCAAATTTCAAAAATATCATTTCAAATATCAGAATACAAAATTAATATATGTCTCTCAATCTAGTTTTGATAATAGATTTTTGTAATTCTGATAATTGCGGCATTTAAAAAAATAAACTGACTATTGATTTGTCAAATGTGACATTGTCATCAAAATGACTGATGAAAATTTGATTTACACATTACAAAATTTTAAATTTTTGACATCCCGCAAAATCGAGTGTCTATGTTTTCAAGGGCCGCAACCGTACCTCTTATTCAATACAATTTGAGTATTTGAGTATTTTCAGTCTTATATTTACATTTGACTTGATTAATAATCCAAAAATAATGACAACATAAAATGTTTCAATGAAGATTTTGGCTTGCATACATCAACCAAAGTTTGCTAGATCATGTCAAATACATGTCGTTAGTTTTGCAGTAATAAAATGTTAAAATGAGTTCTAAAAAGTTCATGTAATAAACTCTTAGAACATGTAACAATTAACGGCCAAACAAATTTAAAACTTTAATAGGTATTTTTAAAATTAGACTGGTTTAATATTTATGAACAAAATACTTAATTCGATATTTATTTAAGAAAATTAATACTGGTAGCCGTAACTTTGTGGTAATTCATTTTGAAAATAATAAAATAAAATAAAACAATAACTTTGTTATATATATACCACTTTATTCACATATAATCGTGACCGCGACATACAATGTCATTATCAAACTGCAAAAGTTACAGGCCTACATAGAGTTTATAAATGACACAAAAATATATGGGGGTGGTTTATGATGTTATTTAAAATTACTACTATATACTTAACTATTATATTCAACATTGGAAAAGAGGTGTATATATAAGATCCAACTGTTCGTTTAAAACGATATCCATTGTGTTGTTTCGGCTTTTAAAAATTTCTAGGGCTTCTAAAAGATTTAATTTACGACCTTTCTCGGCCAAATGCAATATTTTACGGTGATCAAATGTATGCCTTTCTGTAATAAGACTGGTCGAAGTTTTATTATACGGGTAAAAGAACACATGAGATCATATAAACTAAAGAAGACAGATTCAGCATTCGCAAACCATCTTATTACAGAAAGGCATACATTTGGTCACCGTAAAATATAGCATTTGGCCGAGAAAGGTCGTAAATTAAATCTTTTAGAGGCCCTAGAAATTTTTAAAAGCCGAAACAACACAATAGATATCGTTTTAAACGAACAGTTGGATCTTATATATACACCTCTTTTCCAATGTTGTATATAATAGTTAAGTATATAGTAGTAATTTTAAATATCATCATAAACCACCCCCATATATTTTTGTGTCATTTATAAACTCTATGTAGGCCTGTAACTTTTGCAGTTTGATAATGACATTGTATGTCGTGGTCACGATTATATGTGAATAAAGTGGTATATATATATATAACAAAGTTATTGTGTTATTTTTTTAATTATTTTCGATATTTATTTATTTCTTAATTTTAGTTATTATAAGTCTGATTTTAATGTTATTATAACTTCATTTGGTGATACGTAATAGATGGACATGTATCCAGAGTTTTTGTCAAGAAAATTATGAGCGTTCCGTTAAGCCTGTTTACAAATAAATAAAATGCATATAAGTTTTATAAAGAATTTATTGGATATGTTGAACATGAGCAAATATTAACACAATAATTTTTATTTATCCTAATACATAAAAGTATTTAGGTACATACATCAGAGTGATAGAAAATATGAAATAATTAGTACATCTTTATTTGTCATTTATATATAAAAAAACATTAAACGCTTTTCTAACTAAACAGTCACTCTAATTTATTGGTTCTTCTTTATAAAAATATATACTCCCGTGAGCAAAAAAACGGGACACTGTTTCTGCTTGGGTTTAAATTGTGGCGATTGTGACTACTTAAGTGGCTATCTTTACTCATAATAGTAAGTCAGGAATTGCCAAAAATGTATGTTTCTTTGACATTTATTAAACATTTTTAAAATATATATAAATAAAAATTACTAAAAACGTTAGCGATAGACAAAGAATATAATTAAAATAATTCATATTTCGTCATTCCACCGTTATCATTTATAACTGCATCTAATCTTGTAGGCATCGAAGCGACAATATTTTATACAACATTGATAGGAATTTGATGCCAAGCATTTTGAACAATCTCCCAAAATTCTTCCTGGGTAGCAGCTCTATCTCATTAATCCTCATACATTTTCAATGGAATTTAGATAAGGACTGTAGGGCGGGAAATCACAAGTTTAAATTTCATTCTCTTGCAGCCAATGTGTTACAAGATGAGACAAGAAATTGTGTTGTTCTTATAGCTTCCTTTAATGTTTTGAAAGGGTTGTGCCTAATCTCAGTAACTAATGTTTCGTCTTCCTGCGAATTCGAAATTTAGTTACGTCCGAAACCTATTTTCCGATTTAAATAATCCTCTACCCTCCATTTTTTATATATTCTGGCGGCTGAACTTTTACGAATATTAAATTGAACCGATACAGTTCGTAATGATTTCCCATTTTCCAAACTAGTAACAAGTCTGGCTTTATCAGTTTTCGAAAAATGCGGCATTTTCAATTTTGAATTGGCAATTATGATAATTTGACGTACAGTTTGAAGATTAATCAAACATCAAATTACAACGCTAAAAAATAAAGGAAATTGACGTAACGAGTTTGACACCGTCCCGATTTTTTTGCTCACGACAGTAGCTGTATTGTGAAACGGTCGTAAGGGCAATAACCTATAATTTAATCGGTCACATGTTAACAAAATTTAAGGAACTTTTTGCAAGTCCAGTTTTTGGACCGACGCTATCAGTCTCTCTGAATAACTTTACACAATGTCAAAAAATTGTAAAAATCATTGTAGTCAAGCACTAATTCAGTAAAATCAGCCATGCCATTCCGTAATTGAATACTGCCACTCGCCATTTACTTTCACACCTGTACGGAAGTAACATTCGATAATTTTTGCTTTTTATTCTATGTTGAATACCATTTTTTAAATAAATTTAATTTTCTTAATAAGAGTTTTGAAAAATTTGACACAAACTTACAGTTTCAATGTCAAATAATAAATGTCATTATGTGGATGTGGAAGTGGAAGTGGCTAAAGCACCAACCCAATTTCACAGTCTACTCCAATTATGAATTTTTTCGATGGCTCGTTATATATTTCACATTTTGAATTCAAGTAGCTATGGTTTTTATATATGTTTTATATAACAAGTGTTCATTTGAAAAGTCAATCTAGTAGCATGTGATTTACTGAGAACATTTTGAAGTATGTCGTAAATTAAAATTTACTACTTAACCTACGAAGTCGTATATTTTGACACAAATAAATAACAAATAATAGGTATTTATTGGAAACCATAACAATTGTGGAAAATGTTGTCCTTCAAGATCAATGCACTTTAAAATCCTCCGTTCAAAATTTCTGATGATATTCTGCAACATTACTGGATTGTTATTAATTTCCATGCATTTCTGTTCGATTCTCTGTAGCATATCATTCAAATTCAATATAGGTGTTCGAAATATGTTATTTTTTAGATAAGGCCACAAAAAGAAGTCGCAAGGTGTTAAATCACATGAACGTGCAGGCCAGGCAATTTCAGCATTTCGACTAATTATACGCTCATCAAAAAATTCTCTTAAATAATCCAAAGATTCTGCAGTACAGTGACAAGGTGCTCCGTCTTGTTGGAAATATGGATTTTGTAGTTCATCATCATGCAACTGATTGACAAATGGTTGTAAAATTTCCGTACGGTACCTTCTAGCAGTTAACGTTCCCTGAAAAAATATTGGTCCAATGATTCGCCTTTGGCTTATCGCTGCCCAAACACCAATTTTCTCTGGATGTAGCGATTCTTCATTAATTACATGTGGATTTTCACTACTCCAAATTCTTGTATTTTGTGAATTTAGGTATGCCGTTTTATAAAACCATGCTTCATCAGTAAAGATGACTTTTTGCGAAAGTTCTCCATTCTCCAGGCCAGGCAATTTCAGTATTTCGACTAATTATACGCTCATCAAAAAATTCTCTTAAATAATCCAAAGATTCTGCAGTACAGTGACAAGGTGCTCCGTCTTGTTGGAAATATGGATTTTGTAGTTCATCATCATGCAACTGATTGACAAATGGTTGTAAAATTTCCGTACGGTACCTTCTAGCAGTTAACGTTCCCTGAAAAAATATTGGTCCAATGATTCGCCTTTGGCTTATCGCTGCCCAAACACCAATTTTCTCTGGATGTAGCGATTCTTCATTAATTACATGTGGATTTTCACTACTCCAAATTCTTGTATTTTGTGAATTTAGGTATGCCGTTTTATAAAACCATGCTTCATCAGTAAAGATGACTTTTTGCGAAAGTTCTCCATTATTGTTCATATTTACAAACCAATTACAAAACTGTAGTCTACGTTGGTAATCAATTTTTAACAATTCTTGTACTGCTGTGACACGGTATGGATAAAGTTGGATATCTTTTTTCAATAACTTGTGAGTTGTACCAACAGAAAGGTTTATTTGTTGACTCAAATGTCGAACAGATGTTTGTGGTTCATTTTCCATTATTTATTCAACACGATTGACAGCTTGAGGTGTACGTTTCTTAACTGCTCCGCTGCCTGATTTTCTTAAGAGACTACCAGTTTCAGAAAAAAGTTTTAAAGTTCTATCCAAAGTATTCTTAAATTGTATATAATCTATTACAGAAAGTGGAAACTCAACTTGAAATTCTACAATGCAATCTTGAACTGAATAAACCCATAAACCATCAATTTTATTACCACTTCGAAAATATGCCTGAACTAAAAAAATTTTATGTTCTAAAGTGAAAGCCATTTTAAAACTGAGAAGCAATTTATTTAAACCAGAATCGACGCACGATTATTTTATGCACTAACTGATATTTGTGATTGACATTATCAAATGTCATTTGGATTTACGTTTACGGAACAACAAACACATACTAATATACCTATATGCGTCTTATTCTATCAAAATTTAAAAAATCAAAATTAATTTGATTAAAAGTAAACAAATACAAATAAAACTATTACATAGAATATTTTCTAAAATATGTATAAATAAACATAATTTACATTTACTCAGTGGGATATAAATTATGATTAATCGTTTTTAAAAGCAAATATTCCTCAATTGAAAAATCGTAACAACTTTTATTATTAATAAATTTGCTCGGTATGCAATAATCCACATATTATTGCAGTCGATAAAGGTTACGCAGTTTAGTTTTCATTAAGTTAATACTTGAACTCTTTTCACATTTGCGGATGAATGTGGAAGGCAAAGTAAATTTTGAACAAAATCTATTACTTAATATACTAAACATCGAATACCATCACCATAAGTTGTTTTCTTGATCTGTTGCCAAAATTCTTCAGTATCACTCGAATACGACTGTTAATATCAGTATTTCGCAAAGGACGCCAATCTTTATCCAAATTTTGTATATCATTTATGATCTTTAAGTAAATTTGGAAAACTAATGGCTACATCAGTAATGGCACTTTTAACTATGTGCGGATCCAAAAATTTAAATTTATGTAAAATACATATGCTGCCAAATTTTTAGTCTGATATATGAATACACATTATCGATTCGCAATAAAAATAACACATTTATATATTATTTTATTTCATATTTGTACAATTTAGATGAATAGCTTGATAGTTCTGATTTTTTCGGTAGAATTATATTGAAAATCGGTAGATCGGTAGAAATCATCCGAAATCGGTAGATCTACCGAAAAATCGGTAGGGCTGGCAACATTGCTGACAGACGACAAGCGGATATGAGAGAAATTATTTGTATTACGTTAATAAATTGAATTTCTTAGGTTTTTGTACCTGATATTACTGCTGATCTCTTATCGTAAAAATACTATATGCTTCTTAACTGTGACTGTGTTTTGATCACAGTATAAACTTGAAATAATAAAATAACTTCGTGTTGACACCATTGAACTTTTGAAATGACACTGTATTGCGTGAAAGTATTTTCGCATGTTCTCTTTCTCTCTAAGGGATATCAGACTGTTTGAGTTTTTGAATAATCCGTCCAGTTGATTACTATTTATCTCACTTGCAACCTGTATTTAGTAAAAGAAAGAATGATGTGTCTGGGGGATATTTTATTTCAATAATGACGGTTACATTTACTGTATAAGTTGTGACTTGCTTCGATTTGCCGATGTTGCTTATTGGCTATGAATTAACTGGAATTAACTTCCATTTGGTGATTTTGCGTATCGTAATACTAATCGGATGTGAGATGAATAAGACCAACTATACCAGTTGATAGTTTAATTTTTTATATGAAAATCAAATCAATAAACCTAAAAGGCAAATAATGAAGCGATGCAATAACATGCTTATCGATGTTAAAAAGACCTGTGGTTTTTCTATACCGATAGGTTCAGCCCGCTACGGGCCATACGCAACAATATACGTATGGAACGTAATGCGATGTGGCAACGTGTGTACGATGCCACTCCGCGTGCGCATACATAAGTCCGATGATCGAGAGCAACAGATTGCCCGTCATTCGTATTTAGCTGTGCAAACGTAAAGGTAGTTATCATGTCAGTGTATACAACCGCAGAGAAGGTACAAATAGTTTCGTGGTATCTTGCCGGCAATTCCTGTCGAACAACCGCTGATTTATTTGCTGTAGAGTACGTAAATCGGCCTATTCCTTCGCATTCGACGATTGAAAGGATCGTAAATGCGTTTAGAAAATATGGCTGTGTCGTCGGAAATTGCCGCAAATGCCAACAAATTGACGAACAGCCTCATATCCCTCTAATACCTGCCGATCGGGAGGAGAGAGACGTGAGGGTTTGTTCGTTAGTTGAAATGGGCGACCGTAAGTGTACACGGCAAATTGCAGACGAAATCGGTGTTAGTAGAAGTACAGTAAAGCGGATTCTAAAACGCAACAAATATAAAAGTTACAAAGTTCGAAAGTGCCAGGAGATTTTTCCCGAGGACAATTTTGCAAGAATGGAGTTTTGTGAGTCCGTGATGGAAAAGGCTAACGGGGACGAATATCTTATATAAAATATTCTGTTTACCGACGAGTCTTCTTTTCCACGTCATGGCAAGCATAATCCCTCAGTCGTGCGATATTGGTCTCGAGAAAATAAACATCTAGCTGGTAATGTTAAAACTCAATACCCCGAAAAACTTAACGTTTGGGCGGGTATCTTGGGTGATAACATTATAGGGCAATTTGTTATCGACGGCAATTTGAATGCAGTAAAATATTTAGATTTGCTGCGAACACGAATTATTCCTGCTGTCCGTCAACTAAACGTCGATTTTGATGCAATTTGGTTTATGCAAGACGGTTGTCCCGCGCATAACAGCAGATCAGTAAGAGGGTTTTTAGAAAACACTTTTCCTAATCGTGTTATTTCCGGGAGGGGTACGATAATATGGCCACCTCGATCACCCGATCTCAATCCCTGCGATTTTTTTCTGTGGGGTTATGTTAAAGAAAATCTTTACAGTCTTTTAACAATACCGAACTTGCAACAGTTGCAAGTTAAACCGTTTAGAATTTTCGAGACAATAACCCCTAGAAATCTCGAGGGAGTGAGGCGGGAGTTTTACAATAGGCTCGGCTATTGTTTGGGAAGAGAGGGCGGGATTTTCGAATCCTATATTGAGTGACTTTCTTAAAATTTAAATTTATTTTGCAGAATTATTGACTTTTTTACTTTTATCTTTTAGAAAACGTTATTGTTTTTTATTACTTAAAATTACTTTTCCGTAGCAGCTAAGAATACAATAATAATAATAAATTGGACCTTGTTATGTCTGAAGCAAATGGGCAAATTACGTATACAGAACGAATATGCAAACGACTATATCCTTGCGCGGTTTAAGTCTTACTAAACTCATAACTGCAATGTGCGGCAATTTAAGCTACTGCGCGTAGAGGGGATTCGCTGTTGCCACTTATTGCTGGTTATGGCCCGTTCCGAGCTGGTCCTATCGGTATATTATTTATGAATTAGGTCATTTGTGGAATTAACCTATAAATTAACGACAGAATATAGCTAAATTTATATAAGCAAAGATTCAAAATATGAAATATGCATATCATTAAGAAATGTAATGGGGCAATGGTTAACAATTGGGGCGCCAGTATCAACATGTATTTGTATGCCACCATGTGTACAGACGTGTATGTATTCTGCGATTAACAGCGTTGTCAAATATACTCGTAACACGTAATTAGGAATCAATAGAAATTAAATTGGTAGGTATAATAGATTTTATTTTAATATAATATAGCAATATAGATATCCATATATTTTATTTATAGAAAAAAAATATGTATTTCAAAAGAAAAACACCTATGTAAATATTTTATTTAAAAAACCAACAAATGAAAAAAATACTTAATATTTTAATTCATATATGGGATTTAATTATTAACGGGATAATATATACTAATCTCCTGTAATAAATTATCGAAAGCGTTTATTGTGCGTTTTCCATAAATCGGTCTCCACTGGAATTCGTCCAGATACGACGGAAGCATTTCTGTATTAGTGCCATTCATTGCTTTATTTTTTGCTTTGCATTTTTCCACATGCATTCTACGTGATTGGTGTGTGCTCCTGTAATAGAATCTACAAAATTTTCAGTATGATTTACCCACTGATGTAAATAAGGTGGTTGTACTGCTATATTAATAATTTTGCTTTGGTTTGTATGTAAGTTTACATACATAGATGCCTTATCGCTGTGGATCATAGTACCAGGCAAACATATTGCTAAAATATTAACGTTAATTTATATTAATTAGGTACTTCATAAAAACAAAAAAGATTCTGCCTCAATGATAGGAAATAACGTTTGTTGCGTCCTACCGTCTACAAATACTGATACGCCCACTTTTTTATGGACATCATATAGCCCAAAAATCCACTTTTCTTCCACCAAGTGACCCCGATTATATTTTCTTTTTGAAAGTAAAGATTCATCTGTAAGACTTCGATTATACACATATGCAATTTGTTATTCTAATTTAATTATTAACCTATTTGTACTACTTTATTTATACCTCCAAGTATTATCGGATTTTCCAGTGCGTTGAACATATGTCTCTGAACCACTGATTCCATTGAAATACAATGGGTTTGCACACACCGGTTAAGGATTCTTGGCACGTAGATGAAATTTCATGTCCCCATAAATAGGCCAACATCACGAATCATTTACATTCTAAATTTGAATTTTGTTTTGTTTTAAAAACGACCCATGCCTCCCCATGCTCTTTTAAAATTGCATCTCGGAGCATCTCCATGACGACGATTACATCGCCAAGTTACTCCGTCTCCGCGACTACGTCTTCTATTTTCTGTTGTAATTGCATTACAATTCGTACATCTAACAGGTACGGATTTTAAAACTCCACGTTCCCGTAAAAACGCTATCGCATTGTCATTAGTGCATATTTGTTCGATTATATTAAAAATATCCATTTTTGAATTTTCTTCTATTCGTACCACTGGATGTATAACAAATAAGGACAGGAAGGGTACAGAAAACAGAATAGCTGGTCTCGCTTATTTTTATCAATGGAAATATTGTTTTGATTAGAGGTATAAATAAAGTTCTCAAATTCATATAATACAGCAGTCTGGGTCATACGGAAATGGGGGATTCCCATAACATCTATTAATCTTTGTTTTGTATATCATATTTCTTATATATTTTAACGCAATACACTTACTAATATAACAGATTTAAAATAAAATTGGATTCATTTACAATAATTTCCTTAATTTATTATGCGACAAATAAGTAGTCAAATAAAAGCGCAACTTAAATATGGTTTATAATTCCTAAGTAGATTTGACGTCCCTCTGAACCGCACAATACATACGCATACACATTTGTATGTACGGTGGCATACCAGACCAGAGACCAACGAAACCGTCAACTAATAACAAAAATTTGTCTTAGTGAAATTGAAGATTATTACATCCTTCTCTAATAATTAGGCAGTCAATTAAAGATGGCACTGTCCAACGAGGACGCATTCACCCGCCAAAATGTAAATTTGCTTTTCTAGTTTGTCGTATTTATTTTTTATGTTCATACGAAATGTTTATCTTTACATTTTCAGCAATTTCTTCATGTTTAATACATAAGGAAAAAGAACTGAAAATGTATAAACATACCGTACAAACATTTGTATTCTTCTTTAGTGGTACACTTTACTATGTTCAATGAAATAATTGGAATACTTCACATCAAATTTACTTTATTATAACTACTATACAATTCTAAATTACTAAAATAATATTCAATAATATAGACCTACGAAAATTAATATCTTTAATATCGATAATGGTATAAAATATAATATTTTAAAAGTACAATAAAAAAACACATTTTCTTAATAAATAATTGATATGTTTTTAATTTTCTTGTAGTATTTTCATTCCATAAATTCCTTACCAACCTTGTACCAAGGAAATCTGTTTGACGCAAACCATCTATTATTGAGCATCAAATAAAATGGTAATGCTGTGTGGAAGACATCCACAAAAAAAATCTAATTCAATCATTAAGCCAATACCTTGTCTTTTACTGTCCATCTCCTACCTTTTGGAAGATGCTTCACACAACAAAATTGAGAAAACAGTAATGATTGTGCACTTGATGATATTCCTGTTGAATAAATAAAATAATTAGACAGATAAAAAAAGAGGAAGAATAATTTACCTTTAAATATATCTTTGATCAATGAAGACTTATTTAAGTTTAATTTTGATATAACAGGTGTTCAGAAACATTCGAAGTCAAAGTAGGCCTTGAAAATATGAAGTCATGTCTGAGATAGATTGATACATTTACTTAATACAATTTTATAGGTTATCAAATTAGTATATTAATACTTAAGATATACGATTTTTTGTTCAGAGCCCACTTGACTTCGAATGTTTCTGAACACCCATTATTTTTGATTGTACAGCCTCTTTTTTGTGTATATTGATTTTAGTTTTCAAATGTGCTCATGTTCTTTCCTTATTGCATTCACTAATGCTTTTCCTTTTTTCTTTCTTTTTACTGTTGATGTGCTTGATATATTTACTTGCTGATGGGTAATAAGTAGAGCTGAGGATGTTTGGGGTATAACCATGGTTATATCATGTAACCATAGTAAATTACTATGGTTACATGATATAACCATGGTTATACCGCAAACATCCTCAGCTCTAGTAATAAGACACAAACTGAATTGCAAATAGATGTTCTACAGGTACTGTAGGTAAATTGCAATCAAGTACCGATGTATTTTCTATTGCTTGCTATGGTAGTCTTTGTGGAATATATGTTTCTTCTTACAGTTGAGATTCAGAACTTTTTGATATTGGCACGAGTGTTCGTGCTAGATGTAAGCATGATACAGCTCCAGAGTAAAATGTGTAACTTCCTATGATAAATTTTAAACCCATTACTTCCAAACCAAATCTTCGATCAAAAACATGGATGCCTAAATATTAGCTGCTTTGTTATATATTCATTTTTTAAGGATTTTTTGGAAAATAGTGTAATTTTTCCACATCTATTATCTCCTTTACCGCATACGATATACAAAATTTTGAAGTCATTTGCAAATAATTTATATGCTGAAAAGAAAATGTACTTGTAGCATAATTAAAAGCAGTAATTAAATATTTTTTTAAGAACTTGTTAATTTTGGACAAACAAAGCATTTTTGAGTAAAACAATATGGCGTGGGCTATGATGAAATTTCTTGTAAATCCAACTTACTTTTTCAACAACAAAAAACATTGTACCCAGTCCAGAAAGAAAATGATCTGGTTAATACTCGATTGTATAATAAATATTTCAATAACTAAATTCAAATCGGTGCTACAAACTACGAAAATAACATAACATAACCAATAAAATTGAAATTATAACATTTCTAAATTATACTCCGAACTTACACGTGTGATCAGTGTTGCCAGGGGAAATTTTTTTAATTCCCTAGACATTTGCAGAAAATTTCCCTAGATTTCCCTAGAATTTTTAAACAATTTTCAAAACGTACTTAAAAGCGGATTGGAGATTGCAGGTTATATAATACAAAAAAATTTAAAAAAAAACGATTACACAAATCATAAAAACAAAATAAATATTTATATATTTTAATATAACAATAACTAATCTAGGTAACATAATATTAAATATACATATAACAAAGACAAACAATTTTTTAAAATAAATTCTATCATACTAAATACTATCATACAATATATCAAATTTTTTAAATAAATGATTGTTGAGTTCGAAATTAAAACAACTGTTGCCCTTCATTAATGTTTTGCAATGTAAAATGCCACACAACGTTTCGGTGGAAAACCGGTTACGGGTTTTGGTTTTATTTAAGTTAATTTGAGAAAATACACGCTCTGCAGTCGCACTAGAGTGTGGCAAACTAAATATATTCAATATAAATGTGCACAGCTTTGGATACATAAGCATGTCGTCGCCGGATTTAAGACTGGCAATTTTTTTCCAGAATTGTTCAACATTCAAGTCTCCAAATTGAGACAAATCTGTATTTCGTAACATTCGCCATTCCCTGTCTATCTCATTTAAATCATTGCCAACTAAATTCGGGAAATTAATGGCCATAGGTGCTATTGATTCATATTTTTTTGATATTACATCGATGGGTGAAATCATTTCGATTTGCTTTAAAATAATAATTGATCTATTCTTTTGGTCGAACCTCGGATATATTTTTTTTATAACTTAATTGCGCATTTGTGAAATACAATTTTAAAGCATCGTATTGCTCTAAAAATCGTCTAACAACTGATAATAAAGATAACCACCTAGTCTGAGAGAGTTGTAGTATTTTATGGGGTTTTAAAGCTAAAAACTCTTGAAATTCTT
Source organism: Melolontha melolontha (assembly GCA_935421215.2). Taxonomy (NCBI): domain Eukaryota; kingdom Metazoa; phylum Arthropoda; class Insecta; order Coleoptera; family Scarabaeidae; genus Melolontha; species Melolontha melolontha. The sequence continues at coordinate 52,485,459 of OW285240.1, forward strand.
TGAATTCACTCTGTCTTTTGTAACTGTATTGCAAATAGCTGTATATATCTCTGACTAGTTCCTCAAGAGAAGAAGGTAGCTTTTCACAAGCATAATTAGCGCAAAGGTTAAAAGAGTGGCAAACACAATTAAATATAAATAAATCTGGGATACTTATCTGCTTTTAACTTAGTAGATAGTGAATTGTGTTTGCCCATCATTGCACTTGCGTTATCGGCAGCAAAGCCTATCAAATTCTCTTTATAGTTAATATTATTTTTAACAAAATATTCCGTAATGCTATTATATAAAGATTCTGCTGTACCACTAGGCACTTTCAACAAACCGAAAAATAAGTCTTTGATGCTAGTGCCATCAAACACTCGCGCTTCTAGCGCTAAATGTTTAATGGATCCTTTATCGATAGATTCATCGACAATCAGTGAAAATTTATTACAAATTAATAAATTTATAGTTTTATCAAAACTATAAGAACCGATAACATTATTAACAATTGCAGTTGCTTTTATGCGGTTATTACTGTAATTTTTTGCGATCTCAGAGTCGGTAAATGTGGTTCTTATAATTTCCGATAAATGATCTAATGCATTTAACGCAATATTATGCTCGGCTGCAAAAGCGGCGAATCTTACTTCAGCGGTTTTAATTTTCTTTTGAAGATCGACTGTTTGTAAAAAAGAAGATATATCAGTCAAAGACTGTTGTTTAGTTACAGAAGTTACTAATTTTGTATGTGCTTTTCCGTGCGCGTGTTTCAATATTTCTGATTTGCCACATATAAAATGCTTTTTACATGCCTTACAGTATGCTGTATGCTGCAGTATGCTGCATAATTTTGTCCTTTTTCGCTGCTTCGCAACCAGTTTTTAAACTGCGGGTTCTGCTCCCACCGAATATTGTATTTCTGTGCATAGGATTTTCTTTTTCTTTTCTTCGATATATTCTGTGCCTCCTCGGACGAAGAGGCTGATGAAAATTCAGATATATCCTTCACAGAAGATGGCCCGGCCTCTGATGACATATTGATCCTTTACTTACTGCATAAAAATAATTACAAATATATTTTAATTAATTGTTAAAATAAAAGCAAAATCTGAAATATTCACCTTTTTGAATGGAAACGCACTTTTGATTCACTGCTTTAGAAAAAAACTTTTTATTTAGGAGATAGTAATAAGTGTATTCTTTAAAATACTAAAACTGTTCTTTGAGGCTGAACTGAAACTAGTCAATGTATTTTTGATACTGACCGCTAATTAAAAATTCAAATAAAATTCTTGGATTGAATATATAAAAATATTGGGTAAAATTTGGGGGTAAGTACATAATATACCTATTTTAGTTTTATTGTCATCAGCTGGTTATCTTTTATGTCATACTCATAAATAAAAAATGTTCAATAATTCGGGGTTTTATATTATTACTATCAATAATCCTCTTTTGTGTATAGAATTCGCACGTGTTACTTTAAAGTGCTAACATATACCTACTTCTAGAACGCAATAAAGATATATTATTTTGTCTATTGTATTTTTATTAGAACAATATACATTATCTATAAATTCATAAATAGCCCCGCCCCGTACCATAAAATAATATTTACAAATATATGTAAATATGTACATATAGGAATTTATTACTCTGAAGTGATTCCTATATTACCCATAATTTATAGTTTTTATTACTATAAAATCCTCTTTTGTATATATTGTAATTCCCACGTGTTACTTTAAAAATGTAGTTCACAAAGGCTATTTTCTTTTGCTTTATATATTTAATATAACAATACGTTTATTTATTTCTTGAACATTTGCATACTAAATTTGTAGAATAGTCGTGCTTCATAAACAATAATATACATACATTTCTAGAAATAGGAATTCCAATCTTAATTATTTAATTTTCCTAAGTTACTTCTTGTTCAAGTTTTAACACATAAAATATGAGTATGTGTGTCATTATTACGGGTCATAAAAATCTATTGATTAGTTAATAAAAGTAACCACATCGTAATTCGGTATTAATTAGATGGATTTGTAGGTATAAGATGAACGTATAAATTTGGAATGGTGCTTTTCAAAATAAAAACCACTCGCTATTGAGTTGCAATTAACAACTACTATGCGAAATTTTTGGGATCTTTGTATATAGAGGTTTCCTTACATGATTCACTATATTTAAAGTTTCTACGTTAAGGGAATCCCCAACATATATACTGGAAATATTGACATAGCATAATTCCCTAGATTATAGCCTTATTTCGTAAAAATTCCCTTTTTCCCTAGCACCCACCTAAATTCCCTAGGTCTAGGGAAATTTCCCTAGCTCTGGCAACACTGCGTGTGATAGCGATTAGACACGAAGTTGTACGATTACAGCGCCCTCTTTAAATGACTGCCTAACTGGACGATAAGGATAAAAAGAGTACATATTTTCAATCAAAGATAAGGATAGAAAATCGGAATAAATTTTCAATGATGTTGCCGCTGTCGTTAGTCTCTATCACTCTATATGCGTATTCATACTGGCGCCGCAATTGTTAACCACTGCCTGTAATGGATATAAAATATTTTGAGTTGTTTCCTTATGATGTTCTTGAGCACATATGTTTATATTTAACTACTGTTGATATAATTAAAATATGTGAGCTGCTTAAGGAATTTGAAACTTTATGCTATAGCAAAAGAATTTTGGAGTAAGTACTAACATAAGAGCACATACTAATATACTCATTGTATGTCTTACAGAAAAGTTAATTTATTCCATGAATATTACATAAGAAAAGACCATATAGCAAATTTCTTTACTTTAAAAACAAAATGTGAATTCATCGTTTCTTTAAATTTAAGCTGTATATATTGGGTGCCAGCAGCGGATATAAGAAAATGTATAGCTTCATTAGAAAATTTAGAACGTTTATATATTGTAGATACAAAAATGGGTCTGCAAAAACCTGATTTGGCAGTATATAATAAAATACCAAAAGTAAGTGTAATAATCAATTATCAAATAGCTTATCGCATTACTGTTACATATTTATAGAATATTTTAAGATTAGCTATGTATTTTAGTTGAAAAGACTTGCCTTAAGTGTAACTAAAAGAACATTCTGCAAAGAATCTTTGAAATATTTTCCTAAAATAACGCATTTCTACTTGCATTTGGATTCTGATGCTGATATTATAATAAAGCAATTAATGCAACTTCTTAAGAAACATAAATGTGTGGAAGAATTTTGGGTGGGCATTGAGAAAAAAAATTATGATTGATAGTTCTATCTTATCTGTATTTACGTTTTAGTTAATCGAAAGTGCAACTTTATGTTATGCCACTTTTTTATACATAACGATTCCATCTAGTGTGACCAAATTTAATTCTTTGTTACATAGTATTTATTTCTCTAATGATGAAGTGGTGCAAATGGAAAGAATACACAGAAATATGTTTACAAGAATGCAGATTTGTTGGGGTGACTGGAACTATAATTAATATATTATTTTATTCTGATGTTTTCCTTTTAGAAAAAAGGCAGAAACCTGTTAAATGTTTAAGTGATTTAAATTTAAATAGTGACTGGAATGTATTTTTTGATTTATCTAGAACGAATGTACCATTTTCACCAAAACAGACCAAGGTATTAATTTACAGTACAATCAAGTATGCCCCAGGTTCACGTAGTAGACCACAGTGGATTGTGATAGAGCTCTCCAATTTTGTGTGTTACACTTCTCTATTAATTGCGGGTGTTCCTTCATACAATGAAAATGTTAAGCTAGTATGTCTAAACAAAGTTTTTTATTATTGTAGTCTACGTAAGGTATATACCTAGGAATAAATGTTACATACCATCTCAGGTATGTATGTTGGTACTGGTGCACCAAAAATATTTGGCGGAGTTTGGCGTGAAAACTGACAAAGATAGGAAAGTGAGATTTTCTGTACATATGTAGTATATCACAGCAGATATTGTAAAATTATTTACGAATATACAGGGTGTTACAAATTCCCGCACCCACCTTTAGATTTTTTAGTTTAAATGGATTGCTATATTTTTTAGAATTTATTTCGATAGCCACCTAAATTACCTTTGCACTGATATATGGTTATGTGCACTTCCAACAACTAGTTTTGGTTATATTGGAATTTTTGTCAAAAATTTTACAGTTGAAGAATTTGGGGTCTAACACTTTATATGTTTCAAGATGGTATAATCCAAAAATATATACAGGGTGTTAAATAGGTCGTGTCACATTGATCGAAATTCAAACGCTTCTCTCTCTTTTTTTTTAAATGGAACCTATACTTTTCGATATTCTCAGCAAATTTCATGTAAAATTACCTTCAAAATGGTACCAATAACGTAATACTTATTTACAGTATTTTCAATGATATTCCACTTTTATAGGAAATATCTTGAATACTATCACCCAATATGGCTAGATGGCTATGATTTTCAAACGAAACGTCAAATCTCTGCTGAAAATTTCCACATCAAGTCGCTATTGAAAATATACTGGAAACATTTGAGCAGGCGTTTTCATTGAAAAACGGCGATGACCCTTACGCGTCATCGCCTTGGAAGGTCGGTCGATAATATTACTGTTGTGAAAGCTAGTATTGCAGAACATCCTAATACCCCCATTCAGCATCGCGCCCAGAAATTAGACATCAATCGCAACACTCTCCAACTAATTTTTGCACTTTCATGCGTATGAGATCCAATTTATTCAAGAACTGAAGCTAACTGACTATGTACAACGCAGAAACTTCGTAAACTGGATCATGGAACAACAGCAAGTTCCTTTAGTAATGATTTAACTCAACGGCTACGTCAACAAATAGAATTCTTGGATCTGGGGAACAGAAAATCCACATGTCATGCAGGAACTTCTGATACACTCTCAAAAAGTGACAGTTTGGTGTGCTATGCGGACAGGAGGGATCATCGGACTGTAGTTTTTTGAAAATAATCAATGTTCGTTAGTAAGTGCTAATGGCGCAACCTGCCACACTCTTCGCGAAACAAAAACAAAGTTCCCAGGTCATGTCATCTCTCGTTTTGGAGGCCAAAATTGGCCGTCGAGAAGTTGCCCCTTGGGACTTCTTCCTTTGGGGCTATTTGAAAAGCAGAGTTTATGTAAACCACCCTTCAACAACTTAAGGAAAAAAACGAATGCAATATTCATGAAATTCAGCCGCCTTTACTCGAAACGTCGTCCGAAGTTTCGTCGAGAGATCAGGTACCTGTCAACGGAGTCGCGGTGGCCATTTGACTGATAATTTATTTCATGTCTAATGTCAACATTTACTCTTTACAAATCAATAAAAAATTCGACAAATTTTATTAAAAATATATGTTTGCTTTTAAATTTAAAATTCAAATTCTTATTGACACACCTATATATATATATATATATATATATATATATATATATATATATATATATATATATGGTAAACCTAATCAGTAGGCGATTAAAGGTCTGTATATTACTTCAAAATATATGTATTTAAAAAACTCTACATGTTTCGGCTGTATACGCCTTTTTCAAGAGAATACAAAATATGAATGACAGGATATAAATGTCAAGTAATTAAGTTGCTATGGTTTAAATTATTCAAAGATACATTCTAGTAATAATAATAAATCATGCCTTAGTATTCCAAAAAATAGATAACAAGGTGTGAAAATATGTGTTGTTTGCTGCTAGCAATTTGTGTCTCCTTCTGGGTATGAACTTGTGTGTTGGTTGCTGCTGGCAGCTTGCGTCTCTCTATGGGTGTGTGGTTTTGTGTGAGAGCGTAAGTGTAGGGTTTTGTATGTCGGTGCGTTCGTGCGTGTGTTTAGTGATCGATCGCATGAATTTAGAGAGGTCGGATAACCAGCCGTTGCGTAGGGCCGCCAACCCTTTCCCGACAACTTCTTTACAATTCCGTGCAGTACTTCGACGGTCTGACCCCCGCCCCAACGAGGCAAGGCGCAGACAGGCGAAGCGCACCCTGTACGGGGTTGCTCATCGCAACTAAGGGAACACTCTTAGTGGCTACCTCGGTCGACGATGGTCACACTTATGCCATCTTAACGTTAAGATGGCATAAGTGTGACCATCGTCGACCGAGGTAGCCACTAAGAGTGTTCCCTTAGTTGCGATGAGCAACCCCGTACAGGGTGCGCTTCGCCTGTCTGCGTCTGCGCCTTGCCTCGTTGGGGCGGGGGTCAGACCGTCGAAGTACTGCACGGAATTGTAAAGAAGTTGTCGGGAAAGGGTTGGCGGCCCTACGCAACGGCTGTTTATCCGACCTCTCTAAATTCATGCGATCGATCACTAAACACACGCACGAACGCACCGACATACAAAACCCTACACTTACGCTCTCACACAAAACCACACACCCATAGAGAGACGCAAGCTGCCAGCAGCAACCAACACACAAGTTCATACCCAGAAGGAGACACAAATTGCTAGCAGCAAACAACACATATTTTCACACCTTGTTATCTATTTTTTGGAATACTAAGGCATGATTTATTATTATTACTAGAATGTATCTTTGAATAATTTAAACCATAGCAACTTAATTACTTGACATTTATATCCTGTCATTCATATTTTGTATTCTCTTGAAAAAGGCGTATACAGCCGAAACATGTAGAGTTTTTTAAATACATATATTTTGAAGTAATATACAGACCTTTAATCGCCTACTGATTAGGTTTACCATATCATACCAAGGTCACGAAGTTATTATATTTATATATATATATATATATATATATAAATATATATAAATAATTATTTCTTGACTTTCGTATGTTATAGTAGATTCAATTAGTCGGCGATTTAAGGGTCTGTTTTACTTTAATATGTATATATTCAAAATAATCTTACACGTTTCAGCACATAATGCCTTTGTCAAAGAAATTTAGAATATAAATGACAGTACATTAATGTCATATATCTGTAGTTGTCATGGATAAAATTAAAATATTCAAAGATACATTCAAGTTTAATAATAATAATTCATACCTCAGCACTCTCAATATATCTGTACACTAACTTGTCATGCTGGCAGTTTCGTGTTTAGATCCCTGACTAGGCTGTCCGAGTTGGTTTTCGTGGTTTTCCTCCTCGTTCAAGGCGAATGCCGACAGCTTAATCCACGGGGGAGACATAATATTAACTCATGGCTTGCCAATACCCCGTAATTGATATCTAGCTGTTGAGTGCTGAGACATGAATTATTATTATATATTTAATGTACTAGATAGATAATTATTTCTTGGCCTTTATATGTTATAGTAGATTAAATTAGTTGGCGTTAGTAAATTACCGACTAATTGAATCTACTATAACATTCAAAGGTCAAGAAATAATTATATACAGTATGTTGCCGGATAGGTGCCTCAATAGGAAAAACATTTTTATTGTAGATTTATCAAAAAAAAAAACATTATTTATTAAAGTTTTTGCTTGATTGAAGATTCACAAATAACACTAGACTTTTAAAATAAGTAAAATAGTTATTTTCTGCAAATTCTTTAGTAACATTTTTCTAAGGCCTTAGTTGTGCTATATCTATTTGCATTGAACGTAATGCATTTCACATGTTAGGCATGTGCTAGGTGAACTGGTGTCATGCAGTATTTAATTGTCAAAATGCTGACACAAAAAAGGCTGGTGCTTCAACAGCAAGATACGCAATTGAAAAATTTCACAATAAGTATCCAGATGTTATTCACTATAAAACCCTTCTCAGACTGGTGAGATGATTCGAAAAAACGGGAACTGTCATTCCTAAAAAGAAATCGAAAAAAACTGATAATGAAGATGAAGGTACTCTTTTAGCTTTGGATTCGGTTAGACAACATTTGCAGAAAACAACTATTTTACGCATTACTATGAAATTTATTTTAAAACTAGTGTTATTTGTGTATTTTCGACCAAGCAAAAACTTTAGTAAAGAATGTTTTGTTTATAATTCTACAATAAAAATGTTTCCTATTGGAACACCTACCCGACAACACACTATATATATATATATATATATATATATATATATATATTATAATTATATAATTATAATAATTATAATATATATATATATATATATATATGGATAAGATTAAAATATTCAAAGATACATTCAACTTTAATAATAATAATTCATGCCTCAGTACTCTCAATATATCTGTAGCAGCGAGACTTCAATTACGGGGGAATGACAAGCCATGAGTTATTATCTCTGCGCCCGTGAAGCGACTTAAGATTTTAAGCTGTCACCATCCACCTTGAACTAGAAGGAAAACCTACTCGGACTGCCCAGTCAGGGATTTAAACACGGAACTGCCAGCATGATAAGCCAGTGTACAGATATTTAAATAACGTATGATATATATTTATATAATAACATATATTCATGATGGTAAATTACAGATCGTTACATTATTAGGTTATAATATATACTGCTTAGACTGTTTATATCACTTCTGTTGTTAATTGAATTTTATAATTTTGGCATTTATATACAGTCATCTGTATTTTAAATTTCTTTGAAAAAGGCACTAGGTGTCGAAACATGTAAGATTGTTTTAAATATATACATATCAAAGTAAAACAGACTATATAAGGTGTTGTTCAAATTTTAGGAGTGTGAAGTAGACTTCATTTCAAGTAACAAAAACGCAAAACTTTTATTTGCTTCAAAGTTACAGATCTATGAATATGATTGTCAGATCATGAAAAAAAATGTAATCCTAAAGTCAATTCAAACTGATTTTATTTAAAAAAGTTATACGATTCAATAACAGGCCTGTGATTGTTAACGTCGCCTAATAAAATGTTATCCTAAAATAAATAAACACGTCGTAGTGCATACAGTAATTTCTTGCAGATCTACAAAAAAGGGTACTGGAAATTGATTTATGATAAAGAAGGTTCTTACTTATTTCGTAAGTGCTGAACCATGAATATCATACAATAAACAAATGTTCAGATGACTGTTAACGTTGCATTTTTTAATTACGTTTCAGTTCATACAACAGCTTATTAGTGAGTGGACACGTTTTCTTTATTCATTTATTCAAAATGCCTTACCGATTTTCTTCTCAAGAGTATGCCGACATGCATTTTGTGTATGGCTACTGTAACGGCAGTGCACTTCAAGCAGTTATTGAATACCGACATCGGTTTCCCTATAGGCGCATTACTCATTACAGAACGTTTCTGGAAGTACACAGACAATTCCGGGAATGCGGACTGCGTGATTATCTTTTCGACCGAGGAGTAAATTTGCCAGCAGACTTGGGAGGAAGAAGCAGTAGCTATTGTTACAAGGGATCCAACTCTCAGTGTACGTCGAATCGCTAGACAACTAGGAATGCCACGAACGATAGTTTGGCGAATTTGAAACGTGAGGGCTTATATCCATATCACTATCGCAGGGGACACGGTTTGTTTGAGGCAGTCCACTATCCTCGTCTAGTTTATTCTACCTGGATATTAAGACAGTCACGGCTTCATTTTAATTTCTGCAGAACAGTCCTCTGGACAGATGAATCTATGTTCACGAAAAGTGGTGTTACAAATCTGAGAAACCTGCACAGGTGGTCATCAGAAAATCCCAAAGCTATACGCCCATCTAAATTTCAACATGAATTTTCTATTAACGTTTAGGCGGCCCTAATCGATGACTTGTTGATTGGTCCTGTCGTTCTTCCTGGGAGGTTAAATGCGGACAATTACCTTAAATTTCTTATTGACGAACTATCAGGTCTTTTAGAGGATGTCCCACTGAATGTTCGACGAGACATGTGGTTTCACATGGATGGGGCACCACCACATTTCGGAATTGCTGTCCGAAATTAAATTTAATCTACGCGCAAGTTTCGAACACATGAGAAAAGTTGTTGGATCGTATTCACCTGGCTGCCGAACAAATCCGACAAAGCAAATATGAAATTCGGATAAGTACTTCTTCTGCTGGCTTACGAGCACAAGCCTGCATTCAACAAGGAGGTGGACATTTCGAAAATATTAATTGAACTTTTTTAAATAAAATCAGTTTTTATTGACTTTAGGATTACATTTTCTTTCATGATCTGACAATCACATTCATAGATCTGTAACTTTGAAACAAATAAAAATGGATATACAAGTTTTCCGTTTTTGTTGCTTGAAATGAAGTTTACTTTACACTCCTAAAATTTGAACACAACGATACGGGACACTTGCATATATATAGACATATAACGTGTGTTCATTTGAAAAGTCAATCTAGGTTACTTTGAAATTTTGATAGAATAAGACGCATATATATTAGTATGTGTTTGTTGTTCCGTAAACGTAAATCCAAATGACATTTGATAATGTCAATCACAAATATCAGTTAGTGCATAAAATAATCGTGCGTCGTTTCTGGTTTAAATAAATTGCTTCAGTAGAGTGGATTTGCCGATTCTGGGCCCTCCACCTCCGCCATGACGTCACAACCCAATGACGTCATACTGACGTCACAAAGACTTCACAACACAATGACGTCACAACCCAATGACGTCATACTGACGTCACAAAGACGTCACAACCCAATGACGTCACAACCCCTGACGTCATAGCCCTATGACGATGCAACCCTCTGACGTCACAGGGTCATAACGTCATTAGGATTACGAAACAACCCAATAACATCGTAGCCCTCTAACGTCGAAGGGATACACAACCCTATGATGATGCAACCCTCAAACGTCATAGGTATATGATTCACTGAGATTACGAAACAACGCAGTAAATCATGTACCTGTAACGTCAGTGGGATACGTAACAACCCAATGACGATGCCCTCTGACGTCATAGGTACATAATTCGTCGAGATTACGAAACAACCCAGTGAATCATATACCTGATAACGTCACAGGGATACGTAACAACCTCCACACTGATATACGAGGTTCAATCAAAAAGAAAAAAACAAAAATGGCGCGAATGAAAAAAAAAGGCGGAAGGAGGAGTTAAGCAAAAAATAGATCAAGCCAAAAGGACATTAGAAAACAAAATGGCGGGTGAGGGTAAGTTTGAAAAGCAAAAAAGAAAAAAATACTTACCAGATGGAGGCCCCCTGTAGGGCCCTCAGAAGCAAAACCACACACGCCTAAAGCCCCCTTGTGGGGCCCTCTGAAGCCCCATCCGAAACATCACCACACACGGCCCCCTAGTGCAGCCACAGAAACATAACCTCACAATTTAATAAAACACAAGTGCACTCGACAAAAGTTAAATGAATACTAAAGGAAGTTACATCCGGCATGCTATAAATATATAATTAAGATAACAATGTAAACGAGTAATATGTTTTTTTCTAGAACCAGCTTTAGGAAATTATTACGTCATATTTTTAAGCATGATAGAACACGATTTTTCTCGGTGAAACCTGTCTGGGCACTTTGAATATTTTTTTATTAGGAGAGCAATAAATAAATGAAAGAGGAATTAAGTTTTAAACATTTATTAAAACTATATGTATTTACAATATAAATAAGAATATATAAATTACAATATGTTATTATCATGTTTTTATATAAAAATTCACATAAAAGTTTAACATTTTTTACCGTGCAAGCACAATTTGCTTCTTCATGATAAAAACACGGCTCATCAGTCTTAACTAAAACGGGTATATTGTCTACATATTCCAAGTTGATCACATCTATATTTACAATAGTTTTCAAATAGTCACGCCGACCCTTTACATATATTTTACCAAAGTCTCTACAAATATGTTTTAAAATACCTCGCAGGGATTTCAACTCTACGAGCCCGTCAGAATATTAAATTTTTATCTCATGACTTCAACATCAAAATGTAAAGTATTGTAATGTAGATATAATATTTCTAACATAAATAAAGCATTTAAAGAGTTACTATGACAAGACAATAATCTTTCTATATTGCTGTATATATCACCAGACATTTGGCACAAAACCAGGAGCTGGACTAAGTCCAATAACAATCCACTTAGTACCGCTATTATCAAGCAAATACACAGATTGTCCGACAAGCTGTTTCTCTCTAAGGATAGCATCTTCCTGCTTTTTCAAAGCGTCGTCAATGAATTCGGTATAGGTAACCGGTTCACTATTAGCTGTAACAATAGAAATATTAGATTGCTAAAATGTAAATTATAAAGTTAAAATCTGCATACCTCTATCCATTTTACTGCTATGTTACACGAAGAAAAACTCTAGACTGGCAGTTTAGAACAAGTTACGGCGGTATATATAGGGCTGCAATTAAACACCAACCTAGACATGCGTCATCATTATTTTTAATGTTGATGCATGCCTTTTTATTTTGAATTGAAGGAGGTAGTTCCAGGTAGGATGATCCGCTGAGGGGCGTAAAAGAATTTATGTTAATTTCTAAATGCGAGACCGAAACCAACGCCCACCCCGAATCTCTCTCCTGAAACTCCTCCGATTTTGTGATTATAATGCTAGCCAGTTGATCAAAAATATCGTTAACGTCAGATGACTGCGTCACAACGGTATATCGAGTATTGAAGGATTTTATTTCAGTTACTTGCTCATCCGCTTGAGGTTTAACGTTACCAGGAGTACCAGTACCAGTGGTACTGTTACTGGTACTGACAGGTCTGTCTTTGAAACAGACAGGTCTGTTTTTTTAACAAGACAGGTTTGTTTCAAAGAAGAATATTTAATTTAAAATTAGTAGTTTTTATTTTAAAGAAGGATAAAAATATTATAATTTCTTGTAACAAACCTATTTATAATTCCGACCACAACGCTAATATGTTGTTAGTAATAGTTTCTTTCGCTTTTAAAATACCGGGTGTATTATGAAAAACCTTTCGTGCTGTAACTTTTTTATTTTTTATCCGAATATCATAAATTATACGTCGAACTAAATCGTTTTAAAAACACTGTAAGGTGATCCGCTTTGAATTTTTTTTACACTTTGTTTTTGACAGACAGCTGCAAACTGTGTTTTTTTAAATTGCACTATACTTTTTTTTTTCTTTAATCAAATACATATATTACTTTTTCTGAATATGAAACTGTAAACAACGATATCCTTATATGAAAAAAAATCGAGAAATTGAAGGTTTTTTTTTAGTTCGATTTATTCTGGTTTTTCCGAACACAGAGATTCCTTAAATGCATTTTAAATACTCTATTTCATTTTATTACCAGCAAATGTGTGTACCTTTTAAAATCACTTACATTCAATACTATATAGCCCATAAAGGATTACAAACCAATGTTATCAGTGAGCGGTGGGTCAACAACAACATTTACAGTGTTTATTTTAAAAATTTAAAAGTCAAGCAGTCATATTGAACGATAAAAGTGCATTCCAAATTTTCGAAGAGAGCTGTGACATCTGTCAGTCACACATTCATTATAACATTTTCAACGATTTATTTCTAAATTTTGTTATTGAAATGGATAATGGCGAATGTGTGGATGCGATTCAAGCATATTTTGAATGTGGAACAAATTCTGCAGCTGCTTTGCGACTTTATGGAAATCGTTTTCCTGACAGACTGCGTCCAAGTGCCGATAAGTTTGGAAGGCTCGTGCGAAATTTACGAAATTTTGGATCATTAAAAAAAAACGAAAATAAACGCACGTGTAATTCAAGATCAAAATTTAGAATTAAGTGTCTTGCTCTATGTGGAAGAAAACCCTAATACGTCTACGCCAGAAATTGCTCACTACATGCAGGTATCACATTCTACAGTTCAGTACATTCTGAAGAAGCACAAGTTCTTTCCTTATAAACCACGGAAGGTGCATGCTCTCGGTGAAAACGACCCTCAACGAAGGGTTTAATTCTGCGCGGTTTTCATTAATAAACTAAGGGAAGATCCAATTTTTTATCGTCGTGTGTTGTGATCAGATGAATGCACTTTTGGGAAAATGGTGTATTCAACAGAAATAATCATCGCCATTGGAGCACTGAAAATAACCATGTTGTGATGCAACACAATTTTCAAAATCGGCTCAGTGTAAATGTATGGTGTGGCATTTTAGGCGATAGAGTAGTAGGGCCTTTTTTTGTGGAGGGTAATCTAAACCAAGAAAAGTATAATAATTTGTTACGCAGTGAATTAGGCGATTATTTAGATGAGTTGCCACTTGCTGAGTTAAACAAGATGGTGTTCCAACAGGACGGTGCCACACCCCATAATGCACGAATGAATACTGATTTTCTAAATAATTATTTTGGCGACAGATGGATGGGCACTTACGGACCTATTCGATGGCCTGCTAGATCGCCAGATCTGAATCCACTGGATTTCTTTCGGTGGTCTTACATTCAAGATCATGTCTATTTGACTCCACCTGATACCAGAGATGATTTAGTAAGAAGGATAGTACAAGTATGTCATGAAATACCACTAAATCCTATATTAAACGCAGCAGTTGGAGTTAATAGAAGGTGTCAAATATGTCTGGAACAAAATGGGGCCAATTTCGAACATTTGATTCATTAAAATATATGATAGCTTGATTTCTGTAAATTTCGTAGCTTTTTTTAATAATAAAAAATTTGTCGCTCAATTTAATTGAGGTGTCTCCAGGAAATAAATGTTTATTAGAATAAGTAAAAAAAAAAATGTAGTACAATTAAAAGAAAAAATTACTACTGTCTGTCAAAAACGAAATGTCAAAAAATTAAAAAAAAAAGGTTACAGTGCTTTAAAAACTATTTAGTTTGACATATCATTCATTAAAATCAGATAAAATATAAGGAAGCTACAGCCCCAGAGGTTTTTCATAATACACCCGGTATAAAATATATTAAATATTAACGATACTTCGACAGTAAAATATAACGATGCATTTGATGTTTTAAATGAAAACCAAAATTCACTCACTAAGCAGATTGAATTACATCCGGTGTCGGTAATATGATATTTCTCCGAACTCTTCTTAGTGTAAAAATTGTGTTTACAATATAAATTTTTGATTATTTAATAACAGTGATAAGAACTTTTTCTTTCGTCTTTTATGTAAATAAAATAAAATTATTTCTTTATATTTGTAAATAACGAAATAGGATGTGCTAGACAATTAAGCATTGAAATAAAACAGAAACTGCGTTTGCTTCTCATAATAAGAGGCCAAAGACAGGTTTAATCAACGAATTGTATCAAGTATCTTCAAATCTTTTTAAAAAATTACGTTCTAATGACAAATATCTATATATATTTTCTGATTCAAAAGGGGCTAATTGATTGATATTTTATTTAAACTTGCATATACTACCCTGAAAGATTTGCTTCCACCCAAAAATATTTTAAGATGTTTAGAAAACCCTTAGTCTATTCTATATATAATTTGTTGTATATCTATATAAGGTATTATAAATATAAGACAATATATAACTTGTAATAGTATAATTCAACAACCTAATATAAATTCGATTAAAATTTTTAATTTAACCTTATAAAACAATAAAATAATGCATACTTAGAAATGTAGCCAATTGTATGTATATATTGTGAAGTAATTCAAAATTCTCAATAGAAACGATCTTGTGCTTACAATGTAAATTTAAAGGCAGCTTGCTAATGACACCGCGGATATCAACACTTCAATAAGAAATTATTGCTTATTCATTATATCGTGTTACAATCTGCTAAAAAAAACAAGCTAGAATTACATCCCGTGTCATATTTGAAATTAATTATATGAGCTACAATTAAAGTGAATGCTTAGTCACACCACAGTAAGCATTTTTTATTTATAATATTGCGAAATATTGTGAAATATTATTAAATCAGACCTGTAGTAGAATGGGTAGGTAGGGAGGGATAGTTTAAATACTGCTCGAAATATTATAGGACCTTATTGAACGGAAATGTTAAGTGCAGTTGATAAGAAGTATTTTGTTACAAAAAAAATTCAAACTGCAAATTTGATAATGATACTAAACTATATATTAACAGTTTTAGCAATTGTCATATTATTTTATCAGCTGCTTTCAAACTGTCAACATCGATATTATATATGTAAGTAAAATTATTTTTTGAATAATTTATAACTTTTATTGTTCTTCAATTTTTTAGTTTAACAACATGAACTGCCCTCAATGTCTCAAGACTTACAGCCGTTTGGACAATCTTCGTAGACATGCGTGTGTGAACAAAACAGTTCACACTTGCGATGCTTGTGAGAGAACCTTTAATAGGAAAGACAGTTTAATTCGACATCGTAAGAGAGTGCATCCTGAGGGAGCAGGAAATGTAGATGCACGAAATGCTGCTTCAACTTCGAAGAGGACCTGCCCTCCTTCCACCAGTTGTGATGACTCCGAGGTAGGGTTAAGCTGTTGTGGATTAAGTTTTCCTAATACTGCAATGTATAGGGGACATCTTCGTTCACAACAGCACTTATCTAATAATGTTATTTTATTGGGGGATGGAGTTTTCGAAATTGCTAGCAGTTTTAACCGACGCGTAGCTTCCTATAGAATTTCTGGCAATCAAAATTCCGATATACAAACTTTTTTGGCTGAATCTAAATTACGATCTGTCCGGTTGATTAAAAATTTTGTTGAGCGGGTATTATCGGGGGTTAAGGTGCAGTTTGAGTTATTTGCTCGCTACGTTAAACCTCATGCGGATGAGCAAGTAACTGAAATAAAATCCTTCAATACTCGATATACCGTTGTGACGCAGTCATCTGACGTTAACGATATTTTTGATCAACTGGCTAGCATTATAATCACAAAATCGGAGGAGTTTCAGGAGAGAGATTCGGGGTGGGCGTTGGTTTCGGTCTCGCATTTAGAAATTAACATAAATTCTTTTACGCCCCTCAGCGGATCATCCTACCTGGAACTACCTCCTTCAATTCAAAATAAAAAGGCCTGCATCAACATTAAAAATAATAATGACGCATGTCTAGGTTGGTGTTTAACTGCAGCCCTCCATCCCGCTAATAATCATGTAGATAGGGTAGCTTCCCACCCCCATTATTCTACCGTTTTGAATTTAGAAAATATTAAATTTCCTGTGAAAATTAAAGATTTTTCAAAAATTGAGGGTCTTAATAATTTGAGTATCAATCTCTATACTTTGGCTTTTAATTCAGATTCGAAAAATTATGATGTTGATGGGTCCATTTATTTTACTAAATCCAAAAAAAAAAATTCATATAAATTTATTATTGATTGAAGACGGAGAAAAATCTCATTACGTGTTGATTAAAAATCTCTCCAGACTAATTTCTTCTCAGATTAGTAATAATGGACATATGACACATTTGTATGACGGGTGTCTGGTATATTTCAGAACAGCTGAACAGTTAGTCGCTCATCAACAATTTGATTGTAATCACTTATATACCGTTCTACCTTCAACCGACCCCCATAAATCAAAATTGGGCGATATATTTTAAAATTCAATGACTTTGAAAAGAAATTGTTTGTGCCTTTTGTTATTTATGCCGATTTTGAGTGTATCTTGGAACCAATTCACTCTTGCAGCTGTGATCCGGCTATTCCGTATACGAGGCCTACTCATAAGCATGTTGCTGTAAGCTTTGCTTACAATATCGTTAGTAAACAGAATTCTAGTTTAAATAAATTTGTGACGTATGCTGGTTTGGATTGCTCAACAGTATTTATCACGCGATTGATGGATGATGTAAGAGATATTTATAAAAAGTATTTAAAAATTGTCGTTCCGATGAATCCTTTGACTATTGATGAGAGAAATAATTTTAATGACGCAGTTATCTGTCACATTTGTGATTTGCCATTAAATGGAGATAAAGTGGCAGATCACTGTCATTTAACGGGGAAATTCAGGGGTGCCGCGCATTCAAATTGTAATCTAAATTTCAAAATTCCAAATTTTATCCCCTTGTTTCTACACAACATGAGCCATTATGACAGTCATCTATTCATTAGAAATTTGGCAAACGATAATTTAGACATAAACGTTGTTCCGGTTAATAAAGAAAAATATATTAGTTTTACAAAAAAAGTTTTAGTTGATAATTACACTGATAAGGCGGGCGTAAACAGAGATATATATTTAAATTTACGATTTTTAGATTCTTTTCGCTTTATGACATCCTCCATCGAAAAATTGTCAAATAATTTATCTTCAACCGATTTTAAAGCCGTTAAATAACATTTTCCAGATATTGAGCAATTCAATTTAATTAAACGTAAGGGAATTTTTCCGTATGAATATATAGATAGTTTTGAGCGATTGAATAAACCAGCACTACTTCCAATAGATAAATTTTACAGTACCTTAACCGGAGAGGGTATTTCTAATGAAGATTATATGCATGCTCGAGATGTTTGGAACATTTTCGGTTGTAAATCTTTATCGGATTACTCAAATCTATATTTAAAAACAGATGTTTTATTATTAACTGACATTTTTGAAAATTTCCGCGAAATTTGTCATAAAACATATGGTTTGGATCCTGCTCACTATTTCACATCGCCGGGTCTCTCTTGGAGCGCCATGTTGAAATACACCAAAATTGAATTGGAGTTACTCACTGATATTGATATGCATCATTCATTAAAAAGAATATTAGGGGCGGGTTAACACAATCTTGTTTGAGATATGCTGCGGCTAATAATAAATATTTAAGTACATTCGATGCGAGTTCTCCAAATTCATATTTAGTTTACTGGGACGCAAACAATCTGTACTGGCGGGCAATGTCGCAGTATTTACCATTCGGCGATTTCAAGTGGTTAACAGATGTTGAAAACTTTAATGTTTTATCGATCGCGGATGATTCAGATATCGGGTACTTTTTAGAGGTAGATATCGAGTATCCAGAAGTATTACACGATAACCACAATGATTTACCCTTTCTTCCCGAGAGCATGAAGCCTCCCACATCTAAATTTCCCAATAAGAAATTAATTACAAACTTGCACGATAAATCTAAATATGTTATACACTATAGAAATTTAAAGCAAGCAGTAAATAACGGTCTGCAAAAATATATCGATTTGAATACTGCTTTTAGAAAAAATGCGCGAAACGATTTTGAAAAAGATTTTTATAAATTGCTAAACAACTCGGTCTTTGGTAAAACAATGGAAAATGTTGACAAGCGTGTAGACGTGAAATTAATAACTCATTGGGAAGATATAGGAAAGCGGAGGGGCGCCTCTAGCTTGATAGCGAAATTAAATTTTAAGAATATTAGTATTTTTGCTGAAAACTTTGTTGCTATTCAGATAACTTAAAGTTATTTATAATAAACCCTTATATATAGGTTTCTCCGTTTTGGAATTATCGAAATTGTTAATGTACGACATTTATTATGATTATTAAAGACGGCAGACTTTGTGCCCGGTGCATGGTGACATGAATCATGTCACCATGTGTACTAAATATTATTTTTAATACCACTTTTTCTTTAGAATAAATGTTTCGTTCATTGATAGAAATACAAAATAATGGTTTTTTTTTATTTTGATTTAGAACTAAAATATATGTTCAAATTCTGTTATCTCTTTGATAAATGCATGTATGGAAATATTTAGGAAACTACTAAATATATGTTTTGCTGCTCCGATATGTAAACAAAGCGAGAGGAATGAATGAGCCATAAATTTTTTCCTGAAAGAGGAATAATTTCTTTGTATTATTGGCAATAACAGATGCACCTGCAAAACATATTTATATTATAGTATCCAAAATAATATTTAGTACACATGCTGACATGATTCATGTCACCATGCACCGGGCACACAGTCTGCCGTCTTTAATGATTATTTAAAGCGTGTCTATGCTGAACGGGTAAATCTATGTTATATGGATACCGATAGTTTCATTTTAAAAATGAATACCGATGATATATATTGCGACATGAAACAAAATTTATCTAAATTTGATACGATAAACTTTTCGGCCGATAACGTTTACAACATGCCGCTCCAAAACAAGGCGGTTCTCGGTTTAATGAAAGACGAGAACGCAGGTAAGGTAATGAGTAAATTCGTCGGATTACGAGCCAAAGTTTATGCTGTAGAGGTTGAAGGTAGACAGGTGAAAAAATCTAAGGGAGTTAAACAGAACGTTGTAAAAAATCCAATTAGTTTGGAAGATTACAAAATTTGTTTATTCGAACATGAATTAATTTATAGACGTCAAAATTTATTTCGTAGTAAATTACATGAGATTTCCTCCGTTGAACAAAATAAATTGACCCTATCGCCTTTTGATGATAAACGGCATATTGATGGGGATGGGGTACATACCCTAGCTTGGGGTCATCGCAACATCGTTGGATAATCGGATATCGAGTTAAATTGGTAATTATAAATTTAATATAAAAATTGCATCACTTAATATTACTTCTGTTCTAGTCTCCAAACGGTTTGAATTCCTTCCCCTCCACTATTTCTTGTTACTCTATATATACCGCCGCAACTTGTTCTAAACTGCCAGTCTAGAGTTTTTCTTCGTGCTACATAGCAGTAAAATGGATAGAGGTATGCAGATTTTAACTTTATAATTTACATTTTAGCAATCTAATATTTCTATTGTTACAGCTAATAGTGAACCGGTTACCTATACCGAATTCATTGACGACGTTTTGAAAAAGCAGGCAGATGCTATCCTTAGAGAGAAACAGCTTGTCGGACAATCTGTGTATTTGCTTAATAATAGCGGTACTAAGTGGATTGTTATTGGGCTTAGTCCAGCTGCTGGTTTTGTGCCAATTATTCAAATCCGCTCGTCGACCGTCTGCATCTTTTTCACTGCGGATGAGTGGGAGGAATTTTGCAAGACTGATGGTTGTAGCCCTAATCATCAGATGGAATGTAGCACGTATAGAAAAATACAGGTAATTCGACTGAAGAGTCGTAATCGTGAAATTGTTTTATCTAAAGACACATATGACAACATATACAGTTTGATGGAATTATTAAATCAAAAGTTGACTGTTTTAAAGACTGGATTTCGTTAATTTATATAAATCGACATTGGAATCCTGTGCCCAAATGTCTGGTGATATACACAGCAATATAGAAAGATTATTGTCTTGTCATAGTAACTCTTTAAATGCTTTATTTATGTTAGAAATATTATATCTACATTACAATACTTTACATTTTGATGTTGAAGTCATGAGATAAAAATTAAATATTCTGACGGGCTCGCAGACTTGAAATCCCTGCGAGGTATTTTGAAACATATTTGTAGAGACTTTGGTAAAATATATGTAAAGGGTCGGCAAAAGTGTGACTATTTGAAAACTATTGTAAATATAGATGTGATCAACTTGGAATATGTAGACAATATACCCGTTTTAGTTAAGACTTATGAGCCGTGTTTTTATCATGAGGAAGCCAATTGTGCTTGCACGGTAAAAAATGTTAAACTTTTATGTGAATTTTTATATAAAAACATGCATAACAACATATTGTAATTTATATATTCTTATTTATATTGTAAATACATATATAGTTTTAATAAATGTTTAAAACTTAATTCCTTTTTCATTTATTTATTGCTCTCCTAATAAAAAAATATTCAAAGTGCCTAGACAGGTTTCACCGAGAAAAATCGTGTTCTATCAAGTTTAAAAATATGACGTAATAATTTCCTAAAGCTGGTTCTAGAAAAAAACATTACTCATTTACATTGTTATCTTAATTATATATTTATAGCATGCCGGATGTAACTTCTTTTAGTATTCATTTAACTTTCGTCGAGTGCACTTGTGTTTTATTAAATTGTGAGGTTATGTTTCTGTGGCCCCACTAGGGGGCCGTGTGTGGTGATGTTTCACAGGGTGCTTCAGAGGGCCTCACAACCCCTTGTGGGGCCCTCTGGCTTTAGGGGTGTGTGTGGTTTTGCATCTGAGGGGCCCTACAGGGGGCCCTCCATCTTGTAAGTATTCTTTTCTTTTTTGCTTTTCAAACTTACCCTCATCCGCCATTTTGTTTTCTAATGTCCTTTTGGCTTGATCCATTTTTTGCTTAACTCCTTCCGCCATTTTCTTTTCGTTCGCCATTTTTGTTTTTTTTCTTTTTGATTGAACCTCGTATATCAGTGTGGAGGAGGTGGAGGTTGTTACGTATTCCTGTGACGTTATCAGATATATGATGCACTGGGTTGTTTCGTAATCCCGAGGAATTATGTACCTCTGACGTCAGAGGGTAGCATCGTTATTGGGTTGTTACGTATCCCATTGACGTTACAGGTACATGATTTACTGCGTTGTTTCGTAATCTCAGTGAATCATATACCTATGACGCTAGAGGGTTGCATCATCATAGGGTTGTTACGTATTCCTTCGACGTTAGAGGGCTACGACGTTATTGGGTTGTTTCGTAATCCTAATGACGTTATGACCCTGTGACGTCAGAGGGTTGCATCGTCATAGGGCTGTGACGTCAGGGGTTGCGACGTCAGTATGACGTCATTGGGTTGTGACGTCAGTATGACGTCATGGCGGAGGTGGAGGGTCCAGAATCGGCAAATCACCTCTACTTGCTTCTCAGTTTTAAAATGGCTTTCACTTTAGAACATAAAATTTTGTTAGTCCAGGCTTATTTTCGAAGTGGTAATAAAATTGATGGTTTATAGGTTTATTCAGTTCAAGATTGCATGGTAGAATTTCAAGTTGAGTTTCCACATTTTGTAATAGATTATGTACAATTTAAGAATACTTTGGATAGAACTTGAAAACTTTTTTCTGAAACTGGTAGTCTCTTAAGAAAATCAGGCAGCGGAGCAGTTAAGAAATGTACACCTCAAGTTGTCAATCGTGTTGAAGAAATAATGGAAAATGAACAAACAAAACACCTGTTCGACATTTGAGTCAACAAAATGCATATTTCCAACAAGACGGAGCACCTTGTCACTGTACTGCAGAATCTTTGGATTATTTAAGAGAATTTTTTGATGAGCGTATAATTCATGCGATTTAACACCTTGCGACTTCTTTTTGTGGCCTTATCTAAAAAATAACATTTTCAACACCAATATTGAATTTGAATGATATGCTACAGAGAATCGAACAGAAATGCATGGAAATTAATAACAACCCAGTAATGTTGCAGAATATCATCAGAAATTTTGAACGGAGGATTTTAAAGTGCATTGATCTTGAAGGACAACATTTTCAACATTTGTTATAGTTTTCAATAAATACCTATTATTTGTTATTTATTTGTATGTATGAAACTGTCAAAATATACGACTTCGTAGGTTAAGTAGTAAATTTTAATTTACGACATACTTCAAA
Organism: Melolontha melolontha; assembly: GCA_935421215.2. Classification (NCBI taxonomy): domain Eukaryota; kingdom Metazoa; phylum Arthropoda; class Insecta; order Coleoptera; family Scarabaeidae; genus Melolontha; species Melolontha melolontha. The sequence continues at coordinate 52,508,725 of OW285240.1, forward strand.
ATGTTCTCAGTAAATCACATGCTACTAGATTGACTTTTCAAATGAGCACTTGTTATATATAACGTGTGTATAAATTGTCGCAAAAGCTACACGCAGCGACGTTCTTCGTTTGGTTCTGAATAAAAAATCTTAATCTTAAAATGTCGTATCATGCTTTGTTTTTTTTTACGGGGTTCTTGAAGTTCAGACTTTTAGTGCGTAACTAACCTTTGCTCTTCGATATCTGTTAATAGAGATAGATGCAATTTAGTTTAAAGAAAAAATTTTTACTAGTATTATTTCGTAAACGTTTTCTTTTTGATTTAAAAGCTTGTTTTAAACATTTATTCATTAACGTACTTCCTCGATAAACACATTTGGCAACGTTGTAGAACAATAAGTTTGTATTTCAAAGTGAGTTCAATCAAAATCATTACTGTCAAATTTTGACATTTACGAATTTACGAAGCATGATACGACATTTTAACATTAAGATTTTTTATTCAGAACCGAACGAAGAATGTCGCTACGTGTAGCTATTGCGACAATTTATATACACCTTGTATATATATATACATATATATATATTGATATCATTTGATAAATTCTTGGAGTTTTCGGCTTTTATATTAAATATTTTCAAATTAGTATGTTATTTTGCGAGCGCCAAATAAGATGGCTAGAGGAGGGGGTGCGCAGAAGCCGTTTTTATAACGTCCACGTTATATACAAAGAATTCGAATAAATTTTACCTCAAAGTAGCCCTTGGGAATTATGATTATGTCTTAGCTTGTTACTAATTTTAATAGGAATTTTGTTGGTTATGAGATGAGATATTTGATTGAAATGACAAATGTCAAAATAATAAAACGAACATTTTTAAGTGAATGAAATATGTTTATTTCCAACAAACAAGCAAAATTTTATAAAAATTGTTCAAAGTGTCCACCACCTTGTTCGAAACATTTCTCACATCTTCTAATGGAGGAAAAAGTGTTTTGTAGTATCGCATTGTAAATTCCATTAATTCTTTCAGCAATTCTGATTTGAAGGCCTGCAAGATCAGGTATCTGTACTTGATAAATTGAGTTCTTTAAGAATGGCCATAAAAAGAAATCACATAGGGTAATGTCACAAGATCTTGGTGGAAATTCATGTTCAGTGTTTAAACTTATCAACCGATTTTGAAAAAATTGCTCCAGAATATTAATTGTTTCACCTGCTGTGTGTGCTCTAGCTCCGTCTTGTTGAAAGTAACCCTGTGTTATTTCTTCGTCGTCAAGCTGTTCGATAAATGGCATAATAATTTCTTGTCGATACCTTTCTCCTGTTAAGGTTCCGTTAAAAAAAATAGGGCCAATAATTCTCCTTCGACTAAATTCTAAATTCTTCTAAACAATCTTGAAGAGAATACTGCCATTGTCCGTCAATCTTACGTCCGTTTCGAAAATAAGATTCTAGCATGAATGATTTGTGTTGTATAGTAAAAACCATGTTAAATCAATTTTAAATTACAAAGCAATTTTTGTCAACTATGCATCTGTCTAATTGACAACTAATGCACATTTAAATTATTAATAATCATACGTTTTTAAAGGAATGGCCTACTAGAGGCAAAGCTTATTTGAACGCTTTTTATTTTACTCTAATAAATTATTAATTTATTAAGTGATAGATGTGTAGTTTACGCCACCTAAACTTTCTTACAAATTTATGTAAAACTAAATACAAATCCCCCAATACTTCTAATGCTGCGCGAACTTACCCCTCCGGTCGCTAACTTATCTGGCGCTTGTTGTCTACAAATTACAACGCATATCATACGAAATTTTATTTGAACATTTTTTTAAATTATTATTTTTCTGAATTTTGTTTAAATATAACATTGAAAATTTTATACACAATTTTATGATAATAGACATAAGTAGAGAGTTTAATTTGAGTAACATCTCACCGGCGGCTCGTCCTAGCGTATATATTATATATATATATATATATATATATATATATATATATATATATATATAAGTTTTTCACAAATTTTTCATTTGTACTGACAACTTGTACAGTTGACGTCGCGGCTTGTTACGTCTACAATCTAGGGCAAAAGTAATTTGCCGAATTGTAGAATTTAATGCAACAAATAATTGCGACAATCGCATGTAAAATGAGATTTAATAATTATTGATTCTCACACACATGAAGTTCACTACAGTTCGTATATATACACGTAGTATAGAAGTGAATATCATGTCTGTCTTCGGATAGGGTGCACTGATGATCTGTAAAAACAGTGAAATGTCGATATTTGCACATTCCGCGCAGATAAGTTTTTCACAAATTTTTCATTTGTACTGACAACTTGACAGTTGCCGTCGCGGCTTGTTGCGTCTACAATCTAGGGCAAAAGTAATTTGTCGAATTGTAGAATTAAATGCAACAAATTATAGCGACAATCGCATGTAAAATGAGATTTAATAATTATTGATTCTCATACAATATATATATATATATTTTATAATTGTCAGTCGCCGCTTGAACACCGTTCAGAACAGTTCGCTGGACCGTGAGAAATAAAAATTTTTTAATGTCACAAATAGACAGAAAGAGACCGTTTTATGATGTAGCTCATAAATTGATGAAGGAATTTTCGGATTTAATGTACAGTTGCAGTATAATAAAGTGTAAAAGGTATGATATACCGCTAATGGGTTCAAAAAAATTTCTCTGCGAAAGACGCGTAAATAGTGTAATGCATAATAGCATTCGTAGATGTTATCTAGATGTAGATGCATTAGCAGCAAATACAAAGGCTGTGTTTCTCAATCCCCAAAACGTGTTCGCCAATTTCACAGACTGTCCCGATATTCCGGAACCACTACAACCGATTCTTACACGTTGGGAAACATGGTTATAGGCAGCGTTTTACTATCATAAATATTTTGATAATATTAAAAACGTGGTTTCTAAATCCGATGCTAAAGAAACTGCAGCTATCAAGGAAAGCCGGTCAAAATTTAAAGATAGATTAAAACAGATTTAAAAACTATTCAGAACAATTACCTTGGACTAGTGGAGACAATAGAAAAATTAGAAAATCCTTCGGCTGCAGCTATCAAGGAAAGCCGGTCAAAAATGTTTTAGAGAAAGATTCAGATTTTGTCACACTAAAATAAACTAAGAGGACTAAGTGTTACAAATGTATACCTTATTATCTATTTATACAGGGTTACCGCTGAATAGCGCCTAAGCTATGCGAATCTGAAGAATACGTATAATTGTCTAACTGAAAATCAAAAAAGAAATTTCTTTCATCAAAAATTTCCTAATTTTTAGTGCTAAAATGTAGTTAAAGTCGGTCCATATCTTTGTTTATTCTATATTTACCGAAATGCAAATTTAATTCAAGTTCATTTACCTGCCAAAAAAATCGATAAAATTCCGGACGATACTTTTAACATAAGTTCCTATTCATAGATAGTGGATGTTGTTTTCTTACCAAAACATACTCGTCCGCATATATGGCGATGTTTTTTTTATGACTATCAATAATAGCCTTTACGTCGAATATGTCGACAAACCTTTGGCGCATTAATTAAAATATGCTTAAAATTAAATACTTTGAACGTTAAACTTCTTTTAAAAGTAAAATTGTTATGTTTATAATAAAACAAAGATCGTCATAAAACATAAAGCTTTATGTAGCGTGTTCATGGCGTGTCCAATGAGATAGATACTTGGTTTTTAATTATTTGTATGGAATTATTTACATATATATATTTTTTCTTTAAATTTGTGTGGTACTGACAAATACCGATAGAACAATATAGTTGGTCGATCAAGAGAATTGCTGAAGAATTAGAGGTGGAAGCCTCTAATTCATCAGCAATATAATTAATATATGAGCGGCAATACGCTCGTATATTTAACTGCGACAGGGCCGGACTCAAATAAAGAAAAATCATTTTCTCGTTACTACGTGAACATTGAACCGCGATCTTTGTATGAAGGCATTACTCACATATACCTTTCCCCCCTTTTTCTTTGGCGCTAAACACAGCTAGCATTGTATAGGTTTTGCTGACCTCTGTTTTTAACAGTAATATTTTTTCTCTAAACTAGTGAAGTGCGCTCAACGTTGTTCGGCAACGACTGACAAAATATATGTACGCGCGAGGACAAGCTGTCGGTGCGATGTTACTCAAATAAACCTCTCTAGGTTTGTGTCTGGCTAATTCATCAGACTTTAGAGTTTTTGTTTGTAGGGGAACATTTTTAATAACATCAAAGGACCTAAAAATCTCTGTCTTGAAGGTAATGGTCATTTTGAACATTTCTTATAGTGCATAATGCCTTAGATGTGCAATGTGTTCATTTTTTAAATCTCATTGTCAAGTAAAATGATAATGAACAGGCTTTTTTATCAATCCACTGTACTATTTTGCAAATGATAAACTGAAACTTGTGTAATTGAATTGCCAATTAAACAACTTACATACATTACGTACATTATTATGACAAATTAATATCATCCCCATCTATCAGAAACGACAAATGTCACGAACAGTAAACAATATAGCCAATATGACATTGATGCCAATCTAAATATTCTATTGTCAACTGCGGACACTTGATATTGCTCACCTAGTATATTGCATTGTTATTTATTTAATGATGTGTAGTGTATTATCGTAAAGTATTAACATGTAATCCTGATATTTATAATTTATAAAGTAAAAGTACAAAAGCCATTCTATTTTCCTTACTTATATCTTTTGATATATCTATATTTTTAAAATTTTGTTATCCTTACTCCTATAACTTTTGTATACTTGTATCGTAAAAAAAATGTTTTGATGTACTAGCTCAATCATCACTTCTATTGTATGGAAGAACATCTACGACTAACAAAGAAGTGCAAGGATTCTTCTACTTTTGTGGCCATACGAGAGTGGGAGACTTTTGTCACAATGTCTATCGTGCTGTGCTGTGTGCGATGTGCGGCATGTGTGTCTTTAATTCATCTTTATGTTTTTATTAGGAAATTGTAGATAAGGAGTCATTGGACAACATAAATTTTGAGGAAATAAATTTTGCACATGATGGTATTGTTTGTGGACATATATACAGAGCCACCATTGAAAAATTGTTATTAAGTGATTGTATGAAAAATTTAAAAAAATTAGCAATAAATTTTTGTGCATGTATTTCTTATGGTAAGAACAAACTATTATCGATGATGCAAGTGTAATTATAGAAAAAAACAATATTAAATGGACGAAAATACATAATTTCATGTTTCAATAGTGAATATTACTGAAAGTATAGAACTTAGAGGCAAACAAGTATCATTATTAAAGACGGCAGACTATGTGCCCGGTGCATGTTGACATGAATCATATCACCATGTGTACTAAATATTATTTTTGATTACTCTCGCTTTGTTTACATATCGGAGCAGAAAAACATATATTTAGTAGATTCCTAAATATTTCCATACATGCATTTATCAAAGAGATAACAGAATTTGAACATATATTTTACAGTTCTAAATCAAAATAAAAAAAAACATTATTTTGTATTTCTAACAATGAACGAAACATTTATTCTAAAGAAAAAGTTGTATTATTGGCAATAACAGATGCACCTTCAAAACATATTTATATTATAGTATCCAAAACAATATTTAGTACTCATGGTGACATGTTTAATGTCAACCGGGCACATAGTCTGCCGTCTTTAATCATTATCATCAATAGTGTTTGGCAGTCAGGGGTACATGACAGTGACGGAGCGAGGACATCATGAATCCCGGTTTAACATTTTTCGCACGCGACTCAAAATACGTATAGAGAAACAAGTACCTTACTAAGTAATAGTAAATACATCTTCAGAAGGAACATTGCAGGATTTATAAAACATATCACAACATCCTGACTGTTCACCGTTTATGTCCAGAGTTCAAATGATAGTAAATCACCAATAATTGTTCCGTCTGTTCATGTGTTAATAATTGTTTGTCACCGTAAACTCATTTATACATTGAAAACGACCGTACAACGTCTTCCGATCAAATAGGAGCATATTTAAAGTACATGAAGTTTTTTAGTGACGGCACATTTATCCCCGGAAGGAAAAAATCTACTTCTTTACCACCAAATAAGTCAATAATTCGGCGTACAGTACAATATTCTGAATTGTTATTTAGAACTGCTCTAAATTTTCTTTTTACATTATCAGCAGCTCCAGGTAATTGGGAAAGGAATTGACGAAGATCATATATGTTTGTTATAGAATATTGTGGAATAATGTTCATAAATATTGGCTAAATCTACCTGAATAGTTGAGTCCATAAATACTTGTTGAGCGTGTAAAATAGAAACAGCATCATTCGGATCTAGTAGCTGTACTATGTCAAAGTGCATGTAATAAGACTATGCTGCTTCTATTCATGTGCGTCAGCGCGTTATAACAGGTTCTGGTGGTAGTCGCACATGTGGTAGTTTTTCACGAAATAAATTCTTGCGAATGCAGTAAATTGAAGGCACTGGCCTTCAATTTACTGCATTCGGGTATTTTTCTGACTTCCTCCGATACTTGAAGAGCATGTGAAAACATGTGATATGCGTTATACTACTGTATGTTTGTTGTAGGAACCAACCAGGCGCCTTCATATATGCAGTTCCATCTGTTACAAATAATGTTAATTATATCGTGCTTTTCACTCCATAGCGATTTCAAACACGAGGTTATGCTACGTGATATAAATTCTGCATTAGTTGTTTCGATTCTCTTATATCGAAGTAGATATAGACATTCCCGTGTCGCTGTTCATCGCATATTTACGCAATAGAATTTATGTAACTAATAAAACTAAACAATAGATCGGCCCGCTACAAATTAATTCAAGTCCCCTATAATAATAAGTATTCGCCACCATACTATATAGTATAGTTCGTTTCAACTTATTTTAATTTGACTAAATAGCAAGTATGTACTTTTTGGCACCCTCTGGGGTGAGGGCTTAATGAAACGTAAACACATCTAAGATGTGAGCTGTTCCTTACTTTAATAGTCAGAGTGGTAATAAATAAATTGTGGCTAAGTAAGTGAACTTGATTTGTTTATTTATATTATCTCTCGCAATTAACTTTAATAGTCATTATTTAATATAGTATAATTCAACTTAGCGTTTCCTACATTTAAGTAATACAGGATCATATAAATTTTCGTTAGTAGCAAAATATAAATTGTAAAGTGGGAAAGCACATATTTTATTATAAGAAAATGTGGAGACCTTGGAACGAAGACGGGGAAGGTGAGCAATAAATAACGATAACTGTTAGTGGGTAACAGACAATATAGTTAGTGGCGCTAAAAAGATTCATTTGATAGTTCAAGCTAAGAAAATACTATTAAATGAGTATAATAATTTACAAGAAGAAAATGCAAAAGTTATAGAAAGAACGTCGAAGTTAGCTGGTGTCTGTTACAGCCCATTTTATAATATAGTGAAGCATGGTATTATGGAAAGAAGAGTTAGAAGTGATAAAGGATTTATAAGGAAAGTACCAAGTTGCGACGTTGATATCATTCGACGGATAGTATATAGTATGTACAAGCAGAGTGAAGTTGCCACATTAAATAATTTACAAAAAAAAAATTAAAGAAAATACCGAAGTAGAAGCTTCTAGAACAGTGGTGGCCAACCTTTTTGTAAGCTGTGCCACTTTTGTCTATAAAAATTTTGTGTGTGCCACTCATTTTTATTGTAGAAATAATGTTTTCCAATTTTATGCTTAATAAAAATAAAAGCCAACTTACTTAATTACTACTAGGTATATTTTCAGTATGCTGATCAATATAAAATAAAATCTCTACTATAGGTTACAAAAAAAAAACAAACACCAAAAAATCTTCACATTTTCGGAAAATAAAAAAAAGTTAGATTTAAATCAAATTAAAAGTCTTCAATGTGGTTTCTGTATCTGAATATTTTTTAGAATAGCATCTTTATCGGGAGAAATCTTTGAAGACGCAAGCAAAATAAGGTGTTTTAAATGACTGTCTGTTAACGTCGAGCGATATTTATTTTTAATAATATTCATAATCGAAAATGTCTGTTCGCATACGTACGTTGATCCAAACCGGCAGCAGTACCTAAGGGCCAAATCGTGCAATTTTGGAAAATCTGCAGCAGGTACAAATTTCCAAAACCCAATATAATCTTGATTGGTTGCCGCGGTTGACATAATTTCTTTGTATTTTCCTTTTAAAACTGAGTGATTTTGCAAATCAATTATCTCAGTTTAAATTTCCGAAGAATATTCTTTGATTTCCTGGAAAGAAATGCTAAACGGGTTTACAATAAGCTCAATATTCATTTTATCTTTTTGAAAGTCACTAAATCTGTTATCAAATGAATTGCGCAAGACGTTTATGAAATTCTTAAATAGATCATATTTGGGCATTTAATTAAATTTTGTTGAAAGTTCCTGCATGTGAGAAAAATGAGTTAATCTTTCTTGTTCGAAATCATTGTGAAAAAGCGCTAGTTTGGCAACAAAAGAGGAAATGTGTGAAAATAACGTCGGAAAAATACAATTTTTGCCCTGAAGTCGTAAATTCAAATTATTTAAATGGCCCATAATGTCCGTCAGGAACGCAAGATTCCACAACCAATCTTCGTTTTTTAGAAGTGAGCACTCACTGGGGAGTTCATTGTTGTCTTCTAGGAACTTTAAAACAGTCTCTCTAAGATTCCAAAACCTATTAAGAGCACTGCCTTTAGAAAGCCAACGCACATCACAATGAAGAAGTTCACCATTTTCTTCAATTTCTTCAGGAAAGAGGCATCGAAATTGTCTCAGATTTAATGCTCGCGCTCGAATTTTATTAACACAGCGCACTACCGGGTTCATAACTGAAGAAAAGTCAAAATCTTTGGCACAAAGACTTTCTTGGTGTATTATGCAATGAAACTTAAAGATGTCTCTTCCCAAATAATTTTCAAGAAAAGCCACAGCTCCTTTTATCTTCCCCGTCATTGCCGGTGCCCCATCTGTACAAATGCTATCAAGTTTTGCCCAATCCAAATTTTTGATCTCGGCAACACTTTTTATTTCATTGAAAATATCTTCTCCCCTGGTGGTACATAGTTGTCGCAGATCCAGAAGTTCTTCTGCCACGTCAAAATTATCATTTACATACCGAACGAATATACTTAATTGAGCATTGTCGGTTACATCGCAACTCTCATCCAAAGCCAAAGAAAAGTATTCGCAAGACGCCACTCCAGAGGTAATTTGTTCATTAACGGAAGTAGCCATATCATCTAGCCGTCGCATCACCGTATTTCGAGATAAAGCTATTTGGTCCACCATCTTGCTGATTTTAGCATCACCCGCATGCTTAGCCAATATTGCTAAACTCGGTTTTATTATTTCTTGGCCATCAGAATACGGCTTCTTATTTTTAGCTAATAAAAGGGAAATTTCATATGAGGCTCTTACCATCGACTCCGTCTCGTCGCTCATTTTATAAAAAAATGATTGCTGTCCTGCTAAGGATTGTTTCTTCTTACTTATGAAATCAGTTCGTAGTTTTGAGCCAACGGGGTATTTGGAATTAAAATTACCATGCATTTGGTTGAAATGTCGCTCCAAATTAAATTTCTTCGGAACAGCCACAGAAGCACTGCAAATTAAGCATACCGGCTTGGAACTATTTTGATTCGTCAAAAGAAACTGTTCTTCCCATGCGATATTAAAATCACGCACGGCAATATCATCTTTGTACCTCCTTTTTAATGTTGAAGCCATTTTAAAAAAGAACTATAAACAGTGATTTATCGCAAAAAACGCGCCCTGACTCCCGACTCCCCACAAACAAAGACTGATCACTGAAAATAAAACATAACATTTCATCAACCACGCGGCCGTAAAATTGCGTACGCAGGCGCCGCCTTATTGGTGCCGTGTGCATACTCCGCAGCGGTGTTAAAGTTCAGAGTTAGTCCGAGTGCCTTTAGTATAGCGAGTATTGCTTTTTTAGTTTAATTATATTGTATTTTTTTTTATTTGTGAAAACTTTGGCGTGCAACTCTAGAGGGTCAGGCGTGCCACACTGTGGCACGCGTGCCGCGGGTTGGCCACCGTTGTTCTAGAACAACAATAAACGAAAATTAAAGCAAAATGGTTTTGGGACAACAGACAAACGACGTGTTATAATAGTCACCGAGGATATAAAAATTACACCAATTAGATGAACCCGCTTCCAAAGGAAAATAATTATTTTATATGCTGGTTTTGAAAGTGGTTGAGTCGGCGAAGTGTTACTTTCAGAAAAAAAAACATAAAAAGTTGTAATCTTGACTGTCACGAGGATATGACAGCACCATTATTTTAAGAGTGGTTTCAGAAAGAAACTCTTACCAGTATTGACCGAAAGAAGCGTAATTGTCATGGACAATGCTTCATATCATTTACGACATGTAAAGCAGCTACCAAATTCGACCAGTACGAAAGCTAAAATATCAGGATTTTTACAAAAAAATTATGTTTATTATGAAAATAGCTACACGAAAGGTCAATTATTAGAAGTCTTTAAAACAAAAACTTTCGAAAAGGAATACGTTGTAGATAGTATGGCCAGTGTCGCATTACATACTGTTTTACGTTTGCCGCCGTATTACTGTATATTTAATCCGATCGAGTTAATTTGGAGTCAATTGAAAGAATATATTTGCCGCACTAACGATGTCCCAAATTTATCAAAATAGCTCTAAATCGTATTCGAGAAGAGATTGCCAATATAACGACAGAAAAATGGAAAAATTGCAATAGAACTAGAAAATGTATATTTAGAAAATGAGGCTATTCATCAGGAATTTATAATTAATTTGAATGAAAGTGATGAATGTCCAAAGTGAAGATTCCAAAGTACATATGTGAAAAAGTGTTTTTTTAAGTGTGATATTTTTCTTAAATGTAATTTTAAATAGTTTATGCCAGATTTTATTAATATTTGGATTATTGTTAATGTTACTAGTTCTTATGTATAAATGCAGTTATTATGAATGGGTAATTATATGGAAAGTCTTAATTAGAATTGTATCATCAATATGCATTTGACCATTATGTGTCGTAAAACATAAAATAATTTGTTTTTTTATTACAAAATAGGATTAAAAATAATGGATTTTTATACATAGTTAGCTTCTATTTACAATAATGCATAATATATGTTAGAATAATATATAAAACCTCGCTTCTTATATTTATAATGGATTCATTTTATATTTCTGCGTTGATGTATTTTAACATATTAAGAACTCATTTTATATAAATTTGTGTTTAATTAATATATATATATATATATATATATATATATATATATATAAATATAATAACTTCGTGACCTTGGTATGATATGGTAAACCTAATCAGTAGGCGATTAAAGGTCTGTATATTACTTCAAAATATATGTATTTAAAAAACTCTACATGTTTCGGCTGTATACGCCTTTTTCAAGAGAATACAAAATATGAATGACAGGATATAAATGTCAAGTAATTAAGTTGCTATGGTTTAAATTATTCAAAGATACATTCTAGTAATAATAATAAATCATGCCTTAGTATTCCAAAAAATAGATAACAAGGTGTGAAAATATGTGTTGTTCGCTGCTAGCAATTTGTGTCTCCTTCTGGGTATGAACTTGTGTGTTGGTTGCTGCTGGCAGCTTGCGTCTCTCAATGGGTGTGTGGTTTTGTGTGAGAGTGTAAGTGTAGGGTTTTGTATGTCGGTGCGTTCGTGCGTGTGTTTAGTGATCGGTCGCATGAATTTAGAGAGGTCGGATAACCAGCCGTTGCGTAGGGCCGCCAACCCTTTCCCGACAACTTCTTTACAATTCCGTGCAGTACTTCGACGGTCTGACCCCCGCCCCAACGAGGCAAGGCGCAGACAGGCGAAGCGCACCCTGTACGGGGTTGCTCATCGCAACTAAGGGAACACTCTTAGTGGCTACCTCGGTCGACGATGGTCACACTTATGCCATCTTAACGTTTTCCGCCGAGGCGGGGGCATAGCACACACGTCGAACGTGTGTGTGCTGTTAACGGCAACCTAGCCAGGTTGTCGCCCAGGACCGGTCCTAGTGGTGTGTGCATTGCGCGGCGACGAGATAGCGCCGCGTAGCATGGTTCCTCACTCTTGCTGGAAAGGCGGAATGGCACCTGACTGCCCAACGGGCAGACCCCCCTAGAGTTTTGTAGCGCATATGCTAGGCTGCAACCCAGTAGAGGACCACATCAGCAAAAAACAGAAAACAGGGATAGGCAGGGAAAAGCAAGACATGAGTTATTATTACGTATGCGCCCGTGGAGCGACTTAAGATACAAAGTTGTCGGCATTCGCTCAAAACGAGAAGGAAAACCACGAAAACCTGCTCGGACAACTAGACAGGAATCAAAACACGGAACAGTCATCATGATAAGCAAAAGTATATGATATTTAAATAATATTTAAATAACATAAGGTATATAACAAAAAAAAAAATATAATATGATGGTAAATTGTAGATCGTTACAAAATTAAATTATAGTATATACTACTTAGATTTTTTATATCATTTCTGTTGTTAATTGAATTTTTTTCCTGTTTAATACTGATCATTTCTTTAATTTGTCTTTTCACTGTGTGTTGTTCTTTATCAATTATCTGTGTGTTTTCAAAATCGAAATGGTGATCGCGTTGTAGTTTGTGTGTAGACAATGCAGTTTTGTCTGTTCTAGAGTATTTGTGGGCTTGTATTCTTTTGTATAAATATTGTTTCGTTTGGCCTATGTAGTAGGCGTTTTGAGCGAATGCCGACAACTTTGTATCTTAAGTCGCTCCACGGGCGCATACGTAATAATAACTCATGTCTTGCTTTTCCCTGCCTATCCCTGTTTTCTGTTTTTTGCTGATGTGGTCCTCTACTGGGTTGCAGCCTAGCATATGCGCTACAAAACTCTAGGGGGGTCTGCCCGTTGGGCAGTCAGGTGCCATTCCGCCTTTCCAGCAAGAGTGAGGAACCATGCTACGCGGCGCTATCTCGTCGCCGCGCAATGCACACACCACTAGGACCGGTCCTGGGCGACAACCTGGCTAGGTTGCCGTTAACAGCACACACACGTTCGACGTGTGTGCTATGCCCCCGCTTCGGCGGAAAACGTTAAGATGGCATAAGTGTGACCATCGTCGACCGAGGTAGCCACTAAGAGTGTTCCCTTAGTTGCGATGAGCAACCCCGTACAGGGTGCGCTTCGCCTGTCTGCGCCTTGCCTCGTTGGGGCGGGGGTCAGACCGTCGAAGTACTGCACGGAATTGTAAAGAAGTTGTCGGGAAAGGGTTGGCGGCCCTACGCAACGGCTGGTTATCCGACCTCTCTAAATTCATGCGACCGATCACTAAACACACGCACGAACGCACCGACATACAAAACCCTACACTTACACTCTCACACAAAACCACACACCCATTGAGAGACGCAAGCTGCCAGCAGCAACCAACACACAAGTTCATACCCAGAAGGAGACACAAATTGCTAGCAGCGAACAACACATATTTTCACACCTTGTTATCTATTTTTTGGAATACTAAGGCATGATTTATTATTATTACTAGAATGTATCTTTGAATAATTTAAACCATAGCAACTTAATTACTTGACATTTATATCCTGTCATTCATATTTTGTATTCTCTTGAAAAAGGCGTATACAGCCGAAACATGTAGAGTTTTTTAAATACATATATTTTGAAGTAATATACAGACCTTTAATCGCCTACTGATTAGGTTTACTATATATATATATATATATATATATATATATATATATATATATATATATATATATATTTAAATGATTGCACGAGTATTACAAAATACACCCCTGCGCATCTACAGCCCAGGGTATCTGAATCCCATTTAGATCATCGTTAGCTTATTGCATTCTTACACCAGAGAATGGTCTAAAGGTATGTACATACTTTCTATTTAGTCAAATTAAAATAAGTTGAAACGAATTATAAATATATATTTTTCAACAACCCCAAGCTTGATTTTTATGTTTTGAGTATCAAATTTTTAAGATAGCTTCAAAAATGTAATGTTGAGTAAAAGGAGCTGAATTATTAGTAAGGATGTCCATTTGGGAGCAAGCGTAGTAGAAAAGGATTCGGTTGCACGCGCATCCACTATATGTACAGTTTTGTTCAAATAAATCTGGGACATTTTTTTTGTTGTAATTGTGGATTTCAGCATGTTAGTTGTAATTAGATTTCATTAAAAGTGTTGGTGATTGTTAACAATATGAAACATTTATTATCATTTAATAGAAATAAGAAGTGATGAAAGAAAGTAAACAATAGATTTTATTTAATAAGAAAACATTAATAATAAAGAAATAACTTAACAAAAAATAAATTTAATATTTTGTTTGGCCACCATTTCTTTCAATAACTTCTACCAGCCTTCTTTGCATGGAATTTATTAAAGAACGCCCTAAATCATCGTTATTTGTCAGTTCTTCCCATGCGTCTTTAATCCATTGCCACAATATTTCGGCGTTTTCTGGTTGAACATTTCGTTTATTGGTTATCTTAACCATGAGTCCCCAAACATTCTTGAGCGGATTTAAGTCCGGACTATTGGTAGGCCACTGCAAAACCTCGATGTTATTAGTTCCTAGCCAAGTACTTATAATTCTAGCAGTATGAACCGGGCAATTATCGTGCTGAAATATAAAATCGGGATTGGCGAATATATTATTGACAGTTGGAAGCATGATATATCTAGAATATCTCTGTAGGTAATCGCGTTAAAACTGTTTTCAATCCGCCAGCATATTCCTAAACCTTGAGAACTGATGCAAGCCCAAACATTAACTGAGAATCTTCCAGAAGTTCTTCTGGGACGACTATATTCCTCGTGGAAACGAGTTCCTCGTGGCCGATAGACTGATTTTTCCGTTGTAAGTCGACTGAACAGTCTTCTCCTCACTAAAAATAACCCCATTCCAAAATTTCAAATCATTATTACTATAATTTAAAGCAAATAACAGTCGCGATTGTTTCCGCTCATTAGTTAAGTACGGCTTCCTTGCAGCAACACGACATTTTTAATCAGATTTTAATATTTATCTGCATGCGGTAATTCTGGAGTCAGGAAAATTTGTGTTTATTAAAGCATTCAGTATCAAATGGACGATCTCTTATATAATCTATAAGTTCCATATCTTCTTTGACAGTTGACTTTCTGTTGAACAGCCCTGTACCGGTCTTTCTTTTTAAGGTCATTTCTTCTTAATTGTAAACACTGTATTTTTATTCAGGTTAAAATGCCATGAAGTCATTCTTATCGACCAACATTCTTTAATTTTTGAAATAATACGTGCTTTTTCAATGACTGTCAGTTTTCTGACCATTTTATAATAAAAATGTCTATGAAAAGCGTAATAACTTGATAGACTGTTGTACTTTGACAATTTATAACCCACATTTACAATCGAAAATTAAAATTGTCCCAGATTTATATGAACAGAACTATACATGTTTCCAATATGGCCCATAGCGATTAAAATTATTACATACTTCAAAATACCGATGCGCATTGATAAATGAATAATAGGAAATAAAGTTATAAATTTATAAAACGTGCTGGAATACTTACCATTTTATACGTCTATACATAACTGGAACACAAATACGTCACCATTTTTTCCGTATATGCGCTTTGCACTATTCACATACCTTTAGCAGTTATATTTTATTGTACACGAGAGCGGTATTTCTTATTAAATTCTTGGGTTCGTGGTAGAACGGTCTTTTTGTAGCTTTCAACATTATTGATTTATTATTTTTTATTTTACACAAAATAACTGTACTATATCACAGCCGCCTTGAGATTGGAAACATATCGGAAGCATATGTACATATAAAATATAATACACCGCATTTGCTCCCAAATGGGCATTCTTCATTATTAGTCCTACTTTCTTCTAACTCTGAGAGTAACTTGGAAGGTTTTTCAAATTTTTCCTATTATTTACATTATCTCTCCTCAATTATTAATTTTCTACCATTTCTTTCGCAATTCTTTAATAGATAGTTTTCCATATACTGTAATAGTCTTCAATTTTCATATTACTAAACATATTTATGTAACATATGCAAATAAAATTTTATTTTTTTGAAGCAACATTCCTCTCGGTTTTTGAGCTGGAACTGCGTTCTTAGTAGTAGTTCAGCTCTAGATATATACTTTTGCATGCAATTGTTATAGAGCTTGTCGGAAGAAGTGCTATTTATCATTAGCATTCACAGAGTACGAAATGAAATAATGAGACTTCTTAATTTGTAAACGTATATTAAACAGTACAAATAAATTAAAGTTACATGTCTCAACAACACAACGCAATTTGCAAGACACAATACGCAGGACCTACTCCTTGCAATGGCATAATATAAACCTTATCAATAGGTTCACTGCTGAAAGTTATTGAAATAAAATGGTAACGCGCACAGTAACTGCGAGAATGCATTTCCTTCCTTTATTAAATGTAGGTTTCAACAGAGAAAGATGGTAATTTAGGAATGTAAACTGAGAAATTATTCTACTGATAAGGTTTATACTGTGGCAATTGTACAGTTGATGGCGCGTTAGTGGTGCCATCTTAGGCACAAAAGAGTTTCGCTATTGTCATACCCCGTACAATGCAAACCTTACTAATATTTTACTGAATTTAATGAAGTGCCAATTTTATCCATTTTAGCTGTTTTAGGAGTTTAAGAACACAGTTTCACAATTTTTAAGTACACGTTCGCTTTTTCATGATACTGATTTTCCTCTAAATGAGATATTTAAAATACATTTACGTTACTTTATAACAAATATTCCAGATGATTCAGAAGAAATACCTTTTAGTATGAAACGCCAGAAACGAGATTCAACATTTTTGTTAAATCATGTCTCAGAAAATTGCCCAAGCATCGAAGAACTAGAGATTTGGCCTTGTTTAGGGTGTGCATTTAATTTCTTTTTTTTGGTTCATTAATGATAAAGATGATGTTTCAGAGTTCGCGGATGTAGCAGAATTAGCAATGCTACATGCAGTGCTATTTCAAATTTTAAATATTTACGAAAATTAACTTTAGATAATTTGCCGATACACGTAAATGGATCATTTTTAATCAATGTGAGTAGAAAGAAAATTTACTATTTTTTTTTAATATAAAACTATAATAAAAGATTTTTGTTGAAGGTTTTTAATTCTTGCACTTATTTGACATCTTTAAGGATTAGGTCAAAACAACAAAATTCATCTTTGCATAATATGCTTTGCATTTCTCTAAAGAACGCTGTGGCACTAAAAGACTTAAGGTAAATATTTCATAAAATTTATAAACTTACTAATGTGTACTTTAATTTTTGTAGGTATGAGCACCTTTGCAACATATCTATTGATAAACTACTAACTGCCCTCGCAGAAAATAAAAATTTAAAGCTGGAACGCTTATTTATCAAATGTAATTCGGTTGAAATATTTAGTGCCAAACCAATTAATATATTTCTACAAATTAGTTCCAGTTTGAAATTTTTTTATTTAGCAATTATCACTCTTCCGAAAACAGTTATTAAGCAAACAATGAAGTCTTTGGAAAAATATTATGATGATCCACAAAAAATATTATTGGTTACTAACAATGAGGATTCTTACAATGGAAGAATACAAATACCATTCATACATGTATATGAGATGGTTTTGTGTCTTACACACGTTAGCGGATTGGATGTATTTAATGGTTACATTTCTTAAATGCAATTTTTATATAACCATCGCCTTCATTGAGATTGAGTTTTACGTGTTATTCAAGACAAGTATGTGATACTTTTAATAGAAATAAGTGTTAATATTGACTCATGGTGTATACACTATAAATATATAAAAGAATACAGTTTTATAAAATTTAAATGATTTGCATTTTTGTAATTCCCTTTTATATTTGAATTTAGAAAAATCAATTTTACCAGGAAATTTTAATATTTGAAGCTTTCAACATTATTCTAAATGTATGTGTACCATCGGCGCCTAAAAAAACGGGTACAACATTGACAGATGAGCTGACATAACTTTTCAAAAATTGTATAGTGTGTTTTGGCTTTTATGTCAAGCCATGTCAAGTGCGATGTGCAAAGGTTATATAGAATGGCAGTAATCGTTTGGGTATCTTTATGTACTCCTTTAATCAACGCAGTAATATAATAAAAATCATGTACGCTTTATCTTTTAATACATTAGAATTTTAAGTACAATTTTAGTATTTGGTCATTGCTCTATTACAGTCAATTACATTTTGTAAACGTTGCGACATTGACAGCACCAAACCCCCGAGTAAATACCGGCGTGATATTTTGCCATGCTTCCATAAGGCGTTGCTGTAGTTCAAAGCGATTATTAGGTCTAAAATTAGCGGTGTGTATAATTTTTTGATTGTTTCGACCTTTGCTTGATGTAAATCCATATCACAAATAAATAAAACACACATAAGATGTTTTAGATTTACACTTTATTAATAAAATAATGACAGCTGTTTCGCTAACACAGTAGCTTCTTCAAATTCAACTTAAGACTGTCTTAAGTTGAATTTGAACAGTCTTAAGTTGAATTTGAACAGTCTTAAGTTGAATTTCAAGAAGCTACTGTGTTAGCGAAAGAACTGTCATTATTTTATTAATAAAGTGTAAATCTAAAACATCTTATGTGTGTTTTATTTATTTGTGTATAATTTTCGTTAATCTTCCCCAAACATTTTCAATAGGGTTTCAGTCGGGACTTTTTGAGGGCCACAGTAAAACACTTACATTATATAAATTTTAACAAGTCTGCGACTATTCGTGCTAGGTGTTATCCTGAAATTATAAAGTTGCATTATTGCTGAAATATTCAAGCTTTGTATTTCATGCTGGTATGTAAAATTTTCGTCAAAAACCGCCGTTACTGATGGTAGCATAGCTTGTTCTAAAATTCTCCTATACACTTCACCACATAATTTTTCCTCTAATATAATACATACACTTGGACCTCTGGCACTAATCCATATCCACACGTCCACAGAAAAATGACCACTTCGATTGACGGATGGTCCATATTTTGGATCATAACGCATTTTTGGCGGTTGATAAACACCAATATGGCCATTATGAGAAAACTATATTATTCCAAATATCATGTTGGTTAACATATCGCTGGGCAAATGCCAATCTTCTTTGCTTATCTTCCGTCAAAAATATCTTATTTGCGCTACAGCAGTATTTCAATTCCGTTTCAGCAATTCGTTTTTGGGCAGTTCTGATGCTGCCAGGAAAATTAATTTTCTTTTGCTCTTCTAGATGTACCAAAGGGGTGTTCTCTAATAAAATTTACCAGTTTTTTATCTTGCTCCCGAGATTATATTTTTTGGCGTTCTGAACCATTTTTTCGGAGAAAGACTCCATTTTTTAAGCTCGTTGCACTGTATGTGTTGCACTGTTGCTACTTATGTTTAATTCGCCCGCAATTCTTCTAACAGTCCGTCCCTCCTAAAGTCGCGTCATCAAAAAAGGCTTCTTAAGCTGGTTCAAATTTGATATTTTAAATTACTTTATTTAACTGTCATGATAGTTGCCAGGAGTTGTCAGATACGGTCAGATCTACACCAAACAAAATACTCGTGTACCTACCCGTTTCTTTAGGCGCCGATGGTACATACATGTATTGTTGCATTGGTATTTCACATTTAAGAATTTTAATTTTTGTTCAATTGTCCTGAACTTTTTGTCTTCTACAGCTTATATTTTTCTGTGATGTTTCAAGTCATTATCGGTCACTAAATATGGATGTAACATTAATACACTTAAATATGGTGTAAAGTATACATTTCCAAATAAGATGTTTTTAAATTGTCAGGAGGAAAATAAACACATGTTAAATTATCTTTAGTTTTATAACATGAATATTAAATAAGTGGATGTATATTTGAATAAAAACACGAAATTAAAATTAAACTCGTGTTTAGTGTTACGCTTTAATTTCTTTTTTAATATCGATTAATAGTCGTCATTATTTATTGACGAGTCCCGGTATCTCATATTAAATACGTTCATTCGGACACTTGTTCCAATGTTTGTGGTTAACTTTGGTAACTATATCACCCCTTTCGCTTACACGCGGGTGAGATTCGAGGATTAGTAGCAGACAGATCTTGGTAGTGTAAAGTCGTTTAAAAAATTACGAGTGTACATACTCTTAATGGAAGTTAATTCACGCATCATTGACCTTTAGTTAATTCATCGTTCATAAACGGATCATGTCAAACGATGAATTCTAATTTTTGGAAGAGCCAATTTGCCGTTTGCGACTTACGTGGGTTTGAGGAAAATATAACCCAACCTTGGTTTTTGCGTGGCGTTCCATTTCGTCTTCGTAAACGGAAAAAAATAGCTTCCTGCTGAAGAGTTCGCGAGCACTGCAGCCTATACTTCAAGGGCAATTTATGGTCGTCTAATTCCCCGAACAGCGATCGACCTGAGGAATTAATTACCACCTTCGACGGACAGGGACAGGATATCAAGTAATTCGTATTATCAAAGTTTTTGTGTAATTTAAACTTCGTCTTATAATTTTTTATATATATTGCTTTCATATTTTGCCGTAATCAATTTTACTATTTTTAGCATAACTTAAATTCATTTTTGTAATATTAATATAGTTATTAGCATTTTTAATGCCATATTAATCAATTTGCATTGCGGCTTAGAGCCCAACTCATTTAAAATTTAATATATCGTGTATAGTATAATTTAAAAGAATTAATTCTTGTGAATTAAAGTATTTATCTTACTTCCATTTAAGGCCAAATTATTCTTTCGTATTTTGGAAATTAAAATCTAAATTTTGTAGCATATTCCGATATCGAGATGTTCCTTTTTTTGCATACATGCAGGTGTCGATAAATGACGCATTTTTGTAATTTCATAATTTTGAATTTAGAACTCATTTGTATTTGTAAGTAGGATATTTTAACTATCACTATTTCTGTTTATCAAATTATTGTGAACTTATCTCTAATGGTACCTTTAGAAAAAAATCTACAAAAATAAGCTATGTAATTAACTTAAGTAATTATTTTCCATTTACTATTAACAGTATTATTACGTTCAACTTTTGAGATATTATGTTTACCGTACTGTGATAACCTTTTTGCGATATCTAGTTTTGGATTTTGTATAGAGTTATAGACCGGGTGTATTATGAAAAACCTTTCGTGCTGTAACTTTTTTATTTTTTATTCGAATGTAATAAATTATACGTCGAACTAAATCGTTTTAAAAACACTGTAACGTGATCCGCTTTGAATTTTTTTTACACTTTGTTTTTGACAGACAGCTGCAAACTGTTTTTTTTAAATTGCACTATACTTTTTTTTTCCTTATTCAAATATATTACTTTTTCTGAATATGAAACTAAACAACGATATCCTTGTATGAAAAAAAATCGAGAAATTGAAGGTTTTTTTTTAGTTCGATTTATTCTGATTTTTCCGAACACAGAGATTTCTTAAATGCATTTTAAATACTCTATTTCATTTTATTACCAGCAAATGTGTGTACCTTTTAAAATCACTTACATTCAATACTATATAGCCCATAAAGGATTACAAACCAATGTTATCAGTGAGCGGTGGGTCAACAACAACATTTACAGTGTTTATTTTAAAAATTTAAAAATCAAGCAGTCATATTGAACGATAAAAGTGCATTCCAAATTTTCGAAGAGAGCTGTGACATCTGTCAGTCACACATTCATTATAACATTTTCAACGATTTATTTCTAGATTTTGTTATTGAAATGGATAATTGCGAATGTGTGGATGCGATTCAAGCATATTTTGAATGCGGAACAAATTCTGCAACTGCTTTGCGACTTTATGGAAATCGTTTTCCTGACAGACTGCGTCCAAGTGCCGATAAATTTGGAAGGCTCGTGCGAAATTTACGAAATTTTGGATCATTAAAAAAAACCGAAAATAAACGCACGTGTAATTCAAGATCAAAATTTAGAATTAAGTGTCTTGCTCTATGTGGAAGAAAACCCTAATACGTCTACGCGAGAAATTGCTCACTACATGCAGGTATCACATTCTACAGTTCAGTACATTCTGAAGAAGCACAAGTTCTTTCCTTATAAACCACGGAAGGCGCATGCTCTCGGTGAAAACGACCCTCAACGAAGGGTTCAATTCTGCACGGTTTTCATGAATAAACTAAGGGAAGATCCAATTTTTTATCGTCGTGTGTTGTGGTCAGATGAATGCACTTTTGGGAAAAATGGTGTATTCAACAGAAATAATCATCGCCATTGGAGCACTGAAAATAACCATGTTGTGATGCAACACAATTTTCAAAATCGGTTCAGTGTAAATGTATGGTGTGGCATTTTAGGCGATAGAGTAGTAGGGCCCTTTTTTGTGGAGGGTAATCTAAACCAAGAAAAGTATAATAATTTGTTACGCAATGAATTAGGCGATTATTTAGATGAGTTGCCACTTGCTGAGTTAAACACGGTGGTGTTCCAACAGGACGGTGCCACACCCCATAATGCACGAATGAATACTGATTTTCTAAATAATTATTTTGGCGTCAGATGGATGGGCACTTACGGGCCTATTCGATGGCCTGCTAGATCGCCAGATCTGAATCCACTGGATTTCTTTCTGTGATCTTACATTCAAGATCATGTCTATTTGACTCCACCTGATACCAGAGATGATTTAGTAACAAGGATAGTACAAGTATGTCATGAAATACCTCCAAATCTAATATTAAACGCAGCAGTTGGAGTTAATAGAAGGTGTCAAATGTGTCTGGAACAAAATGGGGCCAATTTCGAACATTTGATTCATTAAAATATATGATAGCTTGATTTCTGAAAATTTCGTAGTTTTTTTTAATAATAATAAATTTGTCACTGAATTTAATGGAGGTGTCTTCAGGAAATAAATGTTTATTAGAATAAGCAAAAAAAATATGTAGTACAATTAAAAAAAAAATTACTACTGTCTGTCAAAAACGAAATGTCAAAATTTAAAAAAAAAAAACAGGTTACAGTGCTTTAAAAACGATTTAGTTTGACATATCATTCATTAAAATCAGATAAAATATAAGGAAGCTACAGCCCCAAAGGTTTTTCATAATACACTCGGTGTATATTTTTTTTACCTTAACATACAGTCGGTATAATGATACAGGGTGAAGATTTCAATTGTTAATATTTCTTTATTTGATTTTAGTCAATGCTTAAATATAATACATCCATTTACTTAATTATATTATAATCATTTATTTCCCTTTGATCGTGAATATACGAATTATTTGTTCATAAGTTTTTTTTCTTTGCCTTGGCAGTCCCCGTAGCAATTTCTTTTTCAGGTATCCTGGGCTGAAATTTTGGAGTTAGTACGTAGGTACTTAGTAAGTATAGCAGGCGCGGCTCGTGATGACGTATTTGGGAGTGCATGTTCAATGATGCGAGTGCCTCGTGTGTTTTCGGTGTTTACTACGAAAACGCTACAGTTAGTACACGAGAATACACGAAGCATTCGCATCATTGTACATGCACTCCCAAATACGTCATCACGAGCCGCGCCTGAAGTATAAATATACCAGGTGATTCAGTTTGGTATTCGCCCACCTGTAACTTTTTGACCTTTAGAAAAAAGTATAATAAACCATATATATTCGTTAATCCGATGGCAAAGCCTATTGGATGGGATCAACAATTTATCTTTTGCAATGACATCTGTCAAAAAAGTGACTGTCAACTTTTTTTTTTTAATGACACCCTGTATATTTTTTTGCACCATTTAATATGTATTTTATTTCTAATTCCAAATATGTATCACTATGATAAAATAATAAAAAACAATCACAAAAATAATAAAAGTTTATTCAGATGCGTAACAAGTAGATGACGATGAAAACAATTGTTAGGAAAATTTATTTAATAATTTTAGCAAAAAAACTTAGTTCATCAAATGCTCGAAATGTGCACCGTTCATCTCAAGACACATTTCAGCCCTATGTAATACCTCCTGAGTACAGACACGCAAAAGAACTTCTTGAGTCAATTGACGACATTCATGCTTTATTCTATTCTGCAGATCTTCCAAATCAACTAGAGGTGTTGTATAAACCCTCCCCTTAAGATATGGCCACAGAAAGAAATCAAGTGGCGTGAGATCCGGAGATCTGGGAGGCCACTTTACTTCCACACTACGATTTCCAATCCATCTCCCAGTATAAACTTCATTTAAATAATTGGTGACAAGTCTACCGCCATGAGCTGGTGCGCCGTCTTGTTGTAATATCAGATTTGACCGTATTTGTAACGGAACATCGTCCATATATTCGTATAATTCCTCCCTTAAAAATTGTAGATACCTTTCCGCCGTGAGTGTGCCTTCATAAAATTTTAGTCCAACAATTTTTCCATTAAGGATGCCACACCACACATTTACTCCACCAAACATTTTGAAAATTGGTTTCTGGAAGCCAGTAAGGATTATGTTCTGACCAATAGTGGCAATTGTGGCGATTCACTTTTCCATTGTTATGAAATCGAGATTCGTCTGACCACATGATAAGATGTAAAATCCCAACTTCGTGGGCATAGTTGAGCCAGGCTATAAAGTTTACCCGTTCTCGAAACTCCCAAATGCACCCAAATTTCTTGCTAGTTTTGCAAATAATTTGTCAGATGGCAATGATCTCTCTGGATGCCGTTGTTGGTATATTCGTCTAGCGACCTTACTATTTTTTTGGCGTTCCCCATAGATTAAAATCATATCTAACTTCTCTTGGTTTGAATACACAGCCATTTTTTAAAGAAATTACAACTAAGTGACGCGCCGTGATATTTGTTGTTGACAGTTAAAAGTGAATTGAAATTATTTTCATGGGTAAATATTTTTTTCCTAGAACTTACAATATCTCCACGATTTTAGTGATTAATTCTGTTACTCTATCCAAAAGTAAAGAGTGTGATACATATTTGGAATTAGAAATAAAATACCTATTAAATGTTGCAAAAAAATATACAGGGTGTCACTTGAAAAAAAAAGTTGACAGTCACTTTTTTGACAGATGTTATCGTAAAAATAAATTGATCATCCTATCCGATAGGTTTTAGCATCGGATTTGTGAATATATATGGTTTATTATACTTTTTTCTAAAGGTAAAAAAGTTACAGGTGGGCGAATACCAAACTGAATCACCTGGTATAGCGTGAGTTTGAGTAGTTTGTATGTGCATGCGCCGAAGATCGCACAATCTTTTTTTTCAGTTTTCAGTCTGAGCTTCCGTAAGCAAAACTGAGTGGCGCTACCTTCTAACTTTTATTTTAGTCACCCACACCCGTCTCCACTGACTAAGGGCATATATAATAAATAGAAGCTCCCATACTTTGTGCGATACAACTACAGTTTTTTTTTATCTCGACTATCTTCAGACGCCTTCGCTGCGCCAGCTTCGCGAGTAGGTAGCACTAGTTACAAATATGGTGTTTGGTAAATTCTTTAACGAAATTGCCACGCTTCATGTATAATAGTAGTAGTAGTAAAACCCATTAGTCCCTTTTTGGACATAGGGAAGAAATCGTTTGTCTCCATTCTTGTCTATTTCCAGCTATAGATCCCAATCTTGCCACTGACATATTAGTCTCTTCTTGCAACGTTCTTCTCCATGTTACCTACTTTCCTCCTTCCTTGGGGCTGCCATTCCAATGCTTTCCCACAAATTTCTGTTCTCAGTTTTCTTAAAGTATGACCAAGCCATCCAAACTTTCTCCTTTTAATTTTACTTCGATCCTTTCTTGTCCTGCACGATCCCATAATTCCTCATTTGTAATTCGGACGGGTATATTCCGTATACATCTATTTACAAAGCTTTGTAGTTTTTGCTTGTTTGCATTAGTTAGTGTCCACGACTCAGAACCTTACAATAATATGGGTTTAACTGTGGCATTAAAAACTTTAATTTTGGTCCTGTTAGTGATGTTACCCGATTTCCAAACATTCATCATCCCTATAAATGCACCACGAGCCTTCGATATCCTGGAATTGATGTCCTTCGTTACACCGTCGTATTTGGCCATCATACTCCCCAGGTATAAAAATTGATGTACTCGCTCTATTGTGATGACTCACCCAACGATACATATCATTCCTCTGGCGCCTTCACGAAAGATCCAGAAACGGAAAGACCGAGACTAAGAAAAACAAGAGAGAGTGCCGCGGTCGATATATAAGCCGTCGAGGAAGAGATTTAATTCATTCGATACCGAATTATCGCCGAGTGAACTTACATAAATATAAATACATAAATTTGCTTATTGTTAGTAATTAGTTTTTATATTGTTTTTCGTTTTTATTATTAATATATTGTGTGTCTAAAGTTACCGTTAGTTTTATTTAGAACCCGCAGAAAGACAAGTAATTTACACTATTTTTTCTCCCATCAATTCTATATCTTTTTTATTTTGGTTATTGATGCTTATCATTTTCGTTTTCTTTTTGTTAATCTTTTTTCTATTTTTTCTCCCATCAATTCTATATCTTTTTTATTTTGGTTATTGATGCTTATCATTTTCGTTTTCTTTTTGTTAATCTTTAAACCTACTTTACTAGATTATTTTACTAAGACATCAATTTTCTCCTGCATATGCGTTGCACTACGAGGGAGCAAACAAATGTCAGCAAATCCAGGTCTTCTAGGTATTCCGTCAGATTCCATTTTATATCTCTGTTTCATTTTTCAATTACTTTGGTCATAATTTCATCCAAGACTATTAAAAACAGCAATGGTGAGAGAATACAACCTTGTTTAACCCCTGTCTTCAACTGAAACTCATCCGACACTCTCCCTTTGAATAATATTCTGCACTTGTATCCATTATATCCTTCCTTTATTAGGTTGATAATTTTCTTAGGCATTCCAATATTTTTAAGTGCTATCCACATACAGTCTCTGTCCAATGAGTCAAATGCTTTTTCATAATCTACAAATATTAAATATAATGGTGATTGATATTCCAGGGATTCTTCTATAATAATTCTCAGAGTATTTATCATATCAACACATGATCTTCTTTTCCTAAATCCCTGTTGCTCTCTTCGTAATTTGTTGCCTATACAGGTTATTATTCTATTTAATATTATTTTATTAAACAGTTTGCAAACAGTACTCGGCAGCCTTATGCCTCTCCAGTCTTCACATCTTCTTTGATCACCTTTTTTTTTAATTTTAACTATAAGTCCTGTTAACATTCTGAACTTACTGCAAATGAGAATTAATGAATATTAAA
Source organism: Melolontha melolontha (assembly GCA_935421215.2). Taxonomy (NCBI): domain Eukaryota; kingdom Metazoa; phylum Arthropoda; class Insecta; order Coleoptera; family Scarabaeidae; genus Melolontha; species Melolontha melolontha. The sequence goes on from OW285240.1 coordinate 52,536,146, forward strand.
TCTCATTTTTACATGTCAATGTCGCCTTATGCGATGCATTAATAACTACAATCCGACAAACCAAGTTTGTACTAGCATGTATAACACACCTCGTCTCTCAAAGACAGTCACAGCTTTTCACTTCTCTACTTCGTGTATATATAGTTAACATTCTGAACTTACTGCAAATGAGAATTAATGAATATTAAATCTCATTTTTACATGTCAATGTCGCCTTATTCTCATTTGCAGTAAGTTCAGAATGTTAACTATATATACACGAAGTAGAGAAGTGAAAAGCTGTGACTGTCTTTGAGAGATACCGTACATTGATAAGCCTCAATTAAGGCGAAACGCGTCTGTACGTTCTCCCTGATGGGAATAGTTTTTCACTAATTTTTAATTATCCTAACAACCTGTAAGAACGTAGTCGCGACGAGGTGTGTTATACATGCTAGTACAAACTTGGTTTGTCGGATTGTAGTTATTAATGCATCACATAAGGCGACATTGACATGTAAAAATGAGATTTAATATTCATTAATTCTCATTTGCAGTAAGTTCAGAATGTTAACTATATATACACGAAGTAGAGAAGTGAAAAGCTGAGACTGTCTTTGAGAGATACCGTACATTGATAAGCCTCAATTAAGGCGAAACGCGTCTGTACGTTCTCCCTGATGGGAATAGTTTTTCACTAATTTTTAATTATTATAAGTCCTGTCTTCCAATCATCAGGCATTTCATCTTTTTCCCAAATTTGTTTAAATAACGGGTGTAGTATTTGTGCCGTAGTCTTCCCATCAGCTTTTAGCAACTCAGCTTTAATTGGGTCTGTACCCGGAGCCTTTCCATTTCTTAAATCAGCTATTGCTTTTTCTACTCCAGTTATAGTAGGGTGGTCTATATTAATTTCTAGTTCTGTCACATTATTCTTTTTCTCTATTTTCCCTATTCCATCTCTATTTATGTTCATTGCTTCTCTAAAGTGTTCAACCCATCTTTCTAGCTGTTCTATCGTTGTTAGCATTTTTCCATCCTTACTTGTTAATAATATTATTTATTTTCTTATATCCACTTAATTTTATTATACTGTTATAGAGTTCTTTACTATCACCTATTTCGGAAGCTTTTTGTGCCTCATCCGCTATATTTCCTATGTAACGTCTTTTATCTTTTTTTATGCATTTTTTAAGTTCTTTGGCTAGAATTTTATATTTTGCTTGTATTTCTTTTTTATTTGTTTTATCTTGTGTGCTTACGGGTATCGATCATCATTTCACTCCATTTTTGACTGATACATATATGGTCTATCTGGTTTTCTGTTTTGCCGTCTGGACAGGTCCATGTAATCTTATGACAGTTTCTGTGTTTAAATAACGTGCCTCCTATTTTTAGTCCATACATACCAGATATTTCTATAAAAAGTTCCCCATTTTCATTTCTCTCCTATTCCATTTTTTCCCATTATATTTTCTATATCTTTAATATCAGTTCCAACTTTTGCATTGAAATCCCCCATCAGAATTATAATATCTTCTTTCCTTATCTGGCTCATTGCACAGCTTAATTTATTATAAAATTTTTCTTTTTATTCATATTCTGAGACATCAGTAGGTGCATAGCACTGCACAAGTGAAAAAAATTTCCTCGCTAATCTTAATCTAGCCATAATTAACCTATCGTGTATAGGTTTCCACTCTATTAAAGCTTTAGTAGCCTGCTTGTTCATAATAATCGCAACTCCATTTGTATGTTATTTTGTTAACTCTTCTTTGCCTGAGTAGATAATTAAATGATTTTCATTTCTCCCTGTCCGTTCCATCTAGCTTCACTTATCTAAAATCCCTATTGAATATCTCTCCATTTCATCAATAATCTGTTCTAATTTTCCAGCCTGATACATAACGTGTTCATTTGAAAAGTCAATCTAGGTTACTTTGAAATTTTGATAGAATAAGACGCATATATATTAGTATGTGTTTGTTGTTCCGTAAACGTAAATCCAAATGACATTTGATAATGTCAATCACATTTGTTATTTATTTGTATGTATGAAACTGTCAAAATATACGACTTCGTAGGTTAAGTAGTAAATTTTTAATTTACGACATACTTCAAAATGTTCTCAGTAAATCACATGCTACTAGATTGACTTTTCAAATGAATCGTACATTCCAGTTTCCTATTTTTACTATTTCCCGTTTTTGCTTATCCTTATCTACTCTATATGTTTTACTACTCGTATCCATTTTCGCTGCCAAAGTCTGCTTCGCATCTACCATAGCCTTTTTATTATCTAGTTTTTTGTCTTTACATTATCATTAGGTAGTATCAATTTCTTTTTATCTGTATCCCATGTCCATGTTTTCCCGTTTATAATCAATTTTTTATATCCTTGTTTGACCTGGTTTCCTTTTCCTCTCTCTTCTTTAGCCACATTGCGTATTTCTCTTTCTGTCTCCGTATTATCATTGTTTATAAAAATCATCATATCGTTGAGTACTTTCAATTTATGTTTATTCTTCATAATTTGTATTTTATCCGTAAAGTTTTCCATCTCTAGTAAACATATTTCCTTTCCAATTTTTTCTGCCCTTCTGATTTTAAATTCCAAATGCAAGATAAAATTGAACATACCATTTTTCAATGCTTCTCCATCCGTTTTCTCGATAGTTATTCCTGTTAATATTACATTATTCTTGCGTTCTTTTTTAACCATTCTCTCTAGTCTATTAGACAAATTTTTTACTTCCTTTTTCATTTCTGTATTTGCGTCTTTTAGTTGGTTATTTCCCTTTCTCAATAATTAAATCTGTTCTTTATATTGTTTTTGATCGATCCTTATTTGCTTAACTTCCGATAGCAAGTCTTCCATCATATTCATATTTTTCTTATACATTATCATTAGTTGGTCTAATTTATCTTCTCTGTTATCTTGCTCGCCCTTCCTGGGTGTTCTTGGTGTTTTCTTACTAGTTTTAAATAACGTATCGCCCTCTCTTTTCTTATTAAACTCGTCCGTTAAATAATCATCTTAATCCATTTCGTTTTATAACTCTTAAGAACTACAAATTTATAAATTCACTTAAACCGGCTCTGTATTTTCTTTACACTTCAATTCTGATACATCAATACAAAAACCGGCCGTTTCTTTTATTTCTAAGCGAATGTTTTAATGCACCGCGCAAAAAGTGAGACCCCAGTCGACCTGTCGAAAGCCTGACTTTTATCGGTAATTTAATTTTCGGAGGTTTTTCTTATATATTTAAACTATAAAACTTAATTCTATATATTACTGCCGCTAATAACACTTTAACTACTCTCTAAATGTTAATTACTTACTCGTATTCACTCGAATATTTGATTTTAAATACGGAGCTCATAAACACATGCACACTTCGGTACTAACCAACCAAAAAAACCGGGTATACTAAATAAATTAAGTTTATTAAATCATCGCTTTTTGTACGCGCAAAGTTTTTGGAAAACTCTGTATACAACCTTCACCTTACATTCCTAAAGAGAAATTTCTGTTTCCACAAACATCTGATTATCCTTAATTCTAGAAAATGCTTACGTACCCTCTAAGTTTATGCGCAAAATTACGTCGTTAATCCTTCAACACTAGCTAATTCTTATGGAGAAAATATTTGTTTGGATTCACGACCTTGCCACGACATTGCCTACCACAACAAAAATGGCGTCGTGACGTGACGTCAGACTAATGGAGAGTATTGTGGAATTCTTTCACTTTAATACAAAATTTTCAAGTATCCAACGGAACCAATTATTTTTGAGCGCAATGTATAAGTAATTTTACATTGCTATACATTGTTTTAATTTGTATTGGTGTAAATGTAAATTAAATATAGAGTTTTGTAAATTATTTATTTTTTCCTTAAAATATATTACCGATGGTAATATTACAAATATTCACTTATTTACAGCAATATTACAAAACAAAATCTACTTTGTACATGTTTCGTGTTGGAGAGGTTTCTATATAAAAGCTATTTTTTACAATATATATCTGCATAGCAGATAGAAGTTATGCGGTAATAATTTAATTATAGGGCAAATGCGAAACATATTACAAAAAATTAATGACTTATTTGTTGTAATTTTTTTGTACAAATATTGGATAACATTTATCAATTATAATTTTTAAAAATTAAAACAATCATTCAGAAATTTCTCATACAGTAAAAACATTTTATTTAAGATTAAACTTAAAAATCAATTTTATTGATGTTATATTTATAAAATATGACTATGGATTTTCAAGATGATGCTTTTAGATCAACATGGTTATTTAACATCGTAGAGAATTGAATGTAGATATATTGTACATGAAATTAGTTACTGAATGATAAATAAACTCATATCAATCTCGAATTATATCACAAGCTATTGGCCAGTCTCAAATCATTTTTTTATTGCGGTTTCTATTCCAAATTATATTTGTTTTTCAGGTGAAAATCGATTATGATTACCAATTATAAAATAAATATTACGTAAGAAATGCCGTTCCATTTTGGTTCATGTTTTTTTATGAGAATTTTTGAATGCTTCAATTTTAGTTTGGAAACCTACGACAGCATTCCTTAAACCCAAAGATGGTCGAATCCCACTGTGCGCTGCTCTGGTTTTATACAATGATTTTCGAGCAGGCTCTCGAATAGTAGTTTTATCGGGGCTGTCTAATCCATGCTTGAGAACTTTATGTTTAAATAAACTAGTATATGTTGCGAATGTCATTGAACAACTGTCGCATTTAATATTTGTCACTACTTTCGTATTGAATGATAATGGCTTAGAGGCTGTGATTTCTGTTTTTTGTGGCTGAAGAATTGCACTTTGTCTGGATAAATATTGTTTGCCTATCTTCGGAGGAGATTTTTTCCTAGGTGATTTTGATTTTTTAATACAATCGTTTCGTAAATGATCACCAAGAGTAAATAGCGAATTAAAAGGCATTTTACAAGATTGACAGAAGTATCGCTTATGTTTTCTTTTATGAATATTCAATTCGTACATACCTGATACAATTTTCCCACAATCTTCACATTTATTCTTAGAGGAAAATTTAGAAATTCTTGGAGAGTCTTTTGGCAAAGTTGTTGTTTTAAACATTTGCTGTTTGATATGTGTTCTTTTATGTATAGTTAGTTGGGCTTGGTCGTTAAATATTTTTTTGCAAATTCCACATACTATATTGCTAGTTTTATGCGAGTTTATATGTCTGTTTAATAAAAAGCTATTTTTAAATGTATCTCCACATTTTTCGCATATATATTTTGCGTCATTTGATTTAGATTCACTGAAATTATGATACTGCATGTGAGAACGAAGTGATCCTTCACTGGGAAAGCTTTTTGGACATTGTGGACATTTATTATCAATTTTAATAACGATTATTTCTTCTTCGGGTTCATCAACTGGTGGTTTTGGGTTCTTTGGTGGTCGACCCCTAGGTCTCTTCACTACTTCCTTTTCTTCATCCTTATCATGGTGTTTTGGTGGTCTACCTCGAGGTCGCTTAACAGGAGCTATTGCTACTGTATTTTCATTATTAACCTCATCAGTTTCCTTAATGCTTTTATCAGAAGAATCCTCTTCACTATCACTTATTGTGATTTCTACCATTGCTTTTCTTTTCTTAGGTTTCTTTTTCCTTTTATGAGGAGTTTTTGGATCAAAGTCTTCATCGGAATCACTTAATTGAATATATTCCGTTGGTTTCAATGGTACTCTCTCTTTCAAAATACCTTCTTCTGAAGTTTCAATAAAACCATTAGAGGAAACGACAACTTCTTGAACCACAATTTCTTCATCTGTACGTGTCATTGGTTTAATTTCTTGTTTCCTGGGCAATCGTCCTTGTCTTATAGGCGCATGAATTATTTTCGTTTGGGCAATAAAATTGTGAAACATGCGCGCTTGTTGAGCTTCCTTACTTTTCGCAAAACGTTTATCATACTTTTCCTCCTCTTCATCAAATTTTTGTGGTTCGGTTGCTGCCACTGAACATTTAAGAATACTTCTCGGATTTGGTCTTATAGTTATAGAATTACTAGGCGCCTGTCCCATATTTTCTTTTTCAGTATTCTTAACCAAATAGTAGAGGTTAGTTTTTCCGTCATTTTTCTGTATCCGCACCTTCCTAATTACATTTTTTATAATTTTCTTTTTAGAAGCTATTGTCGATGCTTGATATGAGGGCGATTTTCGAATATCCGTATTTTCATACACTGTTTCCTCCGTATCACCGGTAACATGAACGCCTTCTACTGTCTCGTATTCCTCATTATCTGATTCATTTACGTTGTTAGTTTCTTCTAAACCATTAGTCTCTGATACTCCATTTGTAGCATCCATTAGATGACTCTCTTTTACAAAGAGCTCTTCATAATGTTCTGCAGATGTTGGAGTCTCATCTTCTTCAACAGAATCCTCATCCGCTGCGTTATGGCAAGTAAAATTATCTTCGTCGATTGCATCTTCATGTGTGTAAAAGACTTCTTCGTGATCGTTATCATTTACTACCAGTGGAACATTTTCAGAACATTCTTCATCTTCTGTTATATCATCTTGCAATTCTTGCTTTTGCATAGTGGCAGTTGAGAGTTCTATTATCCCTGCAAAAAAAATGAAATTGCATTATAAATTATTATTTTGTTAAATTATCGTTTGTGTCAGATTTGTGTGAGATAAAGTATTTAAAATTAACATATAGTTGTAGCAACATAGAGCACATAATATTTCAAATATAACTGCAAAACTGGACGTAACGTGCTTTCAAAAACTTTTCTTTTTAGTGACGGACATATTTTTTGATAATGGTTGGTGACAGTACACGTAATCTGTCATAAATATATAATTTTGAATGAGCATAGCCGTCTTTAATGAGGAAAGTTTTTGAAGGCACGTTATAAGTACAGCTAAAAATTGTTGTATGAAAAATTTAAAAAAAACACTATTATTGTAGGGGTATGAGTTAATTGTCCTGTAAAGTGTTTCTCTAAAATTAATAAAGTAATATAAGACCTATTTTCATAATGTAGGTGTTACAGATAAATATGTACGGTTCTATTAAGAAACCAAATATAGATCAAAAGTCAGATATTTCACATAACAAAAAAATTATATTCTCAAAGCACAAACAATTTCTGATATCGTGATCACATAAAAAGTTCAATTATTTCTCATCAACAAAAACTACTATTCTTGAAACAAATTCTGTGTCTACATTAATATTGTTAGGTCTTTTAGTGATCTTACTTAAATTTAAAAAAAGAAATAACCTAAAGGGCCAGAAGTAGAATTTTCTTAACCCACAAGAATAACGTCTGACACAAAATGTTATACACCTACCAAAACTTCCTTCCTACCTATCCTTCAGGGCCGCCACCAGCTTTAACGAAGCCAGCGAAGTTTTCGTCAAAAAAAAAGAGAAAAGGAGAAATTTAAAAGCCACCACTCGTTTAAAATAAGGATATAAATCCTGTAAAAGCAACCGTTTAAATGAGAACGCTAGACAGATTGCTACCTTACCGCGAAGCTGGCGCAGCGAAGGCGTCTGGAGATGGTCGGGATAAAAAAACTGTAGTTGTATCGCACGAAGTATGGGAGCTTCTATTATTATATATGCTCTAGTCAGTGGAAACGGGTGTGGGTGATTAAAATTAAAAGTTAGCACGTAGCGCCACTCAGTTTTACTTATGGAAGCTCAGACTGAAAACTGAGAAAAGGGATTGCGCGATCTTAGGCGCATACGCATACAATTACTCAAGCACGCGGTAGATATAAACTTACTATGTACCTACGGATACCTGTAAAGAAATTTCTAAGGGAAGTGCCAAAGGCAAAGAAAATACTTGGGAATAAATAATTCGTATATTCACTAACCAATAAATTTTTGAATATTATAAAAAAAATTAAACTAAATAAAAATATATTAATATATGCAAAAATTAATTTAATGAAAATATATTTTAAAAATCAAATCTTCACACAGTATAAGTACTGACTGTATAATCCGGCATCAAACTTATAAAATTATTATTATTATTACAAAAAGGCGTCTATCGAACACCTGCATGTGTACCTGTGAAATACCAGTACATGTGGTGGCATAAAAAAATCGTGACTGCAAACGATATATCTATAAAATTTATCGATGACTATATATGTTTTAAAAATTTAGATTTTAATTTCAAGTAGATGAATTAATAATTTGGCATTAACAAGACTGATTAGATATCTTAGTATAGCCAAAAATGATATATAAGTTATGATAGTAAAAGATTGAATGAGTACAAAATTAATATTTAAGTTATGCTCAAGAAATTAATTTGATTTCGGCCAAAGTATGATAGCAATATATATATATATATATATATATATATATATATATATATATAAATATAATAACTTCGTGACCTAGGTATGATATGGTAAACCTATCAGTAGGCGATTAAAGGTCTGTATATTACTTCAAAATATATGTATTTAAAAAACTCTACATGTTTCGGCTGTGTACGCCTTTATCTAGAGAATACAAAATATGAATGAAATTATTATTCATATTTTGTATTCTCTAGATAAAGGCGTACACAGCCGAAACATGTAGAGTTTTTTAAATACATATATTTTGAAGTAATATACAGACCTTTAATCGCCTACTGATTAGGTTTACTATATATATATATATATATATATATATAACATTTGATAAATTATTGGAGTTTTTCGGCTTTTTATATGAAATATTTACAAATATTAAATTAGAATGTATGTAATTGCAGAGTAAGTGGGGATGTAAACATTGCTGTCTACAAATTACAAAGCAAATCATACGAAATTTTTTATTTGAAAAATATGGTCTACGTTGGGACACGAACCCAATTTATCAAATGTTATATTTAATGAACGGCTAAGAAATTATCAAAACACATATATATATATATATATATATATATATATATATATATATTGACCTATATATAGTGACCCTGGTATGATATGGTAAACTTAATAAGACGGCGATTAAAGGTCTGGTTTATTACTTCAAAGTATATATATTTAAAACAACCCAACATGTTTCGGCAATGATGCATTTATATTTTTTGTATCCTTGACAATGGCATCATTGCCGAAACATGTAGGGTTGTTTTAAATATATATACTTTGAAGTAATAAACCAGACCTTCAATCGACGACTTATTAAGTTTACCATATATATATATATATACATATATATATATATATAAGTGATTAGATAAGTGATTTTTTCAATTAAAAATTTCGTATGATTTGCTTTGTAATTTGTAGACAGCAATGTTTACATCCCCCTTACTTTGCAATTACATACATACTAACTTGATATTTGTAAATATTTCATATAAAAAGCCGAAAACCTCCAATAATTTATCAAATGTTATATATATATATATATATATATATATATATATATATAAGGTAAACTTAATTAGTCGGCGATTAAAGGTCTGGTTATTACTTCAAAGTGTATATATTTAAAATAATTCTACATGTTTCGGCAATGAAGTAATAACCAGACCTTTAATCGCCGACTAATTAAGTTTACCTTATCATACCAAGGTCACGAAAATACTATATATATATATATATATATATATATATATATATATATATAAATGATTAGAGGAAATTTAAACTACATAAAGGAAAATTTAACAATACGAGTTACTTGTATACTTTCCCTATTCGTCTCCGAGAAGGTAATTAATTTCTTCCGGTGTATCGCTGTTCGGTGGATTAGATGACCATGAACTGCCCTGCATGGAGAGGCGGTAGTGTGCATGGTGTCTTCCGCGGAAGGTTAATTATTTTTTTTTCGAAAACGAAGTCGAAGTAGAACGCCAAGCAGAAAAACCCCAAAGTCGGTTGATAATTTTCTCCAACCTTCTTGAATCGCAAGCGGCAAAATTGGCTGTTCTAAAATATTCACTACTTCTTGACCTGATCCGTAATTAAACGTGAAATTCTATAAGTCGAAGAAGCGTGAGTTAACTTCTGTTACGAAGATGTACTTTTTGTAACCTTTTAAACGATCTTACACTACAAAAGGCTGTCGACCAGTCTCTCTCTTCCGCCTACCAGCAGACGCTCGCAGAAGGGGATGATAGTTACCAATTCAACCACAGATAGCGATATCAGCACTCATACGTATTAAATGATACGTAAGTACAATAAGATACCGGGACTCGTCAATAAATAATGAAAACTATTAAGAAAATTTTAGAAGGGAATTAAAGGCGTAACAAGATAAGTGAAGAAGAAAAATGTATTTAATCGAAAGTTGAAAGTTTGTTTATTTTCTTTAAATATATGTATAATTTAATTACTTAGCATTAAATAATGTTCGCTTCAAATTGACACCCTGTATATCGAAAGCTTAATTATATTATTTAAATTGTAAACTTTTACCTCAATTCTCAGAACGATATCTGTTGTATTTATAAGTTTATTACCCTTTTTATTAGACTATTTCCCGTCTATTTATGATTCAATTTCAGAACGCATTCAATACCCAGTTTTTAATCTCACAATCCAATTCAAAACATTCAAAGATTTGAAACATTCAAACATTTGATCATTAATTTGCATTTTGCATTATTATTATTACAAATTGAGTTAATTTCTACGTTCACTCTTTGATTCATTAGACGTTTATTCATTCATAATTTCACATTTCTTAAATGAAGTGCGATAAACTTTATTAAGATGACGTACTTAGCATAGCATAGTTTAAATGTATATTGCATGGTATTATTGTTAGCAGGTACCATCAATCAAGAACTTCAAAATTCACGAATTATGTCATCATCTGGCCGTACAATCTATACGCATTATTAGTCATATAACAGTTGGTGGCGGTAATGGCAAATTTTGCCTGCTTGTAATATTCCTAACAAGTAAGAACACTAAGAGCAAGTAAGGACAAAACTCTCATCCTAACAACAAACAAGAGTTCGAACACTAATACACATCAAAATTATATACATCAAACGTTGGATTCAATAAATAATTATAGTTAAAAGTGCATTTTTATTATCCAACATAAACTAAGTGAAAACTCCAGTGCATTTTCTTTACAAATACAATGATATATTAACAAGTTGAAGTTGTTTTTCTGTCTCTTTCATCATGCAAGGATGAATACCGCATATAACTAAATTTAAAAAAAAAAGCGAATTAGTTAAAACTAATTTTGTTCTATAAAAACTTTTGCTCAACAATATTCCACTCAATTAAAATCCCTTAGTGCAAGACTAAACTATGTTTAACTAATTGACTGATCAATCTTGCATCAAAGATATCTAAAACGATAATCATAAACCGAAGATTTGCTTTAAACCATAACACCCTTCGAGAACTTTATTCAGAAAAAAGGAAACAATAATCATAATTATTGTTCAGGAAATGAATCCCGTTAAAGGACAATATAATTACATTAATGGTACTGTGCAATAACAAATTATTTAAATTTAAATCTGTGGTATTTAGAAAACCTACACCTAATGTACGTATAGTTTATTTACGATTCCATACGAGGCACGTCATAGTCAGTAATATCAGGCGCTGTAAATTAAAGGTCGCAAGTTACTAATATACGGGTCCTGTTATTGCCGCATTTAGGTTATATTATGTTACCTACCCTTCATGACATGGTCAGAGTATTATATGTCACAAGTGTGCTGTGTTGCTCTTTTCATGTTTTTTTCTGTAATTTAAACTTATCAACCATAACATAAAAAGCATTCCTTGGAAAAATATTAATAAAACTGTCTCGTCCGTAAATAGACTATATATACACAAACACACATAATACGAATAAAATTATTTATTAAATAGTTCAATAATAGTTGCATTTAAAATGGCCAAGGAAAGGTAGAAGAAGCTGTGTGGGTGAACTACATATGGAAGATGTTAGGAAAAACAGCATTAACAGCTTGACATATGTGTCAGTGCTGCTGTAACTAAGGTGTTTGTTGCAACTCTAATGACTAAGAAGGTATCGTTGAACCGTGTTGGGTACATCGCTGGAGAAGATATAGTTACTTTTACTTGGTAAGTACTTGCTTCCCTATATGTATTATGATTCGCGTGCGAAATGTTAAATTGGGATTCATAATGTCCTCGCTCCGTCCCTGGCACGTCCCTGACGTCATGTACCCCACACTGCCGAGCTCTAGTGATTAGTAAACATTAAACATTGTCTTTGTTACTCTTCATCAATTCGCCAAGTTCAGTACGAATGGCAGGATCGAGAAGCTGTGCATAGTTAACTTTGCGAGTTGCCTTCCAGAGCGAGTATTCTGCCACAGTTTTGAATACCAATATTTGTGAGGCCGTTCAGCATGGTTTATGGCTTGTTTGAGTCTTGGGTTTATCTTCTGGTGTTTGAGTTCTATGCCATATCTTCCTCAATCTTCATTTTCTATTATCTTTTCTTGATCAGACTGTAATTCTTGTGTTGTATTTTTCGTTTTCCGAACGTGTGTTGCTTTTCCAACTGATGTTTGTATGGACTGATTGAGATATTCTACAACATTGCAGGTATTTATATTCGATATTAATGCAATTTTAGGTCCAGTTTGTTTTTGTATTACTCTAAATTTGTTCCAATTGTTTGAATCTTTTACCTAATTGTGAAGACTGTCGTTTGAAATGAATTTCAGTACATGTATCAGAATTGGAGAGTGGTCAGATGAAAGATCGTAAAAAGATTGAGCTGGTATATAATTTAGTGATAGTCTTTTCTGTTATTCCAAAATCAAACAAATCAGATATTTTATTTATATCAGTTGACCAGTAGGTAGGTTCGATAGTGGAAACATAATCATTATTTTGCCCCAAATAATGAATATGTTTAGATCCGTACTGTGTGTGTTTGGCCCGCTGTTAGAAACTTGTTGCCAGCATTTGAAATCATATTTATAACGAAACATTAGAAAGGCAGACATTTTTACGTTAATATACACTGTTGGAAAAAAGTGACGGGCACACCCTGTATAATCTGAAGAAGTGGTTCTAACGCAATGAAATTTGGTATGGAAGCAGTACTAACGTAGCATAACCTGGAGAGCGGCGCAGCCCTGCTGGGAAGGGATGTATTAATAGCGGGAGTATCCCCCACGAGCTGCGCGTACCATCGCTACACGACGAGGCATGGAGTCAATAAGTCGTTGTATGGTAGCGGGAGGGATGTCCAACCATGCTGCTTCAACTCGCCCCCATAGCTCCTCAGCGTTGCACGGGGGAGCCGGATAACGTTGAAGTCTCCGACCGATCATATCCCAGACATGTTCGATCGGATTGAGATCCGGACAATGTGCCGGCCATGGAAGCATTCGTATATGGTGCGGTCGGGCGTTGTTGTGCATGTATAAAAGACGTGGGCGCCGTCGAACGTAGGGAAGCACAACGGGCCGTACCACCTCATCTACGTAGCGGCGAGCCGTCATTGTATGCTGTATACGCAGCAGACGTGTACGTCCACCATGTGTAATAGCACCCCATACTATAATGCCCTGCTGGCGGTGAATAGGGCGTGGTTGGATGCATTCCTCGAGGTGACGCTCACCACGTCTTCGATGAACCAAAATTCGCGCGTCACCGGTGCTCAATTCGAATCTTGATTCGTCGGAAAACAAAATGTGCCTCCACTCGACAACCCACTGATGTCTAGCCTCCACCCACTGGCGGTGCTCGCGAGTCAGTGGAATCAGCTGCAACGCACAGCGCGCTCGCGGTCCACTTTCTAGCAAACGGCCCCGTACAGTTCGCATAGTGAGTACGCCTTCCTTTCCTGCTGGCCAAACGCTCCATCCATTCTCCATTTTCGCCATGCCCGCTGCACTGCCGATAATGACCGCTCGAGACGGCGCGCGATACCACGGAAGGATACTCCTGTCATGTGCATGGGGATGCACACGACAGGAGTATCCTTCCTTGTGGGGACAACCATTCCTCGCTCAAATTCACTCAGATAACGCGAACGGCCTTCCATCACGTACAAAGTACGATTACAACTACCCGCTTCCACCACACTAACAATAACCGGTTTCTCCCTCCCATATTGCAGCTGTCGAAGGCACCCAGTAAAAAATGCAGCGATAGGAAAAGTCAAAACTCGCTGCGCAAACTCGTCTAGAGGAAACCTTAATGCTACGCTAAATCTACGCATTTATCTTGACACGTTCAGATTATACAGGGCGTGCTCGTCACTTTTTTCCATCAGTTGTTGGGTATTTTTAAAATATTTCAAAATATACACTGTCGAGCAAAAAATTGCATTAACGACTGATTGCATTCGACGAGGCATACTCTGAATTAAATTAAGGATTACATTCTTATCCATGTTATTTCACTCCTCCAATAGAAGCTCTCTGATCTCCTGGGCAGTTCTTGGGGCTGGTGTATGCCTTCGGATAGGTCGCCCTAACTCATCCCAGATATGCTCGATGGGATTCATATCTGGACTGCATGCTGGCCAATCAAACCGCGTAATTCCTACTTCATCTAGATATTAACTGACAATCCTGGCAACGTGTGGTCTTGCATTATCAAGTATGAAAATGCCTTGCTCGATCAAATTGGCCATGAAAGGCATAACATGATCTTCCTGGACTTCCGTTATGTATCTGTGAGCTGTTAGTGAGCCATTCTCTATGAAAACCAACTCTGTACGTGCTTCTGAAGTGACACCTGCCCAAGCCATAACAGACCCACAACCAAATTTTCGTCTCTCTTCAATACAAACGGAGGCGTATCTTTCTCCGGGTCTTCTCCATACTCGTTGACGTCCGCCTGGTCCATTGAGGCAAAAACGCGACTCATTTGTAAAGATGATCAGTGATCATCGTTCCATGCCAAGTGATTTCGAGCAAAATCCAATCTTGTTATTCGATGCTGGCGGTTCAATGTTGACCCTGTAGCCATCCTGCAAGACAATCCATCAGCACGAAGCCTTCTTGTAACTGTCCATTCACTAACATTAACACATCTAACCTCTTGAAGCTGATTTTGCAGCAAAACCGCAGAAGATGTGACATCAACAAAAACCTATCATCTCTTTGACTCAAGACTCTTCTTCGCCCAGATCCGCATCGTCTGGTTATAAGACCATTCTCCTAATAGCGCTGGTACACATTTTGTACAGCACATAGGCTTCTACCAACAATTCTGGCGGTTTCACGTTGTCCTCTACTATCTTGTATCAACACTACAATTTTTGCCACAACAATAAAATCTAGAAGCATTTCGGTCTGGTAAATAAACACTAAGAACAGTAAACCGTCACTATCCGCAATAACCCATATAGGTTTTAGAGAAAAAAAATTAACACTTAACTGAAAAATAAGCAACGAAATATGAATGTTTAATTAAGACTAATTTTTGTTGTTTAACAAACGTTGCGAATACAGTGATAGAATGTGACAGACGCCAAATATGACATATATTATCCATCCAACAATATAACCTTCACCGCTTACTAGACCTATGACTCCCTGATTAGTTTTATTTTTTAAATTATTTGCAATTTCTTAAGTTACTTTAAGTGACCCAAATTTTTTCTCGGTAATGTATATGACACATCACAAATGTTTTGTTATTCCACTGTATTGATTTTCGATCCGATAAAAATGGCCTTTCTCAAATTTTCATTTTAAAGCAATCTGAAAAATATTAGTGATTTTCATAAACTTTTCTATTTGATATAACACAGCTAAACACAGCAGCTTTTGAAAATGTGTGTAACCTTACAAAGAATTTTAGGTTCACGTAAAATTTGAGGGATAACTAGAAGATTCATTCATTCTAACTAACAGCAACTCAGAAGTGCATTTTTGAAGTAATTGAAGACACTTGATATACTGAGTCTGTATTCCGCAAATAATCGTAAATCTAATAGTTGTAAAACTCAATTATGTTCTTTCCACGTGTAAGACTTCAAATTCAATGAATACGTATTCATTTAAAATATTATGTGATAACAAAATATATTGGCGTGTCTTAAAGGGCACGCTTACTTTTAAGAAACAATATTTAAACAAAATACTATTCTTTTAACAGTTTTTTTTTCAAAAAACAAGAACGGCGTAGCTATGTATAAGTACTTTTTCTTGGTATCTTTAGAAACATTTATTTTAATAATAATGAATAAATAATACAACTTTCAACAAAATATATGTAAAAATTTTTGATTTATTCATTCGAAGATTAATGATTTTTGAACAATTTGTATAAAGTAACTTATTCACTCTATTTTATTTATTTTCATTTAGGTGTAATATATATTTGTTATTTTCTGAAACATTGCATCAGTCCTGCGTCCATACATTTATGATTTTGCATATAATTCTGCGTTCAATGTATTGCTGCGCCCGCATACGGACGCAGAAATGAAACTTCACACAACTCTTATTTGACATATAGCAAACGCCAATTAAGTTGGCGCGAGGAGGGGTAAGTTAGCGCAGAACTAGAAGTAGTGGGGAGATTTGTATTTGGTTTTACATCAAATGTCAGATAATTCTAACCTCTGAGCGTGTATCACTTTATGCACTTTTAGCAAAGACATCATGTTCCGTCAAACGTCAATGACAAATGTATTCTGACAATTACTTGAGTAGTGGGGGTGGACGTTTTTACAAACGGCTTCTGCGCACCCCCTCCTCGCGCCAACTTAATTGGCGCTTGCTATACTTATTTAGTACAAAAAATTTTATTGGGGTGCAAAAATATCGATATGGTGAAAAACATGAATAATTTAGTTCGCGAGAATTCAATTATTCTTGTGTGATGCCGTAGAAGTACACGTGTATATATATATATATATATATATATATATATATATATATATATAAGTGTTTAGATAGTTTCTTAGCCGTTCTGACATCTGCTATCAAAACTGACATGAGCTTTCAAAACTGACTTCTGCTTTCAGCTTGACATCTACATTCAATAACTGACATCTGATTCATTAACACTGTTACTTTATAATGCATTTCTATATGGCTTGAACCTGGGTTTATTGTGGCCTAGTGGTAAAGGCGACAGCCCGGATAGCTGTAGACTTGGGTTCGAGTCCCAACGTAGACCATATTTTTCAAATAAAAAAATTTCGTATGATTTGCTTTGTAATTTGTAGACAGCAATGTTTACATCCCCACTTACTCTGCAATTACATACATTCTAATTTGATATTTGTAAATATTTCATATAAAAGCCGAAAAACTCCAACAATTTATCAATTGTTATATATATATATATATATATATATATATATATATATATATATATATATATATATAACATTTGATAAATTAAGAAATTATCTAAACACTTATATAACGTATGATCAAAAAGTCTTTGGATCGCGATAGCCATGAAGTGTAAAAACCATCTATAGAATTATTTACTTCTGTACTTCTTTACTTTGAAGTACACATAAGTCACAAACAAAATAGATTTTAGGTTATGGTAATTAGTTAGTTGCATTTTATGTATATTTTATAACAGCTGATTTGAAAGTTGTCAAGTAAATGTCAAAACTAATAATTTCATAGATATCTCGTAAATTCCACGGCAATAGCGATCCAAAGACTTTTTGGTCATACGTTATATATATATATATATATATATATATATATATATATATATATATATATTTAGTGTTTATAAGAATTTTATTTTTCTTATTTATTTTATTGGCCGTGTCTTAATATTAAAAATAATAGACTTTTTATTGGTTTAGCGACCTTTTATTGAATTTTGATGTTTTATTCTACGACGTTTCGACTTTTATTATTATTCAGTCTTTTTCAAGTAACTAGAAACAAGAATTAATACAATGAAAACATGAGAACTGTGTTTGCTTTTGTGAGATTGAATTGACAATTAAATTAACAATTAAAATTAAACTTAGATTAAAGACTGAATTACCAATTAGATTAACAATTAAAGTTAAAATTAGATTAATAATGAGTAACGACAATTAAAGTGATTACATCTGTATAAATGGATTGAAGATTTGAATTAAACTACAATACAGTAAGGTAACTAGAAACAAGAATTACTACAATGAAAACGTGAGAGCTGTGTTTGCTTTTGTGAGACTGAATTAACAATTAAATTAACCATTAGAATTAAAATTGGATTAAAGACTGAATTACCAATTAAATTAACAATTAAAGTTAAAAATTTAAACTTAGATTAATAATGAGTAAGGAAAAATTAAAGTGGTTAAATCTGTATAAATGAATTGAAAATTTGAATTCAACTACAATTACAGTAAGAAACAATGAATGAACAATGAATGATAATAAAACTCACCGTTTTTTTTGGTTTTCAAAAACACGCATTCTGTGTAACATGTGTTGTCGGGGACATCCGAGACCTTATTTTATAACGAACCGATCGCACTGGTTGGAATATTGTAAGTGTTTGTGGCTTTGTTAAGAGAGGTTAATTTCTGTTCTATTTTGGAATTTAGCAAATTGGTCAGGACCGTGTTTAGGGGTATGTAGTAAAAGTATTTACAAATGGGAACTGCTAAAAAGTTTTTTTTTTTGGTTTGTGTGTGCGGGGGGGGGGGGTTGATTTTATCTACTGTTTAATGAGTGGGTAATAGAGTTTAGAAAGTCCATCAATTTCGTTTCTGTCGTTGATTGTTCTGCTGTTTTTGGAAATGTGTATCATTTCTAAGCCCTCCCTAGCTTTTGTATTCTTTTTCTGTGTTATTACTTTGGTGTTATCAAAATCAAAATTATGTTTTAGTGTCAATTGGTGTTTTTTAAAGCAGTTTGATTTTTTGCGTATTTGTGACCTTTCAATCTTTCTTGTAGTAACTGTTTAAAAACAATCTTCAATTCATTTATACAGATGTAATCACTTTAATTGTCCTTACTCATTATTAATCTAATTTTAAATTTTAACTTTAATTGTTAATCTAATTGGTAATTCAGTCTTTAATCTAAGTTTAATTTTAATTGTTAATTTAATTGTCAATTCAATCTCACAAAAGCAAACACAGTTCTCATGTTTTCATTGTATTAATTCTTGTTTCTAGTTACTTGAAAAAGACTGAATAATAATAAAAGTCGAAACGTCGTAGAATAAAACATCAAAATTCAATAAAAGGTCGCTAAACCAATAAAAAGTCTATTATTTTTAATATATATATATATATATATATATATATATATATATATAAACAAAATAAAAACCTATGTTTAAATTGTACCTTTAATTTGCTACAACGACTACAGTGATTCCAACCGATTCTCTAATTTCAACAAATACTTATCTCAGAATTCAGACCGCATGCCTAGGATATATAATTCTTACTCTTTATTCGGGATCTAAAGAACATGTAACGAACCAAAGACTGGTCTCTGAGACGAACTTGTTCGGGATTTGAGAAAAGGGTTTCGCGAACCGAATATTTTGTACGGGGCAGAAAATTGTGTTACCGCGAACGATCAAATTTTCAGTGCGCAGGTCTTTCATATCTGAACACGTTCAAGATACGCTCCGCAAACAAAGCTAATACATATACGTAAATGTCTGTATTTCTTCCGACTGTCGCCTTGCTGGGTATAAATCAATCATTTAACTTAAGGGAAGTATAGCAAGCGCCAATTAAGTTGGCGCGAGGAGGAGGTGCGCAGCAGCCGTTTTTAAAAACGTCCACCCCCACTACTCAAGTAATTGTCAGAATACATTTGTCATTGACGTTTGACAGAACATAATGTCTTTGCTAAGGGATCATAAAGTGATACACGCTCAGAGGTTAGAATTATCTGACATTTGATGTAAAACCAAATACAAATCTCCCCACTACTTCTAATCCTGCGCGAACTTACCCCTTCTCGGGCCAACTTAATTGGCGTTTGCTATAATATGATATATTTATTACAGGATTTGTTAGACATGCAAAGCGCCTTCGAGATCATTGGCAATGGATGAAGATGCAAGCAAAGAAAAATATCTGTCAGTATTGAAAGTTTACTGAAACTGGAAGTGAGAAAATGATAATTGAATGTGTTTATTGTGTATGTACATTAGAGAAGTATGACAGTAGGATATAATTTAAAATATAGCATAAAGTAAGTATAATTATATTTAAGTTACGTGTAAATACTGCATTATGCATAAAGTAGGTATGAATATTGAAGATACTTATAAATAGAGTGGACCAATCCGGAGCGAAAGCAGAGGCGTGACTAACGAATTGGTTCCCGCGTGCCCCATCGCACATACGATTACTTAGTATGTTGTTCACGGTCATCGTGTGTACACGTATAATAGCAGCAGGAAAGTGTATTCTGTGTATTTAATACTGTTGAAGGAGCGTACAGTAAAAAAACCGCTATCATCAAAGTTAGTCAATAGGTTTATTGAGAACCATCCTAGTTTATCTTACAATGGGGTAAATGTAAAATGTTTAGTGTGCAATATATACATAAACCATTTAACAAATTTAAATCAAATTTGCAACGCCACGTGCATAGCGCAAGACATAAAGATAGAGACGCTGGTGCCGATACAAAATACGAAGTGTTCTTATTTGATTCGTGTACAATGATGGTTGTGTGTAATTTGCCGTTTACTTTGTTACGCAATGATTCGTTTATTTCATTTCTTGAAAAATATGGCAATGTAGAATTACCGAGCTGCACCCACTTACGACGTTACTTAAAATCTGTTCGAGTACATTTAGAAAATAGAATTAAGGCTGATCTGAAAAATAAAAAAGTGTGGTTGAGTGTGGATGAAAGAACTGATAGTAAAAAAAGATCTGTACTTAATGTTATGGTGCGTAAAATGGAGCCAAATCAATCGCCATCCTCAATTTTATTAGCTAGCAGACTAATAGAAGAATGTACTGCGCGGGTAATTTCAAAAGTGGTGTTAAGTACATTGGATAAATTTGAAATTTCCAGAGATCAAATCCTAATGTTTGTGACAGATGGTGCCGCAACCATGCTTTCTGTAGGTCGGTCTCTTAAGGAACAGTGTGGTAACTTTTACATATTACATGTAAAATCCATGCCCTACATCTTGTAGCAGAACGGATCCGTAAATGTTACCTAAATGTAGATGCGTTAATATCGAGTACAAAGGCAGTATTCCTGAAATCTCCAAAACGTATTCGGAAATTTCACGAATTGTGTCCCTATACCCCTGAGCCACCACAGCCGATTCTGACACGATGGGGAACATGGCTACGAGCGGCATTTTACTATCATAAATATTTTGAGGATGTAAAAAAAGTGGTTTTATTATTAAATCCGAAAGATAGTGCCACTATCGAAGAAAGTCGGAAAAAATTTCAAAATAGTCAGGTTAAAAGTGATTTACAAACTATTCACAACAATTACTTCGGAATAGTGCAAGCATTAGAAAACCTACAAAATTCTTCGCTATCGTTACAGGAATCAGTGCTAGTTGTGAAAGATACACACGCACAGCTATGTTCGATAGAAGACGCAAGAAATTAGTGTATTTTAAGTAAGTTTGAAAGTGTTTTAGATAAAGATTTAGATTTTGCCAGACTTAGATAAATTTGTGAAGGTTCGTCTACAGATGTGTTAAGTTGTTTCAAAGATTATTTTAATTATGCAAACATCACATCACTAGATGTGGAGCGATCGTTTTCTTTATACAAGCACATATTTTCCTCACGGCGGACGCGTTTTCGAGAAATAACTTTGGAGACGCACCTTATGTTAACAATATTTCATCGCGCTTCTCCAGATTTTCAAGTCACGGAAAACGCATAAGACGGTAAGTTTTTTTTTAAATCATCTAATTACATACATTTTAGATTTTATTTTTTATACGTATCATTGAGAACGTTTCATAATCTAGAAAAACCGTCTTACATTTTTTTTGTATCTAACATAATAACAGCACCGTTCGTGATAGTATATCTCTAGATATTAATAATGTTTCGCATGCGGGAACCAATTCGTTAGTCACGCCTCTGCTTTCGCTCCGAATTGGTCCACTCTACTTATAAATGTATATATTATATTTAATATTAATAAAAATTATATCAAAATATCCCTAAAGTATTTCAATTAATAATAAATTATATATTAAAATTGTTAAAGTCTCCTAATTAAAATATCTTAATATATATTGTTGACGGAATAAATTGCTGTGGATATTGTCATTTAATCTATGTTGTTCTGCTAAAATAAATTCAGCAATAAATATTGTAAAAGTTTGTCTTTTCGGGTTCTTAAATAAAACTAACAATAACTTTAGACACACACTATATTAATAATAAAACGTATAACAATATAAAACTAACTATTAACAATAAGGACATTTATGTATTTATATTTATGTATCTATATTTATGTGTACTGCGCGAGGCTCTAGGATTCAATGTCCCATCCCTTCTTCGACGGCTTATACATGAATGGGAACGTTTTTTCTCGATTGCTCCAAATGCGTCGAGAAAACGTCTAGAGGGATGACCCTCTACGCGTCATCGGATGAGTCATTACATTGCCCCCTTCTTAAAAATGAAGTTTCGTCCCGAAACATGTCATACTTTGGTTCCCTCAAACGATGACGAAATCGACAGGTAGGGCCTTTGTTACATTGTGACGTCATATCGAAATAACAGTCCACCGTCTTGTCTTATCTTGCCTGGATGTACAGGAATATTCAAGCCGGTAACTGCATACCAGAATTTCCATACCAGTATGTCAGAAGATTACTTCCAACATGCACCTTACAATTCTCCAGTCCAGGCGGTCCAATCCACAACCTAATTTTGGAACTGCTAATTTCAAAATGTCTTGTTGTAACAGGGCCTCCCATAATGCACGATAGGTTGGCTTTAGGTTTGACAGTTCTTTCGTGACCAAATAAATATGGGCTGTCCTTAATTTATTATTTGGAGACCCTTCCAAATTTCCTTAATTTTTCGATTCTGCCAAATCTCTCTTTAAATTCCCTGGCAATTCCTTTGGCCATTCGCAGATCTCGGGCTACGCAATGAGCAAGCGCGTAGTCTGGCGGCACCGTAAACAAATCTTGCTGTTTCTCGATGTTTACCCCAAATCGAGCTTTCTTCGAACCAGAATACTCTTCTATAAAGTCTTCGAAGGTTAGTTCCTGGTATTGGCTATCCAATCGACGCAAGTCAGCGGTTTCGTCTGTATTGTCTCCAGAGTATGGGGCCAATCGATTAAAATGTACGACTCTTGGCTTAGTGTGAGGTGTTAGCCTGATGCGGTAAATAAATCGTTGATCCGCTTCAACACCTCGTATGGCCCCTCCCAATTCTTTTGAAGTTTTGGAGATAGGCCCCGTCGGCGTTGTGGATTATATAACCAAACCCGATCGCCTTCATGGTAACCACCCTTCTCGGCGTTAATGTCATAGCTCTCCTTCATTCTGTCACTAGCATCTTGGATATTGTGTCTGACTTGTTCATGTATATTATATAGTCGTCGTCTGAGCGTGCTGACATAATCTTCTCCGGCAAGATCTTCACCAGGCTTGCTCCCAAACTTTAAATCACAGGGCAATCGGAGTTCCCTCCCGAATAGCACGTTTGCGGGTGATTGGCCAGTTGTCTCTTGAACGGAGGCCCGATACGCCATTAGAAATAATGGTAAATGTTCGTCCCAATCTCTCTGGTGTTCGGAGACCACTTTGGATAAGTGTCTGATCATGGTCTTGTTCATTCGCTCTACCATCCCATCTGATTGTGGATGCAAGGGAGTTGTTCTCGTCTTCCGTATGCCCAAAAGTCCACACATCTTTTCGAATAGACTGGACTCAAAATTTAGCCCTTGATCGGAATGAAGTTTCAAGGGTACACCAAAACGGCTGACGAACTCCTTCACAATCACGTCTGCTTCAAGAGTTCCGGCTTCTTGATTTGGTAGAGCATATGCTTCAACCCATTTGGTAAAGTAATCCATGACCACTATTATGTATTTATTTCCTTTGTCGCTTTCTGGAAAAGGTCCGGCGGCATCTATGGCGCTCCTTTCAAATGGGCTTCCTACATTGTATTGGCGCATGGGTGCACGTCGACGCCTCTGGGGACCATTGCTTCCGGCGCAATTAGCACACTTTCGGCACCATTCCTTCACATCTCGTGAACAATTCATCCAGTAAAATCTCTGGCGCACCTTCTTCAGTGTTTTATGGACTCCAAAATGTCCCCCAGAAGCACCATTATGGTGTTCTCGCAATACCTCTGGTATTCTTTTCTTGGGAACCACCATTTGCATCTTCCGCTCGCTTCCATCGTGATTTTCGACCTCACGTCTCAGGAGATCGTCTTCTATGGTTAAGGAATCCCATTGTGCCCAGTATGACTTCAATTCTCGTGAATGGGGAGCAATTTCTTGCCAGGTCGGTCTTTGCCCATTTCTCTTCCAAGCCCTGAGGACTGCAAGATCCGGATCAGCTTCTTGATCTGCGCGCAGATTGTCAGGTTGCCATTGGTCATCAACCACGGTGGTTCGAAGAGCGTTGGCCGATTTGTCTTCGATTCGGTTGCAATATCGACAGCCTTCTGGACAGGGCCTTCTGGAAAGGGCATCTGCATTTTGATGTTTGAGGCCTGCTCTGTGTTCAATGACAAAGTCATACTCCTGTAACCTCTCAATCCATCTAGCTACTTGACCCTCTGGATTCTTAAATTACAAGAACCACTTTAAGGCGGCATGATCAGTGCGTATCAGGAACTTCTGCGCATACAGGTACTTGTAAAAGTGCTCAATGGTCTTAACTACTGCCAATAGTTCTCTCCTGGTTACGCAGTAGTTCCTCTCCAGTTTGGACAGGGTCTTGCTGAAGCATCCAATGACCTTTTCTTGTCCACCTTGGATTTGAGAGAGCACGCCACCAATCCCGACGTTACTGGCATCCGTATCCAGAACAAACCTCCCAGATGGCAGTGGATAGTTTAAAACAGGTGCACTGATCAACGTACCTTTTACCAACTCAAAGGCCGCTTGGCGTTCGTTGTTCCAAATGAATGCTCGATTTTCTGTTAGGCGAGTAAGTGGTTTTGCAATGTTGGAGAATCCAGGAACGTAGCGTCGATAATATGTGCATAATCCCAAAAAGCTTCCTAGCTGATGTTTGTCTTTGGGTACCGGCCATTTTTCCACAGCTTTTACTTTTTCTGGATCCACAGCAACTCCTTTTCCGGAAACCACATGTCCAAGGTAATTTACCTCCTTGCGGAAAAGGTGACACTTCTTTGGACTTAATCTCAGGTTGGCATCTCGCAACCTCTGGAATACTACTTCCAAATTTTTCATGTGATCTTCAAAGGTCTTCCAAGACAGTCCCCTCAGAACAGTGTCCATGACTCGCTCAAAAGTAGCTGGGGCGTTACACAGTCCAAATGGCATGACTGTAAATTGCCAGAGTCCTGTACCCTGCACCCAAACTGAAGGCAGTCTTTTCTTTGTCATTGGGATCCATTCCCACTTGCCAATAACCGCTCTTTAAGTCGAGAGTGGAGAACCATTTTGCTCCTGCCAAGGTGTCTAGCGTATCGTCTATTCTTTGGAGGATAGCTGTCCTTTTTGGTCACTCTATTCAAACGACGATAATCCACACAGAATCTGGTAGATCCATCCTTCTTCCTGACAAAGACCACTGGCGAAGCCCATGGACTATTCGATGGTTCAATTCCTCCTTGGCCTTCCATATCTTGTATAATATGCTCGGCTTCCTCACGTTTTGCCAGTGGTAACCTTCTTGGTCCTTATCGAATTGGACTTGCATCGCCGGTATTTATTTTGTGCATTAAAATATTGGTTTTACCTTTCGTACCAGTCTCAGTTTTAAAGCCGTCTTCATAATGTTTGATTAAATCCTTAACGTGGCTTTGTTCCTTCTTGCTCAATCCTTGACAGGCGGAGTCGATTATCTTGGACCGACACTGGTGAGCACCACCCCAAAATAGTACCCTTCTTCAATGAAGCAGGGTAATGGTTCACATTCATTACCCTTACCGGTACAGTCTTCTGAGTCTTACCCAGCATTTTGGCAACTACTATTCCTCGGCCCACCTCGTCATCATCAGCCTTTGGTTCCAACATTGTAACATTTCCGTCCAAATAATCACCTTCCATACATGCCGTCAAAAATGTCTCACTTCTTGCATCTAGAACAACATTCGCTGCTGTAATTACTTGTACACTCCCACAATTTTTCCCATGAAGAAACAATTCCTCATTATTTATTTTTAAAGTGCCTTCTTTCATGTTTAACTGGAAGTAGGTGTTCATGATGTCTAATCCCGAGATTATTTGTTCTTCTATGTCGGCTACGAGAACACGATGTCGGATTGATGTTGGTCCTATGACAAAATTGACATCTACTTCACCTTCCACAGAAGCTGCTTCTCCAGTAGCTGTCCTTAGTCTCCATTTGCTAGAAAGTAATTCTTTATTCCTGGATATTAAATCGGGTCGTACAATGGTTTTCGTCGATCCAGTATCTAGCAAGCAAGCATAGGTCCTTCTTTCCATAATAGCATCCACATACAGGCCATTGGTTTGATGTTGCAAGGATGCGATTTGGGCAGTTCTTGGGACTTTCGGATTCTCAGCGGATTCTTTCTTAGTCCTTTTACCACCTTTATTCTGAATGTGACCGTTTCTTCTACAATTCCCGCATGGCCGCGCACTTTTATTTGATTTGATCTGATTTAGGACTTGACTAACCACCTGCTCCATGAACTCCTCATTTTCCTGTTCGTCGACAGAACAGCCACGAGCATGGTTCCGAGAGGCTTGTTTTGCAGTCTCAAACTCAAGTGCGTACGCCAAAGCATCGATCGAGGTTTTCGGTCGTGCCAACCTCAATGCTTGCTGCGTATCAATATCCCGTAGACCATCTATGAACGTTTGGACAGCTAGGTGTTCCATGAAATTATCTGGCGCCATCGGATATGCAAGTCGAACTAGACGAGCTATATCTGCCTCAAATGCCTGAAGATTCTCGCCTTTCTTCTGTGATCGATTCTTCAGTTGAATATGGTATACTTGCTCCAAATGTGCATGGCCATATCTCATCTCCAAGCGTTTAATGAGTTGAGAATAATCTTTACGTTCCTCAGGAGGCAATGTCTGCAAAATATCACTAGCATCACTCCTCAGTGCTATGACTAAAGCAGTCGCCTTCTCGACAGAAGGCCATGCGTTTGCTTCCGCGGCCGCTTCGAATTGTGTCAGGTAAGTTGCCCATGACGTCCTTCCATCAAAGGTTGGTGGCTTGATTCTGGTCTTCGAGATAGTCACAGGTTCTTCTTTTATTTCGATGGGCCGCGGTATAACTTCTTCGTTGACCTGCTTGGGATCAGAATGACTCGTGGTAGCAGGTAATTTCATCTGAGTCATTATTGCCTCTAAAAGTCTAGAATGTTCTTCAATTTTCTCTTCTACAGCTATGAAAACCTCTTCCTTTAATGCTTCTGATTTTTCCGCTAATCGCTGTTCTAGAACTTTCTCCACTTGTTCCAGACTTTTTTCGAAGTTTCTAGAATTTTCTAGTAATTTCTTTTCCAGATTTTTTTTGAGGATTCTAGCTGTTTCTAGGTTTCTTTGTTCCATTTGTTGCATTTGAGTTTGTGAATCTATTAGACGCTGTTCAAAATTTTTCGCACTATCCAGATTCTTCTGCTCCATTTGTTGCATTTGAATTTTCGCATTCTCTATTAATCGTTGTTCCATATTTTTCGCAATATCCAAATTATTCTGTTCCATTTGCTTCATTTGAATTAACAGCAAATTCACGTCAGCATCTCCGCCTGGAACTCGAAAGACATAATTCTCTGGATCCTCGCCTTCTTGGATCAACACATTGCGAAGCCGTTGCTGGAGAATTGACTTTTTGCCAGTTGTATCCTCATCCCTCTCTTCTAATTCTCGTTTTAAATCGGATACTTTTAATTCCGTCAGTTTCATTCTGTTGGCCATCACGATATTTAAAATAACGTCTTTTCGCACTGTATATTTATTTAAACGAATACTTAACACTTAATTGTCTACTTAGTTTATTATTTATAAAATCACACACCGGACACCATTGTAAAAGTTTGTCTTTTCGGGTTCTTAAATAAAACTAACAATAACTTTAGACACACACTATATTAATAATAAAACGTATTGCTCCAAATGCGTCGAGAAAACGTCTAGAGGGATGACGCTCTACGCGTCATCGGATGAGTCATTAGTCATTACAATATGTTACGGAGCCAGTTAAATATTTATATACCTATTTATATCACCATATGTTCCTTTCACTAAATATCTAATTGTTGCAAGAACCTTGTATCTCAGGATTGGTAATCCATGATTACTGTTGGTTAAAAGTTCTTTGAGCAACTTCTTTTCTCATGCGGTATTTTGTTCGAAATTGAGCATTGTCATATACGTCGAATGGATTCAATTGTTCCAGATAGACTTTTAGATTAAATGATATCTACCCCAACTTCTTGTAACCCCCCTTGTACATCAA
Organism: Melolontha melolontha; assembly: GCA_935421215.2. Lineage (NCBI taxonomy): Eukaryota > Metazoa > Arthropoda > Insecta > Coleoptera > Scarabaeidae > Melolontha > Melolontha melolontha. The sequence continues at coordinate 52,564,697 of OW285240.1, forward strand.
TTAAATCTTTCATATTTCAAAATTATATAATTTCTGTAATACAAACTTTAAATAAAATTATATATTATACTTATATTCTTCTTATCTCAAGGAAATATCAAATTTAAAAGCAAAAATTCACAAAATATATTCAAATAATTAAGATTATCCAAATCATATTTAAAATAACCAACAATTCCACTATGTAAATAATTTTAATGTCTTCTCTATGCAAAATGCGCATGCCTGCGAACGTTTTCACTGTTGCCATATACTTTTTTCTGCTTAGACTCTATTAGTTAGTAGCCACTAAATAGGATGAAATACGCGACTATGAATACGAGAAGATAAAAGCATCTTAGTTAGTGGCTACTAACTAATAGCGTACTAACACCCTATTAACTTCACGACTATGCATAAGGCAGGAAGAGTTTAATGATGCCATAACACCTACATCGAAGATATTATTAACAAAATTTAAAAGTGTAGTAAATCGTGGTAAACTAGGCCGAGACCTCGACTATTTTGTTTAGCACAGATGTAAATATTCTAATCAATTGCGCAGTAATTTTGTGAATGATCCAAATATAGGTAATCCTATTATGGTATATCAAACTATGAAAAGAACATACACAATTAAGAAAATTGAAAAATCCGGAAGCTATTACTTCTACAAGATTACGTAAGTATCTTGCTACTTTGACTCAGTTTTTAACATGAATTCGAATGATATTGAACAATTAGTCAATTTATGTTTATCATCTACCTGATGATGTATACCAAACCAGTAAGATATTTAAAATTCTAATGCTCATGAAAAAAGGTAAAGGAGGAGAATTTAAAGGAAAAACTTTGGATAAGATAGAAATAAATTTGGATGATGAAAATGTTAGAGAATGTGAAGAAAATACTGATAGAGACGATGGAAAAATGATAAGCCAAGAGGTGCCAGCTGCTCAGTTAAATCTATCATAACTTTTAGAAAAAGAAGCTAATTAAACTATTTTTAAAACACATATAAAATCAAAAATTCCTCCCAAAAAAAGCGAATGTGAAAAACGAAGGCATAAATGTCCTGAAATATTCCTTAATAAGTCATGGCCACAAATCAAAGTTTTCATTCATAATATATATAGCAATAAAAATTAGTCTTTAATTATTTGTATCAACTAAATTATCAGATGTTTTGTTTTTTGTACTTGTAAATTGTTGTTTAAATAAAAAATAGTTTGTACATTTATAAATTATTCTTTATTTTATTGATAGTACTAGTAAGCGCAAAAACCTAAAAATGTTTGCCTTTGTTATAGCTAGTACTTTATCCTACAGAAAATTTAAATAAAACTTGCTTAAACAATCTCAATACTTTAGGTAACCTAATAATAATAAATAGGATAATGTAATTTTATTTAGAAAGGAGCATACTATTAACGCAGTACAATAATAATTAGAATACAGCACAAATGTAAGTATGTAAATATGTACATACATACATATTTTAGTTTACTAAGAAAGACATCTTCACACAAGTCATTACTAATTTGTAAATTAATCACTTTTGTTTATTATGACTTAAAATAAAAATTGTTTAACTAAACTTAAATAATCAAAAGATTGAAACAAGTAAAAATTTAATTTAAACTATATATCAAGTATTTACCAAGTTACTGTTCAATAATTTTAACTTTTATTTAACAGTTTTAATTACTATATATTTCTCAGACTTTAATATTTTTTATTAATTTTAATTTAGAAAAAAAGCAGTGGAAACAATTCCATATTAAAAATATACATATATGAATAAACTAAAGAAAAATAGTTCCTTCTCTAAAATAAAACATTTAGCTACTATATTTTAAAGAATTGCACAAACGCTTAAATACATGCAAATAACACGTAATATGAGATACGAAGTTTGACAGCATGGCAGACGCAGAAAGATGTATTCAATAATATAAAAATACCTTTCTCGGACGTAGAATTACAGGTTTCGTAAAAAGATATATCTTTTGATGAAGGAATAATAGTCACATGTATTAAAAAATTATAAAAAAATATATTCAAAAAATATATTAAAAATTATATTAAAAATAAATATATTAAAAAATAAAGTCACTATAGCGTTTGATTTGTACATTCAGCGGTTTAGAAAAGAGAAAAACATTATATACTTCTGAGTTTCTAGCAGACGCCAAGTTGAAGATATAATGAAAAGAAGCAGAATTGACAGGAGTTTAAATATATATACATCCGACTATCAAACTCGCGCCCTTTCATAATCCGTCACATTTTGGTGTCCCTGAGAAGGAAAGCTCTGTCAATTTTGATTCAAGTATAGTACGTTCTCGCTTTAAACCGTTACGTTTCTTAACTTAGTTGAGATTTTTCAACTCTTACATTTTTATTATTACTCCTTTCCAATTACATTTTTATTATTACTCCTTTCCAATTAGAACTCCTTTCATTCTAGAAGCAATATAACGTCTGAAGTATATAACACCTTTTAGTACATCGGCAATTTGGCGTCTGTAACGTATATTATTTTTCATGTATCGGTGCATTAAGTGTCCGAGACCGTTGCCGATACAGTTTAGTCAAAGTTAAATATCTTACAGGAATATTTCAATGAGATCACTGTTCACCGCTTATAGTGAACTCCACATATGTCATTATTATAAGCATTGTAAATCAGAGTTTATAGATATACAGTACAAATCTCTTCCCTATAGTCACCTACAAACGTGTATTACGTATGTGTGCGTTCAAGAAGCGAGGAGTGGGGACGCACATAGCATTGTATGTATCTGTGAATGTGTGTACTGTATGTATGTACTGTAGATCAGTTTGGATGTAAGCAGTAAGCACATACAATACATAGTATAAACGTCGATGAATGTGGAACTACCGTCAATAATAGGGACTTTATGTAATAATAAACACAAATAAGTGTGGACTTTTTGGAAGATTTTAATATTTTTAACGTTTAAAACAATGTCAGATATACCTATAACAATAACAATAAATAAAGAGGTAAATCATAATAACTTCTATATTCTATACATAATAAATAAAACTAGAATTAAAAAAATAAAAAGTAAACTATTTAATGTATTGTATGCTCAAAAAGGTCTCCTAATGCAAACAAGCAATGTCCTAATCTGTCATAAAAGTTTCTCTGAACATTTAAAATTGTTTGCGGTTGAATATTTAGGATAGATTCAACTATTTTCGCCCGTAATTATCGTTTCAAACGCAATGGTACGTTGAAAGTTAATTTGAAATACACGTGCAATTTCTCTTATGCTGCGACCAAGATGATACTGTTTTACGAAATATTTTTTTTGTTGAAGGGTAAAAATATCCATCGTGAATACGGACTATTCGCAAAAGTTGAGCAAACCATCCAACTTCACAAGTAAACTGTAACTAATGGCATGTATATGTATGCATCGCTTCGTGCGTCCCCACTCCTCGCTTCTTGAACGCACACATACGTAATACACGTTTGTAGGTGACTATAGGGAAGAGATTTGTACTGTATATCACAAAATGTCTTTTCAAAGACTTCTTCATATATATTAGATTATTTTCTTTCACCTCGTTTTATCTGTACTATTCACTCAGAAAGGAAGGAGCTGAATGACAAAAATTTAAATTTTATATTATAAAATTAGTATCTTTTAGGATTGATGTGAATTTCAAATTGGTGATTTATTTATGAGACGCTTTCATTTTAAGATCTATTTACTTTTTTTTATAGAAACATAATGACTTTCTTTTACATTTATTCCAAATTGAAAACTAAACAGCTTCGATCTGTAATGTGTATATTTCTTCTTCGACATGGAAATCTCACTTCTGATCATTTCAAAAACCGGCTAATGGATGTTTTCCTCCCAAATACCGGACCAAACGGTGTTCTTTTATTGATTTTTGGAGTGGGCATTGTGTTGATAAAGTTCAGGAAATGATACCAGAACAAAAACATTAAACGTTTTGAACATACCAAAAAAATTGACACCGATGGTTCAACCTCTAGATGTGTTTGGCTTTAGACTGTGGAAAAATTCCGTTAGAACTTTTTCTGATATGGTGATTTTTATGAACAATGACACAGATTTGCACCAGAGAAATAATATTATTATGCTGCAATTGCTAACCCAAGTTTTCCCAGTTTTCTTCTTCAAGCTTTCTCGATGTGTTCAAGTACGTGTGGTATAAGAGTGGATACGTAGATGAAAGACCTGGATCCTTTCAAAATCCTGTACAGTTTTGTTTTATGAAAGATGTAGAGTTTACGACCTTGTGTATTATTTGTAATGAACCCGCTATTGCGCGCTGTTCTTGGTGCAAGAAACATGTATTTTGAGCACTTTTACGCTGACTATCATTATTGCAATAATTACATATATTACTGAAATAAAGCTTTCTACATATAACGACGCTAATTATTCGATTTTTTTAGTGAAAAAAAAAAATTTGCTCTTATGCAGGATTCGAAACTACGTCCTTTGGTTTCCCGGACCACGCTCTGAACCATTAAGCTATTAAGGGACTGAAGTTCGAATCGTCGGGAAAAGCCTTAAACTACATTAAGAACAGATATTATATTATGCCTGTAGTTGCAAATTTGTGCAAATCAATTGCATTTTCGCGAAGTGATGTGAATGAAATAAATTCTTTCTACATATATGATGCTAAAAAAATGTAGGCAAACATTTTATATAAATTTAAACTATATTAAATTAATTTTGATTAATAAAAAGGAGAAAAACTGACAGCCTAATATAAGTTAATTGTAAAATAAAATATATCCTAAGAAACAGGAAAAACTGATTTTAAAGTAAAGAACAACTTCAAAAGGGCTAAAGAATGATACAGAAATTATTCCATTTGGTGTTTCATGAAATTAGATATTTCGAGATAGTTTCTGGAGACTCTTATTTGGTATTGGTTTAACTTAATATAAATAATATATAACTTAAAGATATATGTTTTTATCACTGAAATTAAATCTGCAGATTCTCTTCTATATATATAGTATGCATAATATGTACATGAATCTGATGATATTCTATTAATAACTGCATGTCTAATTTATAAAATATTAGTACCTTCTTTACTATCCAACTGTTCTTCAAGGGTTTGTTCTTCATTAAATTCAGATTCACAATAATCTTCAGATACTAAATTCTGCTCTTCCTTGACAATTACAGGATTCTCTTCTTCAGTATGCTCATAATTATCATTGTTTTGAAATGTTTGGACATTTTCGTCTATTTGCTCTGTGTCATCAGGTGTATCTTCATTAATAAGATTATCAACTGGTAATATTTGCAGAGTTTCAGGAACAGCTTCTAAATTTCCTTCAACATTTTGTCTAGAAGTTAATTGCTTATAGAATGAAAAAGAAAGAATTTATAATGATAATGCATACCTCACTTTAAATTGATATTTTTGTAAATTTCCTTCCTCATCATGAGTTAACTGAAATCCATATAAATCATTAGAACCATCAACTTTAAATAAAACAACCTGTCCGTTATTAACATCAATGCAATTATTTTCTTGATGTTGTTCTTCTTCTACATTGGATTCTTGTATAATTAAATCATTAACAGTGACATCGCCAATATCGTTTAGGATTGTTTGATTTGAAGAATCTAACACGGAAAAATATTGGGTTGTATTATCACCAACAGCTGTTTCATATGATTCATTTGCATTTTCAGTCAAGGTGCTATTTGCAACATCCGCATAATCAATAATTTCTTGCTCCTCTATATTGCCATTCTCCTGTTCTTCCCATATCACATCTTCTTCTACGAGAATAGCAGGTTCCAGTGTATCATAATTAATTCCAGGATATGTGCAATGGTTTGACATTATTTTATACATAGATACAATTATAAACCAATCACAATATCAAACAACTGTCAGGTTATTTCAATTCACACTGAATACTATTATGATAAAAAATAAACGTTATTGGTTATGTTTCTTAATGAAATTTAAATTGTCTACCTATGTAATTAAAAAATGTTATACGTAAAAGAATATAATATTTGAAAAATTATTTATATAATATAATGTTTTCAAATCTAACCATTTCTTTATGTTAAATAACTTTCAATACTTGTTGACAGTTTATTTTTGGATAACCAAAAATTGATCAAAGCGTCATGTTCCATAGACATTGTATAAGAAACGATAGTGAGATGGTGATATAGGAAAACGGAAATGTTGATAAGGATAGATATAGTTATACACATGTATAAATTAAAAGGCAACAAAATCCAAATAAAAAAACGGGTAGAATAAGTGTTTTAATTCAAAATTTTGTATTTGTTTTTGAAATTGAAGGAATAGCCAATTGTTTATAATCCAAAATTCTAACAAAAATAATAATATTCATAATAAATGAAATATGTATAGGTGCCTACACGCTGTGTCAGCAGAATCATCTGTGATGAGACTGATGAATACATGTGTCCAATAAATTCTCTATGATAGCGAATGATAGTAAACTTCAATATAGGTTTTTATCCTTGAATAGAAATCCAAATCCCATTTATGATTATGATATGATTTACAGTGACGTGTATATATTCATAAAAGACCTTCATTTTAACTACCAAAAGAATTATATTTGATTATAAATTTTAATAAAATTCTTTTTTTGGAGACTGTGGTTAAGTAAAAACTTAAAAAAAGGTATATAACCCCTTACCACAATTATTAATCGTATCCTAAATACGTATTTCAACAACTAAGTTGTCATCATCAGTAGGTAAACACCACTAATTAAAAAGTCGCACATGGGGCACGGTAAAGCTAGAAAACCGCTTACGCAACAACTACTTTACACCGCGTCCACGTATAGATTGTCTAGAGTCTACTTTTAACTTAACTTTTGAGGGCATATTCTCAGAATATACTTCATTTTAAAGATAAACTTATAGCTTTTCTAAGTAAAATACATACCGACATCAAAAAAACATATCAAAATTTCTATTCTATAAATATTTTCAATATTTAACAAAACATAAAAGGCTGGAAATGCGCACTCTTGAATTCAGAAGCGTCTAAGAATGCGTTTTGCTATTTCCAAGAGTACGCAAGGTCTGTAACATTTCTTATAAATATGTTAATGTTACTATTCATTTTTACAATAGTGACATATAAACGTATCGAAACCTTCATAAGATGAGCACTGAATTAAATTAATTTATGGTGGATCCGAATAGGTTTCATTGTAAGCTGGATAGACACTTACATCTGCAATTAAGTTTACTATACATTTTTTTATAGTTTTTATAGATGATTTATTTGCTTTTTGTTTTTCTGAAGGTGAAGCAGGCGCGGCTCGTGATGACGTATTTTGGTTTGCAGTACAATGATACGAGTGCCTCGTGTGTTTTCGGTGTTTACTAAGCAAACGTTACAGTTAGTACACGAGAATACACGAAGCACTCGGATCATTGTACTGCAAACCAAAATACGTCATCACGAGCCGCGCCTGCAGGTGAAGGTTTCTTTTCACAACTTCTTTTGCATTCTTAGTTGCTTCAGCTTCAACAAGAATTTTCGCGAAAGGCGAACTAGTCAAAATTTCCGACTTTCTTCCATTCCTCTTTCGTTTATTGTCATTTTTATGCATTTTGGTAGAGGGCATGCTTCATTGACAAAGTAATTAGATATATTGACTAGTTGGGTATCTTCTTTCGAGCTTAGGACTTCATTTTCTTCGTCATCCTAAGAGATTTTTAAAAAAAATATATTTTATGCAATTACTGTGTAACATTAGGTACGTTCTGACAATTTATCTGAGTAAGTGGGAGGCCAATAGAGTAAAATGGTAGATTGTTGTCTGGATTTGGCTCAGAACTGGTACTTGGTTTAATAATGAAATGTGAAATAATTTTGGGTTTCTCTTCTTTAATTGGTGTTGATGAAATCGGAATGTTGTTACTGTTATACCTAGAAGTTGAGGAGATGTTTCTTTTGGCAATTATCTTCGGCATAGAAGGCAGCTTATCCTGAAGTTCAGAACAGGTTTAACTTAATATAATTTGAAAGATATTTTCGAAAGCTGCATAAAAGCAAATTTAATGTTTCTTTCTTGTTTTCTTTCCATTTCAATGATTATTTTCTTGAATAGAATTAAAATACAAATTTTGATTTTTTTAATTTTAAATACCTACCTATTGCGTAGGTACTATAGTTATAAGTTGAAAAATATAAAACTAAATCTAAACTTATATATAAACATAAAATAAAATTATCAATTAGCGTTACGAGACGAAAAATATAATAAAATATCCGATTAAAATTTTCGCTCTTTTAACTACAAATATTAATTATTGTTTTAATAATAATAATAATTTATTCCTCTAGACTTGTCGTGGAGCATGGGAAAGGTGAATTCAGCAAGGAATATATATATATATATATATATATATATATATATATATATATATATATATGTATATTTTTAAATATTATCAAATTAGTATGTAATTGTGAATGTAAACATTGCTGTCTATAAATTCCAACGCAAGTCAAACGAAATTTAATTGAAAAATTTTGTCTACGCTGGGACTTAAACCCAAGTCTACGGTTTGTCGGCCCGTGGCTTTAACCACTAAGCCACGATAGACCTTGGTTCAAGCTAATTAGAAACGCATTATAAGGTGACAATGTTAATGATTCAGATGCAGTTATTGAAAGTAGATGTCAGTTTTTGAAAGCAGAAGTCAGTATTGAAAGCAGATGTCAGTTTTGAAAGCAGATGTCAGTTTTGAAAGCAATGTTAGCTTTGCCAAAGATCATTCAAAATTCTTTCAATTATGCACAAAATGCTATTTATTAAGGATATGTATATACAAATATTAAAAAAATGCATATAATATACAAAATATGCGCTTTGCATATTTGGGTTACATTAGTAATATATAAATTGCTAAAGTTTTCATTTATTATTTTTTAATTATTATACATAATTGTTTTTCCACATAGACTGTATTAACTCAATATATCATAACATATACTGTCATGAGCAAAAAAAATCGGGACAGTGTCAAAATCGTTATGTCAATTTCCTTTATTTTTTAGCGTTGTAATTTTGACGATATTTAATTGAAAATGCTGCATCTTTCGAAAACTGATAAAGCCAGACTTGTTACTAGTTAAAAAAATGGAAAATCATTAAGAAGTGTATTGGTTCAATTTAATATTGGTAAAAGGTCAGCCGCAATAATATATGTATAAAAAAATGGAGGGAAGAGGATAATTTAAATAGGAAAATAATGCCCGGACGTAACAAAGTTACGAATACGCAGGAAGACGAAACATTATCTTATAACTAGGGAACGGACATGCTTACCACCCAGTGCAGTACTGGCGAAAGGCTGTATTTCTAAAATATTTAATTTTAATTTATACCTATAATTGGAAAACGAACGGGTGGTGATCTATAAAATTACGAAATACATATTTATTTGTTGAAAAGTTGTATTTATAAAGTTTTTAATTTTATTTATATAATTGGAAAACAAACGGGTGGTGATCTATAAAATTCCGAAATACATATGGATTTGTTGAAAAGTTGTATTTTTAAAGTTTTTAATTTTATTTCTATAATTGGAACATTTTTATTTGTTCATTTTGTCGTTCAAGTTGATAGTAAAGGAGTATTAATATTGACTAGCAATAGTTTCTCAAGGTTTTCTTCTGTCAATTTTGTTCTCTTTGAATTAAGTACATCCTTATAAATAGAAAACGTCCTTTCTACATCGCAACTGGTTATAGGTGCATACTGGAAATATTCTTTTATTTCTTCATATTTAGCCGTTAGATTTTGTGGAATTGTCTCCATACATAATTGCTGCAATGTAATTAAATCTGGATTTCTATTAAGAATTGCTTCAAACTTTTGCCGAAGGCCACATCCGAAGTCACTTGGAATACTTTTCAAATTATTAACAGCCACATCTAATGTGGTTAATCCGTCATTTAATTTGAGATTTCGATTTTCAAAATAAGTGATTAGTTTTGGCAATTTTCCAAAGTGTTCGTGAAGAAAGTACAACTGATTTTTTAAATTTGGGATTTGTGTGAGCTCCTTGCACTCACCAATACTTCTAGCATCCTTCTTTAGCAGTGTTACGAAATGTTTTAGACTATCGAAATTCTCAGCATAATAATTAGTAGCTTCCAGCCATGTTCCCCATCTAGTTATTACTGGAGTGGGAGGCAGTGACAGAGATGGAAATTTTTCCCTGAAAAGAGCTACTCTCAATGGTGCTTTTCTGAAAACTTTTTTAAAAGCTGATACAAGTCTATCAACTTCCGGAAAAGTGTCTCTGATATATTCACAGATTCTGTGGAGAGCATGTGCTACACAAGTAATATGCAGCATATTAGGATATGTTTTCTTCAATAGTCTGCCTGTTTTTAACATATACGCAGCACTATCACTGACAAATAAAAGTATTTTTTCTTTGTACGTGGCGTCCGAATGAAGCATTTTTTGCATATTCTCCTTAATGGTTTCAGCAACTGTTTCCGCATCAACTCTATTTATAACACTTGTTGCTATTACATATGAGTTATAGGGAATAGTTGGATGTAGTACACCAGCTACAACATTTATCACACAGCGTCCTAACATATCCACCGTTTCGTCGGCGCTTATCCATATGTATTGATTTAAAAGATGGCTTCTAATGCGTTCTACTGTTCTCGTATAGCACCTAGAAACATAATATTTGCGTAAAGTTGATTTATCAGGAACATTTCGACCAGTATATTTTTTCATAAATATTTTTAAAGTGGGATTGCTAAGCTTATTTAATGGAATATTAGCCGCCATAAAAGTTTTACAGAGTTCAGATGTGTTTGCGATCCTAAGTGACGAATTTTTGACGTTATTTTACGGATTTTGTAATAAATTTCGGAATCACTGACAATGGACATACAATCAGTATGACCGTCAATCCAACTCGCCATTGTTTTACAATGCCGTTCTCGGCATTCTTCCATATCATGTCTGAAAAAGTAACTTAAACAATTCTCTAGCTCTAAAAAAATGAAAACTAAAAATGTGTGCGTAAGTTATTGAAACTGAACGAAATTCAATGCACACTTACGTCGAAATAATTGGTAGAAATATATTCAATCAAACGATATTAAACAGGATCTTTCACAAAAATTACGATGTAATTAACAGTTAAAACTATGAAAACAAGAAACTTACTCACAGCACTTTATTTATCTTACGAAATATAAATTAATAAATAAAATACATTATAAAAACCCCGCTTCTATCTACGCTCCTGAAAATACTTTAAAAAACACTATATTCTCCGAATACAATAGCTGGCTTGTCCATTGTTATCGCGGCGAGACCAGGTGTCCGAGTAAGTCAAACAAATACTTCATTGAATTACGCCGGGATGTACTGAGCGACGTTATACACAATTCCAATTGCGTCCGTTCTCTACTTATCTTATAACACAATGGTTACAAGAGAATAAAATTTAAACTTGAGATTTCCAACCCTACAGTCCTTATCTAAATCCCATTGAAATTGTATGGGGATTAATGAGGTAGAGCTGCTACCCAGGAAGATTTTGTGAGATTGTTCAAAGTGCTTGGCATCATATCAGTGGCGGCTCTTGATGACGTACGATGTGCGCTGCTGCACGGATGAGACTGCTTCGTTTAAGCTTTCATATATACAGAGAAGCAAGTAACCGTACCGAAATCTTCCGAAATAGTTCGAAGTAGTCTCATCCGTGCAGCAGCGCACATCGTACGTCATCAAGAGCCGCCACTGCATCATATTCCTATAAATGTCGTACAAAATATTGTTGCTTCAATGTCTACAAAATGTAGTTAGAAATAACGGTGGAATGATGAAATACTAATTATTTTAATGTGATAATTATTTTAATTTAATAAATAATCCTTCTCTATCGTTTTTAGTAATTTTTATTTACATTTATTTAAAAAATGTTTAATAAATGTCAATTAAGACACACATTTTTGACAATTCCTGACGTACTATTATGAGTAAAGACAGCCACTTAAGTAACCACAATTTGAACCCACGCAAAAACAGTGTCCCGTTTGTTTTGCTCACGAGAGTAATTTACATTAAAAAATAAAACAAATGAGAGTTTAAATTTATTAGATCTAACAATTAAGAGAAAATAATATATTTGAATTCTGTCTGCCATAAAGAGCTCATATATGAGCTTAACCATACATAATAAATCAATACATTCATTATAACATAAATAAGTAGAATATAATAATTATGATTCACAGAGTGATCATCTCCATGTCAAAAGTTCATTTCAAACAAGTAAAAAAAGAATTCGTAGGTATGGACAGATTACATGTAATAATGACTATAATTTCAAATTATTATAGTAGTTTGTAGTTTATACAATGAGTTATTATTCCCGAGACCTAGATTTACGAAGCGAGCCGCGAAGCGGTGAGGGAGTAACTCGGCTCGAGGGAATAATAGTAATTATTGCGAGAGCATACACTACTATCTACAACTAACTGAAAATTACTAAAAGAAAAACAACATTATATGTATTATAATATCGATATGGCACTTGATGTTTTGACAGTTAGTAAAAGTTTATCGTATCAACGACACCTTTGACAATTAGAATATCCGGGCTTGTTTATCGTTACTATGGTAATGCTGGTAAGACTGTTTTATTAGTGGAACGCTGGGAATAATGAGACATAAGATTATCATTATTCCCTGCATTGCGCCAATAGCAACGGTCGCAATTCATTATTCTCTGCGGGAATTATGAGTCCCATTATTAACTAATAATCACTAATATAATACCTACTGTATTGTTTAGTCGTAGATAAAATCTTTTATTTAGAAACTTACTGTCGTTAGCAAAAAAATCGGGACTGTGTCAAAAACGTTGGATATAATCCAGACTAATAATCAGTAATCTTTCTACAACTTTGTTATAAATGTAGTGTCACTATATTTATTTGATTATAAAAATATTTTGATATTAATTTTATAACTATGTTGTAAAAAAAATAAGTTATGCAAAAATATTTAAAGCAAAATGAATAAATTCAGAATTCAAATTTTCCCGGGAAACGTTCTCCTTAACCGGTAGATGACTCTCTTTATGGGTTCATCATTTATAATGGGAGCTTACATTTTATACTTGTTATAACAGGTGTTCAGAAACATTCGAAGTCAAAGTAGTCCTTGAAAATATGAAGTCACGTCTGAGATAGATTGATACATTTACTTAATACAATTTTATAGGTTATCAAATTAGTATCTTCGATATTAGATTCTGACAATTTTTGACAGACAACAGTTGACATTTAATAATTATTACAAATCAGATATAGCAAACGCCAATTAAGTTGGCGCGAGGAGGGGTAAGTTCGCGCAGTATTAAAAGTAGTGGGGAGATTTGTATTTGGTTTTACATCAAATGTCAGGTAATTCTAACCTCTGAGTGTGTAAACGACTTCTGCGCATCCCCTCCTCGCGCCAACTTAATTGGCGTTTGCTATACTTAAGTAAAGATATACGATTTTTTGTTCAGAGCCCACTTGACTTTGAATGTTTCTGAACACCCGTTAATTATCTATGCCAGTTACCATTAAAACCGACGCAGTAATAGTGTCGGTTTTTTTTTGCTCACGAGAGATGCTCACTATATGAGAAGGCAATATCAAATGTCAAAAATAAAAAAGTATCACCAATAAATATGGACATGAATTTTTGTCAAGTAAGGAATGAATCACAACTATTATTACTTTTATTTACAAGGTATAAAGTATAAAAAGTCGATTCGAACCATGTCGTTTTTTTTATAATCATGTTGGTAACATATCTTTGTCAAGATTTTTATTGAAAAATTTTTTCCAACAAATCTACAATTTGTAAGAAAATAATAGAAAATTTTTATGAATATGAAAAATATGACTGGTATATCATTCCTAGCGAAGTAGTAGCGAAATATAGAAAACAACACCACCACATGCCAAATCCAAATAGGCCTTGAAATACTTCCTTCGTAAATATCTACAAACAATATCAATATTAAATTTCTTGTGCTCTTCTCATGCTAAGCTAATAATTACCGCTTTCAAGTTCTCCAATGCAATGTGAAATTGTAAAGCAGATTCTCTGATTGTTTGGTCATCTGCTTGTGTTATAATAGTTTCAGACTGATCTGATACTAGACATTCTTCAGCTATATCTTTTGAAATGAAACTGTCCCATGAAAAGTCACCTAATGTTTTGTACATAAATGTTAAAAATATAATTATAATTACAGGCGCAACATATTGTAAAGTTACAACGCAGAGATAATAGAAAACAGCCCCTATCTAAAAAAAAATAAATAAAATGAACTATTGTTTTTAGTTCTGTAGAGGACCGTTTACCTTCTTTTGAAGATCAATATTTGTTATTCTACCAGCCTCTTTCTTTTGTTCTTCAATTCTGTGGTAGGCCATGTCAAGATAAGCTTGGAGATAAAATGGCATTAACAAAAATTTGAGCCACATTGCTGCTATTATTATTATTAGTCTTAATGTATCAAATACATCATCAGTAAGCCTACAATTATTGATTTTCATTAAAAAAAAATAAATAAATATTTGGTATCAGTTATGACCACTTACAATGGAGAAGTCATATTAGAAAAAATTCTTACAGTTAAATAATGCCTTGCTATTGGTTTTAACCAAGACACTACTAATAGAAAAGGCAGCACAAAAGACAAATTCAGTAGAAATTGTTTCAATTTATTACTTCTGTAGTATCTAAAATTTAAATATTTCATACATAAATATTCAAGAAACTAACTATAGTCTTACTTTAATAAATCCCAATGCATTTTAGAAATTCTTAGACCTGGAAATGTAAATACTGCTCCCAATATTCCTCCCCATAGTGCTAAACAGAATTTAATTATCAGCTTTGAAGCAGGTCCCCTGAAAATATTATTTAAAGAAGACTAAAAAAAAGAAAAATATTAACTTACGATGACTGTAGACCTTGGTTGATGAGGAAATTAGAAGCGCTAGCATTAAAACTGGTATAAGCAGTTTCTAGACCTAACTCTAAAGTATTTTCATCAACAATAAGAACCATCATTGCAATAAGAAAGTAGGTAAAACCCATAACTAAACATGTAGATCTTTCTCCTACTGATTCTTCTGATTTAAAATACTGGATTGTCAATGAGAACAGTAATTTTCTATTAGGAATTAAGAAAAAACTCTTTAATTATGCTCATTTAGTATTTGTATGAATGGTTATGAAGTTACCCTTTAAGTAACATAAATAAAATAAATTATAGAAGAAAAACAGATTTGTCAAACCAAAGTTGTTGATAAAACATTTTTAGGCAAGATTTCGAGTTTGTAATAATCTACTTAATATACAATTTTTTTGCAAGATAATAACATAAAAGTTGAGAGAATCAAATCCATCTGGAAAAAATATGTATTTTATCAAACTTAAAATACAGCAGCGATTCAATTAACTGTTTTTGTATAAATGTTATAAATTGGATAGACCTATATAACATTTATTTTGATGTGTATTGCATATTGTTTTTACTGTAAAGGATACATAGCAAATATTAGAACCAGACCACACCACATCATACTTAAATTCATTTCATCTTTTAAAGGAAAAAGAAATTGATATACTTCAGTTATGATATACACAATGGAAGTATATAATGAAAAATCCACAAGCCATTGATATTCAGTATAAAATCTCAAATGTATAATATCTAAGGCTGTAACTTTTGCATTTTTTAATTCAATACCTATACTTCTTGGTACATGAAATGTATCAGTTTTTCCATTTTGTTGTGTTTTATTTCGTTTAGTTTTTTGCTTATCTTTGGGAATATTTGCGATTTGTTTTAATTCTGCGTCGGTAGGATATAAATATCGTACAAGGCCTGTTGAACACAATAACCATTTTGCAAAAGAAAAATGTGGCCCCAGTTTTTGTATGACACTAATCATAATTAGTGTTATAACTAATTGAGCTCCTAACAAGGCCTATAAATATAGCAGTTAATATCAATTAAATAGTTTTAAAATAAAGATGTACTTGCCATTGTAACTGAAAAAAATTTCACCAGTATTTATAGATTTATTTAAAACTTAACCTAAACGTAAGAAATATTTTTAGACATTCCCAGTCTTTAATGAAACCTCATGTTTATTATATAATTTTAAATATATCTTATTAATCACATTTAGTGTATATGTTTACTGTTTTTTTCAAGATGAATTTTTAATATAATATGCATTATATGACACTTCCATTTTGAGGAAGTTTTATCAACTAATATTATCAGTTAATTGTTGAATTTATGACATCCTGATATTTTCTTCATTTTTAGACCTCTTTTGAAAAAACAATATTGTAAAATTGAATGCTAAATCTGAAAACGCAAAATTATTATGTCTTTACGAGCTATAAAATACGAAAATGGAACTTTACATATTTTGGACCAATTGCTTTTACCGGCGCAATCGAAATATTTACAAGTAAAAGGTGTCGAAGATGGATGGAAAGTTATTAATAAGATGCAGGTATTGATAGGGTATTTTTCTTTTTGATACAACTAATTGTGTTAATATATAAAACAGGTACGAGGTGCACCTGCTATAGCAATAGTTGGTTGTCTAAGTTTAGCAGTCGAATTACAAGATGGGAAGTATGAAAATAAAAGAGATTTGCGTCAAGATATTGAAGGAAAATTAAATTATTTAGTGTCATCTAGACCAACAGCTGTTAACATGAAAATTGCTGCTGATGAATTAATTACACTTGCCAATAAAATATGCAATGAAGAATCTTTTGATGTAGAGGGCATGAAACTCAAGTACTGCAATTTTAATTTTGCCAAAAAAGTATTTTATATGGTTTGGTTTTGTAGATATATCTCAGTAATAGAGACTATGTTGGAAAAGGATATTGCAGACAATAAAGCTATAGGTGATCATGGAGCCCACAAAATCTTATCTCAATTTCCAGGAGATACAATGTTAAGAGTACTTACACATTGCAACACAGGGTCTTTAGCAACAGCTGGATATGGCACAGCCTTGGGAGTTATACGGTCTCTATTTGCTTCAAAACGCTTAGGTACTTCAAAAGATGCTATTGTGAAAAAATACTGCACCTATCTTTTATTAATATTAACATAAAAGAAATAATATTTTGCAATTAAGACATGTTACTTTATATAATATGTACTTATTATATAAGCATTTAGCTAATATTAATATATAGGTGTTATTGTTGCCATTCTTTATTTTGACTTTGGCCCTGCAGCTTTTCATTTGTTCACATTACTTAGCGTTTTGCATTTTAGAACATGTATATTGCACCGAGACAAGACCCTATAATCAGGGGGCTCGTTTGACCGCGTACGAGTTAGTACACGAAAAAATTCCGGCAACGCTCATTGTAGATAGCATGGTTGCAGCATTAATGAAGCTCAGAAATATATCGGCTGTAGTTGTCGGTGCCGACAGAGTTAATAAATGAATAATTAACCCGATGAGATATTATTTTTTCATGTGTTACAGGTTGCTGCTAATGGAGATACGGCTAATAAAATAGGAACTTATCAAATTGCCGTTTTAGCCAAATACCATAATGTACCCTTTTATGTTGCTGCTCCTTTCACCTCTATCGATATTAAAATTCCCAGTGGGGACCATATTGTAATTGAAGAGAGACCTGATCGTGAAATGACTCATGTTGGTGAACATAGAATAGCAGCTAAAGGTATATCCATTGTTATAACTTAATTTAAAATTTAATATTTAACACCATTCTTAGTCTAATACTGAAACTAACATATTTATTTCTAAGTGTATATGGTTTTTCAATAGATATTATTTAGACATCCTTACAGATGTTTAGTAATGTTCATAGCGAGCCACACTTTTGGAATAATTCAAACTGCGTACTCGGAAAACTACTAAAATTGGCAGGTTAAGGAATGCTTGTGCATTGTGAAGTTATCACACTTGCACACAGTATCACAATTGCATACACTTTTTACATGTTTTCTGTTTCCTGTAGTACTATTGCGATCATCCAAAGGTTTGCGGTTTTTCGTTACCAAGGTAATTTCTTAATTTTTTCCATACATTATAACTGGCTATTGTCAGTGGCGTTCCTTTTGTTCAAATCATTTAAAAATAAATAATGCTATAATTAACTAGAAGATATATTTATTTAACAAAGTAACATGAGAATTTTAGAAACCTATCAATCCTTTATAGGCGCACTATTTGCTGGGACTACACTTTCAAGTCTACGTCTTATAGACAAAATTAAAGAAGGCATATCGTAATTATTTTGTAAATTTAGCCATGCCTCTTGTATACATCCCCACAAATCTTCAGCATTTCTTTGCCGGAAATTTCTATTATTAATTTTTTTAACAAGATGCCCCCAAAGGTTTTCAATTGAATTCAAATCCGCACTTTTTTGACACCCATGGTAAGAGCTCAATATCATTCTTAGCTATCCATACTTGCACAACACGTGCAGTATACACGACAATTATCCTGTAAGTTATAAAATAAGGTATAAGTTGTTATACACCAACAATGAATAATCAGCAACCTGATGAAAAATAAAATGATTAGGATAAACCTGATGAACTGATGGTAGGCAGCACTTCGTTCTCCAATATTTATAAATAGTTTTGGGAGTTAAGTCTCCCGTTAATTCTGCAGCATGAGCCAGGACCATTTATACTTATCCATAGCCACACATTAACAGAAAACTGACCACTTCGCATGACAGGTTGAATATAGTTTTCGGAAAAACGCTGATTTCTTGGTCGATATACTTGTAACCTACCATTATCGCAAAACTGAAAAGTCTTTTCGTTCGAAAAAACAAAGATCCCCATTATTCATCATTTTGATTTAACACTAAATTTGCATATTCTATCCAGGTCTGTTTTGTTTTCGTCATTTAAAAAAAGGTTTTATTTTCTCAGTTCTGACGCTCTTACCCTACGACGAGCAGTGATCACAGAACCGGGAAAATTTTATTCTTCTTTGGCTCTTATTGCCGTATCGAAAGGATTTTCCCGTAAATAATTTACAAGAGCCCCATCCTGTGCAGGAAGAGATACCGTTTCAACATTTTGTCTTGGAGGACGCTTCAGTTGTTGCTGTTCCGCAAAAGTTTTTTTAATTTTAAAAATACAGCTCTTACTAACGTTCAAATCTTCAGCAACTACCCGTAAAGACAATCCTTCTAATTTGCCTATTGCTCTAGGTTTTTGTTCTGATTGTAATTGTCGATTCATTTTTGAAGTTAAATTTTTATAAAATCTAAAATGATGACATTTAAAAAAAATTGTAATTTTTAAGTACACCTATGATTAAGGGGCAGTTACAAAAAAAAAAAAATAGCGTGCACCTTTGCATGATCGTAACCGTACTTTAGTATTATATCACCACAGAAATTTGATTGTATTTTTTGACTAATTTTCTGATTATACTTCTACTAAATAATGTAGGCATCGACCAGTGGCAACACTTACTAATATTACAGGCCTCACAACAAAGTATATGTCTATTTCTAGTGTATTTTATGAAAGGATCGAAAAGAAACAAAAAAATCACATATTTACAAGTTATTAAGAAATAACATAAAGTAATTAAAAATGTTACATGTTGTGAAGACTGATAATGAAGGACTTGAAATCTTTCATTTTCAGTAATAAATCGTTTATTCTTACTAATCAAATTTAGTATTGTATTTTTTTTTTTTTTGAATTGTCAAAGTTTCTCTACCCTTTAGAGAATTTTTTGCAATTACAGTAGCCGCTCGATTATGTGAACTAATTAAAACCTTACCTGTTCACAGAATCGAAATATTCACTCAATCGAATGTGCAGTTTAAAACGTTTATTTATATGTATATGTATTCAGTTACATCAAAAAGAATTAACAAATGAAAAATATACATGTTCTACATAGATACGTACATACATACATGAATACTTAATGATTTAAAGAAGTAAGATTTGTTTGTTAAAAAAACTGGTTAAATTTGTTTGAACCTTTTTTTCTTTTAAACATCTTTGAACTGAGATTTCTTTTATTCTTCGCAAAGTTAATAGATCTTCAGAATTTAGCATGTTTTGTTTTGCCCAAGAAATCACTATATTAAGTCCTTGTAAAGCTTCCTGAGTGGGGATGGTAGTTGGCATTGGCTCATCATCCATTGTTTCGTCCGCACTTTCAATTTCAATTACATCCTCTTCAAGATCTTCTATGACATCCGTATTCCAGTGTTTCCGTTCACTTTCTGTAGTAATGCTACAGTTTCTTGAAATGTCACTGCCTCGACGCTGTTCTTGTATTTTTCTTGTAGAATAGCCAGTGGAACATCTTCTGAATCAGAGTCGCTATTGAAAGAATCTGATAAAATATTTTTCCAACACTTAGCAATTATTTCTTCTTTTACATTCATCCATGCTAATGCCAGATGTGTAACAGCATCTTTTAGACTCAAGTTTTTAATGACAGCTGAAATATCATTGCTATCAGAAGCAACTATTGTGGATAAAAGGCTTCTTCTATAAAACAATTTTGTTAACCTAATGACATTCTGGTCCATGGGCTGTATAAGAGCTGTTATATTCGGAGGCATGTATACAGTAAGAATTTTTCCATCATCGGAAACCAAGTTTTCTGCTGGTGGATGACTTGGAGCGTTATCCAAAAGTAGAAGAGCTTTTTGTGGTAATCCCATTTGTTTCAAAAATCTTTGAACCTGCGAGACAAATGAATGATGAAACCAATTTTTAAATACCCCCGACGTCATCCACGCATTTTTCGTACTTGTGTATTGCACTGGAAGTGAAAAGTTCTTAAAGCATCTTGGATTTGCGGCACGCCCAATCACTAACGGTTTGATTTTATGTTCACCGGTTGCATTGGTGCATGCTAGTAAAGTAACTCTACTTTTATCCGTTTTCCGACCAGGGTCCGATCTTTCTTCAGACGTAACCAAAGTCCTTTCTGGGAGTAATTTCCAAAACAAGCCTGTCTCGTCGGCATTGTATAATTGGTCATGTGTTAATTGTAGCTCCTCTATTTTCTTTCGAAGATAATTCTTGAATGGACCTACATGCTCCGGAGCAGCTGATAACTTTTCTCCCGAAATTTTTAATTCTTCGTTTAAATCCTTGTTTAAATCTTTGGCTCCATCCGTCACTAGCATTAAAATTAGGATTTTCAGCGATAGTTTCATTGATAGCTTTTGCTTTTGTTTTTAAAAGTTCAATCGAAACCGGTACATTTTTAAGTCTTTGTGTACAAAACAATGAATATAATTTTTTTTCCATTCGTGGCATCTTACAGGATTTTAAAGTTTTTCTTTTCCGTATTTCACTGCGCCTTGATGTGACTGTTAAAATGTCCCGTTTTTTATTTTTGATTGCACATACTGTGGATTTGGCAATCCCGTACTTTTTAGACAAATACGTTACACTGCTTCCACTGTCCAGACTTTTTAAAATTTCACATTTTTCGAGCAAACTTAACACTTTTTGCTTCATTTTTATTGTAAACACAAAAATGTTCTAGCACAGTACACCTACAACATCAACAGAACTCAGAATTACAACTAAAATAAAATACATACATACATCTGTCCGCTGTTCTTGTAAGTTACGCCGGCGAGTCAGCAAAATAATTCATACGCCGGGAATTTATCCAGTTCACTGAAACTGAATCGAATGCAGCAAAATAATTCATGCGCCGGGAATTTACCCAGTTCATTGAATCGAATGTGTTATTGTTCACTCTATGGAGCTTTACTAATAAAATTTTAGTTGTTCATGTAAACGAGCTGTTCACTGAATAGAGTGTTCACTCTTCCGAGCGGCTACTGTATATCATTTTTCTTTCTAAATAATTATTTAAAAAATATGTTTGTGGATATTTTAACAAGCAAGTACAATGTGAGCCAATAAGAATGAGGACAAGTTGAATTTTCCGCCAGTTTTTAATTATTTTAAATTGGCCAACCTGTCGTAAACTCATAAGCGACTCAATGAACATTTTTAAAGGGGTGTTGAAGGTACAATATTAAGAAAATATTTAATCTGCTAGTATTTTATAACACAGTTGGAAGAATTCTATGATCTAGCATACTTTTTATTGATAAAAAACAAATAAATAACACTTAGTACAATAAAAATACATTAAACATGAAAAATAGGGAAGTAGTATAAACCCAAATAAGAAGTTTCTTTTATTCTTACATAGACCGCATAATCTTATGTTAAACAATATTATAATAAATGTTCAAAATGACCACCATCACTTGCTAAACACAAATTTACATGTCTTCAAATTTTCAAATAACGCTGTCAAAGTATTCGCATTGATATTTCTTATTTCTCTACCAAAAGCATCTTGCAATTCTTCCAAATTATGTAGGCGATTTCAAAAATTTTATTTTGGAAATATCCAAACAAAAAGTAAATCTAATGGCGTCAAATCAGGTGATCGTGGTGGCCAGATTCCTCTACTGATTAGTCTTTCATCGTAAAATTGTTGCAAAAACTCCATAGTCGAATTAGCTATATGTAGTGGTGCGCTATCTTGCTGAAAATAGCCATTCCTAAGTTCGTCATCATGTAATTCCTTTATAAATGGCTGTAAGTGTCATTGAAAAAATATGGTCCAATTATTCTGCGCCGTGACAATGCAACCCATTCGCCTATCTTCAATGGATGCAGACTATTTTTGACATAGGTGTGTGGATTATCTGTTGCCCATGTTCGATAATTCTGACTATTTATATAGCCTGACAAATGAAACCATGCTTCATCAGACATAAATGTTAGATTTAAAGTATCGTCATTATTCAGGTGATTATTAAACCATTCACAATATTAAATATGCAGTCCATGATCAATGGGTAATAACTGCTGCACAGCTGTCACTTTGTAGGGGTGCATATCTAGATTCTTCATCAAAGCTCTACGACAAGTTGAATAAGCCACACCTATAGAACAAATTTGGTATACAGTAAAATATAATTAAAGATGTTAATGATATTGAAAGACACATTTTCACCTTTACTAAAATTAACGTTAATGTAGTAATATTAAATGAAAGTTTAGTGAAGGTTACCTGATTGAGCTCTTAATTCTCTGTCGTAAATAATTTACAGTTTCTTCGACAAAAACTTTTGGTCAACCGGTTGATTTCTTTTTGCAAACACAATTATTATTTTCAAAGTGCAAAACAACTCGATCCTTGTGCTGGACAAACATTTTATATGGAACATGTAAATCCGGAAATGCTTCTTCAAACTGTTGACCACATGATTGTATGGAGTATGACCATGTTCCATGCTCATTACTCACACCAATTCGATAACGAGCTTTCAAAATGAATGCCTTTTGCTCCTCGGATAAAGGCATGTTGTCTATAACAAATAAATGGACAATAAGGAAGTACAATATGACCTCTAATGTTTTATTCTGAATTTTTACCTTTCTTTCGTCACAACTTCCCTACTTGTTTTGAAAAGAACAGTTCTAATATAATCTAATAAAAAAACTTATGCAGAAACTGAATGAAAAGCAGAATAAATTTATATTTATAACGACGCCAAACACTTTTAAACACGACCCAACTATACCATATGCAGCGTTGCCAACCTATAAATCCAAAAGTCGGTAGAACCAACCGTAAAAAATCGGTAGATATCGAGAAAAATCGGTAGGTTGGTAATATAGAGGCAAACATTGTTACAGACAAAATAGTTTTTATTAGAAAACAAATACAAAAATAAAATAAGAGTTAAAAAAATAATACAACTCAAAATAAACTAATTCAATTTTCGCTTGAAGAATACAAATTTTTCTTGTCCATATAAGTCAATAACTTTTGATCAACAGGAAAATCGTAGCAACTATTATTTCCTATATATTGCTTAGTCTGTAACAATCCTATTATAGATTCCGTGTTTAATTTGTTCAGTTGCTTGGTTTTCATTCTCTACTACGAAACTGCAGAGTTCAAATGTTAGGGACGCGATACGAACAGGGACTTCCCCGTTGCTGAATGGGCGTCGGGGTTGATTTTAAATTGTAATGTCAACAAATATACTATAAATATTAAATATACGTATACATACTTTCAAATAGATGTTAGTAAATTGTACTAACGTTGCATTATTAGAATTATGTCAACACTAAGATACCAATATGTAAGCCATTTATATATGTACAGTATTGAAATCTTATCATTAATAATTTTTTTAATAGAAATGGTGCTATAAAAATCCTTCAATTTATTATTATACAAAAAATACTTACCTCGATCTCTTTTATTCTTAAATATCTGACAAAATCCTAAAAATCGGTAGATGAAGTCCCAAATCGGTATATCGGTAGATTACCCTCTAAATCGGTAGATCTACCGATAAATCGGTAGGGTTGGCATCGCTGACCATATGTCAAAATATGTTTTTCGAAGATTTACAGTTACTTTGACCAACCTAAGATAACAAAAAAACAGCGGGAAATTCAACTTGTCCTCAAACTTATTGGCTCAGTCTGTATAAAATATTATATTTAGAGTGGTCTTTCTGATTTAAATTTAAAAGGAAAAGTGAGATTTAATTATAATATCCAAGAACAGTTTCATTACTAAATTTTGAACTGTGATATATGTATAAACAAGTGCATTAACAACATCAATATTCAGATATTAAGTCTTCCTCTATCAATGCTGTGTATAAAGTTGTAGTGTGGATGTAAACTATCAGCATTTAATTCTTTATCGAAAACTAAGAATATTTTACAATGATCACATTTTAATTTTTTTAAAACTGCTCTATTACAATAACCAGAGATATATACAAAGACTAGTAACTGTTCTTGAACAGACTCAAATTGGTCTTCACTGTAATCTAAATCAAGGTTTTCAGGTAGTAACATATTAGAAGTATATACTTCCAACATTATCTTCAACAATTATGTTGTTCTTTATATTCAGTTTTGAAAACTTTTGCTATAAACTCCTACGAGCAATAGTCTTGCGCCTTCTCACTTACCTTGATACCTAACTTCAGATCTATCAACTTATCCCAATAACATTTTGCCGCGGAGATCTAAAGAAACTAACTCAGTTATAGAGGCGAGCGGTAGGGGGATCTTATTTTTATAAGGGCGCCACCATGCTTATATTCTTTAGCCGTCCCAGTGAACATAGATACTGCTGATGGTAAATTGAATAAATCAAAGGTATCTACTTGTTTCGTATACTTGTATCAATAAAACAACAATGTAAACAATAACAGTGGAGGATTTATTATAACCCAAAAACAACAAACAATAAGTTATGGTCCACCAGAATGTCCAACTAAAGGTTATACCAACTTGGCTAACCACGTCACAATAATGATATAGAAAAAGATTAGATTTTAAGGATTGCAATATCTAAATTTGATCAAAGCAAATAATTACTGTAAAGTTGTGATAGATTTCTCAATAAACAAAGTAAGTTTTGGTCATGAGTAAAAGACTCACCCAGTATAGTGAATGCATGAAATTAATTAAAGTGTAGACTATAAAGTGACTAATATGTGAAAGTAAAAATAGATGCAGATAAAATCAGGTGCTCTATAATTAAGATCATACAATTTAATAAAAAAATAAGGTCAATGTATGAAATGAATTGGCCAATAATAATTAGCAATTAAATTAACTAAAAATCTTAATCTAAGAATTGCATAAATAATTTATCAAAGATCTTTAATAAATCTCACATCGAGATGGATATACACTGTATATGCAATAATTAATTTATATTTAACTTATTGCAGTGGAATTTACTTTGAAATTGCTTATTAATTTTTTTATTCACACTACAGCTTATATCGCCGGCTATTCAGTCTAGTAGAATCCACGAACTGCCATCTCATGAATCGTTCCTTGCGGATCAGGGTTAAATTTCGTTTTCCAGAATAAAACCATAAACACAAATAAAACACAAATCAGTTCCCTTTTGTTAGTGTATTTAAAATATAAAAAAAAATCCCTCTACAAAGTGTATAGGGTGCTAAAGCATCATCAAACAGTAGCAATGAGGAAACACTCTTTGTGAATAATGACTCGCACAAAGAGAACAACCTCTTGTGAATATCGATCAAACATAAAACTAATAAATACTAGTGAAATCTGTCAAGTTTAACCTCTACTGTGACCCCTTCAAACAAATATCAAAAACAAATAAGTTTTCAAAACTCACGAAAATTGAAATTTTGTCATGCGCCAAAATAACACAACAAGGTCAAACCCCACTAAAGAAAACTCCAACCTTGAATTCAAAAATGTTCTCGAAAATTATTTTTAAGAAAAAACTTCCCTTACAAAAAACATGACAACTTTCTCTAATACCCATATGCTATTTTCAAATATAAATTATTACAAGAAATACATGAAATTATAATAATGAAAATAATTGTGATATCAAATATATAAACAAAATATTTTTATCAACTTACATAGATCTATGCACGATTTTATAAAATGCACGAGAGATATCTTTTTCACAAAATTTCAATAAACATAAAAAAACACTCGCATAAATCGAATTAAGATTTACTTGCACCTTACAATAAATGCGAAAACAAAATACAACCCGATTTTATAAAACAAAGAATAAAATTGAGAATTTTATTCTTTCATAAACCGATCACTTTAACAGTCAAGATATCTCTAAATCAAAATAAATTTTCAATATCCGCTTGTCCATCCCCACCATCTATAAAAATCAAAATATATACAGCCAACACATTTTAACAAATACAATATCCGGAAAAGCGGCAAGTTCAATCCTTTGGTCAACCTATATGTACGAGGGCTAATCATAATTTCATACATTATAAAATTTATTTTACTTATAAAATAATATATATATAACGATCCCCGTCTGAAATAAATGAACATACAACTGAAATAGCTAATTTTTTTAAAATGTCCCTAACTATGTAGTCCACAAATTGTTCAATCTTTTTTTCCTTTCTTGTTCAAGGAAAAATCTATAGCATGATTCCCCGAGTTTATCCGAGAACAAAGTCAGAACATCCCTGAGCTTTTTTCAAGGATAAACTTCAGCACAACACTCGAGACAGTACCGCACCCTGTCTTAGTTCCCCGCACTAACTTGTTGTATTAGTGTTGACCAGGATCTTCATCGTTCTGATGCTGTAGTGTGATAAACGGATGCAATGCACTGATGTGATATCGTCCTTTTTTCTTACGTCCATCCATCGAGTACAGCTCATACGTCACATTATTGAAGCATCTCGAAATCCGATAAGGTCCTGTATAAGGCAGATCAAGCTTCTGACATTTGCCTTGATCTCTTCTGCCCAAACGATAACTTTTTACAATTACCACATCTCCAATATCAAATCTCGTTCTCGTCGTAATCTGCTCATTTTGTTTATTTAGATATTTCTGTGCGTTTATTGTAATTCTTTGTGCAACTTGGTTTTTTAATTGTACCAGGTTGTCAACCCTTTCATTTTGTGTATTCCAGGGTCTGGCAGGTTTCGTCCCATACATCACAGTCGCAGGACATTCCAGTGTGACAGTATTGGGTGTGTTGTTGATGTTATCTTCGACATCTTGGACATGAGCAACCCATCCTGCATGATTTTCATAGGTTTTGATCCTTAGAAACTTTATTATTTCCTGAATGTATCTCTCACATGGATTCCCGCATGGATGACGTATGGAAGAGAAAGAAATTTCAATATTACGATCATGTAAAGCAGTCTTAAATCTATCATTATTAAAATACGAAGCATTATCAGCTAATACTCTATTCATTTTCCCTTGACGCATAATCCATGAATCAATACACTGTATAGAGGTATCTGTATTATATTGCGAAGTGGGAAATAATTTAACAAACTTTGAAAATACATCAACCATTACTAAAATATTTTTATATTCAAATTCTCCTGGAATAAGATTCCCTAAATAATCTATAGCTACCAATTCTAATTTCTCATGAGTAATTATACTCTTTACCTCATACTGACAGGTTCTATTCTTATGTTTGCCCAAACGACAAGTAATGCAATTTCTGACCACATCTTTAGCGATTATGCGATCTTTCTTAGCATAAAACGCCTCTCTAAACACTAACCATACTTTATATCCCCCTATATGTCCCAAACTTTCATGAATTTGCAACATCGTTTGCCTTGCATACACATCATTTACAGCAATATAACTTATTTCCCTAATCACTTTCATAATCAACCCCCCTTTCATAATAAAATTTTTATAATTATCTTTAGTATTTAATTGTTCCCTTATTATATTAAATCTTTCATCTCGCTGGACCTGAAGGATCATCTCAAATTCATAATTCCCCGTAGCATAGTGTCTATTATATTCATTCAACTCTACATAATGAAATTTGCTTTTACTGTTGTACATTCGTGACAACGCATCGGCAGAAACATTTAGAACGCCTTTAATATGCTTTATATCAAAAGTATACTCTGACAACAATAGTGACCATCGATATACTCTATTATTTTTAAAACGTGTATTCAAAAGTGATGTCAAGGCAGCATGATCTGTCTCTACAACAAAGTTTTTTCCCAATAAATAATATCTGAGCTTTTGAATCGCGTGTACCACAGCCAACATTTCTTTTGCACTAATGGTATATTTAACCTCATAGCTTTTCAAAATACGAGAGATAAAACATATCGGTTGTTCTATCCCTTCGTCATTTATTTGAATTAAAACTCCGCTTATAGCGACATCACTAGCATCCACTCTTAAAATAAACTGTTTATTAAAATCTGGTAGTATTAATTTTAATTGATTATAAAACTCTTTCTTTAACTCCTCAAATGCATTCATTCTTAATTCTGTCCATTTAAACTTTTCATTCTTTTTAAGCATTTCATACAAAGGAACACTAATACGTGCCAGGTATGGTACAAAACGTTTATAATAGTTAACCATGCCTAAAAATCCTCTCAACATTCTTATATTCTTAGGTAGAGGATACTTCTTAATGAGTTCCAATCTACTCTCATCTACACTTATATGTTTAGTACTTATATTATATCCCAAAAATTTAATTTCTTTCTTATAAAATTCACATTTACTCAAATTTACCTTTAACCCTTCTCTGGCTAACACTTCCATGATCTTCTCTAAATGTTGTGAGTGTTCCTGCTCATCCCTGCTGTATATTAAAATATCGTCCACGTAGTGAACCACAAACTCTTCCTAAGGTTCTAAAATTTGTTGCATTGCTCTAATTAAAGCTGCTGCCGAACTGCTCAACCCATATGGTACAGTCCTAAATTGATATACTCGTCCATCTACCATAAATCCACAATATTTTCTGGACTCCTTTTCTAATGGAACCAACCAAAAAGCACTTTTTAAGTCCAATTTACTATATATTCTTGCATTGTAACATTTCGCCAATAATGGTTCTATCGTAATAGGCGTCTCAAACTGAGGCTTTGTTCTTTCATTCAGTCGACGTGCATCTAGACATAATCGAATGTCTCCTGTTTTCTTTTTTACAACTACTAATGGATTAACATAACGCGTTTTACCCGTTTCAATAACACCATCTCTCAGCATCCTCTTGATTTCATCATTTACTTGTGATTGAATATTTTTAGGAATGGGATAATTTTTCACCTTAAATGGTCTCGTCTCATCTACCTCTAAGGAATGTTGGTAATTTCTGGCGATACTAGGAAATCTATTTACTAAATCTATATTCTTTTTAATTAAATTTTTTACTTCTACTTCCTTATCCTCTCTGCAGTCCAATTTCATCATATCTATATCTTCCGGGAACTCCACTTCTCCATTTTCTTCCTTACCCATATCTTCCATCATCATAACCTCCTTTTCTTCGAAATCCTCTTCTTCTATATTATTAATAATTTTTTCACCATCCTCTTCACACTCCTTAATCCATTCGACTTTCGTATTATTAATTATTATATCCCTTTTTTGTATATCTATTATCGCATTAATCTTATCTAATAAATCTACTCCTAGTATTCCATCCCTTCCTAATCCTTTTAATACTATAAATTCTCCCATGAACTTATTATTATCTATCATAAATTCAACAATAAAAATTTTATTCACTACTGTTAAAATTTTCTTTGTAGCTGTGACTATTGTAATTTTACTTGTGGGCATATATTTCCCCACATTATTTTTTATCAAACATTCAATCACATTCTCATCTAAAAATGACGTTTCACTTCCTGAATCAATTAAACAACTTAACTCTTTATCATTTATTTTTATTTTTATATGAGGTAAAACCGTGTTTATTGCGTATTTCGACTGTTCATACAATGCATTACATTCATTCCTTTTGGTTGGTCTTTTCAAAAATCCTTACTACATGCTAATTCTACTGTACCCTGTTTATCATTTGTTTCTAAATTAAAATTACATCGACTATCTTTAGGACGTGTCCCAGTATAATTTTTAACTTCTGCTAAATTTTCCTTTCTTATATCTCTACTATGATTATCATCTATTCTACCTGGTGAAGCCATTTGATTATTTCTATTACTATAGTTACTTACTCGCTGAGGACTTGAATATTTATTATTATTATTATTTTCTATTCTGGCATATGACGATCTATTAACATTTCGATCTATATAATTATTCTGATATCTTTTACCATATTCCATGTCATCTAATCTTTTCAAAAGTTCAATAAATTGTTGCATGTCACTTATATTCTGAATGGCTACTGCCTGACTAATTTGTGCATCAAAGTGATTACTTAATTGATATTAAATCTCTATCAGTGATTTTTGGTTGCAAATATTTCAAAATTGAGTGTCTCCTCATAACATACGACGCTCGTGACTCATTACTATTATTATTATATCTACCAACTAATAAATCATTTCTTACCCTCGTTTGTCTTGTTGTTCCCCAGAATTGACTGGTAAATCTGACCTCGAACTCCTCCATCGTCTTCACCTCATCCGAGATCATGTCCCACCAGGTCATCGCATCGTCCTTGAAACAGTTCCCTATTTTCTGGAGCTTCTTTTGGTCCCCTGGCACATCCTCTAGACCTTCCCTTAATTTTTTTAGAAAACCCATGGGATTTGTATTTGCCATACCATAAAATTTCGGCAATGGTTCATTTTGTACAGGAACAGGGATGAACACAGGCACACTCTCTTCACTCTTCTCTTTTCTTACTTGTTCAATTTGTTTCTGCATATACGTTAGTTTCTGTCCCTGCCATTCTCTTTTTTCCTTTTCTTCTAAAAATTGATCTATGCTTACCGTGTTTTGTGGTATGTTGGGTTCGTTTATTAACAGAAGTGATTCATCTATTATGTCTTTATCTGTTTGTTTACTGCTATTTATTGGTACCATTTGATCCACTATCTCTTCCACTTTTCTCTCTATATCCACTTGTCGTTGTTTTATTTCATTGTGATTTTGTTGCATTTGTTGTTTCATTTCCATTTGTTGTTGTTTCATTTCCATTATCATTTTCATCATAGCGTGCATCATATCCATCATCCCTCTACTGTTATCACCTTCCTGTCCTGCTTCATGTATGGGATTTAGATTGAGGTTATTTATACCTGCACTCGCACCTTCTAATGACTCTTGACTGCCAATTAGTGGTGGCTGTCTCCAATCATTCACATTCGAAATACCATCCATTTTGCTTGTTATTGTTTACTGTTTCTACAATATAACTTTTTAATTTAGTTATATTCACGTGACACTTTGTACTCTCCAAATTTATAAATTATCTTGTATTTCCAAATTATTTGCTTAACTTCATTCGCCAACACGCTGGGCTGCCAAAATTGTGCAGTGGAATTTACTTTGAAATTGCTTATTAATTTTTTTATTCACACTACAGCTTATATCGCCGGCTATTCAGTCTAGTAGAATCCACGAACTGCCATCTCATGAATCGTTCCTTGCGGATCAGGGTTAAATTTCGTTTTCCAGAATAAAACCATAAACACAAATAAAACACAAATCAGTTCCCTTTTGTTAGTGTATTTAAAATATAAAAAAAAATCCCTCTACAAAGTGTATAGGGTGCTAAAGCATCATCAAACAGTAGCAATGAGGAAACACTCTTTGTGAATAATGACTCGCACAAAGAGAAAAACCTCTTGTGAATCTCGATCAAACATAAAACTAATAAATACTAGTGAAATCTGTCAAGTTTAACCTCTACTGTGACCCCTTCAAACAAATATCAAAAACAAATAAGTTTTCAAAACTCACGAAAATTGAAATTTTGTCATGCGCCAAAATAACACAACAAGGTCAAACCCCACTAAAGAAAACTCCAACCTTGAATTCAAAAATGTTCTCGAAAATTATTTTTAAGAAAAAACTTCCCTTACAAAAAACATGACAACTTTCTCTAATACCCATATGCTATTTTCAAATATAAATTATTACAAGAAATACATGAAATTATAATAATGAAAATAATTGTGATATCAAATATATAAACAAAATATTTTTATCAACTTACATAGATCTATGCACGATTTTATAAAATGCACGAGAGATATCTTTTTCACAAAATTTCAATAAACATAAAAAAACACTCGCATAAATCGAATTAAGATTTACTTGCACCTTACAATAAATGCGAAAACAAAATACAACCCGATTTTATAAAACAAAGAATAAAATTGAGAATTTTATTCTTTCATAAACCGATCACTTTAACAGTCAAGATATCTCTAAATCAAAATAAATTTTCAATATCCGCTTGTCCATCCCCACCATCTATAAAAATCAAAATATATACAGACAACACATTTTAACAAATACAATATCCGGAAAAGCGGCAAGTTCAATCCTTTGGTCAACCTATATATACGAGGGCTAATCATAATTTCATACATTATAAAATTTATTTTACTTATAAAATAATATATATATAACGATCCCCGTCTGAAATAAATGAACAGACAACTGAAATAGCTAATTTTTTTAAAATGTCCCTAACTATGTAGTCCACAAATTGTTCAATCTTTTTTTCCTTTCTTGTTCAAGGAAAAATCTATAGCAATATGTATAATTAATTATTTAACTGCGTAAATTTCAATTTACGAAAAATTTGTACAAAATAAACCTATAACAATTAGTCCACACTGTATATGTTAAAAACATATTAATTATAGTACAAAATGAACGGTTCATTAATTTCAGTTATATTAATAAAAAAAATTATATTACACTAATTACTCCAAAAATTAGGTTTCCACCCCGTATAGAAATATGAATAATGAATCCGTTAAATTCTTTTACTAAGAAAATTGGCACAAAACAAATCAATAATTAAAGGTATGACACTCTGACAATTATACATAAAATTTAATGATTCTAAATTATATCTAGCATAAAAAATAGGCAATAATTATCTCTATAATCAAGATAATTAATCTTACAATTATCTAACTTGAACAGATCGGGGGGAATAACACCCTAGGTCTATGAATTATACTTAATGAATTTATATCAGAAAGAAAAATGTGCTTAACAAATCAGTGTTTTGTTATTGTTGAAAAAAAGATTAATTAAACAATCTATATTTTATATACTCAATTTATACCAAATTTTACACCAATGTTGGTCCTCAGTAATTAACGTAGTGGTATTCCCTTAGCACGTGGTTCTTGCAGGAAGAAAAAAAACGGCGATGTCGTGGTTTACAGTAATTAATTGGAAATTTTCAGCTTTAGGGTTTTAAAAAAATCTGCAGAACGGATTACGTCCTTCGTTCAATTTTAGAGATACTAGGCTCCAAACCAACTTCTCTTGTTCAACAATTTTTGCAGTCTACAAAATGGCGGTTTCATCACATGCCCGAAAAGACATCTTCTCTAATCCGTGAATATGCACGACAAATAACGGTAGCACTAATTCCTCGTTATTTTCACCAGACTAATTCGAATTTATAAACCGCTATTGCGAACAGAAATCACTGTTTCATAAAATTCTAATCATTAAGACAATTTATCACCATAAAGTAATGAAACTAATCACTCGGACTTGAACAAGAACAAAATGCACGATTCGCATTTTTATAACGGATAGTTGCGACGTCATGCGAAAAAAACAATATTTGAAAGAATATTTCAATTACCCTATATTTAATTATTTTCAACAAGGAAATCGACAGCAAAGAAAACCTACTACTAATTTACAATATCTTCACTTTTAAATTTCACTAATTAAGCACCAAACTCGGTAATTACTACATCGTGCTATACCTTAAATAAATACTTATAGATGGTGCGATAAGCCGACACAACAATTAGCTTTCGATACGAAATACCAAATAAATGAAATACAAATTAGGAGTAATAACAGATGTCTTCAAAAATTCTGATAAATACGAAATTCCTATTCTCAGTATATTTTTACATTAAATAGCATTGATTAATTACAATTTAAAAATACTGCTTCGATGACTTGCGTAAATTCTATATTTGAACGCACCCATATGCATTTAATTCACATGTATCTACGTCCGATTGACCTGAGATGTTTACATTCTGACCCAAATAATGACAGCCAGTAAAATTCACATTAGCATTACCTAGAATGGCACAAAAGAAAACGAAGGTATTTACCAAATTACATCTAATTAAACCTCTAATTGAATATGAATTATAGAATACCCTTATGTCGGACTAGTGGCTTGGTGGCTTGCACACTTGCCTCGTAGTCCGGCAGTACCGGGTTCGAACCCGGTGCTTCCTTTCTGAGTTTAGTTTTCTGTAGTTTTCCAAATTCCACGGCAAATGCGGAAAGGTAACATCTTAAGTCGGTCTACAGCCGCAGGCGTAATAATAACTCATGGCCAGCCGATGCCCCCTGTAATTGGCGCAAGCTGTTGGGGGATGCTAAGGCATGGATTATTATTATTATTATTATTATTATGCATATCGCTGGTCCGTGTGAATCTAAATCGCATGTACGGCGCAGGTACTTAACTGTCAAGGGAATATTATTTAAAGGTGTAAACAACACAAAGAAAAGGAAAAAGATTTAATTAACTAGGAAACCCGTACAAAATTACGAATTTAAGTTTGGGTATAATTAGAAGATACTAACCTGCCTCTGTTCTAATTAACACCTTTACAGATAACCAACGCTAGATCGATTAATGGAAATAAATGAAGCATTAGCTAAACAAAGCAAGAATCCGTTATTGAAAGATCTAATAAATGTGTAAACTATTCCTACGAACAAAATTAGTGAACCTATTATATATACCCGGTGGTTCAATAATAACCAACAAACCAAAATGCAAAATAAGGTAATTTAAATTTAAGAATTTAGGAGTACGAGTGAGTAGTAAATAATTATAGCGTATACTAAAAATATACAGGGGTCGAAATCGACGTATAACATTTTCTTTTATAGTTGTTTCTAAATTATTATTTTTAATTCTTTCTCTTCGTTCTTCAGCACTTTCTCTTACTGTCGATATTGAGGTTGGGGACAATTTGGAAGAATAGATGGCGCAGGTGCTGCTGTTAAATGGGGTTTTTGAAGTTGTACTAAAAGTTTCTTTCCTGTTGCATTAATATAGCACTCAAGAGCGTTGCTGGATACTATCTTCCGTAAAATGTAACTCACAAACCTATAAAAAGAGAACACATAAAAACATAGTCAAATATGTACAGTTGTAATGCTTAATTATATCCTAACATTTTGTTAAATATTTTCATACTAAAATTAATATTGTTACATATTGCTGTGGACTTTTTCTCATAAATATTTTAAAAATATTTGACTTGCGCAGTTGGAGCAAGCCGTTTGTTCTGCTGTGGACGATTTCTAGTACTGTATTTTTTTATGCGAAGCCTGCGTGCTTGCTGTATCCTCAGACACAAGTGTTAGGTGAAATAAGAAAGTCGTGTTGATAAAAAGATTAATCTTTATCTTTTTATTAAGTAACTTCGGGTTATTTTTGATTTAATTGTGGTTGGTGCTGTGTTAATTCATTACCGCTATTTTATACGAGTTTGTTGATCTCGCAATTGTTATATTGTACACTTTCTTACTCACGTGTCTTGAATATATTTTTTACAAGAGACAACCACTTTTCCGATTGGAACCCTGAGAGGAAAGCAGTCCCATTTTTTGAAATTAAACCGACTGAGTATCCTAGCTGGATAGATTTGTCGTGAATTGTGAATAAGCAAATTTTAAGATCACAATTCATAGCAATATGTATGTCGGTTATATTCTAGAAAATAATTCGTATGAAAATATACAACATACATTAGAATATTGAGTTGGTTGGAAATTGAAACGATGTATAGCTCTTATCCATTTTTGGCGTAATTCATTGTCCCTGGGGAAAGAAAATACCGCAACATTAGGTCCATTTTTGTAATTACCTCGACAATTAGAAACATAATATTTATACATCATTGTTTATAAATTTACTAATACCGGGTATATTTTATTTGTAAAGTAAGCTAAACGTATAAATACAATTAACGCCTATTAAAACAGTGGAAGGATACGAATGTAAACCGTATGGATATCTATCACTCAATTGTGATATAATGTGTGTAACGTCATTGGGAAATTTGAAATTGGTTGTTATAGGCCTGTTATATTAGTAGGTGTTGCCAGTAGTGGTTCTTGATGACGTATGATGTAAGCTGGTGCACGGATAAGACTGCTTCCATAGAAAAGGTATAAAATAGAAAGTTATCTTATTAACAAGCTTTTAAAACAAGATTTAGCGCCTCTGACGAAAAGTTCGTAAACTAAAACCATGTTGGCGGATATTTTAAATTGTAGTTTATTTGAATATATTTCTTTTTAGTATTTAGTATATGCGATACTCTATTTTTTAATAAGAGAGACAAAGCGCCTCAACCCGCATCACATTAACCATATATAACTGACAGCAATTTTGGCGGTAAATTTAAATGATAAATTACAATGAAATGAAGTAGCACTTGTTATTTACATTTCAATATTTAGCTAAACTGCATTACAGATCACAATTGCAAAAAAAATAAATGCAATAGTTTTAATATCTATTTTATTACTTGAATTATATTTGTAATACATAAAATAAATATTTACATCAAAATTATATTCATTTACGGTATTTCATATTGAATGTGATAATCTAAAAAATATGCACAGGTTACAACAGAAAGAATATTCGTTGTTAAATATTGCTGGGACAAATTTAATTGCTTGTACGTAAATAAATCATTAATTCACAACATTTTTCTCTATAATAGTTATATTATTTTACAACTTACACTTAATAAGCCTAAAATTTATTGATTATAAAATTTTCAACTCCAAAAGGTTGATTAAATTGATTTAAGTACTACGTACTGACTTACACTCAAAATATAAGAATATTATTTCATTTAAATTCAATACATCGCACATTTAATTATTATAAACCACAATAAATAATCGGAAAATACTTAACAAAAATATTTATTCGATCAACTGTGTCTTACAATATGGTGGCACTAAATTACTAAATTTTGGCAGTGTAAACATGACCAGCAATTAGTCTATCGTAAATCTATATTTTGGCGGGCCATTTTCAATTTTGTCTCTCTTATTAAAAAACAGAGTCTAGCTATATTGAAATTGGTAAATATAATTTGCATAATTTTCTGCAATAATTTGTGAAAATAAGAATAATTATATTTACCAATTTCAATGTGGCTGGTATACACTAAATCAGATAACAAAATCGATCCTTGTAAGAAGTTAAAAAAAGACTTGAAAAACATAATTATTTCTATATTTCATAAAAAAATATCTAAATTTAAATATAATAAATATGTACTTAACAATAAAATATTTATTTCTTACTGGTAATCCCGATTACCGGAAATATTAAATGAATGCAAACACAACTATCTAAACAAAAGAAAATATTAGTAATATTAACACTAATACTCATCTTCTTTGAAGGGTATATCACATACTCGATATGATCGATAGATTAAGTCAGGGTCGAATGATGCTAAAGTATCACTATTGGAACTTGCTACCCACAGGTGAAACAAATCGATTCTCTTCAATGGAGTTGAGAAACGACGTCTTGTAGCATCTTTGTTTTCACAGTCATGAACTGCACAATTCCGGTATCGAACCATAGTCAATGAAAGAAGCTTGTAACTGAAAATAAATAAAAACTGATTAGCTAAACCTTTTCAAGATTTTTGCTATATCTAAGGGAATATCACGTATATAATAATAATATCAATATATCTTCGTACATACTTGTTTCCTAACATCTCTAAAATATTACCCTGTATCAAATATAAAATTTTAATAAAATAGGATTGGTCTGGTACAACAGAACAAATATGTAATTTTTCTATAGAATATGCAATTTAATAAGGAAGTTCCAAAAATATAAAATATTTTAATAAAATGACCCACTCCATTACAGTTTAATTTCTTTTTACGGTAAACTTACTATAACAAAAGAAGTTAAATGTTCGAATTAATACACACTAAAAATTCTAAAAACAAAGTCCATAAAAATGAAAGAAATAAAAACAAAAATTATAACAACGGTTTGATAAACACAATAACAAGATAATGGCGTTAAAAGATGTCAACGATGGTCCTAATTGATCAAAATTATTGACAGTCGTTTAAAGCAAATATTCTAATTGTCGGTAATTGAAAAGTTTACTATTCATTCTGCCATCTATTGAAAGTTCGCAAATTTGATATCTTTTATCCTTATCTAACAATTAGGTTTTAAAAAAAGGTGGCATAGTAGGCAACCAGTTATACACCAATCAATAATTTTTCTAAATGTCAAATATTTTTGGATTTTTTTAGTCATACATAAATCTTAATAAATTTAAATATGATTGATTGAAAAATAGATAATTTATTTAAAACAGTTAATTATCCTAACAGGTATAATCCTTGTGCGAAGACAATTTTAAATAATTTTAACAAATTTTCTAAATTCCCACAAAAAAAATAAAACCAATCACGTGTTAACAGAACACATCTTATGCAGGATCACTTTTAGATGTAGCCAGGCATTTTGGAGTATCGTTCAGTTCGGTGTTCAAAACTCTGAAAGAATTAAAATATAAGCCATACAAGATATGAAACCATCAAGAGCTTTTCGAGGAAGATAAAGTAAAATGAACTGATTTTTGTGATATAATGTTTAATTTGTTAAATGAAAATGAACAAATTTTGAATAAAATAATTTTTACTGATAAAGCAAATAGTTGCATAATAGATTTAAAGAGTTTTATGTACATTCTCTATGGCAATCTAAATAATTTCCCTTTGAATGCTTAAACATTCATATCTTTAATAGTTAGAAAGCATAGTAAGATGAAATCCATTGAGCTATTTCATTAGCTAATAGGAAAAGGTTGGGTGTAAATTTAATAAAATAAATACTTAGATTATTTATTAATATTTTTAAAATTTTTATTTAGGAACATTATCATATTAACATTTTTCGGTTTTAGTCTTGCATGCCTGTGTTTTACTATTAAATGAGCTGTACTAAACCCTCTTTCACTTTTTGCTGAACTCGTTGGAATGCAGAAGTATTTCCTAGCACATTGTTCTAAGGGTTTCAGCTCAATTCCTGTTAGCTAGAAAATCCAAATAAAAAATTGACTTATCTTTTTTTTTAAACTTATCTTCCAAAATAAAAGAGGATCTGCGTCCTGATTTGAATTTGGCCTTTCGAGGTATTGCCTTTTAGTTATTATTTTACTTTCCCTTTTATACTTTCTTGCAAAAATCCAAATAATAAAAGTGACTTTTGATGTGGACTAATGTCTGTTTCGATTATAGGCATTTGTTCTTTATTTTCAGGATCTATTTTCGTCATAATATTAAACATTTCTTGTTCTAGAAAAGAAGTAGTCCCAGTAGCGTTTTTAGTACTACGAAAACCTTCTTTTTTTAAATAGGGGGTCTAAAACTGTTGCTACTCTAGTAACTGATCGTCCTTCATACGAAAATAAATAGCCTTGCTTTAATAGATTCCAAAAGTTTGTTGCATAATGTTTTCCCTTCTTTAATTCCAGTAGTGATGCTGTCAGATAATTGTACAGTCCAAAAGTTATTGTGATTATTAAAGAAATAGTAACATATTTATTGCCTACAAGAATTTTCCATTACTGCTTTTTAAGATAAATTTCTTCATTTTATAAAACCACTTATTCGTAAGATACTACGACGTGTGATTTGTTTTTATCGTGTTACTGAAATGCTCCCAATACGTGGGTTACGTTCGGTAATTTGTTAGAAGTATGATATACCTAATGTGAGAACGCTCTACAATCTCATAAAATGATAATATCTATTTGTAGTTCTTTGTGATCAACGCTTTCATATTTTCTAGCTTTTTTGGTACACTAATTTTAGTATCTTAGATATATTTAATCATTAAAGAAATACTATCCATCTTCTTTGAATTTGTTAAAAATATTTACAATTGTCTTCGCACAAGATTTACGCCTGTTAGGGTAATTAACTGCTTTAAATAAATTATTTATTTTTCAATAAAAGGTACTTAATTTAAGATTTATGTATGAATGAAAAATCAGAAATATTTGATATTTAGAAAAATCCTCGACTGGTGTATAACTAGTTGCCTACTACTAGGCATTGACTTTTCTTTTTTATCATTACACACAGGGATGCATGTGTAATGATAAAAGAAAACCCGATTTATTTGTCCTATACAACCGTGTCCGGGAAAGTATGCAACAAAAGGGAAATCTTTTTTATGGTCTATTTCTCAGGAAATTTTATTCTTTATAAAAGTTTTTGCTTTACTTAAAACCCATTTAACCGTTAAAACAAATGAAATATCGCTTTAAATAATGAAAATATTCTTTAATAACTTGAAAATACTAAAAGGCATGAAAAAGGAATCCAAATAAAAACGTTAGTTGGTCTACGGTATCCCGAATTTTGCGACAATTTAAACAAACAGGCTCTTTGGAATTTAATTTTAAAAAGGAACATGACTGACCAGTAAGAAATTTAGATAATTCTTTAAATGTTTTCCAAATGTAATTGAGAATCCTAAATTATCTATGAGAAAATGTGCAACTAATTTAGGATTACGTAAATCATCAGTACATCAAATATTAAAAATATACCAGTTTACTCCATTTAAACCAAAATATGTCCAAACGTTGCAAGAACGAGATTATGACAAGCGTTTAGAGTTTTCCTTCATAATACAAGGTGAAATAGAAACGGACATAACATTTCCCAAAAAAATATTATTTACCGATGGTCTCAAGAGAATCCCCATTTTCAGATGGAGTGTAAAAACCAATATTCCCGAAAGATAAATGTTTGGTGCGGAATTTTGGAGGGAAGAGTGGTCGAACCGTTTTTTTAAGCAAACTCGAAACGCTGAAAGGTATTTAGAATTTCATTTCTGACTACTGAATTTGACAACTTACCCTTACAAACAAGACGTTATTTGTGGTTTATTCAGGATGGTGCACTTGCACATAATTCTCGTCGTGTCGTGCAGTATTTAAACTAAGAATTTCAAGAAAAATGGATAGGAAGATATTCAACATTTCCATGACCTCCACGTTCGCCGGATTTAAATCCTATGGATTATTTTTTATAGGGTTGGTTGAAAAATCAGGTGTATTCAGATAGGCCATTTGATAACCAAGAAGATTTGCATAACAGTATTAGGGAAGCGGTAACGCATTTAAATAATAATCCCAGTTTCCTGCAAAATGCCGTCAGGGCTTAAGTAGACGTACAAATTTATGTATTGAGCGAGGGCATCATATCGAGTGATGTTTGTTTAAAACATAAAAGTAACATTTGTTGTATTTTCAAGTTATTAAAGAATATCTTCATTATTACAGCGATATTTCGTTTGTTTTAACGGGTAAATGAGTTTTAAGTAAAGCAAAAACTTTTATGAAGAATAAAATTTCCTGAAAAATAGACCATAAAACAGTTTTCCCTTTCTTGCATACTTTCCTGGACACGTTGTATATACATAATTAGATAGTTCAAAGAACAACTATATGTCTGTTAAGAATAGTTCTAGCATCAACATTTGTATGGCCAAAAGTAAAATAGTTAATTCTAAATCAAATATATTCATGTTAGGTAATATAGCCAGTTTAAGCTAATTAGTATAATAAAATTGAATATATCATAAAGTATGAACAAAATATATTTTTTATGATAATTTAAAAGCAGTATGATTTTTAATGCTTAATTGTTTTAGGCATTTCTTGTTGGAATCCAGCATTTGATGTTACCCCTTCTAATCTTATAGCAGGTATAATAACTGAGCTAGGTGTTTTCAAGCCTACTGAACTCGCAGAACCTTTAGCAAAATGTCAATATGTATCAAATTGAATTGCTTTTATGATTATAATACCATAGCAACTCTCAAATTTTTTTTTATATAATTATACATAATCTGCTCGTTGAAATTGATGAAATATGTTAAATTTCTTACTTTTACAGAAAAATATAACTTATAATAATGTGCAAATAAGAAAATAAAAAATATACATCTTCAATGTTTGTTTTATTATCGTTATTTAGGACCGTATGCGAAGTGAAGAAACTTATATTTAGTTTAATAAAACACAATTTGAAATACTTTTTGTGCAATCTTTTGGACGTGTATCTTTATTTATTTGTAGTACCTGGTGATTGAACCCGGCTCACTTTACAGTGGAACCTCTCATAACGAGCACCTCTGATTACGAGTAATTCGCATAACGAACAAAAAAAATGTGAAGAAGTTGCTCCCTTAACGAGCGACATTTCGCATAACGAGTTACGCAGAAAGGGGAAGTCCCTTTTTTCCCGACATTAAGTTGTGATCCGGGACTTCCGCGCCGATGCATTAGTCTGTGTTTAGCACTTGGTCTGTTATTGTATTGTTTTCGTGCGTGATCACCCGTTTTTACAAATTTTGTATTCAGACAACGTGTATTCGTATTTTTTTATGTGCAAAGTGTAATAACGTGTGCTAAAATGTCTTCGAAGAAAAAACCACAAGAAGACAATCATAAGAGAAAAAATAACTGTTGAAATGAAACGTAAAATCATTGAAAAGCGAGAACAAGGTGTTAGCGTGGCTAATCTAGCGCGCACATACAATCGGTCAACATCAACAATCTGCACTATTCTCAAGAACAAAAACAAAATTAAGGAGATGAATGCTTCAAAGGGAGTGTCAAGAATGTCTACAAAACGTTTACGTATTCTGGATGATGTTGAGAGGTTGCTTCTAATATGGATAAACGAGAAGCGATTACAAGGCGACACTATTAACGAAAACATTATTTGTGAGAAGGTTCCGCTGACCTCGTTAAGAAAACACCAGGATCATCTACTGCCGAAAAAGAACTACAATTCAAGGGAAGTCATGGATGGTTCGAGAAGTTTAAGAGAAGAACCGGCATCCACAGCGTTGTGAGGCACGGTGAAGCAGCAAGCTCTGACACAAAAGCAGCAGAGAACTTCATCAGTGACTTCAAGAAGCTCATAGATCTTGGGGGTTACCTGCCGCAACAAGTTTTTAATTGTGACGAGACGGGTCTCTTCTGGAAAAAAATGCCAAAGCGAACCTATATAACACCAGAGGAGAATGCATTGCCAGGCCACAAGCCAATGAAAGACCGCCTCACGCTGTTATTTTGTGCCAATGCAAGCGGCGATTTGAAAATTAAACCGCTGCTTATTTACCATTCCGAAACTTCACGAGCTTTTAAGAAGTGTAATGTCCAGAAGAGCAGACTGAATGTGATGTGGAGATCCAACAAGAAGGCCTGGGTGACACGTGACATTTTCACTGATTGGATCAATGAAGTGTTTGGTCCATCCGTAAAAAAATATTTGCTTGAGATGAATCTTCCTCTCCATGTCTTGCTTGTTATGGACAATGCGCCCGCCCATCCTCCAGGCTTACAAGATTATATTCATGAAGAATTTAATTTCATCAATATCCAGTTTCTGCCTCCCAACACCACTCCGTTACTCCAGCCTATGGACCAGCAGGTTATTTCTAACTTTAAAAAACTCTACACTAAAACACTCTTCGAGCGTTGTTTTGAAGTTACCGAAGAGACAAATCTCACTCTTAGAGAGTTTTGGAAAGATCATTTTCACATCGTTGCTTGCCTCAAGATGATTGACAAGGCTTGGGAAGGAGTTACCAAGAGGACCCTCACTTCTGCTTGGAAAAAACTGTGGCCAGAGAGTGTTGTTGAATATGATTTTGAAACAGTACCCGTGGAGTCTACAGTTAACGAGATTGTGTCGTTGGCCAATATCATGGGACTCGAGGTGGACAACAACGATATTGAAGAGCTTGTGAAAGAGCAGAGTTGACCACCGAAGAGCTTACGGAGTTGCATCGTGTTTCACAGCTAGAGATTATGGAGGAGAGCTCATTAATGGAGGAGGAAGTAGCAGAGCAACAATCTTCTAGCGCAATAAGAGAAAT
The DNA here is from genome assembly GCA_935421215.2 of Melolontha melolontha. Classification (NCBI taxonomy): domain Eukaryota; kingdom Metazoa; phylum Arthropoda; class Insecta; order Coleoptera; family Scarabaeidae; genus Melolontha; species Melolontha melolontha. The sequence goes on from OW285240.1 coordinate 52,609,346, forward strand.
TCTGAAAGCATGGGAAATTGTTTCATCGTACATTGAGAAGCATCACCCTAACAAGGAGGTGGCTATTCGTGCTACAAATTTATTTAATGATAATGCTGTGACACATTTTCGTCAAATTTTGAAGCGTCGGCAAAAACAAATGTCTTTAGACAGTTTTCTAGTTAAAAAGGATTAATTACTTGGCATAAATTCATATTTTTATTTACGTTTTTGTTTCAAATAAAATTGTATTACAAGTTACTACATTTGAAAAATGAGTATGTATTTTTCAGTATGGAACGCATTGTCGTATTTTACATTGATTTGTATGGGAAAAATTGTTTCGTTTAACGAGTGTTTCGCTTAACAAGTAAGTTTCTGGAACGAATTATGCTCGTTATGAGAGGTTCCACTGTATAATTTTGTAATTTTTATGATATTGGTGAAAAGAATGTGAAGCTATGTTGGAAATACGTCGTTTATTAATAAATATGGTATGTAAGTAGTATATAAGTATTTTTTGTTAATTATTTCTTAGCTTTAACGATAGTATTATGTAATTCTTTGCGGCATGTTTTACGGTGGTTTGTATTTTCTTATTTTTTTCGATAAATGCCTTGAGCATTTTCTTTTAAAGTATTAATGGTACTATTTGAAGAAAAATATAGAAATACTTTGAGAGGATTCCAAACATTTTCCAATATATTTTCCCCTATTACTTCGACAATCCTTAATCGACGTGAAATATTTTCCTTTCTTGCGATTCTATTTTGGGAATATAATGTCTTCAATAATGTTTCAATGCATGCATCGTTTGTAATATTCTTTATCTTATTTATAATGTAATGTTACAAGTGATACACGTGGTTTATGCTGCTCTTGCTTTGATTCGTTATTTTCAATAGTTTAATGCTTTCACTATATTTACCAATAAAATTCTTCTTAATGAAATAAAATTTATCGCAACATCTACGTTATTGCGATTAATTTTATTTCATTCACTATTGCTGTCTACGATTTACAATATATTTTACCTTACCAATTTACTGCATGCTATGCCGGACATCGTTGTTCCTCTATTTTTCGTTCTCCTTTTTTTGCTCAGTTAATTTTTTCCCCACACATTTTTCTTCCTCTTATTTGGTATTACTTAGACATCATTTTTTCGTTTCCTTATTTGTTAGAAATTTAAAATCTTTATTATTCCACCTACTTAACAGTTGGTCCATTGTTATTTGTCTAGTTAGCCACCGAGACGACGGTCACCGCCGGTGTGAAGCGTATTCATTGTTACATCGTACATTTTTGTCCTATGTTATTCTCAATAATTCTCTTATTAATTAACTACAATGAACTGTTGCGCGTGTTGAATAGCACTATTACTAACGATGATCTGTTTGTTAATTGTTTTGTTTGTTAATATAAACAACGCCAAACTAGCTCCGGCAACATTCGAGATACAGTGGCATTCCAATGTGGACGGGTTGCTATTGAAAATACAAATCAACGAGCCAGTAACCTAGCTAGAACTCAGTGAAGACGGCATGTAGTTCCTTTCAAAACGCTGATACGTAATTCACTAGCTCTTACTTTGAAAAAGGGCGTCACCGTGTATTCTTTGTTTTGTTGGATTTTAAACCGAAATCATGCGCCACACGGAGGACGTAAAGAATAACTTGGCCCACAGATGAAATAAAAAGATGTAAGGGAAGGAAGCTACATTCTCTAATCGAAAGAAAGCACATACGTAATTATTATTACTATCAGATTTATTAGGTGAGGTTCTCTCCTCAACAATCTTGAACAAAATAATATACAGTTCCCATAAAATGAACAGAACTACACATATATAAATCCCAAAATTAACAGTTATATCTCAACAAGTATTCGATACCAGCAAAAGGGTAAAGTCCTGTATATAAATTACAAAAATTATTAAATTAAATCGATGCACGAAAATGGGTGAGGCCCTGTATATAAATTACGAAAATATATTAGAGAAAATCGATGCAAGCAAATTGTAAATCAATAAACGTTTGTGTTTTAATCTAATATCGCATTTCTAAAGAGAAATTGAACTATTAATATCGTCTTAGAAATTTATATTGTATCAAGATGTCAATGACATATATTTGCGCCATCCGCATCTATAAATGACGCATTTATGCCTGATTCGTCGCTAATGTGTTAAGATAGTACAGAGTTTAAGTAGTTCCATTTATAATTTTAACGTACCACGCTTTCTTATTAAGAAGTCGAATTAAAAATATGAATTACATTAAACTCCTTTATTGTTAAATTAAATGTACATATATAAACAAAGTAAATAAATTCGAATTATTTTTGTTTTTTCTTCTTTTCTTTTTTTTCTGTCTTTTCCTTGTTTCTACTCTTTTTCTCATTGGAATCCTTTGTGGGGTTTTTAGTGGACTCAATTAATTCGTTTATAAAATCATCTCTCAGTTTGTAGCTTGATAATATTAATTCTTTGGAATCTTTTCTACATTCTTAAAATATAAGATGTTAAAGTAACTTGTTTTACTTTCAATAATTAATTTTACTTAATTCGTAAGTGCTTACATCTAAAACGTAACATTGTTGAATAAAGGTACGTGCAATGTATTTTCTCTTCAATATAATTCTGAAAGATTTGGAACATAAGGAAATATTTTTTTACAAAAAAGATTTGCATAGAATGCCAAATAAGTGTGTATACGACATTTATTGAACTAGTACTGTTTGTCAGGTTATTTGGAAATGCAATAGATAGAAACTCAATTGAAAACTATTTCAAAATAACCTGAAAAAAATTCAACAACCCTTCAGTGCCTTTGCTGACATGTTCTTCTGGAGTGAATAATAATCGGATTACTCGCCTAGAAGGAGATGCCACTGGAACGTCAGAACAACAGAACTAATACGGATTTAATCCGAAATCACAATTAATCGAGAAAAAACTAAATCAACTAGAAAAGAAGCCGAAACAAAATACACGGACGTATCAGGAAACCTAAGAATAAAACTATTTAGAAGGCTAATTTTGTGCGTGTGTGTGAAAATATTGGGATATATGAATCATCCGACAATACGACAGGCGAACGGTATAACGTGCCGAATACGTCACCAACTCCCGGACCTGCTAAAAAAGAAATACTGGAAGGCTCTCGAATGAGATATACACCGGGAAAAATCTAGAAGACGTAAGCGGGACATATATACCGTTCGAAAGGGAGAGCAGCCATTGAACGGGTAATCGCCGTCGTATGATATTATGTAAATGTAAATAAATACTCGCATATAAATACATATTGCAAATAAATATACTGTTATTATTAGTTATTAAGTGTAGTTAGTGTGTTTTGTTATTAATATAGTGTTTTAAATTACCGTTAGTTTTATTTAGAAGAACCCAGAAACACAAATATTTTACAATATTATATTGTGACAATATAAATATTAAATATACTTACCATCGTACCATTCGCGAAAAATTACGAAATTCTCAATTTGATCAGACCCAAGCTTATCCATTCTCTCTTTACATTGAGATAAAGTATAACATAGAGTAGTGAGTTCAAGAATAGATTTACTTTTTAACATAGATTCCCATTCATCAATATCTGGGTATCTGAAAAATATTAAGAACGAGCTTTTCCGTTATTGATTTTCTTAATTAAGCTTCTCAATGTTTAGGGATAAATCATTAATCGAGGTTAGTGTTTGTGATATCTAGGTGTAATTTAAAATTTTACATAAAACTATAACAAAAAAACTATTTTAGCTTAAAAGGAAATATTTGCAAAGTTTAACTCTAGTCCTGCTATAGGTAAGCTTGATGACTTCTTATTACTGAAGTATAGACTTCCATTTACACTTAATAAAGTATTTCTTTTCAGTTCGTTCCGTATGAGCGTGAACCGCAATCTAAGAGATAGTCCTATGATATTCGGCTTGCTGTGAAATTATTTAAATACTGTTGTCTATTGACTTTGTTTCTGGCATTCTGACTTCTTGGTTAAGTATTTTTCGAATTTGAATATTTAGTTTATCATCAAAAATTACAAAATCTGTTCTTTTGAGAACAATACTATAATAAATAATAATATCAATAAGTGGCAATAAGTACGAAATTGTTTGACATTTCTAACCTACTTTACTCATTATTATTATTTTGACATGTAGGTTGTGTATATGCTTTCTTTGGTTATATTACAAGTAACATACTAAAATTTTGACGATATTGCAAAACATGACGTTTATATTTTATGATGACAAACGGTTGTTTCCTCGATTGAATACTGACTTCATTTGACTCTGCAGTACTGATTTGAATCACATGCCTTGAACTGAAAAGATATACTTTATGAAGTGTATACAATCTATACAACTATAGTTTTGCTTCGTAATGCTCCTCATTGCCAACTTTTTCTGTTGTAAACAAGTAGATGAGGTATAAACTTTGGTCATGTAAAATACTTACGTACACATCATAGCTGCCGATTATATCGTATAATAATAACAAAAGCATTACCATGGATAAGAGAACACGAACTTTGTATCCGATTTCACTAATCGATGAATATCAGTTTAATAACGAGCCATCGAAAAAATTCATAATTGGAGTAGACTGTGAAATTGGGTTGATACTTTAACCACTTCCACATAATGACATTACTTGATGCTTGACAGTTTCATTTGGTTTCATTGTAAAAAAAAAGGTTATGGCATTGAAATGATACTACAATAAAAAAGAAAACAAATAATTTATTTAATATCGAAATCATAATCAAAATTTACATATAGCTACAAAAGTTGTTGAAAATGTTGTCCATTTACTGTTTACATCTAAACACAAACAATTTTCTAAATAAGAGTTTTGAAAACATTGACACAAACTTATAGTTTCAATGTCAAATAATAAATGTCATTATGTGGAAGTGGTTAAAGTACCAACCCAATTTCACAGTCTACTCCAATTATGAATTTTTTCGATGGCTCGTTCTAATTGGCTCAAGGAATAGAGGTCGTCAACAAATAGGAGATAGACTCGTTGGATTATGTAGTACCTTTCCTAATAACGGGTGTTCAGAAACATTCGAAGTCAAGTGGGCTCTGAGCAAAGAATCGTATATCTTTACTTAAGTATCTGATTTGTAATAATTATTAAATGTCAACTGTTGTCTGTCAAAAATCAATCTATCTCAGACATGACTTCATATTTTCAAGGACTACTTTGACTTCGAATGTTTCTGAACACCCGTTATATGGAAATATCATGGTTTGGTGTAGTTTTGTAGGATAGCGACAGGCTATTTTGAAAATTGTAGAAAAAATGTGAAATGAAGAATATTTGAACGATCTAAATGTCATCTAGTGCCATCCGGAATGCGTCTCGAGACAGCTGAGCTAAAATTTATAGCATTTGCAGGATAAACTTGGTCGGAACGCAAATAATTTCAAATTGTTTAAGAATTTACACAATATATTTAACATAATTATTTCAGGAACTTTATTTTATTTATAGTGTGTACTCATTTGTGTATTTATACGCTAACGGGCACTTATAAAATGTTTATAATTGCAAATAAGAATGATCCTGCGATTTCGTTCAGAACAATCGAGGAAAGATATAGCATTACAACGAGGTTATATGAAATAATTTATATATATTACCTTGGCTCATCATCGTCGGATGAATAGTATTTGGTTAAATCCAAAGGAGACTGATTCATTGTTTCTGGTATCCATTTATATAAGGGTATATCTGATTCAGCAGTAAGCGTAATCTTAGATTGTTTATATGGTTCGGCATTGAGTTCTTGCAAATAGCCCTCACTAGAAAATATCTTTTTATGTAATGAAGAGCTGGGTAATAGCGTTCAGTGGGTAATAACGGCGTAATAGTGTATGAATTTGTAACTGGTAATTTGTAGCATCAATAGTAGCGTTGTTTGAATATATAAGTTAGTCAATCTTATGGGGAAAATTGTTACCGAAAGCTGGGCTGGACCGCTAGATGGCGACTCTTCCATGACGCCCATTTAAAAAAAAACAATACTTTATCTATTACACTATAGATGGATGCTGTAAGATTTGAATAAATATGTAGGACTGGTAATTTCAACATTGTCAGATGTAGACTATTATATGTATATGTATATATATATATATATATATATATATATACATATACATATAACATATACATCACTAGGACCGGTCCTGGGCGGCAACCTGGCTAGGCTGCTGTTAACAGCACACACACGTTCGACGTGTGTGCATTGCCCCCGCTTCTGCGGAAATCGTTAAGATGGCACATAGTGTGACCGTCGTCGACTGAGGTAGCCACTAAAAGTGTTACCTCGGTTGGCGATGAGCAACCCCGTGCAGGGTGCGCTTCGCTGGTCTGCGCCTTGCCTCGTTGGGGCGGGGGTCGGGCCGTCGAAGTACTGCTCGGAAAAGTAAAGAAGTTGCCGGGAAAGGGTTGGCGGCCCTACGCAATGGCTGGTTATCCGATCTCTCTAAATTTACGCGACCGGTCACTAAACACACGCACGAGCGCACTAACATACAAAACCCTACACTTACGCGGTCACACAAATATAAAATCACACACCCAGAGAGAGACGCAAGCTGCCAGCAGCAACCAACACACAGGTTCATACCCAGAAAGAGACACAAGCTTCTGGCAGCGAACAACACATATGTTCACACCTTGCTATCTATTTTTTGGAATACTAAGGCATGATTTATTATTATTATTGGAATGTATCTTTGAATAATTTAAACCATAGCAACTTAATTATTTGACATTTATGTTCTGTCATTTATATTTTGTATTCCCTTGACAAAGGCATATTGCCGAAACATGTAGGGTTGTTTTAAATATATATACTTTAAAGTAATGAACCAGACCTTTAATCGCCGACTTATTAAGTTTACTTTATATATATATATATATATATATATACCTATATATATATATATATACTGTCATTCATATTTCATATTCATATTCATATTTTGTATTCTCTTGATAAAGGCGTACACAGCCGAAACATGTAGAGTTTTTTAAATACATATATTTTGAAGTAATATACAGACCTTTAATCGCCTACTGATTAGGTTTACCATATCATACCAAGGTCACGAAGTTATTATATATATATATATATATATATATATATATATATATATATATATATATATATATATATATAAATAAAAATAAAATTATTCAAAGATACATTCCAATTTAATAATAATAAATAATGCCTTAGTATTCTAAAATAGATAGACAACAAAAACAGGGAAACGCAAGACATGAGTTATTATTATGTATGCACCCGTGGAGCGACTTAAGATGTTAAGCTGTCGGAATTCGCCTTAAACGAGAAGGAAAACCACGAAAATCTACTCGGACAGTCAGACAGGAATCAAAACAGGGAACTGTCAGCATGATAAGCAAATGTATAGATATTTAAATAACATAAGATATATAATTATATAACAGCAACATATATTATGATGGTAAATTGCAGATCGTTACATAATTATGTAACGATCCGGCAAACTGTAGACTTGGGTTTGAGTCCCAGCATAGACAATATTTTTCAATTAAAAATTTCGTATGATTTGCTTTGTAATTAGTAGACAGCAATGTTTACACCCTCACTTACTCTGCAATTACATACATTCTAATTTGATATTTGTAAATATTTCATATAAAAACCGAAAAACTCCAATAATTGTTATATATATATATATATATATATATAACACGTAGGGTTGTTTTAAATATATATACCTTGAAGTAAGCCAGACCTTAAATCGCCAACTGATTGAATTTACCATATATATATATATATATATATATATATATATATATATATATATATATATGGTATTCAATCAGTTGGCGATTTAAGGTCTGGCCCTACTCCAAAGTATATATATCTAAAACAACCCTACATGTTTCGGCAATGATGCCTTTATCAGGGATATAAAATATAAATGACAGTATACAAATGTCATATAATTGAGTTGCTATGGATAAAATTATTCAAAGATACATTCCAATTGAATAATAATAAATCATGCCTTAGTATTCCAAAAAACAGATAGACAACAAAAACAGGGAAAAGCAAGACATGAGTTATTATTATGTATGCGCCCGTGGAGCGTCTTAAGATGCAAAGTTGTCGGCATTCGCCTTAAATGAGAAGGAAAACTACGAAAACCTACTCGGACAACCAGACAGGAATCAAAACACGGAACAGTCAGCGTGATAAGCAAATGTATATGATATTTAAATGTAATTGATATTTAAATAACTTAAGATATATAATTATATAACAAAAAAAATATATTTTGATGGTAAATTGCAGATCGTTACACAATTAAGTTATAGTATATACTGCTTAAATTTTTTATATCATTTCTGTTGTCAATTGAATTTTTTTCCTGTTTAATACTAATAATTTCTTTAATTTCTCTTTTCATTGTGTGTTGTTCTTTATCAATTATCTGTGTGTTTTCAAAATCGAAATGGTGATCGCGTTGTAGTTTGTGTGTAGATAAAGCAGTTTTGTCTGTTTTAGAGTATTTGTGGGCTTGTATTCTTTTGTATAAATATTGTTTCGTTTGGCCTATGTATTGAGTAACTATCGCAATCGCGACATGGTATTTTATATATGCCATGTGTTTCTCGATTTTTTTCTATTTTAGGTTTAAGTTTTGAAAATAAATGTTTATTAGTATTACTAAGTTTATATGTTGTAGCTATATCATATTTTTTGAAAGTGTATTTAATTTTTTATGATAGTTGTGGAACATATGGAATCGTGATATACGTTGTGTCATTGTTCAAATTTTTATTGGTGTCTGCAGTGTTGTATATTTGGTGTACTCTTTTTTTAATTGTTTGGTCTATAAGTTGTGGTGGATAATTATTATCTGTTAAGATTATTTTAATTTTCTTGATGTTATCTTTTCTGTATTGAGTATGTGATAGTTTTACTGCCCTATCGGTCAGATTATTTATAATCATTTTATTGAATACTGTAGGAGCATTTGAGTGGTAATTCATATATCGAAAAGAAGCTGTGGGTTTATTATACCAATTTGTATAAATAGTACCCTGTCTATCATAGCTCAAAGAAATATCAAGAAAATTAATACTGTTTATTAATTTCTTCTTCAATAGTGAATTTTAATTTGTTGTGAAAATTGTTAAATTTATTTAAAAGATAGTTTATTTTGTTAGTCGGAATACATGTTATGATATCATCAACATATCTTTTGAAAAAAAATCTACTATAATAATAATATATAATATATATAATCTACTATATATATATATATATATATATATATATATATATATATATATATATATATTATATATATATATATAGTAGATTTAATTAGTTGGCGAAATAATTATCTATATATACATATATATATATATATATATATATATATATATATATATATATATATATATATGTGTCTGACGAATATTATGTTTCACCACATAATTCCGCTCACAATATTTCTGGCCAAAATATAGTGTTTATTCATATGAGAGGTCATTGTAGGACTTTCTTGAAAGAAAAATTGATACCATCTAAATTAAAGTTTTAATGCCTTATGAAAGAAATATCATTCAGCTAAAGAATATTTATATGACGTATATAAATGTTAGAAAGTTCTGTAATACATACATAAGCACCTCTAAGGTTCTAAATTACATAGAAATTGATGTATTGATGTTTTAAAAAAATACAGACTTGTACAACATTCTTATTTTGTATATCTTGCATTATTTTATTTTTCTTTGTAATAGTCGTGCTTATATAAATATTAAGTGGATATTTTGAGTTTGTATTAAGTACAGATATGAATTTTGCTAATTAAATTAAGTGTCTGTTATTTAGAGCGATAAAATTGAGACATTTTTGTTAAATATGTCTGGACACAAGTACTCATATTTTAATTGTGGACTTTGGATATTCACAAAATTATCGTTAAAATATTTTTAATACTATAGCATAAAAATTTTGGAAGCAAAATATATACGAGGCATGTTTTTTTAAGTAAGTACCGTATTTTCACACCGCGACCGCGGCGCTGCGGTCGTTGTTCTGCGTATGCGCACCGGAGACCTACATCTCTTGCCTACGCACTGACGCCATTACAGTCTGATTCTACCTTGTTTACGTTGTTTACTGAGTGTTTAAGATGCCTCCGATAATCGTGAGTCCCGCCGACTGTGAATGGCATTGTGAGCGAGCGCTTGAATTACCGAAAATTGTGCTCACGTTGGGTACCGAAAATGTTGACGGATGTGCACAAAACCAAACGTTTAGGCAGTGCATTGACTTTCCTTGAGCGGTACCGCAACGACGGTGATGATTTCTTAAGCCAAATTGTTACGGGCGATGAAACATGGGTGGCCTACGTCACACCTGAATCAAAGCAACAGTCCATGGAATGGCGGCATTCAGATTCACCCGGAAAAGTGAAGTTTAAGCAAACAATTTCTGCCCGGAAAATCATGTGCACAGTTTTTTGGGACAGAAAAGGAGTATTGCTTGTGGAATTTCTGCCTCGTAATGAGACAATCAATGCAGCAGCTTATTGTGAGACCTTGAAAAATCTGCGCCGTTCAATCCAGAACAAAAGACGAGGCAAGTTGAGCAAGGGCATCGTTTTGCTGCATGACAATGCCCGTCCGCATGTGGCTAATCAGAGCAAAGATCTCATCACATCTTTTAAATGGGAAACTCTAGATCATCCTCCGTACAGCCCTGATCTGGCGCCCAGTGACTACCATCTGTTCCTGCATTTGAAGAATCACCTGGGCGGCCAGCGTCTTCAAGACGATGACGAAGTCAAAACAGTTGTGATGCAGTGGTTAACAAGTCAGGCGGCAGACTTCTATGAGGAGGGTATTCACAAACTGGTACAACGTTATGACAAGTGCCTCAATATTGAAGGAAATTATGTAGAAAAGTAGATTAAGGTACAGGCTTTCATGTACAAATAAAATTATTGAGATATCTTTGCACGTCTTTTTTTAATTTCAAAACGGTACTTACTTAAAAAACATGCTCGTATTAACACGAAAAAAAAAGATATTAAAAAAACTTTTAATGCAAACACACGTTTGGTTTAATACGAACAATACATGTGAAGATCATAGAAAGTTTATTCTAGACTTCCTAATAAGGACGCAAATATATAAACAGTGTAAATTTGTTTCAAGTAATTACAAAATGCCTCAAACAAAAAGACATACGAGACTTGCTATTATACAAAATCAATAAACATTTTACACAAAGTAAGTGCTACATACCTGCATGTATGCAAGCGTTAATTTTTTTTATTAAAAATAGAATAGAATAGAGTTTTAACAACTGTCTTGGGATTTATTGAAAAATACAATGTTTTTGCTAATGAAACTTTTACATTAAGAGTTATTCCATGGTTTATTATTTTTGTTTACCTTAAGAGACAAATCTGGAGTAGGTAATGGATGAATTTGGGGTAACAGTCTTTAAAGAAACATGTTTAAGGATTCCCATTTAAAACAATTTATAGAATGCTCAAAAGAGATCAGATAAAAGTGTATCGCATTATAATCATATATCATTTTAGATCTCGACAAAACAGCTATTACAATATACTTATACCTACTCTTTTTTTCCGGCATCGATATTTTTGTTATGTATAATAAGTAAAAACTAACAAAATAGTTTTGCATTCATACATGTATAGCTATATTTAAAAAACTTATATTTTATAAACATGAATAACATCTACCTTTAGAATATAATTATTTAAAAATCTGCATTTTATTTAACTTGATAAGAATTTTCGAATATTGTTCAGTCAGCGATATACCGTAAGCGACAAATTTTAATTTCGTATGGGAGTATTAATATAGGCATTACCATGCCAATACAATGCATTGATACAACATTGATGCCAACTTGTCACACTAATGTCTAATATCATGACATTTGTTATTGTGCTCATTACAAATAACGCGATAATTAATGATATTAAACGTTAGTGTAGCCCTAGAGTAAGGTGTATGTTATCTCTATATTGGCACAAAATACTACGATTAAAGATGTATGTTTACACCACCGAAGAAAAGATCCAATTAATAAAGTGGTACTATGCAGGGAGTACTTTACGAGAAATCATTGGAGAATTTACCTTTGCGTTTTAAATGGTCCAATTTCTACTAAATATATATATATATATATATATATATATATATATATAACTAGCTCTGCGAACCTAGTAGGTCCATGGCTTGATTAATCGTTCTTTTCCATAGCTTTCTATCTCTAGCTTTTACCTTTCATCTGACAATTTTCAATATTTCTATGTCCTTCTCTACTTCCTCCTTCCACCTTGCTCTCGGTCGACCTCTCCTTCTCTTTCCTCCAATACTTCTTGTCAATAATGCCTTAGTATTCTTACTTCAGACATCCTCTCCATGTGTCCCAACCATCGCAATCTTTGTGCTCTTATGACTCCTATTATATTTATTTCCTTGTAAAGTTCTCTCACTTCATCATTTGTTCTCCTTATCCATATGTCTCCTATTTTCTTTCCGCCAAATATCCTCCTAAGCACCTTCCTTTCCCACACCTCTAACCTTTTTTCTACCGCCTTATTCAATACCCATGTCTCACACGCATACGTAACTATTGGTCTTATTACAGTCGTATACATTTTAATCTTTGCCTTTCTCGATACATTTTTGCTTTTCAATATTCCATTAAGGCCTCCTACACATCTACTTCCTGCCAATATTCTCGCTTGTATTTCTGCGTTCACGCTATCCGGTTTCCTCGTAAATACACTTCCCAGGTAAGTAAATCGATCCACTTCTTCGAATTGATATTCTTGCCTCCTGTAGCTGTTACCTTTAGGTGATTTCCCTTTTGAAACTCTTTCCGCGTCCACTCCATATATTTGGTCTTTTCCTCATTTATATATAATCCCATTGCTCTTGCTTTTTCCTCCATTCTCCTCAATGTACACTTTAATTCTTCCTTACTTCTTGTCAGGATCACCAAGTCATCGGCAAATGCCAAACACTGATGCCTCCTCTGGTATAATAGCCCATTCCTACTAATATTGGCTTGTCTCATAGCTTTTTCCAATACTATATTAAAAAGAGCCGACGACAGTGGGTCTCCTTGCCTAACACCTTCTCTGATTTTGAACTTTTCAGATGTTTTTCCTAATATTCTTACCATACTTTCTGTTCCTTGCAAGGTTATCTCTATCATTTTTACTAGTTTACTGTTAACTCCTAGCTCTTTCAATGCGATATAAAGTTCTTTTCTCTTCACCTTATCGTATGCTTGCTTGAAATCAATAAAGAGCACCATCGTTGGTATCTCGTACTCATGACTTTCAGCTTGTATTTCCTTTAGCGTAAAAATTTGATCGATGGTGCTCCTCCCCCTTCTAAAACCACATTGGTACTCACCAATCATACACTCCGTTTGCTCCACAATCTATTCTTTATATGTGTTGCCATTATCTTATACCCCACATTTAGTAGGGACACACCCCTATAGTTGTGGCATTCACTTCTATCCCCTTTTTTTATGTAACGGACAAATTATTGCCTGCGTCCATTCTCTCGGTATTTTCTCCTGCCTCCATATTTCTTCTATTAATTTTTGTATACGTTCCATTAAGCTTTGCCCTCCATATTTAAACATCTCTGCCGTTATTCCATCACTACCCGGGCTTTTGTTATTTTTAAGCTTTCCTATTATTTCTTCAATCTGTTCTTTATTTGGCGGAGGCTCCCCTTCCTGACTTTGAATTTCTTGCAATATACCCTCATCTTCGCCTCTTTCAGTCTCACTTTCCCCATTTAATAACTGCTCAAAATATTCCTTCCACCTGTTTAAAATTTCCTCATCTCCGGCAAGAATTGCTCCATTTTCATCTTTGTAAAATACCGTCTTGCATTGAAATCCTGTCCTTTCATTTCTTATTCCCTGATATAAATTTCTAATCTGGTTATTTCTATAGTTCTGCTCTATATCCTGGATTACATCTTCATAGTGCTCTCTTTTCTTTTCTCTCAAAATTCTTTTTGTTTTCTTCCTTTGTTGTTCATATTTCATTCTTACATCTTCTGTTTTTTCCTTTAACATCCTCAATCGCAGTTTCTTCCTATATTCTAGTTCCTTTCTACACTCCTCATCGAACCACTTCTTTCTTTCTTGCTTTATTTCCTTGTTACAGCCTCTGGCTGTTTTTCCCATTTGTTCCCTCAATTCCATCCATTCCTCCTCAATATTATCCTTCCCTACTGTGCCGTCTAACTCGTTTCTTATATCCTTCTCATATTTTATTTGCTCTTCTTTACTTTTTAGCCTCATTGCCATTTTATTTTTCCTATCCCTTCTCATCTGATTTCTAATATCCGGTATCACCTGCATCATCCTTGCGCCTACCATAAAATGGTCCGTGTCGGCATCCGGACCCCTGTATGATCTTATATTCCTAATGGCCCTTTCCTCAGGCTTTTCAATCAGAAAATGGTCAATTTGGTTTACAGTTTTTCCATCGGGTGATCGCCACGTTCCCTTATAAATCTCTTTCCTCTGGAAATACGTACTAATAATAACCAAATCTTTTTCTTTCGCAAAATCTATTAACATCATGTCATTTTCGTTTGATCTTTCATGTTTACTGTATGCCCCTACAGTTGGTCTATATTCACTTTCCCTACCTATTTTAGCATTTGCATCACCTAACATAATTTTCATGTCATATTTAAGTACTTCATCGTATGCCCTTTCCAATTCGTTATAAAATTCTTCTTTAACTTCTATATCCTTTCCTTCTGTGGGCGCATGAAAGTTAATAAATGTAATTTTTTGAAATTTTCCCCTTATTCTTAGAATACATAATCTATCCGACTTGGCCATGAATTTTACTATGCTTGGTTTTATCCTTTTACTTACAATGAACCCCGTGTCTAGTATTCTATTATTTCCCCCACTATTGAGAAACACATAATCCTCTATTTCTATTGTATCTTGGCCTATTTGCTTTGTTTCTTGTAACGCTACTATATCAAAATTATATTCTCTCATCTCCTTTACTATATGTTTTAATTTTCCATGTTCATATGTACCCCTTACATTCCAAGTTCCTATCTTTAACTGTTCCTTTCTATTTCTTGCCCCCTTAATTTTACTTCCCATTCTCTTAACCTGTTTCTTTGCTGAATTCGCCATTATATCACTCCTTTCCTTTTTATTTAGTTTTTTGCACCGCTCTGCATACTATTGACAACCTCCTCCAATACTCCTGCTCTGTTGTTCCACTTAAACCACCTGTCGTCTATACTTATCTTCTCATAACCTATTTTTACTTTCTTTCCATTTCTTCTTTCTTCTTTAGCTACCTCTCTTAAGGCCTTAGCTGCAATTCTCTCTTCCGGTGTCAAATCATTATTAATATATACTCTTCCGTCCCTTTTTCCTTTTAGATTTTTCTTATTTTGCATAACCTCTTTTTTATTTCGATCATTTCCCAGCTCCACCAGGCAGGTTTTCGGACCTAATTTGTGGGCTAACTTAACATCAACTTTCACCTTTACTTCATCTTCTAAAAAATTTCTCATGGTTTCACTTAATGTGTTTTCCTCGCTTACATCTACTTTTATCCCAGATACTACAATATTATTACTCTTTTTTTCCTTCTCTAATCTCCTTACCCTTAGACTGACCTTTTCCATATCATTTCTAATTTCTTCATTTTCCTTTTTTAATTTTACATTATCCTTTTTTATGTTATCATTCTCTTTTTGCAATTTCCTTATTTCCTGCATTGCTTCACTCTGTTCCCTTCTCACTTCCTGCAATTCTGCCTTTACCTCCCTTATTTCCATGGTTACATTTTGGATCATCTGTATCACTTTATCTAACTTATCCTCTTCTTTTTGTTCTACTTTTTGGGGAGTTCGAATGGTTTTCTTACTTCTTTTCTCAATAGAACTTCTTTCTTCGTATTCCCTACTTCGTTTTCTCCTTGACTCATCTGTACTATAATCGTCACTATCCATTTCCTACTATTCCGTCTCCCCCCGTATATGCAACTTTGTTAGTATTTACAAACGTCTCACCTCGCCGCGCAAAGAGGTCGCCCGCTTCCACAGCTCGAAAACGATATCTCTTATCGGCTCACTCACTGTTTTTCTTTTCTGCCTTTTTCTGTCCTCTTTTTTCCCTTTTTCTTTTTTTTTCTTTCCACAAACAATAACAAACTACACAAACACCCAACACCTGCACACAGACTATTACGCATCAACTTTATACTATATTTCTAACTAGTCGTGCTTTTTCTACTTATAATTACCTAATATTAGGTTTAATTATGAAGCCGATCAAACACGTCCATCTCTCCCGAAAGCAAGTAAACGACTCTCTACTAAATATACTTTAGTAAATATTATTCAAAGGTTTGAGACTTGTGGATGTGTAACAAATTGCCGAAAGTGTTTACATTTACAAGACGAAGAGTATAGAAATAGGTATATCAACGAAGAACGGCAAGGTAGAGAAATTGCGATTTTTGCTGCATCTGAAGGAAATGTATTTAATACAAAACAGATATCGGAAGAAAGTGGAGTTAAACAGCGGACAGTACAGAGAGTTTTGAGAAGGCATGGATACAAGTGCCCAAAAATTTCGTTCTACTCAAGAAATATTTCCACATGACGAAAATAATCGATTGGAATTTTATGAAACAATAATGCACAAAGTACAAGAAAATCAAAATTTTATCAACAATATTTTTTCTACCGATGAAACATTTCCGTTGTATGGGTCTCACAATTCCCAAATAACCGGTTATTGGTCAAAGAAAAATAGACACCTGAGCACAGAAACGCACGCAAAATTAAATCTATGAGCTCGCATTTTGAACAACGTAATTGTTGGTCCTTTTTTATCGATGATATTCATAACAGCCACAAATATTTAGATATGTTAAATAACGATATTATTCCTGGTGTCCATAACATTAATATCAATTTTGAAGACATTTGGTTCCAGCAAGACGGTTGCCATGCGAGAATTGTGAAGGAGTTTTTAATAAATACCTTTCATAATCGCATTATAAGCAGAAATTACACAATTGATTGGCCTCCCAGATCACCAGACTTATCATCCAACGATTTCTTTTTATGGGGATACATTAAACAAAAAGTTTATAATGCCCCTCACGAAAGAGTACGTAATATAAATGAACTGTGTGTTGAAATAATAAACGCTTTTCGTACAATAACGCCTGACGTCCGGCAAGAATTTTATTACAGATTGGCGTATTGTCAAGAACAACAGGGTGCATTACTTAAACATCTAATTTGAATTTGTATTATATTTTATTACTTTAACTGCTAGAACTTTAATTTAATTTATATCTGTAAGTAGAATACATGTTTCGTTTCATGCCACTGTAAAAAAATTAATTAAATTATTTTTGAAATACACATTATAACTTTAATTGAACACTACTCCTGTCTACTAAAGGTTAACTGCCGATAAGCTAGATACATTGTCGCGCACCGGGATGCCTTCACATTCTCCACTACAAATCAAACATTTGGCATCGTCGCAAAGTATTTGTCTCTATTTTATACCGGGTGTTCACTTGAATACGGAATTAAAATATGTCGACTACGGTATATATACCATGTATATACCTATAATGTATATATTTGTTTTCCCTATGAAAGGCCTACTGTTCTAATGGGTGTTTCAATAAGAGCGCAAGATTTGAATTGCGCGCCATGTTTGACAGTCATAATGTCACATGATTATGACGTGACAGATCGAAAGTTGACAGATGGGAGTTAGTAAACATGGAGCATTGCACAGTAGAACAACGCGTCCGGATTGTCAAAAATTATTATGAAAATGGTGAAAGTTTAATTGCCACTATTCGTAAAGTGCGTCCAATGTTCGGTCGAAATAATGTGCCTAATTCATCTACGGTTAAACGAATAATCGAAAAATTCGAAAGTATCGGTTCGGTTAGTGATGTGAAACACACGATACGAGCTCGTAGAGGTCGTTCAGAACAAAACATCACGTCAGTGCGCGAGAGTGTGGCAGAAAGGCCAGAGACGTCAATTCGCCATCGGGCACAAGAATTGGACATTTCAACAGGCACTCTTCAGCGAATTCTCACTAAAGATTTACAGCTGCATGCCTACAAAATCCAACTGACTCAACAACTTCTGCCAGTAGACCATGAACAGCGAAGAGAATTCACCAATTGGATCCTTGAGCAACCTGCTGATTTTGCAAACAAAATCATTTTCAGTGATGAGGCCCATTTTCACCTCGATGGCTTCGTTAATAGGCAAAACTGTCGCATTTGGGGCTTAGAAAATCCACGAATGATTCATCAGAAGGCAATGCATCCACAACGGGTCACTGTATGGTGTGCATTATGGTCTGGAGGAATAATTGGACCGTTTTTCTTCGAAAACGAAGAAGGTAATGCAGTAACGGTGAATGGCGAACGTTATCGTGCTATGATAACACAGTTTCTTATGCCTCATTTGGAAGCTATTGATCTTGACGACATGTGTTTCAGCAGGACGGTGCCACATGTCATACCGCCCGTGAAACATTGACGATCTTGCACTAGTTTGCTCCTGGTCGTGTCATTTCCCGATTTGGTGACCAGAATTGGCCTCCACGCTCTTGCGATTTAACGCCTTTAGACTTCTGGCTGTGGGGTTATCTGAAGGAATAGGTTTATGCCAATAAGCCTGCAACCATCGAAGCATTG
This sequence comes from Melolontha melolontha, assembly GCA_935421215.2. NCBI lineage: Eukaryota > Metazoa > Arthropoda > Insecta > Coleoptera > Scarabaeidae > Melolontha > Melolontha melolontha. The sequence continues at coordinate 52,628,186 of OW285240.1, forward strand.
AAAGCCGAAATTAGACGCTGTATCAATGAAATACCACCACATGTATTCAATAACGTTATTGAAAATTTCGTCAAAAGGGTACGCATATGCCAGCAAAGCCGTGGCGGCCATTTACAAGATATTTTGTTTCATACATAATTCCCAAATGTATATTTTCTAAATCAATAAATATTTCAATACTTTGCTACAGAAAACCATGTTTTATTGAACACTGAAATCTTGCGCTGTTATTGAAACACGCTTTATATGTAAAATATGTAAGTTGTGACAAGTATGAAAGTGAGACGCTTGTCCGTTATATTTTACGACACAATTGAAATTGGGCGTCAATGTATTTCTCCTCTAAAATTAAAAAATATTTAATTAGATAATTAAATTAGAAGATGTCATTTGAAACTATCTAAATATTAATATAAATTTTATATCAGGCTAAATTTAATTTTAATAATAATTTTAATTTGATAGATTTCTGCAAGAAATTAGCTTCTTTCATATTATAAATAATCCATTTGTCATTAGAGACCAGCACATTATGGGGCGAAAATCGGTCAAATTTTATATCCATTACTGATTAACTAGTATATTCAAACAACGGTAGTAGTAAACGAATCGATCAGCAAGAAATTATTTCGCTAATATTATCCATTTCTAAACTGAATTTGTTTTCATTGACTAGACTATAGTGTTTGTTTATGGTGTACACATAAATGTAAATTTGGCAAACGAAAATTTTTGCTCAAGTAAAAAAAAATCGCTCAGACAAAGTTTGAAATTAGCGATCAGAAGTAATGAAGTTCGTTGAAACGTTGATACAACTGCCATTCTCAGAACAAACTATCAATCCGGTTCACTACTTGAAACTTGTCGCAAAAGCTTCCAGAGGGTATGAAAAATATAAATTAGTTGTTTAGATGTCTTCATTGTTTTCAAAATAGTCACCTTTAAGATCTATACATTGCTAATTATTTTTACTTCTCAGAAGTGGGTACCCCAGAAATTTACTTGAATTTTACTTTTGACAAACGGGAACAAGAAGAAATAACAAGTTAATGAATAAGAATTAAACGGGAAATTAGGCATGAATTCTATGATGAAGAATGATTCGATGATTTAATTATTTTTCTCCTAATTTAAAATTGAAGTAGCTATATGACCAGTAATTGAATAAAATACAGCGTTTAGTTTCGGATTTCTAGAATTAAAGCCAAGTTTTATGACTAGTTGCCATGTTGCAACGGTGTTCGAAGAACGTTGGTTGAATTTCTCATGCATTTCTTTATTCCATTTTTTAAGCTTCGGTTAAATTGTGCGAAATTCATCGAGTAAGAACTCAAGAACTCCTGTATTTATAACATGTCAATGCCAATGGATGTCTGAATTTCACAGTATGTCACATACCGGTTCATCGGTATCATTTCTCTTATGACATCGATGTTTGTTTCAACAACAGAGGGTTTTCGATGATATTTGCGTAATTTACCACTTCTTTCGTTCCTTATTTAAAAACAGCCAGATGAAGTGATGTTGGGTTAACTCACACAGAAAAATAAAATCAATACAAAATTATTGTCGCAATTGTTCATGAGAAGATACAATATTTCACAACATTAAATTTCTTAAAGCAACGCACAAATTAAATTAGTTGGTTTCTTTTTAGAACTTTTTCAATTGATCAATTAATCAAACTAAAAAAATTGTAACAATGTAAACGTACCGAATTTTCTTAGACTTTTCATATCGATTCGGGTTTTCTTCATACCAGGATTTTTTAATTTCGTTAATTTCATTTTCTCTGCTTAGATCTCTCTCAACAGTTAAGTTATCGCCAATATTATGAATTATTTGGAGAGACCAGAAGGGGTTTTCCATTATTTCTACTCCAGTGACTCTTTTCTTACTAAACCTGAAAAATATTCTTATAACATATACAGGGTGGCCCATTAGTGCGAGGAAGTCCAATATTTCGTATATTACAACACATATCAAAAAATGTTTCAAATAGAAGTTGTAGCAAATCAACACTGCATATTTGTAAAACAATTGGAACTATACAGGGTGCTCAGATTAGTCGAGGCATTTGACCGAAATATTTTTTTAAATGGCATGGTAGCTATATTTTTACATTATCGCAATCAGTATAACGGTGTACATAAATCACTAGATTTTTTCGACAAAATTTTACCGCGTTGCCAAATTATTGCGAAAAGTATGAAATTTTAGAGAAAATTGCATGATCATAAATGTATCTCATAAAAGTTTACTAATAACATGTAAAGCGAAATTCTTCTTAACTACAAAGAGAAAGAGTTTATTAAACATATGGCACAAGAGTATTTTTTTTTCATACACAGGATGTTTAATATGAAGGCACAAAATCATCACATTTTAATAGGTCAACACTTTTTTTTTCAAATGAAACACCCTGTATATTATTGCACAATTTTGTAAAGCTACTTAATCCCTTCAATTTATGTATATACCATATAGCCTCTAAAACCAATAGTTTCAGAGAATTTACCGTTTAATGAAATTCTTATTCTACATAAATTAATTTCGAAATGCGACATAATTTATAAAATTTATTAACCCTAAGTAAAATATAAAAACATAAATTTCTTTTCTTCTAGATATCTACAAAACAGTTACTTCATTAAATGCTCAAAATGGCCACCATTTACTTCTAAACAATAATACATGCGGTCATTGAAAGCTCGGCTAACATTTCTTAGCATGGTCTCATCAATAGTTCGGAAAGTGTCTCTTATCCTTTGTTTCATATCTTCCTTTGTTGTTGCGAATGTTTTGTAAACTTGACTTTTAACATAACCCCACATGAAAAAATCTACTTTGTTTAATTCCGGGGAACGGGGTGGCCATTTAACTGGCCCTCCTCTGCCTATCCATCTTTCAGGTAGCCAGTTATTTAAAAACGTATTGACTACACCGGCATGATGAACTGGCGCTCCGTCATGTAAATACCACATCCTTTGCTTGACTTGATTGGGCAAATGTCGTATTAAATGGGGTAAATGGATCTGTAAAAAATCCAAATAAATTTGAGCAGTTACCTTCCCATCAAAAAAATGCGGCCCAATCACATAATTTCCTATTATTCCACCCCAAACATTCAAGGACCATCTTGTCTGACTAGTAGTCTTTACATAATGTGGTTGTTCGGTGGAATAATAGTGAAAGTTATTTCTATTGACAAATCCATTTTTGTGAAATGTCGCTTCGTCAGAAAATAAAACATGATTGAAAAATTGTCTGTCTTGTTCAATTCTTCCTGAAGCCCATTTACAAAACGTTATTCTTTTTTCAAAATCATCGGGTAATAGCTTTTGCATCATTTGTATGTGGTATGGATGCATCTTGTTTTTGCTCAGAATTCGTTGGACAACAGTGCGAATTATGTTAGTCTGATGCGAAATTTCTCTACTAGATGTGTGAGGATTTTCTATAACCTTTAACATAACTGTCATCTCATCATCTGCTGTTATTGCAGTCTTTGTTCTTTCACCTTTTGGATATGCAACATTTCCAGTTTGTGTAAATCTCAACAATAAACTTTCAAATGCTTCTTTTCTAGGCTGCCTTCTAAGTGGATATTTTTCATGATATAATCTTGAGGCAAATAAGCAATTTTTTAAACTTTCACCCAGCACAAAAATCATATCTATCAGTTCTTGATTGTCGAAGTTCATTTTTGCAACCTAATTTACACGAAATGTAGAGTAGGTATATTAAACTACTTATTCTTGACAGTAGTATAATAATAAATTAGAAAATGTCACCCGCACCCCTACTTCTGCCATTGGCCAGTCCGAAATCACCCAGATCCCTACTTCTACTATTAATACCGACGATTTCCAAGTCCCGATATCATTCGACGACGAGAAACCAAGGAGAATACTTCGACTTCGCCGCTGAAGATGTTGTTGTGGACCGCATGTATTATTGTTTAGAAGTGAATGGTGGCCATTTTGAGCATTTAATAAAGTAACTGTTTTGTAGATATCTAGAAGAAAAGAAATTTATGTTTTTATATTTTACTTAGGATTAATAAATTTTATAAATTAAGTCGCATTTTGAAATTAATTTATATAGAATAAGAATTTCATAAAACGGTAATTTCTCTGAAACTATTGGTTTTAGAGGCTATATGGTATATACATAAATTGAAGGGATTAAGTAGCTTTACAAAATTGTGCAATAATATACAGGGTGTTTCATTTGAAAAAAAAAAGTTTTGACCTATTAAAATGTGATGATTTTCTGCCTTCATATTAAACACCCTGTGTATGAAAAAAAATACTCTTGTGCCATATGTTTAATAAACTCTTTCTCTTTGTAATTAAGGAGAATTTCGCTTTACATGTTATTAGTAAACTTTTATGAGATACATTTATGATCATGCAATTTTCTCTAAAATTTCATACTTTTCGCAATAATTTGGCAACGCGGTAAAATTTTGTCGAAAAAATCTAGTGACTTATGTACACCGTTATACTGATTGCGATAATGTAAAAATATAGCTACCATGCTATTTAAAAAAATATTTCGGTTAAATGCCTCGACTAATCTGAGCAGCCTGTATAGTTCCAATTATTTTACAAATATGCAGTGTTGCATTTGTTACAACTTCTATTTGAAACATTTTTTGATATGTGTTGTAATAAACGAAATATTGGACTTCCTCGCACTAATGGGCTATCCTGTATGTCTATGTATACATCATTTTGGTAATAATGTACTTTTGTGGTAAATTTTATATTAAAAGTTCATCATGTTATAATGATAAAAGTTTTTCCAAAAAGGACGCAGTTTTAAATAATAATAGGCTGCTGTAAATTTTTGTGTACCTTGCAAAGCCATTCGAAGAATCTTAAATATATTAGAATGATAAAAACCGTATGCGTATACAAAATTGATAAAACTTTTTGTTAGTATAAAAAGTATAAAAAAATCTGGTATGGAGAACACAATACAAGTACATATTTGAGTGAAAATTGTTATCCATACATATAGATGCGTGTTTCACTATTGGACTCGCCAGTGCATGATGCCGGTGACAAAATTTATAACTCGACTACTCCATCGTATACAATCAAGGTATAAAAGACAGCACGGAAGAAAGCCTATTGACTAATATCAACATCACAAAAGCCAACTCAACCAGTCAAGCGTAAGACTCAGAAGTGGTTTCCTTCGATCAAATAAAGTCCTAACAGACCTGTATTAATGTGTCTCTATTATAAGTCGAAAACTCTGAGAAACGCAACCAATTTTATGTAATGTTTTATATTAATGATATTTTAAATCAATGTCGACGTTTCGTCCAACGTCGGCCAAGAAGGAAGCAATTTCAAGGGCGCGATTCCAGCCCGGAATTTCAGAAGCATTCATGGACAACGACCGCGGAAGCTTACAAGCTGTTTCATTTAAAAACTTTGTTATTTGTTACTTCCGAATTTTCATTAACGCGTTTCTGTCATTTTTTTCTCTCCATGATTAATTCTATTTAATTATTAATTAGTAATTGATAGATTTTTCGACGTTTCCTGGAAATGTGAGTCGTATTTTATGTCTTGAGTTTCAATTAGCGGATTTAAATAGTTTTCGCAATTACTATAGTGCTTGGAATAATATACAGAGATTTGTGTAAATTGTAAAACTAGGAGTTTTATTACTAAAGTATAGAAGATAAGGGGTTATTTGAGTTTAAGTATTTAAGCTCAAACTAAGGTAGAACTTAACATTCTGAAAGTTGTGTGGCCGTAGGTAGGTGCGTTTTTAATCCTTCCTCGGGACACTAGGCGAAAATCACCCGATATATGTATAAAGGAGACATTAAATGGCACCATAGCCAGAACACTACAAAATAAAGTGAGGAAGGACACGCTGTTAAAATTCTATAAAACAATGGCAATCCCATGTGGTATATATGGGAGTGAAAGCTGGACCATTACCAAAGCGAATGAAAGAAGAATCCAAACATCGGAGATGAGGTTCCTAAGAAGAGCAGCAGGCTACACAAGAATGGATAGGAAGAGGAACACAGAAATAAGACAAGAACTTGGAGTTGAAGATGTGAACGAGATAATAAGAGAATACAGACGTAAATGGGGAGAACACGATTAGCTTAGTTATCTGGAATATTCAAAGCTAGAGCGCAGTGGCTGACGAAACAGAGGCAGGGCTACATATGTGCCTAAAGAGCCATGTTCGAGATTGACATCACCAATCACGTGCAAAGGAGCCATGCAACTTTAGAAAAAGGATCAAAGCATTAGGCGTGCCTTTCTCTCAAATCTATTAGGTCCAATTAAAGAAATAAGACTATAGAGAATGTGCTCTAACGAGACATGATGAACACAATGGATCTGAAAGGGTCGCAGTAGAATAAACTCCATAGCCACCTCAAATAATCTAATCGAATCTAATTTATTGTCATTTTTTGTGACAAGATAGGTTAGAACCGCTGCTACGGATATTTAGAAACTGTGTTTATCGAATTTATTTAGAATTAGTAATGTTAACTAAAATGGATTATTCTGAAAATAATCCTTACGAGTTTTTACATGCGTAGTTTCTTTGTCTTTCGATTTCTCGTAGTCGCCCAATTAAGTGGCTTAAGCGTATCTGCCTCATTTGCAAATTAGCATTATGATAAAGGATGCGAAACAGTTTTTTTGGAATTATTAGATGTTTAGTATAACGGAAATCATATGGAGTAGAGTAAAAACCGCAGTACATTTATGAAATATTAAATTCAGTTATACAACTTTTTCTAAAAATTCTGGTACTACATGTCTTTGATTGGAATATTTTTAAACACTGGCTATGGCAGACTTTGATTTAGCAGCATAAATTTACTTCATATTGTAATAATATGGCAGCGTTAGACAATTTAACCGTATTGGTATCTACGATGACTGTTCTCTTTCCACTGAGCTTCTTTAGCAGATCATATATTGCTACAAATTTTGTTTATAAGGAATGTATTGAGAAAATCAATTGGGTATTTGGCGACAAGTCATGTTCCTTAGTTACCATAAAGCAGTTAATGAAATTATTTTCATTAACCGCTTGTTTGTTTTTTTTTTGGTTTTGTTAGAAACATAATTGAAGAAGACTGGTATGTTACAGTAGTGAGTATTCAAGCGGATTCAAAGATTGATTGAAGGCAACTAACAAGATTTTACACAAACATTTTAAGTATATAACCTTTATTCCTACTGAATTGCTCACTATTTGTCTCCAGTTCTAAAAAAAGACAGTGTGAGGTCTATACTTTTTACCAATGGATCGTCTCATCTAGTGTATATCATTACAGACGATGGAACTTTAGTATACTGTTATGATTTCGAAACAGGATAACAATCGGCAGCTTGGATCTTTGAAAATGAGTTGGCTTCAATAAAAGTTGTTCGGGAAAAAAGCTGAAACAGAAACATGGTCATTGCATTTTTTTGGATAAATGTCCTAGTAGACCGTCATACTGTTAATGCAAAATGATACACTACAATTTGTTGGTTTCAAGTTCTCCAAAGTGTCCGCGAAATCGTTCAAAAGGATCATTTTACATCACGATAATGCTCGGACTGTTTGAATGGCCAAATCATTGAAATAACGTGTCATTTACTGTATAGTCCAGATTTTTTTCACGCACAAAGAGGCAGAAACAGTTGATGCATTTAAAAATGGAATTAAGGACCTAATGCAAGACCCAGAAATTATGAAGAAAATACAAGAGAATAGTTGGACAAATTACAAGTAAATGTGTTTTGTCAAGAAAAAATGTTCCTTACTTTATTAGGCTAAACAGAAAGAGAACAGTCTCGTATAACAATCATAAATATACATTTAAGAAAGTTTTCTTAACAAATGAAGAAGAATTGTCAGTATAAGCAGATATTCTTCTTTAAACTTACCTGTTAGGTAGAAAGTCAGATATAGAAGAATACAATAGGTGTTTATTTCGTTCCATTTTTACATTTAACCATTCATTAATTGTTAAAGGCCATGTGTCATTTAGAACTTTCGCTTGTACGAAATAGACGGCTGATTCTATTGATGCTGTCGCCTCCACTTTGTCTTTGGATTTATGTTTATTGAGATTCTTAAATTTACTCAATTTATGATGCTCTAAATGAGGAAAATTTTCTTCTTCCGTTTCAATGTATTTCAATTTAGCTAACGGCAAAATAACATTTTGTTTGCCTTGTACTTTAGCGAGTATTTTATTGTTGCAATCGCGAATTGTAAGTTCCAAATCAGCGAATGTGCCACTGGTGGAGAGGCGTACTGTTACGTCAGTAGTTTGATGAATTTCCACTTTGCATTTACAAACGTCACCATAAGGGTTGGGTTTGTAACAATGGATCAAAGTCTTAATGTCTAGGTGTTCTTCGGCAGTATGAAATGCGGGCGTACTCTTTCTTAGAAACACCAAATACAATTTCCAATTAATTCTCACGTTTTCCAATGTCCAACCGTAGCACAGTATTGTAAATCCTCTTTTATTTGGCGGATAATAACAAGCTTCAGCGTGATTGGTAATTCGATTCACCTCTTTTCCATTGTCATTATTAAAGATTCGTACTACATATTTTGGTAAATTCGAAAATAAAGCAGCTCTCATAATTAAAGGTTCTGAAGATTTGTTAATAAACTTTTGTCGTGTTATAAATACCCATGTGTTATAAACAGTAAGTGTAGAGCCTTTATATGATTTAATGTCAATAACTTTGAGCAAATCATTATACAAATAAGAACTTTGAAATATTTCGTTATTCAAATAGAAATCCTTTAAAATTTTCATACAAAGGTGCCTTTTTGCATCAGAGAATATATTGTAGTAGATTTGTTTTAAGTTTTCGTATATTTCATTGTGCTGTTTGCTGCCTTGTTTATGCCTTTCCAATAATTTCTTAATATAAATGGTTTTAAAAACCGATTGGATTTTTACAGCAGCACTTTCTATAGCTTTTATTTCCACAACATCTTCATCACTTAATAACGATGAGTCGTCTTCTGTGTAAGTAATGCTGTGTAAATCCGTTGCTTTCTTCATATTTTTAAAACAAATATTTGGATCTAGAAATAGGACTCTTAATGCAAAAGTTTCATTTTTGCTCTCAATATGTTTTAATAACATGTCTATGAATCTGTTATATATTTCTTTGCTATTAATTTTATTTAACAAAACATCAAGCTTATAAATTTGATTGAATTTTCTAATTTCATCCATATAAGACGGGGTGCCGAATGCTTGAACAAGATTTCCAAATGCTATTCCAACTTCTTGAGCAAATTTGTTGAGAATGAGAGATTCGGCGTTCATTCCATCGAAAATACTATCTACATTGCCCACGGTTAAAAGCGTATTTGATGACAGAGTTAGAAAATAATCACCATTACACCATATCCACAATTTAAAAGCTAGTCTTCCAGGATTAAAATATAAAAGTATTGACTTAGAGCCTACAGTGGTCATAAATAATCTGATTTGACCAACTTTATTTTTGTGCCAAGCATAATTTTCTAATACGATGTTTGCATAAGGTTGTTCATATATTGGTTTCGGCGGAGTTATAACTCGATTTACATGACCGGACTGACACAAATTAATCAGCAAGAATTTCTGATCTGAACTGTCCATTAATAAATACACAGGTTCGTTTCGTGATTCTTTTATATTAAGTGTCCATCTTAACTCTGAGCTTGTTTTTGCAACACCACCTTTTTTAACTTTACTATCTGAGTGTATTTCAGGTCGAATGTTCTGCTTAATAAAGTTGGACAATTTAACATAGCTAATAAATTGTGAGGGTCTGAAGAAAATATGTAATGCAGTAATATGTGCTTCTATATCAGCAAAGTCGAGCCATACGCTTTTATCAACCAGAGGATTTATTTTCAATGTACCACCTAATAACATAATAAGTTTCTTAAGAAATTGGAATCCATATTTCATTTAATTCTACTTAATTTTCTCTTTTCTAGTATTTCAACTGAATTGAAAGTTATATTAATTTTTGAATACTAAATCGCACTTATATTTTTTAAAACACAATTTCTTAAAATTTTAAACAAAAGGTTTTTACTCATGACTACGACTTTAATGTAAACTCACAAACTAAAAAATAGTTTTAAAAATAAGTAAAATTTAATCCCTGTTACGCAAACAATCTCTTAGTTCTCGTAACCTTATGAAACAATAAATTTTCTCTTTTAAATATGAAAAAGATATTGGGAATTATTGCCAAACTTTTGTCTTATATTTAGATATTATTTGTCTGTAGTTTCGAAGTGGCACTATATTCTTGGAGGATAATTGGTCGATTATAGTTCACTTTATTTGATTATATAGAAAACAGAAAACAGAAAATTTAAAAATAATTAATTTATTTATTGAGGCACTTGGAACGATAAGGGACCTAATTCACATTTTGCAAATCTGTGGAAGAAAATTCGCCTTAGAATATTTCTCTAAATGGAAGGAAGAAATGACTCTAAGATGGTTTGATTTTATTGAGAAAACGGGTAGAGTATTAACCGAAAACAATATATAAGAAATATTTAATACAATCACACATCGATTCGCCATAACTTATCGGGAACTAAGAATAAGTTAGCACGAACTAGGCAACGTACGGGTTAATCTATGGTTATTGCGGCTTTAGAAGAGCAAGTATTAGTTACTGCCAAAAAGCATTGAAAAGATATTAAATAAATCGATGATAAAAAAAGCATTAAAACTCTAATAATTCTTTTAGTATACACTATGCACGAGGACTGCTGGGAAAACTTCTGGAATTTACTAGTTGCGAACCTTTGAAGATATGCTCTTCATCAAATCGCCAGTGTTAACAGTGAGTATTATTTTACTGGCGATTTGGTGAAAAGCATGTCTTCAAGGTTGTGCCTTAGCCAAAGACGCTACGTTTAACATTATTTTTCTTTTTCAGATTGTTCTATATATGATGGCAACTCATTTGCCGAAATACGAATTTGGAATTAATTGATTTATATTGGGGTTAGGGATTTTTCTTATGTCTGTTTGCTTCAGATTTGAAGCCACAGACACACCAATTCGGAAGAAAATCTTTCTTTTGTATCATAGTCATAAACAACAGCCTTCTGAGAATCTATCGAACGGTCAGATCTAGTAATTCTCCAGCAATATTCCTTACCATTTTATATGGCACATTTTAATTTAGTTATTAATTACGTACAACTAGTCTAATTATATCATAATTAGTAATTTTATGTATTATTGAGCTATTGTTTTTACATGTTAAAATTATACCGATCACGAATTAAAACTGCCACGTTTAATTCGCTAGGTAAAAACTATTCAAACCATATCGTGTAACGTATTATTTTAAAGTATTTTTTTCAAGTAAACTTTTAACGCTATTAATTTCATTGACGTCACAACCCTATAGCCTACGTCTTTAATTAACTCATAATTCTTCAGATATCGCTATTTGAAATATGATTGGTTATCTCTAAACTAGATCATAAAACTCACTCTTAATACAATCTAATCTCTAGAAAACAGTCAGAAAATACACCCTCTCATTTATCGACCATGGTGCTCGGACAGGTCTCGTTTTGTAACCACGGTATAGTGAAGAACTACTAGTCGGATAGTGAACGTTGTACAACATCCCTTTACACGTTTTTTTATTCGACCCAGATAAACACAAACAAGTAACTCTATCACTTCTTAATTATATTATTTTAACTATATTTACAAAGCCAATATTTATTCGTCATTACCTGTACCTATTTCATAGATTTATTTCTTTTATGTCTACAGGGTGTCACGACGAGGTTAAACTATCTGAATATTGGGAACTACTAATATGATATTTATGAAAATTCGCGGACATGGATTGCAAATTATGGCAAATTTAAACAAAATGTTTTGATAGATATGCTATTTCCGATTATTTCGGAAATTATTCCATTTTCGAATTCCACGTAAAATTTTAGAGATACTTTGTGTAGGATACCCTATATCTTGAATTTATGCTTTTCGAGATATTAATTTTTTTAATAAAGAATTGACAGATACAGACCTTTATATTAAAAATTCTATGTGAACATCCCCTAAAACAAATAATAAATATCTTACTGTGGTGGGCAGTAGAAGGGTCAAAGGTAATTAGTGATATGTTAAAAACTTCTATACTGTATACAGGGTTTGTAAAGTGATGGAAAGTTCAACTTAAAAAATGCCAAACATCTTAATTTTTTTAAAATGAACTACCTATTTTTTCCTGTTTTAATCAAATCTACGGCAGAAAGTTAGGGGAGCTTATGTTCACTTTCCTATACCTAAACGTAATCGTTTTTGAAATATTGTTACGTGTCCGTAACGGTCATTTATTTTGTATTAAATTAGCATTCTCTTTTTATTTTATTTTGCTCCGTTTCCAGCGAACCTACCTGTATATGTATCGATAGTCGTTTATTTGTGTAATATATTTGGTTTCTTTCAGGTATTTTTTTCTCTTACTCCGGTTCTTGTTTTTTGGAAGTACGATACTCTCTCCCCGTACGCAGACGTAAGTTCTTGACTATCTTGTGCAGATGTGACTGTTCTTCGACCACCGGTGTCTTTAAATGTGGCTTATTTAAATTACTCGAAGTAGTTACGGCCCCGTTCAGGTTTCTGATTTAATAGACACACAATTTCTCCTTGGGAGGATTTTAGTGGTTGATTGGAGAACAACAATTAAACTAGTTAACAACGACAACTAATTAAAGTCTATGCAATTCCATCGAAAGACACGTTTCGGTATATAATTTGAGTTTCTCTTAATGTTCTTTTGTTTATTTGCTGTTTGATTTCTTAATTTAGATGGTCCTACCTACGGACAAACATTAATCGTCAAGTTACCGTCCCTTGTGTTATGCACCCATCGAAGGAACGCACCAGGAGTCGTTGGACTATTCAGATAAGCGTTACCTGTTAATAATTAACGAACCGTGATTTTATATGTTAAATTTCCTTACATATATTCTTAAACATTTATTTATTATCTAAAAATATATGTGCTTATTGCTAATATTAAAATTCGTACAGGTGTTTCGCTTGTGCTGAGAAATAACCTGTTTCTTTCGCTTAGTTTTTTTTTTGGGTTTGCTACACAAAGATTTCACTTTGAAAATGCCTAATTGACTGCATCTTTTAACGCTATTTATATGCGTTTCATATATTAATTTTTTAGGAGCTTAATTTTGAGTAAAATTAATAATTTTAAATTTAATTATTAGTTTAGATTTATTCCGCGTAGTCTAGTATTTAATTTAGAGCGGTGATACTGCGAAAATTTTAATTCCCATTTAACTAGAAATTTGTGAACTGGACAAAAGAATACGTATTTTTTTTAAAGGGTGATTTATTATTTTATGCACCCTGTTCAATTGTTCATATTGATTGTTACTTATAAGGCCATCTGCCTTTGGTTGTTGTTTTTTTTTCTCCTTTTCCGCTCTTAATTTACAATTAATAATTAGTTAAGTACTTTTTTTGTACTTTTTTTTATCTCTCTCTATCCGTTAATAATAAATAGAGTGAATCCTTGCAGTCACGAATTGTCTTTCGATCCTCAGGAGTGGGATCTGGTTTCGGTCGGCGGGATTGAACCATCTGCCCGTGCGCGACTTGCCCTTTTCTTTTTTTTAATGAATTACAATATCGTTTTCCGAATTTGCGACGTCCAGCGGCACAAAATTCGGTGGCGCCCTAGACCACCTGTTTGGTAATTTTAGTCGTTTTTTTGCCTCTGGGTCTCCCCACCCCCTGGGCTGAGGCAGTCTCAGGAGCCGGGTGGGCCGTTGGACGTTAGCAGAAACGGGAGGGTGGGCAATCTCAGTCGCCCGAGACCGGGTCTGCTTCGTTTGTTTACCTTTTTCTTTTTTTTGCCTATTAGTTTTATCAAGCTCGGCGTTCAGCGTCGTAGCGATATTAAGATTACATTAAAAAAATTTAATTAGTTTTTTATAATTTAGTTGCTTATCACTATTATAAGTTGGCCGTAAATTGTTTTATTTTAGTAGGCCTTGTATGTTGCTGTCATAATTAAAAATTAATGGTCAATTGTAGTTATTGGCATTGCTACAAAGTGACAGATATGACTCGTTTGGAATTAAACAATGTAGATTACATAAATTTACTTTTAATACATGGTGACTGTTACAGAGTTGTCACTAAAACATGTGCATTGTTTGCTACAAGATACCCAGATTTACCATGACCCAGCCATGGCACACCGTAAAGAGAATACTTAAAAATTTAACACAATTTGGTTGTTTTCAAGCAAAAATTGTGAAGCCTATTATTAATAATGACAATGAAATTAATATTCTTGGTTACTATGCTCTTTGTCCCGAAGGATCATTACGTGATGGTGAGAAGAGATTAATGAGATCTATTCAACGAATTTAAAAAAAAAAACATAATTTCCATCCTTACTTTTACAACCCAGTTTAAAGTTTAAAGGGAACAGAATACAACTTTTTGAAAAATATCATATGGTGTGACGAATCTACGTTTACAAAAAAACGGAATGTTTAACAGGCACAATTCGCATTACTGGAGCCAAGAAAATCAACATCTAGCAAGAAAACGTAGATTTCAGGAGCGATGGTATTTTAATGTCTGTTGTGTGGTCAGAGACAATCAAGTTATAGCTCTTCACTTTTATGATGGAACTTAAACGGTTAGGAATTTCCGTTATGAAATTATGTTAAGTATGAAATTTTTTATTTTCTAACAATTATTTTTTTTAGGTGAAAGATATATCGATATATTGAGAAATTTAAAAACGAATTATTTAGATCGTTTATCACCGCGGAGTTTCTCCTTATTGTTCTAGAATGGTAAACCAATTTTTAGATGAGACTTTTGAAGATAGGTGGATAGCCAACAGTGGTCCTTTCCGGTGAGCTTCTCGATCACCCGACATAACGCCTTTGGATTTTTTTATATGGGGCTACATAAAAAACGGCGTATACTTACGTTTAGGTATAGAAAAGTGAATATAAACAGTAGATTTCATTAAAATAATAAAAAATGGGTAGTTCCGTTTAAAAAAATTAAAATATTTTACATTCTTTAAGTTGAACTTTGCATCACTTCTGTACAAACCCCTGTATACAGTAAAGAATTTTGTAACATATTTTTTAAGGCCAGATTATATGCAATTTGCGTAAATTTGCATATTTGCATAATATATGCATTTTGAATATTATTTGCATATTTTGTAGTAATTCAGCATTTTTACATATTTTAAGTAACCGAGTTTTGTTTATTTATTAAATCAAATTTATTATAGGCATTACTAAAAATATGTCGTGGATGTAACACACAAACAAAAATTAAACAGTCCTCTTTAAATTAAAAATAGCATTTCATTAAGTCTCTTCCCGATACTTTTCCGATAAGCGTCTCCAAGAATTTATTAATGCTCTTCCCAGGCCGAGACAAAATTCCAGGAAAAGCTAATACCTTAAAACTTCTAAATAAATACAAAAATAAGTTTTTCCAGAAAATTACCATATTCGAATGTAATTTTGTTTTAAACGTCATTTTACCTTGGCTTCTCGAAGTGTAAACTTGTGAGTTGTGATATATAATAGCACAAATACCGAAAATAGCGACTGTGTCTGGGGATGGATTGCACCTTATTCAGAATTGCGAATGGATGGAGAAAAAGTATTTTGCGTAACATGCTGCGAGATTCTGAGTAAAATTTTTTTAAAGTTTATTTCCCCTTCTAATTAATTAATTAATTAAGTTTTCAATTATTCCTTTATCTTTTACTAACATTTATTTTGTAAGAAAACAACCGATGATGTTATATATTTTTTTCAGATTACAATTACAAATGAGAGAAAGTTCCAAGTCGACCAACATATGAAAACTACATCTCATGTTGCAAAAATAACAAAGATGAAATTGGTGAAGAAGAGTCCAAAAAATCGGAACAAGAACAATTTAATGAAGATTTGTGTGGGCAGATATTCCACTACATAAATTAAACAATTTAAATATCAAGTTATTTTTGCAAAAGAACGTGGTTGGAGGCTGCTATTTTTCATGCAAATTACTATGAAGGAAGAAAGACAATTATTATGGATCTTGATAGGGATGCACAATATCCAAAAGGTGTATTCGAGTAAAGAAATACCTCATCAGTTGACGTTTATTAAAGCCAATTACAGTTTTATTTCCATTTCTATATTGCAGTTGGAAAAACAATAATGTCGCTAATCGAGAGCGTTGAAATAATAAAGCATTTTGAAAATCATATTTTGATGTTAAAGGTGGAGTAGGACAGTCCGTGTATGAAAAATTTTTAAGTGTGATAGGAAAAAATGAGGGTTTTAAAAAGCTGAAGGACATTGCCAAAATCTTGTGTGGTGATTAAGTAGAAAATATTGATTTGACAAGAGATATTTCTAATTTGAAATATGCTCCTATAACAAGCGTCGACGTAGAACGAACCTTTTCAATATATAAATATATGTTTTCAGACAAGCGTCACAATTTTTCTGTAGAAAACTTAGAGAAATATGTGATTGTAAATTGTTTTCATAGTTAATTATGTCGTAAAATGTTCTAAATAAACTTGTAGTAAACATAATAGAATATTTTTTTCTACTGTATTCTATTTTCTAACATTACTCGTATTTTTTTACCTGCATATTTTTCACAAGGAAGTGCATATTTAGGCTAAAATATCTTTAATTATGAAACAGACATATAAATAATTTACATATCTGTAACTGTATACTCGGACAATACCTCGCATTTTCAGCATTTACTTCTGCTTAAGACATATGTTTCTGCCATCTATGGGCGTCGTCAGTTAAGCTAATGAAGCAATGTATACAAATGATACAAATCTTTATAAAATAGATCTGTATCTGTGTATGACTTTTAGCCGAAACCGCCTATTAGATAAAGCAAATCTCATTCTATCAGGTGGCAATTATTTAATAAGTGACATCTGACGGACGAAAGAGACTTTACCGAAAAAAGCGATCTTTCATTTGACCAGCTAAGCGGGTACGAAACGAAACAATACGGGTGTCCTTCAAAAACGAGTCAGATGGCGGTAAATATACAATTTGTATATAATATACAATTTGTATTGTACAAATTTTGTATATTTACCGCCATCTATTATGTCAATTTTCTATTAATAAAATTAATATCTGCAATAGTATACATTTTAGATATAGGGTATCCCTACACAAAGTGTCTCCAAAATTTTTTGTAGAATTCGAAAATGTAATTATAGGATGTTGCATTTAAAATAACAAAGTTGCTGTACACTTTCGGTATAATCGGAAATAGCATGCCTGTCAAAATATTTTGTTAAAATTTGCGATAACTTGTAATCCGAATTTACATAAAAATTATGTTAGTAGTTCCCAATATGCAGATAGTTTAAACTCGTCGGAACACACCTGTATATTAAGTAAACTTTAAAGACACAGTTGTCGTGTTTTATTTTATTTAAGAAACTTTCTTTCAGCGTCTTGGATCTTTGATACATCATCATTACATTACTTTAAATTATTTTCATTATTGTTAGGACGCTACAGTTAGGACGCTACACAAAACCAACGTAAATTACAAGCGTCCAGTTTTTACAATTTGGCGCTCCCAAGTGGAACATAATACAAATCAATTAGCCTCTATGTAAAAATTTGGCGCTCGAATGTGTGGCAATACACTACATTTACAAGACTATTTTTTTTTAATTTCAATAAATTAAAAAAAAAACTATTTGCTTCATATTTTCGATAGCAAGTACTATACAAATGCAAAAATTATCAAATGAGTGAACACAAACCATTCGAATTGGTGGAGACTGCAGCCTGAAATATGAAACACACAGAAACAAGAAAATTTTGGTAGATATTGTGGTTAGGGACTTTTATTGTTTTTGTTTGTTTCGAACACAAAACAACAAAAATGTTGTTGTTTTTGCGTTGCATTTTTGTTATATTTACCTGCTTTTTTCCCCTTCGATGATTTTTTACTTTCTGAAATGAAAGTTAAGTAATTAAGATCTATTTTTGTATACAAGTTCATTACCTTTCGTATTTATTTTAGACGTTTTAACTGAAAATAAAAATGAGAATAACGTTTATGTGTAACTTAAATAGATCAAACATATTCACCTTTTTTGTCTGGTTTACTTGGAGGGTTTTCCGACGATATTTCTTGGTCTAACGCCAATACTTCATCTTTTTTCAAGTTATTGTAAAATCTTAAACACCTAATGGGAAGCGCAAATTCATCGTCAGGCCATAAACCTTTACTGATAGCCCAATATATCCAACGAAAACGTTTCCATCTCGGTAACGCTAAGAAGTAAATGAAGATGGGTTATGTTTTGTAATTTTTATAAATTTACCAGGTCTAGGTTCTGGTTTTATTAATGGAATATCTCGGGATTCTTCAATAAGAAAGTCTTGGTTCCATTCGCTATGCATATTTTCTACATCCACGTCCTTAATGAAATTACTATTAAATAAAAATGATTGTATAATCAGCAATTTTTCATTTTCTTCTTCTAAATTTTGGTCTGTTAGTTTTGCTTTAATTTTTTTGCTATCAATGTATTTCAGTAAATTTTGATCTGCGATCTATAATTGCAGCGAGCACTTGCGTAAGAAATTGATGACGACACATTGGTAACAGAAAAATACAATTGCTCAGCTCTAGTTTTCGAATGAAGAAATATGTGATAATAATTACTTTATATTTTTGCAAGATCCCACAAGACAGTAAACTCTTGTTTCATCAATGGAATCATCCGTTCCTACTTTTTTTTTATTTTTCTTGCCTTTCTTGCTATTTACGCTTCTTGTTTCATCTGTGTCTTTATTACTTGTCTCGTTTTCTGACATTTTATTATATTTCTCACTTCCTGTCGCTTTAGATTGGGCAGATTCACTTTTATCCCATTCAAATTTTGGTGAATATGCCATGCAAATTTTCCATACATCACTTTTATCCATATCTGTTTTCAGAAAATATAATTGGGGATTATATTTTATGTTACATAAATTATTTTATTTCTGCATTAAAGGCTTACCCGTAGTGTCAATTTTCTGACGAATCCATCCTGTTAAACATGTAATTGGAGAGAAATCTACTACTTCATGTTCATTTGTCCATGTAAGGCATGCGATTTTTAAGAGTGCTTTTGCTAAAATATACGGCCAAATTTCCATTTGTAATACTTCTTTTTTATCTTAAGAAACAAAATAGTACATATGAAAACCTAAATAATCACAATTAATATATTACCACTTTTTTTCTTTTCTTTATTATTTTCTGAAGTTGTAACTGATAATTTTGATAGTTTGGATTTTCTAGATTTTGAAGACATAGACTTTTTGTCCAATCCAGAATCATCTCTTTCCTTTATTTCTTTATGAAACAGTTGGTAACCAGGAAGTAGTATATTTTGATCTTTATCAATTGGCATTCTATCATCTACATATATTTTTCTCCAGTATCCAAGCCAGTGCAGGCGAACAATATACTTTCCTATAAATTTGTTTAATTTTTCGTAGATTACATTCGAATTTTAAATAAATTTAAATAAAATTTATTATTTACCCGAAGGATTGTATTGTGGCTGATGAGGGTGTCCCTTTCCAGCTCCGCAATGTGAATATATATGATGCCACGGCTTCCAAGCAATATTCTCTGTGTCTGGAGTAAAGTTATTGGTTACCGATTCAGTATCCCATGGCCGAATAGAACTGATGTATTCCAATGTGCCGATACTGCTTAAAAAGCATCGCATAAACTCACTATAAAGGATGTGTTTACAACCCTCTCTTAAAGCGACATAGTCTATAGTTTGTTTCGAAATTACAAACTCCACCTTGCAAAAGGAGCTTGAATCAAAATCGTGACGTGTTTTTAAGTCATACATACGTCTTGATATAATTCACCGAGTCTTTTCCAACAATCAACGTCAATACTAGGTGGTAAAATATTTATTTGTGTGTCCACGTAAACGCTAGTGTCCGAATAGTTTACCGATTCCATTGATTTTTTACTACTTATGGATTTTCTTCCACCTAAGTATCTTTTCGTATCCTAGAATTACACATTTTATATCTGAATGAATATCTTTAATATTTAATTTTCCTTTATATCATCTGTCTTGTACCTACTGTATATATGTAAGTTCGAAACTTCGAAAATTTTCATGCGAATAATATGATAAATAGTTTTAAATGTTACATATTATAATAACTTATCAGTTATTGTGATGGCACTCATTATTTTCAGTTTATAATTGTTTAGTTTTCCAATCTTCAAGATAGGAGACAGATGACTTGCAATTACTGCAATTATCGTCGAATTTAGTCTTTACAAATTGTTTCTAAAGAGTGACAGATTTAATCACTAAATTACTGTGGTTGTGACACTCAGACCGACTTATTACAATTTTCCCGTTTCATTAACGACGCCTTGGTACGAGTTTCTTAAGTGGATGCTGCATATGTGAATTTTTCTATAGCATTTGACCTTAAATTAGTGGATTACGCTATACAATTGGCAATCTCTACACCTACTGCAATTACTTCTGATGTACTTCAGGGCAGTAATTTATACTGTGATGACTCATCAGATGACGCGACGCGCGTCATACCTCTGGTGTTTTCTCGATGCAGGTAGAGCGCTCGCGAAAAAATATTCACATTCATATATAAGCCGTTTTATATATATTTTATATTCGTTTTATTATTAATATAGTGTGTGTCTAAAGTTATCGTTAGTTCTATTTAAGAACCCGAAAAGACAAACTTTACAATACCAATTTTTTTTTTCTTTTTATAAATAAATATACATAAACTTTGCCCCTTCTAAGTATCTGGCATACCCAGATGATTCAAAAATATTTACTCAAAAGAAGGTGTAAAACCCCTTATCACAATTAATAACTGTATCCTAAATACGGATCTCGACTAAGTTGTCATCATCAGTAGGTAAAATCACTAATAAAGTGTTAAAAATGGGACACAGTAACGCTAACACATAGAATCGCGCACAACTTTACACGGCGTCCACGTGTACACTGAATTTAGAACTAATATGCAAATAAAAATTACGTTAACTTATCCCTCTTAAGAAAACGGCAACACCTTCTAAGAATGAAAAGAGACAACTGTATGGGATAGGACCGTTGTCCGAGTTAATCGTGAAACGATATGAATGCTTTCGTATGCGTCTAAACTCTGGGGTTGTTGATATTTTTGACAAGTTTTAACCCTTTTATCGTAACGTTGTGATCAGTGTCCAATGCATGATTTGCGACACTCGATTTTTCTGGTCTATTAAATTTAATATGTGATATGTGTTCTTTAAAGCTGGTTATTATTGAGCGTTTCGTTTGATCTATATATTTCAAATTACAATCGCCGCAATTAATTTCGTATATACCCGATTTTAAATTCAAATTAACTTTATCTTTGGTATTGCCTAGGAGACTTTAGATCGTGTTTTCGGACCGAAAAGCAACTTTGAGACCTCGTTTTTTAACAACTCTGTTAATATTTTTCGTGATTGGATGGTATCATGTACTTTTTCTCATGGTTACGTAGAAATATCAAACTTGTGGATTCACAGATTGTCTTTTTTAAATTAGTTTTTCAAATTAATTTATTAATTATTTCTATGTCAAAGCCATTATACCTCGCGATCTTTTTAATAAAATCTAGTTCTATTTCGTATCTCTCTTTTGTTAACGGAAAGTTTACTAACCGATAGACTAAGAAATTAAAAGAAGCTGTCTTATGTTGAAAACTATGATTTGAATCCACGGTGATGAATCTATTGACATTGGTTTCTTTCCGGAAAATATAGATTTCTATTTTATGTTTATTTATAATTATTAATATATTTAAAAATGGTATTCTATCATTATTTTCCTTTTCCACCTCGAATTTAATAGTTAGTTGTTTAACAAACATGTTTTCGTGTATCAAAAATCACGAATATATCATCTAAGTACCTGATCTAGACTGTTGGATTAGGTCTAATAAATAAATTAGCTATGAAAGGAGGTTGGCAATTACTCATTGTTGTGCCTTGTTTCTGTTCATAAAATTTTTTTCAGACTTGGAAACAATTTTGCGCCATGCAGAATTGTCAATCTCATGTATTCCTTTATTTTTAAAGGTTCAATGTTATTCTTATAAAGCAAGTCCTTTAAATATTTCAATGTTTCTGGAATAGGTACCGAAGGAAACGATGAAATTGAACAAATTCTAAGAAATTACTAAATGACAAACTTTCTGATGTCATGGGTAAATTTTTAAATTCATACTCAGCATTTGGAAATCAATTTAACTCTTTAGAAACAATCGATTTTGTTCTTAATTACTAACAGTCCTTTGATCTGAGAGTTTTAATGGTATTCCATTCGTTATTAACTGACTTCTGTTTGTGCTGCTGTATTCTTATCAATGTGGGTTTTACAAGCTTCTCGAATGAAGTTTTTTGGCCCTTGTTTAAAATTATTAATCGAGGTATCAATATTGCAATCACTTGTTCTATAGGAATCTGACGGCTTGGCAAACGGTATTTTAAACCTTTATTTAGCAACTCTATTTCTACACCACTAAAATTCTTTGATGATTGATTGATCACTGGTGTTTCTTTTATAGGAATTGTATTAATATACTTTTTTGGTAGACATAACTTTCTGAATTTGTTATTTAGTTTTAAACATTTATTTTTCAATGATCTCTAATTTTCGTTATCTTCCTGTAAAAATTACACCACTCTTCAAATTCATTATTGTTCACGCTTTTAGTTAACTTTAAATGCAAATTACATAAATCTAGTTTTAGTTTCCTACGTTTACTGTACAAAAATATTTAGATGTATTGATGGTTCATACTGGTGGATGACTTCAGAGGGATATTGATTTGCTTGCATAATGGTGCACAGACAATGAATGACATATTACTTAACTTTGTATGTATTTATGTCTTTAATTCTTTTGTTCGATCTAAGCTAGAGTATACGCCTGTGGCTCCTCATTAGATGGCGTATATCCACATAATGTCACGAAAATTTGTTGAAAAGTCATGTCTTCATTTCCCTAAACCAAAGAAGATATGAAGCAAGCGGCAAGTTGCTGATACAACATGTCAACTATGAAGTGAATTCATTGCAGCATTTGTGCTGTAATGACAATCGACTGTATGTACCCTGATATATTCTTGAGAAAATAGTTATCTTTTAAATCCTTGTTTTTATTTAATTAATTTGGTGTTTTTTTTTCTTTTATTGCATCCATTTGTCTGTTCAGCTTGTATAAATAATTTATAGTTTTCTTTATTTGCTTCTTGTGAGGCTGTACTCTATTAATTGTTAATTTTTAGTTTTCTCTATTATCTAATTTTTACCTGTAACTGGATTTTTTGATCGGTTGAGCAAATAATTACCGACTTGCGTGTTATTTCTGCCTCTAGTTTTTTATTTTCCATTTACATATTGATTATGTCATAAACAAATCTCTAGAGTTGTGCGGTTCCATCAAATGTGTATGTACAGACCTTTGATTAGATCTATCCTTAAATATTCTTGTGTAGTTTGGTCTCCTTATCATGCAGTCCACATAAATAGGGTTGAGCGAATCCAAATGATCAATTTCATTCTTTGCAAATTAAATACGGATGAAAACATTTTTATATAAAAATGACAACTTCTGGAACTACAATCATTACAGAGAAAAAAGGCGTAAAGCATTTATTTTGCTTGGTTTTCAATTTTTTCATAATAATTTTGATTGCCCTGATCTTCTTTGTTTGTTGTCGTTCCATGTTCTTCATAAATGAAATTTTATGGAGCGGGTGTTGGTTGTCAGAACTAAATATTCTCCTTCTTCTGTTTTGGGTTGGACGCCAGAACGTCCAGGCACTTGAGCACACTGCTCTTTGTACTATCCCCAATAGATCTCTCAGCTCCACTCTGTTAGTCTTGTGTCCTTGATAAAAGCCACTATCCTCCTCAGGGGAAGTTTGAGTATACTTGAAGGATCCAATAGATCTCTCCAGAAAATTTCTGTCTGAGTTCCTTCAGTTCCTCACATGTGCATATTACATGAAGGCTAGTTTCCTCCTGTTTTTCACATTTCCTACACCAGGGCTCGCTAACCAAGTCCATGCTGTAAAGATGCTTCCTTAAAGGACAATGTCCGGTTATTAACCCGGTAATTATTTTCGTTTTTGTTACTACGAATTAAGTTTGCTGTAAACTTTCCGTCCAGCTCCCTTAGAAGTGTTTTGGAGTTTTGTTATAGAGTTGACCTTCCGTTAACCTCCATTTATTTTTATGTTCTTTTTCTAGCCATAACCAGATCTCCCTTTTAGCGGAATCCATAGCGATTCCACATACAGGTTTTGGTCCTATGAAGTTCCTATTAGTACCTTCTTTGGCCAGTTCGTCGGCTATCTCATTGCCTTTAATTCCCTCATGCCCTGGCACCCATATCAGCGACGCAGTATTGTCTTGTGCCAGTTTATTGAGGACCAATAATGATGGATTCATAATGGCTTCAATAGCTGCCTGACTATTTGTCATTATGTTGATTTCTTGTTTGCGCAGCCGGCTTCCCGAATTTCCTCGGCGCAGGCTGCGACTGCACACAATTCGGCCTGGAAAACCGTTGTATGTTTCAGCAGACATATCGATATCTTCCTTCTAGGGCACATTCCGCATATGCCTGCATCTGCCGCCTGACTAGATTGTGATCCATCAGTGTACCAGGTGTCGGCACCACAATCGCTCGAGCGACTTTTTGCCTGTTCCCTGGTCGGTATAAATATGTTCAGCTTAGATGTAAACATAATCTCGGGTGCCATACTGTCCGAAACTAAATCTTCTATCTGAGGTTAACCTTTCAGTATATGAAATTAGTTCTTCATATCTGCTCTACAGTTTTCTTAATTTAATACTGGATGACACGTATTTATTTGGATTGTACCTATTACATAGTAAGCTAAATAAAAATCTTTATAAGTTTCAGTCTAATTTTAGTTGCTATTATAATTATAAATTTCCTTAATTCTGCCTATTTGATTTTAAACCATTATTGTACTATTTTAAATTGTTGTTATGTACAAATACATGAATACGCATTAAAACGATGTATTTGGTCACAATTAAACCTAGAGAGCCAGGAATGGAAAGAAGGTGCATCTATACAGACAAGGAGTAGGAGTCGGAATTTCCAGTCTCAAAGAAAGAACGATATTCCAGGTGAGCCTAAGTAAAGATGCTACGGTATATCAAGAGGAAGAAGCCAAGTTATATCAAAGAGAAATTAGCAGGCAGGGTAGAACAAATTGCATGGTAACTATTTTCTCCGACAGTAAAGCAATGCTAAAGGTGTTTGGTGTAGGTAAATTCCAAACTTCTATGGAATTATCGGTGTGCGCCGTGCAGGGACTGGCTCGACAAGCTTCGCCTATGGTCTTCCTGTTGTTGCATTGCAAAAGTAAATAGTAAGTAAAAAGTATGTAGAGAGCAGTTTACAATCGAACTTCTAAGAAAAGACAAAATGAATTGTTCAATTATAGATTATAACGAGCCATCGAAAAAATTCATAATTGGAGTAGACTGTGAAATTGGGTTGGTACTTTAGCCACTTCCACATAATGACACATTACTTGATGCTTGACAGTTTCATTTGGTTTCATTGTAAAAAAAGGTTATGGCATTGAAATGATACTACAACAAAAGAGAAAACAAATAATTTATTTAATATCGAAATCATAATCAAAATTTACATATAGCTACAGAAGTTGTTGAAAATGTTGTCCAGTTACATCTAAATAAATTTAATTTTATTAATAAGAGTTTTTAAAAATTTGACACAAACTTATAATTTAAATGTCAAATAATAAATGCCATTATGTGGAAGTGGCTAAAGTACCAACCCAATTTCACAGTCTACTCCAATTATGAACTTTTTCGATGGCTCGTTACTTTTCTAGATTCATTGTGCTCCTCATGAGTCATTGGAGTATTCTAGAGCGTTTTTACTACATAAAGTTTTGCTTCAGGACATACATCTCCAATTTGTATAATTATAATTGATGGATCACGGTTTATCTCTTCTTTTACTTGGCACAATCTACGTATGGCTTCTTCTATCAAGCTCATATCACTAATATGCTTTTTGAATCCATCAGGGACTCACAACTATTATGTACGTATGTGCATAAGGTTAATAGCGCTTCTAAGAAACTCGAGCTAAACTCAAATTAAGATGGAAGGTACCGTACCAAAAATGACGTAGCCGAAGGGAGGTGCGGTCTTTATCGTCACCCTGGTGATACAGGCACCTCCTTGTTTTTAACCTTATCCGTATGGCAGTGCTCTGATTGGACAGACTTTCATTTCCTTTGCTACTAATGCACATGAAGAAAATACAAAGCCAAAACTTCTAAAACCGCAAAGCAAGAAGTAATATTGGCCAGAAAGGCAAGGCACGTTCTTCTACCTAAATAAATACATAAGAATGTGAGGATGAACACCGTAGAAAAGGTGAATTATTTAATACCACATGAGGAACAGCCGATCAGATAAGTCGCATGTAATTTCCAGAGCTGGAGTGCAGGAACTGGTAAATCAATACCAAGAGTATATATAAATTTATATAAAGCGCGAACGACTTCACCACTTATATGTAAAAGACCCATGTAACTCCAGAAAAAGAACACAAGCGTCAAAGAGACCTTTCTCGGAACGCCTTTAGGTCTGATTAAAGGAATAAGGCTAGAGATTGAACTCTAATTAGTGTGCGTATATTGGCATAAAAAGAACCATCAAAGTTTAGAGTAGCGTATTTGTAGTAAATTTTGCCAGAGAACCGACGAGTGGATTAAATGCTACGAAAGAGTGAAAATGTTTGAAAGGAATTAGATGTGCGGAAACAAGTGTCAGATGACACCAGGAACCAACAGCCAAAAATAATAACGACGGAATATTAATAGCGTATGAGATATAATATCGTCCGAGACCTATTGAATTGACAGCTGGAGAATTCTAGATTAACAGAGAAGCAATTTCAACTTAAAAATTAGGCATGTGAAAGATTTCTGTGAAATTTGTGCGTTAATCTTTGCTGAATAGAAGCTGGCGTGGATCGATGTTGCATTTGATTTTTTCCTAAACTTACTACTTAGAAATAGAACATTTAATCATGCAATGTAAATTGTTACATTCGTCGGACCCTAAAAAGCAAACATTTCATCTTCACAGTTTAAGTCTAGGTTAATGTATTTTTTCAATTATAACGAAATAGTTTACCAAAAATTTAATGAAGAGATAAAAAAGTTCATCAAACAAAGATATTTATAGCTGATAAATAAATTACGATATTCTGTTCCAAGAAAATGGTTCAAGTTGCCGCCAGATAAGTAAGATTATTGTGAAACAGAAATGGAATAATTAATCGAGTATCTACAGATCATGATTTCAATGCTAACACCTCGTTAGTGTAACTTCGTGTGCTAGAGGTAGTATTGCGATCGTATAAGTTTCGACAAAAATAACATTAATGTCATATATTGTCATTTGCAATTGACAAATATGACTAACATCTCATTAAATTACTAGAGAAAAGCAAATTTTAAGTACATACTTTTACAACATCCCATTTCTCGTTAACAACATCTGAATCTATCCATTCTGGAAAGGGTATATTTGTAATGTCTTCATGTGCCTTTAATTTAGACGCTCTATGCCCTGATGTACGTGAAGTACGTGACATATTTTATTGCTTTTTACTTTTTTAAGATGTCAATTAACAATTGCAATTTGAAAATATGTCATTTTCAGTTTCGCGTTGGGTAAATAATCATAATTTTTATTATGTTTTATAACATTACTAGCATGGTAAAGGGTTTATACTGACGGACAGAAGGATATGACTGATGAGTTAGATGAGCCTGTGACCCAGGCGCGGCTCGTGATGGCGTATTTGGGAGTGCAAGTACAATGATGCAAGTGCCTCGTGTGTTTTCGGTGTTTACTAAGAAAACGTTACAGTTAGTACACGAGAATACACGAAGCATTCGCATCATTGTACTTGCACTCCCAAATACGTCATCACAAGCCGCGCCTGCTGTGACCTACTGGAGCCAGTAAAACCCATTACCTTGCGTGTATTCTTATATATTTTATTTGTTACCCATTTGTAGGTTTCGGATAATTATGCATTTGCATAAGCGCATATGCAAATGCATATTTCAGTTTTTGTTATATAACAATATAAATGCATATTTGACCATTTTTCGGCAAAGTATTACTTTGAAACAGTCTATGACTTCACATAAACATTTAATGTTCGTGTTAGTATAATCACACTTTTGCTGTTTCTGTTGCGTTTATGTCTACCGGTTAGTATTTCTTTTTAGCATTAAGACATTTCACATACTTGGAAAATAACACCCATTAACTGAATAGCAAACGCAAGCAGACACTTTATAGCAGACAATTAAATAATCTTCTAAACCAGGGGTCGGCAACCTGCGGCCCGCGGGCCGCAGGCGACCCTTTGCAACTTTTTGCGCGGCCCGCCAAAGCACCAATATAATTTTAGGAAAAATCAACAAACTTAGAGTGTGAGCGTGCCGAAATGTGGCCGGTGACAAAAATGCGTGCTAACAGAAGCATAGTGGGAAACCTATTTTACTGCGTAAGTTTAATCCCCACTCCCCAGCGAATACTACGGCTCGCTTAGCAAGTATAGCATTCATTCATTTCGCCAGTTTGCTACTGTATGTTCATATGTGCATTTTGCACATAAACACATTCATATTGACAACCGTATGACGTTTCACTACAATAGGTAATGAGAAATACATGTTATTTTTAATTTATTGGTAAAATAATTCATATTTTATCGTAGGAAAAATTAATAAAATACCAAAGAAAAGAAAAATTAATGAGGACAACCGCGAATTTAATGAAAAGTGGACTTTTGATTATTTCTTTATTAATAATTGCAATAAAGCACTATGCTTAATTTGCAAAGAATCTATAAGCGTTGCTACGACCAGTACGTCGCGCTTAAAAAAAAGAAAAATTCTATATAAACCCCGGAGCAGACCCGGTCTCGGGCGACTGAAACCGCCCCCTGCCCGTTCTTGCCAACGTCCAACGGCCCACCCGGCTTCTAAGGCTGCCTCAGCCCAGGGGTGGGGAGACTCATAGGTAAGTAAAACAACCTATAACGATGGTCAAGGGCGCCACCGAATTTATGCCGCTGGACGTCGCAAACTCGGAAACAATGATATTAAGATAATAAAAAAAAAGGCAAGTAGCGTTGGGTAGAGGGCCGGTTCCGCGACCGAGACTCGCTCCACTCTCGAGGATTGAGAAACGAGAAAGAAAACTGCGCTGTTTCCAACCAAACAAATCCTATTTATTATCACACTCGATATATGAGTTGAAAAAAATTTTACAAATTTTGAAATGGTGTACTTATATGATTAAGTTAAAAAAAATTACTTAGAAAAAATGTGTATTCAAATACGTATAATACGTGAAATACGTATTTCACATTATGTGAAATACGTATCTACGTCTTTGGAGAAGATACATTCAAAAATACATAAATGAACTTGTATTGTGTTCTTTACACCCCATTTTTAATAATATTTCTTATATTGTTAAAAATACTTTGGTATTATACAAATGTAGTGAGGTTTTACCCACTCAAGTATGTTTCAAATTATGTTGTCATGGACATATTAATATTTGAAAATCCTTTAAAATTTTATATTGTAAAAGCACCAGACAATTTACAACTAGAGTTAATTGATTTGCAATCTAACAATGTATATAATATAATTTTGATGAAAATAATTTAATTGCATTTTATTCAAATCTACTAAAAAATAAATTTCCCAATTTAAGAAATTTTGCAAAATCAACGGTTTGTATTTTTTCAAGCACCTATTTATGCGAACAAACATTTTCAAGAATGAATTTCATAAAATCAAAATATAGAACGAGGTTGACGGATGAAAATTTACAAAACTTGTTGAGGATCTCAGTATCCCAAACACAACCGGATTTAAATGAATTATCAAACAATATTCAAGAACAAAAAGCGCATTGAATTGAATTGACGAACATCTACGTACAGCCCTGAAGATGTCCCTTGAAACAGTGGACGAAACGTTGGCAATTACGTAAATCCAGCTTTAACTTGCTATTACCAGGGTAATCAAAAAACGAGAACTAATATGGTGGGGATTTCCTTAATTTTATCAGGTCCTTTTACACTCCAACAATCTGTATTATTTGTGTACTGGTTACAATAGTATTAACATCCATCAAGATGCCAAAAGGAAGAAAATGTGTAAGTACAATTTTAAGTCAATTTGTGAAGAATTATAATAATTTTACAACAGATGGGCGTTTGTCATTTTGTAAATACTGCGAAGTTCATGTCACTGTTATAAAAAAGTTTCAAGTCACTCAGCATCTTCAATCCGGAAAACATGCTAGCAATAAAAATCGCAAAAGAATAACGAAGGCAAGTGTTAATTTCTAATTTACTCCGGCATGGACCTAAACGCAAGGTATTTGGTGAAGAACTTTGTACGGCTTTTATTTGCGCCGACATTTCATTAGCTAAATTAACGAATGAAGTTTTTCGCAACTTTATGGAGAAGTATGCATAAGAAAATATTCCAGATGAATCGACGTTAAGGAAAAAAAAAACATTTCCGAGTAATATAGAACAACACCGAACAAATTAAGAGAAAAGGTAAAGAATCATTCTATTTGGGTATCGTTCGATGAAACAACCGACGTAGAACAAAGATACATAGATAGCAAATTTTGTATTTGGTATATTAGGGGTTAATGAAGAAAAAGGTAAATAATATCTGCTGCTTTTAAAAGCAATGCGGGGATTACATATTTTATACTCAAACATGATACATCGGGCTCGTGTAACGCATGCTTTACATCGAGTAGCTGATTTAGTTCGTACTCTTTATCCAGACGTTAATATGGTGATATCGTGTGTGAAAAAGATTTTTCTTGAAGCTCCAACTCGTGTCCAGAGGTTTCGGGAAATTGCAGAGGACGTTTCATTTTCACCCGCGCCAATCATTATAAGAATTTGGGGAGCTTGGACCGACGCTGCTATATGTTACACTGAATATTTTGAAATTCTGAAGAAAATTGTTGATGAATTCGACTCTGAAGAAGCGCAGTGCATTGGAGAAGCACATATTGTTTTGAGAAAAACAAATGTCCGAGAAGATTTCATTTTTATTCCAGTTACTCTAGCGTGCATTTCGACTGCAACCTCTAGGCTAGAAACTAAAACATCGTTATTTTCGGGATAAAATAAAACAAATTCTAATGAATTTCAATACTTTTTATTTTACAGAGTTACGATCGTTTCACTCACCAGGAGCTTCGTCAGACATATAACTAACTTGTGGACATATATTTACATAAATATACCGTAACAAACACATGTTTTGGATGGTGAAGGAAGGGGTAGCCTTTATTATTTAAATGTTTATAAACAAAGTTTTACCGCGCTGTAGATGAAGATTTATATCAAATTTAGTTCATTACATTCGTTATTTTCTTTGTGATTCTGGCTGCGCCATCTAGAATGAATTGTTAGCACTGCTTTTGACCCCGCTTCGAGGGGTGGGATCTTACAGCATTATCCGTTTAGACGTGCGATAGTTTTGTTTCTTAGTGCATTCGTAAAGCGAGATAAAGCAACGCTATACCTTAATTTTTATGGTAATTTACGCTGTCAAGCGATTTAGAAAAGGGTGTGTGTGGTAATTAGTGGAAAGCTTGCTACCGTTAGTGAATGTGGACGTCTTTCTGTGAAGCAATTAGATGAATCAGGCTTGAGCTTTCTTTGTCCGACATCGGGATTTATATATTTTGCAACGAGGAAGACAGACAACCAAGCAAACAACGGAGACAGAAAATCAAGCAAACATCGTCTTGACTGAACATCTGGTCACAAGAAACGTACCAGATGTGGGTCCATCTACATGTATTTTAGAAAGACCCATCTTTTTTTGGTGAAACATAAATCTTCGTCGAATTTTATCTTCCTTTTTTTGTATTTGCTTTTATAACGATTTCCATTATTGATGCCAATTAAAACAGCCTATAGTCTAAGTTATATTCGTGTACATGTATATTTGGAAGTTTGGCAAATTATCACGCAATTCACGTATTTATTAAAAGAATTTATTTGATTATTATACAATTTCAAAATTAATTATCGTACATAAATTGTTTTAGAATTTATCTTTAAAATAATTTTGTATTTAAATAAATGGTTAATTCAGTTGATTTCACATTTAAGTAATTTTAGCGGCAACTTTGGGTAACATTCTTGAAATATATTGCATTTATTCTATAGGTGTACTAGAAGATTTAAATAAATTATAATTTCTGTTAAATTCATTACTTTTCTTGATACCATTTTAGTAATGCTTAGGTAATACACTGTGTATAATTACATTGTAAGGTTCCGCTACAGATCTGATGTAGAACTAGATTTTTGATCCTAGGTATAAGATAATTAGAAATAGCTCGAATAACTAAATTGTCATATTTTTTGTGCATTTTGCAGTTAAACTCAATTATTATATTTTTGGAGAATTTTGCTGATACGATAAAAATTTAATGTAGTATTTTTGTTTTATGTTCGATATATATTAGGTTGTAATATACCGAGTGTTCATTTTCAATTGTCATTCTATTATAATTCTATTATAACATAAATTCGTTTGCGGCTTGAAAGCCACTTTGTTAATACTTGTTTTTTTGTCAATATACTAATCAACTATTTTCGATTTCTTATTTTGAGTTTAGGTACCCCTCCTTTAGCTTAGTTCGATGTTTTGTTTCAATTTAGCAGTATGTAAGCGCATGTGCCTACGAATGCCCAACCCTTTTCTAAGTTTTCGGTCCCGGGCCTCTGTACGTAAAGCTATGTGTCGCTATCTACCATCTGTTTAGTCAATCCACGACCGTCTCCACTGACTAAGGGCATACACAATAAATAGAGGCTCACTTTTAAATCATGCGTTACTACTACCGATTTCGACATATTCCGAACTTTTTCATTACGCCAAGACTGCGCCTGCGCGCGCACGGTAGCACAGGCCCAGGTACTGTTTTGCAAAACAACATATTTTCTTTGATTGATGTGTCCCTGTCGCATTCAGACCACACAAAATATAAGAACTGAGACATGTTCGCTATATCTATTGATTCATAAAATTGAATACTAAAAAATTCACTTGAATATTGTGTTGTTAGAAAGCTGATTTTTTTCAATTTTTTGGTTTCTTCCACGCCTATTAAAACACTGACCAAATCAATTGCAGCAGGCCATATGAGGATTTCAGCGATTGTATGGGGTTTGGACATCTTAGCTACTCTGAATGCTACGAGATAAGATGCTTCAAGTACACTTTTATCAGTATAGCTTAACTTGCAAATAGAAGTTTGTTGATTTCTCAAGGTACGTAATTTTCTTTCAAAAAATTCCAAGGATTTCTTTTGATGAGCCGGATGTTTAGTTTCCAAGTGTTGAACTAATTTTGATGGCTTCATGCTTTCATCGGAGAGAAATTGAAAGCAAACAACGCGCTGTGACTTTCCATCCAATGAGATAAAACAAAGATATTTTTAATAATATAAAATATTATTAAAAACCTGGTGTGAAGAACACAACAGGTAGCGCCGAATTTACTTCTGCGCTCGGTCTGGATAATTACGGTGATAGGGCGAGGTGGTTCTTTTCTGCGAATGTGTCTGGAAATATCCTTTCTCCAGCAGGGGCGTACCGATGAGCTTGTAGAAAAGCGAAATACGTATCTACGTCTCTGGGGATAGGATATATTCGGACACGTTCACAGAAAATATTAATAGTGAACCTGCATTTGTGTTCTTCACACCAGATTTTTAATAATATTTTACATTATTAAAAATACCTTTGTATTATACAAAACTGGTGGGGTTTACCTACACATGTATGTTTCAATTATTCTGATACATTACACATGCGGTTAAGCCGTAGTATGAGTGAAGGCACAAACAAAATGCAGTTTTCTAGAGAGTTTAGCTGTGCTAACCTTTGGAAGGGCGTCGTTACTTCACATTAATTATGTGGACGGTATGCGAGGGACTTCGGCTGTCTGACAACAGGTAGCGCCGAATTTACTTCTGCGCTCGGTCTGGATAATTACGGTGATAGGGCGAGGTGGTTCTTTTCTGTGAATGTGTCTGGAAATATCCTTTCTCCAGCAGGGGCGTACCGATGAGCTTGTAGAAAAGCGAAATACGTATCTACGTCTCTGGGGATAGGATATATTCGGACACGTTCACAAAAAATATTAGTGGTGAACCTGCATTTGTGTTCTTCACACCAGATTTTTAATAGTATTTTATATTATTAAAAATACCTTTGTATTATACAAAACTGGTGGGGTTTACCTACTCATGTATGTTTCAATTATTCTGATAAATGAGATAAAACCTTAATTTAAATAACGTCATTGTACAACCTTGTCTTTTTCACTGGATGTACAAGGCTCACTTCGTTTTTATCACAAATTTAACTGTTTAGCATAAAAAATCAAAAAAAAAGCAAAAGCAGTTTCATGGTTGACCGCACACTAAAATAAAAGCACCAGACGCACGTTTCGTATTCGAAACTTAACCAAAGTTGTGCAATTGTAAGCGCCTCTTTTATACTAGTGACAGCAGAACTTGTTCAAACGCATTCATATGCATGTTCAAACATGCTCTCACAGCGAGTAATATAGAAGTATGTACGAACATGTATGTACACGTCATACATGTATGTTCGTACCTGTCGTTATAAACACAGCGACATAAAATAATAGGAATTGTCGTATTACATTTTTTATACTGTCGGTATTTTCTTAATGTATAAAATTAGTGCAATGTGATTATACAATATTAAATAACTTTTTACATTTATAATTACAGTCAAAATCAAATTAGTAGTAGTAAGATTTATTGTTTATTTACGTTTACTATTTTGGGGGTCGCGGAGCTAAGAAGGTTGAAAATTCCTGAACTAAAGTATTCAAATAGTAGAGTTGAAATAATAAAAAATATAGTAGTTAAACGTTAGCAAAACTTCAGAAAAATTGTTTCATCAATAAATTAAACGTAGTGCTGTCCAAAAATAGCTATCAAGCACTGAAGAATATCAGTGAGGTGTTGCGAAATAAAACAACCCTTAATGAAAAATGAACATTTAAATGACAGTAACATTGTAAAATATGAATTTGTTGCGATAGTGTCGTGTGAAGTCGAGAGAGTTTTTCCATAGTACAAAAATATTTTAACTGACAATAGGCGCAAAATCATTTTTAAAATTTGTTATGTGACGTTGTAGTAATTATGTAATGTAATTAAAACTTGTTTCTATAATTTTAATAATTTTTAATCTAAAAAAATTGTTTGTGAGTTTTAAGGAAAAATAAAAATGTCTTAATATAAAAAATTAGTATTTTCTTTATGAAAGTGTTTTTTTAGTGCATATTCTGAATGTTTTTGGTGGATATTTGCATGCATATTTTGAAGTTGGAAAAATGTGACGTTTATTTGACATTTGTAGATTTCAATAGGTAATTAAATTTTTTAAACGTAAGAATGAGTGTTATATTTCAAAAAAGCAGTTCAATTTCAACTAATTCATTGTAGTAACGGAAGTAACAATTGTACTATGAATTTTAACATCTATGATACAAATTAAACAGAATTATCTAATGGTATAAACTTGTGATACTGACAGGTAACTAGTAAAAATAAACTAATTAATACGGTGTTTTGATAAATTGATGTTTACAAATGAGTAACAAATAATTTTAAGAACATAACATGAGAGCAAAATGAATTGAGGTAGTTGGAGGCTGCGGTTCGTAGATCGTATTTCGTGAATTATATTCACAATATTTTTCTGTCAAATATTTAATGACAGACAGTCAGTGTGAATTATTAATTCTTTCAATACAATTTAAAAAAAAAAAACAGTATAATCACATTCAGAATGTTTACTCAAGAACAAATGGTGTTCATTTTAGAATGTTACTTTCGTAACGGTCGACGTTTGCCAAACGGCGAATGGTATTATTCAATAGAAATGTGCAAGGAAGAATTCCAACTACGTTTTCCTGAAGTTGTTTTAGTAAATAAGAACTTTTCTCGTGACCTATTATGAGAATTATAAATAACTTTAGAACAACTGGGTCTGTAAAAAGACAATGGAAAGGGGGAAGATCTTCTCGAGTTAGGACCCAAAATGTTGTTAATAATGCAAGAAACGCAATTAGAGAACAACCTACAACATCTGTCAGAAGACTGGCACAACAGTTGGATATAAGTTATGGAACCTGCCGCAGTATTCTTAAACGCGATATTGGTATGCATCCTTACAAGGTTCAATTGTATCAAGAACTATTGCCGCCAGATTACGTTCGAAGCAGTGGCGGCTCTTGATGGCGTTCGATGTGAGCTGCTGCACGGATGAGACTGCTTCGTTTAAGCTTTCATATATACAGAGAAGCAAATAGCCGTACCGAAATCTTCCGAAATAGTTCGAAGTTGTCTCATCCGTGCAGCAGCGCACATCGTACGCCATCAAGAGCCGCCACTGAGTTCGACGAGTTGCCTATTGTCGTTTCTTTAATGCAAATCTTAACGACGACGATGTTTTGGATAAAACGTTTTTCACCGACGAAGCGTGGTTTCACCTGAACGGCTACATAAACGCTCAGAATATGCGTATGTGGGCAACAGACAATTCGCCTTATTATAGGGAAACAACGTTGCATCCTGTAAAAATAGGGGTTTGGTGTGCCATGTCACGTAGAAGGCTTATTGGTCCGATCTTTTTCGAAGGAACTATAAATGGTGAAAGATATCGCAATAATATACTGGAAACATTCATAAATCAACTGCATGATGACGAGTTACAGTTAGGTTTCTTTCAGCAAGATTCCGCACGACCACACACTGCCCGTGAAACAATAAATTATTTACGTGAATTTTTTGATGAAAGAATTATTAGTGTTGACCGTTTCCCGCCAAGATCGTGTGACTTATCTCCTCTGGATTACTTTTTATTTCCATACTTAAAAAACTCTATTTTTAAAAATCCAGTGCATACAATAGACGATCTACGGAACAATATCGTGCGACAGTGCGAGTTAGTAGACGGATTTATTTTACAAAAGGTTTTTGAAAACATGAAGCGGCGCGTAAATTTATGTTTGAATGCCGAGGGACAACAGTTTCAACAATTATTGTACACTTTTCAATAAAATATAAAACATGACATTTGTATGACATTTTATAAATATTTTAAGTTGTAAATTAAACTTGTATCAAGGAGACATTTAAGTGCTGTCAGTAAGATTTATTTACTTTATAATTCACGAAATACGATCAGCGAACCGCAGCCTCCTACTATCTCAATTCATTTTGCTCTCATGTTACATTCGCATGAAAAACGAGTGCACCTAAAATGTTTTAATGTAAATAGCATTTGCAACTGGCAAATGTTGCAAAAGAATATGCAACAGATCTTGAAAAAGCAAAAGTTTTAAGTAAATTTAAAGATGGTGAGTCTGTACGAGCAGTTGCGCAATATTTTAATGCTGCTAAATCCACTATAATGAAGATTAAGAAACATTGGGAACTTGAAAAAACTACATATAGAAGAGAGAAGTGGAACAACTGGGTGAAATGCTAACGATGACGTTCCACTTATTAATTATTTGAGGGAAAATCCGTTCCATTCTGCAAGAAAAGCTACAGTTGGAACTAATTTCTTAGTTCCTTTTCAACTATTTGTAGAATAATTAATGAGTCAGAAATAGGAACTTATTCCGTTGCTAAAAAAGATTTCTAACAATGGAGTATAAAAATTCAAGATTGATTTTTGTTCATAATTACGTTTATTAAGATGCATAGTTTTGGAATAGTGTTGTTTTCACCGATGAAAAGACCTTTCAATCAAAATACTAGATTTGAAGGGCAATACGTACATAAGTGTTTTATAAAGTATGGGGCGATTTTCTATAACGTTTGGGCCTGGATAAGTGTGTACGAAGCTGGCGACTTGTGAAATATTGGTCAATGGCTGAATTTTAAACACACACTATATTAAAAATAAAAACAGAATACACTAAATGAATACACTAAATAACAATATTAAAACTATAACAATAATAACATTTATTTATATTCGCATTTATGTAACAATGTTTGTATATTTATTTTACATTAACTAGCCCGTGATTACTGGTTGAATGCATACTCTCCTTCCTTGACTCTCCTTCCTTATATATCGGCCACCGTATTATTCTGGAAGTTCTCTCGACTTGTTGTCGAACGTCCGAGAGACTTGATGACGTCTCATCGATCACTCATATCACATATCACTTCTTAAAGAAGAAGTTTCGTCTCGAAACATGTCATGGTTTGGTTCCCTCAAACAATGACGAAATCAGGTAGGACCTATGTTGCATTGCGACGTCATATCGAAGTAACAGTCCACGGTCTTATCTTGTCTTCACTTATTATTATTAATTTTATTATTATTTTTTGTTTTCTTTTAAGGGAATATTCCGGTCGGTAACTGCATACCAGAATTTTCATACCAGTATGTTGGAATATTACTTCTAACTTGCTTCTTACAATTCTCCAATTCAGGCGGTCCAATAGACAACCCAATTTTGGACTGCTAATTTCAGAATGTCTTGTAACATTTGTTCGCGTAAATGGACCAGGGCCTCCCATAAGGCACGATAGGTTGGCTTCAGGCTTGACAGTTCTTTCGTGACCAAATAAAATATGGGCTGTTCTTCATTTATTATTTGGAGACTCTTCTAAAATTGCTGGTCTTTGCTGCCTAAATTTTTTGATTCTGCTAAATCTCTCTTTAAATTCCTTGGTAATTCCTTTGGCCATTCGCAGATCTCGAGCTACGCAAGGAGCAAGCGCGTTGTTTGGTGGCACCGTGAACAAATCTTGCTGTTTCTTGATGGTCACCACAAATCGAGCTTTTCTCGAACTAGAATACTCCATAAAGTCTTGTCATAGCTCTCCTTCATTCTGTTACTGGCATCTTGGATATTATATCTTACTTGATCATGAATATTATCCAGTCTTCGTCTGAGAGTGCTGACATAATCTTATCCAGCAAGATCTTCACCAGACTTGCTTCCAAACTTCAAATCACAGGGCAATCGCAGGGAGTTCCCTTCCGAATAGCACGTTTGCTGGTTATTGGCCAGTTGCCAGTTGTATTGGCCCGGTATGCCATTAGGAACAATGGCAAGGTTCGTCTCAATATCTCTGATGTTCGGAGACCACTTTGGATAAGTGTCGGATCATGGTCATGTTCATTCGCTCTACCATCCCATCTGATTGTGGGATGCAAGGGAGTTGTTCTCGTCTTTCGTATACCCAAAAGTCCACACATCTTTTGGAACAGACTGGACCCGAAATTTCACTCTTGATCGGAATGAAGTTCCAGGGGTACACCAAAACGGCTGACGAACTCTTTCACAATCACGTCTGCTACAGATCAGTCTCTTGATTTGGTAGAGCATATGCTTCAACCCATTTGGTAAAATAGTCCATGACCACTATTATGTATTTATTTCCTTTGTCGCTTTCTGGAAAAGGGCCGACAGCATCTATGGCGATTCTTTCAAATGCGGTTCCCACATTGTATTGGCGTATGGGTGCACGTCGACGTCTCTGGGGACCATTACTTCCGGCACAATTAGCACACTTTCGACACCACGCTTTCACATCTCGTGAACAATTCACCCAGTAAAATCTCTGGTGCACCTTCTCCAGTGTTTTTTGGACGCCAAAATGTCCTCCACGTCTGGTTACGCAGTAGTTTCTCTCTGGTTTGAACAGAGTCTTGCTGACGTATCCAATGACTTTTTCTTGCCCATCTTGGATCTAGGAGAGTAGACCACCATTGCCGACGTTGCTAGCATCCATATCCAGAATAAATCTTCCAGATGGTAGTGGATAGCTTAACACTGGAGTACTTATCAAAGTTTTATTAAACAAGTCAAAGGACGCTTGGCATTCGTTGTTCCAACTGAATGCTCTATTTTCTGTTAGGTGGGTAAGTGTCATGGCAATGTTAGAGAATCCAGGTACGTAGCGTCGGTAATATGTGCATAATCCCAAAAAGCTTCTTAGCTGATGTTTGTCTTGGGTACAGGCCATTTTTTCCACAGCTCTTATTTTTTGTGGATCCACAGCAACTCCTTTACCGGAAACTACATGTTCAAGGTAATTTACCTCTTTGCGGAAAAGGTGACACTTCTTTAGACTTAATCTCAGGTTGGCATCTCGTAACCTCTGGAATACTACTTCCAAATTTTCCTCGTGATCTTGAAAGGTCTTCCATACTACAATCACATCATCAAGATACACCAAGCAAGTATTCCATGGCAGTCCTCTAAGTACAGTGTCCATGAGTCACTCAAAACTAGCTGGGGCGTTGCGTAGTCCGAATGACACGACTCAAAACTGCCTGAGTCCCGTGCCTAAACTGAAGACAGTCTTCTCTTTGTCATCTGCTCTTCAAGTCGAGAGTGGAGAACCATTTTGCTCCTGCCAGGGCTCCTGCTAGTGTATCATCTATTCTTTGGAGAGGATAACTGTCCTTTTTGGTCACACTATTCAGATGACGATAGTTCATGCAGAATCTGGTAGATCTATGCTTCTTCCTGACAAGGACCACTGGTGAAGCCCATGAACTACTCGAAGTTTCAATTATTCCTTGGCTTTCCATATCTTGTATAATTTGGTCGGCTTCCTACCGTTTTGCCAGTGGTAACCTTATTGGTCCTTGTCGTATTGGACTTGCGTCGCCGATATTTATTTGGTGCATGACAATATTTGTTCTTCCTTTCGTACCACTTTCAGTTTAAAAGACGTCTTTATAAGGTTTGATTAGATCCTTAACTTGGATTTGTTCTCTCTTCCTTAACCCTTGACAAGTTGGGTCGATTATCTTGGACAGTTTCTCAGGAACCTGCACGAATCAATTCTTCTTTGCCTCTACACGATGAACGACGGCCGACACTAGTGAACACCACCCCAGAATAGTACTCTTCTTCAATGAAACAGGGTAATAGTTCACATTCATTACCCTTACCAGTACAGTCTTCTGACAGCATTCGGCATCAGCTTTCGGTTCCAATATTGTAACATTTCCTTCCAGATAATCACCTTCCATACAAGCCGTTAAAAATGTCTTACTTCTTGCATCCAGAACAACATTCTCTGCTGTAATTTCTTGTACATTCCCACAGACTTTCCCATGAAGAAATAATTCTTCATTATTTATCTTTAAAAGGCCTTGTTTCATGTTTAACTGGAAGCCGTAGGTGTTCATGATATCTAATCCCAAGACTATTTCTTCCTCTATGTCAGCCACCAGAACACGAAGTCGGATTATGTTGGTCCTATGATAAAATAGACATCTACTTCACCCGCCACAGAAGCTGCTTCTTCAGTTGCTGTCTTAAGCCTCCATTTGCTAGAAAGTAATTTTTATTCCTGAAAATCAGATCGAGTCGTACGATGGTTTTCGTCGATCCAGTATCTAGCAAGCAAGCATAGGTCCTTCTTTCCAAAAGAGCGTCCACAAACAAGTTGGTTTGATGTTGCAAAGATGCGACTTTGGCAGTCCTTGGGGCTTCCGGATTCTCAGTCGATTCTTTCTTGGTCCTCTTACCACATTTGCTTTGAATGTGACCGTTTTGTCTACAATTCCAGCATGGGCGTGCACTTTTATTTGGTTTAATCTAATTTAGGATTCGACTAACCATCCGCTCCATGAACTCCTCAATTTCCTGTTTGTCGTATTGCGTCAGGTGAATCGCCCATGACGTCTTTCCATCAAAGGTTGGTGACTTGATTCTTGTCTTCGAGATAGCAACAGATTTTTCTTTTATTTCAATTGGCCACCATATCACTTCTTCGCTGGCCTGTTTGAGACCCGAATGACTCATGGTCACAGATAATTTCATCCGAGCTGTTATTTCCTCTAAAAGTCTAGAATGTTCTTCTAGAAGTTTCAACTTTTTCCCAATTTTCTCCTCTACAGCAATAAAAACTTCCTCTTTTAATGTTTCAGTGTTTTTTTTTAGTCGCTGTTCTAGAACTTTCCCCACTTCTTCCAGACTTTTTCGAGGTTTCTAGAATTTTCTAGTAATTTCTTTCCAGATTTTTCTCGAGGAGGAAATAATTCTCTGGATCCTCACCTTCTTTGGTTAACGCAACTCCATGTCGTTGCTGGAGGATTGCCATTTTGCCGGTTGTATCCTCATCCCTCTCTAATTCTCGTTTAAAATCAGTCACTTTTAATTCACTTTTAATAGAGTTTCACTCTATTCACCATCACCATATTTAAAATAAACGTCTTTTCGCACTGTATATTTATTTAAACGAATATTTATTTAACACTTAATTGTCTACTTAGTCCGTTATTTATTAATTAACTTCACACCGACACTACTGTAAGATATTTTTTTTTCGAGTAGTTAAATAAAACTAACGGTAATCTAAACAGACACTATATTAAAAATAAAAACAATGCACTAAATGAATACACTAAATAAGAATCTTAAAACTTTAACAGTAATAACATTAATTTATATTCGCATTTATGTATCAATGTTTGTATATTTATTTTACATTAACTAGGCCGTTATTACTGGTTGAATGCATCCTCTCCTTCCTCGACGGCTTATAAATCGTCCACCGCATTATTGTGGATGTTGACTTGTTGTCGAACGTCCGAGAGACTTGATGACGTCCTGTCGATGACTCATATCACAATATCAAAATGAAATCCGCTACCTTTGTAACTGTTTTTCTGCCATAGTAGGAATTCCGTTTTTCGGCTCAAAGATTGACACTACGCTTTTTTATTATCAGTAATTAAAGTGAATTTCCTACTGTGTAGAAATTGAAAAAAACGTTTCATTCCGAATATAATACTATACGTTTCTCTATGAATTTGACTCCATTTATTTTGTTGATAATTTAGCAAAGTAAATCGGCCTTTCTGCATCATTTTCGAACTTCTGTGACAGAAAACAGCACCGGCGCCATATTCGGGTGCACCGGCGCTATATTCGGGTTCATCGACAATTAAAGTAATGGGTACAACATGTGGATTAAAATGTACAAAAAAATTATTGGATTTGAAAAATATTTTTAATATTGTCAAACGATTGTTAACATTCACTATTCCACACCCATTGAACGTCTTTCTTAATTAGATTATATAATGGATGGAATATTGTAGCTCTATTTGGAATAAAGCGATTATAATACTTTATTGCCCCTAAAAATGACCTAAGTTGATTAACGTTTTGTGGTACTGGATTATTTTCTATTGCTTCAAGCTTTTTCGAAGACCTATGAAGTTCTTTTGAACTAATGTCAAAACCTAAGTATGCGATCGAATCGCTAAAAAATATATATTTATCAATTTTTACTGTTAACCCACATTGTTTTAAAATTTGTAAAACTTTTCCAAATTTGTCATATGTTGGCTATTATTCTTAGCTGTTACCAGAATATCATCGAGAAAAACGCAAACTTCGTCAACATTCTGGAAAATTTGGTCCATGATACGTTGAATATGTCCCTGTGCACTATTAATTCCGTGTGCAAGATGATTATAAATATATAGCCCTTTATGCGCCGAAATGGTTGTAAGTTTTGCATATTTCGGATTCAATACCATTTGTTGATATGAAGAACCCAATTTTACAAAATTGCTTAGCTTACACTAATTTGGCATATAAATCATCAATCCTAGGAATTGG
The DNA here is from genome assembly GCA_935421215.2 of Melolontha melolontha. Classification (NCBI taxonomy): domain Eukaryota; kingdom Metazoa; phylum Arthropoda; class Insecta; order Coleoptera; family Scarabaeidae; genus Melolontha; species Melolontha melolontha. The sequence goes on from OW285240.1 coordinate 52,672,193, forward strand.
ATGCTTATCAGGAACTAAAAAAGGATTATCTAATTGTAATTTTGTAATGCGTACAGACCCATCACTTTTTATAACAGGTATATATGAGGATTATATAAACAAACATCACATCAAAAAAACTTTATTAGTTGCTGAGATCCAAGGATGACTTCATTATGCCAAGTATATTAGGGTAATGCACTAACGTGTTGACGCTGATGTTATAATGAAGTTACAACAAGTATCTCCTTCGTCAATCAATGATGCAAAAAGTGAACCGCAGTAATGTGAACACAACAGTTAAAATAACGAAGACTATTTACTTATCTATTGTTGATGTACATGGTAGAGTGATTGATAAATAGATTAATACATTTTATAATAGTAACTTAGTAAAAAGCATTTGTACGATAATAAAGTATGTTTTTAAAAAGTCAGTGCTTTGAATACAAAAAAAAAATACTATAAATTTACATTTTTTTAAATGTTAGTCCTTCTTTTATTCTGTCTTTTATTGCTTGACAAGATTTGAAATATGTGTATTAATTCTTTTATTTTTAAGAGTTTTATGTAGTTGAATAAATGACAATTTATTAATAACGCTAACAGTGTTTTTATTTACGATAAATACATATTGTCCATTATTTTCCTCTAAGCTTATCGAAAAAGTGAAATAAGCCCAGATGTTACAAGTATACGTTAATGGTCTTCCATAATCCGACATAATTGGTTATTCCTTGCTGACGACATCTAGCGAATTAACAACAGCTCAGAGACATATTTCATTATGAATATATATCCATCTGTGGCTTAATTTTGGAGAGAGATCAGCCGGCCGACCATCACATCGTGTCAGTGGCGGCGTTAGAGGGGTGGGATGAGGGGGCGTCCTCCTTCGGGCTCTGCATCTGAACGCTACTAATCTCTGTGTATTCTGCGAGTGTTCCGTGTGTAAATTGGTGTATCATAAATGGGTAGGACGCGTTACTAGCCACAATTACATCGTAAATCCCCAACGGAGAGCTCCAACCCTTATGCCGTTCAACGACGGATGCCATCAAAACAGTTAAATCCGATTACTAATGAAGATTACTTCAAGCTTTCGTGTGCGAAGCTCGAGTGTTCTCCTCATTGCACAGAACGTTTCTGATAATGAATGGTGGGGGTAATGTTCGAAAGGATAACCGGCAAAGAGGAAAATTGAAGGTTAGAGCGCAGAAAAAGTGGTCGTCTGTGTAAACAACAATTAACTTTCAAGGATAACGTTCCTATTCGCAAACGTCTAGTCAGTCAAATTTTAGAAATGTTTTCAACTTAAAATTAGTAATTTTCATTCATTTTTATGTGCTCTCGGAGATAAAGCGCCTGATGCAATTTCGGAATTGAATTTGAGTAAAATTACTGTTTTATTTAGAATGTCCGATTTATCCTTTATTAATATAAAAGCATTCTACCCTGGCATTAAATATATATTTTTATACTTCCAAAAGTTTTTTTAATATAGTAATTAATGAATATTCGCATTTTATGTCGTGTAGAATAAAGTGATTTTATATACGAGGGGAGATCAGTTCCTCGAAGCCAACCTTTGTGAGTTGGGGTGTTATGTTGGTGAAACAAAATACCTCAATTTTTTCCGCCTAATATTAACTCGTGATTGTGTGTCTTTAACAAAAAACCCTTTACCTTTTGGTGCTTGACAAAGGAAATTAAAGACAATTCTGCTTAAACAAGTTTCATGCATTACTTCCGAAATAGTATTTGCGATTTTATCCGAAAGTGTACAATGCGAGTCATGCATACATACCCGAGGTATGTATGCATGACTCGATCGCGTTAGTACTGAGAGGCGAGTTAGATGTAAACATGCTTCCTCGACGATGCAGCTTGTTAAGTGTGGTTAGTGTAAATCAATTCATTACCGATTTCTTACATTAGAATATGCTAGTATTATTATAAAATGTGTTCTTTGTAAGACTAACATTTTACTGTACGACATTTTGGCTTGTAAACAATGTGTTAATAACAAACACTACCTGTTAAATGCGAAACGTGAAATATGATATGGAAAATTTTTAAGTTGCATTCGTTTCGGTCGATAATCCAATTTAAGCAACAGTATCGTTTTGCTGTCTTGCCCTAAATGTAATCGTTTCGGCCGGATAATTCTTACCTGCGGGCAGATCTTGCGCCCCCACAGATCTTAATTAAATCATTCATAAAACCAATGTTTAAAGAAATAATATTTATTTACATATCTAATTACACATGCATGTATTAACTTAAAAACTATAGTAATGCGATGTTAATTTTGCATAATGCAGTCTATTTAACTGATTTGTATTGTATTGCTCAATTTTGGGCCTGTGCGTTCGTGAATTTTTTTGTTTTAGTTTCTGTACACTTTGAATTAGAATATAAATTTCACTTTGATAGTGGCACAATACTTCTATGAATATAAAAATATTAGGGTGATGAAAATTAAAAAAATTATTTAAATGCGAGTGAAAACTTTCACATGCTTTCGCTGTTCGGCAGCTATTTGTCAACTTAGCTACCAAAATATCAGGAGGAAATGTAGAATTATATTTGATATATGTTTCAACTAGGTAATCAACAAACTTAGTCAGTTTATCGTTATCTGGTTGAACTTTTTGAACGTTTAATTCAAAAGCTAGACAGTCGCCAACACTTTCAGGATCTGTAAATTAAATAAATTAATTAAATATCAAGTATACAGTTACAGATATGTAAATTATTTACATGTCTGTTTCATAATTAAACAAAAGCGTTATACGGCATAATAACGTATAGATATATTTAAAACCTTTTTTGTATATTTACCGCCATCTGGCTCGTTTTTGAAGGACTACACCCGTATTGTTTTCGTTTCGTACCAGCTTAGCGCGTCAAATGAAAGATCGCTTTTTTCGGTAAAGTCTCTTTCATCCGTCAGATGTCACTTATTAAATAATTGCCACCTGATAGGATGAGATTTGCTTTATCTAATAGGCGGTTCGGCTAAATGTCATATACAGATACAGATCTATTTATAAAGATTTGTATCATTTGTATACATTGCTTCATTAGCTTAACTAACGACGCCTATAGATGGCAGAAACATATGTCTTAAGCAGAAGTAAATGCTGAAAATACGAGGTATTGTCCAAGTATACAGTTACAGATATGTAAATTATTTACATGTCTGTTTCATAATTAAACAAAAGCGTTATACGGCATATTAACGTATAGATATATTTAAAATCTTTTTTGTAGAAAATATATAGCCCAAGTATCGTATGATCAATAAGTCTTTGGATCGTTATTGCCGTGGAATTTACGAGATATCTATGAAATTATTTATTTCAATTAGTTTTGACATTTATTTGATAACTTTCAAGTTTCAAATCATACTACAGTAATGGAAATATAGGTGAAAATGGTAATTGGGTTTATTCACCTCGTTTATGTTTGAATGAGTTCCGTGAGAGATTTCCCAACTTCGCAATAATCGAACGAGATTTTTTTCGGCAACTTCAACGAACTGTGTACAAATTTGAAGGAACTGGTAATATCAGCGATAGTGTTCGATCTGGTAGAAGACGAGCTAGAAATGATGATGTTATTGATCTGGTTAGCCAACGCATGCAGGAAGAACCTACTTTATCCTTGCGTAGATTGAAACAAGAAATCAATTTAAGTTATGGGACGTGTCCAACCATTGTTAAACATGACTTGAACATGTTTCCTTATAAACTGCAGATGTGTCAGAAGTTACTGCCACCAGATTATCAGAAGAGAGTACTGTACCTGGTTTAATGACCATATGAATAACGATATCCTTGATTTAACATTTTTTACAGACGAATCTTATTTTTACCTATCTGGATACGTTAATAAACACGTTATGCGTATGTGGAGCGAGAATAATCCTAATTTTCTAGTGAGGCTTTACATAGTCCTAAGATTGGTGTTTGGGTTGCAATGTCCCGTAGAACGGTAATAGGGCCAATATTTTTTCAAGATACCATAAACGCTGAAAGATATATAAATCAAATACTTGATCCTTTTATCAATCAATTGCACGATGATGAACTTCATAATGGATACTTTCAGCAAGATAACGCGAGACCGCATGTTGCGAGTTGTTTCGAGTAACCATGGAATATTTACGTCAATTTTATGATAAAAGGTTAATATCAGACGGACGTTACCCACCTAGGTCTTGTGATTGGAGTCCTTTAGACTACTTCTTATTCTCATTGCTTAAGAATAACATTTTTAAAACTCCAGTTCATACTTTAGGTGAATTACAAGAACGTATTATTGAAAACTGTCTCACAGTAACACCTGATCTTTTAATTGAAGTTTTTAATAACATGGGCCGACGTGTTAACCGGTGTATTCAAGAACAGGGAAGACATTTTCAACATCTTTTATAATTTTTATTGTAAAAGTGTACCTACCTGAATGTTATTGTTTCATTGTGGGAGTTCTTTTCTTAACTGTAATAAGCCTTATTTTTTTTTTATTAGTTATTAAAACTTCGTTTATTTATAAATGCATTCTGTAGTCTCTATAAATGTTATTAAATATAACATACTGTCGTGAGAAAAAAAAAACGGGACAGTGTCAAAATCGTTATGTCATTTTCCTTTATTTTTTAGCGTTGTAATAAATTTTAAAAAAATGGAGGGAAGAGGATAATTTAAAAAATAATTTCCGCACGTAACAAAATTTCGAATACGCAGGAAGACGAAACATTAGTTATTGAGATTAGGCACAACCCTTTCAAAACATTAAAGGAAGCTATAAGAACAACACAATTTCCTGTCTCATCTTGTAACACAATGGTTACAAGAGAATGAAATTTAAACGTGAGATATCCAGCCCTACGTCCTTATCTAAATCCCATTGAAAATGTATGGGGATTAATGAGATAGAGCTTCTACCCAGGAAGAATTTTGGGAGATTGTTCATAATGCTTGGCATCAAATTTCTACAAATTTTGTACAAAATATTGTCGCTTCAATGTCTACAAGATTAGATGCAGTTAATAATAACGGTGGAATGACGAAATACTAATTATTAATGTAATAATTATTTTAATTTAATAAATAATCTTTCTCTATCGTTTTTAGTAATTTTTATTTACATGTATGTTAAAAATGTTTAATAAATGTCAATAAGACACACATTTTTGATAATTCCTGATTTACTATCATGAGTGAAGATAGCCGCTTAGTAGTCACAATTTAAACCCACGCAGAAACAGTGTCCCGTTTTTTTTGCTCACGACAGTACATAAATTGTAAATAAATACCATAACCTAAAATCTATTTTATTTGTGACTTATGCGTACTTCCAGGTAATGAATCACAGAAGTAAATAATTTTATAGATAGCTTTACGTTTCATGGCTATCACGATCCAAAGGCTTCTTGATCATACGTTATAATGGATGTAAGTACACAGAAATTTCGAGGTTATGTCAGTATATCTGAGTTACAGATTACAGAAGTACAGTACATACAAACATGCATATAGATAAATACGCATTCCGTAATTTTCCTTTTAATATTTGAGTCACAGAATAAGAGAAAGGACATTTGAAAAGAAATTCGAATATCCGTTTTTTTTGCGCAGAATCGAAAATCTCCATTTTAAAAACCAGTGTATTTGACTATGGTTGGCCACAAGGATTTTATAAGAACATAGGATTGCTCGATCCCGCAATATTTTCGCGGCGTAGTGGGGAGCCATGACGTCACAAACGGACCAGGTTGAACGCGTTCGCTACTGTAAAGCACCTTATAAAATGTGTTTAGCTACTACAACAATTAATTATCGAGTTATATTAGTGCTATTATTATGGTATATAATATTTCATTTGATAATAACATATCCGTCAGTGTACTGTTATAAATATAATACACGTTTTTATTGCCATAAGTTTATACTTTGGTTTATAATTAAAAAAAAAACTTTTCCAACTTCAAATAAACACATTTATTAGGTACATAAACATAAATAAAGAAAGCCGATGAGCATGTATTCTCTATATAAAGCAAAAAATATATATTTTTCAAATAAAGAGTCAGTATATAGCAATGTTTTATTACGCAGTAATTAAATAAAAACGAATCAAGTAGTGGTTTTTCGCATTTTTTTAGCTAGTGTTCGTTGAGTGTCTGACGGTGTACTAGTAGAAAGCTTACGTTTACTCGATTTTTTAGCATTGTCAAGGGTTCTTTTTGTATTTAAATAATTCATACGGATAACAGTTCTTATTTACAAAATAATTTTATAATAACAAAGCACAAATTTTCTCGCTTTTTAATTTTTAAAGCTAGTCTTTTAACAACCAGTGTTTCTTTCCGCAGTTTGTTATCGCCATGATATATCTCAAAATATTTGTTCCACTGTTTCATGGTACTTAAGAAATCTGTTGAGGGCTTAATAAGACCACCATAAGGCTTTAATTTTATAAGTATAATCGCCGAGTTGGGGATAACTGTTTTTAAAATTCTTCGCTATAAAACCAGCAATGTACTCAAATGCATCGTCCGTTGTTTCTGGTGATTTTGCATCAGATATTTCTGAAATCCCTGATGAAAACGAGCTTCCATTGCTGCTTTGAGTTGCATTGCTGTCAAACTTCTCTTCCGGTAATTCAAGTGAAACTTTCGCTTGTTCCAAAACTGTGGCCACTACATATTCTTCAGGAACAGCTTCTTGTGTGTTCACCTTTAAAAAAAGTACAGCTATGTAGATAGGTACCTATATAATACTAGGAATATGTAAAGAATTAATAAACACATTTTATGTACCTGTGCTTCTAAAATACCAGGATTCTTCCCAAGAATAATCATTCTTATTCTTTTGATGGCTTCCAATGGAGATGGATGTTCATTCGGCCCTCGACATCTAAGCTGGAAGAAAACATTCTCCAAACAATCCTGATTAAGTTTATGAGTACATATATAATGTACATCTTCAAATTCGGTCTTCAAATCTCGTAAAAGTAGTTTCAACGATTCTATAGAAATTATTATTCCTTTCTGAAAAATTTGCAAAGTGTTTTTTCCTTCAGCTCTCATGTCAAATATTAAATCTCTAACTTTATTTAAGTGTTGTTCTTGGTCCTGTAAATAAATTCCAAAAGGGGATTTCATAGGGTCAGGGCCAGGAGATCTATTCACATGGCTATTAAAAATATCAAACCAAGAATTAATATTGTCTATTAACATTCCGACATCTTCAGCAAGTTTTTTATCAGGGCCTGGTTTGTATCGTAATAATGCCTGAGCGGTCTTATGTGATAACAATTCAGCCGCTAGTCTTACATTTTGTCTTTTACTCTTTTCAACTGTAATATGCTTTTCAGAAATTTTATAACAGGAATTTACTTCTACATTAGTTAATTCTATCAAACTTTCTAAAGGTTCTTTTCTTATCTCTTTCTTTCCAGCACTCAATATAAATCCTGTGTACAAAAACCAATTACGGAGAAGTTTCAGTAAATGGGGAGCATCTGCGAAAACATAAACATTTTTCTTGGTTTGCGGATGCTCGAAATAGGTCTTATTTATGTCAACGGACAACGCTTTCCAGAGACCAACATTAATGCTTCCGCAATCACTTACAATTGCAACACAGTTATATGATATTTTATGCAATTGGGTGATCAGATCCATTAACACATTCTTTGTCATCTTTTTGTCAAAGTCTAGATAGATAGGCTGTTTCCAAGTAGAAAATAAGCTTCTAACCATACAGACTTGCATTAAATTGTAAGGACCTAGCACCTGATCTTCACCAACACAATACTGTAAAGTGGTTTTAACTTTGACTTCATCAAAAGAAATGACTACAGTTTTCTCTCTTGCAGACATATTTTCTCCTGTTACCTTTAGAAAAGTTAGTACACCTTCTAAAACTCCCGGCGTTATTCTGATTTTTGATGCCCACTTTCTCAAAGATGACAACGCTGGCAACGGAAAATTAAGTTTAGTTCGCAAAAATATATATCATTTCTTGCTGAGGTAACGAATAGTAAATGCAACTGCAATCTCTTCAGTAGTTCAATTAACGCGTTTCTTTTTGTTTAGAAGAATAGAAATTTGATTTTCTGTTATGAGTTTTCTCAGTATTTTTACCGTTTCCTGTTTTTGTGCAAGTTTATCTTGCTTGTTCTTTCTTCTATAGTATAAATGTTGTTTTCTCTGCAAATTCAATTTGCGTTTCATAATTTCCATCTCTGTAGATAATTTAGTGTGACTTTCACGAAGCTCCGCATATTGTTTAGATAATATATTTTCTGCTGGGACAGTTAAAGGCTTATCGGTTTTAAATTCTGCTGTTGAAGACGCTGTTGACAGCTCACTTGCCGTTAAACATGAAGCTATCGTTTGTTCGGCAATCAATCTATTTACTTCTTCTTTCCTTTCATTTTCCTTTTTTCTTTTTAAATATGCTTCCCCTCTTGTCGCAACTTTCTTTATATCTTTGGACATTTGTGGAAGATTTACACTAGGCACAGCAGTGTATTTAAGCTGTTTTCGTACAGGTAACCCTAGCAATAATGACTATGTATTAGAATAATTTATCTCATAACGTATAAATACATTTATTACCTAATAATTCGTTCCGCATATCACGTTCATAATCGTTTGCATTAAAGTGGATTGAGCAAATTTGGCTAGTATTTGGATTCCACTTATCTGCTCGTTTGCAGCGCCTTATCCATTCTTTACAGACAGTATCGGATACGAAGTTTGTCGCCTTTGGAAAGTTGTGATAAACGATTTCTCTATTGGTAATTTTCGTAGAAATACGACTGTTATTACAGCCAACTACCGCACAACGACGTCCCGGCATTTCAGTCGCTAATTTACAAAGGGTAACGGCGAAAACTAAATTAAAACACTTTACTTTAATTCAAGCAACCCAAGACCTCAACTATTTATCGGTGCGACTGGTCCGTTTGTGACGTCACAGGAGGCGGAGTCGCGGCTCGATGCGAACAACACTGCCGGTATAGGGATCTGGCTATCCTATGTTCTTATACAATCCTTGGGTTGGCCAGTTGTTTATTTTATTTTGTTTTGTTTATGATGGTTCGGTCTTTTGTTATGTGTTTATTATTTTATCTGTGTTTGTAAGTGATATAATTAACGCTAAATAATAAATTAATATTGTTACGGTGGTATTGGATTTTATTCAACACTCTAATGTTTTGATAACTTTTCAATAATTATATATACATATTTATGTATACGGTAGTTTTTATATTCACGCGCTCGGCCCGACACTGATTTTTAAAATAGCGATAATGTCGTGATTGGCCCAGCTACTGATCAATGTTATTGGTACGAGATATCAAAAGATCAAAGGTGCCGACAGCTATGTCCTTTCTGTTATTCTGTGCTTGAGTAGTCAAATTCAGACGCTTAGGTTTAAATACGTGTTTAGGGTTAAATGTTCGTTTAAACATGTTGATAATACACTTGCGTTACTTTTAAACGCCATTTAATATAATTATGCTTTTAAATACGTTGATAATACCGGCCGTAAGCACTGTATGCGTGTGAGAAACATTTGCACGTGAAATTATTCTCGCCCAGTGTAAATAGCGGCTATACATCTTGGCACTCGACATCTCCACCTATTTTCACCACTTAATAAATTACCCACAAAATTAAATTTAAAATTATTAACTATAAGGAAAAGCTTTATCACGTTCTGTAATACTCTTTTCAATACTTAAATTTTCCATGTCTATACACATCAACAAAGCGGAACTTTTAGAACGCAACTGTATATAAAACTGATAGAATTGGCTGTATATCAAGGGTTAATGATTTTCGGAGAATTTGGTGTTATAATTTGATGTGAGCTCTAATAGTTAGTTACCCTGCGCGGCCGAATTTAAATTATTATTAAGTACTATTATTATGTTAAGTTTCGCACCAATGATCTTCCACCCACAAAATCACGAAAATGTCTATATGAAAAAGATTTGGCTTTATGCACCCAAAGCAAGAATTTAGAGGATGGAGAATTACAACAAAGCGAAAATCCGCAAGCGTTAGACGAATATTATAAGAAATTGTTCACCCTTCAAAATCCGAATCATGTGCCTTTCATTTGTGTAACAAAGAAGCCAATAAAGGGCGGCTGAATGTTGAATTTGGTGGTGGTCGGATCAATCACAATCCCCATCTTTAATATCTGGATGTAAAGTTAGAACGGTCTCTGACATTTAGGCAGAATCTCTATAAAACTAGTCAAAAGGTGAAGACCTGCAATAATATACTACATACACTTGCCAGCAATTCATGGGGAGCGAATGAGGGAGAGCTTGCGAAGGACAGCAACTGAACTGCCTTACTCTTGTGCTGAATACTGTGCTGCTGTCTGGTATCCAAGCTGTCACGCCGAACTAATAGATATTTAACTGTATCAGAATAATTGAACCATACATGAATAGGTAACCCCACCAGTTTTGTATAATACAAAGGTATTTTTAATAATATAAAATATTATTAAAAATCTGGTGTGAAGAACACAAATGCAGGTTCACTATTAATATTTTCTGTGAACGTGTCCGAATAGATCCTATCCCCAGAGACGTAGATACGTATTTCGCTTTTCTACAAGCTCATCGGTACGCCCCTGCTGGAGAAAGGATATTTCCAGACACATTCACAGAAAAGAACCACCTCGCCCTATCACCGTAATTATCCAGACCGAGCGCAGAAGTAAATTCGGCGCTACCTGTTGTCAGACAGCCAAAGTACCTCGCATACCGTCCACATAATTAATGTGAAGGAACGACGCCCTTCCAAAGGTTAGCGCAGCCAATCTCTCTAGAAAACTGCATTTTGTTTGTGCCTTCACTCATACTACGGCTTAACCGCATGTGTAATGTATCAGAATAATTGAAACATACATGAGTAGGTAAACCCCACCAGTTTTGTATAATACAAAGGTATTTTTAATAATATAAAATATTATTAAAAATCTGGTGTGAAGAACACAAATGCAGGTTCACTATTTATATTTATTTTATATTTACCTACTCATGTATGTTTCAATTATTCTGATACATTACACTTGTGGTTAAGCCGTAGTATGAGTGAAGGCACAAACAAAATGCAGTTTTCTAGAGAGATTGGCTGTGCTAACCTTTGGAAGGGCATCGTTACTTCACATTAATTATGTGGACGGTATGCGAGGTACTTCGGCTGTCTGACAACAGGTAGCGCCGAATTTACTTCTGCGCTCGGTCTGGATAATTACGGTGATAGGGCGAGGTGGTTTTTTTCTGTGAATGTGTCTGGAAATATCCTTTCTCCAGCAGGGGTGTACCGATGAGCTTGTAGAAAAGCGAAATACGTATCTACGTCTCTGGGGATAGGATATATTCGGACACGTTCAGATAAAATATTAATAGTGAACCTGCATTTGTGTTCTTCACACCAGATTTTTAATAATATTATTATTAAAAATACATTTGTAAGATATTTAACTTATCAATACAAGGAGAATCGTCACTGGTACTGTTAGATTCACACTTAGTCTGGATACCGATTCTTTCTAACATTGCCCTACCGAATATCAGACGTCTCGCTGCAGCACAGAACGAATGTGCTGAGATTGCTATTGATCTTCCTATACACGATGATTTGGAGAGCGTCTGAAATCTAGGAGACCGATTTGGTTGGATGCAAAAGTTTAGCACCTCAACAATGTGAATGATTACTGGATAGCCCTCCTCGAACAACACCCTGAATTGCGGAATAAAGATTTAATTTAGGAAATGGTCTCAATTAAATAGGTTCCGCACAGGTCGTGGAAGGTGCAACTCATGAAATTGGAAACTAGTTGGTACTAGCCTCTGCGGCTGCGGAAATGTGGAACAAGCTATGGCCCACATTATACACGACTACCTCAGAAGAAGTTTCCGTGGATGTACTCACAAGCTGAGCAAGGCAACTTCTGCGATACTGGTCTGGTTGAAAAATTTAGATATTAGTGAGTAAATTTAAATTATTTGTATGACCTTTTTTCTTGGCACAAAAGTGATTTATACACTAATATCTAATTTAAAAGTTTTTTTCGCTTCTCATACGAAATAAATAAATTATGTTAAGTGTCTGCAACATTCCACAAAATGTGGTAGACAATAAAGAGTTTCAAAAGTTTTGAGTAGATATATTTCAGAATGGAAATTACCAATAAGAAGGCAATTACGCTATAATTTGCCGCGGGTGAAAAACACGATTACACATGTTGTAAAGATAGAGTTAAAAATTAAAATATGGCTGACGGTCGATGAAACAAAGGATGCAAAAAAAAATATGTCCTAAATGTGAAAGTACGCACTTCCAAAAGCGATGAGGCTTCCTTGCCTCTTCTTTTTTTTATTTATTTTTATTTATTATTATTATAGATTCTAGATGTTTAATATTTGAGGTAAGTTTAGTTATTAGTTTAGCTAGCTTTTCGTTTGATTGAATTGCAATTTCAATGTTTTTAAAAGAAAATATGGTACCTACCTTCTTAAAATTAACATCGTAAGTAAAGACACGTGTTTGAACGATCTAGCTCGAATCAGGATCTGATTATGTACTATATCTAGCGCTTTGTTTAAGGAAAGCTTGCTGTTTTCGAATTTGGAAATAGCTTCTAAAACAATTAAATAATTTTCGGAAATTTGTTCTATTTGTGGATGAATTTCGATATCTGAAAACAGCTGCTGGCTTAATGAAATTGCATGAGCTTTTTATAAATTTAATTTAAAAATACAAGGTTCATCAATGTGAAAATATTTCTCGTAAAATATTACAGCTTGAAACAACTTTCCCTATTTTGTTACTATTGGCTGTGGTGGTTTAGGAATGCACGAACAAGAATATTTAGGTTCACGAATGCGTTTTGGAAATTTAGTAAAAACTTGTTTGGTAGAAACCATTAAGTGATCTACTTTTGGATAACTGTCTCTAATAAATTCTGATACAAGATGAAATGCATGAGGCAAACACGTTACATGAAGCAATTTAGGCAAAGATTGTTTTAGTAACTTGCCAGCTTTAACCATGTTTGAACCGCTATCTGTAACCAACATTACAAATTGGATTGGCAATGTATTGAACTTTCCAACAGTATTTTTTATGGTTTGAACTATCGATTCCATGTGTGCCTTCTGTAATACTGTACTAATTATTACTCCATAGCTATATGAGTGTTTACAAATTATCTAAACACTCATATAGCTATGGAGTAACAACTAGCATTTTCAAACATTCAAATCTGACATCTGCTCTCAAAATATTGACATCTGCTTTCAATAACTGACATCTACTTTCAAAATAGGCATCTGCTTTCAAATCTGACGTTTGCTTTCATAACTGACACCTGCTTTCAAAACAGACATCTAATTTCAATAACTGACATTTGCTTTCACTAACTGACATCTGCTATCAAAACTGACATCAGCTTTCAAAACTGACTTCTGCCTTCAACTTGACATCTACATTCAATAACTGACATCTGATTCATTAACACTATTACTTTATAATGCACTTCTAAATAGCTTGAACCTAGGTCTATTGTGGCTAAGTGGTAAAAGCGACAGTCCGGCAAACTGTAGACTCGAGTTCGATCCCAACATAGACAATATTTTTCAATTAAAAATTTCGTATGATTTGCTTTGTAATTTGTAGGCAGCAATGTTTACATCCCCAGTTACTCTGTAATTACATACATTCTAATTTGATATTTGTAAATATTTTATATAAAAGCCGAAAGACTCCAATAATTTATCAATTGTTATATATATATATATATATATATATATATATACATATATATATTGAAGAAGCGCTGAGATGCTGTGAAGATCTAAATATGAATAAATGAAATGAAAAAGTGTAATGAAAGTTGATGTTAATAAATTTGAATTTTTAATTGGGCGCCTTTTAATATGATAAATATATTTAGATCAACGCTATCTATATGTTTTATGTGCCAACTAGTCGTCGTAAGCATGAAGTGGTTAGAATGTGACTCTCTCTGGATCTTCGCTGGTAGAATGGTTGTTTATTCCTTTGTGATGTGTATAAATAAATAAATCTTATTTTAAATAACTCCTACAACTTAACACTAACAAATAAAAGAATGACTTAGTTAATAAAAATAATATAATTTATTGAAATAAAAAGGAAACTGTAAATTGAATAAATAACTGTATCTAGCGACAAATAAACTTAACTATTAAGAATTTGCACGTGTGTTATTATACTTAATAAGGTTATGTGTGATAAATAAATGTGATCTTATTCTAAATTACTACAGTAAACAAATTAAATCAGGTAAGTACTACTATGTTATTAAATATTCATAAGGATAACTATTCAAAGGGATACTATAATATGAAAGGCTTAGATATAAGTAAAAGTAAAATTCAGGTTTTTATTTTATTAATAGTATAGTTTTAATGAAATAATATTAACTATTACGGCTTTGTTGTAGAGTATGTATGGAGTGAACCTGTATTCCAGTGTTCTGGTTGTTGGTATCCAGAAAGAAAGTCGAAATAATCGGGAAAGATGATGTGCGGGTCCTCCAAATGGACAACGGCGTATGCGGCTTCTATTCTGCTTCCTCGTCCGGACTCCAATTATAAAGATGCTCGTCTTGAAATAAGTAAATTAGCAAGTGTTGGGCTCAGGTTTGTTTTCGAATATTAGATCAATTAATAATCACTTGATTCAGCGTATATTTATAATAATTTCACTGGTATTTTAACTTTTTTAATAATTTTCTTTGGAGTTGAACGAAAAAACGCCCATACGTTATAAAGCGTTTTAGGAAAAGACGCCGATAGCGTTTCTTTATTTTCAAAGCCTAGTTAATTATGTGAGATAGCCTCGAAGTTTTACTTTTACTAAATCTATTGACAAGGATAATATAAACAATTTTAGAATTTAGACATAATAATAAAATTTATAGAATAATTTTCAAGTTAATAAAACAGGTTTTCTAATGCTAGGTTATGTTGTAATGCGCATAGCAAACATCGTTTTCGCGGGTTAATTTCCTTTTAAATAAGTGGGCGTATTTAACTAGTATCGATACAAAATATTGATGTAGATAAATTAGATATCTGTAACTTCGCACTAAAGATTTGAATTATGAAATTGAAATAAAAAATATAAAAGTAAGTATAAAAATAGAAATAAGTTAATTTAAAGTATACAAAGTTATCGTCATATTAATTTATATACATTTCGATACTAATTTAACATATTAAAACCGCTTATTTAACCCTTTTTAAATGAATTTTATAATTGTTTATGCCGTTTTTCCTATTATACATGCTGGAATTAGGGTGCTGTTTGTCCCATAACATTATCCCCGTGAAAAGAATATCGAAAATAGATGAAGATAATTCTTTTCCCTGTTAAGAAAAATGATATAAAAGAATATCAACTTGTAGTACTACCTTATATCACGTGTCGAATAATTTAAAAATAACAAAATTAACTTAAGTACACAAAATTATCAATCTTATATGTGATTCTTTTTCTTTATAATAATAAATTTCAAACATATCGATTATTCATAGTTTTTATAATTTAATTAATATCTTTTCTTTATAAATTTGTTTCAATTTTTCATATCATTGTATAAGTTTTTTATTTGATTAAATACTTATTTATTTGTTAATAGCTTCTATATTAAGTAGCTTTGCATAGAAAATTAATTTTACCCTTTATTTTTTATTTTGTAATATAAATAGTTAGCATAATTTATTAGGTTATCTTTTTATATAGTTTTACATTCATGTATGTTAATAATCTTAGATTAGTTTAATATTTATTTATGAGTTTTATCCTTTATATTATATTAATTATTTATTCGAGCTATAACATAGTTGTAATACTGGGCTGTTTTCTGATCTTTAATTGGTGTTATATACTTCATGTATTTATTGCATAAAATATTCAGGTATTTGTTTGTGGTATTATAATTGGGGTTATTTTATTTAAATCTTACGTCGATAGTGCATGCTTAATAATATTTTTTATAACTTGTTATTCTTAATCTTTGATTATAATTGATATACTGATACAAGCTTTAGCTTCCATAATAAATAATACTCTCATTATACATACAAATCATTACATTCCCATTCTTTTACCATTTGCTGCTACAATATCTGTCCCTTTAGTTTTAATTATGTTATGTTCGTATCCCCGTATAAGTTTAGCTCTATCTGCTTTTAATAATGTAATTTCAGCCCCTGTATCGATTAAGCAATTCAAATTAATATTATCAAATCTCAGTTTGACTATAGGTAATATATATATTTTGGTTAATTGGTCACCTGTATCTTCTATTAAAATAAATTCTTCTGGCGGTTGATAAAAAGTGATATTCTGGATCTTAAAAGGTATGTTACAGTCGTTGTTAGGTATTAATTTTGTTGTGTTGATGGGCCTGGTTTCGGATCGGCATAAATACCTACTGGCTCCATCGGCGTTTTTTTTTTACATCTTCTATGTTAGAGCGAATAGGTGAAGCAAATCTATGTCGTCGGTAGATGTGATTGACTCGACCTCGACTACGGTTGCGGATATTATTAAATTCCCGTCCTGGTTGATGAGTAGGTTGGGTATAATTATTGTTATTGGTATTGTTATATTCATTATTCCGATTGTTGTTATTGTTTTTGTAATTATTATTTATATTTCTAGCCGGTTGAAAATTAAAATTTGGTCTATTCTGTGTATTATTTTGATTGTTACGGTCATTGTTCGAATTATAATTATTATTATAGTTATTATAGTTATTAAAAGGTCTTGATAAATTTTGATTTCTGTTATTATTATAAAAATTGTTATGTCTAGGAGGTGATGAATTTGTTGGACCGTTATTAGAAATGTTTACATTATGTGCCGGGTAATTACGATTATTGGAATTACGATAGTTAAGTTGTTGCTGATGATTATTCTCAGAAAAATCATCTAAACGTCGTAATATGTCTATGAGGGAATCCATGTCTGTCACCTTTTGACATATTATAGCTTGCGTATCAGTATAAATGAAATGATTCAAAAGCTGCCTAGCGATCATGGATCCCTTCATATCACTAATATATTTGCAATGGTTAAATATACGTGAAGCGTATGTTTCTCGTGTTACCTGTCCTAACCTGTACTTACCGGTGAGTAAACGTATTTTAGCTCTATTCTGTTGAGTTTCATCCCAATAATTGCGTGTAAATAGAAGGACGAATTGGTCAAGAGTAAGGCAATGATCCTCAATTCTCTGGAACCATTGCACTATTGCGAAGAGTTGCACGAATTACTTCTATTTTCTGTTTCTCCTCGGCAACGTCTTCAAAATATCTTAATATACAATTAAGGTAATGTCATTGGATGTACTCGCGTAATATCCCCGTCAAAATGATGTAAATTTTCTATTTTTATTGTATGATTGTTGGCATTAATATAGTTAATAGGTATAGAATAATATTTAATTTTATTTTCTAGTTGTTTTATGTTCGTTTGAGTAGTTGTATAATTCTCATGATTAGTTGTTATTATAGTATCTAAATTTTGTTTTACATTATTAATTTCTTGATTGTTTATCTTTATATTATTTATTTGAGAGCTGATATTCTGGTTAAGTGTTAGTTTTAATTGTTCTGTATTATCTTCATTAATTTTATTAGAGTTTGTTAGTTTAGTGTTAAATAAAGTATTATTTTCAGAAATCATTTTATTTACGTTTTGTTGTATTTCTATTGTTGTTGTATTTATTTTCTGTTCAGTTATATTGTAAATTTCATTGGTGGTGGCATCTAATTGTTTAGCCCACTGCAAATTTTGAAGATTAACTGTTTCGTCAAGTTTAATTAAATATTTTAGTTCGTTCTCTTCCATGGCTTTCTGAGCGATAGAAATTTCAAATAACTTCAAATTAATACAAAATATTGAACTAAAATTTATATTTAACCTATTAGTCTTCAACTAATAATTAAAATCAATTTTACCGATATCTTTAGTAGAAAACCTAGCTTTCGAAAAAAAAAATGAGATCTCGTCGTTTAATTACCGAAAATTTGTAGAAGCCAGCCACATTTTTATACTGTACCGAGAAAATTGTTAAAAATACCGACAACGATAATTATAAATAAAGTACATCCTGAAGAAAATCTCGAACTCCAACAAGTATAGAAGTATTTTACAACCTTCCATTTCCTGAAATGAGGTTATAGATCTCAAATAATCAAACTCATCAGATCCCGACGCTGAAGTCTATTTTTCTTGAACTCCACACCTTCTCCTAGTTGTTGAAGAAGCCTGAAACCTTTTCAGAACCTTTATAGAACTGTTTGAGCTGTTATTTACTATGTATAGTCAGATATTTCTTAATATCACAGTCATAAATTAACGCCTATTTACAAAGTTAAATTTCAATATGTCATTAAAACTAGCTTCTTTACATCAGCTTTTACATTAATATTAAATACTTATTTTTAAACACAGGTCAATAGTTAAGAAATTTATAAATTTGAACCATAAACACGTATTCACATTTAGGTTATATGTATTATACGTACAGATGCAATTTTCGTACCATTATCGATGTTTACATCTAATATTTGATTCGCACAAAAGTACCTGATAAATATATATATATATATATATATATATATATATATATATATATATATAATTACATCTTGACCTTTGTATGTTATAGTAGATTAAGTTAGTCGGCGATTTAAGGTCTGTTTTACTTTGATATGTATATATTAAAACAATCTTACATGTTTTGACACATAGTACCTTTTTCAAGGAAATTTTAAATATAAATGACAGTATACCAATGTCAAACTTATATATCTGTAGTTGTCATGGATAAAATTAAAATATTCAAAGATACATTCAAATTTAATAATACTTCATGCCTCAGAACTTTCGACAGCAAGACATCAATTACGGAGGATTAGCAAGTCAGTTATTATTATATATAGTGTAACTAAATAACACTAAATATTCCGAGAAAGGCAGTTCGACCCTATAAAAAGGTTCGACATGTCTGGTCATACATGTTACACAAAATATGTGTTTTGATACGAAATAAATTGTTCTAATCACTTGAAAAAGACTTAATAATAAAAAAGTCGAAACGTCGTAGTAAAAACTGAAATTCATAAAGGTCACTAAACCAAGAAAAAGTCTATTATTTGAATATATATATATATATATATATATATATATATATATATTTATATATATATATATATATTATAATAAAAATATTAATTGAATATTTATTGAAGACACTAGCTTTAATTCGTTACATTTCTGTTATTGGGATTACTTAGAAGGTTGGAAGTCTATTATATTTGTATTGTTTTTTTAATTTAGAGTGTCAAATCTATAATTAAATTTCAAAAGTATATGACTTTCTTACATTTACTAAAATTATAGAACTATGTAAATCTAGTTAATTTTGTGTACTTCAAAGGTTATGTGTGAAGGAAAATTTAATTGTAAACCAATAAGTTCATAATATTAATTAAGAATCAAAATTATTGTATAAATGTCAAATATTTTGGAAAATTCTATATAACTAAAGCGACCGATGATCTTCAAAAACAGGAAAAGCTGTTGGGTTGCCATAGTGAGTTATTGAAACAATTGGAGAATAATTTTTGGACTTGAATTAATGGAATGTGTTTTGGATAAAACGAATTTTTTTAAAAAAATATTAAAACAAATATAATTTATATTACATACCAAGATTTGAACTGTTTTCATTTTACACTCCGCTATCAATTAATGAGCCACAAAAGACGTGTACCAGCTTTAGAAAAATATTGGGAAACATTGCAAGGCCTTATATTACCAGGATTGGGACCGGTGATCCTAACTTTCGAGATCTGCCAGGATTGTAACCGTTATTCCTGAGGTTAAAATATACCAGCCGTACGTCAGGGAAGAAAGACTTAATCCCAGAGACTAGACGGATAATTGTGATAGAATATTGAGCTAAGTTTTTTTATTATTTGTGTTTTTTTTTAAGTAAACAGATACATTTACTTACCGAAGGTAGATAAAGATCCCTTTAATGACCATTTTGTTTAAAACATTGTAAGTAGGGAGGTTATATACAAATTCATATATCCAGCAAATTGATTTATCAGAATCTATTTGTTTATGTAGCCTAGTATTTGTCTCCTTTCCGTAGATTCAATTTTTTAACCTATAAGAAATTCCACATAACCATTAAATTTTATTATTAAATTTTCAATAAAAATAAATTGTTAACTATTGTTTATTCCGAATGTTTTGTTAAATGTACCTAATTAAAATATCCACTTATTAAGATAAGATTTTCCTTTTAATAAACGGAATTTAAGAACAAAGACAAGTCGTTTGAATAATTAGTTTATCATATTAATACTGAGCTAACATACCTTTTAATTTCTTTGTCAGACAGAATCTTCACGACCCTGGAGATATTAGAGGACTCATGTTCGTTGTTTTTTTTTTTTCAAATTATATTAAATTTCAAACTTTCTTTTAAGACCAAAGTACTATTTGGTTATAGAGGTTATTATATTTAACTACAAACGTTTATATTCATTGGACCTGCGCAGAATTGTATCAGATTGCGGGGGTAAAAATTAGAATTTGAAATTCATTTTCTGCTTTAAAGTTTAATATTTTGGTCTTTAAAAAAACACTTTTTAGTAAACGTTTGATACAAAGATTGTTTTAATATATATATATATATTGATATAATCGCACATAATCCAACAGATACAATAATAAAAGATAGTAGTTAATTTTATAGTATAAGAATAATACTTTTGAATTGGGCGCCTTTATATTGAATACACAATGTAGATCATCCGCGACTTACATGTATTATCTCTGGTTACGGCTAGGTGTCGGTGAGCATGAATATATATAACAAAGTTGACCGTCTACAGGCTCCTCGTCGATATGTTTCCCCTAAGTATATGGTAGTGAAATGTAAAACAAAATAGCTTAGTTCTCATCAGCTAAACATTAAATAAAAGATTTGATTTAAATAAATGTATACAAAAGTTTATTATAAATAAGTTTTCTGTACACAATTACATGAAACGTACCTAACGACAAATAATAGTATATAATTGCGTACACGTGTGAATCAAGAAGTTAAATAGGGTTATGTTTTAATGGTTATAATATAATGTTATCAAGTGAGTTACGTTATGAATTAAATAATAACTATATCTAGGTAAGTACTACAGTTTTTTATCCAATCAAAGTTCGTTCACAATAATCAATAATATTGAAATGTAATTTTCTTGTAAGATTATGAGGATTTCTATTTGGTTTAAAAAAAATATTTTAAATGTAAATTGTTTTCAAAGAGTCTTTATTCGAAATAATTTTTATTAATAAGACCGGTTTTTTTTTCGTCTAAGGCAGGAATCTTGATAGTATGGATGAAGATTGGTCGATTCGTCATGCTTTCAGAGGGCGGAGATTTCAAGTTTCCTTGACCGGCTATGAGCGTACTGCTACGTACTGCTGGGATCTCTCCTCGGACCGGTGTTCAATCGAAAGGTGCTAAGTTCGATTTCTAACTGTACTTCGCTGGTATCGCCTTCAAATATATCACAAAAGTAGCCCCAAATTTTTGTTTAACTTTTGTGGTCACTTATAAATTTTTAACTCAGGTATTTCTTCTTTAATTTTAATTTTAAATTTGGAGTCACACTGTCTTTTTAATCACTTCTAATCAAAAATTTATA
The DNA here is from genome assembly GCA_935421215.2 of Melolontha melolontha. Taxonomy (NCBI): domain Eukaryota; kingdom Metazoa; phylum Arthropoda; class Insecta; order Coleoptera; family Scarabaeidae; genus Melolontha; species Melolontha melolontha. The sequence goes on from OW285240.1 coordinate 52,694,006, forward strand.
ACCGACGCTCGATGGCAATTATTTCATTCAAAGCCTATTTTACTTATGTGAAATAGCGTCGAAATTTACTTCAAATTACATATTATAATAATATAAATATAAATAATGTATTGTTTCCAACTTATGAACAAAATTAAAATAATAATTTTCAAATGGTTGACCAGGATATTTAAATGTAGGGTTGTGTTCTGTGTGACAAGAAAATAACCGTTTCGCGGGTTAGATTACATTTGAAATGTGGGCGTGTCTAACTAGTATCGATACAAATTTTTAATGTAGATAAATTAGATATCTGTAATTTCGCGCTAATAATTTAAATTATGAATATGACAATTAAATAAATATTAAAAAGTAAATTTTGAAATAAATGTAAATTAATTTGATATATACAAAGTTATCGTAATATTAATTTATTTACATTTCGATACTAATTTTACAAACTATATTCGCCAATTTTAACTATTCTATTACATGTTATTTCTGTCTTTCCTTTCGCAGTTAGCTGGAATGAAGGAGTAATTCTGCACCACAACAATATATATATATATATATATATATATATATATATATATATATATATATATATATATATGTGAACCTATTCATTGTTTTCATAGCATACTACTAGAGCAGTTCGAAAATTAAAAGAAAGAAACGTACATTATTCGGTTATTTATAAAAATAACTATGTAAAGTGGTACATCATTTGAAACATCGAAAAAGGGCCTTTTTTATAAAGTCATGGCCGGCTATGGTTTCCATTAGAAAAAACATAAGTTTGTGTCATAACTCAAAAATTATAGCTTAAATGAAAAATTCGGTTATACAGTATTATTAAGCACATAATTACTTATAACTTTCTCCTTTATTATAACAGAGATATAGGCGCCGGACAAAATAGAAAAAAAATCATTTTTGCCATATATCTAGTTAGCCATGCATTTTTTCCACAAACAAAAAGTTCGGTAAACTCAGCTCGTAAAACTGCAATTCTTTCCCCCATTTAATTGTCTCTCAATCTCCGCTAGTTTGCGAGATCCCCATGCTAAACATCGGAAAAAACTCTCCCTGTATATATAAAGATAATTATTTCGTGACCTTTCTATGTTATGGTGAATTCAATTTGTTGGCGATTTAAGGTATGGTTTTACTTCAAAATGTATATATTTAAAACAATCCTACATCTATTAAGATAAAATAAAACAAATTTTATGAATTTCACTTTTTAATTATCACTGTAACGAGTCGTTTCGCACTAACCTGGGCTTCGTCAGACATATAACTCCTTTCATCAAGTAAAGGCCGAAACAATCATATACAATCCTACATGTTTCGGAAAATGATGCCTTTTTCAAGGAATATAAAATAATTATTTTATATTCCTTGAAAAAGGCATCATTTGCCGAATCTTACATTTTACATCGTGTTTGAGGATTGGTTCTCTAATATATACTTTATCTACCTGAGAATGCTGTCGTAGTGATGAATAATGTATATCATAGCCACAAGGCTGAAAAGACACCAACAACATTGCGGAGAAAAGCAGACATACAAAATTGGTTACGAAATAAGGGGATAGAGTATGAAGAGGATATGGTTAGAGCAGAATTGTTGGTTGAAATTAGTAAATATTGTCAAAAGTAAATACAATATTTAATCGATAAAATTGCGAAGTCAAAAAACAAGACTATTCTTCGTTTGCCTCCAATATCACTGCGAGCTGAATTCGATTGAACTTCTGCGGGCACAAATAAAAAATGAGGTAGCTGCAAAAAATAGAATTTTTAAATTAAATGAAGTTAAGCAACTTTTACATAATGCTATCAATAATGTAACTGCAACAACTTGGCAAAAATGCATTAATCATGTTATTAAAGAAGAAGCTCGGATGAAAGATATTGACGGAATTATCGATGAAGTTATAGAACCATTCATAATTTCTCTTGGTCTCTGCTGTCTTAACTGTGGATTTATCTCTGAACAGTCCATATACAATTTCATTTGCTACAGATTTCATATTTCAGATAGATTTTCGAATTTAAATTTACCGCGCAAAATTAAAGTATAGGTTGTAATTAGGGCTGGGGATCTGTTCAGAAATTTGTCTCTCTCTTTTTGGAATATATCATAGATGTAGGGCACAACTTACTATCTCATGTATAAATGTCTATATGTATTTGTGTGCCTGCGTGTAGTGGCTATTTTGACCATTTTATGATTGTGTCTATTATTGTGGTGTTTAAATTATTTCTGTGCGTTTGTCAGATTTTCGTTCTTAAAAATTGTTTTTTTTATTTCTTAACCCTAGAAGGTATACCGGGCTTACGAGTGACCCTAACAGAATTGAATTTTCCCACTTATATTCTTATTTCGCGCTTGGTGGCGCTGATAATTTAGGTAAGGTTAGTCGATTGTGAATAGTATAAACACATGCAGTGAACCTTACGTTGCCGGTTATCGTTTTCTCAATAAAAATTATTTGGGGTTGTGAGTGACCCCAGGATACGTTTGCGTATTGTGAAATAATACTGTTTGTAATTTCGTGTGATAGAATATTTGTGAAACATTTCTAAAAAAACCGTTAGTGCTCTAGATCCGGGCTTTGAAAAAACTGTCTTACAATGGTACGATGAAGCAGAAAGTGATATTGAAGACAATTTTGCAGAAAGTGACAGTGAGGACGAGGTGGAAGAGTTGTCGGAACACAACGATGACACTTCTTCTGAAGATGATGAGTTTAAAGAACGTCCACTTCAACTTGAAGGAATTTTGAAGGGCAGAAATGGTTTTGCATGGAGTTCACGAGAACCTGCAAAAAGCAGAACGCCTTCAAGAAACATCGTGGTAAATGTACCTGGAATAAAGAGTGCACGTGTAATTACCACAGAAATAGATGCTTGGGCCATTTTATCCACTCCTACAATTTTAAATGAAATTATAACTCATATAAATGAAGAAATAGAAAGACAAGGTGTCAAATACCAGCCAGGTACGAAATACGTACATCCTACAAATAATGTAGAAATCTATGCCCTTTTAGGCCTTTTGTACATAGCTGGTGCTCGAAAAGATGCACATCTATCGGTAGAACAAATGTTTTCTTCACAAGGACCTCTAATATATAGATGCATTATGCCTGCAATACGTTTCAAATTCTTATTGAATTGTCTAAGATTTGACGATAAAGAAAAAAGAAATCGTGAAGACAAACTTTCACCGATAAGGCAAATATGGGAGGATTTTAGGATTTGAGCAGCTACTTGGTTTTAGTGGCAAATGCCCGTTTCGTGTATATATAGGATCTAAACCTGACAAATACGGAATTAAGGTTGTATGTATGTGTGATTCGCGTACATATTACATGATAAGTGCTATTCCATACATTGGAAAAAACACCAATCCAACCAACGAATCTGTTCCAATGTATTTAGTGAAAGAGTTATCCAAATCTATTCATGGAACAAATAGAAACATTACAATGGATAACTGGTTTACGTCTGTTCCATTAGTCTAAAGGTCTAACAATCGTGGGAACAATAAGACATAATAAAAGAGAAATACCACCTTCTTTTTTACCTTCTAAAAACAAACCCGTACTAACTTCCGAATTTGCTTTCTCAGGCAATTTGACGTTGGTTTCGTTTACACTAAAGAGAAATAAATCTGTCACACTAATCTCGACCATGCACGCAGACAAGAAAGTTAACGAGGTTTCGAAGAAACCAGAAATTATTGAGTTTTACAACTCCACCTAAGGTGGAGTGGATACATTCGATCAGATGGCTCACAACTACACCGTATCCAGGAAAATAAGAAGGTGGCCACTTAGATATTTCTATGGGATGCTTGATCAAGCCGGGATAAATGCCTTTGTGTTATATAATGTGTCGGGTAACGCTAGCAAAGTTACCCGAAATAAATTTTTGCAATCACTCGGACTGCCATGGAAATATCTGTTAATAAGGAGATTAAGGGATTTTCCATAATAGACCGTTAGTTTGTTTGTAGATAGGATTTTTCTGTCTTTTGTGTCACTATATGTTTTAGGTTCGTGAATAGGATGTGAATAAACTTTTGACGTCTAATCATATTAATTTTGTATTAATTAGTATTTCTAGTTTATTTAGTTGTTCTATTAATTCTAAAGCATCTTTAGTTCCTTTATCCGATTTAAAACTAATTTTTAAACGGCGCAATAAGACACAATCATAAAATAGTCAAAATAGTCACTAGACCCAGGCACACAAATACATATTACTTGTTTGTGAAAAATATAAATGTTGTATGGGCTGGCACCCACGCATATATCTTTCTAGATTCTTTTGTTTTGCGTACTTATCTAAGGGGTATTAACTGGTTCGTTTAACTAGGCCTAGCATCCAATGTTCAACCTTTACTCATTTATTCTTATTTTTCTTCGATTAATTTGTATTGTATAATACCAAAGTATTTTTAATAATATAAAAATATTATTAAAAATGGGGTGTGAAGAACACAATACAAGTTCATTTATGTATTTTTGAATGTATCTTCACCAAAGACGTAGATACGTATTTCACATTTCTACATGATTCTCAATACGCCCCTGTTGGAGAAGACACATTCAAACAAACATAACTACGTTACTATCTAGCCGAAATTATTCAGACAGCGCGTGAAGGAATATTCAACGCCGTCTACATAATATCAGCTGTTGTCATAATTTGTATTGTATTAAAATATCAGAGCAATACGTACACTTATATAGTAAGTTGTGTCCTTACATTTAGTTGTATAATAAGGTCTTTCTTTGAGAATGGTAGAAATTTATGAAACAATATTTTCAGAGCAATAAAATAAAACTCACTATTCTTTAACAATTTGCACTAAGTATATCTAAAAATAATGTTTTACTATGAATCGACTGTAACATTCACTATTAAATATGTATATATTTATATCAAAACTGCTCTTTTTAAATATAAATTTAATCAAAGTATATTCAAAGTTAAATATTCATATACATCAGTTTCCAGGTGTACAAAATTAGAAGAATTAAGAATTTTTAATGTTGCTAAGTTTTCTGCTTACCTATACCGACGATCCTTCAGACAACTTGAAATGTTCGTCAAAGCCACAAAGTTACGGGGTTCTGCGCTGTTATTCTGACGAAAGCAATCTGGATTTTATAATTTAACAATAACTTAAAGTTCTGAAAACCGTGGCAGTTGGGTTTATGTTTTACAGTATACTTGCATCAAGTTACAGAATCATTATTTTTTACGAGAATCCATTTTCTTTTTAGTGTGCTGCAATTCCTTTTGTAAGGTATTCTTAACATTCAGAAAAGATAAAATTAATTTTATGAAAAGTTGTTTTTCATTCATATTTATATATTAAATTAAAAATTCTTAGAGAGCGTACATACACAGTTTCGCAAAATAATAAAACTAGTTTGAGCTGCATTATTTTGACTATATCATTCTAAAACTATGAACCAAAATGAATAATGAAAATGCAGAATTTTCCTTAGTTGTCATGTATTACAGCGGTTATTGATGTATTATGACTAGAGAACGGACACGCTTAGCACCCAGTGCAGTACTGGCGAAAGGCTGTATTTCTAAAATATTTAATTTTATTTATATAATTGGAAAACGAACGGGTGGTGATCTATAAAATTACGAAATACATATTTATTTGCTGAAAAGTTGTATTTATAAAGTTCTTAATTTTATTTATATAATTGGAAAACAAACGGGTGGTGATCTATAAAATTACGAAATACATATTGCAGTGAATTGTGCTTTTTAATTATTTGCTTATAAACTTATGTTCACAATCCACCGTATTCTCGCCGAACTAGACTCAATCTGGTGGGCACCTTCCTTGAGCTCCTACGTCGTCAGGGTTTTTCTTACGAAAATCGTGTTTTAAAAAGAGAAATAATACAAATTAAACTCAAGAAATAAAACTACCATTAACAACACAAACATATAATTAATATAAAAAAAAAACTACTTTATCAAATATAAAGCAGAGCATTGACTAAATAGCGTCTTAAAGAGAAAAAAACTCTTGCAAATAATGACTGTGCAAGAGTGGAAAAAAACTCTAACTTAACTTCCGAACAAAATCTAAATAAATATAAACAAACTTTATTAGCTGTCATAAATTACTTTATCCCCTCAACAATTCAAACGTCAAAAATAGAAACTTTCACTATTTTTCGAACGCAATCAAAATTTAACAAGCGCAAGACCAGCTTGTAACAAAATATAATCTCCCGCCTTCCTGATATACTACAATAACTTAAATGAACAAAAACTATATTAAAAAAAATCAGTCTAATACGTTTTGTTAATATTTCAAATGATTACAAAAATATTACAAATTAAATATATAAATTTAAGAAGCTTCAGATTTCAATAGAATTATTATTACAAATATATCTATATAAATATCATATCCCCTCCTAACATAAGTAAATCAACATAATAATAATACATATATCTATACTAATATGACTTCCAGGTTGGCGCCGACTTCGAACATCAAACTATGCCTGGACAATCTACAGTCATGGATCAAATTCAAATAATAATAAATCATCACCTAAAATTTTACATTTTTACATTTATCTCCAAAGAATACAATATACAAAAATATAACGAAATATAATGTCTTATTTATCTTCTTTGATTTCTTCTGCAGGAAAAAAATCCACTGCAATATGTATTTGTTGAAAAGTTAAAGTTTTTAATTTTATTTCTATTATTGGAACATTTTTATTTGTTCTTTTTGTCGTTCAAGTTGAGTAAAGGAGTATTAATATTGACTAGCAATAGTTTCTGAAGGTTTTCTTCTGTCAATTTTGTTCTCTTTGAATTAAGTACATCCCTATAGATAGAAAACGTCCTTTCTACATCGCAACTGGTTATAGGTGCATACTGGAAATATTCTTTTATTTCTTCATATTTAGCCGTTAGATTTTGTGGAATTGTCTCCATACATAATTGCTGCAATGTAATTAAATCTGGGTTTCTATTAAGAATTGCTTCAAACTTTTGCCGAAGGCCACATCCGAAGTCATTTGGAATAATTTTCAAATTATTAACAGCCACATCTAATGTGGTTAATCCGTCATTTAATTTGAGATTTCGATTTTCAAAATAAGTGATTACTTTTGGCAATTTTTCAAAGTGTTCGTGAAGAAAGTACAACTGATTTTTTAAATTTGGGATTTGTGTGAGCTCCTTGCACTCACCAATACTTCTAGCATCCTCCTTTAGCAGTGTTACGAAATGTTTTATACTATCGAAATTCTCAGCATAATAACTAGTAGCTTCCAGCCATGTTCCCCATCTAGTTATTACTGGAGTGGGATGCAGTGACAGAGATGGAAATTTTTCCCTGAAAAGAGCTACTCTCAATGGTGCTTTTCTGAAAACTTTTTTAAAAGCTGATACAAGTCTATCAACTTCCGTAAAAGTGTCTCTGATATATTCACAGATTCTGTGGAGAGCATGTGCTACACATGTAATATGCAGCATATTATTATATGTTTTCTTCAATAGTCTGCCTGTTTTTAACATATACGCAGCACTATCACTGACAAATAAAAGTATTTTTTCTTTGTACGTGGCGTCCGAATGAAGTATTTTTTGCATATTCTCCTTAATGGTTTCACCAACTGTTTCCGCATCAACTCTATTTATAACACTTGTTGCTATTACATATGAGTTATAGGGAATAGTTGGAAGTAGTACACCAGCTACAACATTTACCACACAGCGTCCTAACATATCCACCCTTTCGTCGGCGCTTATCCATATGTATTGATTTAAAAGATGGCTTCTAATGCGTTCTACTGTTCTCGTATAGCACCTAGAAACATAATATTTGCGTAAAGTTGATTCACCAGGAACATTTCGACTAGTATATTTTTTCAGAAATATTTTTAAAGTGGGATTGCTAAGTTTATTTAATGGAATATTAGCCGCCATAAAAGTTTTACAGAGTTCAGATGTGTTTGCGATCCTAAGTGACGAATTTTTGACGATATAAGGATTTTGTAATAAATTTCGGAATCACTGACAGTGGACATACAATCAGTATGACCGTCAATCCAACTCGCCATTGTTTTACAATGCCGTTCTCGACATTCTTCCATATCATGTCTGAAAAAGTAACTTAAACAATGCTCTAGATCTAAATAAATGAAAACTAAAAATGTGTGCGTAAGTTATTGAAACTGAACGAAATTCAATGCACACTCTTACGTCGAAATAATTGGTAGAAATAGATTCAATCAAACGATATTAAACAGGATCTATCACAAAAATTACGATGTAATTAACAGTTAAAACTATGAAAACAAGAAACTTACTCACAGCACTTTATTTATCTTACGAAATATAAACTAATAAATAAAATACATTATAAAAACCCCGCTTCTATCTACGCTCATGAAAACACTTTAAAAAGCACTATATTCTCGGAATACAATAGCTGGCTTGTCCATTGTTATCGCGGCGAGACCAGGTGTCCGAGTAAGTCAAACAAATACTTCATTGAATTACGCCTGGATGTACTGAGCGACGTTATACACAATTCCAATTGCCGATTGCGTTTTATGGAAATTGCGTCCGTTCTCTAATTATGACGAAAATCGATTTTATGAATAATATTATGAACCCTTGCATAATCGAATATACGAACTATATTATATAACAAACATACGAATAATTTGACAGTACTGAATTATTAGATTTGTTAGTTATCATCGGGGCTCGTTTCGGCAATATTTCTGCGGAGTTAATTGATGCAATAATCGAAAATAGTAAACCAACACAGTAAAAACGGAAGCATACGTTTTGCGACGGTTTCAAAAATTTTGCGATGAGCGTAATTACCAATTAACTAGAAACAGGTATAATGAAGAACTTTGCCAAATTTTTAAAAATTGGGCTATCAACATTCGAAAAGCCGATGGCAGTGAATATAAGGAAGGTGTTGTGAAAACTATTTGGAACCTTACTGCCAAATTGGTGCAGCGGATATATTATAAAGAGTTTAATTCCGCCATTAATCAATTTGAAAAAATTGATTTTTGCATTGCGGTAAACGCGAAAAACGCTAAACGTAGAGAACTTCAGGCTATTCCATCAAAACGAAAGTGTGTTCGGTAAATAATTAAAATTACGGGCCATACTTCAGCGCATTTCATACAACCATATTTAAGAAATGAGACAACGGCTGCAACATCCTCCACTCTCTGTTCTTCATCTACTGTGGCACCAATGTCAAATAATATTTACAATAATTGTACGTTCAATATAAGCAATAATTAAATTCATATTAAAAAATTCTCTTGCTTCTATATGGTCGTTTCAGATAAACAAAATAGCAACGTACTTGATAAAAGAAAATTATTACATTATATCCGTGCGTTGATAAAGTACGGGTTTTCGACATATGAATGAAATTATCAACTTTCATGCTTACTCAATTGTCTGAAATTGACAACTTTCTTATAGTGTCGTAGGAAAATATATTCTTCCAGAGGCATCGGCATGTGAAAATTTACTCGAACGAAATATGTATTTTCGGTAATGATTTAGGAATATGAATATCCTTAGATGAGATTCTTCTTCTTCTTCTTATATTAGGCCTTAGGCCTGTTCTTATCCGATCTCTTTCATAGTGCTGCAGTCATGTTTGTGACGTAGACTGCCAACTATCTCGCCATCTTTTGAAGGGCCTTCCCGGTGGTCTGGTGCCCATTGGCTATAGATCCCTTGCTGTTCGGGCTAATCTCTCGCAATCCATTCGTGTTACATGCTGGTTCTACTCCCGTCTCCTCTGTCTGCCCCACCGTACGATATCGTGTACACCACATTGATTCCGTATTTGATTGTTCGGGATTCTGTCTCTCAGTGATTTCCCCGCTATTGACCTCAATGTTTTCATTTCTGTTGTTCTAAGCATCCTTTTTGTTTGTGCTGTGTCGGCTCTCGTTTCTATTGAATATGCAAGTATTGGTCTTATGCATGCCTTATATATGCGTACTTTCCCGTCTAGTCTCATATCTTTATTCCGCCAAATAACATCCCTCAGGCATCCCGAAACATAAGCCGCCCTATTAGCTTGTCTTCGAACACTGTCTCTTAGGTCTCCGCAGCTGGATATTTCTATTCCTAGATATTCGAACTTAGAAACTTGTTCGATTATCCCATCCCCAATTACGATTTTACATCGTCTGGGCTCCCTTGCCACTACTAAAGTTTTTGTCTTAGAGGTTGATATCTGCATGTTATAGGTTTCCGCCACTGTTTTAAAAGTGTATGCCATACGCTGTAAATTGTCTTCCGTATGTGAGATCAGGACTGCGTTGTCTGCATAACACAGAATCTTTATCTGTTTTCTTCCAAGCCCGTATCCTTGTCCCACATTTTTTACTGCTCCTATAATTTTATCCATTATTAGATTAAACAGTAGTGGGCTTAGACTATCCCCCTGGCGTATTCCAGATTTGATGTCTACTGTCGATGTTAGTTCGTTCTCGATCTTAATTGATGAGATTATGAATTATAAATTCATAAAAGAGCCAAAAGAGTTAAGCTGTTGGTTAATCGCAAAGTTGCAATCCCAGTAGACAACATGCTCTTTAACTTTCCTCTTAGGAGGAAGTACGTATTTACTTCGTTCTGGGATCTGGATAACAGTTAAATATTGTTATGTGATTCATGCAATGACGTCACCCGTCGTACGCATTAACACGTGCGGAGCCTTCTAGAAAACGCCAGACAGAGGGTGCTAGAAAACAGAACGTTCGGGAGTTTCTCCCTTGGTATATATAGCGCTCAAATGCATGAAAGGAGACCAAGCAGCGACCGTGGTGTTAGAACATATTTAGAAATGTGAAATAAATATTGTGAATGTAAATACATACTATTATTATTGTTATTTGTTATTAGGAGTTTTTAGTGTCTTTTTATTATTAATATAGTGTATTTTTTTAAAAATATCGTTACTTTTATTTAAATGAACCCAAAAAGATATTTTTTTCACAGTGGTGTCAGTTAGCCTTTTTTTATTTGATTTTGAAATAATAACTGATGAAGAAAATAATATCAAAGAATATCTTGAAATGAATTTGCCATATACGAAGATAAAAAATTTATCGAAATAAAGAGTTGCTACTGAAGAAATCGATACCAAGAAATCATCTGGTCTTTTTATAACAGGAAAGGTCCTCCAGGAACTATCTCTTTAGTGCTTAAAATTGATAACTTTTATCTACGACGTAATGCTTTGAACGAACTACTATTCAAAACTATAACAAGTTGCTTATATTGTTATGATCCCCAAGCCTGGAAAGAATCAGACCGAAGCATCATCATGCACACCCGTAAGTCTATTGCCAATGCTTTCCAAAGACTTCGAGAAGGTTTAAGTCAAAGGACTAATAACAAAATTAAATGGAACGAAAACTATTTCAGAATATCAATTTGGTTTTCGTAATAAACAAGAACCTATTGAGCAAGTTATATGTGTTATATGTCAATAACAAGATCTAACTCTAGTTTGTTATGGATTTAATAAGTTATCCCAATAACACGATTGCCCCGGAGATATTCGGCTGAGAGATCAGCTCAGTTAAGAGGCAAACGAAGGGACGTTCTTTTTTATAAAATAAGCGCCACCGGGTTTATGCTCTCAAGCCGGTACAGTGAACACAGACACCGCCGATAGTAAGTTAAAAATCACAGGTAAATACGTAGACAACTGTTACCATAAGAATAAGACACCTAAAATATAACAATAACAAGAAATAGTTTATTAACAAAAACAAACAAGAAGACAATGGAAAAAATAAATCAATAAGCGTATTAATAAAACACCGCTGTATTAAATTAATCAATAAAATAAAATGTTAAAATCTCAATAAGGCTCACAACCCCCAGGTAATAGTTAATTAAAACAATAAAACAATTATCAATGACTAACTTGCACAAAGAATACAAATTTTATATAAGTTAAAGAAATATATAAAGTTATACTGAGTTACAATTGAAACAGACATGTAATAAACATATCTGTAACTGTACACATGGACATGTATTACATTGCTTCACTAGCTTGACTGACGACGCCTAGATGACAGAAACACGTGTCTTAAGCAGAAGTAAATGCTGAAAATACGAGGTGTATGTCCATGTGCACAGTTACAGATATGTTTATTACATGTCTGTTTCAATTGTAACAAAAGCGTTATACGTGCATAACGTATAGATATACTTAAAACCTTTTTGTATATTATACTGAGTTAGTGACTTGCCCAGTATAGTATTGGGATATGAACCAAAAATATGTACATATAATATGCATTGCAAAGTAATTAAATACTGAAATTAAATTGAATTAAAAATATACTGACTAAATTAGACAAATTAAAGGTTATACAACGAAGCAATATGATCTCAGGATATAAATCCTGAAGCCATAAGTAAGTAAATGGTACGCTTAGCCTAAATAAATGATTAGTAATTTATCTAAAGATCTTTCGATGAATCTCACAATGAGATTCTTGTATATTCAGTATACTAATTAATTTATGAAATATCGGAAAAAACAAATCAATCTACAGTTGAAAAATTGTGATAAACAAAAAAATTAAATCAACCAATTATTATGATAGAAAAATTGACACTACTCAATCATTTACAAGTTATAATTAACTATAAGCCTTAAAAAGTTTCTGTAAGATTACGAATAATAACTTACAAAACAAAATCGGGCATCACCCTAGTATGATACATTAACTTTCGAGTATTATGTATATCGACTACTTAAATTTTACTAAATGAAACACATACATAAAAAAATAGAAAATGAATTATTCTAAATTTACAATATGCTTACACAATAGACACTAGCAAATTCTGTCGTAGGAAGTTAACTTTTGGAGCAGCTGGAACTGTTCATATCTGGTAAGTTGTAGAACGATCAATACCTAAATGATTTCGATTACAATAACGTCTTAGGGAATAAAAACGATCACCATACTCATGGAATTAACCTTGCTGGCTGCAAAAATATACCCCATATTTTGTATGAACACCAATTCCAAGTAATATCAACTTGTACAATTAGCTTCGCCTAGTAAAAGTACCACGTACTATAAAATTACCATGTAGTAGGAAATTACATCGTAGTTGAAACGACCAAGTACTAGAAAACAACCATGTACTGGAACCCTGTTAAATTCCAGAAAGAAAAAAAAACTAATGTGACGAAATAAAATTATAATGAAAGAAACAATGCCTTTACACAAGGACATCGTGTAGAAAAACTCATCTAAAAATATAGTGTGAACCACGTGCTCCATATGAACACCAATCTCGTTAAAAACATAAAAAACGGTCTTTCCGTTTTCCAAATGACTATCAGACGTATAATTAATTCATAATGCCTCAAAAGCCACACAGCGAGTAATAAAATTACCTAGAAGAAGTCTTTACCAATTACACAATACGTCGTCAGTACAACGTGTTTTCGATGAAATTCAAGAGCAAAGAGAGAGCCAGAATTTCTCAACTCGACCTTATATACGAAAAGGGAAGTAGGTCTTAAAGAATTATAGTATAGAAGAAATTAATGATGATATATATAATTACAAAATGATTTCGCTACATCAAAATTACGAATATCAATTAATTACGTACTACATAATGAATTATTAATCGAAAACCTTTGTCTAGAAAGAATGACCACGAGATGACGCTGTCGTTACAATACCAAAGGAAATCTTAAATGAAAATACTAATTAACATTTGGAATTTACTGCAAGTGAGAATTAATGAATATTAAATCACATTCTTACATGTAAATGTCGACTTATTTAATGCGTTCGAAACTACAATCCGACAAACTAAGTTTGTACTAGTATGCAGAACACACCCTTTCGCGACAACGAACTTCCTGGTGATTAGGTTAATTAAGAATTAAGAAATACTGAAAAAACAAGTCTATCAACGGGAGGAAACGCACAGACGACGTTTCGTTCTAGTTGGAACTTTTCAATGTACGGTATTCCCTCGATGACGGACATTGCTTTTTCACTTCTATACTTTCTGTATATATAGTTAACATTTGGAATTTACTGCAAGTGAGAATTAATGAATATTAAATCACATTCTTACATGTAAATGTCGACTTATTTAATGCGTTCGAAATTACAATCCGACAAACTAAGTTTGTACTAGTATGCAGAACACACCCTTTCGCGACAACGAACTTCCTGGTGATTAGGTTAATTAAGAATTAAGAAATACTGAAAAAACAAGTCTATCAACGGGAGGAAACGCACAGACGACGTTTCGTTCTAGTTGGAACTTTTCAATGTACGGTATTCCCTCGATGACGAACATTGCTTTTTCACTTCTATACTTTCTGTATATATAGTTAACATTTGGAATTTACCTAATTTAATTAACCTAATCACCAGGAAGTTCGTTGTCGCGAAAGGGTGTGTTCTGCATACTAGTACAAACTTAGTTTGTCGGATTGTAGTTTCGAACGCATTAAATAAGTCGACATTTACATGTAAGAATGTGATTTAATATTCATTAATTCTCACTTGCAGTAAATTCCAAATGTTAACTATATATACAGAAAGTATAGAAGTGAAAAAGCAATGTCCGTCATCGAGGGAATACAGTACATTGAAAAGTTCCAACTAGAACGAAACGTCGTCTGTGCGTTTCCTCCCGTTGATAGACTTGTTTTTTCAGTATATCTTAATTCTTAATTAACCTAATCACCTGGAAGTTCGTTGTCGCGAAAGGGTGTGTTCTGCATACTAGTACAAACTTAGTTTGTCGGAGTGTAGTTTCGAACGCATTAAATAAGTCGACATTTACATGTAAGAATGTGATTTAATATTCATTAATTCTCACTTGCAGTAAATTCCAAATGTTAACTATATATACAGAAAGTATAGAAGTGAAAAAGCAATGTCCGTCATCGAGGGAATACCGTACATTGAAAAGTTCCAACTAGAACGAAACGTCGTCTGTGCGTTTCCTCCCGTTGATAGACTTGTTTTTTCAGTATTTCTTAATTCTTAATTAACCTAATCACCAGGAAGTTCGTTGTCGCGAAAGGGTGTGTTCTGCATACTAGTATAAACTTAGTTTGTCGGATTGTAGTTTCGAACGCATTAAATAAGTCGACATTTACATGTAAGAATGTGATTTAATATTCATTAATTCTCACTTGCAGTAAATTCCAAATGTTAACTATATATACAGAAAGTATAGAAGTGAAAAAGCAATGTCCGTCATCGAGGGAATACCGTACATTGAAAAGTTACAACTAGAACGAAACGTCGTCTGTGCGTTTCCTCCCGTTGATAGACTTGTTTTTTCAGTATTTCTTAATTCTGAAAATACTAATGGCAAATTTAACGGAATTCGCTACGGACAGAAAATGTTATAATAAATTTTAAGAAAAATATTTGCATGAAATTTTATATATTTTTAACAATTTAACAACTAATTGCTCAACATTGACTAACTCGATTATTTTACTGGAAACTTCACCGAACTCACAACTTACGCGAGTAAAATATGAACCAAACCATACTGAAACCAAGGTTGCCTACATCAATGTACAAATATATCGCAAATTTTTAATTAAATTTAAATCATAATGGAAAATTACTATAATAAAATTTCCAATTTCACTGACAATAGGATAATTATTCGCAAAAGAAAATATTAATAAAAATTTTAGCGATCGAAAATTACAAGATATAATCGAAAATCGATGATATACAGGTTCGTTCAAAAATATATAATAACCGTTTAAAAACGAACAAGGGCTGATTTTAGCCAGTTACAATAGACTGGTAAACAAAAATCAATCAAGACAAGCTACGATTTTCAATATATCACAAGCATTTGACAAAGAATGACATGACGGGCTTAATATAAACTCCAACTATACCTACCATGTCACCATTATCTAATCCTTAGGCCTTATATAACTTCTTTATCAAAGGGTAATAATCAAATGAATCTATGTGGTATAAATTCGGAGTATCACAAGAAAGTATCTTTGGCCTAATTTTATATCTTCTATATATGGTAGATTTATCTTGTAACGAACCTCGCCCGCAAACTTAAGATTATTAGAAATGTTTGCACTTTTTTAATTCAATCAGAATTAAAAGCGCAAAATATTCAGAAGTTTTGCGGAGCATTGTAAATTTTTGTAAATATATTTGTTGAAAATGTGATGTAACTGAAATTTCGTTTGTACACCTGTTTTGTGTGCTACACGAAAATATCCGATCTCCTTCTTAATGTTCACGCCGGCGTGGAGATATTCCACTAAAGATTTGTAGAAGTGGAAGCCCTTTCAATAAGGACCGTTTTTACTCAAAATATTTTCATATAAAAGGCCCAAATTTCGCAGTAAATATTAATTATTCAGCTAGTCAGTCCGAGACTTCTTGACTAATACTAGAGGTACCCTTTCCACCGCCCTTGACTAAGAGTCGATAATTTGGCAAAGAGTTAAGACACCGCTTTTTGTAGCTTAGGCGTCGATGCTATTTGACAAATATGCAATCGAATCGTACTCCATAGACGATACTATTTGTCTTAATCCTTTCATAACCTACTTCTATATAAAAGATTCTGCCGCCGTTTTATGTCACGTTTGTACGAACCGACCCCGTTAATTTTTCTATACAAAACACGACATCCGTTATATTCGGACGTCTTCCGCATTCAAAGTAGAGATCGAAATATATGAGACAAATCTCTGTCCGTTACTACGAAAGGAAGGTCGAGGGAGAAAAGAGAAAATATCCGTAAACATAAAATATCTCTAGTATTAACGGCGCCTAATCAAATATGCAAAATATTAGATTAAAGCTGAATGATTCAAAGTACCAGATTTTCTAAAATAAAAAACGACATTAGCCGATATATTCATTTAAAATTCCGAGTCACTAACAATCAACCTGCATTAAATTTAATATAACCGTCCCGTATATTTTAGAATCCGTATTTCATGTTGTAATTAACATTCCCGAATTACTCTTAATTATAAAGTTATTATCATAGATATATTTAGAATCCTGCAGACCGCTGAATTCTCATATATAGTTTAATTCGATTAAGCGATTTTTTTTCCGATATTTAGAACCAAAACGACCGAGTCCCGCATTCGTATTATTATTTTTCGTTCAGATACGATATGTGAAAATCTATTTTTATTAAGTTGATATTATTCACGAATTGTTATTTTTTTTTATATAGATGATAATATATGTACTCTGTGATATATTTTGAATAAATATATGTATGCCGAGGAAAACCCTATATGCATTTAAATTTTAGACGAATTTATTAGATTAATACTACCGTATATATCTTATTTTGTTTCATTTTCATGATGTATTAATTTTAGATTTCATTTATGTATGTAAAAATATTACAAGAAAATAAAAGAGAATAAAACTTACGTTTTTGCTATTGTTATCTAGCTGTTTTCTTTATAAAAAATGCACGAAAGATCACAAACAAGGAAAAACGATCTCACAACTTGAGAATAACACACACGTGTTGATAAGAAAAAGTAGATATTTGAAAACATATCATCTGATATAAGGTAATAAAGATATACCGAACCTTTACCCACGACTGAAACTACCCGTAAATTAATCCCGAAATTCACGCTGTCTCTTGTTTAATTTTGACAGTCGTCAGTTTCAAATTTAATTGTGACTTTTTGGTTTCTGTATCAAACTTATATATTAATTCTTTCAATGGAGACTGTGTGAATTAAAAAAAGGTATATAACCCTTTACCACAATTATTAATCGTATCCTAAATACGTATACGGGGACGCGGTGTATAGTAGTTGTGCGTAAGCGTTTCTCTTGCTTTACTGTGCCCCATGTGCGACTTTTAATTAGTAGTTTTTACCTACTGATGATGACAACTTAGTTGTCGAAATACGTATTTAGGATACGATTAATAATTGTGGTAAGGGGATATATACCTTTTTTAAATTTATATATTAATATTATAATTAATATATTTAATTATGCCGATTCCGATTAAAATACAAAGTAACCGATAAGAAAATCATGTTGATTTATTAAGTAGTTAGTAAGATATTTTAATTATAATTAGTTATAATTAACCGAAAGTTATAAATCCCACCGACACGTTACAATTTGACGTGCCCAATAAGGGCAAGAAAGAAACCTCGACACAATCTGTAACGAGAAGCGCCACTATGGCACTTAATCCATCTGCTGATGATACTGTAATACCCACATCTTATATTGATCGAGCATCAGGCTCGCGTAACTTTTAGTCAATCTCAATAAGATTTAGGACTTGTTAAAAAAAATAGCGAATCAAAGAAAATGCGTGCAAATTCACACATATGTTATTTTGACAATTTGAAAAGACCTCCAGTGAAGATAAATAACTACCTCAGGCCGCCAATGCAAAATATCTTGAAATGTACTTAAACTTCACTTAACAGAAACCTATCTTTTCTAAGCGTAAGCAACTTGATCTCAAACTTCAACAGATGTATTGGATCATTGGAAACAAGTCACTACTCTCCGTAGAGAATAAAGTCCTACTCTAGAAAGCTATTTTAAAATTAGTCTGGAGTATGGAAACAAGTTATGAGAAACTGTGAACAAGTACAACACCGCCATACTTAAAAGATACCCAGAATAATATTCTGCATATGAGTGTCGATGCTCCCTCCAAATGAGGTTATTCAATGTAGCATTCCAGTTGCTTCAGTGAGTGAAGTGATAAGACAATTTAGATGAAAACACGACAATAGACTTAGAAATTACTCGAATATACTGGCCAACTAACTAAACTGCGTCAGCTGAATCGATTGTAGCCTGTCGTGAATCTATCTTGAGAATTTCAACAAAAAGGTGTGATAGTGGAAATATACTTACTTTTACAAATACCGACCAATTAGCTTAATCTAATTTTATGTAAACGGACTATTTACTCGAATAGTACTCTGCATGTTTTCTTTCACTGCCATACAAAACACTTATTGCCTCTTGAGGCAGATTGCCGAATTTCTTAGAAAAAAATATTTTATTTGATGTTATTATTGTTATTAAAAAAACATAAAATCGTATAACTGTATAATACCGTAATAATTTTTGAAACCACTGGTATATTTTTAAAGATGTAAAAGCCTTTTGCTACAATTCTAACAGAAATATATAATGCATTAAATTATCGGTTTGCGATCATTATTAGATCGTAATGTTCGCTTTACTTTTCGGTGTTTTGTTACAGACGCCGGTCGTGGCGAATATAAAAAAATGAGACCAGTCTTTTGGGAGGCATATCGGCATCAGGCCGAGTCAAAAATAAATTTATGTGAAAAGCCCATCAGGAAGGACATGATCAGAGTGTATAGGTCACTCTATCAAGTCGTTCCTGTAAATAATGTACGTTGGATTGCACTTAACCCGTGAGAAGTTCTTCTCACCAATGGTGACGCTCACTCAAGATGATAAATAATGTACAGGAACGGGGTAAGGGTACATCCTCCATCAACATCAGTTCTGTTTCAGGTGCTAAAGGGAGGATCGGGGATGTGGAGGCAACGAGAGGAAGAGCTGTGGCTTCTTTTTCTTATGTATTATTAAATAAATTGAAATGTATCGACATTCTGTGTAAGTAAATGTGTGTGTAAGCATTTATATAGATGTATGTCGGTGTGTGTGAAAAACGTGAAGGTGGTAGGATTGAGTCTCTGTTCCGAAACGTTCATATATTACCCCTCCCGGACGTATATTTAAATTCGTAATGCGTAGGGGGGTTGCTTTTTCGCAATACTATCTCGGGAAATGACGGAGAAATACAGAAAAGAATCGAATCCATTACAATTCTTCTTCCTAAATCGTTTTCTCTGAGAGAATAAAAGACAATACGTATACAATGCCTGTTAATTGAGAATTTAAGATAGCGCTTTAAAATCATTAGTTGAAATTGATAATAGATCTGTCTAGAATTCCATAGTAGCGTTTCTAAGCGAGTGGGAAAAAACATGATTTTGGTCATTATCTAAAGTAACCTATAATTGGCGCCCGTTTAGTATACATCTGTGCTTAAATAAAGCACTCGAGAGAATTATGCATCAGCAAATTGTTGAATATCTTAATAAGCACTGTTTTTCTGTCGTGTCAATCAGGATCAATACGTGATTACATTTGTATCACTGCTCCATTTCTAGTATTTGACGGTAGTTGAAGTGATGGGTAATGATGGTTTTATCTAATTTCAGTGGGGCATGGGAAACATCGAACATTTTGATTTTGACTGAGTTGCTTACCTTATGTATAAAGTACAAAATGTCTCGCTCAAATGGCTGTTGGTTAAAGTATATAATTCTAAATGGTGGTATGTAATACGGTTTAATTCTATGTCCTTTATTATTTATACATAATTCTTATTAAGCATTATAAAATACTTTATGATTGAAATGCATGTTGATGATATACAAATTTATTCTTATTTTGTCCTTGCTGAATTGTTTAATGTTGTGTGAGAGTATATATATTAAGGGAAATTAAACATAACAATGATAGTCTTAGAGCTTTAATTAACCTCCAGATTCAAGATATTACTATGAAGATCAGGTTAGATTCAGTTAATATCATAGGAGCGAGAGGGTGTGAGAAAAGCGTTGCGCGCCATAGGCGTATGCATCGTAACAAGTTTAATAAAAATAATATAATGAATGAAAGAAGGAAATTTTACTATACTGTTACAAGTAACTATAACACTGTGTGCAACACTTACCCTCTTAACTAGCGTGATCAGTATAATCATTATCGACCTCACGAGCTGGAGATGATGTATAAAAACTTTGCAGCATCAGGTATGCTCTTGTCTCAGAGAGTGATGTTCGTAGTGGTGAAAATATGCCCTTATATTTACAGTACGATCGTTCGACGTCTACTGATGTTACACATGCATACGTAAAATACTCTTTGTACTCACTTAACGCATCTGTAGATGCACTGTAGATCACTAATTGCAATATTATCACAAATTTGTCTTATTCGGTTAAAATTAATATCTTTCTTTAATACACTTCCGAACTTTTGCTTGACGCGCTCATTTTCTGCATCATCTATAGCGTATAGCAGTGAATTTATTTCGTCCACTATTTTGAGGTACTGCGCTAACGTCATCGCACTTTATAGTTGGTATGAATAGTTTCTAAATCAGTTTTAATGGAAATATCTCAAAATTGTGTATGACTTTTCTTAATAGCCACAACCTCGGCTCGATTAAACTGTACTTTAAGAGTTTTTATTTACTGTAAATTTCAGCATAATAAAAAGCTGTCTTCAACCATGTTCTCAAACGCATAAGGATCGTGGTGCTATGGCAATTCCAGAACATTTTTTGTGAAACTCGCGAAAACATTTAAGAGAATTTTAGAAAAACTTTTTTCACTCGCTATTAAAGAATCTACCTTAGGAAAACAAGACGTAAAGCATGCACTTTACACGTAACATGTGAAAATTAACAACAGTGTTGCGAAAGAGAAGGGCCAACAGAACGCATTGTCGCGGCGCCCTCGGCCACTAACAACAATATTTGACTTGTTGACACTATTTGATTTTTCTAACGCTCCATCACCATTGCGTAATTGTACTAGTGACAATGGAAATATCGATTGCCGAGGATCCAGAACACGTACTATAATATTAACAATAGAACTATCTGTCGTCTTGTCAACACATAACAACAGTCGTCTATTTTGTAATGTACATCTAATCTTCTTTATAATGTCGCTGCCCACAGTTGGTATATGGTTCCATAATATGACGCGACTTGGTAACTGGAACTATGGATTGTATTTATACCAAAACTTTCTAAATGGTTGTTTATCTAATATATGAAGCAGTGGCGGCTCGTGCTAAAAATTTTAAGGTGTTCTGCAAGTTTTACAAAAAAATTTACCTTGCACGGGCAGTAAGAGGTTGTCTTCCATCGATCGTTTCGTGCTTTCTTCGCCTTCCGCACTGAAGTAATGGACTTCAGGAACGATTGTCAATTGTCACACAAAAAAATAAGAGTCACTAAGCACTACTTTACTAACAAATTATTTCTTATAAATTAAATCTATTCTATGTTCTTTTCGATTTGCAAATTTTGTTATCACTTTGTCATTAAAATTGTCTATTTCGGAGATAAACTTTTTTTCGATAGATAGCATGGAAAGAGATGTTAAACGATCTTCGGTCATTGAATTTCTGAGAAACGTCTTAATTCGATTTAGTGTTGAAAAGCATCGTTCGGCCTCTGATGTTGTCATGGGAGTTGTTATTACAATTTCTAATAATTTTCTAGTCTCCTTCAACGTATCTCCCAGATTGTTTTTTATTAAAAATTTTAGAAGAGGTAGTGCGCCTTTTAAAGATCTACAATCAGTTCTTGAGTAAATAACAGACAATTCAGTTCGCAATCTTTCTTTATCAAGGGTGGGATAATAGGAGCATGCGGAAGTGAGTTTGTCCTCAGGAAATTTACTGCAATACTCTCCAAAGCATTCCGAAAAAAAAGTGATGCCACTACTAGATGCTCTTTAAAATGAAATCGATCTTTTGCACAATTTAGAATAACATCACACACCTCTAAAGCCGAAATTCGATGATTAAATCTGCTGTTATTTGGACGTTTGCGTTTTTCTGGTGGTGGCTCATCGCTTATTAAATCTGATGATTCACTTATGATGTTGTCAATATTATTTCGAACTTGGCCTATACTGCGTTCAAAATTTTCGATAGCGTCTTTTACTAGAGTGGGTTCAATTTTTCTTTGCTGCAATTGATTAAACAGGATATCTACATGGGGCATTACATGATGGAAAAAAGTCAGCCAAAAATTGAAGATCGGATCATTTAATGTACGGCGAATAGAGGCGGCTGCACTACAGACTGTGTTGTTGGAGAATTGTTCTTCTATTTCTTCCATACACTCAATGAGAGAGGCCCTATTTTCGTACACAACATTAATGGTCCTGATATTAAAATTCCAACGGGTTGTAGCGCCGTGGGGGATCCTTCTGTTTACAATCTTGTTTAACACTTCTACTCGTTGGGGTGAATTATTAAAAAAAGCCGGGAATGTCTTGTAGATTTCCAAAAAATACACGTACTTGCGAATTTGCAGAAGCAGCTTTAGATATAATTAAATTTAATTGATGGTCATAGCAATGTACATAGTGCGCAAAAGGGTACTTTTTTTTTAATCAATGCTTGAACGCCTGCGTGTTGTCCGCTCATCACCGCTGCTCCATCGTAACTCTGCGCAATCAGTTTGTTAGGTGAATTTTGAATTAAAGCATCTATGACACTTAAAATTGTTTTGCTAAGTGTTTCTGCATCACATTTTTCAGGAATGACGTAGTTCCAAAAACGTTCAATTGGCTCACCATCACGAACATATCTAAAAATAACTACCATTTGAGTTTTTGCAGCAACATCCGTTGTTTCGTCCGCCATGATCGCCAAAAACGGAGAATTATTAATTTCCTCAATTATTTGTTCTTGGCAGACTTCAAGTATGCACTGTAACAGATCATTCTGTATTTCTTTGGAAGTGCCTTTAAATACCGAACAATTTTTTAGGTGCTCACTTAGAGTTGCATCTAATTCAGCCGAAAAATTAATAAGTCCACGAAATATCCCCGGATTCTCGGAAGTATCGCTCTCATCATGTCCCAATTCAAAAGCTCCACAAAATTTTATACAATTAATAATTTTTGATAAAATATAACGATTCTTTGACACATTTTCATTATGTCTCTGTATATTTACCCAATAAGCAGAATCTAGTTGAGCCATAATATTAGTTGACCCTAGTAACGCAAATTCCATACAATTATGAAGATGGCTTTTAGAATTCTCATGTCTTTTTATTTTCAAACTTAACTGCTCTAGATCCGTGACCCCTATTTCCGTCCAAGCTTTATCGCCACCAAAAAGTAAACAGGGAAAACAATATAAAGCATTTTTTTTTGTTGCATCCACATCCATTCGTTTTTTGAATAAATAACGCTACTAAATTTACGTGTATAATTTTTCCCTCTACTTACACCAGTTTTTTCAATAGTGATATTTACTAATGGCCTACCTCTTGCTTTTAATTCTAACTTTTCTTCGTATGAATATTTAAAGAATCTCTTCACATTAATTAAATTAAAGACCACCTCCATAATACATAGAGTTTATATAAATTGTCAACAATACAGAAAAACAGAAGCACGCACACTCTAATACGATACGTTAAACTTGCCGCACCGTAAAAAACTCGCGAAAATATTAAATATACGCCTTCGGCTCTGGAGTAAATGCAGCGAACAACGCCTGGTAAAAGCAAGCATTGGTTTTAAACAGTCGTGGGGGTAGCGGGGTGCGCGCTGGTGTTTGAAAGAGTTCACAGAGCACTCTCGTGTGGACCAGATAAGGAACAAGTGAGCGGTCGCGCGAATTAGGTTGGTTATTCCACTGGTCGCCTATTGAATATTATTTGTTGATAATAACCGGCGATCGTCGGATTTCGGAAGCGAATATCTCGGCTTCTACTGGTCGGATTTTGATGATTGAGGTGTCAAATTGATGTAGAAAAATATGCAAATTTTTTGATATACAGGGGGAGAATTTTCACAACAATATGTTACGCTTTTATAAACTTCAGAAATGTCGGAAAAATTATGTAAAAGAAAACTAGTTATAACTAATACAGGTTCGCCCGCCCAATTTTTTGGGAGCTCTGCAGCACTGCAGCGCTTATGCGCCAGCCGCCACTGATATGAAGCGTAATATTACTGGCTATCAACATTAACAATAAATCACATGTAAACTGGGTTCGCAATGGCACGTTCTGTTTTATATTTTGATGATGCACAGAATTCTCGTGACGTGTTTTGTCGGGTTTGTTCCAGCACATAAACGGTTTATCGCATCTTTTAGACATTACTTTCCCTCTATCGTAAAATTAATTAGCAAATTCATCAATAAACTTTTTCACTTGGTGCGCATTTAAAGGTTTTCTAGGCATTCGCACGTGCGACATATTTTATTATTAAATTAAAACGTTTGAACTAACACATCAGAGAATCTAACATACGTACACCTTGATAACTCAATATCTACTACAGCCGTGGGAAGTACGTTGCTGATCCCTCCACTACCGTTCGCAGACTTTATTTTAGCGTTATTGCACCATTATGTGAAAACTGTTTAGATATTAAAGGAAAGTTACCCAGATGAATCTAGCGACTATTCAGGCAGCGCTCGTTGAGACTTATACCTTACGTGTTTTGCTTGTGAAAACTTGATCATATATTTCATGTTTCGTTGCTAAATATAAAATTAAGTGTTTTCTGTTGTCTTAATGTATTTCATAAAGTAATATATACAAAATTACGTTCATATCTTTAGAATTTAATTACAATATGAACAAATGTATAAATGTTATAATACCGGCTATATAGGCAATGACTTTCTATAAAAGATATTTAAATTATAATTAGGAACCGGATACGAAAGGCCGAAATTACGATGGACCATATAAATCGTCTATAACATCATATTATGGAACCATATACCAACTGTGGGCGGCGACATTATAAAGAAGATTAGATGTACATTACAAAATAGACGACTGTTGTTATGTGTTGACGAGACGACAGATAGTTCAATTGTTAATATTATGGTACGTGTTCTTGATCCTCGGCAATCGATATTTCCATTGTCAATAGTACAATTACGCAATGGTGGTGGAGACGTTAGAAAAGTCAAATATTGTTTTTTGTGGCCGAGGGCGCCGCGACAATGCGTTCTGTTGGCCCTTCTCTTTCGCAACACTGTTGTTAATTGTCACATGTTACGTATAAAGTGCATGCTTTACGTCTTGTATTCCTAAGGTAGATGCTTTAATAGCGAGCGAAAAAAGTTTTTCTAAAATTCGCTTAAATGTTTTCGCGAGTTTCACAAAAAATGTTCTGGAATTGCCATAGCACCACAGCCGATCCTTATGCGTTTGAGAACATGGTTGAAGACGGCTTTTTATTATGCTGAAATTTACAGTAAATAAAAACTCTTAAAGTACAGTTTAATCGAGCCGAGGTTGTGGCTATTAAGAAAAGTCATACACAATTTTGAGATATTTCCATTAAAACTGATTTAGAAACTATTCATACCAACTATAAAGTGCGATGACGTTAGCGCAGTACCTCAAAATAGTGGACGAAATAAATTCACTGCTATACGCTATAGATGATGCAGAAAATGAGGGCGTCAAGAAAATATTTAAAGTTTAATGAATAAAAAAAACTATATTTAAATTTGATCAAAGCTATAATGACATTAAAATAGTCTAAAAATATATTAAAAAATCTATCTTAATAAGTTATTAAGATAGATTACTTTGTTATTAATAATAACAAAGTAAATTCTGGTCATGAGTAACAGACTCCCCCAGTATAATATGTGAATGAAATAATTTAAAGTACACACAAAAAATTTTCAGGAGCATATTCAGCATACCAGTCTTTCAATGTGGTGCGGAAACTGATTACATCCGTTATGCTTAATTTTATGGGGGTGTTAACGCCCATACCAAGTTTTGCTCTGTTAGATAAGAAAGAGAGAAAAAATATAAGAAAAATTAAATACTCTATTTAATGAAACCAATACTCATTAAAATAACAATGGCTTCTACAAGATATTCGAGAAAGCACTCACCTTGTTCAAAGATATGCTTGTAGTCTCAAAATCAAGAATTCCCACATGGCTTAAAGATACATCTATCCTAATCTGTGAATGCTTCTTTACTTTTTACAGATTAATTAGAATTTAAAATCCGCTATTGCGAACAGAATCATTGTTTTATCAAATTCTAACTATTAAGATGATTCTTCACCAAAAAAAAGAAACTATGGAACAAACCACTCAGATTTAACAAGAGGAAAAATGAGGTAAAATCGTGCCCATTTTTTTATTACAGCTGTAGCTACTTCATACGAGAAAAAAAAACAGTATTTGAAAGAATATTCGAATAGCCCATATTTAATTATTTTCACAAAAGAAATCGACCGCAAAGACAACATACTACTAATTTACAATAGCTATCCTTTTAATTTCGCTAAACAATGGCAAATTTGACTAATTAACAACTCGTACTATATCACAAATAACTACGTAGTGGTAAACATATTTAGTTTCGTCTGATCTGCCATTTCGTCAGCCAGTGTAGCAGTAGTGACGTCACGAGTCGTTGGTAGGTCGGTATACAGGCTGATTCATTTTCGGCCCTCACCATGGGGATCTCTCTTATTATTGGAGATAGAATATAGGTTTAAATTTGGCAAAGTTGTTAAATTTTGTGTTTGTTATAAATCCGTAAAGAAAATAGACCTGTGACAAATGACCTTCGTTATTAAAAAAAAAAACGCGAAAACCCCATTTTCTTCTTTTACCTGTAGCACCGACATTTGGCCTTGTAGAGAAAAAATAAAAACATATCCTTGTGGCCATTTCTAAACCTCTATCCAGTGGTGTACTCTAAATTTTTATACGACGTTTCGTTTCTTTCTGTCCATCATCAACTATCTAATTTCTTATAGGCGCCATATTGGATTTAGACATCCTCAGAAAGAGTTTTTTTTTCTGATTTCAACCATGTACCACATGCTGACTATATTTTTTGACATTAGGTTTTATTTGAAAGAATAAATTATAAGATTAAATAAGGTAGCCTTTGGAATTTCAATCTGTCAAACATTTCATTTATTGTTCATTAATAATACAAAAATTTCATACACTAACGAAGAGAAACGAGATATGATAAGTATTTTTTATTCTTCGAAACGAAATTCAACAATAGCGAGTACAAGATAACAAAAACATTAATAAAAATACATAGAAAAGTGAACAATAAACAATTACAGTAAATGTTCAATTATCTGGCCATCTTCGGTAATGCACAATTGGGCACGCCTTCTGGCATTTTGTACTGCCCTTTGTATAGTTCTTCTAGGAACTGCATCGAAGGCATTCTGAAGTCTGTCTTGTAATTTTTCAATGTTTTGTGGCGCATCTACTTTATAAATATTATTTTTAACATATCCCCATAAAACAAATCTAGCGGACTTAAATCAGGTGATCTCGCAGGCCATTTCCCCTATTTCCAATCCAACGGTTTGCAAACTCTTGATTTAAGAAATTTCTAACAACAGCTGCATTGTGTGCTGGTGCGCCATCTTGTTGCCACCATAAATATTGTAATTGATTTAATGGGATATTGCCGTCAAGATAGTCAGATACGTATGTACGTAAAATGTTTAAATATCTTTCTCCATTTAAATATTCTTCATACATAACTGGTCCTCAGAGTCGATTTGCCAAAATATCCATCCAAACGTTTATTCCAAAACGATGTTGTGGTCTTCTAGCCCTGTTTTGTCGGGGATTTTGTACTGCCCAATAGTGCTCCGTATTTCTGTTGAACATTCCAGAATTTGTAAATTTTGTTTCATCTGACCAGATGATTTTGCTTAAAAAATTTTCGTCATTTTCTATCCTTCCCATTAACCAATTACAATATTCTAGCCTTCTCAAATTATCTCCAGGCAGTAAAGAGTGACTAACATGGATCCTGTATGGTTTAAACCTACTTTTATGTAAAGTTCTCCAAACTCTGGACTGGCACAAATTTAATTCTGATGCTACTTCGCGTGTAGAAATTGATGGATTATTATTTATCTATAAAAATACAAGATTAACATGAAATTTGAAAACACGCTTTTAATTTACCATTTGTAAAATATCTTGTCGATTTTCATTTAAATTCCTGTTGTCTTGACCATTACGCGGCTTAGTGAACGATCCATTCTCGACCAAATTTCTGTCGAGATCTAGAAAAATGGTACGATGAGGCTGTTGTCGTTCTGGATATAATTGTAGATATCTTGTACTCGCTACTGTTGAATTTCGGTTCGGAGAATAAAAAATACTTATCATATCTCGTTTCTCTTCGTTAGTGTATGACATTTTTGTATTATTAATGAACAATAAATGAAATGTTTGACAGATTGAAATTCCATGGCTACCTTATTTAATCTTATAATTTATTCTTTCAAATAAAACCTAATGTCAAAAACTTTAGTCAGCGTGTGGTACATGGTTGAAATCAGAAAAAAAAACTCTTTCTGAAGGTGTCTAAATCCGATATGGCGCCTATAAGAAATTAGATAGTTGATGATGGCCAGAAGGAAACGAAACGTCGCATAAAAATTTAGAGTACACCACTGGATAGAGGTTTAGAAATGGCCACAAGGATGTGTTTTTATTTTTTCTCTACAAGGCCAAATTTCGGTGCTACAGGTAAAAGATGAAAATGGTGTTTTCGCGTTTTTTTTTTAAATAACGAAGGTCTTTTGTCACAGGTCTATTTTCCTTACGGATTTATAACAAACACAAAATTTAACAACTTTGACAAATTTAAACCTATACACTATCTCCAATAATAAGCGAGATCCCCATGGTGAGGGCCGAAAATGAATCAGCCTGTATATACCAAGCACGGTATCTCAACAGAACTTCAGATTTGATGGAGTAAATACCTGTACATGCATTAAGATGTTGAACTAAAAAGTGACGGTTATGTAGGTAGGACTGGAAAATACGAAAGTAGTCCCCCGATTCGTAAAAAAATTATGTATACACATTTGGAAGCCGAACATCATAAAAACTCAACACAAACTCTTTGTAAAAAGTTCGGTGTTATTATTAACCTATAATTTCTTTTAATTCTAAATAGAAAATTTAAAAAAATGGTTAGATGGGATATCAGAATTATGGCAAGAAGAATTTGTTTTCTATATTTTGATAATTTTTATTGAGCTAAACTGTCACATTGTATACAGATAGAATAAAAGCATCTTGCATAGTGCATGCGAGTGAAAAAGTAACGCTGAATTTTGCAGTTGTAAATTGAAACGTACTTACATACGCATACCGTAATAAAGTAATATACCACCAGGATAGTTTCAGTAGTTTTTTCCGTGGCCGAGAGCGCATCGAGCTTATCGTTTAGATGACCATTAGATGGCGCATAGTTTAGCAGGTAAAACTCGTACTTCTCTTTTTATGAATGTAAAAATAAATAAATGTTACTTTTCGACTCTCATTAAATTCTGTCGCTATGTGGAGTAATTTTATCATATCTACCTATTAATTTACGGGTATGCACGTAAAAATATTCTAATAAAATAGTCTCGCCTTTATTGGATTAATTACGTAAAATTTATAATTTGTCTTGTTGTATTCTGTATAATAACTTCAAATATAATAATCATTACATCTATTACTTGTTTCTTTTTTATATTCACACTATGTACGGGCCTAAACAAATTTTGAAGAATCTAAATATTGATGGGATATGTATAGCACACATACGAGGGCTGCTGGAAAAATGTTTGGGATCTAATAATTTAAATAGTGTCTGCGTGTTTCATCTAGTTAAATAGGACATTTCTAATGAATAATTCATATGACTCTTTGTATTTAAGTGAGCTAGTTTTATTTACACAGCATTTAAAAGAAAGTAGTTTTGTTTAGAAATGGAACTTTCATGTGGTTTAATACTGAAACAATGCATTAATCAGTTTTGGAGAAAAGCACCATCCAAACGAAGTGCTTATAGTTGGTCATATATTGCTGTCACTAGTGCTGTGTGTAAAATGATTGAATGAGATTGTCATGCTGCGTATCGTGAGATTGAAGCATCCTTGGGCATTAACATGAAACTGTTATCAAAAACGTGGCAGTCTCAAATCGTGCGAAGAAATATTAAAAAATTTAAAGTTAGAGTTATTCAAA
Organism: Melolontha melolontha; assembly: GCA_935421215.2. Classification (NCBI taxonomy): domain Eukaryota; kingdom Metazoa; phylum Arthropoda; class Insecta; order Coleoptera; family Scarabaeidae; genus Melolontha; species Melolontha melolontha. The sequence continues at coordinate 52,724,967 of OW285240.1, forward strand.
TTTAGTCTTTAACATCGTTAAGGTCGACAAAACTTTTTATACGCACTATTGTGAAAGAAAACAACATTTCCTAATTTGGTATGTGCAAATCGTAACTTTAGAGAATCGAAGAACTGTAAATGCAGATTAGTATACCACAATTTGTTTACCGGAAGTCATCCATTACATAAGTACTGAGCAATTTAAACCATCGAGTTTTTAGCCTGCAAAGATGTTGAATTAATGATTCATTGTCTGTATTCAAATTTTGGTTTATTTTTCGTGAAAAAACTATTTCTAATGAAATTTCATTCGCGGGATCTGAAAATAACAATAGTTTTTATGTAAATACTAAAAAATCGCATCATTTATTAACCTGCCCTAAAGTTTGTTTTAATAGTTTATTGCATTAAATTTTGGATTTTATCGTTCCCAAACCTGTTTCCGGCTATGTTTCGTTTATTCAGTATTGCGTTCTGGGCGTTTTACAGCAACTTACAGTTGAGTGAATTTTTTATAATTTTGCAAATTTTCAATATTTAAGTTTATAAATTTCATATTCGTTTGACATTCGATGCATATGTAATGTTAATCGCTAGTAATACCGGTTCAATTTAATACTATTGTTGTCATGATGTTTTAATTTGAAATTTACTTATTACAATTACAATTTGTAACTTTGTACGAAAGCATCAGCTGCATAATCAATATGCAGGAAGAAATGGATATTATACATTCCTATAACAAAACACTACACCTTATTTGTTTGCTTTAAGTATTAGTATTTTCCGATAAATATAAATATCTAATCATTCTAACAAATTCAACAACGATTGACAAATTCAATTTCATGACAATACAATTGAATGAATATTCGTTTCAATGTATACTGTCTTTGTTTACACTTTTATGGTATACTATTTTTCATATAAAGTAATTTTAAGTAATAAAAAAACAATAATGTTTTCTAAAAGATAAAAGTAAAAAAATCAATAATTCTGCAAAATAAATTTAAATTTTAAGAAAGTCACTCAATATAGGCATCGTACACACGTTGCCACATCGCATTACGTTCCATAAATATATTGTTGCCTATGGCCCGTTGCGAGTTGGACCTATCGGTATATGTGTCTCGGTTTTTGATAAGTTGAATAATACTAAATATGAATATCAAAAATGGCAACAATATTATTCCTAAAATAGTAACCGTTTGTTATAAAAATTATGTCGCACTTGTGTGTATTATTTTAGAAACTTTAACAACGAAACATTTGGTGTTAAGGTATTTATATATATATATATATATATATACATATATATATACATATATATATATATATATATATATATATATATATATATATATATATATATATATATTCGTCGGATTTAGTTTCTTTCAACAATTTTTATTTTACCTTTAGAATCACCACAAATCCAATAATGATCGTTTATATGCAAACCAACATGTATTAAATAATTTACTATCACTAATTGCCACTTGTTTTGAAACGTTTACATCGTTCCAGTTGTCGTGTGATGGATCCACCGAGACTATTAATTTGATTTGACCAGACGAGAGGAATAAATATCAACGAAAAAAAATTACAACTCACTCTCCGGAACCAACGCAAGGCAGCGTCGTCTCACATTGCGTACGTGTGCATATTCCCAAGTGATTCGACATTCAGGAGTTTGTTCTTTTTCCCGCAATGGTTCGTTTAGAACCCTAAAGTTCAATTACCAGTGAAGTTAAAATTGATAGGAAAGGTAGATCGATATGTGATTAGGGAATATATGTGTATATACGAACGTTTGTTAGAACCGAAAATATAGGAAAATATGAAGTTATTTGGAGAAAAATGATTTCTCTTGTTTTGCTTATGAGGTTGCTAACTTTTTTTTTATACAAAATAAATATTACTACAGTGAGAGGTATATAAATCAATAGAGAACAATGAAATCATGAACCCAATTAGATTTAGGGCCTTATAATCAATTCATAAAATTATGTGAAAGTCATTATAATTTTTTTATAAAGAAAATTATTACTTGATAAAATCTAGTTCCATCACTTTCTTCTAGAATGAAAAGAATAAGGTATGGAATGGTGACGTTAAGATTTAGTGTCTAACGAAAGAAATCATAGCAATAGGGTGATTATTTACCATTTGGACATGTCACCTTAGGCCAAGATCTTATAGATTATAATATATTGGAAATTCGCGAAGCAAGAAAGAAAAGATGAGTAGTCGAGGCTTTGTTTCGCCAGGGTAACTCTTTACCTCACAAGAGTCGCGTTTTAGTAGCCGCCATTCACAAGTCAGGTTTTGAAATTTTTGGGCAATCGGTTTACTCTTTAGATACGTCTCTAAGTATAAATTTCGGGTAAGCTGGTAGATAATTACGAGGAAAAGAAATGAAACTTCAGTCATACTGTATATATATATATATACAGTATGACTCAAGTTTCATTTTGTTTTTTTGGGCATATATTCTAAAAAATATAACAAATAAAATAGTAAAAATTTTTTCTAATAAAAGTTGTCTAGAAACGCAAAAAAAAATTAAAAATTAAAAATAAAAAAAAAATTTTTGGCGTTTCTAGACAACTTTTATTAGAAAAATTTTTTACTATTTTATTTGTTAAATTTTTTAGAATATATCCCCAAAAGAAAACAAAATGAAACTTCAGTCATACTGTATATATATATATATATATATATATATATATATATATATATATATATATATATATATATATATATTTATATATATATTAATTTATTTTTAAATAATATTTCTTTAAAAATATCTCGCATTTAAATGTAAATTCACTTAAACATTTTCCCGTATATTCGTTTGGAAGTAGAAAGCATTTCTTTTGTTCTCGCTTAGACGCTGGACCCTTGGTCTTCTACCTGCCTTTTAATGGTTACTTTGAATTTCTTTATACATTTCGTTTTTAAACATAAGTTATTAATTTAATTACGTACGTCTTCCTTTATACCGTGATATCATAAAGTTTCTAGGACGAAGATGGCTTTGTAATATAAATTGTATGTCTGAACTTAAGTTAGGAACTATAACTCTGTTTTGTAAATTATTTTGACAGTGACATTATCTGTCATCCATTAATGTGTTAGAATTGCTGAAAGCAAGTTTGAACGTCGAGTTTGAAACGTAGCACATTCGAGTAAATTCAAATATGGTTTACAATATAGTGCAAAAAGCGTACATGATTGAAGCCTATTTTCGGAGTGGAGTGCAAATTGATGGAATTTGGGTGTACAGTCAACGTGCATGTTTGGATGATTTTAGAGAGCACTTTCCAGAGTTAGCTGTAGTTCCCAAAGATTTTTATAATTGCCTTTCCCATTGTGTTGGTGTGTTTCGTGAGACTGGTTCTGTGGATCATAAATCACGTACTGGTAGACCAACTGTTCGTTCGGAACAAGTTATAAATGATGTTCGTCAACGTATGGTAAATGAACCCACAAAACCTTTGAAACGCCTTTCTCAAGAGATTGGACTATCTTATGGAACATGTCAGAAAATTGTAAAGAAAAACTTACACATGCATCCGTATAAGATGCAATCACATCAGGCTATTTTGCCGGTAGACTACCCTAGACGTCGTGCGTACTGCCAGTGGTTTGCAAATAACTTAATAGAAGATGATGACCTGCTAAATTTGTCATTTTTCTCTGATGAAGCATGGTTTCATCTTTCGGGGTATGTCAATTCCCAAAATACTCGAATGTGGAGTAGTGAAAATCCTCATATTTTTATTGAATCGTTTCTCCATAATGCGAAACTTGGTGTTTGGCTAGCAGTTTCTCGCCGCAGAGTTGTTTGCCCTATTTTTTTTAATTTCACAATTAATGCTGAGAGGTATAGAAACATTCTGAATGAATTTATTGAACAGTTGCATGATGATGAATTGCAATATGGATATTTTCAACAAGATGGTGCAACGGCACACACAACACGAGAAAATATTGCTTTTCTTCGTGAGTTTTTTGACGATCGGATCATAAGTTTACATACGGAAGTTGAGTTTCCACCACGATCACCTTGTTTGACAATTATGGACTTTTTCGTGTTTCCTCACCTAAAGAATAGAATATTTAAAACTCCTGTTGCTAATTTTCAAGATATGCAACAAAGAATTATTGACGAATGTGCATTAATAACGCCCGCAATGCTGCAAAATGCCTTTAACAGCATGAAAAGGTGTGTCACAACAATTTCAACATTTGCTTTAATTTTGCCTTTTTTTATTAATAAAATTTTGAATACAAGCTGAGCTTGTTTTATTGTATCTTTATTAAATCAAATGACATATTTATTGATGTCACGATGACACTATCAAAATAATTTTCAAAAATTAAGGTTAAGTTACCAGTATGATAATATGGATAAAGTTCAGACATATATTTTCTATTTCAATGCCATCTTGGACCCAGAAACTTTATGATATCGCGTATATGGTGTATCATATCATTTGAAAGCTTATCTCACAAAGGATATTTTAATAATATTTGTGTCATCGATGGCACAACTCTTCAGGTCGCGCTTTTGATTAATCAATTATTCAAGACATCGACAACTTCGATCCCTCACTTAACTTAGAGCAATAAAACAAAATCTTTTTTCTAGACCAGTGTTCTATCTACACAAATACTTTAGAACCTTCGTAAGTTAAACATCTTACTCGTCGTGCTGTTCAAGTAGACGATGCCACACACCACGCCGTCCGGCGTCTGTCGCTTCTAAGGTAATCTGTATTGTTCTGTATAAATTATTCTTTTAAGCTAATTCACATTAATTTAACCAATTAATTTCTTATTCCTCCTGCCAAACATCGCTCTACATATTTGTCCAAGTGTATAACGCACCACGTGACGGACTATCTTCGCAACTCAAAGGTAACTCTGTATTGTTCGATACAGAGGTTATTTTATATTAATCATAATTAATTCACATTTAATTCGCTGTTTAATTTAACATTCTTTTCAGTATATTTTTGTGTCTTAATTTTTTAATTACTTATTCAGCGTTCCTTTTGTATATTACTTTTATTTAATTTCTTTCAAATATATCAATCTCAATTTCTTATGTAAATAATAAATACAAATTTTAAGGACAAAGCTCATGTGTTTTATTCAGTTAGTAAATTGTAATATATTTAAGCAGTATTATAAACGTCCTGGACCTTTGATGCAACTTCACCAGCACCACCAATTACTTATATTAAATAATTCATTATTATTAGCAACCACAGCCGGCCCAACCAAACAGTGCTTGTTAGTAATACATTTAATGCTAAGATTAAAGCGAGGGCCTAGAATTAAATAATTATGAACAACTATACATTTAGGAAGACCATAATAGAAGTACATATAATCCAATTTATCGACAGATCAAAATATAATAACGGATAAATAATAAATCTGATTTTTATGATATTAATAAAAGATTTAAGGAAATGTACAAATTGGGTATGACTGCGTTCATATTCACTCTTGAAGTTGTTGCTGTTCTGGGAGCATTACGCTGTGGGTACTTGAATTAAAAGTATTGTTATTATGACAGATTCTACAAGTGTTCTCCAGTGTATAAACCAATATGAACTAATTGGTATAATCAAGTATGATATTTGACAAAATAAAAATTACTTTACAACTATGAAGGAAAAGTATCTCCATTGTATACTGTTGGATCAAGGGAGATTCTGGAATATCGTATAACGATACAGTAGATGATTTGGCCAAATCAAATTGTATAGTTGTAATCTACCGATAAGTCCAGCCCGCTACGGGCCATAGGCAACAATATACGTATGGAACGTAATGCGATGTGGCAACGTGTGTACGATGCCACTCTGCGTGCGCAACATAAGTCCGATGGTCGAGGGTAGCAGATTGCCTGTCATTCGTATTTAGCTGTGCATACGTAAAGGTAGTTATCATGGCAGTGTATACAACCGCAGAGAAGGTACAAATAGTTTCGTGGTATCTTGCCGGCAATTCCTGTCGAACAACCGCTGATTTATTTGCTGTAGAGTACGTAAATCGGCCTATTCCTTCGCATTCGACGATTGAAAGGATCGTAAATGCGTTTAGGAAATATGGCTGTGTAGTCGGAAATTGCCGCAAATGCCAACAAATTCACGAACAGCCTCATATCCCTCTAATACCTGCCGATCGGGAGGAGAGAGACGTGAGGGTTTGTTCGTTAGTTGAAATGGGCGACCTTAAGTGTACACGGCAAATTGCAGACGAAATCGGTGCAGAATTATTGATTTTTTTACTTTTATCTTTTAGAAAACGTTATTGTTTTTTTATTACTTAAAATTACTTTTCCGTAGCAGCTAAGAATACAATAATAATAATAAATTGGACCTTATTATGTCTGAATCAAATGGGCAAATTACGTATACAGAACGAATATGCAAACGACTATATCCTTGCGCGGTTTAAGTCTTACTAAATTATTAACTGCAATGTGCTGCAATTGAATATGCTGCGCGTAGAGGGGATTCGCTGTTGCCACTCATTGCTGACTATGGCCCGTTCCAAGCTGGCCCTATCGGTATACCAAACCTATATTAAATACCAAAGACATTATAACGATAACTAAGAATATATTATATCGCGATGGGGAAAACTGCTGGTAAAGGTCCTATGCGACGAGCAAAGGAATACAGTTATATATGTACATCCTTCTGTAAATAACAATGTACAAAATGCCTAAAGGCATTTTGTACATTGGATGGTACTATCTTTTCCTTATGTGCTTAGGCCTGATACACTCGAAGATGGCAGTAATTAATTTTTTTTATGGATAGGTTTTCAGGATATGAATTTTTGCTTTTCTTGTTTTTTTTTTTGGAGGTAGTTTCATTATATAGACCATATCTCGAATTGGGAATGAGTAATACGGTGGTAAAGGATGCCAAACTACAGATAATCGACTTATTTTCCTATCATGTTGGTAGTTTAAGTGCAATTGGCCAAAATATGAAAAAAGTCGTGCTTTTGGATCAAAATGAAAATTGAAAGTTCATTCTATTACCAGGAAAAATAGAAATTGTCGGAATATGCCCAGTTTCGTATTTATTACATATAGTTTACATTGTTACGAAGAGAGCAAGGCACTTATGAAGAAGATCTATTTTTAAATACCGAAGTTGACCAGTTGACCAGTTATGCGAAAGTATCAAATTCAACCTTTTTAATTTTTATCTTTGTATATTGTTGTTTAATTTAATGAATTCGAAATTGAAAGAAAGGTTTGCTAGGTACTATGTAGAGGACGGTTGATAATTTATTGAGATGCTTTATGATTTCTATGGTTTCACGTATTTCACGTAATTGGCAAACTATATTCAGCAAATGCAGACACGATTATGTGCAGCGCCCTGATCCAACATTCGTGCTTTCTTGTGTGTTCTTTTATTGATGTAGACGATATCACACCAGCATGGGATATTGTAAAGACCAGGGGTTTATAGATGGTTGCGGTGATTAACAGAAAAGTGGGCCGATAATATGGATTGAAGAGTGAGCTTTAAACTTCACTTAACCCTATCTCAAGCTAACAGATCAGTTTCGATGCAGCAACGATAATGTAGAATTAGCCCTGAAGATGTTCCTCGTAACAGTGGACGAAATGTCGGCCAAGAATGAAATAGTACTAAGGATGTGGTTCCCATTCAGAATTCGAGAAGCAATCAATCCTTAAGTTAAATTTCTAATTTTAATGGTGTAATTGGATAGAAACAGCGAAAGTAGTGCCTATATAAAAAAATATAGAAATTATATTTAAAATTAAGTGATAGTGAATTCCATATTATACATATTTGCTTATTACAAAAACATTTTTCTTTCAATGTTATTTCTTTAAATTATGTGATATTGAAATTTCAAAATAATACGAATAACAATATTATTTTTCGTTATCAGAAACATATATCTGTGTCGAATTGTGAGTCCCATGGGTTCCTACTTGTGTATGTACATACATATATACATACCTAGATATATTTTATAGGAACTCCCACTTGGTGAGACTGGAATGCCGAAAGTGAAGATTTATGAACATTTTTCATGGTAAAATATACGAAGTAAATAAATTTAAATATATTACGTATGTCCAGAAACCACAACCAAAGCAGAATTGATGTCTCGAAATATAATGTCCTTATTTATAAGAATTATGGGGATTATAAACAAAATCAGGAATTTATTTTATAAAGAAATGTGGGTAAACTTTTCAATTTGGTATGAAAAAACTAAGAAAGAAAGAAAAAAAATAGATTAGCAGCTTTATTGAGTTTTGTTGTTGTTTAAGGGCAAGTATTTTATAAACTTTTAATGTGTAGTACAATTTGTTTCTTTCGGAATTACGACATGCACTAAATATACATATACGAGGACTGTTCTTTTTCTGTTGAGTCTACTAAATTAATATATAATTTTTTGACACAACATATTTATTTCATTTGTCAAAACATAAACAATACAAGTTATCCATTACATGAGACTAACTAAATGAAGTCATTAGGTGTCTAGCTTGGACTATTCAGCGAATGACCCTTTATTTCAATGTTTCCATTGATTGAAATATTCAATCGTTTGAGCAGCAGTGTGAGTTAGAGTGATATTGTGATATAAGATGATCGAAAATAAATTATAGTGTAGCATTCTGAATTAACAGTACGACGGCCCTTCGGCGCAACAGTGGAAGTGGCTGAACGGTGTAAGTCAAGAGAGTGAGGGTTCTGTTTGTCGAGTGTTCGCATCTCGGGATCAATGTGAGAGGGGTTGATTTTTCGAGGTCGGTATCGTTTTTAGTTGCCTTTAAATGTCGAGGAAGCGAAAATCAGATACATTTCTTCTTTTTTACGGCGATGAGGTATAGTAACAAAGCCATGGAACACTTTACACACACCATATACACTCTAAGCGGTGCTGGGCTCTTGATCAGTTTCCAGCTTAATACATTGGGCCACTATACATACACCACAAAAAATATCCCAAAAAATGTGGTGATCATCTTTTCGTTTTGGGTTTTTATCGAACAATTTTTCGACTCATTTTTAAAGATTCAAACTGTCCGGCTGTTACTATTTTTCGTAGTAGTAGTTAATAACCTGTAATGATGTTGAGCGATGGATCTCACACTTTTTTGAATTGGAGTAAAATTGTAGGGAATTCATGCTTTCATACTGATCTTTATTCTTACTCTAATAGTGATGATAGGAAAAGCCGGTCCTCTTCAATCATGTGCTGAACAAAGTCGATATTCTCTTGGCCTCAGTCTTTTTTGTTTAAGAAACTGGAACTCATTTAGGGAGAGTTTGCCGCATTAAATTTATTGTAACACCGCTTTACGGTAGCTAAGCAACATGATTTATCACCAAATTGCCGATTGATTTCCTTAATATTTGCTTACTTTGAATTTGCGAAAAATCACAAATCGATAATGTTATTTGTTCAACTCCATGATTTCTTGTGAAAATAATTACTGTAAATCTTGTAGTTCTAAAATATCCAAGTATATTTTTTAACTGTCACGGTCATGAAGCTTGTAGACAACTATGCTAAAATGTCAATTAAAGATGTAGATCTCGGTTTCCGGGTTGGAACCGCGTCTAAATCGACGCGGTTCCAACCCGGAAACCGAGATCTACATCTAGAGAACGACCGCGGAAACCTACACCTACATGTCAATTAAAGTATAACAAAATTTCATGGCCTATTGAAGAGTTTCAGCTTAAGAAGAGGACAGCGTTCGCATATACACATATGTGAATTTGCTAACTCTAATTTTGCTTAGATAATCTTTTCATTGCATATAATTACGACGCCTCTTAAGATACGAAAGGGGTAATAGAAAAAAATTGATATGCCTTCTTTCTACAGTATAGACTTCGAATTATGTATACAAGTTGTCCAGAAACTCTCCTGACAAACGAAAACCGGAGTTTCCTCAGATAATTTTAAAACAATTAAACCCAAATTCACCTAGTCCGAAAATGCTTCCTAAGGGAGCTAGAGTTCTTTGAAGATGGCGCCTTGTATTTATTTTTTTTTTAAATTCCTCCAGAACGCTTCTATTTAGAAAAACAAAAACTGGTATGCTTATTTATCCTCCAGAGATGAATCGATTCCATCAATTGCGAATTTCTAGTACCGGTCATAGGCGTCCGTTTTGGGTAGGTCAACGGTTATTTTAAGGCATAACTTTCTTGTCTTTAACTTTTAAGCATTTGTGACACTAGATTATTAAATTTTCAGGTATTCCAGTACTAGAATGTACTCTTACTTTAAGTCGGTAGGATACACCGTTTTCTAGAAAAATCGATTTGTAAATTTTTCGTTTTTTCTTCATTAAAGTTCAATTTATTATGTACCTACTTATTTTTAGCGACGAAGTTGGCTTGGACTATCAAGGCATGGATGAAAATTAATTTAATAAATTAAAAACTACCCTTTTGCTTAGAGAACGCCGAATTCTTGCAAAAATTCCAAAGTTATTTCTAAATTCGTTGCAAGCATCTTGTATCCTTAGCCAGAGTTGTGCGCGATTTTGTATCGGAACGGAATAAACAAATGCTTTTATGTATCTCCAAACACAATAATCGCAAGGATTCAAATCCGGCGACCTTGCTGGCCAAGCAACTGGACCGCCTCTTCCAATCCAATGGTCTTCGTAGTTATTATATAGAAAGTCTCGTACATTCCTGCTAAAGTGGGCCGGACAGCCGTCCTGTAGAAACCATAAGTTTTGCCGAATATTTAAACGCACCTATCTAACAAATCAGGTAAAATATTTTGCAGGAAATGTAAGTAATCAGCACCATTTAAACGAGCAGGTAATTCCACAGGTCCAAGTAGATAATCGTCAACTACTCCTATCCAGACGTTTATGCTAAACCTATGCTGATGCTTAAATTCTTGAACAACGTGGGGATTGTCACCAACGTACGAATAACAATGTGCATTATGTACATTAAAAATTCCATTTTTTGAGAATGTAGCTTCGTCACCAAACAAAATGTTCCTGAAGAAATCTTCATCTTGATTTTTCTGATTTTGTAACCATCTAGCGAATTCTATGCGAGCAGGAAAATCTCCTTCTAGCAGTGCTTGCACCTTTGTAAAATGAAAAGGATATAAATTTTCTTTGTGTAAGATATTTCCTACGGAAGATTTTGAAATTGTGGGGTACATGGCAGATAGTCTTCGAACGCTAATTTCTGGATTTTCCTCAACTTCCATTAAAATAACATCTTCATGTTCTGCTGTTACATCATTATGTCTCCCTGTTTCATTATTTTTTGGGACCACTGAACCTGTTTCTCTTAATCGTTGATGAAGAGCTGTAAATGTTGAGTGAGTGGGATGCTGACGATTGGGAAATTTTTCAGCGTATCTACGTTGCGCCGCTCGAGCGTTACCCCTCATTTCGCCGTAAACTAAATGCATATCGGCGTATTCCTCATTAGTAAAAACCATTTTTTTTTTAATTGAAATCGTTGTGTTTGAATAACACAAAGTAAAAAATGAAAAGATAAACTTCGCGAACTGACAACAAATTGACAATGAAAAACGTAGGTTTTACTTCTGTTGGCAGTTCAGAGCTAACTATTGCAAAAAATAAAAAATTGAACTTTAATGAAGAAAAAACGAAAAATTTACAAATCGATTTTTCTAGAAAACGGTGTATTCTACCGACTTAAAGTAAGAGTACATTTTAGTACTGGAATACCTGAAAATTTAATAATCTAGTGTCACAAATGCTTAAAAGTTAAAGACAAAAAAGTTATGCCTTAAAATAACCGTTGACCTACCCAAAACGGACGCCTATGACCGGTACTAGAAATTCGCTATTGATGGAATCGATTCATCTCTGGAGGATAAATAAGCATACCAGTTTTTGTTTTTCTAAATAGAAGCGTTCTGGAGGAATTAAAAAAAAATAAATACAAGGCGCCACCTTCAAAGAACTCTAGCTCCCTTAGGAAGCATTTTCGGACTACGTGAATTTGGGTTTAATTGTCTTAAAATTATCAGAGGAATCTCCGGTCTTCGTTTGTCAGGAGAGTTTCTGGACACCCTGTATAAAAAATCTTATACATTCTTTCTGGCTAAGTAATTAATATCTAAAGTTTTAATATTCCAAATACATGAATAAATAACATTTTGATAAGTTACTTTACCTAGAGAAGGAATATATTTAATGTACGGTCAGTTAACAAAAAATTTTGGGACACGGTGTTGCCTTAACCCCTTCCAGAATTCTAAAATTTACATATTGTGCATGCACTTTGCCAGACATTTAATGACGTTTACAAAATTAGAAGTTATGTGTTTTGCATCAATTCTGATAATCTGTGAAAAAATGTTATATTTAAAAACTAATTCATGTGTATTGCTTATCAGATGGAATTGAAACGCATTCTAATTATTTTTAATACGATTATGGCTGCTATTTATTTAAATCATTTTGTATGTCCTTAATACTTGGTCATAGGTCTTCTGACTTCAATTACCTTCTGTAATCTTCGTGGCACAGAAGAAATAAGTTGCTGCGTATACTCTTGTGTAATTTGCTGCCATGCATAAGTAATTCGTTGCCTTAACTGATTCACATTTTGTGGTCGAAAATCGTGCCTATCTATTTCTTTAGTAAGTGTTCCCCATAGGTTTTCGATAGGATTAAGGTCAGGACATTTTGAGAGCCATTGTAAAAATTGATATTATTATTAAAACTCTAATGTTGAAAGATAAAATCATTTCCAAATACTGGTATAACTGAGGGCAGCATAATTTCGTTCAAAATTCGGCAGTACACTTAAGCAGTTAACCTCTCTTCTATAATCGCGACACACCTGGGCCTCGACTACTTATCCACCCCCAAACATTTACAGAAAAATGCCCTGCTCTGTTTACAGTACGCACATATTGGTCATTATATCTTGTGCCACTAGGTATATAAACACAAAGGCGGCCATTGTGACATGATTGAAATGACTTCTCATCTGAAAATACCACATTTTCCCATAAATTTATGTTATTTACAAATTGTTGCGCGAATTCCAATCTTTGCTGCTTGTTCACTTCCGTCAAGTATATTTATTTTATTAGCTGCATATCGATTTCTTAATTCACTATTTTTAGTTCTGCGACGCACAGTATAAATTGAAGCAGGGTAATGTATTTGTTCTCATGCATTAATTGCTGTTTAGAATGGATTCTCACGCAGAAAATTTAGTAAATTTGTGCCTTCCTGTTGAGTCGAAACATTGTGGCTCCCAGATGCTCGCCTCCTGATAATTGATTCAAATTCAGTAAGTTTTCTCTTTGCTGATAGCACCGTGTTTTTACTGATTTGTAATTCGGCAGCTATTAGCCCTTATTGAGACACCATCGGACAATCTGGCTTGTAACATCGCTTTTTGGTAGGCACTCACGTTCGACATGTTTTAGCTTTAAATTAAGCGCTGTCATTTTTGACATTATACTTCCATTTTATGAATGAAATTTACATTAGAAGAAATTCCTATGTCCCAAGATTTTTTGCTAACTGACCGTACATACAGAAATCGTGCAATGTAATAATACTAATAAATCAATTACAATAAGGGAAGAATTTTTTCATGTGATAAATATTCACAATTTAATGTTAATAAATTTCATTCATTTTACTTCGTTTGATTACTCAAATCTTAAACAAATCTTTAAAGAAAATTTTTCTTGCATCAGTGCATATGATTCGACGTTTTTTGGCGGATTTACAGTTAAACGATGTATTAGAAAGAACCTGGAAGTAGTATGCGGAAAATAAAATCTAACATTTCTGTAGAGCTGCTGAAATGAATGTGGACGACTTTTAAACGAGCACCGGTGTCGGTCCCAGAGGTCAAGCTTAAGTTTAGCTTTTAGTTAGTCACTGGATTTAAAGGCTTGGTATGTGAAACTCTGGATAGGGAATATTTAATAATAAAGTTTATTAAAAGCTTTTCCAAATAACTTTTTGCAATTATTATGAATACAAACAAAACATACTGCACACCACATTTTTAATGATAAAACCTCTAATTATGGACACCTCCGACAATCGGACACCTCTAAAAAATGGACATTTTTTGTGGTACGAAATTTTATAATGGGTTTTCTTAACAATAGTCACTCCTAATATTGGACCCTCCATAAATCGGACGCGGACACCCTTTATTTCACCGAAGCAATAAAACATCTGTAAATATATCTCTTAATTAAGGACAGACAAGACGGGCGGCGCCGAATAAAATTTTGCAATTATGAATGTATGTATGTACTTTTATTGCTGCACACGTGGAAGTATATCTACTCGGGTTTTTCCCATAATACAAAGGAACGACGGTTTACCACTGGCCTACTCATCAGGTGATAAGTGGAGTGATATGTATTTTGAATCAGTTTGAACTAGCCTTTGATAGTGTCAACATGGATTCTAGTAAAAGAAAGCGGTTAACAATCCAAGATAAAATTGATATTATTGCGGTTAGTGAACAGCAAAGCTTAAGTGTCCGAAAGCTCGCGGAAAAGTTTGGTGTCGGAAAGTCGCAAATTAGTGATATAGTGAAAAACAAAAGTGAAATAAAAGAACTTTTCGAGAAAAATGGAAACCTAGCTCAAAAAAGGAAGTTTCCAAAAACTAGTGGTTTAGCAATCGACGGAGCAGTGTTCAACTGGTTCTGTAAGGTGCGAAACAAAAATATTCCCATGTCAGGACCCCTACTCAAAGAAAAGGCGCTGGAAGTAGCACAAAGGTTACAACTCACCGAATTCAAAGCGTCTAATGGTTGGTTGGAGAAATTTTGTCAAAGACATAAAATATCATTTAAAAGTGTGTGTGGTGAATCTGCCTATGTAAACATGCAAAATGTAGACGATTGGAAAGTCAAGTTGCAATCAATATGCAAAGATTACTCTCCGAAAGATATTTTTAATGCTGATGAAACCGGTTTATTTTTCCGCGCCCTTCCGACAAAAACATTTGCGTTAATAAGTGATAAATGTGCCGGAGGAAAATCTGCAAAAGAAAGACTAACTATATTGTTGTGTTCAAATATGGAGGGTGATAAGGAAAGGCCGTTAGTCATCGGTAAAAGTAAGAAACCTAGATGTTTTAAAGGAGCTCATGTGGATAAGTTGCCGATAGGATGGATATCTAACAAAAAAAGCGTGGATGACTTTGGATATTATGTCAGCTTGGTTAAAGAACTTTGATAATAAAATTAAGAAAGAAAAAAGGCATGTAATTTTGTTTCTTGATAATGCCACTTCTCATCCGAAGATTTCATTGGAAAACGTAAAATTGGTTTTTCTGCCTCCAAATACTACCTCGCATTGTCAACCTATGGACCAGGGTGTGATTCAAAACTTTAAGGTAATTTACCGGAGCATGCTTGTAAAAAGGTTTTTGGCGTTAATGGATACTGAAAATTCACTAGAAATGGTAGAAAAAAACATTACGGTAGTCACTGCATTAATATGGATATCAGCTGCTTGGAAAGAACTCTCGCCTGTGACCGTAAGAAACTGTTTTCAAAAATGCGGATTCAATCAAAGTGACAGTGATCTAAGTGCAGAGTGCGATATAGAAGATAATATACCATTAGCATTTTTATTTCCCAATTTTAACATCACTAATTTAGATTTAAGCACATACGCATTATTTGATAATGAGTTATTTACTGAAAATCCTAATGTTTCCATTATAGATTGTATCGATGAAATTACTGATATCAGTGATGAAATGGAAAATGAGATTGAAGAGGAATTTGTAACTAGTATATCAAATATTTCAGAAGCCCATCAAAAATTAAAAGATCTTGAGAACTATTTCTTAAGCACTAACAGTTTTAACATTGCTAACAATATTTCTCAAGCTCTTCTTGAATGTGAATCTGAGATATTTAAACATAAAATGAAAAAAGCAAGACAAACAACAATTAATGATTATTTCAAGTAAAATCTAGCATAAAATATGTATGTATGTGTATTAAGTATTGTAAATTTTTTTCGACTTTCGTCTTATTATGTGTGATTAAATTGATATGAGAATGAATATTTTTTTTCGTTTTTTTTTTCACCTCCACATTTTGGACACCTCCATATATTGGACATTTTAGGATTCCCCGTCAGTGTCCATTATAAGGAGGTTATACTGTATTTTTGATATTATTAAAAAGTTATTGTTTTAAAATACAACATTAATATATAGGAAAAATATTATTTTTTTGGCATCATCAGTTCGGGCAGTGGTTCTGAAACTGTGCTCTGGAAAGCCCTTAGAGCTTCGTGGTTAATTTTCAAGGGCTGCATCTGCGGCAGAAATAAAGATGACAAAAAAAAGTTAAAAAAAACATATTGCTGCTTCCGTTTAGCAAGAAGAACGCAAACTACTTCGATCTGGCGAGAAGAACGCAAGCTACTTCCATGAAGCGATGGCATTGGAACTATCTCTAACTTTCCTTACATAACCTAAAAATAACGAACCAAGTACAATTTACTCGATGATTCTCGAATTTTTTTTATGCTTTATACAGGCTGTTCCGCGACACGACCGACAAATTTATACCATATACTCGGGCGGTCATTACGATAAAAAAATGTTATATGACTAAAGACGGCAGACTATGTGCCCAAACAGTAGCGTGATGTGGAGGGATCGAGTAGAGGCGTACGACGATCAATTCAGTTGCCATTGAGACGTTGTAAGCGATACATTGTTAACACAATCGTGTTGAAAATGTCGGGAGTGCGTAGAAACAATGCATCGACTCGGTTGCATGCTAACGTAGTAAAGAAATTTTTACATCGGTTTCCCGATTTAATATATGACGGTACCGTAGTGAAATGTTTAGTTTGTGAAACAACTTTATTAACTTGGAAAGCAAGTCAGTGCCAAAGACATATAAATAGTGACAAACATAAATCGAATAATAGTGGACGCAGATCATATAATAAATTTGTGTGTGATTTAACAATGATGTTAATTGCGACCAATATACCAATGCAGAAAGTGGAACACCAAATGTTTCGTCAGTTTTGGAAGAAATACAATCCTACGTGGAAATTACCAGCAAGAAGTACGCTACGGAATTATATATATATATATTAACACTACACAAATTTGAGATTTTACCGAAGCAAGTGTTAATGTTAGTTACCGATGCTGCCAAGGTTATGTGTTCCACGGCAAACTTACTCAAAACGGTTCAACCAAACCTGCTGCATGTCATATGTTTGCTTCACGTTTTACACCTTGTAACAAACACTATACGTACAACTTATCCTGATGTGGATCAACTGATAGGACAAACGAAAGCGGTTTTTCTTAAATCTCCGAAACGGATTCGGCTATTTCATTCGCTGTGTCCTGATATACCCGAGCCGCCGCAACCAATTCTTATACGATGGGGTACTTGGTTAGAAGCAGCATTTTATTATTATAAACATTTTGAAAAAATTAAATCAGTGATTTTACAACTAGATGCCAAAGAAGCAGCTGCAATACGGCTCAGCCAGTTATTTACGACAGTTACGTTCCAATACTGGACGCAATAAAAAATTTACCGAACACTGCGCTGTCCTTATCGGACTCATTAGCAATTATTGACCACGTAAAACTAGAGCTGTATATCCTTGAAGATCAAAAAAGTGATTGTGTCCGTGAAAAATTTAACAGTGTATTAGATAAAAATGTAGATTCTACAAAATTAGGGCCACTTTTTACCAATACTGAAGATCCGTTGTACAGATACAAAGAGCGCTTTAACTATGCAAATATAACATCTCTCAACGTCGAACAATCCTTCTCTGTATATAAACATATATATACGTCGCTACGTACGAACCTTTCCGAGACTAATACAGAAACATATATTATGGTGCAGCTTTTTCATCGCGCACATCCGCATTTTTTTGCAACAATGTAAACATGTTGGGTAAGTTATTTATGTTTTTTCTTAACGTTTTGTATAGGGATTCGATATATTTATTTTTAAGTAAGCGCACTGTTATTCTGCTAAACTCTCCACGCAACGCCACTGCTGGGGCACATAGTCTGCCGTCTTTATATATGACCAATAGGTGAATTTCTCTAATTTAGTAAGCCTTGACGTATTAACGTATGATTGACAAATTAATGACTTTTGTGCTGTAATGTTAATTTAAGTTCTTATGCCGCGTTTTACTAATGCAGAATATGCCGATAAGGTTTTCTTATATGGTTTTTGCAATGGAAGTGGACGTGGTGCACTTGCGAAGTACATCAGACGACACCCAGATCGCATTGTTCCTCACCACACAACATTTTCAAACGTTTTTCGCAGGATCTTTCCAAAATCGTTGTGTAGAAAAAGATAGATTTGGAAACGCTGAAGTAGTTTTAAATGAAGTTGAACGAAGTCCTTCTACCAGTATTCGTAGAATATCTCATACAACGGGAATTCCTCATACCAGCGTATGGAATTCGGCACCTTAATGGGCTTTATCCATATCGTTTACAAAAAGTCCAGCATTTACTTCCTGGAGATTTAGAAAATCGAGTACGGTATTGCAAGTGGTTACAAAATAATTTGGAGGTTATTTCGCACATACTTTCTACAGATGAGGCCCTCATATCTGGGCGGATAAAACTCACACGAAACAATCGTAGTTGACCATCAACATCGTTTTTCCGTCAACGTGTGGTGCGGCTTGTTAAATAATCATCTAATTGGGCCTCATCTTATTGAAGTACGTCTTAATGCAGAAATTTACATTCAATTTTTGGCAGGAGAATTGCGAAATTCTTTGGAAAATATTCCTTTGGAAGCTCGTCGTAGCATGTGGTTTCAGCAAGATGGGGCACCACCACATTTTGGGAGACAAGTGACGGTGTTTCTTAATGAAAACTTTCCGGAAAGGTGGATAGGACGAGGTGGTTTTGTACATTGGCCAGTTCAGTCACTTGATTTGTCGCATTTAGATTTTTTGTGGGGTTGCCTCAAATCTCGTGTGTATAGTAATGGTAAACCAGATACACGCGAAGAGTTGACTGACCGTATAGTCGAAGCTACTAATTCTCTAAAGAATGAATTGGCATCAATTACCTGGCAACATTCTATAACACGAAGAATAGCTGCTTGTTTAGAAAATGGCGGTTCTCATTTTGAACAGTTACTGTAATTTTGTGTTAATTAATTATCTATCAATTTATGAATAAATTTTCTTTTCTCTGTTTTTTTAAATTTAAATCGATAGCTACGAAACAAAGAAGAATTCACCTATAGGTCATATAACATTTTTTGATCGTAATGACCGCCAGTAAAATTATTAGCTGTTAGACTGTTGCCTCCACAGAAAATGTACCTACAAGTTAATTTGATTGATTTCTTTGTTGTAGAAGTGTTAAAAAATGTTGATATGGAAATGTGACTCAAGACTCCTTAAGACCTGGGCGGTCTCAGCCATCAACCAGTGCTCAGTCAAATGAGAATAACAACAGCTGCAACCTAACTTTCGAGAAGATAGTACGAATTCCTTGAGATTGAGTTCCGAATACGTTGCATATGATCTTTCTTCAGAGCCTACGAAGACTAGTGAAGAGGTACCTACCGAACGAAGTAGAAAACGAAAATATTGCGATTCACATTATGTAATAAAGTTTCGCCTAATATTTCTATGTTCCCACTAAGATTGGACGGTATTTTGAAACTCATCCTAATTTTACGAATAAAACCCTAAAAATTATTTCAAAAGAAACAGAGACGAATTCCATGCAGTTTAAACAAAATTTTTATCTCATATAAAAACGAATAATGAGAAAGCACTTCAAGTACCGTACGTGGTTAGTCATTATCTGGCTTTCGCTGGCAAATCTGATACCCTCTAAAACTCTTATAATACCACTATTAGTGAATGTAGTAAGCTGATTGGTATATGAAAAAACTGCAAACTTGATCGCCAGTGTGCCCATTTCAAATAACATTGTACATAATCGAATCCAGAATGTATCAAACGATGTTACAGATACCATAATTTCCCGTATTAGTCAAATGAAATTTTGGTTACAATTTGACGCATGGATTTGTAACGACGTTGCCGGATTAGCTGTGATAATGACGTTTGTGCGGTACGAATTTTAAGGCACCTTCATGAAAATATTTTCTTCTGTAAGCCACGGCCATCCTTTACAAGATGTAATGAAATTTTTTTTTCTGCTTGCTGCCTTCTTTATTGAAAATTCTATTCCGTGAGACAATTACATTGATGTCTGCATATATGGTGTCAAGGCCGTGGTACGTCATGTTGCTGGGGTTGTTGCCTAAATTAAGAAAGTGATACGGTTCGCATATATATAAGAATGTTTAATTCAATTTTAAATTATATTTCTTCAAATATATTTCCAATTTAAAATATTAATTCAACTTCGCCATTTTCTATGTATATTCGTTTGCAAATAGAAAGGCTTTCTTTTGTTATCGCACTACAAATGACCTTTCGAAATCTACCTGACTGAGAACGGGCAACTCATATCTAACGTTTAGTTACAATTCTCACAAATACATTTCGTTTAAATTAAGTTATTTAATTTAATTATCTACGTCTTCTCTTATATGTCGTGTCACATATAATTTTAAAGCTTCTTTTACTAGGGATATTTTAATGATATTTGTTTCGTTGATATTACAACTTTTTAGCTCGCGCTTTTGATTTATTCATAATTCAAGATATCGACAACTTCGATCCCTTTCCACTTGGGGCAATAAAACCTTTACATTTTCGCCGTCCGATGTTCTTCGTTTCTAAGGTAATCTGTATTGTTCAATATATATTATTCTTTGATCTAATTCACATTGATTCAACTAATTAATTTCTCCGTCCTTCGGCCAAACATCGCTCTCCATACTTGTCCAAGTATATGAAGCGAACCTCGTGGCTGACCAACACGCTTCCACAGGTAACTCTGCAATGCTCGATACAGAGGTTATTTTATGTTAATCACAATTAATTCATATTTATTTACTGCCTAATTTAACGTTCTTTTCAGTATATTTTTGGTGTGTTAATTTTTAATTACATATTTTCCGTTTCCTGTATATATTACTATTATTTAATTACTTTTAAATATATCAACGCTCAATTTATTTCCTATGGAAATATTAAATAAAAACTTTAAGGACAACGTTGTTGTGTTTTATTTAGTTAATAAGTTGTAATATATTTATTTCAGTACATTACACACGTCCTGGACCTTTGATGCAACTTCACCACAGTTATTTATTTTAAATAATTCCCTTTATTGTTAGCACGCCGCTCGCAACCATACCAGAGCGTGGTTTGTTAATAAACGTTTAAGAAACTGCGTAAGTAGTCATCATGTACTACACCGACACTCCCACGCAACGAGAAAAATGCTAATGTTATTAAAGCAGCTAAACCGTCAAAATGATCAACTTTGTTAACGCAGGACCTTTGAAGTGTAGGCTGATCAAAATAATGCCCGAAGATATGGGAAGTATAGACAAGTTATTGTTATTACTAGAGACCGGACACATCGGGCTGAAGTGACGTCATTACGATGGACGATATAAATAATCTACAACATCTGTAAGCACATCACGCAGTTATTGAATAGCACTATTCATTCGGCTAACCGCACACAAAAAATACATGTGCAGTTAACCGAATCAATAGTCCTGTTCAACAACTGCGTGATGTACTTACAAATGTTGCTATTTATATCGTCCGTCGTAATGATGTCCATTTCAGACCGATGTGTCCGGTTTCTAGTTATTACATACAGTGTGATGAGCGTTGTCCCGCTTTCTTAAACTTCGAACAGAAGTTTCTTTACTTTTGAATGACGAAAACATTTT
The DNA here is from genome assembly GCA_935421215.2 of Melolontha melolontha. Taxonomy (NCBI): domain Eukaryota; kingdom Metazoa; phylum Arthropoda; class Insecta; order Coleoptera; family Scarabaeidae; genus Melolontha; species Melolontha melolontha. The sequence continues at coordinate 52,746,874 of OW285240.1, forward strand.
CTTTGCAGATTATTTGAATGATCAGGAATGGTTGTGCAAACTACGTTACTTATCAGACATCTTTTCAAAAATGAACGAATACAGAACATAAGGGAAGAGTAAGTCAATATTCAATGATAAAAAAAATCAAGAATGGGGATCTGAAATGTTTCTCATTGATTTCCAACATTTTAGAAGGAAATTACTTAGCAATGAATAAATCATTGTCAGCCAAAATAAATGAACACCTTCAAAATTTGCTCCAAAATTTGAATTCATACTTTCCACGGGAGACTTAGGAATTGATTCGAAAAAGTTTTGAACGAACTGTAGATCCATTTTCAGTTACATCAAAACCAACAGTCCTCACTGCGGCAAAACATGAGGGGTCTTCTAGATATGGCATTAGATTCTTGAGAATATGTGCGAGATGTCGTACCGAGAAAACGTATCGATAGATTCTCTCTCAATTGAATTAAACAAAATAAAGAAAACGGATTTAATCGATATTTTATTAAATAAAAAAGATTGTACGAGTGGTGGATATAGTGAAATAAATAGCAATTTCTTTAACGATTTGTTTAAGCAACAGGATTTAGAAGTTTTTCACGGATCGGTTGGTGATATGAGAAAGGTTAGTGAAAAAACCGAAGTGAAACATCTAAAGACAGAAATAGAGCTACATGAAAATAATTAGAAAATAGAATAAGTGAACAATCAAAAGTGATAAGTGTGCTGTGTGAAAATATGAGAAATTCAACGGTGAACTGTCGTAAGGAAGCGAATGGTAGTTCACCGAAAGTGTCGATCACAATTAGTACAAGGTCGCTTATGAATACCGACAAGTCATCGGACACGGTACGCAGAATACAAACACTACGGCGAGCGGAAAAAGTGTTAAAAATACTACGGATAAAAACAGGAATCAAAAACAAAAGAAGAATTGGCTTTTCGTTTCAAGATTACATATAGAGATAACAGAAGAATGTATCATAAGCTAAGACAAAATTCAGAGTCTTCTAAACTAAATATAAGATCTAAAAATACTGCAGCTTTTAAATTCGGCGTACCAAGTAGGGACACAGAGAAAGTTTTCTCTCCAGACTTGTGGCCGGAACATGCGATACTAAATTACTATAGAAGCTACAAAAGTAATGATAAAGCAAATGAGAACGAGGTTTTTTTATAAAGAATAATAATACAAACAACGACAAAATTGTTGAAAACAATTGTGACATTTCGCGTTCATATGATAGGAACATGACTAAAATGAAAAATGTATTTACATTGGTACATAAAAATATACGGAGTGTAAGAAATAAAATTTACGATTTGCTAATATTTATTCAGAGCTTAAATACAAATATGAAAGTTATTATTCTGAGTACTGGTTAGAACCCAATGAAAATGTCAATATTAATGGTTATGAACTTGCGTCTTGTTACCGCAGACACTTGATAGAACGCGGTGGATCATGTATTCTGATCGAGAGTGGTAACGAATATGTTGAACTGATGTCTCTAAAAGAGAAAAGCCTAGAACATGTCGAGTGTAGCGCTGTCAAACTAACTAATATGAATACAATTATTATAAATATATACAGGCTCCCGACAGGAAACGTCGATGATTTCTTTGTTCTCCTGCAAACTGTATTGAAAGAGGTAAATCCGAAGTATCAAATCTTGCTCTGTGGAGATTTTAATTTCGACCTCCTCGAGAAAGATAAAAAATCTGATACACTAATGGATATATTAAGAACTCACAATCTTAAACAATCCGTTTACAAACCTACTAGAATCACAAGCATTAGTCGGACTCTTATTGATAATATATTTACAAACGTTGCATCCTATTGCAGCGAAGTGCTAACGTATAGTTTGTCAGATCATCAAGCACAGACAACATCATTGACGAATTCGGAATCATTGCAAATGTATACCAATAAAATCGAAAAAAAGTTTTTTTAATCGAACTATCTTCGGTGATATTGCGGATGAATTAAACAATGTTGATTGGAGTGAAGTTACGGTAACTGAGGATATTGACAATTGCTATAATAAATTCCTCGAAATTCTAATGAATATTATTAGAGAACGGACATTCTTACCACATGACTAAGTTCTCCGAATCAATAGCCGTTGTCCATTGTTAACGCTGCGAAAATCAGGTGTCCGAGAAAATCAAACACAAATACTTCATTGTATTACGCCGGGATGTACTGAGCGAAGTTTATAAACATTTCCAATTGCGGATTGCGTTTAATGAAATATATCCTCCGAATACAATCGCTGTGTTGTCCATTGTAATCGCAACGGACCAGATGGCCGCGTAAGACTAACAAATACTTAATTGAATTACGCCAAGTCATGTGGTAAGAATATCCGTTCTCTAAATATTATAAAACAATATTGAAAGCGAAAGGTTATCGAAGTTTCAGTAAATACAGGAAACTGCTGGCTGACAGAAAATATTAAAATTATGTCAAAAATTAAGAGACAACTTTACGAAGTTATGATAGGTAATAGAATACAAAAAAACAGTGTACACCGACTACTGTAAGCCTTGAAGAAGAAAACATATTCAGAATACATAATAAATTCAAACAATAAAGCAAAAGCAACGTGGGATGTAGTAAAGAATATAAATGGTATAAAAAAGAAAATGAGTTTTAATATACAAAAATTCTGTAATGGTAATAAAAGTACAGAAGAAGTAAAACAGATCTAAATGAATATTTTATAAACGTTTGTGCAAATATAAACAATAATAATTGTGGATCTATGTATGAAAACATCAAACAAATTTCTGAGACATGTTCGCTTCATTTTACAGATCTCGACGAAATAAAGCAAACAATTTACAGTTTAAATGATGCAAAATCTGTAGGAGATGACGAAGTACCTATTACTCTTATGGAGTCTAGCAGTACCGCTGCAACATATAACAAATCTCTCTTTTTTAAAGGGTCAAGACCTAGATAAGATGAAGTCTAGCATAATAAAACCAGTGTATAAAAAGGGTGATAGTTCGGTATTTGATAATTACCGTCCTACAGCGTTGGTCTCAAACTTATCAAAAATTCTAGAGAAGCTTATATTTTCCAGAATGACAAATTTCATTAATAAACATGTAATATTAAATAACACAGAAAATGGATCAAGGGCCATGTTCCAGTTACTGGAAAAAATTTCGAATGGATTGAGCAAGGGAGAGACAACTATCTGCATGTTCATGAACTTGTCAAAGGCATTTGATAGCGTGGACAATGGAGTGCTTCTTGATAAGTTGGAGATCGTCGGCTTTCGTGGAAGGGCATTTGAGTGGATTGGTTCATATATTTCGGGTAGGAGGCAGTGTGTCAGTGCCAGTAAAATTTCTTGACAAGAAGTACGATTATTGTTCCTTTTATATGTAAATGACCTCCCAGCAGTAGCTACATGCCCAACTATACAATTTGTCTATGACTCTTCATCAGTAGTAAGAGCAAAAACAGAAGATAATGCTACTGAATTGTAAACGACGCACTTGTCATGCTTTGAGGATTGGTTTACAAGAAACAATTTAAAACTGAATGTAAGTAAAACGAATCTAATAAGATTTGGTGCCAAAGAAATGGAAATTGATATCAGATACAGGGATGTGCAACTTGGCTTTGGCGAGGAGACCAACTTTTTGGAATGGACCTTGGATTTCCAACTGTCGTGGAAGGCGTACATCGAATGGCTGGCAGCTAAATTGAGTGGTTTTTGTTACGCTGTGGGAGTGGTTTCGCGAAGTGTTAGAGCTGATGACGCAGTAAGTGCATATTATGCCTACGTGCATTCTAGACTTGCATATAGTGTTATCTTTTGGGGAAATTCAGTTGATGTGGGACGAATTTTCGTAATTCAAAAGGTTGGATCTATATTTAACATCAACCCACTGGATACGTGTAGGAGCACTTTAGGGATAAAATACTTGCCCTACCCGCGGTATACAGTTTGCAGTCAAAATGCATTATTCTGATTTTTTTGCTAAATATGAACTCAAGCATAGTTATAGTACGAGAGGGACTTCTGAGTCAGATTTGTGTCCTCCACGTTCTCATTTAACAAAAATACAAAGAAATGTACTCCACCAGTGTATCAAAATATACAACCACTTGCCAGAGACTTTAATATCAAAATGTATATGTTTATTATTTTATAATACAGATTTTGTATTTTATTTATGTATTTTTGACGTTTCGTATACATTTTGTGTGTCTTAACGAATACAGGTATATTATTATTATTATTATGGTTCCGGAGAGCCACTGTCAGGCGTCATTTAAAAACAAACCACTTCCCTAATTTTTTGCTAAATTGGGGGAGGGTACTGCGATATTGAGTTTAAAAGCTAAATTGGCTTTCTCACTGGCTTTGATACTCCGTAACTTGATTAAACGGTCTTTTCAAGGTATAGCAAACGCCAAGTAAGTTGGCGCGAGGAGCGGTAAGTTCGCGCCGGATTAGAAGTAGTGGGGAGATTTGTATTTGGATTTACATCAAATGTCAGATAATTCCAACCTCTGAGCGTGTATCACTTTATGATCCCCTAGCAAAGACATTATGTTCCGTCAAACGTCAATGACAAATGTATTCTGACAATTACTTACATCACAATTTCAACCACCCTCACAATGTTAAGGTTATATATCACAACTCGCAACTCACAAGTTTACACTTCGAAAAGCCAATTTAAAATGACGTTTAAAATAAAATTACTCTCGAATATGGGAATAAATTTCTCCGAATAGCAAGGAAACACATACTCCTAATTTTCTGGTAAAATGTATTTTTGTATTTATGTCGAAGTTTTAAGGTATTAGCTTTTCATGGAATTTTGTCTCGGCCTAGATGCATGGGAAGAGCATTAATAAATTCTTGGAGACGCTTATCGGAAAAGTAACAGGAAGAGGCTTAATAAAATGCTATTTTTAATTTAAAGAGTGCTGTTATTTATTTGTTACATTCACGAAATATTTTTAGTAATATCAATAATAACCCGACAACGAAGACCAACAAACAAAGAATTGCATATAAAAAATACCATGCGAATGTGGACGCCCATACATTGGAGAAACTAGCAGACCCCTAAGAGTCAGAATCAAGGAACACCAAAGAATGGTCCGCTTAGGGGAGACAGACAAATCGCAGCTGGCGGAACATGCTTGGGAAGAAGATCACAACATTGCATGGAATGAGGCGACAATCCTGGCCAAACAAGAACACGGCTACAAAAGAAAAATTACGGAAACAGCGTATATGAAGACAACACCTGACACGATCAGTACGCCCAGCCTGGAGATCAAGAATATCTGGCTCCCTATGATTAGAGAATGTGTTAGCCGAACACCGGCAGCCACGAGACCGGAGACAGACTGATAACTAAAAACTACTACTACCATGCAAATAAGGAAAAATGGCATACTGCGCATACCCACTGCGCCTATACGAAAAAATGCACACTGCGCATACCTACCGCGCATATACTTGTAACTTAAATATAAGTTTAAAATAGTAGTTTCTGTCCCCCTAATTAGTCGAGTGGTAAAAGTGTATGGTATATTGATATTCGGAAATTATCGACCGGGTTCAAACCTAGCACAAGACATTTCAACTAAAAAATAGGGAAGACACATACCGCCAGATAAAGTCGTTATAAATGTCAAGTTTGGCAAGAAACAGTCCTTCTCAGGACTACCCTGGTGACGGCAGTAGACGGACTGCCGAAACGTCGGACTATCAATGTTGTACAAACGATGGAAATAGCCCAAACAACAACTCAAGTTATACTCCATCGTCAACAATTACACGTCATGAACTGACAATTACTTGAGTAGGGGGGGTGGACGTTTTTAAAAGCGGCTTCTGCGCACCCCCTACTCGCGCCAACTTAATTGGCGATTGCTATACATAGCTACAAAAACTAAATATCCAATTCGCTTGGGCGCAGAAGACAATATGCGTCTTCAACTCTCTTCAGTGACACCCGACATTTACTCCGCCGCAATAAGCAGGTACATTGTTCATATTAACTTCGAGTGTTCACTGTAACATTTTTCAAATATCTTAAATAATTGTGATATCTTTTGTAGATTCAGGAAATATTTAGGATTTAGATGATTATTTAAGATTTAATAAATATGTATTTCCGTATACATATGGTCTGCAATAAGTTTCATAGACAGATAGACCTGTACATTACTTTGGACTCCACGGAAAATTTTTGGTTAAAAAATACTCCGGGGCTGATAAAGTTTGGAAACCGTTGCTTTAAAACAATGAAGTTATTCTTTATCATGGTTTTTATAAATTATTTCTAAAGAATCTGATTGATTAGTACGAAATAAAAGAATCAGTTAGAAATTTTCCTACTATTAATGGCTTTTTTTTTCACGTTCAATATCGATATGTAATAACTATTGGTATAGTTCCCAATTACATAAAATATCCACCTGATTTCAGAAATAATGTCAATGTAACAATGGACGTAATATATCAAGCACGAATGGAATTCTTATTTGATTTCTGTCTAATCAATCTGTATATTTGTCGAATTGAAGTGATTAAAAGCTCTTTACCTCGTACATATAACGATATATCCACTATTTTATTGCTGTAATTTTTTTGGTTTTTTTATACTCTCTAAGCCAATGAATCACGGCACATGCTCGTGCACACACACACACTTTAGCAAACAAAATATCGACGATGGTTTGAATATAAATGATGTAGACGATACTATGTGCACGCTATTCATTTCGAAGTCCCTTTTCCGATTTTGTCGTGTTTCAACTGTTTTTTTTTTGCCGCGGTCCAGCCATGTCATCCTCGAACATTTGATGCGTCATCCATCTAGTATCGCATAAATAATTGGATGTACTGGTTTAATATATTTGTATAGGACTGCGTCGACCCTATTGATATGTATATTTGCTATTGCAGGTAAATATTGATGAAGTCATTTCATGAATAGTTGTACGCCTAAATGCGAAAACTTTACTGCGATGGTGTTCTGATTTTCATTAATTTAAAATTAAATGCGGATCAAATACGGATGCGGCGAGGACTATTGTAAAGAAATTTCTTAGAAGATGCTAATATATAATTTTTTTAAATATTATTTAATATTAAGCACGGCGTTTTAATATATTTACTTTTAAGTAAATTACTCATTTACTTAACTATAGCAAGCGCCAGATAAGTTGCCGAGCGGAGGGGCAAATTCGCGCAGGATTAGAAGTATTGGGGTGATTTGTATTTAGTTTTACATCAATTTGCAAGATACCATAGTGGCGTAAACTACACATCTATCATTTAATAAATTAATGATTTCTTAAAGTAAAATATATAACGTGGACGTTTATAAAAATGGCTTATGCGCACCCCCTCCTCTCGCCATCTTAATTGACGCTTGCTTATACAGGCTGGCCCAAAATGACCGAAGGGGTTTCAATTCCTTATAACTTTTTTATCATAATTTTTTTTTGTTTTCAGTATTTTGTAAAGAAGACTTGGGGAATTTAAAATGGAACAGTACACAATTGAACAACGTGCCAAAATCGTTGACCTTTATTTCTCAAATCAACGATCCATTGAGAGATATAATTTTTTTAAAAATACTCTCCATTAATATACTGTATTTAAAATTAAAAAAAAATAATAATTATGTCTTAGATAAGAAGCTATAATGAACTCAAACCCCTTCGGTCATTTTGGGCCAGCCTGTACTTTCGCATGGATTATTTTCTTATAAAAATCAATGCAACTTAATGTGTTTCTTCGTTTTATCTTTAGAAAAAAAGTAACCCAAATTCTGTTAACTAAACATAAGAAGTTATGTGTAAACTAATGAATATAAGCTTGACTTACTATACGTAAAAAAATTCTGTTTTGCCGTATTCTTAACTAATCCTAAAAAAAGAGATAGTCAGATGTGTCATTGTCGCTATACGTAATCTTTTGAATAAATAAATAAACCTTCTAGTTATTTCAAAACATTTTCTAACATATATTACATAGAACCGTTTATGAACTGTACTAAAATCAATTATTATAATTCATAAATTCGCGAAAATTTTGTAAAATAAGCATGCAAATATGCACTAAAGAAGAAAATATGCATTTACGCATTTAAATATGTACTATACAAAAGTATTTTTAATAATATATAATATTATTAAAAATGGGGTGTGAAGAACACAATACAAGTTCATATGTATTTTTGAATGTATCTTCTCCAAAGACGTAGATACGTATTTCACATTTCTACATGATTATCAATACGCCCCTGTTGGAGAAGAGACACATTCAACAAAACATAACTACCTTGCTATCTCGCAGATATTATTAAGACAGAGCGTGAAGGAATATTCAGCGCTGTCTCTATAATAATCGCAGAACTAGCCGGGTGTTTTTTATAGTCGGTAACCATCTATAAAAATCTATAAAAAACTGTATTATCGTGTTTTCACTACTTGTCGGCATGAAGCGAATACGTATATAACAACATAATTTGAAACATACTTGAGTAGGTAACACCTACCAATTTTGTAATATACAAAAGTATTTTTAATAATATATAATATTATTAAAAATGGGGTGTGAAGAACACAATACAAGTTCATATGTATTTTTGAATGTATCTTCTCCAAAGACGTAGATACGTATTTCACATTTCTACATGATTATCAATACGTCCCTGTTGGAGAAGAGACACATTCAACAAAACATAACTACCTTGCTATCTCGCAGATATTATTAAGGCAGAGCGTGAAGGAATATTCAGCGCTGTCTCTATAATAATCGCAGAACTAGCCGGGCGTTTTTTATAGTCGGTAACCACCGTATCTATAAAAAACTGTATTATCGTGTCCTCACTACTTGTCGGCATGAACCGAATACGTATATAACACACCCCATTTTTAATAATATTATATATTATTAAAAATACTTTTGTATATTACAAAATTGGAAGGTGTTACCTACTCAAGTATGTTTCAAATTATGTTGTTAAATATGTACTGATTGAGCCAATAAGTTTGAGGACAAGTTGAATTTCCCGCTGTCTTTTTGTTATCTTAGGTTGGTCAAAGTGACTGTAAATCTTCGAAAAACATATTTTGGCATATTGCATAGTTGGCTCGTGTTTGGCGTCGTTATAAATATAAATTTATTCTGCTTTTCATTCAGTTTCTGCAGTAATTCAGAATAAAACATTAGAGGCTATGTTGTATTTTCTTATTGTCCTTTTATTTGTTATTCAACTTGTCGTAGAGCTTTGATAAAGGATCTACATATGCACCCCTACAAAGTGACAGTTGTGCAGCAGTTATTACCCATTGATCATGGACTGCGTATTAAATATTGTGAATGGCTTAACAATCACCTGAATAATTACGATACTTTAAATCTAACATTTATGTCTGATGAAGTATGGTTTCATTTGTCAGGCTACATAAATAGTCAGAATTATCGAACATGGACAACAGATAATCCACACCTAACATAGTCTAACATAGTCTGCATTCATTGAAGATAGGCGCATGGGTTGCATTGTCACGGCGCAGAATAATTGAACCATACTTTTTAATGACAGAGTAAATGCTGAACCGTACCGAACAAATGTATTACAGCCAGTTATCGAGAATTACATGATGACGAACTTAGGAATGGGTATTTTCACCAGGATAGCGCACCACCACATATAGTTAATGCGACTATGGAGTTTTTGGCAATAATTTTACGATAAAAGACTAATCAGTAGAGGAATCTGGCCACCGCGATCAATTGATTTAACACCATTAGATTTCTTTTTGTTTGGATATTCAAAAAATAAAATTTTTGAAAATCGCTTACATAATTTGGAAGAATTGCAAGATGCTATTGTTAGAGAAATAAGAAATATCAATGCTAATGCTTTGACAGCGTTATTTGAAAATATGAAAAGACGTGTAAATTTGTGTTTAGTAAGTGATGGTGTTAATTTTGAACATTTATTATAATATTGTTTTAACATAAGATTATGCGGTTTATGTAAGAATAAAAGAAACTTGTTATTTGGGTTTATACTACTTCCCTATTTTTCATGTTTAATGTATTTTTATTGTACTAAGTGTTATTTATTTATGTTTTTTATCAATAAAAAGTATGCTAGATCATAGAATTCTTCCAATTGTGTTATAAAATCTTAGCAGATTAAATATTTTCTTAATATTGTACCTTTAGCACCCCTTTAAAAATGTTCATTGAGACGCCTATGAGTTTACGACAGGTTGGCCAATTTAAAAGAATTGAAAACTGGCGGGAAATTCAACTTGTTCTCATTCTTATTGGCTCACCTTATATATACCGGGTGCGTCATTAGTGTGTCGGGCGGAGTTTGGCGTGAAAACTAACAAAGATAGTTTTAGTGAGCTTTCCTGTACGTATATAGAATATATCACAGCGGATATTTCAAAATTATTTTCGAATATACAGGGTGTTACAAATTCCCGCATCCATCTTCAGATTTTTCAGTTAAAATGGATTGCTGCATTTTTTAGAAATTATATTGATAACCACCTAAATTACTTTTGCAGTGATATATGGTTATGTGCACTTCCGACAACTAGTTTTCATTTACAGTGGAATTTTTGTCAAAAATTTTACAGTTGTGGTGTCTAACGTTTTAAGACATAGGCTGAAGATGGGTATTGTGCATCGAATTATTCTTTGAATATCAATTTGGAATCTAACACTTTATATGTTTCAAGATGGTATAAAGTAAAAATATATAGCAAAACCAAATTGCAAATTACAAATTGGCAATATCGATGCGACAATTCATATCAAGCTTTGATACAAAATAATACAAATCTGTATAAAAACAAATTTGTATCTGTATGTACATGGACACACAGTACGCATTTACCAGAGCTTGCTTCAACCACCAGACGTATGCGTTTCTGTCTCACGACTTTGTCAATGATGGGTTTACGAAGACAAACGGCTGTAGGTACACTTCGCGGTCATGTAGTAAATTTCGCCCTATCAGATGACACCAGATAACCTCATGACATCTGACGGACAAAACCGACCACGCCTATGCAAAGTGTTTCCTCTCGAATAGCTACGCTATTACAGGAAAAGAAAAACACGCATATTACTGTGAGTCCATTAACTCGTCGCCAGGTGGCGTAATATAGCAAAACCAAATTGCAAATTACAAATTGGAAATATATATTCTTCTTATATTTTAGATTTCATATCCCTGGAGCAACATTGTATAGTCTGTTAACTTAATGGGTATTTACTTATATGTGAGAAGTTTGGAGGTTATGATTTTACCACTATCGGCAATTTCAAATCTTTGGGCACCTACTTGTTGTGTTTTAATCAGGAGCTCATTGGATCCTTCATAATTTATCGAAAAACCCTGGAAAGCTTTAGTTATTTAAATTTCAGTATTAAATATTCCAAAATTCAACAGCAGTTTCAACTTTTAATGGATAATAATACACTGCACTATATTTGCTCTTCAAGTAATCATTATATACACGTTTGAAGCGTTTAATTTGCACTGATTAATGATGAAATAGCTATATCGTAAATTTAAATGTATATCTTCCAAAGTGATGAGTTATGAATCGATTTTCCATTTTCAGCTCGCACGAAAAGTATGAAATATGTATATGACCGGAATGAAAAGTCGTCTTTAAATCAGTCCAGCCAAGATTACGGATTTGTATATTCCTAAATTTATATTATTGACTTTCGATATAGTAAAAATATTTGAGGTTATGTAAGAATATGGCATTATAATCAAATAACAAAATATGAATTTGTGTAGAAAGGGGGGCTACGATTATATAATATACACGTATACATACATACATTTACACACACACACACATATATATATATATATATATATATATATATATATATTGTAATAACATACTACACGGAGAATTAAATAATAAAATTTAAAAAAATAATAATAGATATTGAATAAAAAAATAATAAATTCAAATCTCGCGCTTGGAATTTAAAATTTAATAAGTAAGAGAGAAATCCCCTAACTTGATATTTAACATATGTTCAATAATATTTAGATTTAGATTGCCATCGGTTAACTCAGTGGATATTAGCAAGAATCTAATACTCAATCTCAAAGCAGGTTTTTTTAAAAACCCAATTAACATGTAAGATATCGTTCTTTTATTATAAATATTATTTATGTATAACTATGCAAATTGAAAACTATGGTTATGTATATGTATAATTTAATATATTTCAAAACTTATTTTTTTACAGTTTAATAGAATGTGTTTTTAATTTAATTTTTTTAGATACAAAGAGCTTATAAAGAAATTATGCCAAGCTTTAATATATTGGGATTTGAAGCAAGTTTCCCATAAACAAATAGACACCAAGTAATTTTATAAGTATGATAAGTAATAAAAATATGTATAATTTTAAATTAACTGAGTATTCAGATTTTTTGTAAATTACAATGAAAGATCAATTTATAATTTAATATTTTGACAACTCAAGAAAAGCTGATTAAACAATTTGGTTATTGTAACGGAGTAATTTCTAATATAAATAAATGGGTAAGCCAATAAATGAAATACCAAGATTAAGTCCACTATATGTGTCCTTTTATATATTCAAAGGTTCCTGCCAGATGTATCTGTCGACTGCTTGAAGAGTTGACAGGAAAATATTTCCGTAGATGAACAAAATGGCGGTCGATGGTCTCGAACTCCCCTTATACACGGCCCTCCTGGATATTCTGGGTGAAGAATCTCTTTTTATATTTATTGATATTGATTATGGCTTGTATTCATATCAAATTTTGGAACGGCTTTTAGGAGATGTTCTTTGTGGATCCTTCCATGTAATATAAGATATATACTTCAACACCAATATTATTAATGGATTATAATTTTGACATGGTTTTATGTGTTTCTGGGCACAAGTAATTTTGGATTTTGAATATATTATATTGTATATTTTTGTCATTTGTTGGCTTTTCAAATCTCACAATTACCAATTCGATCTGTTTTTGTCAGATAACCCAAAACAAAATCTACCTTTTTTCAAAATCAACAACTAAAACCATAGCGATGGTAGTACAAATTTCTAAATTAAAAAAATATCAGTATGCTTTTAATATACAGAATTTTTATTCATAATTTAACTTTTTGGTTTAATCCATATATATATATATATATATTTAATTTAAAAATAAATATCAAATGTCTTAATTGTTACTGGGCATAATTTCCTTTACAGAGATGCAGAGATATATTTTATAAATAATTCTAAGGTGTCTGTCCAGTTTTGACTAACATATACAAAAATATGAATACTATCCAAATAAATATGTCATATCTATCTATGAACATACCTGACAATAGCAAATAAAATAACTTTTTCAAATTTCAAAATAAGTAAGAAGAAATATAAATTCATATAATGGTAATAGTACCATTATATTATATATGTATATATATATACAGTGTGGTCATAAAGTTTGGCACCAAGCTTATAACATTATTTTACATTTTTTGTAAAAACGCTCGGACAGGTTTTCTTTTTTAAAACGCCATCTTTTGACATACAATTTTTTTCTATGACGTCATTGGTTTTCCAGTGATGACGTTATCAACACTTTCTTTAAACGGCAACCATATTATTTTTTTCTCGTTTTTGGTAGATCTTTATATCCACCAAATAGTGATATAAAACAATTTGTATGTTGCATCATAATTTTTTTGAAAAAATGATATAAATTTAGAAAAAAATACGAAAATTTTATTTTTGTACAAAATTAAAATTAAATTAAAAAAATACATCTGAACTTAAATTTATTGCAACAGTTAACGTAAATTTTCAAAATGGACCCCACCAACCAACTGACACTGTCCCAGCCGAGTGTAAATGCTTTGCGATCAATAGTAATCTGCGTTATTCGCTCCAGGTCAAAAGAAATTCGTCTTCCCAATCGGCCAATTACCTACTTATTAAAAAATCTTATTTAACATTAAATAGTTTCACAAAAAAGGGCCAAAGAAGTTTAATTTATTTAAAAAATTGACATGATGTGGCAGACCATTTCTTAATTAAAATTATCGCCCAAAAATTGAAGATTTCACAAACTAATGAAGCTTACAAAATTTACTGAAATATGTAAGTTTTTTTCACACTTCTGTCTTGTGTGAGGACTTAAATATTCTTCTTGAACAAACCGGATCGTCAAAAGCACATGTACTCATGTTACTATGCAAAAATTTACAAAAACAAAAACACGCACTTTTTTGCAACGTATTTCTTTATGACATTATTGCTTCTTTTTATACAAATTGAAATTAAAGCGGTGAAACAACTGGGTCCAAAAACTTGCTTAATAGAACTGAAGAATATAGATGATAAGATAAAAATAATGAAAAATAAGGGCAAATTGAGAGGGTTTATGGAACAAAATATATACATTAACGATGACATGACAAAAGAGGAAAGAGAAATACAAGAAAAGATACGAAGAAAGGCCAAAGAAGAGAGAATGAAAGGAAAAACTGTTAAGATAGGATTCCAAAAGTTAATAGTAGAGGGAGAACAATGGAGATGGAATAGGGAAAAGGGGAATTGGAATAAGGAGGAACGAGAATTGGCACGAGAAAAGAAAATCCCAAAAATAGTGTCAAAAAACTAATAGTAAAGACTAGTGAAAATAAAGATGATGACCCGGACAAGAAAAAGGATATGATAAAGGAAAATAAACAAAATAATGATCAGTATGATAATGATGATACACAAAAAATAAAAAAGATAGAGAAAAGTAAGGATAAAGAAAGTGAAACATGGAAAATTGGTACTTGGAATATAAAGAGCATAACAGGAAAAGAAAAGGAATTAGAAAAGGAGTTTGAAGAGTTAGGAGTGGATGTATTAGCAATTACGGAAACAAAGAAAAAGGCACAGGGAATTATTAAGACGGACAATGGTCATATTATGATGTATAGTGGTGTAGGAAAAGAAAAAAGAGCAGCTGCAGGAGTGGGATGCATTATACACAAGAAATTAGAAAACCAAATTTATAGATGGAATGCCTGGTCAGAAAGAATATTACTAATAGAGATGAAGGAAAGAAACAGAACGAAAACAATAATAGTGGTGTACGGGCCAAACGAAGATGATACATCAGAAAATAAGAATAAATTTTGGGAAGAACTAACATTAGTGGTGGAAGACGCGAAAGGTATAATGTTTGTAGTAGGAGATTTCAACAGTAGAGTTGGCATAAGAGACGATGAATATAGTGAAGTATTGGGAACAAACGGGGAGACTGTTAGAAATAACAATGGAAAAAGAATGCTGGACTTCTGCATTGTACACAACTTGGTAATAACTAACACTCTTTTCCACCACAAAGATATACACAGATATACTAGAGAAGTCAAGAGTAGGGGGGAGAGGTCCATAATTGACTACATATTAGTTGACAAAAATAACAGAAGAATTGTGAGCGACACGAAAGTAAGAAGAGGGCCGGAAATAGGAAGCGATCACTTTGTGGTTATATCAAGAATAAAAGAAAAAGTTCAAAACAAGGAAAAGCAATATATATATACACAGAAACAAGACCAAATAGAATCACTTAGAATATACAAATTATAGAAGTGAAGTCATTGCTGAAAAATTCCAGAAAAGGATAGCCGAAAGAGTAGAAAATATAGAAATTAATGGAACTATCGAAGAAATTTGGAATAGGTTTAAAGAAATAATAATAACTACAACGAAAGAGATATGTGGCGTAAGGAAAAATAAAAAGAAAAATCAAACAAAATGGTGGACAAATGAAATAAGACATCAAATTAAGATAAAGAAAAAAGCATGGAAAACATACTTAGCAGAACAAACAGTGGAAAAATACGATATATACAAAGAAGAAAGAAAAAAAGTGAAACATTTAGTAGTACAAGCAAAAAAGGAGACATGGAAAGAATTTGGGGAAAAGATGGAAAAAAACAGTAAAGAGAACCAAAAACTATTTTATAGAGTCTTGAAATCAGTAAGGAATGAAGAAAGGTCACAATCTACACATTATATACAAAATAAGAAGGGAGAGATCCTAAGCGATAGAATGAAGATTATAGAAAGGTGGAAAGAATACTTTCAGGAATTGTTAAGCGGAGGAGTGGAAAACGAGAATGCTAGTGAACAACAAATAATAGGAGAAGAAGAGACAGAAGAAATAATTACCATGGACGAACTGGAAGAAGCAATACAAAAACAGAAAAATGGAAAAGCGCCAGGCTGTGACAAAATAACAGCAGAAATGATAAAAAATATAGGACAAAGAGGAAGAGAATTAATGTTGAAAATATATAACAGAATATGGAGAGAAGAGGAAATACCAAACGATTGGAAGAAGTCATTGATAGTACCAATATACAAGAATAAAGGAAATAAGAAAGAATGCAATAATTACAGAGGAATATCCCTTCTAAGTACTGCAATAAAGATTCTCGAGCAAATAATAGATAAAAGACTAAGAACAAAACTCGAAAATACATTACATGAGTCACAAAGTGGGTTTAGAAGAGGAAGGAGCACACAAGACCAAATATTCTCTGTGAAACAAATAATACAAAAAGCCTCTAGAGAACAGAAGAAAGTGTTCTTAGCATTTATAGACTTGGAAAAAGCCTTCGATAAAGTACCAAGAGAAAGATTGTGGAATGTATTAAGAGAAAGAGGTGTCAATGGCAAAATAAGACGATTAATACAGAAAATATATAACCACAATACTAATACTGTAAGAGCTAACAATTTAGAATCTGAGATATTTAAAACAAACGAGGGACTGCGCCAAGGGGGAAGTCTGAGCCCAATGCTGTTCATTGTTTATATGGATGACATTATCAAACAGTGTGCATGTAAAAGTAAAAAGTTCAGGGTTGGACACCTTAACTTGAATGCAGTCGAAGTTTCGGAAGGGGCATTCGCAGACGACATAGTAGTTATAGCCGACAATGAGGAAGATCTGAAACGTAATTTAACAACATGGAATATGACACTAAAGGACAGTGGAATGACGATGAGTAAGAGCAAAACTAAAGTAATGGTAGTGGGAGATGAACAGGTAGATACGAAAATCGTAATAGAAGGAACTGAAATAGAACAAGTGAGAACATTCCAGTACTTGGGAGTACGAATTGATGGAAGAGGGACCCAGGACGCTGAGATTAATCAAAGAATAGAAAAAACAACAAAGCTGTACCACAGCATGAGGAATAATTTCATTAACAAAAAAGAGATATCCCGAGAAACAAAACTAAAAGTATATAAGGCAATTTACCGACCGATATTAACATATGGCTGTGAATCCTGGATATTAAATAGAAGACAAAAGAATAAATTACAGGCAGTAGAAATGAAGTATTTAAGAAGAGTTAGAGGAGTTACAAGGATGGACAGAATAAGAAACTTGGAAATACGAAAAGATTTGAAAATGCAGTCAGTGTTAGAATACATTGAACAAAGACAGCTAGGATGGTGGGGACATTTATATAGAATGGAAAATACAAGACAAACAAGAAGGATATGGGAAGCAAGGATATTGAAAAATAAAAGAAGAGGAAGGCCAAGGACAACATGGAATGATGTCATAGCAGAAATACTGGCAAGGAAAGGCAAAACATGGACAGAAGCGAAGAACATGACAAGGAATAGAAATGAATGGAAAACGTTTATAAAAAGCTAGAAGATAAACGCCCTACACCATTGTTATGGTAATAGGGATTTTTGGATTATATATATTTTATACAACAGCCATAATTGCAGATATTGGTCGCAGAACAATCCGCATAGGACTCAAGCGTGTCATACTCAGCGCAGAGGAAAAGTTAACGTATGGGTTGGAATGATTGGACGACGCATTTTAGGACCATATTTTTTTGAAGGAAATTTGACTGCTGTGCAATATTTAGAATTTTTAAGATTTGAACTGGTTCCAGCGCTCGCTGTTATTTTCCCAAATCACGAGGATGGTGATGTACCCCATCCAAATATTTGGTTTCAACAAGATGGGGCGCCTCTCCATTATGGTGTAGAGGTTCGCCACTATCTTGACGAAATATTTCCCAATAAATGGATTGGACGGAGAGGCGCCATAGAATGGCCACCTCGTTCTCCTGACCTGACCCCGTTAGACTTTTTTTTTGTGGGCTTATTTGAAATCGAAAGTGTATTTTAACAAACCGAACAATTTAGAAGATTTAAAAGAACGAATTCGCGTAGAACTTACACAAATATCCCCAGACATAATTGAGGCGAGTATACGAAGTGTTTACACTCGGCTCGGACAGTGTCAGTTGGTTGGTGGGGTCCATTTTGAAAATTTACGCTAACTGTTACAATAAATTTAAGTTCAGATGTATTTTTTTACATTTAATTTTAATTTTGTACAAAAATAAAATTTTCGTATTTTTTTCTAAATTTATATAATTTTTTCAAAAAAATTGTGATGCAACATACCAATTGTTTTATATCACTATTTGGTGGATATAAAGATCTACCAAAAACGAGAAAAAAATAATATGTTTGCCATTTAAAGAAAGTGTTGATAACGTCATCACTCGAAAACCAATGACGTCATAGAAAAAAATTGTATGTCAAAAGATGGCGTCTTAAAAAAGAAAATTTACCTGTCCGAGCGTTTTTCCTAGAAATGTAAAATAATGCGGTTATAAGCTTGGCTCCAAACTTTATGACCTCGCTGTATATATATATATATATATATATATATATATATATATATATATATATTAAAAAAAGACAGTGTGTAACAGCCCCTACGTTGGGCCGACAATTAATAAAAGGCTGAAGGGGCCTAATGTTGATACGTGGAATAAATGTACAAGTAATTAATTAATTTGCCCAGAATAATAAAAATAATTTGAAAATGCACAAGTGTAGTTATAAATATGACCTATAGATGGAGTTAAGTTTAAATATTACAGTTGTCAACATGTATAATATTCGGAACATAAATAAATGTATATAAACAATTAATACTTAACTTTATTAGCCTCCTTCAAGTGCAAAACTTATTGTTAAATACTTTATGTGTATCTTGATCTAAGTACCGGCTAGCTGAGTTATGGTGATTTTACACTTTACGATAATATCTAACTGCGAGTTCGGTGCTAATAGAATATAGATATAAGTTTAAAACAAGTTATTCTAAGTGTGATGCTTCCAAATGTATTATAATAAATAAAACAAGAGACTGAAAGGCAAAAATCACTGGTTTAATACGAAAATCTATTCAAAAGGTAAGTTTTTAAACATGATAATGAAATACATAAACATGTGTGTAGTCACGTGATTAAATCTGATGTGAATGTTAGGTTATTTGTTTATAAAATGATAAATGCTTAAAAATTTGATCTATGTAACTATAATTCTAACACAAGGGAACTGTATTCTTCCGTTTAAAAGGTATACAAATTAAATACTAACATTTTAGGTATTCATATAAAAATATCAACGATTATATTAAAATTTAAATAAAAATTTTTATATTTTAGGAGATGTAAATAAAAATGTACTCAATTTGGTTTTCCGGTGGATTCTGGATATTCGAAGGGTGTTTGGATTCTTCTACACAGGATAAAAGGTTCTGGTTGTGGAAATATACTGGTATCGTTCTTAGCGTGGGTGGATATTTTTTTGTAGCGTCCCTCAGAATATAGAATTTCGTTTTAAAAACGATCTGGCAGGTTTAAGGTTGGGTAAACTTCATCTATCGATGCCTGGTAGGTAGGAGATTCGTAGGATGTGTTTTATGGTAAGATTATAAAGATTTATTTACTATTTTATCACTTAGTTTCAGGAACACACTTTTTAAAAGAATGCCGACGCGTACAAAATTTTTAATCCAGCTTACTCTCTGTTGTCTTTCTTCAATATCCAGGCGTCTTATTTGTAATACTTGTTTGTATTTATTTAATCTCGTTAATAAATTTATAAAAATGAAATAGATTACTATTACTAATCGTTTAGATATTTCACAAAAATTATTGTTTTAATTTTATAATAGACAAAAGTGTATTTTAAATGTTCAATATTTCGCTAGATATCTGTTTACAATTGGGATATTTCCCGCCTTATACAATTCAAACAAGGTACAGCTATAACCATAATATGTGTCACAAATATTTCCAATCAATTAAGTTAAATATCTTCGGTAAAATTATAATGTAAATGAAAATGACTTAAGTAAATGACTACAAGAAAATAAATAAATGTGTGATTCAAATTTGAGCAATTAAAAACGCGGAATTAACTTTATTGATATGGCACGTGAAAAATGCAGTTCCAACAGTATCTTATTCTAAATTAATATTTTTAATCTAAATTCTGTATTTTTATTCTAGGCCTCTTATGTTCATGGGTATGCCCCACTACAATATATATATATATATATATATATATATATATATATATATATATATATATATGTATATATACTGATAAGTTGCTGCTGAACTGTTACAGGAATAGAAAAGATATTGAATGAAGAAATTAAAGTATCATAATAAATGTATTGGGCGCCTTATGAATTTTATATTTAAATTTATCTCTTTCCAATCAGCTGATTTTGTAGCAATTTGTAATGTTTCCAGATGTCGCAAAGACTATAAGATTTCATATGAATTAGCTAAATATACTTATTTCAGGCTCGCGATCGGTAAATACACTCAAATATAGCTGTAAAAATGTCATAAAAGATTATTAAAAAATATTAATTTCAATGATCATGAATAAAAAACACCACTTTTATATTTTATAGCTTCAATTATTTATTTAATTAAAGAAATCTGTATACATAGAGGTAACTATTTTAGTCCTATCTGTAGGTTGTAACGATTGTAAGGCTATGAATAAATCTAATATAAATAGACTTGAATTGCGTAAACTATTCAGGTAAGTAATTTTGTTACTTGTTTTAAATAAATATTATCTTTTAATTATTAGTAAATTATTATTATTATTATTTAGTTAATTATTTAGAATAAGGATAATTGATGTGTATACTACAAAAGACCTGTGCTTTTAGATGCTACTTCAGAACAGGATGGTGGTGGCGTCAACCTTAGACTCGATGTACAGCCAGGTAGGATAAAGGTTAGGATATTTCCAACATGGTGAAATGGGATCAGGTTCTTCCAGGCTTGGAACTATATTTATTATTGACATTCCTTTTCATACGTTTATGTCCATATACAGTTGTATCCTTATTTGTCTTTACCTTTACTGATTTCCACCTTTCTCATATATATATATATATATATATGTGTATATATATATATATGGTAAATTCAATTTGTTGGCGATTTAAGGTCTGGTTTTACTTCAAAATATATATATTTAAAACAATCCCACATGTTAGCAACTACAAATGTATGACATTAATATACTTTCATTTATATTTTATATGCCTTGAAAAAGGCATGATTTGCCGAAACATGTAGGATTGTTTCAAATATATATATTTCGAAGTAAAACTAGACCTTAAATCGCCAACAAATTGAATTTACCATAACATACAAAGGTCACGAAATAATTATCTATATATATATACATAAATATAATATTTTCGTGACCTTGGTATGATAAGGTAAACTTAATAAGTCGGCGATTAAAGGTCTGGTTCATTACTTCAAAGTATATATATTTAAAACAACCCTACATGTTTCGGCAATGATGCCTTTGTCAAGGGAATAAAAAATATAAATGACAGAATATAAATGTCAAATAATTGAGTTGCTATGGTTTAAATTATTCAAAGATACATTCCAATAATAATAATAAGTCATGCCTTAGTATTCCAAAAAATAGATAGCAAGGTGTGAATAAATGTGTTGTTCGCTGTCAGCAGCTTGTGTCTCTTTCTGGGTATGAACCTGTGTGTTGGTTGCTGCTGGCAGCTTGCGTCTCTCTCTGGGTGTGTGATTTTGTATTTGTGTGACCGTGTAAGTGTAGGGTTTTGTATGTTAGTGCGCTCGTGCGTGTGTTTAGTGACCGGTCGCGCTTCGCTGGTCTGCGCCTTGCCTCGTTGGGGCGGGGGTCGGGCCGTCGAAGTACTGCTCGGAAAAGTAAAGAAGTTGCCGGGAAAGGGTTGGCGGCCCTACGCAACGGCTGGTTATCCGATCTCTCTAAATTTACGCGACCGGTCACTAAACACACGCACGAGCGCACTAACATACAAAACCCTACACACCCAGATTGAATCTAGATTTGAGAGATTTGAATCTTCTATATATATATATATATATATATATATATATATATAGTAGATTCAAAGGTCACGAAATAATTAACTTTATATATATATATATATATATATATATATATATATATATATATATATATATATATATTGTGGTAGGGCATATCCATGTACATAAGAGGCCCTAAAATAAAAATACAGAATAATTTTCAAACTCATAATGTTAATTTAGAATATAAGATACTGTTGGAACTGCATTTTTAACGTGTCATATCAATAAAGTTAATTCCGTGTTTTTAATTGCTCAAATTTGAATCACATACTTATTTATTGTCTTGTAGTCATTTGCTTAAGTCATTTTCATCAACATTATTATTTTACCGAAGATATTTAACTTAATTGATTGGAAATATTTGTGACACATATTATGGTTATAGCTGTACCTTGTTTGAATTGTATACGGCGGGAAATATCCCAATTGTAAACAGGTATCTAGCGAAATATTGAACATTTAAAATACACTTTTGTCTATTATAAAATCAAAACTATAATTTTTGTGAAACATCTAAACGATTAGTCAGAGTAATTTATTTCATTTATATAAATATTATTAACGAGATTAAATAAATACAAACAAGTATTACAAATAAGGCGCCTGGATATTGAAGAAAAACAACCGAGAGTTAGCTTGGAATTAATAAAAATTTTTGCACTCGTCGACATTTTTAAAAAGTGTGTTCCTGAAATTAAGTGAGAAAATAGTAAATAAATAATTATAATCTTACCACAAAACATATCCTACGAATCTCCTACCTACCAGGCATCGATCGACGAAGTTTATACAACCCAAAACCTTCCTGGTCATTTTAAAACGAAATTCCATTTTCCGAGGGACGCTACCTAAATATCTACCCACGCCAAGAGACGATACCAGTATATTTCCACAACCAGAGCCTTTTATCCTGAGTATAGGAATCCAAAAACCCTTCGAATATCCAGTATCCACCGAAGAACCAAATTGAGTACATATTTACTTACATCTCCTAAAATATTAAAATTTTTTATTTAAATTTTAAAATAATCGTTGATATTTTTATATGTATACCAACAATGTTAGTATTTAATTAGTATACCTTTTAAACGAAAAAATACAGTTCCCATGTGTTTTAATTATAGTTACTTAGATCAAATTTTAAAGCATCTATCTTATTAAAATCAGTTATCCTAACAGTCATAAACAGATCTCATCACGTGACTATATATATGTAAATGTATTTCATTATCAGGTTAAAAACTTACCTTTTTTGAATAGATTTTCTTATTAAACCAGTGATTTTTGCCTTTCACCCTCTTGTTTTATTTATTAAATAATACATCTGGAAGCATCACACATTGAATAACTTGTTTTAAACATATATCTATATTCTATTGAGTACCGAACACGCATTTTTAATATTTTCATCTACGTGTAATATCACAATAATTAACATAGCTAGCCGGCACTTAGACTAAGATACACATAAAGTATTTAACAATAAGTTTTGCACTTGGAAGAGGCCTATTAAAGTTAAGTATTAATTGTTTATATACATTTAGTTATGTACACATTTAGTTATGTACACATAAAGTATTTAACAATAAGTTTTGCACTTGGAAGAGGCCTATTAAAGTTAAGTATTAATTGTTTATATACATTTAGTTATGTTCTGAATATTATACATGTGACAACTGTAATATTTAAACGTAACTCCATCTATAGGTCAGATTTGTAACTACTTGTGAATTTATAAATTATTTTTAATTTACTGAGCTAATTAATTAATTACTTTTACATTTAATTCAACATATCAGCTACACAGACATTTAACAATATATATATATATATATATATATATATATATATATATATATGAAAAAAACCACATCCGTCAAGAAACGTGCATATATCGATATTTCACTGTCGTTACAGATCATCAGTACACGATATTCTAACATGAACATGATTTTATTATTATACTTTCGTGTATATATACGAATTATATTGAATTTAATTGGAGTGAGAAATAGCAATTATTCAAATCTCCTCTCACATGTAATTGTCGCTAAATTTGTGCAATTGATTCTACAATCTGACAAGATTAGTCCTGCCGAAGAATGTAGACGCAAACACGTCGCGACGTTAGCCATCCACCTGTGCGGATAATGAAAATTGTATGAAAAAAACCACATCCGTCCAGAAACGTGCATATATCGATATTTCACTGTCGTTACAGATCATCAGTACACGATATTCTAACATGGACATGATTTTATTATTATACTTTCGTGTATATATACGAATTATATTGAATTTAATTGGAGTGAGAAATAGCAATTATTCAAATCTCCTCTCACATGTAATAAAATCATGTCCATGTTAGAATATCGTGTACTGATGATCTGTAACGACAGTGAAATATCGATATATGCACGTTTCTGGACGGATGTGGTTTTTTTCATACAATTTTCATTATCCGCACAGGTGGATGGCTAACGTCGCGACGTGTTTGCGTCTACATTCTTCGGCAGGAGTAATCTTGTCAGATTGTAGAATCAATTGCACAAATTTAGCGACAATTACATGTGAGAGGAGATTTGAATAATTGCTATTTCTCACTCCAATTAAATTCAATATATATATATATATACATATGAAAAAATGTGTGAAAGTCGTATCCACCCTGGAATGTGCAGACGCCAGCGTTTCATGGTTTTACCAATCATCGGTGCACCTACATCCAGAAATAGATGCAATCAATGCAGACCAATGCAACGAATTAGAGCGGCATTGGCAGTAATGTGAGAATTTAATGATTATTAATTCTCATTAACATTACGTTTATCATATATATATATATATATATATATATATATATATATATATATATAATAACTTCGTGACCTTGGTATGATATGGTAAACCTAGTCAGTAGGCGATTAAAGGTCTGTATATTACTTCAAAATATATGTATTTAAAAAACTCTACATGTTTCGGCTGTGTACGCCTTTATCAAGAGAATACAAAATATATATTTAAAATATATATATATATATATATATTTTGTATTCTCTTGATAAAGGCGTACACAGCCGAAACATGTAGAGTTTTTTAAATACATATATTTTGAAGTAATATACAGACCTTTAATCGCCTACTGACTAGGTTTACTATATATATATATATGCACCGTATGAGCAAGCATCCTATAGTCATTCGATGATACACCAAATCAGCTCTTCCAAGCATGGTCCGATATATCGTGAACTATATAACTTGCACGACAGCGAAGCGATAGACGCAATAAATACATTGCAATACTTATTGACAAGGAAATGACTCAAATTATCTTTAGTCACAAGCAAAAATTAAATATTATAATAATAGAACCTAATAATTGTCATCTCATAAAATTAAAAATAATGTAGTTGTATAGAAATAAACAAATTGTATTTATAGCAGAATACAAAATTTAAAATGAAAACACTTCGACAAACTATAAATAACTGTTCTCAAGAAACCAAAAGAGAGAACCGAATAATTTTATTAGAATAGATGTTCAAAATAATCACCTAAATGAAAAGCGCAATACCCTAATCTGCCAACAAAACATCTGCGAACATTCGAGAATGTTTGAGGTAATATGTTTTGCATGCGATGTTCAATGTTCGCAATTAAATCAGCGGTAGTACGAGCTCTCTTGTTCTCAAAGCCGTAAATGGACTATTTTACATAACTCCGTTAGAAAAAATTGTTTGAGGGTAAGTTAGGCGACTTAGCAGGTCAGTGAATAGCACTCTAATATTATTTATCAATCTGATATTAGATATACTGTCTAAATATTACCGCACAATTAGGGGACCAATGATATGGGCCCCTAAGGGTCTTGTATTAAAATATTAACGTTTTTGCTAGATAATTAAGGTGTTCTTCTACAGCGGAATGCCTTTATGGCAATCTATGTACCATAGATAAATTTCAGATTAAAATTAAAAGGAGATTCCTGGAATTTGATGAAGATAAACATTTGAAAATTAAATTCAAACATTGCGGGAAATGTATTCTGTGCGCCAACGAATATTTTGATGAGAATATCTTGTTCTTCATTTTGTGAAGTTGTTTTCTGTTTATGTTGTTGGTGATATAAGGAACCATAGCTTTCAAAATTATTAATAGTATGACGCACTGTCTTATACGCTGTTTTTTTAATTCTGTTTGAAATGAACGTATAATTTGTCTGATTAACTGATCAAGACAATGAGATTTAATAATAAATTGCTTTTCTTAAAGTGAAATTATTTTCGTAACTAGATATAAAATCGGTATCGAAGGAAATGAAAATGAAGCTGATGAAAAGAGAATCAACTGTTAACAAAAGAAGGTACTAGATTAACTGCAAACAATAAACAGAATTACGGCAAAATGTGACTCTATGACAGATGCATTTAGCTCGATAACCAGTACGAAACTAATGCTGTTAACATTGTAGTCGCACTTATGTTTAGCGGCTAGCGGTAGCAGTAAGCGTGTTATATAAGTGACTATAGAAGGCTCGTTCATACGGTATATACCAATTACACATTCACATATAATATCATATAAGTTTTATTCTATTTTATCAGAAAAAAAAAACTGTTCAATATTTGATTAATCTAGATAAAAGTAAATAAACAAGCAGTACAGCAAAATTTAATAATCGAATACTCTATGCCCTTTAAGAATGTTTTGGATAATCAAATTTATCTACCAAACATATATTTAATGTATTCGGGGAAATAAAATATTTATTCGTGAAATATGGTATGTGTGCTTTGTGTTATTATCTAAATATTAACACACAATGAATATGTCACGAACATGTTTTTATGGCTAAATCGTTATTATAATAGAAATTAATGAACATTTTGTGAACAATACAAAATTTATTTGAAGTATTATTGCAACAATGGAGTTTTCCTTTTAGAGGACAAACTTAAATAAGTTAAAATTTACATATTTCTGTAATGAATGCAAGAGTTTTAAAGGAAATCAATCTATTATCTATGTAGTGTACTCGTATATTGGAGCTTGTTTATATAATTTTAAAAATTAGCATCTTTAGCATGGACTGTCCTATTATTAGTTCGAATAGTGCAAGTTTATAGAGCAGTTATGAAGGTATGAACTACTTTCTTAATCATAAGAATTAAATCGGGATGTCGAAAGTATCTTGCATGGTAAACTATTTTGTAATTCCGTCAATTGTTTAGCTTGCGCTACGTATAAGTGAGTAATAAGGCCGCTATATACGGACGTACAGCAAACGCCAATTAAGTTGGCGCGAGGAGGGGTAAGTTCGCGCAGGATTAAAAGTAGTGGGGAGAATTGTATTTGGTTTTACATCAAATGTCAGATAATTCTAACCTCTGAACGTGTATCACTTTATGATCTCCTAGCAAAGACATTATGTTCCGTCAAACGTCAATGACAAATGTATTCTGACAATGACTTGAGTAGTGGGGGTGGACGTTTTTAAACACGACTTCTGCGCACCCCCTCTTCGCGCCAACTTAATTGGCGTTTGCTATACATGTTTTAAAACATGTACGTGCACGCAACAACGTGTATTCAATAACGTATGTTAAAGTAGCATTCAGACATACAAACATGTTCCATAGTTTTGGTCTGTCTACTGAAATGTAAAGATGTTCTCCCAAAATGACGTTTACTTAACTATAGAGGCAGTGGCGTGTGCATATGTAATTAAACAGAAAAATTAAATTAAAAAACCCCGTCGAGTGTGGTCGAAAAGATGGCTCTTAGAAAGACAAACATTTTCACATATTCAGTTATTGGAAGAACTGAGACTAGAACCTGATGACTGGCGAAATTATCTAAGAATGGATGAAGATACCTATATAGAACTTTTACACCTAGTTACTCCATTAATAGAATCCCAAGATACAGTAATGAGGTCTGCAATAACCGTTATGACCGTATGACGTTACTTCGTGTTGCATTCGGCTGACTTTTTTATTAACAACTGGTATGCCTCCGATTTTTTATTTCTATCAAGATATTCTTTTGATTTGATTTGCCAAAGACATGGATGCGATTTATATAATTCAATAAACTCTCTTAAAAAGTCTCGTGACATCATTCTAACATCAAACATACTAACAATATCTTAATACTCCTTAAAACATGCGATAATAATGTATATACTAAAAAAGTTCACCTCCGACGCTACTGTAAACTCTCGCACATTTACCTGTTCTTTTGCCTCTACACGTTTAGACTTGCATGCAAATAAGTGCATGTGCGTTGATAATTTCTAGCAGAGACAGATTTTTTAACGCGCTGCTTTTATTGAATGCGCATTCAAAAACGTCACATTATTTCACATACACACCAACGTTAATGAATGCGCGCTTATGCATGCACATACATGTTTTAGAACATGTACGTCCGTGTGTAGCGGCCTATATACTTGAAAATAAATCTGTGATCTGTTACCTTAGTCGTTCGCTGACACCTGCTGAACGTAAATTTTCGGAATGTCTCGTCGTTTTATGGAGAATTGAGAAACTTCGTCCTTATGTTGAGGGATCACACTTCACCGTGATCACTAGTCATTACTCTTTATGCTGGTTGAGTAAATTAAATTTCACTAGTGGTCGCCTCGCTCGTAAAAACTGTACGTTTGCAGCAATACGATTTCACCATAATTAATCGGAAAGGTAAGGACCATGTCGTACCAGATGCGCTTTCTCGTTCTTGTTTTGGATACTGTCATTATACCACCTAGTATTCAGGATAAATTGCATATTAAGTTAAATGTAGGTTTCCGCAGTCGTTCTCTAGATGTAGATCTCGGTTTACGGGTTGGAACCGCGTCGAGTTAGGCGTAATTGCCAACGTTTCGTTCACTGTTTCAAGGGACATCTTCAGGGCAGTAGATGTTCGTCGTTTCGCAGTAGCTTGAAGAATGCTATGACAGAGATCGGTACAACTTATATAGGGGGGACCGGGTCAGATGGTGGCCTGCTATTGGCTGGGGACAATGAGCCAATGGCATGCGCCGTATGGGCGTGGTGATTCTTAGTAGAGATCAGTAGAGTTTGCCACGTCGGATGTAACGTATAGCCATCGTCTCTATTGAGATTGCGGGGATGTTTGTAAATTTCAATAGATTCACGGATTTTCCTAGGGAAATAATGCGATTCACGGGACAGAAGCTTGACATCATTGAATAGAATTGATGACCGGAGTTGAGTTTGTGTTCTGCCAGCGCTGAACCGGCTATATGTAACAGTCTAGTACAACGTTCATGTTCGAACACACGCACGCCGACTGGCCGCTTAGTTTCGCCAATGTACACACTGCCACACGAACACGGAATGCGATATACTCCTTGTGCCTGGAGCGGAGATATTTTGTCTTTAACCGAGGGTAAGAGGTCCGAAAATTTAGAATGGGGTCTGAAGACAGTTTTGATTTTATTTCTATGTAGAACCTTTCCTATATGATCGGTGATACCTTGAATATACGGTAAGAAGGCGGTGCTGATGTTAGGATCGGGTTCACTTCGAGGTTTGGGGTTACGATATCTCACTATAGTACGGTGTATGTCGTGGGCGTTATAATTATTCTGGAGTAGGGTGCTAGAAACATGCTTAAGTTCGGAGGGTAGTGCCCTAGGTTCTGAGATAGAAAACGCACGATGTACAAGAGTATTGATGACCGCTTGTTTGTGTGCCGGGTGATGATGAGAAAACCCGTTAAGATATCGGTCCGTATGCGTGTGTTTCCTGTAAACCGTGCGGCCCAGTTTGCCATTGATATTGCGGGTCACTAAGACGTCTAAAAACCGGAGACTTCCGTCTGATTCCACCTCCATGGTAAAGCGAATGTCACGGTGCTGGGAGTTTAGAAAAAGTAGGAATTCATCTAAATACTGCCGCCCATGCGGCCAGATGACGAACGTATCGTCTACATATCTAAACCAACATTTAGGTTTTAAATGAAAGGAGCTTATCACCTTGTGTTCGAACGCTTCCATAAAAATGTTAGCGACCACCGGGGATAAGGGGGAACCCATAGCGGCTCCCGACACTTGTTCATAGAACTTGTTCCGAAATTGGAAGTACGTGGAAGTGAGGCACACATTTACGAGTTTCGGATATATTATTCGGTTTGCCGTGGGCAGATATAATGTCGGAGTTGATAGACACTGTGTCCGGGATCGGGACTTTCGTGAAAAAAGATTCAACGTCAAAACTAACTAGTAAATAACTAGTGTCTAAGGAAAAATCCTGTAAACGAGTTACAGAATGTTGAGAATTTTTAATCGCAGAGTTACTGTTTGAGTATGTTCCCTCCGAACTTAAGCATGTTTCTAGCACCCTACTCCAGAATAATTCTAACGTCCAGGACATACACCGTACTATAGTGAGATATCGTAAACCCAAACCTCGAAGTTAACCCGATCCTAACATCAGCACCGCCTTCTTACCGTATATTCAAGGTATCACCGATCATATAGGAAAGGTTCTACATAGAAATAAAATCAAAACTGTCTTCAGACCCCATTCTAAAGTTTCGGACCTCTTACCCTCGGTTAAAGACAAAATATCTCCGCTCCAAGCACAAGGAGTGTATCGCATTCCGTGTTCGTGTGGCAGTGTGTACATTGGCGAAACTAAGCGGCCAGTCGGCGTGCGTGTGTCCGAACATGAACGTTGTACTAGACTGTTTCATATAGCCGGTTCAGCGCTGGCGGAATATAAACTCAACTCCGGTCATCAAATTCTATTCAAGGATGTCAAGCTTCCCCAGCTGTCCCCAGCCAATAGCAGGCCACCATCTGACCCGGTCCCCCCTATATAAGTTGTACCGGTCTCTGGCATAGCATTCTTCAAGCCACTGCGAAACGACGAACATCTACGCACAGCCCTGAAGGTGTCCCTTGGAACAGTGGACGAAACGTTGGCAATTACGCCTAACTCGACGCGGTTCCATCCCGGAAACCGAGATCTACGTATATTAAGTTATTCAATACCGTATCATCAGCTCCCCACAAGTATTCTGCTTTTCGGATTAGGAATGGCAAATTATGCAAGGTGTTCCGTATCGTTATGTTCAAATTCGTTTCAAGTAACAAAAACGCAAAACTTGTATATTTCAATGTTTCAGATCTATGAATGTGATTACCAGATCATGAAAAAAAAATGTAATCCTAAAGTCAGTAAAAACTGATTTTATTTAAAAAAAGTTCAATTAATAATATTTTCGAAATGTCCACCTCCTTGTTGAATACAGGCTTGTGCCCGTAAGCCAACAGAAGGAGTACTTGTCCGAATTTCATACTTGTTTTGTCGGATTTGCTTGGCAGCCAGGTGAATACGATCCAACAACTCTTCTCTTGTGTTCTAAACTTGCGCGTAGACTAAATGTTTCATGTACCCCCATAAATAAAACTCAAGGAGATTAAGATCGGGTGATCTGGGCGGCCATGCAACAGCACCACCTCGACCAATCCACCTTGGATAATTGACGTTAACCCAATTCCAAAATGTGGTGGTGCCTCATCCATGTAAAACCACATGGATGGGGTACCACCACATGTGAAACCACATGTCTCGTCGAACATTCAGTGAGACATCCTCTAAAAGACCTAATAGTTCGTCAATAAGAAATTGAAGGTAATTGTCCTCATTTAACCTCTCAGGAAGAACGACAGGACCAATCAACAAGTCATAGATTAGGCCGCCCGAACGTTAATAGGAAATTCATGTTGAAATTTAGATGGGCGTATAGCTTTGGAATTTTCTGATGACCACCTGTGCAGGTTTCTCAGATATGTAACACCACTTATCGTGAACGTAGTTTCATCTGTCCAGAGGACTGTTCTGCAGAAATTAAAATGAAGCCGTAACTGTCTTAATATCCACGTAGAATAAACTAGACGAGCATGGTGGTCTGCCTCAAGCAAACCGTGTCCTCTGCGATAGTGATACGGATATAAGCCCTCACGTTTTAAAATCCGCCAAACTGTCGTTTGTGGCACATCTAGTTGTCTAGCGATTCGACGTACACTGAGAGTTGGATCCCTTGTAACAATAGCTACTGCTTCTTTCTCTGTCTGCTGGCAAATTTACACCTCTGTCGAAAAGATAATCACGCAGTCCGCATTCCCGAAATTGCGTGTGTACTTCCAGAAACGTTCCGTAATGAGGAATGCGCCTATTGGGAGACCGATGTCGGTATTCAATAACTGCTTGACGTGCACTGCCTTTACAGTAGCCATACACAAAATGCATGTCCGCATACTCTTGAGAAGAAAATCGGTAAGGAAGTTTGAATAAAGAAAACGTGTCTAATCACTAATAAGCTGTTGTATGAACCAAACGTAATGTAATCCGTTATTAAAAAAATGCAACGTTAACAGTCATCTGAACAATTGTTTATTGTATGATATTCATGGTTCAGCACTTACGAAATAAGCAAGAACCTTCTTTATCATAAATCAATTTCCAGTACTCTTTTTTGTAGGTCTCCAAGAAATTACTGTATGCACTACGACACGTGTTTATTTAGTTTAGGAAAACATTTTTATAAAAATGGATATATAAGTTTTGCGTTTTTGTTACTTGAAATGAAGTCTACTATACACTCCTAAAATTTGAACATAACGATACAGGACACCTTTTATAAGTGTATTCATTCCTCTACTTTTCGAATGTAGACGATTGGTGGAAGAAAGTTGTTCTTAAGGAATCTTATATAGAGCTTATCAAATCGTGTCATTACCCACCTACATCTGATCATTTGGGCGCTTCCAAAACTTATCATCGCCTTGCTCAAATATATTTCTGGCCTAAAATGGTTGCTGATGTCGCTTGTTATGTTCAGCGTTGCACTACGTGCCTTAAGACCAAACCTGAACACCATAAGCCTGCTAGTCAGATGGGAGATCACTCTGCGGTTGATAAGCCTTAGTGTCGATATTGTAGGCCCCCTTCCGCGATCAAAACGCGCAAGGGGACTAACTTCAGTAAATTTTTAAAGATACTTCATCGGTTGTAGTCAGTTATTTAGAGAATAACGTATTCCTGTTTTTTTGGTGTACCTCGTAGAAACATCTCGGACAATGGTATCTAATTTAAGTCTCACGTGTATCGTCGATACGAAACCTCCATATACGTCCTTTTATCACCCTCAAGCTAATCCTGTCGAACGCGGGAATCATGTCATCCAGAACATGTTAACATCGCGCGTATCTGATAATCATCGGGAGTGGGACTCACTTCTCCCAAAAGTAACTTGTGCCCTTCGTTCAGCTAAGCATGAAGTTACGGCTCATACCCCATAGTACGTCAAATTTGAAAGAAAAATGTTTCTGTCTGGCAAAAGATTTGCGTCAGACAGGGAGTATGATCAAGAGTCTGGCGACTTTTGCGTAAAAGATCCTGAAGAACTTTCGGATAGGTATTCGATCTTTATGAATTTGTTTAGGGATATCGGTATTCGTCTTCAGAAGGCTTATGTCAAGTCTAAATAGCGTTATGACCTTTGACATCGTCCTGTAAAATTTTGGCCCAACCATATGTTTTAGCGTAAGAACTTTGTTTTGTCTGCTTTTATACTGCTAAGTTAGCAGACAAGTATGTGGGTCCTTTCTTAATTCATCGACATAATTTCTACTGACGCCTATGAACTTAAGTCTTGCGATGGTGATGTGTTGCCAGGTTCTTGAAACGTGGGACATCTTAAAGCGCAACCTTACGACACTTATCTTCTTTTGTGACGTTGTTTTTGTTTGCGGGTAGGCCGTCGAATATTTCTGTAGGTAGTTGTGACCTGGCCGTAATAGGCGTTCCGAATCTCATCCATTTTTCCCGTTCCTAACGTTCTTAGTTTGATCCGTTAAAAGTTTGGATCCGCATTTCTTTTGTATGTGAGCTTCATGTCGAAGACTTTTTGGAATAAATTCCGTTCGGATCAATTATGTGTCGTTCAATTGCGTTTTGTTCCGTTCCAATCTAGCTGTTCCGTTCCGATTTTTGTCGTTTTTTTAATTTTCGCGGTTCTGAACGAACGCTCTTGACTTTTTTTCTCACTAAGTTTATGACATTTTGATTTTCTTCGACTTTGATATTTCTCGATTTGGACTTTTCTTGACTTAGACTCTGCGATTTCGATTTTGAGAATTTTGTTACGCTTCGTTAGTGTTGGTTTTGTCGACTCGTTACCGCTTCGGGATTTTGAAGATCGTTGGATTTTATGCGTCTCGCCTTGCCTACCACTACTTTAGCAAATTTGGATCTAGTTTGTGACTTTGAATTCGCTAAGTGTTACGCTTATCGAATATTTTTGCCGATCTTGTCTTTGATTTTGACGAAGTTTGGTGGATCAATCAATTGCAGCCATCTAAGTATCAATCGTCTTTGGAATGGAGTCCTGACGCTTCCTTCGTATTCTCTCCCGTATTTTTGTTTCAGGATCTCGATTGCGATATTTTGCGTTTAGCTTTGTGTTTCTTTCCGCCTTCAGCGTGTTAGCCATTTCTAGGTCTGGTTTGGACTTTAAACTTCACGAATTAACGTTTTTATATAATTTCTGTTGTCTCCTACTCTGTTAGACCGCAGATAATTAATTTTTGCATTTCTTAAATACTTTTGGCTTTGAAGTCTTGGTCCTTTGGGTGGACGGGCTGCGAGGCAACCTCTTTTTTGTTTCTTATTCCGTCTGATTTGCCAAAGGCCACCGTGGTGAGTGGTTGTGTCGGTTGTCTCGTGGGTTCGTTCTGCTTGGCGGGACTGAGCGTTTTATTGGATGTTTGTTGCATATCGGAAACTTCTAGGGAAGTTTCCTTTGAGGATGAGAGGTTACATGAACAAAGGAAACGTCCAATTAGGCACGTTCAAATAGATAAAAGATGAGCTAATTAATACAAACACTAATAGGCACAAAAAATTTCAATAACATTCAGTTATACTCTATATGTTTTATTACTGTTAATGATAAGTATGTTACACTAAAACAAAAACTTTCGAATTCAATAGAAGCGGAAGTCACCCTAAATTCAGCTCATGCTCTATAATTCCAAACGTATATGAACTAGCAGTGTTGTCATTTACTTAGTGTTATATATCAGTTTATTCCTCCATTTTGTTAGACGGTTTTTGTATATTTGTTTGTAAACAATAATTAACAACATTTGATGATTAAAGTTAATTATCCATTTTGCATATATTTATTTATGGTAAAAGTTAATTCAAAAGTATTTTTAATAATATAAAAAATATTATTAAAAATGGGGTGTGAAGAACACAATACAAGTTCTTTTATGTATTTTTGAATGTATCTTCTCCAAAGACGTAGATACGTATTTCACATTTCTACATGATTGTCAATACGCCCCTGTTGGAGAAGACACATCCAAACAAACATAACTACGTTACTATCTAGCTGAAATTATTCAGACAGAGCGTGAAGGAATATTCACCGCTGTCTGCATAACAAGAGCCGAAGCAAACGTGTTTTCTATAGTCGGTAACAACCTTATCTATAGAAAACTGTATTCTCGTGTCTTCACTACTTGTTCGGCGTGAACCGAATGTATATAACAACATAATTTGAAACATACTTGAGTGGGTACAACCCAACAATTTTGTATAATACAAAAGTATTTTTAATAATATAAAAAATATTATTAAAAATGGGGTGTGAAGAACACAATACAAGTTCTTTTATGTATTTTTGAATGTATCTTCTCCAAAGACGTAGATACGTATTTCACATTTCTACATGATTGTCAATACGCCCTTGTTGGAGAAGACACATCCAAACAAACATAACTACGTTACTATCTAGCTGAAATTATTCAGACAGAGCGTGAAGGAATATTCACCGCTGTCTGCATAACAAGAGCCGAAGCAAACGTGTTTTCTATAGTCGGTAACAACCTTATCTATAGAAAACTGTATTCTCGTGTCTTCACTACTTGTTCGGCGTGAACCGAATGTATATAACAACATAATTTGAAACATACTTGAGTGGGTACAACCCAACAATTTTGTATAATACAAAAGTATTTTTAATAATATAAAAAATATTATTAAAAATGGGGTGTGAAGAACACAATACAAGTTCTTTTATGTATTTTTGAATGTATCTTCTCCAAAGACGTAGATACGTATTTCACATTTCTACATGATTGTCAATACGCCCCTGTTGGAGAAGACACATCCAAACAAACATAACTACGTTACTATCTAGCTGAAATTATTCAGACAGAGCGTGAAGGAATATTCACCGCTGTCTGCATAACAAGAGCCGAAGCAAACGTGTTTTCTATAGTCGGTAACAACCTTATCTATAGAAAACTGTATTCTCGTGTCTTCACTACTTGTTCGGCGTGAACCGAATGTATATAACAACATAATTTGAAACATACTTGAGTGGGTACAACCCAACAATTTTGTATAATACAAAAGTATTTTTAATAATATAAAAAATATTATTAAAAATGGGGTGTGAAGAACACAATACAAGTTCTTTTTTACTCAAGTATGTTTCAAATTATGTTGTTATATACATTCGGTTCACGCCGAACAAGTAGTGAAGACACGAGAATACAGTTTTCTATAGATAAGGTTGTTACCGACTATAGAAAACACGTTTGCTTCGGCTCTTGTTATGCAGACAGCGGTGAATATTCCTTCACGCTCTGTCTGAATAATTTCAGCTAGATAGTAACGTAGTTATGTTTGTTTGGATGTGTCTTCTCCAACAGGGGCGTATTGACAATCATGTAGAAATGTGAAATACGTATCTACGTCTTTGGAGAAGATACATTCAAAAATACATAAAAGAACTTGTATTGTGTTCTTCACACCCCATTTTTAATAATATTTTTTATATTATTAAAAATACTTTTGTATTATACAAAATTGTTGGGTTGTACCCACTCAAGTATGTTTCAAATTATGTTGTTATATACATTCGGTTCACGCCGAACAAGTAGTGAAGACACGAGAATACAGTTTTCTATAGATAAGGTTGTTACCGACTATAGAAAACACGTTTGCTTCGGCTCTTGTTATGCAGACAGCGGTGAATATTCCTTCACGCTCTGTCTGAATAATTTCAGCTAGATAGTAACGTAGTTATGTTTGTTTGGATGTGTCTTCTCCAACAGGGGCGTATTGACAATCATGTAGAAATGTGAAATACGTATCTACGTCTTTGGAGAAGATACATTCAAAAATACATAAAAGAACTTGTATTGTGTTCTTCACACCCCATTTTTAATAATATTTTTTATATTATTAAAAATACTTTTGTATTATACAAAATTGTTGGGTTGTACCCACTCAAGTATGTTTCAAATTATGTTGTTATATACATTCGGTTCACGCCGAACAAGTAGTGAAGACACGAGAATACAGTTTTCTATAGATAAGGTTGTTACCGACTATAGAAAACACGTTTGCTTCGGCTCTTGTTATGCAGACAGCGGTGAATATTCCTTCACGCTCTGTCTGAATAATTTCAGCTAGATAGTAACGTAGTTATGTTTGTTTGGATGTGTCTTCTCCAACAGGGGCGTATTGACAATCATGTAGAAATGTGAAATACGTATCTACGTCTTTGGAGAAGATACATTCAAAAATACATAAAAGAACTTGTATTGTGTTCTTCACACCCCATTTTTAATAATATTTTTTATATTATTAAAAATACTTTTGTATTATACAAAATTGTTGGGTTGTACCCACTCAAGTATGTTTCAAATTATGTTGTTAAAAGTTAATTCGATTACACATACATATTACACGACAATTATGAAATTATCAGTTGTATTTTGTATAAAAT
The DNA here is from genome assembly GCA_935421215.2 of Melolontha melolontha. NCBI lineage: Eukaryota > Metazoa > Arthropoda > Insecta > Coleoptera > Scarabaeidae > Melolontha > Melolontha melolontha. The sequence goes on from OW285240.1 coordinate 52,785,062, forward strand.
TAATACACAAAATTAAGACGTGACTTGGCATTCTAGCCCTGTTTTTTGCATTATTAATTATACGATGAAGTAGCTAATTTAAAATGTACTAATTGTGTTTCCTCAGAGCTCTTTCGTTATTTTTCGCTGTTCGCCCGACGTCTTCGAGTCTAGGCGTAAAATATAAAAAGAAAATTTAATTGCGTATAATTAGCAAGTATTTTCAATTGCCTTACAAAAGGTTATGCAAAGTTTTAAACATGTTCGCATTAATTAGGCGCGCCCGGTTTTATAGAAAACACCAGCGGAATTTTAAATTTAAATTGACTCATTAACATTTACGGAAACTGCCATTGTATTTCAACAGTCTTATATGCACAAAATAACACGAGACTTTATTAGGTAATTTCTTTACCATAATAACAATGCATCTGAATACTAAGATGATACACTAGAAAAAATGATAAAATTAAAGCTCAGATATTTAATCACTTTGGATATTTTTTGGAATTATATTTAATTCTAATATACACAGCACGACAATTAAATAACGAGACTGATTTTATTGCAAGGAAAAGGGAAATGCAATCACCAATACATTACATGCAATCTAAATATCAAACCATAGCCTATAATTGGTAACATTGCATTGCTGCATGCCAAATATGATGGGAACTCAGATGCTATTTTGTATCGGTAATAGGAGACTGCAGTCACGTTACTGGCATGAAGCCGAGTGAATACTAGATTCTATTTGAAACTCGCTAAAAGTACGACAAAGACTAAATAATTAATGTGACAAGTGTATAAAGCTATTTTTCTATCTCAAACACAGATGTTCAGGTGAAACGAGCGACTTCAAAATAGTGTGGAAGCAATAGAAGATATATTAAATTTCAATTGGCTCTCACTGCAAAATGGTATGGTAAATGGGTTCAAAGTGTATTCTAGCGAGCTACCCGGTTCTTTATTATCATCAAGTCTAAGAATGGTAGCCGATTTCTTTTACCATTTCGACAGTGAACTGTATTTTCGGGTGTCTAGTATTCAGATGATGTAAAAAGTCGCTTACTTTCTCTCTTTCATGCGACCAAATCACCAGGGTGTCGTCTACGTCGTGGGGACAGAGTTTTGGTTTGTCTGTAGCGTTTTCCAGTGCTCTTTGTTTAAAATCTGTCATAAATAAATTTGTCAGTATAAGTGACACCGGCGATCCCATCGGAACTAAGTTTGTTTATAAAAATGGGCTTCAGTTCACAACGCGCGCGTTGTAAGGGAATGGGTTAATATTAACTTGCTAGAAAGAAAGATGGATTGGTCGTACTAGCCAGCTACTGCCGTGGCCACCAAGATCATCAGATCTAAATCTCATTGACTTTTTTGTATGGGGTTTCATTAAGCATAATGATCATGTCACGCAATCTGCAGACGTCAACGATTTGAGAAACAGAATAAACGCAGCGGTACAGTTAATCACGCCAGATTTCGTAGGGAAGGTACAGGATGCTATTCCTATCCGACATGCATAATCTTAGCAGCAGATGGTTTTCACTTTCAACATTTATTTTAATTTAGTTTTCAGTTTGTATACAATATAGTGCGCTACAATAAATTAATAATCAGCAATATTAACAAAGTAACAAGACAACTATTGACATTTAAGTTAGGTTTATGTTACTATGATTGATTGTCATTGAATTGCGCTATTCACTACTATATTATTATGAGTTGATGGAACGTTGCCAAATCGTCAGTTTTTAAAGTGGCAATTAAAATCGAATTAAACCGCGCAAGGATATAGTCGTTTATATTCGTTCTGTATACGTAATTTGCCCATTTGTTTCAGACATAATAAGGTCCAATTTATTATTATTATTGTATTCTTAGCTGCTACGGAAAAGTAATTTTAAGTAATAAAAAAAAAATAACGTTTTCTAAAAGATAAAAGTAAAAAAATCAATAATTCTGCAAAATAAATTTAAATTTTAAGAAAGTCACTCAATATAGGATCCGAAAATACCGCCCTCTCTTCCCAAACAATAGCCGAGCCTATTGTAAAACTCCCGCCTCACTCCCTCGAGATTTCTAGGGGTTATTGTCACGAAAATTCTAAACAGTTTAACTTGCAACTGTTGCAAGTTCGGTATTGTTAGAAGACCGTAAAGATTTTCTTTGACATAACCCCACAGAAAAAAATCGCAGGGATTGAGGTCGGGTGATCGAGGTGGCCATATTATCGTAACCCTCCCGGAAATAACACGATTAGGAAAAGTGTTTTCTAAAAACCCTCTTACTAATCTGCTGTTATGCGCGGGACAACCGTCTTGCATAAACCAAATTGCACCAAAATCGACGTTTAGTTGACTGACAGCAGGAATAATTCGTGTTCGCAGCAAATCTAAATATTTTACTGCATTCAAATTGCCGTCGATAACAAATGGCCCTGTAATGTTATCACCCAAGATACCCGCACAAACGTTAAATTTTTCGGGGTATTGAGTTTTAACATTACGAGCTAGATGTTTATTTTCTCGAGACCAATATCGCACGACTGAGGGATTATGCTTGCCATGACGTGGAAAAGAAGACTCGTCGGTAAACAGAATATTTTTTATAAAATATTCGTCCCTGTTAGCCTTTTCCATCACGGACTCACAAAACTCCATTCTTGCAAAATTGTCCTCGGGAAAAATCTCCTTGCACTTTCGAACTTTGTAACTTTTATATTTGTTGCGTTTTAGAATCCGCTTTACTGTACTTCTACTAACACCGATTTCGTCAGCAATTTGCCGTGTACACTTAAGGTCGCCCATTTCAACTAACGAACAAACCCTCACGTCTCTCTCCTCCCGATCGGCAGGTATTAGAGGGATATGAGGCTGTTCGTCAATTTGTTGGCATTTACGGCAATTTCCGACTACACAGCCATATTTCCTAAAAGCATTTACGATCCTTTCAATCGTCGAATGCGAAGGAATAGGCCGATTTACGTACTCTACAGCAAATAAATCAGCGGTTGTTCGACAGGAATTGCCGGCAAGATACCACGAAACTATTTGTACCTTCTTTGCGGTTGTATACACTGACATGATAACTACCTTTACGTATGCACAGCTAAATACGAATGACGGGCAATCTGTTGCGGAGTGGCATCGTACACACGTTGCCACATCGCATTACGTTCCATACGTATATTGTTGCCTATGGCCCGTAGCGGGCTGGACCTATCGGTATATATGAATATAACAAGTATTTTAATTATCGGAGTGCTATAAGGTTTTCAAAAAGGAAACAAATCCGAAGGCAAATTAACTAAAAGAACGTGAGAACAAATGCAGCTGAAAGAATAGAATATGTTGAAATATTCAATATTTTCAAAATAAATTACAAAAGAAAGAAATGTGCTAGAAAAATTTAACTAAAAAAATCAAAAATCAATATAATGTGTTATGTATGATTGGAATAGAAAATTAGGGGAAAACGAGAAATCGATAGAAAAACTAATGTTGCTTCCACATGGGATACTCATCTGTATGCGCTCATAAACGAATGTGAATGCTCAGTGTTGAAACGCAGAGTTATGTCTCTGTATTATATATGAAAAATAGTTAAATCGTGATGTAACGGTTCACAATATAAAATATTTACTGGCATTTTATTAAACCTTTGACTCCAAGTAATGATAGCAATGTAGTTGTAGATAGAGCGTATAGAATAGCAACAAATGTTATGGTAAAAAGCTTTCATATCCTCTTAAATTTTAATTGGAAACAGGTTGCTAATGTACTATTACTTCTCTTTAAAAACAAAATTTAAATAATAGAAAACGCCTTCTCAGATTATAATGCAAGTAAGAGAACTAGTTAGAAAATCTATCACGAATTTGAGTAGAAATAAAACTATAGCTTTGATATCGGTGACATATTTGTGAGCTGAGATTTGTATTTCTTATGAAATTGATCTATTAAGTTAACTTCACAAGGAAATAGTTATATATCATCAATTTACTGTTTTACAATCCTTCGAACTAGAAGACATACATTGGTTATCCTGCAAAGTAGTCATAATTACTGTGCGTTTGTTTGTGTTGTAACTAACTTTATTCGTTAAGACATAATTGTATCGAAAATTAGCGCGAGTTCTCGTTAATTGTATAAAACTCAAACCGCGCCGACACAATAATGATATTTCGAAGTGTCCTCGTATACGTATTTGTATATATTTGTATTTTATAATTGTATTATAATATTTTCTAGCGCAAGGTCATGCGTAACTGCATCGCAGCCTCGACCGTTCACATAAACGCAATTTATATGCGCCAGCGACTCCCCCGAGTAGTCATTTTTTTTTCTAGATTTCCGAATCATATATATATATATACCCCGTTTTTCGTAAAGTCAGGGATGCTTCTTCGATATTCACATTGGATCAGCCAAGAAGGCCTCTAGCGAGAATCACATTGCATTGGCCCTTCGAACTTTTCGTTTTATTTTAAAGATATCTTGGAGACAGTTAAGCTGTAATTGCGCAACTACTGTCTTTTCTCCGGATTCCGATTCTCTTTAGATCTACAAGCATCCTAACCCGGCCCCGTACCGATTCCAGGCGCCGAGACGCTTGCACCGGCCGATCTAAAGAGCCAGACGCTCCATAAGTTATTTCCATCTTGTTCTAAGTCAGTGTGATATTAAAACGATCATCCCGCCTCCATGATCATTTAAATGTCGTGCACTTAGCTTAGGAATAACCCGCATCACACGAAAAGTTTTTTTTTCGAAGTAATTAATTTGATTAGCCGCCTCCCCGTATCGTAATTACTTAAATAGATACCGCCCCGTGAGCCGTTGAGTGTATCACAGTTAAAATAGTGTAAATCGCTTCCATATGTCATTAGTAACCAAATTAACCAAGTTAACGATTTAATTATCTATAGTCAAGATTTAAAAGACGAAGTCCCATAGTAAAAGATAAGCCCCGTCCTGAATGATTAATTGAAAGAAAAGAGTCACACATGACCTAAATACAACGCAAGACGCTGGAAAAAGTGTAATTAGTTGTAAGAGAATATTAATTTTACTTAAAAGAAAGTAAGACTGAAAGTATGTACAATATTTGTCTCGTATAATATTTAAATATTATTTGTTACATTCCCGAAATTACCAGTTTAATATTTCCTGTTTGAGGTAGCTAATTTGTGTTAAAATGATGGAAAATTTATATGTCTATTTAACATCTAGTTGAAAATGTCGAGCTTAGCGAGCGAAGTAATATATTAAAAATTTGAATGATATATTTTGAATAAATATATAGGTTTTGTAATTATTTGCATGTAATTTGATGTTTTCGTTTTACAACAAATTTATTACCGCACTAGCAGTCAAAAAGAAAGAGACTCATAAGTTTTATGTTTATTTGCAACACAGCTGTTCTTTTATTTGTTTTTTTTTCGAATGTATTGTTATTCAATCTTCTTCTTTGAACATTTTTATTTATGAAGTTTATATTAATTGAATTGATTCGGCATTTACTTGATGAAGATCCATAATTAAGAATAGAAATAAAACTACGGTTTTAATCTTCACTGTTACTCTTTATTCGTAAAACGACAATTGTTTCGCCAGCACAGTGGCTTCCTCAGGAAGCCACCTGAGGAAGCCACTGTGCTGGCGAAACAATTGTCGTTTTACGAATAAAGAGTAACAGTGAAGATTAAAAGCGTAGTTTTATTTCGATTCTTAAGTTTATATTATTTTAAATAAAGATATTTTTGTTGTTGAACAATGTATTAATTTATGTATATATTTATTGAACGAATCATGCTATAATTATTTAGTAAAAGTAGATTAGTTGAAAGTTACTTACGCTTTTACTTTTTTGAATGTCCACACTACACTTGTCTACGTAATAAAAACAATCCACAAAAGAAAGCACTCGAAACACGAACATTGGATTTAGGCACATCCAACTAGAAAAATACGCAAAACAAACCAGTAATCCGAAATTCTCCGACTAAGCACCCCGTTATTGAGCTTATTAAAAATGAAGGTAATGTTACACTGTCAGTTAGCAATTTTAGACCGCGGAGACAGTTTGGTTTCTTTAGAAATACTAACCTTCTTTATGTATATCAGACAGTCCGTGTCAACGCCATCTCTAGGCATAACTTTCAAACTAGTTAATAATGAATTAATGAAATTTAAAACTGACAGTGTACAGTTAGCAATTTTAAACCGCGGGGACAGTTTGGTTTGTTTAGAAATACCAACCTTCTTTATGTATATCAGACAGTCCATGTCAACGCCATCTCTAGGCATAACTTTCAAACTCGTTAATAATGAATTAACGAAATTTACTAATTTCTCGATTTAAAGCAAGGATATCGTTCTAATCACCTTTCCTAAATGCATTCCGAAACCCACAATTTGTATTCAGGACAGAATCACGCGTAGCCAAGCAAGCGTATCTATTGATCGAATTAAGAGCAAATGTTTCCTTAATTAAATTTTTCCTCATATTAAAATTAGCAAATCACCCGCCCACGCTAAGTACAAAACAACTTCTGGTCAGTTAAATTAATCTCTTTACTTAATTTTTTAGGCAGTGTCAGGTAAAAGTCGACCCTATATCCATATAATAATAAGACTGTGCCATCATTTTTTTTTGTATTAATGACTTCCTTCCATTGTAAAATAATCTGGCTTATAGGCTTTCGTCGTCGTTGTCTATGATCGTCTGGCTTCTGGGATTCCGGGCTGTTACAAGAGACATCTCAGGGCTGCTACTGCTATTGCTGCCCTGAAACTGAAAGTCTGTTAGTTTGGGACGGGGTGATATAGGAGGTGTTTCGGTTCATTGGAGTGTCACGCTTTCGGTTGCGTTTTTGAGATAGAATGGTTTTCCAGGTATTATGTAGAGGGTATCTGTCATAGTCATAGTTGATATTATTGGAATATTTTAAGATTTCTAGGGATTCATGTACTTTACCTTTAAAGTAATATAGGTTGCGGGATAGAATTTGGGCAGATTGAATCTTAATTTGGTGCCTTGTTTCCAACTTATGTTCAGCAAGTGCAGACACGGTTACGCACAGCCCTAGTACAATGCCCATGTTTATATATTAAGCGACAGCAGTGCTTATCGAGCGTTTTGCCTTGCCGATGTAAACACTGCCATACGAGCACGGAATTCTATAAACACCAGGGATTTCTAGATGGTTACTAAGAAAGGGGGTCCAATAATGTGGTGTGGTGAGATGCCTAGGAAAGTAAGACAACCTTCCGACTCCCTAGTGAAATGAATGGAACTGCGCTGGGAATTAAGGAACTTAAGGAATTTATTAAAGGAATCAAGTCCATGTGGCCAGATAATGGAGGTGTCATCAACGTGTCTAAAGTAACACTTCGGTTTTTAGGCATAGGAACAAAGGATATGTTGTTCGATCGTCTCCATAAAGATGTTGCCGACGACAGGAGAAAAGATGGAATCCATGTCTGTACTAGACACTTGTTTGTAGTAACAGTCATGGAATTGGAAATAGGTAGAGGTTAGACAAGTTTCCACCAAGTTGGTCACATCGTCAGACTGGTTATTAGAGGATATAATTTCTTATATTATTTGTATGGTGTCAGGTATTAGGGGGGAATAGGGATTCGACATCAAAACTTATCAGTAAACCCTGGGTATTCAATGTAGGTTTTTCAACCTTTGTGCAAAATGTTTGGAATTTTGAATAAATTTCACTGCTCCTAGTGTAAAAGTCAAACATTTATGTGTTATTTTTAGTTTAAAAATGGTTTTTCCAGTCCAGCAAAATATATTTATTGTAATGGCCTATTTTTGAAGCGGCTTCCAAAATGAAAATGGTATTTGAATATATTTCAAACAGTTGACTTATCAGCAATTTATCGAGTTGTATTCAACACAGTAATTAAATAATTTTTAAACATTGTTAATGTGGTTAAAGGTAAATCTACTGGTCATTCTACTGTTGTTACAACCGATATTTTGGAAAATGTAAATCAAATTGTTGAACAAAATCCTCATGCTTCTGTACGTCGTCTATCCAAACTGATAGGTAAGCTCTATTTAACTATTAATATGATCTTTTAACTTTCTCTACATCCATTTTAAAATTCTTCAGTGAATGCTCTCATAAGATCCTAAAAAACAGCTACCAACATAAATTTTCAATTGTTCATTAAATTCACCCACCTAATTTTTACAACGAATTCAGTTTTGTCTAGCATTGACCAGCAAAGTGTTATATTCTATTCTGATGAGGCATGGTTTCATTTGCCTGGTTAAGCTAATTCGCAGAATTATAGAACTTAGTTGGCGGATAATACACACAATTTAATCGAAGTAAAATTGGTGTTTGGGTGGCGATGTCAAGGCAAGGAATTATTGAAATTATTAAAAGAGAATTGTCTAAGGGTTACCTCCGATAGAATTCTGACACACTAGATGCTGCACGAACTAGGAATTATTTACAGCAATTTTTCTCGGACCGCTTGATATATGTAGATCTCCTTATTTAAAAAAACGCCATATACCGAAATCCCATAAATAATCTGTGAGAACTACGATACGCACCTGAAGGGTAATTGCAAATGTGGGACCTCAAACGCTAAATGGTGTATTGAATAGTTTATCACGACGAGTTCAGTGTTGTTTTCAAGTAGGATAACATTTTGAGCATATTCCTTGAATAATTCTCTTTGTAGATATTTGTTCTATTTGTAATATAGGTTCGCAAAATTTGCTTTAACTGACATTTTGTAAAATCTCACTTCTGGTAACAGTTAGTATTGATTTACTAGCAATTTTAACCTTATGCGATTTACATTTATATAAAATATTCTAACTCAAAGAGATAAATATAATGCGGATGACCAGGCAAGCCAGTTTCTCAGAGTTGTCAAATTATATTTGCTTTAATTATCTATAGTCACGTACCTTGTATACAAGATATTCTTTCGATATTTTATATCATTATTAAATAGTTTATTCAGTTAAACATATGGGTTTCTATATATATCTATGTATTTGTCAGATTTCCAACCTTAAAAATTGCTTTTGTATTTATTTACATATTTGGAAGGATGTCATACCCTAATAACTGAAATTAATTCAGCTTCACTCACCATTTAATAATCGCTATACTTTTTTTATAGTGATTTGTTTAAAAAATATCAAACTCATTTTCCGGATATAAATGATCTGAAATTGAAAATTGAACTAGGAGTTATTTACGATTGTGATGATTTTTGTAAATATTTTGAAACGCTTCAATTACTTATTAATAAAGGCCGGATTATAATGCAGTTTGCATAAATTTGCATATTTGCATAATATATGCATTTTGTATTTTATTTGCATATTTTGTAGTAATTCAGCATTTTTGTATATTTTAAGTATCCGAGTTTTGTTTATTTACTAAATCAAATTTATTATAGGCGTTACCAAAAATATGTCGTGGATGTAACACACAAACAAAAAATAAACAGCCGTCTTTAAATTAAAAATAGCATTTTATTAAGCCTCTTCCCGTTACTTTTCCGATAAGCGTCTCCAAGAATCTATTAATGCTCTTCCCACACATCCAGGCCGAGACAAAATTCCAGGAAAAGCTAATACCTTAAAACTTCTAAATAAATACAAAAATGCATTTTACCAGAAAATTAGGAGTACGTGTGTTTCTTTGCTATTCGGCGAAATTTATTCCCAAATTCGAAAGTAATTTTATTTTAAACGTCATTTTACATTGGCTTTTCGAAGTGTACACTTGTGAGTTGTGATATATAATAGCAAAAATGCCGAAAATAGCGATTGTGCCTGGATGGATTGCACCTTGTTCAGAATTGCGTATGGATGGAGAAAAAGTGTTTTGCGTTAGCATGCTGCAAGATTGTGAGTAAAATTTGAAGTTTGTTTCCTCTTATTAATTAATTAAGTAAGTTTTTAATTATTCCTTTATCTTTTACTAACATTTATGTTAAAAGAAAACCGATGATGTGATATTTTTTTTGCAGATTACGAGTGAAAGAAAGTTCCAAGTCGACCAACATATGAAAACTCCATCTCATGCTGCAAAACTAACAAAGATGAAATTGGCGAAGAAGAGTCAGCAAACATTACCGCAATGTTTGCCATCAACTTCCAAAAAATCTGGACAAGAACAATTTAATAAATATTTGTGTCAAATGTTTGTGTCGGCAGATATTCCACTACATAAATTAAACAATTTAAATATCAAGTTATTTTTGCAAAAGTACATCAGCAAATATATCATTCCCGACGAGAGCACGTTAAGAAAAAACTATATTCGCTGTATGTATACAGAAACATTGAATAGCATTAGGAAGGCTGTTGCAAACAATTATCTTTATATATGCATAGATGAAACTACTGATAGTGTGGGCCCATACATAGTTCAATTAATGATTGGTATCTTTAACGTATCGGTTCCAGCAAAATCTTATTTAGTTTAATCCAAATAGTTGAAAAAGGCAAATAATTTGACAATAACAAGGTTTATACAGGAAGAACTGGCAACTATTTTCTTACCGTAATCGATTCGAACAGAGAAAATTCTATTGTTTTTGACGGATGCTACACCAAACATAGTGAAGGCAGCTTTCAACTTGAAAATCTATTACCCAAATTTAATTCACACAACTTGCTTGGCGCACGGACTAAATCGTGTTGCAGAGGAAGTCAGAAACCATTTTCCCTTAGTAAATACTTTAATTAGTAGTGTTAAGAAAGTATTTTTAAAGGCCCCATTACGAGTTCAGTTTTACAAACAACATCTATCCGATGTTCCGCCTCCTCCTCAACCAGTAATCACACGATGGGGAACGTGGTTGGAGGCTGCTATTTTTCATGCAAATCATTATGAAGGAAGAAAGACAATTATCATGGATCTTGATAGGGATGCACAATCTGTGATAGAGGTCCAAAAGGTGTATTCGAGTAAAGAAATACCTCATCGGTTGACGTTTATTAAATCCAATTACAGTTTTATTTCCATTTCTATATTGCAGTTGGAAAAACAATTTATGTCGCTAATCGAGAGCGTTGAAATAATAAACAAATTTGAAGTCATGTTTTGATGTTAAAGGAGGAGTGGGACAGTCCGTGCATGCAGAATTTTTAGGTGAAATAGGAAAAAATGAGGGTTTTAGAGAGCTAAAGGACATTGCTAAAATCTTGGGTGGTGATTCAGTAGAAAATATTAAGTTGATAATAGATGATATTTCTAATTTGAAATATGCTCCTATAACAAGCGTCGACGTGGAACGAACCTTTTCAATATATAAATACATGTTTTCAGACAAGAGTCACAATTTTTCTGTTGAAAACTCTGAGAAATATGTGATTGTAAATTGTTTTCATAGTTAATTCTGTTGTAAAATGTTCTAAACAAGCTTGTGTTAAACATAATAGAATATTTTTTTCTACAGTATTCCATTTTCTAACATTCCTCATATTTTTCTCTCTGCATATTTTTCATAAGGAAGTGCGTATTTAGGCTAAAACATCTGCATATTTATGCGCATATTTTCAGTTTTTTTGCATATAATCCGGATTTTACTTATTAATAAGATACTTAATAGAATTTTTTCGGAAGCTGTAAAGTTATTAGCTATATTATGCAGATTGCCTGTAACAACTGTAGAAAGCGAATGGTGTATTTCATTAGAAAGAGTAAAAATATTTTTACGAAGTACCATAGGTCAAGAAAGACTGTCTGCATTGGCAAAGTTAAGTATAGAAAAAAAGTTTAAAATAAAGTAGAGCTCGTCATAAATCGTTGTGCATTTATAATTGAGAAGAATTGATCTTAAGTCCAAATCTGTTTAAAATATCTAATTAATATTTATTTAATTTAAAATTTATTTAATTTTTTAATCAACAATACGTTTTACCTCAAATTTCATATATAAATTGGAGCAAACGCAACCAGTAACTATTTTAGACTTATAGCATTACATTTTATGCTAACATAGATCGATTTCTTTTATGAAAAATTATTTAGTAGATAATATTGAAAAGCTAAAAGAAATTCTTTTATTGAATATAATTTATTGGTTGACATATCCAATACTTTACATTATTATATATTTTTTTGAAAGCTTAATTGATTCAATACAGAACTTAAAAGTAAGTACTTATTCAAATGCCTACAGCAAGCATGGTTTTATCGACATTTAGACCCTCGTTGCAACCGAAACCGCACCAATTCGATCGAACGTTTTACCGTATACTGCGCTCTGGAAGACATATCTCTGGTCTGATTATGTTGTATACACTTCACTGGACGTCTCCTCTTGACCGTTAGTCGAACATATATCCGGGCACTCGCAATTCCCAAGTGAATTGACTAATCGGTGAATTTACATGCATGTACCACGATGTACCACAACGCTGCGAATCAACAATTCGGTATGTGGACAGGGAAACGCATCAGTTAGCAATTCAGAACACTGCCTTGACTGTTCAGCGTTCCGCAAGTATCCGGGATAAACTAATTACGGTCCACAAAACCGAAGAAAAAGACGTGAATGACGTAATGGATGACGATCAATACTAGAAGCACTAGCAATTAAAAATACTAGTTTAATAATAATGGCTTAGAATATTCTATGGATTAAACTCTAATAAAATTTAATTCAAATGAGTTTGAAATAGTAGTTATACATATGTAATATATTAAAATTGACATATATTCGAAAATACATTCAGCTTGTTTGCAATTTATTCGGCTGCAGTCGTATTTTCGTACAAGCGTATTTGGTTCCGACGAATTCGACAAATTATTAGGAAGACAATAGATGGTGTTTATGTATCGTCCTGGTGTTTAACATTTTAAAGCAATCGAATATTCTGTCAACATAATCGGTAGCATTAAAGAATAATAATAATAATGTAACTTGATTGTTCAACAGGAAACCTGATAACATGATAATACTAAATACGAGTAGATAAATTAAATATCTGATTATATCTCAATAATTACAAAATATTTCATTCTACATTAAATTAAAAGACACAATTTAACATAAAAAGATAATATACAAAATAAAGGAAAACTACGTGTCCACAAAGAGCCTAACCATTCCTACACATATGATATACCGACGACCTTAGGAAAACATTTGTACGAATATAAAATGGAGACGTACATCGCGTCGTAAAACGCGCCCGGGGCAGCAAATACGGGAAATTTATAATGTTACATTATACGTTTTTCATATTTATTTTTATGTTATTAAATAACGTGTGCTTGAAAATCCCTTCTACACGCCATTGATTGAATATTTAGCTGGTTTATAATGACATCTGGGTTGAGTCCTCGCGCGGTATAAGCACCAGTCGACTCATAACTAGCAAACTTCAAGAACCTCCACTGTCTGCTCCAGAGTATGCGAATGAGTGTTTTAAACAGGGTACCAAATTTTAAAAAGGTGAAATATAGAATGGCGCATTATGTAAAAAAGGAAACTCATATTTATAGATTAATGCCATCTAGTCATTCTTTTAAAAAGAAAACTGGTAAAAAGTTTAGCCCCGAAAGTATTTCTTCGATTAATAGTTTTAATTTTTATTTTAAACATTTTTTAAAATGGAATCGCCATTCACGATTCAACAAAAATTTCGTTTGTGTGTTCTCCAACACAAAGTTTAAATATGCTATCAATATTACTTTTATTTAGATAGAATAACCTTACTAAATTTTGTATAAAACAGAAATATTTTTAATATAAAATTTTATTGTCCGTTAAAGAATGAAGACACGTTACGTTAATTGAGCTTCTGTAAGTCACGGTTTTACCGTCAGATTGAAGCACTTTGCTTAGTTCTGCACTAGTTATTAAGACAGTGATAGTTGCTTTGGCATTTCTCACTGACCAGCGCTGGATGTTCTTCTGTGCTCTGTCTTAATAACTTCTATGATATAGCGAAGTTGTTATTTTGTGAACGTATCTCTCTCCAGCTGGGGCGTACCGACGATTCTGTAGAAAGATGAAATACGTGTCTACGTCTCTGGAGAGAGATACCTTAACAAATACATGAACTTGTATTGTATTCTTCGCACCCGATTTTAATATTTTATATTATTAAAAATATTTTTGTTTTATACAATATTTGCTACTCCAGTATGCTTCAAATTATTTTATTAATTTTTATGTTTACGCTTATCGAAATTTCTCGGCACATGATGCGACTACAAACAATTCAACCTAGAAACTCCTCATTTTTCAACCTAGTTGCCTTTCAACTCTATATACTTGAGGATGTTTCAACTTTTTTACGGCTTCCAAAAAATAGTGTCTCCGAAATTGTATTTCAGCGATGATCTCCTCCGCTGAGATAGCATTTCGGAATGTAATACGACCAATATAGTGATTACAATTTTAGAAGAATGATGTGGGTGGAAGAACACTTTTCTTCGCCAAATGTGGTCAATATTTAAAAATTGCAATACTGAATTTGTTTTTCCCTTTCTTAAATAACAATTATTGTGTGTTAATCTTTATCCGAAGCCATAAATTTTCCAGCAAATAACACCCCTTTTGCTTAACTTGGTTTAAGTTCATTGCCACTGTTCTTTGGGGTTGGTCGTGAAGCAATGCATCCATGTTCCGTCCATAGTTATATAAAGTCTCAAAAATTCACATGCATTTCCTAATGTCCACACGAAATACAAATTCAAATATTAAGGTGAAATTGTCACATGATGTAATTTTAGGTCATTTGAGACGCGGGACCCATCTTGCCCAAAAAATTTCCATACCCAAATATTCATTCGTGATATTGAATACACGTTCAGTAGAGGTGTTTGCAATCTGAGCTATTTCACGCACCTTCAATCGGCGACTTTTCAATAGCAGTTTATCATTTCCACGTTGATTACTGTAAGCGAAGGACTGAATCTTTCAGCGAAAGGGTAGAACTTTTTAAATTTTTCTTCAGGTTTTAATGGTTTCGTTACACGAAGAGTAGTGTTTTACACACAAAATTCATTTTTTCCATATTAAATTCAACTACTAATTTACTCGGTATCGAAGCGTGCGAAATAATGATTACTTGATACGAGTATATCTGTTTGAAATTTTGTATGTAACTTTGTCAAAATTATTAAATATCAAAAACGTAGTATTAATCTTAAGAATTCAAAGATTTATTTAGCAATGAAACATATTCTTCGAAGCAAAGTTAAATTGGCACCGCATAATTAGTTTATTCATGATAGGTTTATTAGAAACTAAAACTAGAATTCGAAAAGTATGATAACATGGACATCGAAATGTTGAATACACAGCGACATTCGAAAAACATTATTGCTACCTACGGCACAGGCGTAGCGATGCCGTCCAGAAGATGGCCGAAAACATATCGAAATCGGTAGTCGTATTGCACAAAATTTTATGGGGGATTGTATTTATTGTATATGCCCTAAGTCAGTGGAGACCGCGTGAGTGACTTAATAAAAGATGGTAGGTAGCACCACTCAGTTTTACTTACGGAAGCTCAAATCTGAAAACGGCGAAAAGGGATCGCGCGATCCTAGACGCATTCGCATACAGACTACTAAAAACGAAAGCGAAATCCAAAACGGCAAAATGTCTGCAACCTGAAAATAAAAGTTCAAAGCAGCCAACTTGCTAAAGAGAGAAAAAAGTAAAGAAAAGGCTACAAAACAGTTAACTCGTATATTAACAAATTAAAAAAAGACAACGTTAAATGAAAATGGTATTCAATAACAATAATAAAACAAATAAATATCTCTTGATCAAATATAAGATCTCTCTGTATATTAAGAATTTCGAAATTCAGACTTTACAAAAGAGTGATTTTATAAAAGAAATATGTAATGTAAGCACATTAAATAAATATCTCATGAAATAGAAATCCAAGGTATATATATATATATATATATATATATATGGTAAACCTAATCAGTAGGCGATTAAAGGTCTGTATATTACTTCAAAATATATGTATTTAAAAAACTCTACATGTTTCGGCTGTATACGCCTTTTTCAAGAGAATACAAAATATTCATATTTTGTATTCTCTTGAAAAAGGCGTATACAGCCGAAACATGTAGAGTTTTTTAAATACATATATTTTGAAGTAATATACAGACCTTTAATCGCCTACTGATTAGGTTTACCATATCATACCAAGGTCACGAAGTTATTATATATATATATATATATATATATATATATATATATATATATATGGTAAACCTAATCAGTAGGCGATTAAAGGTCTGTATATTACTTCAAAATATATGTATTTAAAAAACTCATTAGGTTTACCATATCATACCAAGGTCACGAAGTTATTATATATATATATATATATATATATATACAAGCTGTCCCGATCGTTATGTTCCAATTTCAGGAGTGTAAAGTTGACTTCATTTGAAGTAACAAAAATGCAAAACTTATATATCAATTTTTATTTGTTTCGAAGCTACAGATCTATGAATGTGATTGTAACATCATGAAATAAAATGTAATCCTAAAGTCAATACAAACTGATTTTATTTAAAAAAAGTTATACGATTCAATAACAGGCCTGTGATTGTTAACGTCGCATAATAAAATATTATCCTAAAATAAATAAACACGTGTCGGTGCATACAGTAATTTCCTGGAGATCTACAAAAAGGAGTATTGGAAATTGATTTATGATAAAGAAGGTTCTTACTTATTCCGTAAGTTCTGAACCAGGAATATCATACAATAAACAAATGTTCAGATGACTGTTAACGTTGCATTTATTAATAAAGGATTACATTACGTTTCAGTTCATAAAACAGCTTATGTTTTCTTTATTCAAAATGCCTTACCGATTTTCTTCTCCAGAGTATGCGGACATGCATTTTGTGTATGGCTACTGTAACGGCAGTGCATGTCAAGCAGTTATTGAATACCGACATCGGTTTCCCGATAGGCGCATTCCTAATAACAGAACGTTTCTGGAAGTACACAGACAATTTCGGGAATGCGGACTGCGTGATTATCTTTTCGACCTAGGAGTAAATTTGCCAGCAGACTTAGAGGAAGAAGCAGCATGTATTGTTACAAAGGATCCAACTCTCAGTGTATGTCGAATCGCTAGACAACTATGAGTGCCACAAACGACAGTTTTGCGAATTTTTAAACGTGAGGGCTTATATCCATATCACTATCGCAGGGGACACGATTTGCTTGAGGCAGACCACTATGCTCGTCTAGTTTATTCTACCTGGATATTAGGACAGTCACGGTTTCATTTTAATTTCTGCAGAACAGTCCTTTGGACAGATGAATCTACGTTCACGAGAAGTGGTGTTACAAATCTGAGAAACCTGCACAGGTGGTCATCAGAAAATCCCAAAGCTATACGCCCATCTAAATTTCAACATGAATTTTCTATTAACGTTTGGGCGGCCCTAATCGATGACTTGTTGATTGGTCCTGTCGTTCTTCTTGGGAGGTTAAATGCGGACAATTACCTTCAATTTCTTATTGACGAACTGCCAGGTCTTTTAAAGGATGTCCCACTGAATGTTCGACGAGACATGTGGTTTCACATGGACACCACCACATTTCGGAATTGCTGTCCGAAATTGGGTTAACGTCAATTATCCAAGATGGATTGTCGAGGTGGTCGTGTTACATGGACACCCAGATCACCCGATCTTAATCCCCTTGATTTTTATTGAGGGGGGTACATGAAAAATTTAGTCTACGCGCAAGTTTCGAACATAAGAGAAGAGTTGTCGGATCGTATTCACCTGGCTGCCGAGCAAATCCGACTAAACAAATAAGAAATTCGGGTAAGTACTTCTTCTGTTGGCTTACGGGCACAAGCCTGCATTCAACAAGGAGGTGGACATTTCGAAAATATTATTAATTGAACTTTTTTAAATAAAATCAGTTTTTATTGACTTTGGGATTAAATTTTTTTTCATGATCTGACAATCATATTCATAGATCTGTAACTTTGAAACCAATAAAAATGGATATACAAGTTTTGCGTTTTTGTTACTTGAAATGAAGTCTACTTGACACTCCTAAAATTTGAACATAACGATACGGGACACTTGTATATATATATTAAATTATTATGCCAAACAAAATTCCGAAAATAGTCTATATTACAAGTTTAAATAAATAAGCCTTTTCTATGGATGTTTAGAGAAAACCGAACGAAGTAATACATTCAGTTATATACATAATAATTATCTTATATGTGATTAAAAAAATTTTAATCAAATATATTTCTAGAATAATATCGACCATAGAGTGTCAATTTGGGAATTTGAGAATAATATCTATGTAGTGTCAATTTGGGAAGACACTGACGCAGAAACCAATTTGGAACTTATAAAGAAAAGTGTACCTCAAACGAGAGAGAAAGACATAGTTCTTGCATGTATAGTCAGGCCGAATAACATTGACTGTAATATTCTTCAGTTGTCTTCTAGCGTCCGTAAGGTGTCGATCGTGTTCTTTGAGTTAATTTTATTACAAAATCAGTTGTTTGAGTTTATTTTATTACAAAATCAGTTGTTTTCACAACTATTTGGAATAGAAGGCCTTTATATCTGTAGGTATTACATTATTTTTCATGAATTTTTAATAGGATTTGTTGAAACATGTACTTTATTTGTTATAGATTAATTTGGATAGTGATTCTGAAGACGATATTTTTGATTATTTTTCTGATTAAGTTGATGAATAATTGTTGAAATATAACTTATTTATATGTGTAGTTATCTTTGTATTTATGTCATTAGTCACTAAGGGTATTTATGTATAATTATGTAGTAATAAAAGACGACGTGTAAACAATAAATTATTTTTACTCCGAATGAATATTCATAAATTTACAAATATAATGAATAAAATCTTGGTAAAAGAAGAAAAACTGTGATATATGTAAATGTTTAAATTATAATGAAAATAAATAATTGAACCAGAAATTGTTGCTTGTATCCCACTTGAAAATAAATAAAATAATAACGCTTTATTATTCATTCA
This sequence comes from Melolontha melolontha, assembly GCA_935421215.2. NCBI lineage: Eukaryota > Metazoa > Arthropoda > Insecta > Coleoptera > Scarabaeidae > Melolontha > Melolontha melolontha. Next base: position 52,804,093 of record OW285240.1, read on the forward strand.
GACAATAGAATATGTTTATGAAATTATGTTTCATGGCAAACGAACATTATAAATGAAATATGTTGTTTCCGCTGCACACGAAATAAAAATACAAAACGTTTTACGTAAAATTCGAATTTCAAATTGCGCGCTAATTTAGATCCAGCTCGACCTATGTTTTTGAGGGCGTTAATACTCAGGTTTCGCGATTCGCTCGCGCAGATTGGTGTCTTCCCAAAGCGATTTTACTCTATCGTAAGTGCACATGCATCTGAACGTACAGGCTTTATACAAGTCTCACAAAGCCGAGAGCAAACAGACGCAGGTGTGCGTACAAAAAAGACAAGTTACAATAAGAAACTTTACTTTATAGTAATATGTACCAAAATGAATAGAAATTTAGAATATTCAAATACAGTAAAAAGAATAGTATGATAATATTACGTTAAAAATAAAACTATTGACCGCCAAAGCTAAATATAAATTGAAATATAATTAGTGATTAGATTTCAAATATCTTACAAAAATATATTATGTTACACAGTTTCTCCAAATATGATTCAATATTTAATTCTAAACGTTATTTAAATTTTAAATTAAACAGGTAATAATTATTAATTATTAAATCAAAAGATGGGTAATTATGAGTAATAAAATTTCAAAACCTTAAATTAGATCTAGAGGTACCAAATATTATAGCATTAAAGAAAGTTCATGCGAGGTATTATTTCTACGCTACGTCTACAGGAAATTACCCACAGGTCGGTATTCACAGCCATTCAAACGGAAACGGGAGTTACATAGACATTCAGGCCTCAAAAGATTGCAAATTACGTCTTACGTATTCTCCACTTATTGATACTGGAGGATCGAATCCGTCGGTAGTTGCAGACTAAGGTGTCAGGTATCTAGGTTTGGTCTTCGCAAGGGTCGTTTTAATTAATTCGGAAATTCGTATAAGAAATGCCGCAATAAAATATTGCCAGAAAAGGAAGGTTTCCCTTTTAAGCTTCTTAACTCCAAAATCGGTAAACGGAAATTCTATATAATACTTCATGTGTTACGGTAGAATCCGCATAAGCGATTAATACTCAAAGTCTTAGTATTCGTGAATTTTAAACATTCTCTTCGAAGATACACACACTACCACTCACAACTGGACTCAGTAATGGCCTCTGATCGAATGCCTCAACCTGGAGATGCAATCCGGAAACGAAACGGGGACGATACAGTACAATACAATAAAATCAGAGGGCGATACACTACGCGTTGAACGAAATAAATAACTCGCAAATCAAAAATAGTATACCGAGACACGACCAAAAGAAAATTAAATAAAAATAAGAAAATACGTGTGTAACATACTCTAACTAACTAATCTCAAATAAGGAAATGAAGAGACAGACTTACTAACGAACAAAAGAAGCAAAATTTTTAAATTGATTGCGGTAATGAGTAAAAATTATTTCGAAAATTGTGATTGAGAGTAATTATTATTAATAATTTTCTATGTTTAGCGTAGGTATATTAAAAAGATAATTAAATTATTATATACCCAGATTTTAAAATTATTCCAACATTCTTAACTCAAATAATAATCTTTGTGATGATACGACTATTTTTTAAGAGAAATTTCTCTTTGTTTGATTCAAAATTCGGCTGTTTAAAATCCGATTTCCGTGAAAGTACTATCTATTCAGAAAATATTCTTGTAATTTACTTATTTACTCTTTGTAATTAAGATTATTTTAAATTTTCATTGAATTGACAACGACAATTCTTAATGCCTGTCAAATACACCCACCCGTCTGCTTATTCTTCGGCAAAGAAAAGTCTTTATTTCCCTTCGACTTTCTGTTCCAATAAGTATCTACACAATTTAATGTACTTTTCTTGTTACAAATTCATTAATTATGTAGTGATTCTTACTGCGATTTTAATTATTTTTAGGTAGCATGTTCCTTATAGATTACACTGACAGAAGATTACACTTATTAATGATATATTTATTGAAAATATTTTGAATTGCCTAACAAAAAAATTAATTGCAGTGTAAGACAAATAAGTAATCGCGTACGAGGGTCACCTTTTATATTTTTACATAATTTGGGAATAAAACCAAATTTTGGAAACAAACTATTTTATTGCTTTTCAAAATATTCGCCTTTATGGTCTATACACTTCTGCATGCGTACGAGCCAGTTCTCAAAACATTTTTTTCACTCTGAAGGTTGTATCTCAGAAACATGGTTTTCAAAGACTTCGACTGCTTCTTGAGGTGTTGAAAATCGCTTTCAACGCATTTTTTGTTTTACAGCTGGGAACAAAAAGAAATCATACGACGACAAGGTGAATATGGACAATGAGACATTATTTCAACACTTTTCTCCTTCAAATAGTCAACTGTTAGACGTGCTGTATGGGAACTCGCATTGCCGTGATGAAGAATAATACGACGTTTTCGGTTGTTCTTCCTGATGTCGTCTATTACTTTTGGTAAACAAATTACTGTATATCATTCAGCGTTAACAGCTTTTCGATCCTCTAAAGGAATTATTACGATGTGTCCTGTACAGCCGAAGAACCAAGCCATCATTTTCTTGGAAGTGTTCTTTGCACGAACAACTTTTGTGGGGTTCGGTTCGTCTTGGAACACTTACAGAGTAGATTGTTGCTTGGTTTCCAGCTTATACGCATATTTCCATGTTTCGTCACCTGCGACGATGTTGTATACGGATTTTGCTGTTCCTACGTCGAATTTTATTTGGATTTTTACACCAATTGACACGAGCTGCTTTCTGTGCTTAGATCAAGTTATGTGGAACATATTTTTTTAGAAATAAATGTTCATGTAAAATCGAGTGAATTGCAGTCTGCGATATGCTAAGAGATATTTCTACCTGACTGTAAGTCACATGTCGATCGTGTTCTATAATTTTCCGCACAGCATCGATGTTTTTTGGAATCACAACAGCTTTTGGTCGATCTTTACGTTATTCATCACTCACTGAGGCACGACCATGACGAAATTCTGAAAACCAATTGTAAACTATCTTCTCTGACTCTCTTGCTTCATTACCCAAAGTTTACCGAAGCGATATAACGCGTTCTTGTTGAGTTAGGCCTTTTTTAAAATCGTAAAAACATTATTTTACAAACTCACTGTCTTAAAACTGTCATTGTCAACAAACTACTCACTCAATTTCCAAGCTATCGCGGATTACTCATTGACAAATGTCAGAATATAGTGATTACATATGTCAAAAGCACCATGTAGTGGTCGATTGTAAAAATATAAAAGGTATCCCTCGTATGTGCATTTATAATGAAAAAAATTCTTACAATTCTTCAAAACACACAAGAAACGGGTTACTGCACATTTACACAACCGGCGTTACACAATAGATTTCTGTATATGATGTTGGCATGCAAATGGTGAAATTGTCTCTTGGTGAGCCACATCGTACATGAAGTTGAACATGAGAAAGAAGATACGAAACGTCTGTATAATTAATATGAATAATCTATTATCTTTTATAAGAACTTGGCACGATACACGTTTTGGTCAGTCCATATTTAGTATAAATTCCTTTCAATCTATAGGATAAGTACTTTAAGAATCGTCTTAAAAATCAATGTTTTTCGAAATTGAAGTCAATACTCAGTATTTTCTCTGGATAGTTTTTCGAACTGTTTTGTGTTGTAATACGGTTGTTGTCCGCTAGTTAAATTTTCAAGAGATTCGTATCTAAGTACATGAATATATTTAGGGGTTGTTCGATATTTACCATATTTTTGAACAGGCAGTATTTATTTAAATTTATTTAAATAAAATCTGAAGTAATCTTAATTATTTATTTTAACAATATCTTTTAATATATTTTTCGTCACACCTACTGCGTAAGTAAACAATTATGACACTTTTTTTTGAAACGTAAGTGACACTTTACATACCGTATTGACAGTTGCTAAGGTAGCGGGCTGTAATATTTATTACGACCCTAGGGAAATAATAACAATATTAGAAAATTTATGACAAATTTATTTGAAACATAATTTTAATTAACAAAAACACATAACTAGTAAAAGTAGAACCTTGTACAAAAACTTATCACTTTGTAATATTAAATGTAAACGAACAATTAGATCTTTCTGCCACGGTGGAAGATTTCCATGCCCCGTATCTTTTCAGAACAAGAACATCAATTCCTGAATCTGCTAATAATGTTGCCGATGGTTTTAGACCGTCTAAAACCATCATTTTCATGCTTCGAAAATCCTTTCAATTTAGGAAATTGTAAGATATCTTCACGACTTCTCCAGTAAAATTTCAGTATAAGCTATAATAGCCTCCATCTCTATTTGATCCATATTTATAAAGTTTATTTAAAAGAAAAAGCTTTTGAGAATGTGTATATTGCATGTACTTTGACATTTATAAAAAATATAAATTTATATTAACACAAACATGGTTACCATACATTCCTGACTTGATGTTACTAATGTGTATACATATAATAAAAGTAAAGTGCAAAATCATCAAAATTCGTCTATTTAAAAAAAAAACGTAGGTATGACGAAAAATCTCATATGCACCATGGCTCGTACAGTACAGTTTTATGGTCTCGAATATATGCAAACCTCGACCCTACGGGTATCGGTTTGCAAACGTATTCTCGACCATAAAACTGTACTTACGAACCTAGGTACATAAATAACTATTATTATTAAATTTTATCGCTAATGAATAATTACTACGTCAATATGTGATGTTTCAGGAAGAATGAAACATCAAGGCAAAGGAAAGCTTTGATTTTACAATGTTCAATTTGATTACAGCATCAACAATAACAACGCCAATAAAGCGCCCTTCCAACATTGTGAATGCGATTTTCATGTTTCAGGAAGATACAAACATAAATATCTTTAAAAATATATAATATTAAAAATTGGGTGTGAAGAACGCAAAACAACTTCATAGACTTGTGAAGGTATCTCTCCAGAGACGTAAGCACGTATTGTGTCTTACTACAGAATCATCAGTACGCCCCAATGGAGAGATACGTTCACAAAACAACAACCTCACTATATGACAGAAGTGATTAAGATAGAGCGTAAAAATACACTCAGCGCTGCCCAGGCAAATAAAGCTGCAAGGCAAAAGAAAATTTTGATTTTACAGTGTCATATTTGTTTAGAGCTAGTCAACAATGATAGCGCCAATAATGTGCAATTTCTACATTGTGAATGTGATGTTTATGGTTCCGAAAGACATGAAATATAAAAGCAAAAGAAAGTTTTGATTTTACAGTGTCAGATTTGCTAGTTAACAACGACAACGCCAATAAAATGTCATTTCTACAATGTGAAAATTATGTTTATGATTCAGGAAGATGTAAAACATCAAGGTGAAAGAAAATGTTGATTTTTCAGTGTCAGATTTTCGAACAGTTAGTCAGACATGACAATCACAGCAAAGCGCCATTCCTACATTGTGTATGTGATGTTAATGATTCAGAAAGGTATGAAATATCAAACCAATAGAAAGTTTAGATTTTAAAGCGCCAATAAAGTGCCATTTCGATAATGTGAAAGTGACGTTGATGATCCAGGAAGATGTAAAATATCAAGGCAAAAAAAAAGTGTTTATTTTACAGTATTAGATTTGCGAACAGCCAGTCAACAATGACAACTTCAGCAAAGCGCCATTCCTACATTGTGAATGTGATGTTTATGATTCAGAAAGATATGAAATATAAAGGATAGAAAAAGTTCTGATTTTACAGTGTTAGGTTTACTTACAGCTAGTCAACAGTGATAGCGCCAATAAAGTGCAATTTATACAACGTGAAAGTGATGTTTACGATTTAAGAAGATGTAAAACATTAACGCAAAAGGAAGTTTTGCTTTTACAGTGCTAGATTTGAATATAGGTCAAGATAATATTGACTTCGGCGTTAGTGGTTGTTTCAAACACATGTTTTTATTTTAGTTTGTTGTACGTCGATTTCGACCCCTGTATATTTTTAGTATCTTCTATAATTATTACTAATCTATCGTACTACTTAAATTTACATTACTTGATTTTGCATTTTGGTTGGTTGGTTATTATTGAACCACTAGGTATATACGAGATCGGTTAGCTAATTTTGTTCGTAGGAATAGTTTACACATTTATTAGATCTCATTGTATAAATACTTTCGTCATTTTGTGCCACTCTAGGAAATGCTTATGTAAATTTTTACTAGGCTGTCATTATTTGAATTAAGAATGTAAACATTTCAAGTCAGGCGTACATGCGCTTTGGATTCTCGCGGACATGGAATGCATATGTGTGTGTGTACATAAATGCAAAAACGATTTATATAAATTAATAAATGTTGTTTTAATGTAGAATTTCTAATTAAAAGGAATCTTAAGTAATTATGAAAATTTTTGAAGACGTCAGTTATGGGTTTTATTTGTATGTCGGTTTGGTATTTGAAAATTAGTGACATCTATACGTAGTTATTTGTGTTATAGTACGATGTATTAGATATTCATTTATTGGTCTTATTTAACGTTACTTAATTTGCACTTCTTGTGACCTAGCTTTAGGATTGTGTTGGTTTCAGATTTATTTCTTGAAAATAATTAAATATACGGTAATTGAAATATTCTTTCAAATATTGTTTTTTTCGTATGACGTCGCAACTGTCCGATATAAAAATGCGAATCGGGGAATGTTCTCTCTCATTTTGCTCTTGTTCAAGTCTGAGTGATTAGTTTCATTACTTTATGGTGATAAATTGTTAATGATTAGAATTTTATGAAATAGTGATTTCTGTTCGCAATAGCGGTTTATAAATTCTAATTAGTCTGGTGAAAATAACGAGGAATTAGTCCTACCGTTATTTGTCGTGTATATTCACGGATTAGAGAAGATATATTTTTCGGCACAAGGTGAGTGATTCTTGAGAATATCTTGTAGAAGCCATCGTTATCTAAATTAGGCAATTCGTTTTCTTATATCTTCTTCTATTTCCTTTTTATCTAACAGAGAAGTTGGTTTGGGGCCTAGTATCACTAAAATTGAATGAAGGACGTACTCCGTTCTGTCGATTTTTAAAACCCGATAAGTTGAAAATTTCCAATTAATTACTGCGAGCCATGAGATCGCCGTTTTTTTGTCCCTTTCCTGCAGAACCACGTGTTAAGGCAGTACCATTGTGATTTAATTGTTGAGGGCGAGCCTTGGTGTAATTCAATCTCGCACAAGGAAAGTTATCCTGTGTAAAATTTGGTATAATAAGCATGTAAATTTATTAATTCATTTTTTTCTCGTATTAAAATACGTAACTGTTCAGCATAAAATTTTATATATACAAAAATATACATTCATCAATTTTATGTCATAGATATAGGGTGTTAACACTTAATGCACCCTCGTTTCTGTTTAATTTGGTAATTGTAAAATTGACTCTTCATATTAACAATTTAATTAGTACATTTTTTGGCAGATATAATTTCCAGAATGTCATTCAATTTATTATAAATTTGCCATTTGCTTTTTCTTAGGGGAAAATATTTAACATTCAATTATTCAATTATTTTTTTTGGTTACGTAAGAATACTTTCTACATATACTGTGTGGAAACATAAATTTTGGTATTAATTTGTGTAATATAATTTCTTTAATTATTATTAGAGCAGACCAATTTCCGTGCGCGCCATGTGCGCCGATGTGATATAATATGTACTATTCTTATTTTTCGTGTATTTATGCATATTACTTTAATAGCAGAATGTATATTTAATTATTTCTGATAGAATAAATGTCTCTACTTCTATACTTATATCGGTAACAAGCTCATGTTGCGACCCTATTCTATCGGATATTCTAATATATTACGAATTACACTCCCATACCGGCGTTCATGGCGCGCACGAAAATTGGTCTGCTCTAATTATTATAATAGAAATTAATGAACAGTTCATTTTGTATTATAATTAATATATTTTCTGTATATACAGTGTGGACGAATCTTAATAAATTTATTTTGGTATAAATTTTTCGTAAATTGAAATTTACGTAGTTAAATAACACAGGCCTACAAAAAAAAATTTTTTTTTGGTGCATTTCTGTTTGTTTGAATTGTCGATAAAGTAGGTAATGTACAGTATATTGACATACGTCATTTTAACTCATCAGCTCTAGTTTACCTACTACCCCCCTCATTGTGAATTGTTGTCGGTCTTGTTATGGTCTTGTTCGTAACTAGTCATTATTACAATATCATCGATAAAGTTTGTGTTACTATTTCATTATGGCTAGTACGTCCAGACGTTGTGTTAACGATCCTGATATATTTTGTTATGTTTGTGGTGAATACATACTGAAAAATCAGCGTAAATCGATTACAAACACAGTGCGTCGTTTGTATTTTGCTTACTTCGGTATTGAAATTCTACACCAAGATAAAGTGTGGGTGCCTCATAGTGTTTGTAAAATATGCGTTGAACTTGAAGATGGTTAATTTTTTATTGGGTCAACAGAGTGGTTATACTAAATACCCATGTTTTATTTGTTTCTGGGACAGTCGAACTAAATCACGTCATTGGCCTGCAAAAAATTGGCCTGTGAGAGATGCTCTTGTTGTTGGGGAAAGAAATGTTATAAATGAACCCTTAGTTTCAAGAGAAAAAATCATTCTTCCGCCATTGCATATAAAATTAGGGCTAATGAAGCAATTTGTTAAGGCTCTCGATAGAAATGGTCAATGTTTCCAGTTTATTTCTCACAAATTTCCTGGTTTAAGTACTGAAAAACTAAACGCAGGTATCTTTGATGGACCTCAAATACGTAAATTGATGAAAGACATAATTAATTTTGAGACTTGTATGAATGATGTGGAGAGGCTTGCCTGGCAATCTTTTGTAGCAGTTGCACAAAATTTCCTCGGAAATCATAAGGCTGACAACTATGTAGAACTAGTAGAGGAAATGCTGGTGCGATTCAAAGATTTAGGCTGTAATATGAGTACATATAAAATTACACTATCTCAATAGTCATCTACACCATTTCCAACACAATTTAGGAGATCTAAGCGAAGAACAAGGGGAACGTTTCCACCAAGACCTAAAAACAATGGAGAATAGATACCAAGGAAGGTGGGACAGTCATATGATGGCTGACTATTGCTGGGGAATCATGCGAGATTGCCCGAGTCAGTTTCATTCTAGAAAATCACTCAAAAGACAATTTCTTGATGTTTAATGTCAATAAAATATATATTTTTTCGTGAATTGTGTTTTTTTTTCTCGGGAACTAGAGCTGACAGAAGAAAACTGGTAACATCTTTGATATCGCCATGTAAGACATACTTAAAATCGGGTCTAAAATCTCCAGCACCAAAATGGTTGTAGGCCAGTGTAATTAATCGTGTGCTAAATATAAATTAATTATTGTATATACAGTGTGTCTCCATCTCATTAAAGATCTTTGATAAATTATTTATGCAATTCTTAGATTAAGAATCTTAGTTAGTTTAATAGCTAATCATTATTGGTCAAATCATTTCATACATTGACCTTATTTTTTATTAAATCGTATGATCTAATTTATAGAATTTATCTAAAGCACCTGATTTTATGTGCATCTATTTTTACTTTCACATATTAATCATTTTATAGTCTGCACTTTAATTAATTTCATGCATTCACTATACTGGGTGAGTCTTTTAGTCATGACCAGAACTTACTTTGTTTATTGAGAAATCTTCACTACTTTCACGTAATTATTTGCTTTGATCAAATTTAGATATAGTTTTTTTTATTGCTTCCAATCATTTTTAATATTTTATTGTGGCGTGGTTAGCCAAGTTGGTACAAGTTTTATTTTGACATTCTGTGGTTGTTTGTGTTTTGTTTTTGGGTTATAATAAATCTTCCACTGTTATTGTTTACATTGTTGTTTTATTGATCTAAGTATATGAAACATGTGGATACCTTTGATTTATTCAATTTACCATCGGTAGTGTCTATGTTCACTGGACGGTTAAAGAATTGTAAGCATGGTGGCGCCCTCATAAATTTGAATCCCCCTGATCCCCCTACCGCGCGCCTTTATAACTGAGTTGGATTCTTTAGTTTAAGATATCCGGGACAATCATGTTATTGGGGTAACTTGATAAATCTGAATTAGGTATTACGGACGGTAAGTGAGAAGGCGCAAGACTATTACTCGTAGGAGAATATAGGAAGTTCCAGTATTGTTCAAAATAACTTTGCACCACGGCTTTCCTATCTATCTGGTTTTGTTTTCTATTGGCGCGTGTCAATATGGTAATGCAAGCACAGTGTTGGCTAGAGTATGTTGCTACTTATCTGGGTATATGATATTGATTTTAAATAAATTGAAAAACTTGAATTTTATTTCAAAGAAAAATAGATCCCTGCGTGGTTGTTGCAAATTTGACTTATCATACATACTGCCTCCGATATATTGTAGTAATTGTGTCAGTTATATATTTTAGCATAGTATCCATCAGTATCCGTCAGTAACTTTTATTTTCATTTCTTTTATTCTGAAATATTTACGTTCCTTAAATTTGATTGACTTTCGAGGAATTGGAAATAACATTTCTTCATTTCTTACTATGTATTTTTTCTTCCTATTAATGCACGAATAAGTACACAATGATAAAACGAAACATTAAGGTCATTCAAATAATACGATCTAGTGACAAAGCAGCACGTATAAAGAAAACGTTTATCTCTGCAAGAACAAAGAAAAACATGTTAACTACCAGTGGCAGAGTTGAATGAATAGAACGCGTCATTCCGTCAGACACAGATGGTGCAAATAGCCCAGCCTAATCATAAAATCGATATAACTGTACAAATAAAACACAAACTTCACACACAAAAGCAGACGAAATATCGAAGCCAATTAGGAAGCGGTAGACAAACATAATAAAAATCGAACAGCACAACAGGAAAAACAATCAGCATTTTTTCCGCTGACAAAATCGGATATTCTGTGTTTTATATCATTGACAACTATTGAAATAGTTTAGATATTATGTAAGGAAGAAGAGAATATTTCCAAGTTCATAATAGATGAACTAATTACATTTGACATTTCATGTGACAGTATCTAGAAGGTTAAAATTACATCTAATAAATTTAGCGATACAGTACCCACCGCATCGTAACCCCCTTTACAAAAATTATATTTACTATTTATTTCTCTTACTTAACTGTTATACTATTCTGTTTTTTTTTGAAGAATTTTAAATTTTAGCTTATTATGTACAGTTTGCATATATGTAATAATCATACTTCAAAACGAACAAAGTATGTTTTAATATCTTTTGATTTGCATCCGTGTTATTATTTACTACGGATGTGTAGCAGCCCAGTGTGGTAACGCCTGTTGTCAGACGGCCGGAGTACCTCGGCCGTCTGACAACAGGCAGCGCTGAATTTACTTCTACGCTCGGTCTGGATAATTTCTGTGATATAATGATGTCGTTCTTTTTTGTGAATGTGTCTGAAGATATCCTTTCTCCAGCGGGGGCGTACCGATGAACCTGTAGATAGGTGAAATACGTATCTCCGTCTCTGGGGAAGGATATGTTCGGACACGTTAACAAAAAATATTAATATTGAACCTGTATTTGTGTTCTTCACACTAGATTTTTAATATCTTATATTACTAAAAATACTTTTGTATTAACAGCATTAAAGGAGATAAAACGAAATCAAAACAATTTTCAAGAACAACTACTAAAAATGAAAGAAGAAAACGAAGACTTGAAAAAAGAAAATACAGAAATTCAGAAAAAGATGAAAAAAATGGAAGATAGGATCGAAAGACTAGACAAGGAAAAAATAAAAAAATAATATTATAATGACGGGATTATCAATGGATACAGAAAACCCAAAAGAACTTCGCAAGGCGATGGAAAACTTCATAAAGGAAGAAACAGGAGTAGAAGCAAAAGTAATAATAGGTGCATATAAGGTAGCCTTAAAACCTGTAAAGTTGAAATAGCAAATTCGGAGAATAAGGGAGAGATAATGAAAAACAAAAATAATAATAATAATAATAATAATATTTATTTATTTGCCCAACAGGTAATCCCAACTACAGAGCAACAAGTACACAAATTAGATGTATGAATACACATACTATGTTAAATTATTACATAACTAAAATAATTTTGATATATAACAAATAAGTAATACCGATAATTATTATGTCAAGGTTCACATATCCTTAGTGTCCACCTCTCCAATGAATATGTCACTATAATATGCCTCAGCATTCCTCATCATGTGGAATATCGGTGATCTCATCAGTAGATTCGTCCTTGGAGTCGACAGCAAGAAAGTAACAGGGTTACGGGTACTAACACTAGGCACATTGAATCTGACCCTAGACAACAGCGCGGCACAATCAATTTTATTGTGGAGAAGATTATGAAGAAACCTTGCGCTGTAGTTAACTCGACGAACAGTCAAAGACTGCACCCCATAGAGTCGAAGCAGTTCTTCATAGGAAGTGTTCCAGTCAGGATATACATGATTAGATTTGAAAAAGAGGTATTTTACAAATCGGCGCTGTATACGTTCAACTGGAAACTGTTGCGAGATGTAGAAGGGATACCAAACAATAGACGCATACTCGAGTTTCGGAACTATAAGAGTGAAATACAAAGATTTTAGCAAGGAGATGCTGCTGAAGCACCCCGAGGCTCGAATGAGGAAGCCCAATGCTCTCGAAGACGAGTGGCAGATGCCCACAATGTGATCATTAAAAGATAGCTCCGGATCAAACGTCACTCCCAGGTCCCTTACCGAGTTAGTGTAAACTAAGAACTAAGAACTAAACGAAGAACACACACAGAAATATATAAATAGCGAATTGACAAAGAAAGAAATGGAAATACATAGTGAACTAAATAAATTCTCAAAATTAGAACGAAAGAGCGGGAAGAAAGTAAAATACGGCTATAAGAAGTTGATAATGGAGCACGGAATATGGAAATGGGATGACAAGGAGGGAAAACTGAAAAGCATTACAAAAAAACAGATAGAAGAGGATCGAGAAGAGGAAGAGCTGGATAATAAAGATAACGACATGGCTAAGTTAAAGGTTATGATAAACCGGAAAAAAAGTAATAACAAGGAAAATCCAGGAAGAGTAGAGAATAGAATAGAAGATGAGGAGAAGGGTTGTATTGGGGTATGAAGAATAGGGACATGGAACATCAAAAGCTTAATAGGGAAAGAGAGAGAACTGGAAGATGAGTTTGAGGAAATGAACTTAGATATGTTGACTATAACAGAAACAAAGAAGAAAGGACAGGGAATGCTAGAAATGAAGAAGGGACACATACTAATATACAGTGAGGTTGAAAAGCACGAAAGAGCGGCTGCTGGGGTGGGATGTATAATACACAAGAAATACGAAGCACAAATATATACCTGGAAAGCATGGTCGGAGCAGATACTGAAAGTAGAAATAAGAAAAGGAAATGATAGCCAAATAAAAACAATAATTGCTATATATGGACCAAACAAAGACGAAAAATCCGAAGTTAAAGAACAATTTGGAAAGATCTAACGACATTAACGGAAGAAGCGAACGGAGAATTATACATACCTAGAGATTTTAACAGCAGAATAGACAGAAGAGATGAATTATACAACAAAACTCTAGGAGCACATGGAGAATATATTCGAAATAACAACGGAAGAAGAATGCTAGATTTCACAGTAATGCAAAATCTAATAATTATAAATACGTTCTTTGATCACAAAGAAATACACAAGTATACCATAGAAATGAAAAGCAGAGGGGAAAAGTCCATAATTGACTACGCGCTAGTAGAAACTAACAATAGAAGAGCAATAATAGACACAAGAGTAAGACGAGGACCGGAAATTAGTAGCGACCATTACTTAGTTATAATATAACGAAAATTAGAGAGAATTCTGAAAAAGAAAAGAGAGAACACTGCACTAAAACAAAAAGCAATGCGGTCTGAGAAAATAAGATACTATAAATTAAGAAATAATTATATAGCAGCAAAGTACAGCAAACTTATAACAGAAACTTTAGAGCTGAGAACTGATTACAGAAGATAAGAATGTAGAGGAGTTATGGAACCAATTGGAAAATATGATGAAAACCACAGCAAAGGAAATATGTGGGGTAAGTACGAAAAACAACAGTAAGAAACAAACAGCATAGTGGACAATAGATATATGAATACAAATAAAAACAAAGAAGGAGGCACGGAAAACATATTTATCACACAGGACAACAGACAATTACGACACACATAAAAAAGAACGAAAAAAGTAAAAGAATTAGTAATAACGACAAAGAAGGACACATGGAAAAAGTTCGGGGAAGACATAGAAAAAATAGCAAGGAAAATCAAAAACTATTTTATAGAGCACTAAAATTGATAAGAGAAGAAAAAATACAAGAAACAAGGTACATCAAAAGCATTAACGGAAATATGTTGACAGAACCTGAAGATATAATCAACAGATGGAAAGAATATGTTCAAGAACTTCTGACTGAGCAAATGGAGAAGGATCTGAATTTGGAACATGAAGAAAAAGTGGAAGAAAATTTAGAAGATGAGATAACTATGCAAGAATTGGAAGAGGTAATACGAAAATTAAAGAACGGAAAAGCACCAGGATATGACAAGATAACAGCAGAGATGATCAAAAGCATGGGAGAAACAGGAAGGGAGTTGTTCTTGAAAATTAATAATAAAATATGGAAAGAAAGGAACTTCCCAGAAAAGTGGAACATGGCCTCAATAGTACCAATATATAAAAAAAGAAACAGGAGAGTCTCTAACAACTACAGGGGCAAAACACTACTGAGTACAGCCATGAAGATATTCGTGAAAATTCTAGATGGAAGAATTATAAATGTGATGAAGAGTACATTAAATGAGGCGCAAAGTGGATTCAAAAAAGGGAGAAGTGAAAAGAAGTAAAATAAAAGTGATGACGTTAGGGACGCACCAAAAAACATAAATATAGAAATCCACGGGGTAAAAATAGACCAAGTGAAGACTTTCCAATATCTTGGAGTGCCAATAGACGAAAAGGAAGCACAAGAAGTAGAAATCAACCAGATAATAGAGAAAACGTTAAAGCTCTATTATATGATGAACAAGAAATTCATAAACAATAAAGAAATTTTGTGAGACACAAAAATGAAAATATTTATATCAATATTTAAACCCATAGTAACATTTGGCTGCGAATCCTGGGTTTTAAGCGAGAGGCAAAAAAGCAAGTTATAAGCTGTCGAGATGAAATACCTGAGAAGAGTTCGAGGGGTTATCAAACTATACAAAATTAGAAACGTGAAAATACGAGAAGACCTAGAAATAGAACCAACATTCAAATTTATAGAAAAGAGACAGCTGGGTTGGTGGAGCCACTTGCAAGGAATGGAAGGAGTAAGACCAGCTAAAAGAGTGCGTGAGGCAAAAATACTGAAAACCAAAATGGATGGGTAATAGCGAAACTACTGGAGACAAAGGAAAGAACATGGACAGAAGCAAAAAGAAATGGTGGAAGACAGAAAAGGATGGAAAGAATTTGTAGACGCCTAGAATAAAAATACAGCTTCGTCCCGACACCATTATATGGTAGAAGAGAATTTAGATTATATATATATATCGTCGAATGTTTTTGCGGTCGTTTGTTGAAGCGTTGTTCTTCGGGATATTTCGCCGGGTTTGGATGATTTCGTTCTGAGAAGGACAACTTTCTTCCTGACGTTTCGGTGACATCACTTTCACCTTTTTCTCGAGGATCTTCTCGTTGCGATGGTAACTTCAAGAGTGCGTCGATTTCCTGTGCCGCTCCTATTATATGGTCCCGTGGTAGTGGGGACGCGTGTCTGACTCCTCGTGATTGGTCCGTCGGTTGTTCTGTCGCTTTCGACTATTGGTTGATCGGTTTGCGTTTGGTCCGAGTTAGTATGACTGGGCTGTGGCAAGTTGTTATCATTACGTCGCTTGTGGAAATACCATCATATGTTAAAAACTCGACTCACCTAACTTAAATACTCAAGGATATCACCATGGATCAATACGACATGTTGGTGAGCTTCGACGTACTTTCGCTCTTCACACAGATCCCCGTTAATAAGGCAATAGATCTAGTAATAAAGAAACACCAACTCTCCGACTACGACATAGATCTAACGAAACACTGCCTGCACGTATTTTATATACAACGGAAATTTTTTTAAGCAAACCGATGGAGCGCCGATGGGATCACCGCTGTCACCTATACTGGCGAATTTGTTTATGGCAGATTTCGAACAAAGAGCACTGGAAAACGCTACAGACAAACCAAAACTCTGGCTGCGCTACGTAGACGACACCCTGGTGATTTGGCCGCATGGAAGAGAGAAATTAAGTGAGTTTTTACAACATCTGAACACCAGACATCCGAAAATAAAGTTTACTGTCGAAATGGAGGAAAGAAATCGGCTACCGTTCTTAGACTTGATGATAATAAAAAAACCGGATGGCTCGCTAGGATACACAGTGTACAGAAAACCTACACATACGAACAGATATCTCAACGCATCTTCACATCATCACCCAGCAGAGTTAAACTCTGTAGTAAAAACATTAATCCACAGATCTCAAACTCTGTCAGACGCAGAACATCGAAACGAAGAAATGGGAACAATAAAAAACATATTACAAGCGAACGGATATTCGCAACATACCATTAACAGAGCGACACGAATTAACAAGAATCAACCAGAAAAGAAAGAAAGATCTACACGGACAGCATTTCTCCCTTACGTGAAAGGTACGACTGAGAAAATAGGTAGAATCTTACGCTGACACGACATAGACACCATTTATACGACAGACAGGAAAATAAGAGACATTTTGCCTAATACAAAGGACAAGATAGAACTAGAAAACCAAGGGGTCTACGAAATACCGTGCAATAAATGCGAACAAACATACATAGGGCATACTAACCGTAAAACCAGCGTACGGAAGGAAGAACACAGAAATGCGGTAGCTAAAAAGAAACATCATCCCTAGCTAAGCATGTGCTACATACAGGACACACCATCGACTTTGACGGTACAAAAACTATAGCACGTAGTACGAGGTTAACGTACAGGATTATAAGAGAAGCTATAGAAATTGAGAAACGGCAAAACTGTATGAACAAACGTGACGACGGACAGCGTTTGCCTGACACATGGAAGTCGGCCTTGCTCAACAGGCAGATTACATGCAAGCGACGTAATGATAACAGCTTGCCACAGTCCAGTCATACTAACTCGGATCGAACGCAAACCGATCGACCAATAGTCGAAAGCGACAGAACAACCGACGGACCAATCACGAGGAGTCAGACACGCGTCCCCACTACGACGGGATCATATAATACGAGCGGCACAGGAAATCGACGCACTCTTGAAGTTACCTTCGCAACGAGAAGATCCCCTTGGAAAAGGTGAAAGTGATGTCAGCGAAACGTCAGGAAGAAAGTTGTACTTCTTTGGACGAAATCCAAACGCGGCAAAATATCCCGAAGAACAACGCTTCATATATATATATATATATATATATATATATATATATATATATATACATTTCATTCACCACCATACAGTTCAAATATATTGGTGAGATAATTATTGTCATTCATGATAGTAGTGGTATTGTTATTTTACAAGAAATAATACTTTAAAATCGCAAGGCACAATCATTTTAGAATTGACGTTAGAATGACGAATTTGCGTCCCGAGTTTTCTTTTCATGGCACACTTCAAAATTTCATAGTAAATAATTTAATTATATATTTAATTCTAAATTAATTTTCTACAAAAGAATATCTAAATGTACATCAATAGATCCAGAAAAAAATTCTTACCATATTAAAGAGATAAAATTACAGGAGTCCATTAAAAAATGCCAATCACTGGATATTCAAGACAACGGTGAAAAAAATTGGGATCAAGGCCACTTTGTAGAGTTCATAAACCGATTTCTCTACTTTTTTAGTTTATTTAAATTGGAAAATAAATAAAGAAGTTACTGGTTGTAGTATTTTTATTAAAGAGCCTGTATTTTCTTGCCTACAGTCGTTATTATTTTGCATTTGTATGTATAGCAAACGCCAATTAAGTTGGCGCGAGGAGGGGTAAGTTCGTGCAGGATTAGAAGTAGTGGAGGCATTTGTATTTGGTTTTACATCAAGTGTCAGATAATTCTAACCTCTGAGCGTGTATCACCTAGCGTGTATCACCTAGCAAACACATTATGTTCCGTCAAACGACAATGAGAAATGTATTCTGACAATTACTTGAGTAGTGGGGATGGACGTTTTTAAAAACGGCCTCTGCGCAACCACTCCTCGCGCCAACTTAATTGGCGCTTGTTATACTTCCTTACCAATGATAGAGTAAAATTACTTTCGAATGAGACTGGCGCAGAAACACATTTTAGTAATTAGAACGAGAGACACCTCATAAATGAGAGAAATAGCTAGTAGTATAAATCCGTGTAGAATACGAGCCACAAACGTTTATCGATTATTTGTCAGTCGATACCAGACGCTCGATCTGTGTGTTTCGTAGTGGGCTTGTACGTACATTGCTCCCGCTGGCGACTGCTGCGACTGCTCAATGTTTTTAAGGTGTTCAGTATTTTTGTAATGTCATCGCTCGCGCAGCTTCAGTCTCATCCGAAAGTAATTTTCTCTAGTAATTTTCGTTTCTTTATAATTTATTTGTTTGTTGTTCTTTGATTTCCTCTACGCACTCTTTAAATATTTAAACAACGGGAAAATACAGAAATTATGTGGTTTAAAAGATTATAGTACATTATAAACCAGGCAGAGAAAACTCTTTTATAGCCGAGCATACAGTTCTCTGCCAAGGCGCTAGCCGAGGCAGTAGAATGTGTGCGAGGCAATTAATGCTTATTATACAGTGTGTTTAAAAAATATGCGGCAATATTAAAGGGGGTCATTGCCCAGGTCATTTTATACAAAAAGTTCCTATAAACATAGGTCCGCATACGCTTCGTTACCGATCTACAGCGTGTTGAAGTTTAATTTTAAGAAACAGTAAAAACTTAATTTTTCCAAAGCGGCTTGAGATATCATAATGAAATTCTAGGCGTGTTAATAGCTGTGGGAAACACATACTTTGCAATACAACACAATGTTTCAGTCGTACCTGTGGCACGCGTATTGGCACGTCACAGGCTATTTTTCAAGAAAAAATAGGACGCCTCTGATTTCTCTAAAAATACAAATATGCTTTTATTTATTGTTCAATTATGAAGAAAAAAGCTCTCTTAACTTTTTATCGTACGACTTACCGTTTTTTAGTAAAAAAAACATTTTAGTGCATGTCCATTTATTACAGAAAAAAATATTAAAGAACAAGTTTTTATTCAAGGGCAAAAACAAATATTTTACCAAACCAACATTTTTATCAACCAAAAATTACAAAAACTGTGTAAAGTGACCACCTCTAGCTCGGATGCAAGAATACAATCTTCTCCTCATTGACTGGCGAACTCTCTGAAAAACACCAGGATCGGTTTTAATAGTTGCACCCAGCAATGATTCGGTTTCTTAAGTCTTCTACGTTTTCCAATGGAGTAGCGTACACCAAGGACTTCAAATGGCCCCACATGAAAAAATCCAGGGGATTTAAGTCCGGGGATCGTGCAGCCCATGAGTGAGGTCCACCTCGGATTAACCAGCGATTTCCGTATGCTTGTGTTAAGAAATCACGAGCTACTTGACTAAAGTGGGCTGGTGCGCCATCGTGCATATACCACATTGCATCTCTAATTGCTAATGGTACGTCCTCCAGAAATCCAGGGAGCGTGTTTTCCAAAAAGTTGCAATACACCTCTCCGGCAAGTCTCCTTGGTAAAAATACCGGTCCAATTATGCAGTCACCCACAATCCCAAGCCAAACGTTCAAAGAAAACTGATGTTGAAAACGATCTTCAACAATTTCATGTGGATTTTCGTCACACCATACATGGTTATTATGGAAATTCCGTATTGCATTTCTTGAAAAATTCGCTTCAACGGTGAACAGAATCAACATCAGGAGTTGAGGGATTTGAACCATTTTGTGCAAAAGCCATTGACAGAATGCAATGCGAGAAGGAAAATCAGCAGGAAGAAGTGCTTGAACGCGTTGTATATGGAATGGACACAACATATTTTCCTTCAGAATGTGCCAAATAGTCCCATTACTTACATCCAAAGCGTAAGCAATTTTTCGAGTAGAGGTACCTCGATCTTCTTCAATCATGTCTAGCACATCCTCTTCCAGCTCTACCGTTCTTGCTGTCCTTGGCCTTCCTGCTCCTCCATTTTGTCTTAATGTGCCTGTTTCATAAAGACGCCGATGAATACTTTCGAAAGTTTTTCTATCAGGAACAATACGGCCAGGAAATCTTTCAGTATACAACCGCCTAGCTTCTAATGCATTGCCATCAGCACGCCCATAAATGTAGTGCATGTCGGTCATCTCGGCATTCGTATAGCGTTTTCGTATAGCGCATTCACACGATAAGGAACTTCAGCAAATTCGACACATACAAAATTATTAATCACGAGACTCATTCAATATGTCAGTGAATAAAACAGGACTGTGGTTTGGTAAAATATTTGTTTTTGCCCTTGAATAAAACCTTGTTTTTTTAATTTTTTTTTTCTGTAATAAATGGACATGCACTAAAATTTTTTTTTTTTTTAAACGGTAAGTCGTACGATAAAAAGTTAAGAGAGCTTTTTTCTTCATAATTGAACAATAAATAAAAGCATATTTGTATTTTTAGAGAAATCAGAGGCGTCCTATTTTTTCTCCCACAGCTATTAACACGCCTAAAATTTCATTATAATATCTCAAGCCGCTTTGGAAAAATCAAGTTTTTACTGTTTTTTAAAATTAAACTTCAACACGCTGTAGATCGGTAACGAAGCGTGTGCGGACTTATGTTTATAGGAACTTTTTGTATAAAATGACCTGGGCAATCACCCCCTTTAATATTGCCGCATCTTTTTTAAACACACTTTATACTATTTTTTCAAGCGTTTAATTAGAATATTTCATTGAGATTAAGTAAATCACTTTGAGGCTAGATTACACATTTAATTCTCTTTATTAATGAAAATGTTGGCGCTTGTCGTTTTAGGTTAGTTGCGTAAATATCTGTCAGAATGAATTTACAATACATAACAGGGAGATTACGTAGAGGGAAACATTCTTCCCATGTTATTTAAATATATTTTCTTCAGCTCCGCCGTACAATAATAATGACAAAACTGCCGCCGGACAAAAATAAACTTTTTCAATATAATTTTGTTAATAGTCTAATATCGAAATTATTATATGCTTGAAAAAATATATAATAGAAAAGCTCCTTTTCCTAGAAATTAATTTTTTAAAATTTCGTTAATATACTTCTTCTTCTTCCTCTTCCTTTTCTTTTATATATCTTTTTATTATTATATATTTGCAAGTTATCTCGTTCATTTCTGGTAGTGGTTGTTAGATTAGTAATTAGGACAACGCAACTGCATTTATTTGGGAAGTTAATCTGTTAACTTTTTCTTTAATATTGTCGGCTTATGATTAGCACAAGGAAGGTCAGACCGTTTTAATTTTATCCTGAAATTATTCGTATAAGTGACGCGTATTGATTTTCATTTTATGTTTTGATGTAACTACAAAAGACGTTTAATTTATAAGGAAAACTATCAAAATTTAGTGTCAGTTTTTGGTAACATTGCTGTACCTTTGTTTACTGTGACCTATTAATTTTCAGAAATTTGAACGTGATCAATACTTGTCAGAAGGTATATTCAGATAAGGATGTTTTCCAGAACTAGCAAACGAAAACGTCAAGACCTTCAGAAGGAACTATCAGATTTTCTGAAGTAGATACTATTTTATATCAATAACTTAGTGTTTTAATATGAAAACACTACTTTGTAGCTTTGTTTTCGAACTGTTCTACATATTCTTCAAGTAGGAGATTGTTCTATTTAACTATAAATACAATAGGTGCTGTAAGGGTATTCTACAACTTTTATATTACTGGCAACAGGTTGTATACAATGGTGGTGACCGGATAGTAAGCCCACAATGTGAATAATATCTACGAATTCAAGATATAACCAAAGGTGTCAGTATAGCATTTCTGTATTCAATAAATTCAAAAATAAATATTAATTTACAGATTGATTCTGTGTCTACTTCTATTTGTTCACCTTTTGTTTGTTAAATGTTTGCATATATTCTAATTTACATACGTAAATTTCATTGCTCATACATGTTATACATCAAATAAATAAATATAAATGTAATGTATATATTATTATACATCGACAAATAATTAAATTTTCTCTATAAAATGACAAAGCATATTTTTGCCTTTATATTTTATCGAATAAATTAATTAATTTAAATTATTGAATTTTATTTGTAATGTATATTTCCTTTTGTATATTTAAAGCAAATAAATTGTTAATCAAATGAAAATCATTCATAAATTAAACGAAGTTATTAAACATAATATGATTTAATTATGTTATAATCTAAGTTTCGAGAAGACATTGGATCATAATCACATACCCGCAGTTAGTTGGAATTACTTTCAAGTTAGTACCTTAATTTTCCTCCAGTCGCTATCCAATATTTGCTGTTTAATTAATTCAATATACCAGATTAGAAATGAATGACATGTTAAACGTTTACAGTTTCTCGTAAATTAAACAAATTTCAATTGGAAAAATTAATATGCATAAACTGCAAATGATTTCTTGTGAGAAATACCATTTTGTCCGATAAAATTCAGGATGTTTTGTGTAGCTAGGAGGATGGAATTTTCGATGTCAAGTAATTTTATAACTTAGCACTTAAGTTAATTGGCCGACCCACCAATTACCTCCACCCATTTCTGGTATACGAAGCACTCGGATGATTTTGTCTGTGACCGTTTTCCATTAATAATAAAAAAGGGTATTAAAGTGAAACAAAAGTTGCTTGCTCGGTTGGCTTTCATTTGAAAACCGCCATACAGATAACGGAAAGTTAAATTGTCCTGGAATAAACTGAAAGAAGAAACTTTGATTAGCAAATTAATTTTTGTTCCCGCTCCATATCTTTGCTTGCTATAAGAAACATGAACACGGAGAAAGAAAACATGCAAAAAATATGTACTCTCGCCTAAAATATTTTGCTTCGGCGTTAAGGTGATTACGATTATTTGTGCATGATTTCGTAAGAAAATAATAACCGGTTATCACATTAAAAAAGTGCGAAAAGATTTATTCGGCTGAGTAATGTTATTTGGAACAATTTTCTTTTTATTTCGTCAAGAATACGGCAATCTGCATTAGGAGGCAATAAGCATTCGTATGTCAATTAAAAGAGATATGTGGAGTACTATTTTAGTACGAAAATATTTTTAGTAGTATTATCAGTACGCCCTTGCTTGAGAAAGGATAACTTCAGACACATTCACAAAAAAAAGAACAGAAAATATCCTTTCTCCAGCATGGGCGTACTGATGAATCTGTAGAAAGATAAAATACGTATCTGCGTCTCTGGGGAGGGGTATGTACAGACACATTCACAAACAAATATTAATATTGAATTTGTATTTGTGTTCTCCACACCAGATTTTGAATAATATTTTATATTATTAAAAATACTTTTGTATTATACAAAACTGGTGGGGTTTTACCCACTCATGCAGTGGCGGCTCTTGATGACGTATTATGTGCGCTGCTGCACGGATGAGACTGCTTCGTTTAAGCTTTCATATATACAGAGAAGCAAGTAACCGTACCGAAATCTTCCGAAATAGTTCGAAGTAGTCTCATCCGTGCAGCAGCGCACATAGTACGTCATCAAGAGCCGCCACTGCTCGGACTCATGTATGTTTCAATTATTCTGTTACTATTTTAGTAAATAGCTTCTTTACATCAAATTAGATAACTATACCGTATTCGTAAAGTTTTGAGAATAAACCGAAAAATTCACTCAAACTGCTTTAACACACGATTTGTATTGCTGTATATCTTTATAATGCAGTAGGTAATACTTATAAATGCGAGATCGGAACAAACATGTGGAATGAAAGAATTGCATACCTCCGAATGGCGTAGAGCAAGACTAACTACCAGTATTTCTCAGAAAAGCACGATAAAGGTGTGAATATCCTAGGTCAGTGGCGGCGGAGAAGAAAGAGTTGATATGATATATTAAAATCATTTTTGATTTTAATATATAATTTTGAGATAAGGTTTCTTTAAATTGAATTGAATTGCGGAATACAATGCTCTAAATAATTTAATATCGAAAAATATATCAGTATTTTAAATAATACAATACCTTAAAATTAAAAAAAAATTCATATTTCATTACTTATAGTAGTGATGATTTTTAAATGATTCCTAATATTCGGTAACTACTTATGACGTTGCATTAAATGCATATACATGCGTTGTTTATAAAAAAACGGAGTAACACGCGCTTCTATAATTATAACTGAAGGCCGGATTATATGTAAAAAAAAACTGAAAATATGCGCATAATATGCAGATGCTTTAGCCTAAATATGCACTTCCTTATGAAAAATATGCAGGTAAAAAAATACGAGGAATGTTAGAAAATGGAATACTGTAGAAAAAACATACTATTAAGTTTTACTACAAGTTTATTTAAATTATTTTACAACATAATTAACTATGAAAACAACGAACAATCACATATTTCTCAAAGTTTTCAACAGAAAAATGTGACGCTTATCTGAAATATGTACTTATGTATTGAAAAGGTTCGTTCTACTGTCGATGCTTGTTATAGGAGCATATTTCACATTAGAAATATCATCTATTGTCAACTCAATATTTTCTATTAAATCACAACACAAGATTTTAGGCTTTTTAAAACCCTCATTTTTTCCTATTACACTTAAAAATTTTTCATACATGTCTTTTCAAATTTGTTTATTATTTCAACGCTCTCGATTACCGACATAAATTGTTGTTCAAACTGCAATATAGAAGTGGAAATAAAACTGTAATTGGCTTTAATAAACGCCAACTGTTGAGGTATTTCTTTACTCACCTTTTGGGCGTCTATCACAGATTGTGCATCCCTATCAAGATACATAATAATTGTCTTTATTCCTTCATAATGATTTGCATGAAAAATAGCAGCCTCCAACCACGTTTCCCATCCTGTGATTACTGGTTGAGGAGGAAGAGGAACATCGGGTAGATGTTGTTTGTAAAGCTGAACTCGTAATGGGCCTTTAAAAATACTTTCTTAACACTACTAATTAAAGTATTTACTAAAGGAAGATAGATTCTGACTTCTTTTGCAACACGATTTAGTCCGTGCGCCAAGCAAATTGTGTGAATTAAGTTTGGGTAAAAAAGTTGAAAGCTGCCTTCACTATGTTTGGTGTAGCATCCGTCAAAAACAATAGAATTTTCTCTGTTGGAATCGATTCCGGTAAGAAGAGAGATGCCAGTTCTTCCTGTATAAACCTTGTTATTGTCAAACTATTTGCCTTTTCCAACTGTTTAGATGAAATAAAATAAGATTTTCCTGGAACCGATACGTTAAGTATAATAATCATTAACTGAACTATGTATCGGGCTACACTGTCAGTAGTTTCATCTACGCATATATAAAGATAATTATTTCCAACAACCTTCTTATTGCTATTTAATGTTTCTGCATAGATACAGCGAATATAATTTTTCCTTAACGGGAAATAACTTGACATTTAAATTGTTTAATTTATGTAGTGGAATATCTGCCGACACAAATATTTGACACAATTATTTATTAAATTGTTCTTGTTCCGATTTTTTGGAAGTTGATGGTGAACATTGCGGTGCTCTTCTTCGCCAATTTCATCTTTGTTAGTTTTGCAGCATGAGATGGAGTTTTCATATGTTGGTCGACTTTAAACTTTCTTTCACTCGTAATCTGCAAAAAAAAAATCATAACATCGGTTGTTTTCTTATAAAATAAATGTTAGTAAAAGATAAAGGTATAATTAAAAATTTACTTAATTAATTAATAAGAGGAAATAAACTTAAAATTTTATTCACAATCTTGCAACATGCTAACGCAAAACACTTTTTCTCCATCCATATGCAATTCTGAATAAGGTGCAATCCATCCAGGCACAGTCGCTATTTTCGACATTTTTGCTATTATATATCACAACTCACAAGTTTACACTTCGAAAGGCCAACGTAAAATGACGTTTAAAATAAAATTACTTTCGAATATGGTAATAAATTTCTCCGAATAGCAACGAAACACATGTACCCCTAATTTTTGGTAAAATGTATTTTTGTATTTATTTAGAAGTTTTAAGGTATTAGCTTTCCCTGGAATTTTGTCTCGGCCTTGATGTATAGGAAGAGCATTAATAAATTCTTGGAGACGATTATTGGAAAAGTAATGGCAAGAGGCTTAATAAAATGCTATTTTTAATTTAAAGACGTCTGATTAATTTTTGTTTGTTTGTTACATCCTGGACATATTTTTAGTAATTCCAATAATAAATTTGATTTAGTAAATAAATAAAACTCGCATACTTAAAATATTCAAAAATGCTGAAAATTACTATAAAATATGCAAATAATATACAAAATGCATATATTATGCAAATAAACAAATTTATGCAAACTTCATATAATTCGGACTTTAATTATAACCATAATAACAACGTCATTATGTATTTGCAATAATATATAATATAATATAATATAAGCAGTAATCGTGATCCGTATTTTATAGCAAATATACTGTTATTGCATGATGTTGGTTAAGAAATAATCAACAAGTTTATAAGCCGTCATAAAATCAGTGTATGAGCAAAATGATTCCATGGGCCAGTTTTATAGGGAATAAAATCATTGAAACATCTTTATGGATAATAATTTTAATAGACAGCGATGTTTGTATGTTTTCTAGTTTCGCATCTTTCCAGCACTTTGTATTTTACCGGAGATTTAAATCAATTTTTTTAAAATAAGATATAGTAACGACCATGTTATAGAAATAAATGTCAATATCGAGAGGTCGCCACGATAATCACATAAAAAATACAATTTACAAACAAAACCCGACAATGAAACATTGCAATCAGTCTTTTTTATTAGAATTTTTACAAAAATTTAAGAATTTTTTTGACAGCAGAGGGCCACTTAGAATATAAAATTTCAAGAAAATTATTTTATTTATTTCAATTAATAAACATTGAATACTAAGCGGTCGTCAATTATAAGTCAATTAACTGTGTGTGTTCACTACATCTAAAGGCGTTACACATTTTAGACGGTATGTTTGTGCACTATTATCCAAAAGGTTCAATGCCAAAGGATTTGGATGTGCTTCAAGGCGTGTGATATATATAATACTTGCGTGTTTTGCTTCCTACCGCACTGTCCGCATGTGAAGATCATGATGTAGAGTGGCATTTGATACAAACCAGGGTGTATTTGTAATTGTTCTCAGTACTTTGGATTGAAACCGTTGGAGAATTTCCAGATTAGAGACACTCGCGGTTCCCCACAGTTGAACGCCATAGGTCCACACTGGCTTCAAAAGCACTTTGTACACAATAAGTTTGTTTTTCAGAGATAGTGAAGATCGCTGGCCAATGAGCCACTGGAATTTGGAGAATGTCAGCCCTAACTGCTTACTCTTCGAGAAGATGTGCTTAGTCCACGTTAACCGTCTATCCAAATGAATTCCGAGATATTTGGAGCTTTCACTCTCGGGTATCTGAACACTGTGTAATGAAACAGGCGGACAAGTATCTCGACGTAATGTACGTATATGTTACATCTATTGATTGATGTTCATTGGTTTTTATTTTCCACTATCTTTGCCACTACTGGAGGTTATTTAGTGATGTTTGGAGATAATGCGACGCCACTGTAGGTTCACTATGTGTCGCTAATAATGCTCTATCATCAGCATATGTCGCGGTAGTTGTAGTAGTCGATGTTGGTATATCGACAGTATAAATTTGATAAAGAATAGGGCCAATAACACTACCTTGGGGTACTCCAGTTTGTATTCGGTTCAATGTTGTCAGTTCACCATGGTATATGACCAGAAAATATCTATCAGTAAGATGGCTTTTCAGAATATGATAGTAAGGGTGCGGTAATTTAGATTTTAGTTTGAACAATAACCCGTTATGCCAGACCCTATTGAAAGCCTGGAAAATATCTAAAAAAGCTGCCGAACAATACTCTTTCCTTACATAGGCTCTATGTATGATTTCCACCAAGCGATGCATTTGCTCAAAGATCTCAAAGATCGCCGTTTCAAAGTGAACCGAATTTTATAAAACTATTTGGGTATAAATAAGGTTAGTACGAGATGGATACCATGACTTCTT
The DNA here is from genome assembly GCA_935421215.2 of Melolontha melolontha. Taxonomy (NCBI): domain Eukaryota; kingdom Metazoa; phylum Arthropoda; class Insecta; order Coleoptera; family Scarabaeidae; genus Melolontha; species Melolontha melolontha. The sequence goes on from OW285240.1 coordinate 52,832,566, forward strand.
TCTGTTCTTCGACGCCAATATCCTGATGAATGTGCGGGCTCATTTTCAAACATGACTACAGACGACCTTAAATAGATTTTGGAGTCCATCACAGGACATGAAATGATAGTTCTGTATTATGATCCTCTATCCAAAAATATGTCGATGTAATGGCGGTGACCAAATTAACCTCGTTCCATAAAGGTAAAATGCCACAATATTTTGGAATTGGCAGGAAGTTTTACTGATTAACTATAAAGAACGCAATATAAATATCAATAGCACATATTAAGATTGTTTGCTGCATAAATGGAGAGACAATATTTCTGAAAAATGTCGCGAAAATTGTGTATCGCTGTAGTTTCATAGTAAATCCAAGTAAATGAACATCCACAGTATAGTCTTAATATAGCTCCTACTGACTATAATTAATTTTTCTATCGAAAAAAGATTTTAGGGAGCGCCATTTTCATGACGATATTGAGCTGCAAACACTTTATAATTTATTAGCATTTATTATAATAGTAATAAATGTATTGAAATGAATGAAAATTATATTGAAAAATAAAAGTTATAAAGTTTTCGAAACTTTATTTTTTATATGTGTGGCCGAGAGCATATGGCGTTTATCTCGTAGATACTCTCTGATTGTAGCCGCATTAAAAGGTTTCGAAAACGATTAGACAAAAAACACACCAATTTCGGTGATATTACTCTCGTACAAGAAAAAAAACATAAGAAGTTCAGTAGATAGAACACAAGACATCAAATAACAATAAATATAACGATTTCGCACGTTAAGTTTGAACATTAACCTTTCGAGAAGGGTAATTGTTGAAAAACGAAGAGGCGTCTAAATCCAATGCCCTAGATTTTACTCTCGGGACACCCGGGTTCTTCCAGTTTCGCAGTAAGTCATTTTGCGGAGATTTTTTGATCTCAACCGACAAGATGTTCCTTAGATAAAATATTAATCTGATCCTGTAAATTAACTTCTCCAATTGAGGTCATTGAGAATTAAGGTACATAAAAATTATTCACAAATTACTGGCTGTCGTTGTTCACTATTACATCTTACAAAGTTTTCAAAGGCCTGATAGACCTAATGAAATATTTCGTATTTTAAGAGAAAAAGTTGTATTACTAAAACTATCTGTTTATTTCGCGTTAAAGGTTATAAAAAAATTAGAGTTGAAAGTTGTTTGCTAATTATATTGTACAATATAAGATAGTAAATATAATAATTGTTGTAATATTTTAAATTAATTTTCAGGTTCCACTTCCTTACAGAGAATTAAATGAGTTTTTCAATTAAAATTTTTATACATCTTTAAATGTGTTATGGAATGAATCTAAAATGATTCAAAAAATGTAATGACTCTTCGAGTAAGGAAATTTCTGTATTTAAATGTTACGTATAGTATTAACATTATTATTACAACAATAATATTTATTCAACCAACAGATCAATACAAACCATTAGAGCATAAAAATTAAATAATTGAGAAAACTTTAAGTTATTTATATAAATTTAACAGGCTATATGCAATATATATATATATATATATATATATATATATATATATATATATATATATATTGTCACCAGTAATAGCTAACCTCTTCATGGAAGACTTGGAGAAAATAGCACTAAGGACGGCCACCCATAAACCTAAGCTTTGGCTACATATGTTGACGACACGTTCGTGATTTGGACACATGGAGAAGATCACCTTAAGAGCTTCATTGATCATCTGAATAGCATCCATTTAAAAATAAAATTCACAATGGAAGTAGAATCAAACAACTAATTACCATTCCTCGACGTTTTGGTTAAGGAGAAAGAAAATGGATAATTAAGCCATACAGTGTACCGGAAATACGCATATACAGATCGGTACCTCAGCGCACAGTCTCACCATCACCCAGCTCAGTTGCAAGCAGTAGTGAAGAGCCTAGTAACAAGATCACAGAGATTAGCACATGAAGATAACGTCATTCAAGAAATGGACAAACTCCAGAATGCACTCCAGCAGAATGGCTTTAGCAAACGGGCAATCAACAAAGCATTAAAACATAAACGAGCCACACCACAAGAGGAAAAAGAAGAATCAATAGCCAAAACCTACTTACCCTATGTCAAAGGTACCACCGACAGAATATCCAGAGTCCTACGAAGACACAACATTGAAACCACATTCAAGGCAGACAGAAAAATCAGCACAGTCCTTCGGAATCAAAAAACAAGAATACTTTTAGAAAACCAGGGGTTTATGAAATTCCATTCCTTAATTGTGAGACGTAAGACGTACATCGGCCAAACAAACAGAAGGGTAAACGTGAGAAGAGACGAACACCAAAACTCCGTAAGGAAAGACGAGAAAACTTCATCTCAGCATGTAGAGGAAACGTCCTACACGATAGATTTCAGCAATACCAAATTATTGGCGAACATAGAACATATGAAAACCAGAATTATCAGAGAAGCTATCGAAATTGAGAAACGTCCGGACAATTTGAATTCGCGAGATGATATCCAGAAGCTACCAACAGCATGGAAACCAGTATTAAGTAAAGAAGTTGTCAACAACAAACAAAAACACCTACACTGCAACCCAGCCAGTACACTTCAGCTACAGGCCCAACGACACGGTGCCGCGCACATACTCAACCAAGTGTAACCAACCAGAACGCTAAGCGGGTATATAACCACCGTCCTAAACTCGACTACGTCAATTTACGCGTAACCAGAAGCAGGAGCAGACAGTTACCGCAGACCAGAAGATGGTAAATGTGCCGAAACGTCGTCCAGAAACCAGCACCGGTCTTTACGAATACCAAACAGTGGCAACGCGGAAGAAAACCCGGAATCAAGTTACAACATGTATATATATATATATATATATACATATTTAATTACGAAGAAATAAGAATTAAACTGCAACCAAAATTAAAAAATTAAAAAGATAATTATTTTCTCCAAAGTGGATCAGAATATAACCGATTGGTATTATTGAATATGTGCGGAGGAAACAGACTTTTGTGGAGGACATTTATACGCGTTTAAGGTACAATCGAGAAATTTTGTAGCGACTCACGATTCAAACGTTATAAGCCTTACGCAAGTATTTGAAACATTTGTGAAATAGCTGGTCGATTGTATTTACGGATCATAGGTAAAGAATTTACAAGAAATATAAAATAACTTTTATCTACTCGTCTTTTTATTTTTACTTTGCTCTTTATATTGAGAAATGATGCCTATTATAACTCTGTACGTTTCGTAAACATAAGTTCTGTTATATTTTCTTAAAAAATAAATTTAATAAAATAACTAACAATATTATTAGACGTAATACATAATTTCAGTTAATTAACGAAAATTGCTTATTTCCCATTAACAACATGCATATACAATGTAAATTAACAAAATGATTCTTTTAATTATTTTAACTTTATAATTATATGAAACCTGATGAAGCAAAATGCTTGTTGGCAAATGATCAAATCATTTTAGAAAATAATCAAAATTATTAAACGATTGACAATTAGTTTTACATTAATAAATTACATTGAATTTTCTCAAGAAGTTTTAAGGGTTGTAAGAAATAAGCATAATCCCGCTTTTATTTCTTACCTGCTAATGTAAATAAATGCAGCATGTTCAAAATTCGTTTTATTTAACTTCCTTTAAATAGTACCCCGCGGCTATACAATTGCCCAGTTATATTTACCTGAACAACGATTCAAGTAAGGAAGGATTGCTCTCGTTACGTTTTATTGCAGTTTGAGTAGCTACAAAATCCCTCGATTGTACATACAACGGATTCGATGACACAATGGTATACTTCGGTACTTGAAAACTACTCGTAATTTTGTCAAAAAGTATTGTAATGTATTTATTGCATATATCGCTTCTCTGTCGGGCGAGTTATATGGTGCCCGATAAATCAGACCACGCTTGGAGGAGCTGATTTTGTGAATCATCGAGTTACTATAGGACGCTCGCTCATACGGTAAATATATTTGAAATAAAATATTTTACAAAATAAAGAAATTGAAAATCTACGTTGAATAAACGCAACAGTTCCATAATTGATTACAAAAACTAATGAAAACTTAGAACAAGTTGTACTTCCAGCTACGTTGACGAGCTGAATTTGTTACATGTAAACAATACAAAGCAAGGTACGCATCCAATAATTATGTAAATTGAATTCGCTACGGCACATCAGTGCTTATTACTAGGTTTCAAATTTTATAATTTTGGTCATTCAGTCAATATGCATTTAGAATGTCAATTTATCGTTTAATATTAGCCCGGAGTGGCTAACTATATATTTTGTAGTAAAACCATGCCGAAATGAGGTTGGACGTTTCATCGCTGACATATAACTGCCTACGTAATTAACATTATAAAAAAATAGAAAAGCGAATTCTGTTATTGTGCTTTCGCTGTTTTGTTTTCGTTTCTGTTAAAATTATTAAAAATGTAGTTGGTTCATCATTTTTGATCAATGTTTAAATAACTGTTAACAAATAACTAATTACATATATTCGATATTGTTCATGTTACTGTATTTTAATGAAAAAGTATCATTTACTGTTGATATTAGTTTTATAACAAATTGATGTGAGCTCAAATAAATCAATACATATATTTCAAAATTTCATTGCTAAATTTATTTCGTTGTTTTTACATGAATTAAATAATTAGTAATTGCTTTACTTTATTTTACTTTCATTTTAGTAGAATTGTAAAATAAGTAAATATCAAATCATAAAAAAGTCAAGTTTTTCTTTTCTTGATATTATGTTTAGGCTGTGTACGTCATAAACACAATATCACAACGTTTGCCGTCTCTTCTCTTCTTTTTTACTTGTTTTCCGTTTTTGACAGCTTGATTGATAAATTCCTATTTTAGTTTATAATTTCTTTTGGTTGTTTCGGTTTTAGTAATCGTATTTTGTTTAAATGTAAATTATTCACTGAAAAATAAAGTAAAATAAAAAAAGTAGTTTTACTTCACAACGCTTCGTAGTATATTTACTATATTTTTAGGTTTGGAGTCGACTATAGGCTAGAAGAAACACAAAACATAGGCCGAACACTAAATGAAAAATGAGTGTAGTTCTGCTTTAATAAATAAATCATTACGTAGGCGGCAAATAAGTAAATTAGAAGTTCGAAAGAAACTGAAGCCAAGGGCATTTTACCCTACATAGAGGGTACGACATACCGTATCAGTAGGGTACACAATCTAGATTAAGGATCAAGGTATTTATGAAATACCATGCAGGGATTGTGATCAGTCCTACGTATACCAGAGCAACCGAATAATCGGCATAAGAAAGAAAGAACATAGATTAGCGGTATATAAATGGGATGCCATTCGCCAGTAGGGTAGCATTTTATAGAAACAGGACAAAAGCTATATTGTAATAATACCAATTTGATGACCGATTTTCATTCCCAATAAAGAACATATAGACATAACACGACACGCCCTGGCAGCGATCAGCAAACGAGACAGCGACGTCCGTTCCACTCCACCACACTCACAAGACGAGCATATGAAAGGATTGCACACATCGACACAACGCAGTTCAATTGATACACGCTTCAGAGAAAATGTCAGTGAGAGCATTGAATCGTCGAGAAGATAACGGTTCGTCTCCGAACCAAGGAACCTCTACAATACGGAAGAAACTCGAAAATCAGAAATGAAAAATATTTATATATATGTTACGCTTGATGTAGCAGATGTATTATGTGAATCTGGTTTCTTGGATTCTTGCACTGCAGTTGGATAAAAAGAACTATAGACCTCAAGGTCTATAGTTTTTTGTAATTGTTTCAATGTACTCAGGTATATTAGTGATTTAATTCGCATTATTAATAACATCCAACGGGGTGTAAATAATTCATATTTCACACATACTTATAATATTTTTTATACCGCAACCAGGTGCAATATTTAGTTGAATCAAATAACTTTAACATCATCTCAGCTCATATTAATATATAATAATAGTAATATATATATATATATATATATATATATATATATATATATATATATATATAAGGTAAACTTAATAAGTCGGCGATTAAAGGTCTGGTTCATTACTTCAAAGTATATATATTTAAAACAACCCTACATGTTTCCGCAATGGTGCCTTTGTCAAGGGAATAAAAAATATAAATGACAGAATATAAATGTCAAATAATTGAGTTGCTATGGTTTAAATTATTCAAAGATACATTCCAATAATAATAATAAGTCATGCCTTAGTATTCCAAAAAATAGATAGCAAGGTGTGAACATATGTGTTGTTCGCTGCCAGCAGCTTGTGTCTCTTTCTGGGTATGAACCTGTGTGTTTGTTGCTGCTGGCAGCTTGCGTCTCTCTCTGGGTGTGTGATTTTGTATTTGTGTGACCGCGTAAGTGTAGGGTTTTGTATGTTAGTGCGCTCGTGCGTGTGTTTAGTGATCGGTCCCGTAAATTTAGAGAGATCGGATAACCAGCCGTTGCGTAGGGCCGCCAACCCTTTCCCGGCAACTTCTTTACTTTTCCGAGCAGTACTTCGACGGCCAGCCCCCCGCCCCAACGAGGCAAGGCGCAGACCAGCGAAGTGCACCCTGCACGGGGTTGCTCATCGCCAACCGAGGGAACACTCTTAGTGGCTACCTCAGTCGACGACGGTCACACTTTGTGCCATCTTAACGATTTCCGCAAAAGCGGGGGCAATGCACACACGTCGAACGTGTGTGTGCTGTTAACAGCAGCCTAGCCAGGTTGCCGCCCAGGACCGGTCCTAGTGGTGTGTGCATTGCGCGGCGCCGTGATTTGCGCCGATCACAGAATATGACAGAATATAAATTATATTCTGTCATTTATATTTTTTATTCCCTTGACAAAGGCATCATTGCCGAAACATGTAGGGTTGTTTTAAATATATATACTTTGAAGTAATGAACCAGACCTTTAATCGCCGACTTATTAAGTTTACCTTATCATACCAAGGTCAGGAAAATATTATATTTCTATATATATGTATATATATATATATATATATATATATATATATATATATATATATATATATATATATATGGTAAACTTAATAAGTCGGCGATTAAAGTTCTGGTTTATTACTTCAAAGTACATATATTTAAAACCCTACATGTTTCGGCAATGATGCCTTTGTCAAGGATATAAAAAATATAAATGACAGAATATAAATTTATTCAGATTTATATTCTGTCATTTATATTTTTTATATCCTTGACAAAGGCTGATTTAAACTAAAAAAAATGATTCTAATAAAACCAGTGAAATATAGTCAAGTGTTTTATTCTCAATATTGAATTAAGTCAATGGTATCACAGTAGTTAAAAATTTTAAAATTCAAACAAATATGAGTAAAAATCTGGAGCATTGGCTATTTACAAATCGTTACTTTACTTACCTTACTCACTTTACTTTACTTTATTGATGATAATAACCGGGTATTACCTGTTAAATTTCTTGACGGCTTCTTGGACAGTAAATTTAATTGGAAAGAAATCGAATATCAACATATTTTAAATCATATCTCTTTGTAATAAATTATTTTCAAATTATTTAAAAACTTTACTTTGGGGGATTTTACCCCCTTATTAATTATGCGATATTAGTATATCGAGACTTATTTACAGAGAGTACTTAAGACATACCGAAGGTGTAGAGAATGCTTGCAGAAGTTAGGTACAGAACTGACTATAAATTCTATTAAGTCGTTATATATTTTAACTAAACAAAGTGCATATATATTAGAATGTGTCTAATATATAAAGAAAAATACTAATCACTTTAATTGTTAACAAAGATCGTCATAATTATTTTATAAAATGCACGTCAGAAATATATTGAAAATGATTTTGGCGATCTAAAGTGAAGTTTATTCTTCTATTTTTTGGAAGAAGAGTGAAACACTGTGTGTTAACTTAAACAGTATATTTATATTAAATAAAACATGAATTAATAAATGAAAAAGCTTATACCCACCTAACTAAAATCGCCATTATTAACCTTAACTGACTTAAAATAGATAAAGAAATAATTTTTTTAATACTATTTACGACACTTTTGCAATTAATAAATATTTGTTTAAAACTTTTAAGTAAAAGACCTTGCTGACCGATGCGATTTGTTTTTATTTTTATATTAAATAATCAACTAAACAAATAAATATCGCTTTTAGAAATACTTTTATTAAAATTTTAACATTTGGAGTTAGTTTATGTGATATGCATGTGAACCTTTTCGAAATAAAACTATATAATTGCTTTATTTATAGATTGTCCAACAGAATTACATATTGCACAGTTCAATAACAGGACAAATATATATTATAATCGGACGAACACTTAGTAATACGTTAAATATAACTCCATAACATAACTGAAATCTACAGTGAAAATAAATTAAACATATTTTACAAATATCTTTTATGAAATGGGAAAAAAAAAGTTTTACAAAAACCGCAACATAGCGATCTCAATAACTTTAATAAGGCGGATAAATATATATCGCATACACCAAAGATCTTATTTAAATTACTGCATATGGCGAAAATGGGAGATGCGTAAACTATGTTCGTTTTACCAACGGGGAAGAAAAAAGTAGTTCGCTGTTGCGAAGAAGCGCCAGACAAAAGAAAAGACAATTGCGAAACTGAATCAATACGATCGATGTTGTTATGCAAAAGGTTATATAAAAATTTAATAATGTCCAACGATTATGTGTAAGTGTACGAGATCGGGTGTAATTTTCTGATTAAAACTGATAATGTTACACTTCTTTACGTTCATTAAATTACGTCGCAACTGATTTCACATGTTCAAGTATATCAAAAAATTATAATATTCGATTAGTTTTTCTCTTTAAAATATAATTTTCCGCAGTTTGTAATTAAATACGCAAGGCATCGCGGTGGTGAAATTATTATGTATAATTCATATTTAATAATATCCAGCGATAATTATCATGATAAATAGAGTGCATGTTAATTAATAACTGACAGACCACAATGCCAGGCTAACATTATGACTTCGTTGATTCTGGATCACAAAACTGGACCGACATATTCCTATAATTTATCGCTTCTATTCTGATAGATGGATGGGTTACGGCAATCGCATCGTATGCCTCTAATTAAAAATCGATTCATGAAATTAAATTGAAATGTATGGATTTCTGTTTCACAGTATGTGCTGTATTTTGAAAACCGTCAAATAATATATTGAATAATAATGAACAAACGTGTGTATGTAGTAGTGGTTTGCGTAACGGATCGATTGTGTATATGTTTACATATGGATGGAAGCTTTGACTGTATGTTTAAAAATATATGAAAATACATATATAGTTATCCGAGAAAATTTCGATTTCATTAATTCATTATATTTCTTAATTGATCGACTATGCAGTCTAATTATTTAATAAGTAAAAGGATACGTCAATCAAGACCATTCTGAGACCATAGTTTCGGTGTTTACATCTCATCAGTGTGGTTTTGGGTATTAACGTACTTTTTTATGAATTGGGTGGAATAAGATCTCGTGCGCACCTAAGTTAAACATAACAACTTTATAATTCTACAGATTTAATATTAATTAAAATTGATACATTTACCCAAGAATTTATCCAGAAAGTGGACCTTCATAAAGAAAACATTGCTGTACTAAAAGAGAGTATATCTATCGAACAACACCAGCAATCCTACCTCCAATTATTACCTGAGCACCATAGAACCATGAATATCCTACCAGAAAACTTAACGCTCTCCATAAAACAACAGGTATTCTCAGGTGGGACTATATTTGCATAAACTCTAAATTTCTATTTGTTTAACCACCTCATTTAATAAACCCTTTAAAATCACGTTATCTTGGGGTAAAATATAACTTTTAATCACCATATATTCAAATAATATCATTGTAATTATAATTATTATTATTAGTAGTATAACCTCCATTCTTTTTCTTTACAAAACACGTTTTTAATAAATATAGGTCACATAGTATAGGCAACCATTTATATCATTAGTTAAGGGGATAAAAGAACAACAGCCAGTACTCTTTTGTGCATATTGTTGAAGTGATTTATTTAGTGTATTTTTTTGTATCCTGTAGAATAATTAATAATTGTTTTGAAAATATATTTAATGATTCATGATATTGTTTTTGTTTTATGTATGCTTGCTATACTGTTTGGTATCTAGAACCGACTTGAAACCCGGGATTAGGAGTACTCTTGCTTAAAGATTATTAACACATTTAAAGTTTGCATAGTTGGGCATTTCATTTAACTAATATATATTTATCATTAATTTTTTTTATTCTCACTCTTCAAGGGGACACTTTATAACAATATATATATATATATATATATATATATATATATAATATACTTTAAAAATATGATATAATATATACAACATATACACTTAGCGACACAACTAAACAATATTTATACAAACGAATGGAAGCCCACAAATACTCCAAAACAGACAAAACTGCTTTATTTACACACAAACTACAATGCGATCACAATTTCGATTTTGAAAACACACAGATAATCGATAAAGAACAACACACAATGAAAAGGGAAATTAAAGAAATTATTAATATTAAACAAGAAAAAAATTCAATTAGCAACAGAAGTGATATAAAAAATCTAAGCAGTATATACTATAACCTAATAATGTATCGATCTGCAATTTACGTCCTGAATATATGTTGTTATTATATAAGTTTTTAACACATATAAAACTATATAATGGATAAGCCTGGGCATATCAAAATCTTATTCATCATATAGTTTTCCGCACTCGCAGAATTCTCGCACAGTCACTCCTGTTCCCCGCACTCAGGCGATTAACAGTTTCATTCTGGACCATCCTCCTCGATGCGCACCCGTAGAGCGAACGGTTGCAGAGCATTAATATGGTATCGCCCCTTCTTACGACGACCGTCCAATGTGTATAATTCGTACGTAGCATCATTAAAACGCCTGGTGATTCGATACGGTCCAATATAAGGAAGATCGAGCTTTTGGCATTTTCCTTGGTCACGTCTACCAAGACGATAACTTCTTACAATGACAACATCACCAACTTCGAATCTGGTCCTGCTAGTAATTTTGTCATTTTGTTTATTGACATACTTTCTTCCTTGCTCTGCCAGTCTTCTTCCCACTTGGGTTGAAATTTGTTCCATGTCTTCTACCATTTCCATTTGTCGATTCCAGGGTCTGGCAGGCCTTATCCCATACATCACAGTCGAAGAACACTGCAGAGTAAACAGTAGTCTGCGAATAGTTGATATCATTCTCAACATCCTGGACATTTGTCACTTACATGGATTGCGTATAGAAGAAAAAAAAATAATTTGTAATAATGCTAGTTTTGCATAAACATGAATAACCATATTTAAATTTAATTCCTAATAATTTTCCATTAATTAAATTTTCTCGCACAATAAAATTTTTATTAATTATCTTGATTTCTTAATAGCTCTCTTAATATTATTAAAAGTTTCATCCTGTTGGACCTGAAGGATCACCTCATACTCAAAAGCCCCTTCAGCATATTCTCTATTATATTCATTTAGTTCAACATAATTAAAACTACTTTCATTGTTAGACATTCTCGATAACGCATCAGCAGTAACATTTAGTACTCCCTTTATATGCCTAATTTCAAAATTATACTCTGACAAATAACAAAGACCAACGATACACTCTATTATTTTTAAGTCCCCTGGCACATCTTCCAAGCTGGCTTTTATTTTCTTTGAGAAACACATAGAATTTGTGTTTGACATCCCATAAAATTTAGGTAACACTTCATTTTGTCCAGGTACAGGAATATAAGTAGGTACATTTATTTCATTTTTCTCTTTTGTTACTTCTTCTATTTTATTTATTAATTGTTTTTCCATATGCTTCATTTGTAGTTCTGCAAATTCTCTTTTTTCCACTTCTTCTGACAATTTACTATTTAAAACCATTATATTTTCTTCCATATCTTGTTCATTTGACACTTGCAAAGAGTCCATGCCCCTTATTATAACTTCTTCTTGGATTGTATTACTTAACGCCATTATTTTTCCCATCATCACATCCATCTTTTATTCCATTCTTTTCTGTCTTTCTTGCATTTCTATTAACATGTAAATTATACTCTTATCCCTGTTTACCCTGTCGTGCCCCTCTTCATGTATGGTGTTTGTTTTTACTTGACCTATCCTTTTCTTTGCTTCTTCCAAAGATTCTTGACTTCCAGTTACTTGACTTTGCTGCCTCCATTCTCCTCCTAATTTCGTTATTGCTTCCATCTTTGTGCTCTGTTTTTTACTCTCAACCAGTACTGCTATTGTTCGCCCCACGGTTGGCTTAGCCAGAAATATGCTATGAATTGTGGTTTTATATTTAATGCACCACCATCTACAACTAACCTACCCAACTAGGATACTCAGTCGGTTTATTTCCAAAAAATGGGACTGCTTTCTTCTCAGGGTTCCAATCGGAAAAACGTGGAAATAAAAAAGTTATTTAGGCGCCAATCAAAGTTTCTTGATAAATGTTATAATTATATTTCTTTTAGTTACTTATTAAAAATGCACGGTGAAAGGTAAAAGAAATAATGAGCACAATATAAAATATAAATGAATATTTCATACAAAAAAATCAAAAAAAGAAAAAAAATTGATCTTTATAAAGTATAAAGACTGTGTAATATAGAATTTACAACCAGAGGTAAAAGAATTCACTGAATATGACTGCTAAGTGAATTTAAACATCCTCTAATGACTTCCGATCAACTTAATTAAATAACAAAGTTTATTTTTAATTTCTCCCCAGAGAACAACATAAAATAAACAAACTTGAAAACACGATCAAAAATCTACACATGTGCAACCATCAAACACATGAAAAAATAACCTTGAACTTCCCAACGTATAACATTTTTACAGTTATGTATTTTTACGTAGAAATTTTAAAAATATTCTTTGTCATTTATCTCAACTAATTAAGACTAAATCTCTAAATAACAATATTAATACAATTGAAATACAATATTCAAATCTTTTGAATTAATAAGTCGTCTTATATTTTTACTTACATAAAAAATTATATATGAGACACTTAGACAAGAAAACGTTGTTTAATCAAATACAATCAAAATTATGAGAACACAATCTCGTAGAATATACGGGAATTGATAATAAACCACCAACAACTAACTAACAGAATAAATTCAACCCGAATTTACTTAAATATATAATTACATTTTTAAAGAAAAAGAACGTTCTTGTCTAAAGGTTTAACTACGTCTGTCTACATCACCCGCTATGGCTTGCACATAAAGCCGTCCTTTAAACATACAAGTTTTTTGTTTACACATAAATATACAATCAAGTTCAAAAATAATGGTACACACATTTTTAATAAATTTTAAATATAATTTAGGGAAAAATCCATAGAAATATGTTATTTAAATATCTGTACACTGACTTATCATACTGGTAGTTCCGTGTTTAGATCCCTGACTAGGCTCTCCGACTAGGTTTTCGTTGTTTTCCTTCTCGTTCAAGCCTAATGCCGATAGCTTAACATCTTAAGTCGCTCCACGGGCGCAGACATAATAATAACTCATGGCTTGCCATTCCCTCGTAATTGACGGCTAGCTGTTGAGGGTACTGAGGCATGAATTATTATTATTAAACTTGAATGTATCTTTGAGTATTTAAATATCGAATAGAAGTGTAATTATAACTTACCTAATAATTTTCTCTGTTATACATGTAAATTTCACTTATAATAGTCGCGATTAATAGTTATTAAAAAACGCAGGCTGGAATATAAATATCGTGGGAGAATTCTAGTAAATAATGTATTCTTTACTCTTTATTTGGTCGTGTGAATGTGCACATGGATATATGACTTTTTTTTAATTTCTCTTAGGTAGGTTATTAGGATCCGAAACACTATTTTCATTAATTTGCTAGTTGTGTAGTTTGAATGCTCAGATGTAGATAATATAGTTACGGAAATGCACGCGTTCGAAGGGGATATTAAAATTTATGTCTGGTGCCATTGTATTATATTATGGATATATTCTAGATCCGCTAATTAAAATGTGTGCCTTTTGCGAGTAATTGCTTTTTGTATAAAGAACATATAATAGGATTACTTTATTATTTATTATCTATAAAGCAAATGAAACCATATAGGTTATTCAGATTTATACTTATTTTGCATTTGAATTGTTCAAAATAGTGTCTTTTAAATTTATTTTCATGAAAAATATTTGACTTAAATACGGATTCTGCAAATAATAAGTTTTTTTATGCAACCGCAATTAGGAATTACATTGCAAATGGAAATGTTACTGCTGACCCACGTCATAGTAGAATTGCATAAATTCCTCTACTGAGAAAGTTTCCAAATTATGTTAAAGAGATATTTATCTTCTTTTGTGTATTTTTATATATTTATAGACTTGGTGAGTTTTCTATTCAATTATCTACTTAATACAAAGGAAGGTTATCAATCTGATAATAAAAAAATTAAAACTTTGTCAGTGGATACTCTACCCTATGACGTGATCAGAACTATATTTTTGTTGTGGTGATTTTTATGCATTTCATTTTAATTCTGAAGATTCCTTTAGCGTGATGTATGAACGATCGCCCTATGATCATCCAATTATACACGAAATCTGCTCCTTGGTGGTCCGATATATCGCGCACCACATAGCTCGCACATAATAAATTCATTGCAATACTTATCGACAAGAAAACGAATCAAATTTTCGCTAGTCGCAAGAAAAAATTAAATATTGTAATAATAATTGTTATTTTATAAATTTAAAAATAATGTACTTGCATAGAAAAAACAAATTCGATTTATAGCAGAACATAAAATACAAAATTAAAGCACTTCTAAAAACTAGATAACTCTTCTCAAGAAAGCAAAGAGAATTAAATAAAAATTCTCTTCAAGAAAAATAACTGAATAATAATTCCGAGTAAATTTATTAGAATAAATGTTCAAAATGATCACTTAACTGAAAAACGCAATGCCCTAATTTGCCGGCATAATTTTTGCCAACATCTAATAATGTCAGAAATAATATGACTCCATACCCCATAAGAAAAAAATCGTTTGAGGCTAAATAAAGCGATCTAGCAGGTCAGCGCATAGCGTTCCAACCTGTTATCAATCTAGTATCAAATAAACCGTTGGAATATTATCCTCCTGAAACCAAACGTCATTTATGGAAATATTTCATATTGTTTGCATGCAAAGTACGATGCTACTCTGCAAAAGATGTGGACAACTTTGCGGCTCTAACTTCCTTTAATGACAAAGGATCCAATGATATGGTCTCCTAAATCCTCAAAAGCCCTGTCCAAACATTAACCTGTTGCAAATATTACCTTTGTGTGACATAATAATATTAATAATAATAATATGCTACCTATTCGGGAAGCTGGCGCAGGGAAGGAGTCTGAAGATGGTCGAGATCAAAAAAAAAAACTTTAGTTGTATCGCACAAAGTATGGGAGCTTCTTTTATTACATATGCCCTTAGTCAGTGGAGACGGGTGTGGGTGACTAAAATAAGAGTTAGAAGGTAGCGTCACTCAGTTTTGCTTACGGAAGCTTAGACTGAATACTGAGAAAAGAGATTGCGCGATCTTCGGCGCATGCACATAAAAACTACTCAAATTCACGCTATATATCTAGACTTACTAAGTACCTACGTACTAACTCCAAAATTGCTGCCCAGGATACCTGTAAAGGAAATTGCTACGGGGAGTGCCAAGGCAAAGAAAAAAACTTATGAACAAATAATTCGTATATTCACGATCAAAGGAAAATAAATGATTATAATAAAATTAAGTAAATGGATGCATTATGTTTAAGCTTTGACTAAAATCAAATAAAGAAATATTAATCAATCGTAATCTTAACCCTGTGTAATTATACCGACTGTATATTACGGTAAAGAAAAATATATAACTTTACGCAAAATCCAAAACTAGATATCGCAAAAAGGCGAACACAGTACAGTAAACATAATATCTTAAAAGTTGAACGTAATAATTCTGTTAAGAGAAAATGGAAAATAATTACTTAAGTTAATTAAAAAGTTTATTCCCGCAGATATTTTTCTAAAGGTATCATTAGAGATAAATTCCCAATAATTTTATAAACAGAAATAGCAATAGTCAAAATATCCTATTCACAAATACAAAGGATTTGAATTCTAAATATCAAAATTATGAAATTACAAAAATGAATTTTTGGTGTATTATTGATTTCTGCAATCTTGTTACTGATCCTTTGTTAAATTGTTAAGATCAACAACGGGTGTTCCAGAAGTCGAATTCTTTAAATATGTTTATAAAAAGAAACCATCCATGGTGTTAAGTTACAAGATCGTGGTGGCTAGATAGTACCTGTATTCAGGCTAATGATGCGATCTCCAAAAAATTCCTGTATGAAAGCAATGTTTGCATTTTGGGACTAAGTCCCGAGTTTTTCCCACACATTCGTCGGCACCTGTCCAAGACAATGGTTGCTTTATTGGTGGGTTGTGGGACTTGCGACTATAAGCCCTGAAGCGTTCTCTTTTTTGTGAATGCGGTTATTTGTGTTTTCTGAAGGTTTGTAGATAGCCGCTCACGCTTTGCACCAATCATCTACGATATTTAGGGCAGTTTGCGCTTGTTCTGAAAAAACACCTGCAAAACGTCCCCGGACAACGATTACTAGATCATCTGCTTATCAACTTCACCTGCTCTGGCCTCAATTGTGGTTTCGCTTATGGAGGACGTTATTATCCTCCTTTCCAGGCACGCCTTCATACATCTTCCCATCACAGATGCTATTCCTTTCCTTTCTTAGGCCTCAGTTAAAGAGTTTGTTATAGCATTATTAAATAATTCTTCTATACCTAATGGTTTTAATAAAACACAAATTTGGCCCAACAGTCGTCAAAACAAGCCGAGGTAGTAGTTTTCTCTGTCGGTAAACACATATAATTGTTATGCGCCTTTGTATGAATGCATTTTACAAAAAATCACTGGCTTTTTTATTTTATTAAAACATCTTATCCGTATTTATTTTTATAGTACGTATATTTCTCAGTCTTTAGTTATTTACGAACTTAAGAACAATATCTTGGTTTAGTATTTCAATTTTAATTTGTAATGCTCTATGTTTTTTCCATGTATGTACACGTTATTTTAACAGACAGTGCGCTTATTAACAACTTCACTAATATCATTAATAAAATATCCACAGCTTGGTTCATTTTCAGGTTAATCCCAAGATAATCGCGAGCGGGTAAATTTACGAATACATATAGCGTCTGTTTACGTTACTCCAGTTTAGCAGCTTGCCATAAAATAATCAAGCCCATGTCGCAAACTGATGTTATATTTATCAGTTTTGCCGGGTTGTATTTAGTCTCGGTTTTAAAGTATAATTTTGCTGGGGAAAATGTCGGTCGGTCGGTTTACTGTTCCGCGACGTATGTATGTGAAAGACGGAAAAACAAAGGAAGAAAGGGGAAAAGAATTAACGGGAACATGGACCCGGGACTCTGCAATGCAGAATGCCGTCGTCGTTCTCCCCTCGAGTCTGTGCTGCCTGCATATAATGAATTTTAATTTCTACCTCGTTATGTAGATAGATATTGAATGTTTTCGGGTTCGCGCCAGTTCGCCAAGATCATTTGAGAGTCAAAGTATCAATTTAGAGAAGACGAAATTCTTTTATCATACACGAAGCTAGCGAATGTTTACCATAATAGTTTTGGTTGGCGTTCTATAGAGATTTTAGACTTATATTTGGAACACTTTGGAACTTAAAATATATGTGGTAAATATTTACAGTTTTATGACATTTAATTACAGTACATTTATGGTTTCAATATTCTTTAATAAGCCGAGAAAACTTAGTATGAGTACAAAAGTCTTTGTACGTAAAGTATTTTGAACTTAATGCATTTTTTTTACATTTCCAGCAAATAAATACTTAAAGTAAACATAAAAATTCGAGTGAAACTCGAACCCAAGATATTCTTTTTTCCAGGCAAGTGTGCTAATTACTATATTAAATTTATATGTTCGATTGATGTTAGTTTGCTAAATTGCTAAAAAAGTTAGCTAAATATCCAATCCATGTATATACTTGCCTTCTATATTATTTCCAAATGGGTTAATTTGTTACAAATGTTTAAGAATTCAAAAGAAGTAAAGTCGTCTTACTATGTTTCTAGTTTTATAAAATTACCTATTGCATAATTTAAATTCTTTCTTAACATTTTTAGATTGTAACCTGGCTCAGAAATTGTTATTTTGTATAACGCATTATTTGGTAATTCATAATTAACAAATTTAAAGTGCATGTGACTTTCGAAGCTAAATATAGTCTATTAGAGATAGTTATGAAAGAGTTACTTCCACAAATTATAAAACTATCTAAATTCTATGAATATAAGTTCATGAATATAATTCTGTGTTTATACGTAAACACTGTATTCTAATGTTTCAACTTTAATTATTTTATCAACAGAAACGTCATTTACGTAGAACTGAAATAGTGCAAGATAAAACCTGGATCGATCTCGATATCTCTCGATGATGAACAAAGTGGGTTAGGTGGTTGATAGATTCCGCTTCGACAGCATCTTCAGTAAGGATAAATCTACCTTGCGTTTGTCAACAGAGGTAAAAAAAGGGGAACGCGAATGAGAGAATACGTACAACTCCTACATCGTGGCATTAGGTAAACTTAACAAAAGAACCGAGACGAACTCAATTATATAGCAGATACCATGCACAGACTACATTTTAGACATTTAGTACATTAGGAATAAACGTGAAAGATATTTTTATCATCATGGTGCACAAATTATACAGACTGTCCCGTAAAAAACGCCAACATTCATAATGCCGTTATTTATTGTCCGGTTTTATTTAAACAAAAAGTAAATTTAATAGCATCAAAAACACTATAAGATAGCAGTGTTTTATTTGTTTTCAATTGTTTTCATTAATGTCAAACGACAGTCAAGTTTTTTATTTTAAATGGCAACATATATATTTTTGGCTATATTCGGATTGTATTTTTTTTTCTGAATTCAACGATGTATAACATGTTTATTTTTGATAAACGTTTATTGCAAAAAAAAACTTTATAAATTTCATCTTTGTCTTCCATTATTTATAAATATTCGAATGTGTCATGAAACATTGGAAATGTAAGTATTATAAATATTATTATAAGAAACAAAACACTTTACAATAAATGTTGAAATTGCCCGCCACCTTGTTCAACACATATCGCACATCTCCTAATTACGCCAAAGGTCGCATTTAAAAGACAAGCGGCAGGTACTTCTTGACAAGTGTTAATAATTCTTTGTCTTAAAATGTCAACATTTTCTGGAGTTGTTAAATAAACTCGATCTTGTAGATAAGCCCACAACCAAAAATCGAGGGGCGTAAGATCCGGTGAACGCGCAGGCCACTCGATAGGACCGGATGTTCCTATCCACCTATTTCCAAATTGGGTGTTCAACAAATCAGTATTTACTCTGGCGTTGTGCGCGGGAGCCCCATCTTGTTGAAAAAATATTCTATTTAAATTTGCCAAAGGTAATTCATCTAAAAAGTTTTGGAGATTTTCGTGTAATAAAGTGTAGTATTTTTGTTGATTTAAGCAACCATCTATGAAAAATGGCCCAATTAATTGATCACCTAAAATGCCACACCAAACATTTACGTTGAAACGTCTTTGAAAATTATTTTCAATTACAAATCTCGGATTGTCTGCACTCCACTGTCGATGTATGTTTCTATTAAAAATACCGTTGTTGCTAAAAGTGCATTCATCAGACCAAATTATCCTTCTGTAAAAATTCGGGTTTTGTTCTAATGCATTTAAATAAAAACGACAAAACTGGATTCTTCGGCCAGGATCATTTTGTTCTAATGCATGAACTTTTCGAGCTATGTACGGTTTAAGTTTGTGTTTTCTTAAAATACCATGAACTGTAGTTTTTGATACCCCAATATTATGTGCAATTTCGCGAATCGAAGTTCGTGAATTTTTCTGTACTGCAAGAAGGACATCTAATTTCTTATCTTCGGAGAATTTCCGTTTTTGTGTTTTTGGTTTGGTAAATGATCTATAATTTCTTAAATTCTTTTCAATTCTCTGAAATATTTTCGAACCTGGAATTTCTCTGTCCGGAAAACGAGCACTGTACCGACGAACTGCTTGAAGGCGATTTTTATTACATTCAAAGAACACTTATAACATGTCCGTTAATTCATTGTTATTCATTTTTAACGAAAATACGCTTTTTGTTGCGGCAAAACGTTCAAACAGGATAATACAGAAAACTTAATAAAGTCAAACTGACACTTAAGGCACATTGACATAATGCTAGTGGACTGGGCCAAGTCTACTATAATGAAAGACGAAATTTATAAAGTTTTTTTTTTATTTTTTATTATTAGGAGATGTGCGATATGTGTTAAACAAGGTGGCGGGCAATTTCAACATTTATTGTAAAGTGTTTTGTTTCTTATAATAATATTTATAATACTTACATTTCTAATGTTTCATGACACATTCGAAAATTTATAAATAATGGAAGACAAAGATGAAATTTATAAAGTTTTTTTTTTGTAATAAACGTTTATCAAAAATAAACATGTTATACATCGTTGAATTCAGAAAAAAAAATACAATCCGAATATAGCCAAAAATATATATGTTGCCATTTAAAATAAAAAACTTGACTGTCGTTTGACATTAATGAAAACAATTGAAAACAAATAAAACACTTTTTGTTTAAATAAAACCGGACAATAAATAACGGAATTATGAATGTTGGCGTTTTTTACGGGACAGTCTGTATATAGTAAAAAGTCTGCTTTAATTTGAACATATGCTACATTTAAAGTGATTATTCCTTTGTTATGCGAATGTGCAGGAAAATTTAAGAGAAACGAAATTCAGTGGTTCAAGAGTATGAAAAATATAATAATAAATCCTAAGGATTTTATATACTTAAAAATTAGAATAATTTTATATATCTATGGATATGAGTTCGGTGGTATCCTCACTGTATTCACGGGAGAGAGCATGTCGTAAACCGGGCGAAAATAAACAGGTGTTTGATAAAGGTACTTACTTTGAATATCTGAAATTAATGTGGGGCGCTTCAGGAGGGCCGATATTTTACCACTATTATTTTATTTAATATTTATATTAACGATCTGCTGAAAATTATATCTGATAATAACAATATCGTATATGCTGATGGTTGCAACTATTTATTTGCTCTCTTCTAATTAAACTACCGTCATGGAATCCGAAAATACTTTTTCCAAATACAAAGGTATTTTTAATAATATAAAATATAACGCTAAGAAATAAGTAATTAAACTTCTAGTTTCAAAATTTTTTTTATTGTAAATCACTACAATATTGTTTCGCCATACAATGGCTTCATCAGGTGGATGAATACTGAATATGTACAATGCAAGTTAGAATATTTATGTGAAAATTATTGGGGAATGGTGGTGGAAATTTTTTTTTTTTTTTTTACAATCTTAAATTTAGTAGAGGGGAGTTGTTTAAATCAGTTGGTCATTTAAAGCTAATCCTAAACTATTGTATCTATTAATTTCTAAGTTTTCTAACAGGTTAAGTTTTTACTTTTTCCTTGAATGTGTAAAATTTTGAAATCTATATTAAATCTATGATTAATTTCTAAACAATGATTTGCGAAAGTTGAATATGTTTTCTTTTCTTTATGGCTTCTCTCGTGTTCTTTCATCCTAATTTTGAATGTCCTCCCCGTTTGTCCTATGTATACCTTATTGCGATCTTCGAATGTTAACTTATACACACCAGAGTTTGATTCTTTATCTATTTTATCTTTGTTATTTTTAATAATGTTCTGTATAGTATTGTCTGTTTTAAATGATATATGTTCGTTATTAACTTTTTTAGTGAAAGTACCAATTTTTTCCGAAATTTTTCCTAAGTAAGTGATTGAAATGTAGGAATTAATTATCTTGTGTTTTAATTTTGGGCAAACTAAGGAAAGGGTTTTAGATTTTTGTTGGCTATTCAATATGTTATTGATAATATTTATAGAGTAACCATTGTTTAATGCTATTGTATATATTCTATTTAGTTCAAGGTCGAAATTACTTTTACTCATAGGTACATGAATTAATCTATATACCATTGATTGGTATGCTGACAATTTGTGTGTTATAGGATGAAAAGAATTAACGCGTATTGTGGTATCTGTATGTGTTGGTTTATGGTATATAGCGAACTCATGTTTATTAGTTTTGTGTGATATGGTTAAATCTAGAAAATTAATGCTTTAATTAATGACGTTTAAAATAAAATTACTTTCGAATATGGGAATAAATTTCTCCGAATAGCAAAGAGACACATATACTCCTAATTTTCTGATAAAATGTATTTTTGTATTTATTTAGAAGTTTTAAGATATTAGCTCCTGGAATTTTGTCTCGGCCTGGATGTATCGGAAGAGCATTAATAAATTCTTGGAGACGCTTATCGGAAAAGTAACGGGAAGAGGCTTAATAAAATGCTATTTTTAATTTAAAGAGGGCTATTTAATTTTTGTTTGATTGTTACATGCACAAGATATTTTTAGTAATGCCTATAATAAATTTGATTTAGTAAATAAATAAAACTCGGATACTTAAAATATGCAAAAATACTGAATTACTACAAAATATGCAAATAAATGCTGAAATACTACAAAATAATAAGAAATATACAAAATGCATGTATTATGCAAATATGAAAATTTATGCAAACTGCCTATATTCCGGCCTTTAGTTATTATTAAGTCTTATTTTTTTTACTATTTATTATTAATTATCGTATGTCAGGTGTTTGAGTTAATAATTAACGGATTAAGTGGAGAATTAAGGGTTAATTGAATATTCGTCTAAATAAATATATAAGACATCTTTTTGAAATATTGCAATGGCTACTAAAAGTAAAACTCTTCGATTTAAATGTAGCTGACCTGAAACGTGAACTGGAAGAAAGAGAAAGGTACAACTGGTATGAAAGCAACGCACCGGCAACGACTTCGAGATGTGTCAACCAAAGTACGCGAAGATCCAGAGAATTATTTCTTCTAAGCTCCAGTTGGAGATACTGATGCAAATTCGCTGTTAACAAAAATGAAACAGCGACTAATAGAATTGCAAATTCAAATGGAACAGATGAGCTTGGAAACTTCTTGAATCTTAGAGAAAAGTCTGGAATAAATGAAGCTTCGGAGAAAATTCTAGAACAGCAGCTAGTAGAAAATTCCGAAGTATTAAAAGGAGAAGTTTATATGGCTGTGGAGGAGAAAATTGGAGAAAAGTAGAAAATTTTAGAATATCTGTGACCATGAGTCATTCTGAACTCAAGAAAATTAACAAAGAAGCTATGCCTCGCCCGATCCAAATAAAGGAAGAAGCTATGGTTATCCGAAAGATCAGAATCATGGGCAACTTACCTTATGTAGGAGCAAACGCACGATCATCTGTCGGGAAAGCTTCGGTTTTAATCATAGCGTTAAGGGGCGATAATAATGATATTTTGCCTGAAGAAACCAAAGATTATTTCCAATTTCTTAAAAGGTTGGAGATGAGATAAAGCCATGCGCATTTGAAGCAGGTATGCAACATCCAACAGAAGAATCGATCACAGATGAAGGCGAGAATCTTCAGGAATTTGAGGCAGGTATTACCCGTTTGACTTGCATATTCAATGGCGCCAGATAATTTTATAGAACACCTGGCTGTCTAGACTATCATAGATCGGCTCCGAGTTGGGGATATTCAGCAGGCATTATGACAGGCATTACCGAAGACCTTGATCGAAGCCTTGACGCACGCACTTGAGCTTGAAACAGTAAAGCAAGAATTCCGGAACCATTGTCGAATCTGTAATACCAACAATCAGGAAAACGAAGAATTCATGAAGCAAGTGGTCAATCGGCTACTAAATCAGACATAACCAAGTAAAATAGCACTCAGATGCTATGATGGTGGAAAAATCGGTCTCATTCGAAGTAAATGTGGTAAGGTGACCAGAAAGACAACGGCTGAACAATAGAAAGTCACTAGGACGCTTGCTCAAATCGCATCTTTACAACGTTAAAAGGTTAATGACCAGTGGCAACCCGACAATCTTGCAGCCTTAAAGGCTCGGAAGAAAAATGGGCAAAGACCAACCTGGCAAGAAATTGTTCCCTGTTCAAGAGAATTAAAGTCATAATGGGCACAATAGGATTCCTTGCTCATAAAAGACGATCTACTGAGACGTGAAGTGGAAAATCACGATGGAACTGAACGGAAAATACAAATGGTAATTCCCAGAAAAAGGATACCAGAGGTATTGCGAAAATTACACTATGGTGCTTTTGGGGGACATTTTGGCCTTCATAAAATACTGGGGAAAGTGCGACAGAGATTTTACTAGGTGAATTGCTCACGGAACGTGAAAGAGTGATGCGGGAAATGTGTTGGCTGTGCCGTAAGTACACCATTTGTGGTGTGTTCGTAACACACCACAAAGACGCAGACGTGTGCCTATGCGCTAATATCATGTGGGAAGCTCCTTCGAGAGAATTGGTATTGATGCTGCGGGGTATTTTCCAGAGAGCGAAAAAGAGAACAAATATATAATAGTAGTTATGGTATATTTTACCAATATATAATAGTAGTGATGGACTGTTTTACCCGGGTCGAAACTTATGCTCAGCCCAGTCAAGAAGCTGTAATCAAGGCGGATGTAATCGTAAAAGAATTCATTAGTCGTTTTGAAGTACCCTTGGAACTTCATTCTGATCAAGGGCGGAACTCCGAGTCTATTCTTTTCGAAAGTATATGTGGACTTTTGGTCATTCGAAAAACAAGAACGACTTGTTTGCATGCGAAATCGGTTGGGATGGTAGAACGAATAAATAAGGCCATTATTAGACACCTATCCAAAGTAGTTTTCAAACATCAGAGAAATTGGGAAGAGCATCTACCATTATTCCTAATAGTGTACCAGGCATCTGTTCGAGAAACTACTGGAAAATCGCCAGTAAATGTGATATTTGGCAGGGAACACCAGCTGCCTTGTGATTTTAAATTTGGGAGCAGGTCTGGAGACGATCTTGCTGGGAAACATTATGTCAGAACTCTTCGACGAAGGCTGAACAATATCCATGATAGAGTAAGACTTAATATCTGGGATGTCAGTGACGGAATGAAGGAAAGCTGTGACATAAACACTGAAGAAATTGGGCTAACTAAGCCAGGCAAATGACTAGGCCTGCGTTTTAATCGATTAGCCTCATACTCTGTAGATAATAATCACGAAGTCGCTGACTTGCGTCATTTGAATAACTGCTACAAAGAACCAGCCTATGAAGTCATCATGAAGGAGTACACTGGTTCTAGGAAGCTTGATTTGGGATGACCATCGAGAAGTAGCAATACTTATTTACGCGTAGCTCGAGATTTGCAAATATCTAGAGGAATTGTCAAAAAAATTAAAAGGAAAGCTTTTTTGTGCTGCTTGTTAAATCATATACATCTGGGTAATTTTGTCGAATAGCCTCTGTCACCAGATGTAATGCATGTAACAGGCACGTTACATGTAGTAATGTGGGACACTCATGTTTAAGGAAACGCTCCGTAGAAATCATTGACGAACCAGCATCAGTAACGAACATCACTACTTGGCTCGTTTGAATTTAAAATTTTTTTAATATTACTGTGAATGACTTCGCCGGTACACTTGGACAACCTTTTACTAGCTAATAAAAATGAAGATGACTGTTGAAGAGGTACCGGTGTACGTACTATAATATTCAGAATTGTTTTTTTATAATCTGTAGTCTCATCACAATTTAACGACAGTTTTATATTTTTTAGAGATGATTTAATAATTTTTTAATGTTCAAGCGTTTGGAAATTTGTAGTCTGGATTGTATTTAATCCAAAATTCACGAAACGGTTTCTCGTCAACTAATCTAAATGGTATATCAAGCCGTCAACATATAAATAGTATTGCGATGTGAGTCGTGCAATGACGTCACCCGTCGTATGCGTCAGCACGTCCACAGCTTTCTGGAAAACACCAGACAGAAGATACTACAAAATCGAACGTTCGAGACTTTAGCCTTTGGATAACTATATAGCGCTCAACAGCAAGGAAGGAGCCATTCAAGCTGCGTCCGTTGTGTTAGAACATAGTTATAAATATTGTGAATATAAATACTGTTATTATTATTAATAGTTATTAAGTGTTTCTAGTGGACTTTTATTACTAATATAGTGTGTTTTTAACTACCGTTAGTTTTATTTAAACAAACCCAAAAGACAATTTCTTCACAGTATGCAACACAACTCCTTCTGATATATTGAATGATATTTTGTATGCTATTCCAACAGAGGGTCGATGTATGACACACTAAACAAATGACTTTAACACCATCGTATTTTAGGTCTGGAAATTGTCCGATAAATTTACTTACACTGTCCGAGCACGGCAGCCTGTTATGATTTCGTTTTGCACTTATAATTATGATACAATGCAATATCAAGTATTGATCGTTATCAATAAAAACTCGTATGTCATTAAGTACATTTTACAAGACGCCCGACAAACGTTGGTGGTGTAGATATAAGTGAAATATAGAGACAATATTATAGCAACTTGTAATTTTAAATATACGAAAGGCATCGTTTGTATACAATAGATATGCTTGAATATAGTATCGGATATTATTGGTACATTGATTTAGATTACTCTAATTTAATGTAGTCCACTATAATTAGTGAATGATTACATGGAGCTGCTGTTTATCACTTGCTTTGCGAAATAATATCAAGCCAGTGTTTGGATAATTGAAATAGAAATATATAATATTTTATATGGGTAATTTTAATGGGTAGTTTTGACGATGATTATGAACTTTTGTTGAGGTTAAAGACAACATTAATTGCATGTTGATGAAACTCTTCGCAGAATATTCACCTTAGCAATTTAATATAAATATAAAAGTAATAGAACAGGGTTGACAAAGTACTGTAACAGTGATTCAAATTACTAAGAGGACGAAAAACATAATAGAAGTGGATAAAACGCTGACGAATGCTTTAGAACAGAAATAATTATTTTAGGAATATAGTATCGATAAGTATCGATATTCTCAAAAATGTTTTAAATAGACTTAAAGTAGAAGAGAAAGAGAAGCACTCTTAAAAATAATGAAAGGATGATATAAATAGAGCGATGAGTGGGATGATGGAAATGTCAGAGATGAAAAAGGAAGAAATAAATGGTCAAGATTGTAATTGCAAGTATATAATACTAACATTGTTTCTGAATTTTACACTACGATAAACTCTGTTATTGGCAGGCATGTGCCGAAATGTTCAACATCGTCCCGCCGCTTTCTCATATGGTACAAGCCAACTATAGTCAGTATGATTAAGCTAAAAGGAGTTTACCACAAAAAAATTAAAATCATTAGGCTTTTGTATATAGATAGAGAATTTTCTAGATTGCGACGTCTGGTAAAATCAGAAACACAACAGGCTTATAATAACTGCCTATCCAAAATGAAAACGAGATATCTACAGACCTTGGGATTTTTTGACGGTTTATTGGTCTGCGTTCGGGAAAATAAAGAATTTCTGGCACCATGAGACTAGGTGATGAGGAGATGGTAAATCCCTTTAGTGATTGTTGAAGCCTTTGCTAAAAAATCTTCGAATGTGAATTAACCTTGTTCTCTTTCCATTTCATTAGATTACGAAGAGAGCTCCAATAATTTCTTTATTGAGGCTTTTACGGTGAACGAGGTTCCGGCAGCTATGAAGCAACTAAAAGCAGATATTACATCGGGTATCCATGAATTTCCGAACTTTTTTGATTAGGAATTACGCATCTATTCCACGTGGAATAGTTGAATACGTATTCAACTACATATAATTTTTAACTGCATCCTACGCACATCAACTTTTCCAGAAGTGTAGAAAATAATCTGTAAATATAATAGTCCCTAAATATCATTACATCAATCATATGACAAAAAGAAATGTGAATAAATTATGCACTGAGTCTTTTCACTTACGCTCTACATCTTATGTATTTTTTCACATATCATTTATCCATTTGCCATCAACTATATTACTTATTACGTTCTTTTTTAATTTGTTTTATTATCGTATACTATGTATATATATATATATATATACAATATATATATATATATATATATATATACAGTATATATATATATATATATATATACAGGGTGGGGCACGGCAATCGGATGTTTTTGAAATAACAATAAATTCGTCAGTTTATGCATTAAAAGAAATTTATTAGTAGGATTACATACGCAAGAATTTAGCATTTCATAATTTGCGGAAAATTACTTCAGGCATGTGATGTCCGTTCTCGTTTACGCATTGTTGTAGTCGTTCACGAAAATTGACTTCCACTCTTTCCAGCAGGTTTCTAGGAATTAGATTAACTTGTTGATGAATCGCTTTCGTCAGTTCTTGTAACGTACGAGGTCTACCCTCGTAAACACGAGACTTGAGGAACCCCCATAGAAAGAAATCACATGTGAACAAGTCGGGAGACCGAGGAGGCCATAAAACATCACCAAATCTCGAAATGAGATGATTAGGAAACAGAGTACGAAGAACAGCAATACACGCTCTGGCGGTGTGTGCCATGGCTCCATCTTGCTGAAACCATAATTGTAGAGGATCCAAACCTCTTCTTTGCAATTCAGGGATAAAATAGGTGTTCACCATATTAATGTAACGCGCCGATGTTACAGTAACGGTAACATCGTTTTGTTCAAAAAAATAGGGACCGATAACGCCAAACCTCCCCACTGCGCACCTAACTGTAACCTTAGGACTGTGCAGCGGTTTTTGATGCAGCTCTTAAGGATTTTCGGCAGCCCAATACCGACAATTTTGTCTATTGACAGCCCCATTAAGGTGGAAATTGGCTTCATCACTCACTACCACCAACATGTTTTCGTTCTGCTCATAAAGTGTAAGCATTTGTTGGGCAAAATTCACTCGTTGCTGGTAATCCCTTTCATTCAATTCCTGCACAACCGCTATTTTGTATGGATGCAAATGTAATTCACCATGTAAAATCCTTCTTACAGTACGATTACTGATTCGCAGTCCGGCCGAATGAGCCCGAGCAGAGCGGCGTGGGCTTCGCAGTATCGCTTGTCTAACCCTTTCAACGTTCTCTGGAGTGCGCACTGTACGTTGGGATCCGAGCGGTTTTATTTTGAGTATTGAGCCTCGTGTTCGACGATTATGAACCCAACGTAGGATTGTGTTACGCGTGGGGACAGAGTCATTTCGATTAATATTGAATCTCCGACGAAATTCACGTTGAACCGTAGTCACTGATTCACCACTTCTAACGAAAGAATTATATGCAAATATGCGCTGTTCTAGCGGCTAGCGGCTCCATGGCAGTAACTGACAGTAAAATGCTTTGAGTCAGGGAAGGAATCCCCATCTGTCAAATACCCTTTCCTTTTCTAATGGTCGAATATTATGCATTCTAGAAACATCTGGTTCCTGTGCCCCACCCTATATATATATATATGGTAAATTTAATTTGTTGGCGATTTAAGGTCTGGTTTTACTTTAAAATATATATATTTAAAACAACCCTACATGTTTCGGCAAATGATGAAAGGAATATAAAATATAAATGACAGTATATTAATGTCATACATTTGAGTTGCTATGGATAAAATTATTCAAAGATACATTCCAATTGAATAGTAATAAATCATGCCTTAGTATTCCAAAATAGATATACAACAAAAACAGGGAAACACGAGACATGAGTGATTAATAATCACTCATGTCTCGTGTCTCGCATACATAATAATCACTGATTATTATGTATGCGCCTGTGGAGCGTCTTAAGATGCAAAGCTGTCGGCATTCGCCTTAAATGAGAAGGAAAACCACGAAAACCTACTCGGACAACCAGACAGGAATCAAAACACGGAACTGTCAGCATGATAAGCAAATGTATAGATATTTAAATAACTTAAGATATATAATTATATAACAGAAACATATATTATGATGGTAAATTGCAGATCGTTACATAATTAAATTATAGTATATACTGCTTAAATTGTTTATATCACTTCTGTTGTTAATTGAATTTTTTTCCTGTTTAATACTAATCATTTCTTTAATTTCCCTTTTCATTGTGTTGTTCTCTATCAATTATCTGTGTGTTTTCAAAATCGAAATGGTCATCGTGTTGTAGTTTGTGTGTAGATAAAGCAGTTTTGTCTGTTTTAGAGTATTTGTGGGCTTGTATTCTTTTGTATAAATATTGCTTAGTTTGGCCTATGTAGTAACTATTGCAATCGCGACATGGTATTTTATAGATGACATGTGTTTCTCGATTTTTTTCTATTTTAGGTTTAAGTTTTGAAAATAAATGTTTATTAGTATTATTAAGTTTATATGTTGTAGCTATATCATATTTTTTTAAAGTGTATTTAATTTTTTCTGATAGTTGTGGAACATATGGAATCGTGATATATGTTGTGTCATTGTTTAAATTGTTATTGGTGTCTGCAGTGTTGTATATTTGGTGGATTCTTTTTTTAATTGTTTGGTCTATAAGTTGTGGTGGATAATTATTATCTGTTAAGATTGTTTTAATTTTCTTCATGTTATCTTTTCTGTATTGAGTATGTGATAGTTTTACTGCTCTATCAGTCAGATTATTTATAATCATTTTATTGAATACTGTAGGAGCATTTGAGTGATAATTCATATATCGAAAAGAAGCTGTGGGTTTATTATACCAATTTGTATAAATAGTACCTCGTCTATCATAGCTTAAAGAAATATCAAGAAAATTAATACTGTTTTTAATTTCTTCTTCAATAGTGAATTTTAATTTGTTGTGAAAATTGTTGAATTTATTTAAAAGATAGTTTATTTTATTAGTCGGAATACATGTTATGATATTAACAACATATCTTTTGAAGAAAATGGGGTGGAAGTCTAATGAATTGATAACGTTTTGTTCTAAATGTTCCGTTACTAGATTTGCAATAGGAGTAGCTAAAGGAGAGCCCATGGCAATACCAAATGTTTGACTATAAAAATAATTTTTGTACTGAAAATATGTGTTGTCGTGACAGAAGTGTATACCTCTAATAAATTCGTTTTTATTTAGTGATGTGTGTGGACTAATTTCATCTCATTTGGAATCAATTATGTTTATAGCTAGATCTGTAGGAATGTTAAAGATTCTACATCAAATGATATAATTTTGTTATTAGTTGGTACTTTTTGTTTCTTAATGAAATTTTGAAATTGCCATGAGTCTTTGGTATGATATTCAGTTTTTCCTAACATCTTAGATATGCTATCACCTAGGAATTTTGCTATATTATAAGTAGGGGCTTGTATGTTAGATACTATTTGTCTTAAAGGGATATTATTTTTGTGAATTTTTGGTAAACCATATATTGATGGAGGGTGGGAATTAAAAATGCGAAGTTTGTTTTTAGTGTTGAAATCTATTAGATTTAGTCTATGCCATTTATTTATTAAGTTATTATTTTCTTTTTGAGTTTTCTCTGTTGGATTATTTCTTTCTTTTTTATAGGTGAATTTATCGTTTAATAGAAAATAATAACTTAATAAATAAATGGCATAGACTATATATAGACTATATATAGACTATAAAGAATATATCTATGGAGTAATAATTAGCATTTTCAAACATTCAAATCTGACATCTGCTCTCAAAATACTGACATCTGCTTTCAATAACTCACATCTATTTTCAAAATAGGCATCTGCTTTCTAATCTGACGTTTGCTTACATACCTGACACCTGCTTTCAAAACAGACATCTGCCCTCAATAACTGACATTTGCTTTCACTAACTGACATCTGCTATCAAAACTGACATGAGCTTTCAAAACTCATTTCTGCTTTCAACTTGACATCTACATTCAATAACTGACATCTGATTCATTAACACTGTTACTTTATAATGCATTTCTAAATAGCTTGAACCTAGGTCTATTGTGGCTGAGTGGTATAAATTTCGTATGATTTGCTTTGTAATTTATAGACAGCAATGTTTACATCCCCATTTACTCTGCAATTACATACATTCTAATTTGATATTTGTAAATATTTCATATAAAAGCCGAAAAACTCCAATAATTTATCAATTGTTATATATATATATATATATATATATATATATATATATATATATATATATGTGAATTTTATTTACACTTACTGCATAGGTATTATTGTATTGTCCTATTATTGGAGAAATCTGTTGGGCAGTAAATATTATTATTATTATTATAACATATTAGTGTTTTGTTTTACTTTTTTGTATTATTTTTTTATATCTAATATAGTGTAAATACCGAAAATGAAGAAGATGATTTTTCAATCATGACATGCATAATGCATTTTCTATTTTAAAACTTTCTTACTTGGATTTACTTTCGTTCGGGTTGTTTACATTATTACTTTTTAATAAGAAAGCCTTTAACGACACTTGGACGTTATCGTGTTTAAAATATTTTTTTCTTTCATCATACTTTGACCTACTTTACTACACCAGTTCAGCTCCTTTCGTTTTCATTTATTTGGCCAATTAACTCAAACCATAATTTGTGGCATACTTAATGTCCTCAACGTAAAGTTTTCCTTCGTCATTAAATTATAATGATGAGAAGTAATTTTATGTTAATAAAGCACACAGTACATTTTCAAATAATGTTTATTTTTTAAAATAATTTTCAGTACAAATTGACTAATGAATACTTATATACATTAAATGTTTAAGTTTTTGAAGGATAAATAAATCTTTATGTTTTTTGACGTTCTAATTAGAATTTAAATTTTTAATATTTTTAATACTGGTCTGTCTTATAAACTAAAGAAAACCCTTTCCCATTCTTTCTACATTTTTGTTAATATAACATACTCTTTTTCGTTAAATATTTGAACAAGCAATCTTCGTTACACCTAATCAGATCAGGAGTGCCTCAAGAGAATATCTCAGGACTCATCTTATATAAACTGTACAAAATTGATTTACATTCTACCAAACAGGTAACCACTGCGAGATGGCACTGCAGTACAGCCGTCACATTATGATCCAGTCGAAACATCAAGGAATCTGCAGAATAGTGTTAATAAAATCTGAGATTGGTCAACAAATAGTAAGTAAAAACTTATGAATTTAAATACACCCATCTTACGTTCGTTCTTCGTTACCAAACTTGTCCACCAGTGCAACTCACTAACTGCAGAGTAATTCAAGCAGACGAAGTGAAATATTTATGAATGCATCCAGATAAACTTCTTACCAGCAAAATACATACATTTATAAAACGTAAGTAGCTAGGTTTAAAATTAAGGCAAATTTATTGGATAACATGTAGATGAATTGATGTTTTCACACACAAATATGAACGCGTATTCACTCTCCGCATCCGATTTTTGATAATATTTTTATATTATTAGAAAACATAAGTGCTGCTGAATGTGGGCAGTTTTTCTCAGAAACAGAAGGTTTTATCTCAGTAATACAAGGTCAAGTTATGTAAAAGAAACTATAGGAAATACATCATTGAGGACCCAAACATTTAGAAAGATAACTACAGGAGACGCAATTTACACCCTGAAACCATAGACGGATGCAAAACACTAACAGGAACGGATAATATTAGTAGACATAAGAATACAGCTAAAATACCACACCAAGCAATAACACAAAAATACAATCTTATTAATGATACATCTCCACTCTACTATAAATATACACCTACAACAATTCTTGAAAACCAAAGATACCACATATGTTGGGATACCACAATACATATAGACAAACAAATTTCAGTAACTAGATCAGAGATCGTACTTCACGGTAAAGTAGAACGCATCACATACTTAGCAGACATAGCAAACCCTAAACAAAAACACCACTAAAAATGGAACTTCAGCGTATCTGGCTACAGAAAAAATGTATATATAATATCAGTTAGCGGAATTACACTATCTCAGTTCTCTAAGGGTGTCGAATAATTAGAAGTACCATCCAAAGTCCACGAATTAATGCAGCGATCAATAATACTTAACGCATGTAGTAGAGTCTGTAAATTTTTACAAATAGAATAATTTAGAATCGTTTATTAAACACCCCGATATAGACTTCTATAATCTCCAGAATTATGGAAATGACTAATAATAAGAAGAGAATCAATAACAATAAATTACATCATAGAACTTGTGTAATAAATACAATTTTATGATATATACCAATAACGCAACATCAGCCGCGTATCACCGAGTGCATACCTTCAGATATGTGTTATAGAGAAAAAGGTTTACCGGCTACAGGCTGATGAAGTGCGAGATAACTCGACGCCATAGATATAATATTTATTAGCACGCCAACACCAAATAGTAAAACAGGAGATCAACAAAAGAAAAATTATTCAGAAAAATGTGGCAACGCCTTTCGAGGCAAACCTCGGAACATTGATGTTAATCTGCTCCAAGAATAGGCAATAAAATCGATTATTAAGGTGCCTTCACTGCTGAACTGCATTCAAGCCAGGGCTTTACATAAACGGTTAAGGACAAACGTCTTGCAGTGCTCGTTTGTCCTGAACGCTCATTTTGAACTGAGACTGCAGCAAACATATTTTTAAAGAGTAAATAGCCCTTGCCATCCATCTTGCTTGATGCTCCAGGAGGTCTGATTTTAAATTGTTGCTCTTTATCTCCTCCCAAAAAAATAATAGATAATTCGATCAGTTCCCGATAATCATCTCGTACAATAGATTTTTGGAGTTCATTTACATAAAACGCCAGCAGTTCGCTAATAACCGCGTCACAAAAATGCTGTTTGATAAAATCAGAGCACGTTTCGATGGTAATAGGATTAAACCTTTTCCAGTTGTCTCTATATTTTTTAAACAGTGGCAATATCGGGACTGCTAGTTACTTGGGGTTTTTTGTTTCAAATACATTTTTGAGAACCAGTTCGCAAACATTGTGACGAGAAGCAAAAAATAACAACTCTTTTTCTGGTTTTTGTTCCAGAAAAACACAAGCTCCATTCAATCGACCTGTATTTGACGCTGTTGTGTCACAACACACTATTTGTACCTTGTCATTAAGGTTTCAATCGTAAAGTGCGTTTGAAACAGCCTTGGCTAGACCTTTACCAGAAGAACTCTCAAGTTTTGGCACAGCATGAAGTTGTTCCTAATCTCCGATTGAAATGAGGATCGGAAGACGATCGGAACTACTTACATCTAAGCTAGGTAATAATTTACCATCCCAATAAACGGTAACTACTTCAGGCACGTTATTCTTAAAATCTGATTTTATGGATTCTGCTCTGTTCTTTCTCGTTTGTGTTCGAATGCGTTGAATGGGAGATTTATTAATAGGAAATTCGTCACAACTAAGTCCTAGTGCTTCTAGTGTCGCTTGCAGAGTTTAAACAGAATCTTTTATGCTCAGCTGGCATATGTCTAAAGTTGCAACTAACTTTGGTGAAATGAAATCG
Organism: Melolontha melolontha; assembly: GCA_935421215.2. Lineage (NCBI taxonomy): Eukaryota > Metazoa > Arthropoda > Insecta > Coleoptera > Scarabaeidae > Melolontha > Melolontha melolontha. Next base: position 52,868,327 of record OW285240.1, read on the forward strand.
TTTCTTCCTCTTTCTGTTATAGTTACAGTTTCGTCAGAGCCAGAAGATTGATCGTCTAGTTCTTGCGGCGGTAATAAGTCGTGTGAAACTGAAGATGTTGATACACCTCTGAAGCCATTTGCCTCAGTTTTGTTCTTTTCTACTTATTTTATTTGCCTTGCTCTTTCTTCTCTTTTAAGTAACTTTTTGTCTACACCCGCTAAGCAACCCGCACGCCCTGGCTCTCTTTGTTTCTTTAAGAATATCTTATCTTCCCCTATTTTCATTCTCTCTAGGGCATCGGCGTACGCGATATCAAACAAATTATCCAAATCCATTTGGAAATACTCCTCGCGACGTTTATAAACATCCTGAGTTTTCTTACAGTTTTTTTTCACAGCTCTCTCCAATCTTTATAGAGATCGGCAAGTTTCTTTACACAGTTGGATAGTGTTTTTGTAGGTATTCTTGCTTATTCGCAAAATATAATACACAGCACAAGATTTGCGCTTTCACTAATAATTTACTTCGCAAATGTTAAAAAATAAAACTGCAAGAACTTGTCGATTCGACGGTAATTTTGCACCCGTTATTTGGTGATTTACGTCTCTGACTAAGAAAATATTATTTTTAGCACTTCTTAATTCCACTCACATCTTCGAATGATAAAATAATACGTGTTAATTATCCGACAAACTGAGTACAACTGACAAATAGTGCGTGCCACACTTCGCGCACAACTTGTGTGAACATGTTTCGACGCTAGTCGGCACGGGTTACAGTGCTCGAAATATGCTAATATTTAGTTTGTGGGTATTTTAGGGGCAAATGAACAAAACTAGGGCTTATGCGTTACAAAATTAATACTTTGAAAAATAAGGGACACCCTAATATATACCTATTGGGAAATAAATGCTCTTATCGTTAGTTATTAGTTTTTAAGTGTTATATAGTGTATTTTTTTTATTTGTTTATGGTGTGTTTTTAAATTACCTTTAGTTTTATTTGAAAAGGATTACAGAAAGACAAATATTTTACAATATATAACCAGATCCGGATTCAGGTACGATTTCATGTTATTGTAAATAAAGGGCGATTTTTGACAAACGATTCCCCGGTGTCACGGCACTTGTTTTTACTTTACGGGAATTGATAAGAAAAAAATGTTATAAAATAGCATTCTGTCGAGATAATACGTTACATCACGTTAAATCAGTTCTTTAAACATCACAGCGTGGTGGTATTTATAGTCTGAAAAAAGGGTAATAGCGTTTTACATTTGCAAAGATGTGAAACGTATGTTGAACACTCATATATAATTTGAAATTTGAAAATAAATGCTACCTCACGATCTGTAAATTCGTTAAATAACATACTTTTTTATTGTCTGCATCGACGGTATATTCTCGCTGCGTTAATGGGTATTTTTATTACACACTTTTCAGTTTTGGCAATTAATATACGGATAGCATTTAAATTATTTTTTCTCCATGAGAGGTATAATTTGTTGTGAAGTTAAATAATTTCATAACTCAAACATCCTTCGTGATCTGTTTTTAAAACCTATTTGATATAATTTGCAAGATATTTTATATTCACGTTTTTTAAATTAAAAAATTGTATATGAATGTTACAAAAATATTAATTCATGAATTATGAATTTTAATGCGAAACGTATTGGATGCTGTGCACTTACGCACTGAGCTCAAAGCGTTACCTAGGAGTAATAATCGACAATAATCCATATTAAAGCTTAGAAATCAATTAAACTGCATTGCCATTAAAAATATATCGGTGCAACCTATGTCGACGTATTCACCAGAAATTCGCCGGTCGAAAATGTATGGAATATTATTGGATGGAAATCTAATACAGTCGGCGTTCACTATGATGATCTCTGGTTGAGACGGTTGAATTTTACCAGGGCAACATCCAGTCGCTTATCCGGTCAATAGTACCCAAAATAATGATTATTAAGCAATATCGTTTCGATTCAAATTTGTTTAAAAAAATATACAAGCATCATCATTTGGCGGGAAATCGCACATTTTATATTTATAGTATTAATAATAGGTATGCATTTATTTAGTTACCATTGGTGTGTTTCATTTGGTAAATAAAAAGAATAAACTAAATGTAAATTGTATAATTTTATGCTGAAAATATGCAATTTCATGTGCATTTAAGTGTGTCACAATATAATACAATTATAAGTTGCATAAAATATGATGAAGCGGTATAAAGCTTAATTTGAAGCCATCTGGTCTTAGCCTTACTTTCTTATCATCCAAAAGCTTGAAAAAGATTTATTCCTAGTGGACGAACAGTACATTCTAAAAATCTATAGTATACAACTATCATGAATGCCAAATCAACCCGCGCCATTCTGATGACAAGCGTAAAACTTAGAAAGTGGTTTCGATCTGACGATCACATCTTATTATATTAACATGTCTCCGCTATAAATCGAACAGCTCCGACAGCGTACGTAACAAAAACAATTTTTTCGACGTATAATGGAGACACGTTAAGATAGTTTCCGTTTGTTGTGGCTGTGATCATCTTGGGAACCACTTGCTAAGTTTAACGCTTATTATGGTAGGTTTGGTGTTTGTGTTATTAACATTAGTCAATGCGCGGCGTTGAGCGTCCTTCTATGCTGTCTTTTGTGACTTGATTGTATGTAGCAAGGGAATTTTATATAGAATTTTGTCTAGCCTAATAGCGAGTATATAGCAACACTAAACACGCGTCCACATGTCTGAATAGCAATTTTTACACATATATCAACTTGTATTGTTTTCTACGCACCCTATTTTTAATAATATTTCTATATTATTATAGTGGATAGTGGAGAAATGTTAATGCAATTTCCCTCAGTTACAGCTGTAGCTGACCGATGGGAAGTACTCGCTGTGTCTTACGCTTGTCATGTGGACGGCAATGGTTGATTTGGCGATTGTGATGTTGACATTAGCCAATAAGCGGCGTTGAGTTTTCTTCCATGCTGTTTTTTATGACCTGACTGTACGCAATAAGGGAGTTGTTGTGGTGAAGTTTGTCTATACCAGTATCATGCATTGACGTATTTATACTAAGACAAAACCCACGTTTAGCAATTTTCAGACAAATATGAACTTGTTTTGTGTTCTCCACACCTGATTTTTAATAATATTTCGATATTATTAAAAATGCTTGTTTTATACAAATGGTGAGGTTTTACCAACTCAAGTATGTTTAAAATTGTTTTTAATAGTAGCTGTAAGATTAATAAATAAACTACCCTATGACGAGCTTGTAAATCTTATCGTTATAAACCAATGTATTTCTAGCAAAGTTGCGTACATGTGATCTATCTGTTCACAATACAGTTTACTATTTATCGTTCTACCTTTAGCTACCAGGTTAAAATTTATATATATATATATATATATATATATATATATATATATATATACATATAGATAATTATTTCGTGACCTTTGTATGTTATGGTAAATTCAATTTGTTGGCGATTTAAGGTTTGATTTTACTTCAAAATATATATATTTAAAACAATCCTACATGTTTCGGCAAATCATGCCTTTTTCACGGAATATAAAATATAAATGACAGTATATTAATATACTGTCATTTATATTTTATATTATATATCATTGAAAAAGGCATCATTTGCCGAAACATATAGGATTGTTTTAAATATATATATTTTGAAGTAAAACCAGACCTTAAATCGCCAAAAATTGAATTTACCATATATATATATATATATATATATATATATATATATATATATATATATATATATATATAAGTAAAAATTAATTAACGGGTGAGCGGTCTGTCAAGTAAAAAAAACTCCTTTATTTCACTCTATATTTCATAACGGATTTGTTACTTCATCAGAAGTGTAATTGAGAGTCAAAATTCAGCACACAACAACACTAAAACTAAACATGTTAAAATTAATCAAATTTAAAACATTAAATTAAGATGATGTTGGTTTATTGTCAACCTTTTAAAGACATAGGTTTTTAAAAGGTTGACGATAAACCAACATCATCTCAGCTAATCTCTTTCTTGGCTTCACTTACCATCAATTATCACACCTAAGTACTTTATTTCTTTGACTTGTTCAATCGTCTTTCCATTTAATTGTATTTTCATTCTATGTGGTTCTTTTGCTACTGCCATGACTTTAGTTTTATCTGCGTTTATTGCCATTCCTTTTCGTGTTAATATATCGTTTCATATCTGTAGATTTCCTTGTAGTTCGTCTTCCTTTCTCGCCATTACAATAATCGTCGGCAATTGCACATTCAGATACATATATCGGCTGCAAATTCCTGTAGCCTAGGTGTAGTTTTTTGCTTTTATTATTGCATTGCTTCGTCGATGAATACTGTAAACAACACAGGGCTTAACGACCCTTCTTGTATCAGTCCTTCTTCGGTAATGAATTCTAGTATGTCTGTAGAGGTTTTTTTATTACCTTTATATGTTTCTGACTCACGCCTTTGTTTTCTAAGCTATGTTATACTTCTTCTCTTGGCACTTTGTCGAATGCTTTTTCTAGGTCTATAAAGGCGTATAATACTTTTTTATTGTACTGCAATAATCTGTTTGACTGTAAATATATTATCTTGTACACTTCTTCCTTTCCGAAAACCATTTTGTGTTTCTCACATTGCTGGTTCTATTATTAATTTGAGTTTTTTCTCCAGTATTTGCACATATATTTTTAAAGGTACACTTAAAAGGGTTATGCCACGATAGTTGTAACATTGCTTCTTATCTCCTTTTTTATATATTGGAACTATCTGCCCTAATTCCCAATCCTTGGGTATTATAATAATATTCTTGTAATTTACTAAGGTAGAGCCGCAGATTCGTTTTAAACTTTAACGTTTTACAACAGGTTTGGCAGACTGGGTCGGGCATAACCCCTGATTTCATCTGTTAGATCTACGAAGATTCATTTTTCATAGCATGTTACAATGGGCTTTGGCAAGTAGTTCATGACAGAGGCGCATGCTACTATGCCTGCTACTCGAATTTCCCTGCGTTATCTGTTTAACTTCCCTGTCATTCGGAGTTGCTGACTTATAGTAGATGGTGAAATTCGAAGCTCTTCTGATAATTACCACCTACTAGCATTTGAAGTAGCTTCAACACTTTACTTAGCTTAGTTTGTACATTTCTGAATTTTTCGTTAGTTTTACACGGTGCAATTCGAGATAACATTCAAGAATTCTAACGCTAAGAAATAAGTAATTAAACTTCTATAATGCATTCCATTTAAGAAAGGACCAGATGGCGCGGCAATCTGAGTATAATTTACACAGGAATTTCAAAAAAATAGATACTTTGTATGTGAGGTTATGTACCTACTAACTTATACAAAAGATTATTTTTGATGTTTGTTTATTAACATATTTATTATTAAGAAAGCTTGTACTTTAAAAGTTTTATTCAAGCAAGAAGCGGCATATATATATACCAATGCAAGTTATTAGACTTATATAAAATATTTCAATCAATATCTTATAATCTGTTATTTATTGTTTGAAGGTGTTGCATCTACAATTAATTTGTGCGTAAATACAGTGAGAATATGTTAAAATTACGACAGGAGAAATATTTACATCTTTCTTATTTTATTAGAGAACAAAACTTTTGTGTAAATGTGAAACTAATAAATTTAAAGGATTGATGGTGACAGTGTATTATAATTATCATAATATTTGTGTATCGTTTAGCTTAAAAAATATAGCATTTTACAAAAATACAGTTATTTTAATAGTATCTATAATGAGAGAGCAATAAGGAAATTCATTTACTTGCACATCATTTCACATAATTTGAATAAAAATTTTTATACATCTAAAAAAGGTATTTAAAAATATTTTCATTTTACAAAAGTAAGTACATATTAAAAAGGATAAAACAGCAATTTTGCACCAAAAGATGGGTAAAACGTAAGCATTTTTCCATTTTCAGTATTTGGTTAAACATGTGATCATTTCCTTATTTCAAGTTATTTCTGATTAATACTTACATTTTTGCTTATGTATGGGATAAATTGTTACTATCGTACAATGATTTTTTTGCTTTTAGCAGAAATATGGTTTAACTACAGTTTTAGATTTCAATGTAAATAAGAATAAATAAAAAGAGAAATTGCTTTCATGGGAAACTCCGTGTGTTCAGTAAAAACAATTTTTTTCATAAATGTTTGAACACAATCGAGTGTAAAACCCTCTTTTATTAGCATTAAATATACATTAAATCTTTTACCTACACTTAGATAATTACATTAAAAAAATTACATAATAATTTCCTACTTAGAAATTTCATTAATATTCCGCGATTATCACAATATCTGGTAGTTACTTGAGACCCAGGACGTCGAACAATTTCTGAGGACCTGAAACAACTTACAATCTCATGAATGTATATGGTAAACATTATTATATAATTATATTTGGTTTACATTTTATTGACTATATTTACCAAACTATACAATTTATAAGTTTAAAAAAAATATATCTAACACATCACATACACACACGAATCTAAATCAAGAACATCACACACACATAACTAAATTTAACAAACCACAGTTCATTATGTTGCCTATTGATCATGAATATAATATATATTGAAAACTACTCATCTTCAAGATCAGAACCTGAATCTAATGAAAATTCTGAGGATGACCCAGTATTTACAGTAAAAGTCAAATTTTCTAATACATTTTCAACAATATTATCTAAATCATACATTTTGTTTTCTTCTGTTATAACGTGATGAATGCTATTTTTCCATGCGTCAGCATCAACCATGTCTAATCCTTCTAATAATAAATTTCTTACTTCATCCAATTTAAATGTCTTATGATTAGTGATATGGAGGTAAACGTAAAACTGTACGGCCACTTTCTCCAGCTATTTCATCGACCACGTATGAAACTGGATGACAGGATGTGTAATTTTTTACAAACTCAAACAATTCAATCTTTAGCATAGAATTATCAGCTAAAATTCCTTTGATTAAAAGCCTTTCAATGAGTGCCTCCTTTTGCCATGATAAAGTAGGTGACTTTTCTGTTTTAGTAGAATGATAAGGCGCATTATCCATTACTATAACACTATTGGGTTTAAGAGAAGGTAATATATTTTGCATCCATGTGATGAACACCTCACTATTCATATCTTCATGGTAATCTGCAGTTTTATTGGATTCAAATAATAACAAACCACCATTCGTAAAACCAGTTTCGCTGCCAATGTGAAGCACAATTAGTCGCTTTCCTTTGCCAGATGGATCTTTTAAACCAGTAGAAAGACCTTCAACAAATGCTTGCCTTGGATTAAGTACCGTTGTATCTTTCCATATTTTTGCTTTTGTGTAACCTGCATTCACCAAAGTTGCATCTAAATAATAGATTTTTCTCCCTTCTGCACGAAACTTTCTTATACTTGTCAAATAACGACGTCTCCATAAGATAATATCATTTCGTTCAATTAATATGTTATTTCGTGTGCGTTTTTTCCCACTTGAATTCCAGTTTCTTTATGATTCTCCAAAGTGATGTTCGTTTTAAAGGAGGTAAACTGGCATCGCCTTTAATAGCTTCACATATTTTTGTGCAAGTTGGTAACTCATTTTTAAAGAAAAATGAATGCACGTGCCTTCTAATCGTACTTTTTGATACTTCATCTAATTTATTGTAACCATCTCGGCAACTTCGTTTTCTTAATGGAGACTGTGTAACTCCAGACATTTCAATTTCCTTAATAATGTCAAACATAGTATTCCTACCAATCCCTACTTCCCTTGAAGTTTGACGAACAGCAGCTGCTTTGGACATATTAGCTTTGTTCTTAAAATACACATTGTAAGCCATCTGCCTCTGTCCACTTTTTATATATTTTCCTTTACGATTTTTTGATGGGCCTGGTAAAGCGGCGTCATCCATGCTCTAAAACGATTGCGATTAAATAAATGAAATAAATAAATTAATGAGTGATACAATATTTTTAGAAAATGATGTTTTCACTTTATAGTCTCTATAAAGAACTATCTTTAACGAATATTAATAATAAATAGCACAACAAACAACTAGTAAAACATGAAATTGATTAGGATTGACAGAAATACCGGTCAGTACTGACAGCAAAACGCTAATTTGACAGAACTAAATAAACATAATTTTGCCTGTATAAAGGCGGCCTCTATTTTAGCCAATCACAAGTTCTTATTTTAAGCCCTATCTTTCCCGACGGTTTATTCTTATTTTGAACACGATATAGTTTCAAAAATTCTTTTATTGTAAATCACTACAATATTGTTTCGCCATACAATGGCTTCATCCGGTGGATGAATACTGAATATGTACAATGCAAGTTAGAATATTTATGTGAATATTGGGGAATGGTGGTGGAAAATTTTTTATTTTTCTTTTTTTTACAATCTTAAATTTAGTATAGGGGAGTTGTTTAAATCTAGTTGGTCATTTAAAGCTAATCCTAAACTATTTTATCTATTAATATCTAAGTTTTCTAACAGGTTAAGTTTTTTACTTTTTCCTTGAATGTGTAAAATTTTGAAATCTATATTAAATCTATGTTTAATTTCTAAACAATGATTTGCGAAAGTTGAATCTGTTTTCTTTTCTTTATGGCTTCTCTCGTGTTCTTTCATCCTAATTTTGAATGTCCTCCCCGTTTGTCCTATGTATACATTATTGCAATCTTCGCATGTTAACTTATACACACCAGAGTTTGATTCTTTGTCTACTTCATCTTTGTTATTTTTAATAATGTTCTGTATAGTATTGTCTTTCTTAAATGATATATGTTCGTTATTAACTTTTTTAATGAAAGTACCAATTTTTTCCGAAATTTTTCCTAAGTAAGTGATTGAATTGTAGGAATTAATCATCTTGTGTTTTAATTTTGGGTAAACTAAGGAAAGGGTTTTAGATTTTTGTTGGCTATTCAAGATGTTATTGATAATATTTATAGAGTAACCATTGTTTAATGCTATTGTATATATTCTATTTAGTTCAAGGTCGAAATTACTTTTACTCATAGGTACATGAATTAATCTATATACCATTGATTGGTATGCTACCAATTTGTGTGTTATAGGATGAAAAGAATTAGCGTGTATTGTGGTATCTGTATGTGTTGGTTTATGGTATATAGCGAACTAATGTTTATTAGTTTTGTGTGATATGGTTAAATCTAAAAAATTAATGCTTTTATTTATTTCTGTTTCTATAGTAAAATTTATTTTAGGGTGAATAGTGTTGATATAATTATGTAAGGTTATAATGAAGTTTCAACAAGTATCTCCTTCGTCAGTTAACTATTCAAGAATTCTACTTCACGCAATTTATAATTTATAATTATGACAATGTTGCTAAAATATCTAAACCAGTATTTGGCATTTTTTTTGTAAATAATACAAACGAACAGATTTCAAATAAAATCTAGCTGGTAACTAACAAATCGCACAATATTTGTCAATTTGACGTATGAATCCTTATAGGTGAAACCAAAGCTTATTATGCACGAAAATCAAAGAATTTTTGCGTTACTCTAATACAAATTCCTATTATAGAATACCTCTCAAGAGTAAAGCTCGGTGTTCCAAAATAACTTACATAATTGATTTTTCTCATACAATTTATTTTTGCATGAATAGTATATTTCGCATTGGAATAGAGATAGTTTACGTCGGGGAAATAAATATTTTTATCTATGAAATGCTTCCAGAAAATTTGCGTACTTTCGTATACTCGTATATATACGATAGAGTATTGATAACTTCTTAGCCTACAAAGTAAAACACCACAATATTTAAATACTAAATTATACTTATTCAACATAATATCCTTTATGACACACACATTGAGCAGAACGTTTATAAAGTAATTCTAAGCTTTAAAAAATCTGTTTTATTCTGCAAACCACTTCTCATAATGATTTCGACAAATGACTTCATCATTTGTCGAAAATTGTTAACTTTTTAAATATTTCTTGAGTTTTGGAGATTTTTTTGGAGTTTTGGGTTTTGGAGTCTGATGGGGCTAAATCCAGATAATAGTGGTAAACCAATTTCTTAATGTTTTTGTAGTGCCATAAATGACTTGTGAGCAGCAGCGCTGTTTTGAAAAAATTTACTTGGAAACTTAGTTGAAAAGTATAATATGCTTCTACCCTTTTTCAAATAACCTATCATAATTATCCTATCCTTGCTCCAAGAAAGTGAAACAAACAAGAATCTTGCAAGCCGATTTTTTACCACGAAATTTCTTGAATCGTGGAGAACCAGTACTTTACTCTCTGGATTACTCTTTAATCTCTGCATCGTAGTGATGCACCCACATTCCCAAGAAGTGTGCAATATTTTTTTCAATATACTTAATCCTAATTCGTCGATCTTCTACAAACCATATGGTGAACAGAATTAATTTTTTCCGGAGTGGTCTTAGAAATTCGTGTTCCAGATCCGTGCTCATCTTTAAGGTCCGATCTTAAATTCCCCAATCTAGCTTTTAATAGTTTCGTACGAAGGATACTGATCACTTAATCATATCAGCAAAGATTTGTTTGCCAGACAACCCTTTCAAAAATAGATGCTTAATCCTAAGATGCGTAAACCGGGTCTGTGAGGCCCACAAGCAATTTTTTTGTATTAACTCATCCCAGTTTATTATTCCTGGCGTGTTGTCAGATAAATTGAAGAAAACGAATCTGCATGTTTGTATAAGTTGAAACTTATTATTATTATAGGATGTCTAAATACCCGCGCAACATACTTTGGCATTCAATTGAATCGCAAGCTTAATTGAGTGAAGTTGTAGTACAAAAGCAATAACGGCATCGAAAATGTGTGTACAAAGTATAAAGTTTGGTGATTTGGAGTTCTAGGAATCGTTATTCCAATGGGCAAATAAGTACAATGATCCACCTTTTGGAGAAAGTGATGTTTCAGAAGAAAATAGAAAATAATGAAATAATAGACAGTTTTCTGGATCCAGTAGCGATTACGATGGTGATAATACTAATGCAGAATATGTTAGTGATAGTGTTAATTCAAACCTGAATATTGCATTTGCAAGTATTTTTATTATTCAGGCAGTTTGGAGTGGAGAATAGAACCACTAGCTAAAAATAAAATTCAGCCACATAATATGATTCGTCGTGAACTTGCCTTGGCACAAAACCAATATGGCTGCTGCACCAAGACAATATTTTCAGTTATTTGTGACTAAAGTTATTATGCGGAAAATGAGAAATCAATAAAAAAGAGGACTGATGTAATTGTGGATGAACTCTATGCATTTTGTGGATTACTTATTTATGCCGGGGTGACATGAACTGGGATGATTCTGAAAGGGAACTTTTTCTGACGAATTTGCTAATTCCATATACCGAGCCACGGTGTTCATATTTCGATTTGAAGAAATACGAAGATTTATTAAATTTGACAATAAAAGAAGTCGAGAAACACGTTTAGAAACCGATAAATTAGCGTTGGTATACTACATCTGGGATCTGTTTCGTCAACAATGCAAAACTTGCGTCATAGCAGACATCAATGTCACAATTCATGAACTGAATAACTTCTTGACTTCAGAAGCAGATGCAGATTCGTTCAGTACATGTTAAGTAAGTCAGTAAAATATGGATTGAAATTTTTTGGATATGCGAATCTAGCTTTGCTCTTGTCGGCCTAGTTTGTGTTCCCCAACTTGGGAAAGCTACACATAAGAATCTGGGATTTGAAATAGTACAAACTTTATTACGTAGTATTCAAAATTCTGGATTGAATATGAAAATTTTCAATTTTTTACGAGTGTTCCATTGGCAGACTACCTTTTGGAAAAAAATATTACCCTAGTTGATACGCTACGTCAAAAAATAAGCAAAATATTCCAAAAGAGAGAAACTATCGAAATGTTATATATTCTTCATTTTACTTCAAAACAAACGTAAGCATGATAAGTTACGCGCCTAAGTATAACAAATGCGTAATTTTACAAAACATTATGCATCTTGACACGGCTGTCAATAACGACGCTAAAAAGACGCAAGAAATTATCTGCTACTACAATAACAAAAAGGGGGTGTCAACGTAATGAACTAAATGGTATCCACATACATATTGCTATGGACTTTTCCCCGCAAACAATTTGAAAACATTATTTATCGTTGGGCATTTATTTTGGATGCCAGTGTACAATTTTTGAAATTTTTATATGAGTGCAGATTTTATTTTGATTCATTTTTATTTTGACTTATGTTGTTGTAATACGCCAGATTTGCTATATCCACTTCAGACACTAACTGTTATCAGAGTTGTGAAGACGTGTGTTATAAGATATTTTTTTTTATCTTAGATAAGTAGCTTCGTGATTTTTATTAATTAGTTTTGGTGATTGATTTCAATACCGATTGATTTACGAGTGTGCAGGACTCGTAGTTGTTTAATTTTTGTACGTTCGTCTAACTCTGGTGTCTCGTATATAAAAAATTACATTTTAGTTACGTAAGTAAAAGAAATTATTCTTATTATCTTTATTATTATTATTTCCTGTATGTATTGATTTGTATTTTACCATTGTGGTAATTTTGATATATTTTATCTTAGATATATATATAAATGACAAAGAACGTATTTTAATATTTCAATATAAAAAATTTACTTTAACTTTAAATTTTGCACGTTGGAGTCAAGGGCATTTTTTTTGTTACATGTGACTGCGCATGTGTTAGAGATTTGCTTCGGTCTGTCAGTTCTGGTTGTTTATCTTTTGAAGTTGTTTATTAGGGGTGAAATTTAAAAAAACATCTTTGCAATTTATTAGATTTAATTTAGTTAGGGTGTAATCAGAAGACGTTTGGATTTGTTTTGCGGTCAGTTTCAACAAATACTTTTACCTCTAAGTGTAAGCTTGTATTACACAAATTCTTTATACTCTATAAAGAATTTTTTTTTTCTTTTTTATTTTTTATACATTAAAGATTCATTTGAGTAAAGATGTGTATATCTTTTTAATTACCTTTCTACTTGTGTGCTTAACAATAACTTCAGTAAAACTAACAATATTCACAATTAAATTTTGTGTGGCGCCTGATTGTGGTATTAATTAAATTATTTTTCCACGTTTTCCATTGGAAACCCGGACAGAAAAGCAGTCCCATTTAAAGAAAGTAATCGACCGAGTATATAAGCTGGACAGAGTTGGTGTGAATAGTGGTACATCTCACTACTAACGCACTATTCATAGCAATATGTAAAAGGCAAAATAACCGATGGTCTATGACGGTTTTCTTAGATGTAATTGACGTAGCTGATATAAATGCGTTTATTGTTTTTATCAAAGAACATTCAAATTATAACGTTGGTGATACTCACGAATGTAGAATCTTTCCAAAAGATTTAGCGAAGGAACTGGTGATATCCCTATATGGCAGGAAGATCAACTAACCGTAACATACGACGTAGCGTTGTAGAGTGTATGAACAAAAATACCGTTATCTCTGGTCCATCTACATCTAAAACAAATGAAATGATTAAGAGAAAAACATGCTCAGTGTGGCCTTCAAAAATTGATCGCAAAAGCAAAATAATTCGTGCTAATTGCAAAAATAATATATGTAATGAATGCAGTGCAACAATGCACAACTTGTTATTTATTCTAATCTATAAACAATTTTTCTTGTATAGTAATGTTTTTTTTTGTGAAATGGCTTCCTGCTGAAGAGTTCACGAGCACTGCAGCCTATACTTCAAGGTTAATTTATGGTCGTCTAATTCCCCGAAAAGCGAACAGGATATCAAGTAATTCTTATTTTTAAAGTTTTTGTGTAATTTAAATTACGTCTTATAATTTTTTATATATATATTGCTTTCATATTTTGCCGTAATCAATTTATCTTCTTTTAGCATAATTTAAATTCATTTTCGTAATATTAATATAGTTATTAGCATTTTTAATGACATATTAAATTTGCATAGCCGCTTAGAGACCAACTCATTTAAATGTTAATATATATGTTGTAATGGGGCAAACTGCACTCTTATTCCAGCAACTGTAATGGGAAAAACAGTATTTAACAATTAAATACACACAGAAGAAAGTGTTAAATTGGCGGACTTAATTTGTAAAATTAGTATCGAAATGTAAATAAATTAATATGACGATAACTTTGTATACTTTAAATTAACTTATTTTTATTTCAAAACTTACTTTTTATATTTTAATTTTCAATTTCATAATTCAAATCTTTAGCGCGAAATTACAGATAGCTAATTTATCTACATTAATATTTTGTATCGATACTAGTTAGACACGCCCACTTTTTAAAATGCAACTAACCCGCGAAAATGTTATTTTCTACACACGAATACAACATAACCTTATATTGGAAAGCATGTTCTGACAGTTTGAAAAATATTTTATAAATTTAATTATAATGTCAAAATTATTATATTATTTATATTCTTCATGTTTACGGATGTAGTAAAAGTAAAACTTCGAAGCTATTTGACGATATTAACTAGGCTTTGAAAATAAATAATCGCTGTCGGCGTCATTATCTAAAATCTAATAACGAATGGCCGTAATATAGTACATCTCCAGAGAAATTTTAAATAAAAATTAAAATACTTCTGATATAAATTCTGATTACAAATTTGTGCTGAATCGAAATATTAATACTTGGCCCATCTTTTGAAAACAAACCTGAAGACAATCGCTTGGAAACTAATAAAATTCGAACCGAGCATCTTTTGTATTGGAGTTCCGACGAAGAGGCAGATCCGAAGCCGTTATACGCCGCAAACGCCGTCATCAGAAATTGGAGGACCCGTACTTTGTATTTTCCCGATCACATCGCTTTTATTCTGGATAACTGCAGAATTCGATGGAAAACAGGTTCACTTCAACCATTAGCCTACAATAAAGTCCTAAAGTTAATATTATTTATTCAAATCATACTTTTTAATACAATAAAATCCAGAATTTTACTTTTATACACATCGTTGACTTTCTCATAATAGTAAAACTATATAAATAATTTAAACATTGTGGTACTTACCTGAATTGTTGTGTTTTCTATTTGTATTCAATATTAGACCATATTTCATTACTAAGCATAATCTATTTGTATTATACACACGTGCATTATTTGTAAACTATTTTATTTGTCGCTAGGCACATTAATTTGTTCAAAGTTACAGATTCCTTATTTACTTCAATAAATTATTTATTCTTATTTCATAACTCACTCTTTTATTTGCTAGTGTTTAGTTGTAGAGTTTTAAATATTAGATTTATCTATTAAAATATCTTACTTAGGGATAAAACATACACATAAATTATCGACGAAGATGCTGAAGAGTCTAATTTTGCTAATTTCATGCTCACGACTGCTAGTTGGATTATTAAGAGAGAACATAGATAGCGTTGATCTAATTTTACATTTTCATATTAAAGGCGCCCAATTTATAAATTCAAATCTATTAACTTAACTTTCTTAACTTATTTATTTATAATCTACATAAATTATTCTTTTATTCAAATTTAGATCATCCGCTTCTTATCGTTTGACGAACCAACGTGGTGGTTTTTAATATTTCACCATCACAGCCTCTTTTCATTTTGACATACCTAAGTGTGGCTACTCTTTATTTGGAGACAACGTACATCTCTTCAATATATATATATATATATTAATACGGAGCTGGCGAAGGGATAAATTGCCCTTATGATAAATTCAAAATCAAATAATAAAATATAGCGGAGCTGGAATGTTAAGTTTTTTTTTTCTTGGGTTCGTCTAATTTGTAAAAGCCAGTTGTAACAAGCCCTACGTTGGGTTGAGCCAATTAATACGGAGCTACTCGCTTTGTATACAATTATTACACAATATGTTAAAAAGCTGAATTGACCTTATAGATAAATACAAAGCCAAGTAATTCAAATACTGTGAATTATGCCTAATAATTGTATTTTTAATTGCCCCAAGTTGGGCTGGCCAATTAATACAATTCGACAGGGTTATTATATATACGCAATGTGTATATATAACAGTTAAAGTAATAATTAATTTCTTTAAAATAAATAAATTAATTCAATAGAGGGCGTATAGTTTTATTACACAGCTGACATCGGTGATATATTGTAGCATGTAAAGATGATAATGTAAACAAATTGTACTTAGCTTTGGTGGGCCTCTTTTAAAGTGCTAAACTTATCTTAAAATACATTGTGAGTGCCTTTGTTAATATGCCGACTAGCTCATTTGTCAAGATAATAAGTTTTATATGGGTGCGGGTTCAGTATTTGGAGAAAATAACGGTTTTATAAACAAGTAAATTCAAGTGTAAAACTCTGGATGTAATAACAAGAATAAAACAAGAAGGTGAATGTTAAATATCACAAGTTTAATCTGTTACTCAATGAATTAAGGTAAGTTATATAACAATTTGCATAACATAAAAATATGAAGAGTCACGTGGTTTGATATAGATATTAAGTAGGGTTAAATTCAATAACAAAATTGTTGTGACTAAAGTAATTATTTTCTATATAACTAAATTCAAATTTAAAAAGAACTGTAATTTTCTGTTATACTGTATATGGATAATTAGATAATATTTCTAAGAATTTAATTGAAATATGAACGATTAGTTTGACTAATTAAAAATAACAATTTTATGTTTTTAGAGATTAATAAATATATACTAAAATTTACGTCGGTGGTGTTTTCTGGATCGTAGAAGGACAGTGGAGACTTGAAATGCAGGATTACGGGCTCAGGTATCGCGAAAAGCTTGTAAAAATTTCAAAATTTGGCTTGGCGTCCCTTTGAAATAGATGTTTTCGTTTCTGCGCTTAGCTTGTTCAGGATGCGGGAATACTTGTAAAAATTATACTTGGTGGATCAGGAGCTTGTTGGAAATCTTTTTGGTGAGGTTTTTCTTTTTAATTTTGATTTTTAACACTTAATTTCTTCAAAAACTTTTTATAAAAATACGACGCGTTCTACCATTTTATAATTATCAAGCTAACTCTTTTTTGTTTTTTCTCAATCTCTGGGCGTCTTATTTAGAATGTTAGTTTACATCTATTTAATCTCGTTAATTAATCAAATCAATTTAAAATGAATTACAAATACCAATCGTTTTATCATTTCGCATAAATTATTCTATGAATTTTACAATAAATATAAATGTGTTTTTAATGTTGAAATCTGTGCTAAAATGCCTGTTTACATGTGGGATAATTCCCTCTTCGTTTAATTCAAAATTACGTACAGTTCTGTTCATAATTGATGACATATAATTCCAATCAATTAAGTTAAATATCTTCGGTGGGATAAAAAAAAAGTAAAAGAAAATGACTATGGTGAATGAAAACATGAAATTCAATAGAAATGAGAAACAAATTTGATAAATTAAAAACGCGGTATTAACTTTATTGATATGGCATGAGAAAATTGCAGTTCTAACTATTACTAACTCTTAATATTAACAAATTTAAACTTTACACAGTATTTCTGTTCTAGGGCTCTCCAGTACATAGGTATGCCCTATCACAATATATATATATATATATATATATATGTGTATGTATATATATGTGTGTGTGTATATAGTATATAGTATAACTTAAAAGAATTCATTCTTGTGAATTAAAGTATTTTTCTTACTTGTATTTAAGGCAAATTTATTCTCTCATATTTTGGAAATTAAAATCTAAATTTTGTAGCATATTCCGATATCGATATATTTTATAGTAATTTCTTCTGCGGTCACAATTGCTTTTGCCATGTCGTACGTGGACAACAGATATTTTTTTGCATACATGCAGGTGTCGATAAATGACGACGCACTTTTATAATTTCCTAATTTCGAATTTAGAATTTAAATCATTTATATTTGTATATTTCTAATGGTACCTTTAGAAAAAAATCTACGGGAATAACTATGTAATTAACTTAAGTAATTATTTTCCATTTTCTATTAACAGTATTATTACGTTAAACTTTTGAGATATTATGTTTACCGTACTGTGTTCACCTTCTTGCGATATCTAGTTTTGGATTTTATATAGAGTTATATATTTTTTTTTTACCTTAATATACAGTCGGTATAATTATACAGGGTGAAGATTTCAATTGATTAATATTTCTTTATATAATTTTAGTCAATGCTTAAATATAATACATCCATTTACTTAATTATATTATAATCATTTATTTTCTTTTGATCGTGAATATACAAATTATTTGTTCATAAGTTCTTTTCTTTGCCTTGGCACTCCCCGTAGCAATTTCCTTTTCAGGTATCCTAGGCAGCAATTTTGGAGTTAGTCCGTAGGTACTTAGTAAGTCTAGATATATAGCGTGAGTTTGAGTAGTTTGTATGTGCATGCGCCGAAGATCGCGCAATATCTTTTCTCAGTTTTCAGTTTGAGCTTCCGTAAGCAAAACTGAGTGGCGCTACCTTCTAACTTTTATTTTAGTCACCCACACCCGTCTCCGCTGACTAAGGGCATATTTAATAAATAGAAGCGGTCATACTTTGTGCGATACAACTAAAGTTTTAGTTTTGATCTCGACCATGTTCAGACGCCTTCGCTGCGCCAGCTTCGCGAGTAGGTAGCATTATTAATAATTACTATATACAACGAAGTAATAAATTTCTTTCCTAAAAGAGGTAAGACATGGTAAGAGGCAACGCAACTGCTCAGAGATAGAAAGATAGAAGAGAGTGGAAGAACTTCATTAAGAAATAAGCACCACAATCTCCTCGTTCCTCATGGTAACAAAAACAGGATTAAGAAAATATTATATCTTGTTTCTGTACTATTAATATACTAATACGGTCAAGTGGAGGGTGCATTTATCTTGCGCGTTCGTGGTCTTAATAACACGGCGCTAAGTTACATATCCGAGCAATGGTATCAATCAAGCGTTTACCTCTGGTTTCTTAAAGAATCTAGGTTATTGCTAAACTTAGTGGAAGATCTTTCTACATAATAAGTATACCATGTTATATTCTAAACGCAAATTTTACTATGGCGGATTTACAAGTATATATAAGGTCTCCAACTGTATAAAATAGGAATAAGAATAGACACAATAACGAAACTAGTCTCAAAATGAAGTAAATTTATTTTGTTGCCAATTACATAATTATTTTTTCACTTAATCATCATTGAGTGCAACACATTTCTCCAAACGCTGAATCTATTTCTTCACTTCGTTCATGAAAAAATTTTCTTGTTTAATATTGATTTAATTGAGGACAGCAGCCTGAACTTTAGTGTTAGATGAAAATTTTTGATCTTTATACAGACGGTGCGAAGCAGCCTCGAATTTCAGGCTCGTCACTGTCATTATCGTTTCGTTGCTGTAATGTGATCTTGGGTTATCCTGTTGCAAGAAAGAACTCGTTCTTTTCGGTTTTACTCTACGGATACGATTCTTTAGTGACGTACAGTTTGGTAGTATCTTATTGACTTAATAGTTGATCCCTTCAGCAGATATTTGGTATAAATGGCCCCTTTAAACCACAGAAAATAGTGAGCATAACTTTCTGCGTTGATAGAACCCTTTCGAATTTTTGTATATGTGGAGAATCAGGATGACTATATTCTATTGACTATTGACTGCCCCTTGTTTTTGGGGTTATAACGATTAACCCAAGATTCGTCTCGAGTGGTGATGTTCATGAGAAAATCATCTTCTTCACGTCGATACTGGTTAAGAAGTTTTTGACATGACATCAACGTCTGAACAGTGTACTGGACTCTTTCTTGATTAATACCTAATTGAAACAGACATGTAATATACATATCTGTAACTGTACACATGGACAATACACCTCGTATTTTACAGCACTTACTTCTGCTTAAGACACGTGTTTCTGCCATCTATAGGCGTCATCAGTCAAGCTAGTGAAGCAATGTAATACAAATAATACAAATCTATTAAAAAAAAACAGTTTTGTATCTGTATATACATTTAAGATTAAATCGCCCACAAGACGTAGCAAATTTCGTCCTATCAGGTAGCACTATATAATAAGTGACATCTGACGGACGAAAAGACTATGCCGAAAAAGGCAACCCTTCCCTCGACCAGCAAAGCCGGTACATAAGAGAAGAAAATACGTATATAGGTGTAGTCCATTAACACGATGCCAGATGGCAGCAAATATACAAAAAAGGTTCAAGTATATCAATACGTTATGCACGTATTACGCATTTGTTACAAATGAAACAGACATGTAATATACACATCTGTAGCTGTACACATTTGTAACAAATGCGTAATACGTGCATAACGTATTGATATACTTGAACCTTTTTTGGATATTTGCTGCCATCTGGCATCGTGTTAATGGACTACACCTATATACGTATTTTCTTCTCTTATGTACCGGCTTTGCCGGCCGAGGGAAGGGTTGCCTTTTTCGGCATAGTCTCTTTCGTCCGTCAGATGTCACTTATTATATAGTGCTACCTGATAGGACGAAATTTGCTATGTCTTGTGGGCGATTTAAGTTTAAATGTATATACAGATACAAAACTGTTTTTTTAAATAGATTTGTATTTGTATTTGTATTATATTGCTTCACTAGCTTGGCTGATGACGCCTATAGATTGCAGAAACACGTGTCTTAAGCAGAAGTAAGTGCTGTAAAATACGAGGTGTATTGTCCATGTGTACAGTAACAGATGTGTACATTACATGTCTGTTTCATTTGTAACAAATGCGTAATACGTGCATAACGTATTGATATACTTGAACCTTTTTTTGAATGCCTAATTGCCCAGTAATTTGTTTTTGCGTAATACGTTTTACGTCTTTGATTCTGCTCATGCGTCGACTTGATCGGTTTTTGTTACACACCTTCATTTCGGCTCTATGGCAGAGTTTGCACGTCACTGCCGAATATTCTTCACATACATAAACATCTTTCAAACGCCTGGAAATTTCGATGGCCGCGCACCTTCCAGCGTTAGAAATTTCATCAAGAATTCTATCAGAAATCGAATATATGATAAATGCCACTGTTACTCAACGATGGTACACGGGAAAATGAAACGCTGCATACTAAGACGAGATACTCGAAAAATTACAGTTTGCAGCTAGGACTTGTTTATATCCCTACTACTAACACAATGTCGTTGTCGGAGACCTTATATATCAATTTGCCCTCGTAATACGAGTACAGATAAATTTAATTATTATATTGAATTATTTATTTTATTTTGCTGCTATATTTTCTAATTTATTAAGACTAATATATTTTTTCTATTTTGCGTTCGAAATGAACTCATTATGAAACCCAAAACAGTATCGAAATTAGCTTCATTTCGATACGCTTTTTTCATTTTTCAATGTTGGCGTTGTTCGAACACAGAAATAAATATCATTGCTGTCATTTGATTTTAAGAATTTAAGTACATTTGACAGACATGATATATGTTCGTACTCTACACAAACAACGTATATTGTATACAATTAACAACAAAATATATTAGTTTCTAAGTCACTCATGTTTGTATTTTTAAATATAATATCAAGTAATGTTAACGAAAATTAATAAATAATATGTAATATAATATACTTCGCGGATAGCAAGATTTAAATTTGACAATGTCAAGTATCAATGTGACCAACTGCATGCTTTATATAAAAATTAAACTCTGAACTTCCATACAAAATAATACAAATCTGTATAAAAACAAATTTGTATCTGTATATGCATGGACACACAGTACGTATTTACCAGCTTTTGCTTCAACTACCAGACGCATGCGTTTCTGTGTAACCACTTTGTCAATGATAGATTTACGAAGCAAAAGACTGTATAGTACACTTGCGGTCATGTAGTAAGTTTTGTCCTATCCGAAGACAACAGATTACCTCTTGCCATCTGACGGACAAAACCGACCACGCCGGTGCAAAGTGTTCTTCTCGAATAGCGATGCTATTACTGATAAAGAAGAAAAAATACGCATATTACTGTGAGTCCATTAACTCGTCGCCAGGTGGCGTAGTATAGCAAAAAATAGATTGCATGTCGATGCGATAATTCACATCAAGCTTTGATACGACGAGTTAATGGACTCACAGTAATATGCGTATTTTTTCTTCTTTATCAGTAATAGCATCGCTATTCGAGAAGAACACTTTGCACCGGCGTGGTCGGTTTTGTCCGTCAGATGGCAAGAGGTAAATCTGTTGTCTTCGGATAGGACAAAACTTACTACATGACCGCAAGTGTACTATACAGTCTTTTGCTTCGTAAATCTATCATTGACAAAGTGGTTACACAGAAACGCATGCGTCTGGTAGTTGAAGCAAAAGCTGGTAAATACGTACTGTGTGTCCATGCATATACAGATACAAATTTGTTTTTATACAGATTTGAATTATTTTGTATCAAAGCTTGATGTGAATTATCGCATCGACATGCAATCTATTTTTTGCTATACTACGCCACCTGGCGACGAGTTAATGGACTCACAGTAATATGCGTATTTTTTCTTCTTTATCAGTAATAGCATCGCTATTCGAGAAGAACACTTTGCACCGGCGTGGTCGGTTTTGTCCGTCAGATGGCAAGAGGTAATCTGTTGTCTTCGGATAGGACAAAACTTACTACATGACCGCAAGTGTACTATACAGTCTTTTGCTTCGTAAATCTATCATTGACAAAGTGGTTACACAGAAACGCATGCGTCTGGTAGTTGAAGCAAAAGCTGGTAAATACGTACTGTGTGTCCATGCATATACAGATACAAATTTGTTTTTATACAGATTTGTATTATTTTGTATCAAAGCTTGATGTGAATTATCGCATCGACATGCAATCTATTTTTTGTCTGAACTTCCAAATTAAATAATTCTAATTTATTAATGTAAAAAATGCAAAATAGAAAAAATAGTATAAAAAACTCGTTTCATAAGGCCTTTTGCCGCACTCGTTCTTTAGAAAACTCACCGCTATCGCGGTTCGTTTTCTAAACTGATCTCGTGCGGCAAAATGGCGCTTTATGAAACTTGTTTTTTAATATACTATTCTTGTCAGGATTAGTATAAGAATTTATACACTTTCTGCCCCAAACATAATCGAAGTGGCTCTTAACAGATTAAGTGGCGTCATCTGTTGGTTCGAAATTGATTTATGATGTGCCGACCTTCCTAAAAATTCAAGTCATTTCGTTCACTAGAAACCAAGGCACAGCGAAGTACTTTGAACAGTAGTTATACCTCAGCCGAAAAATAAATAAAGAGTTAGATTAGATTAGCTGAGGTGACCGCTGAGCCTTTTGTACTGCAACCTTTCTAGATCTATTGTGCCTCTCGTGCCTCTCCAGAGTACTTACTCTAGCCCTTTTCTTTTAATTAAGTTTAGCAGCTTGGAGAGACGTTTTTTTTAATGTAGTTCCGGTTTAAGATATTGATCTTGCATTTGTAAAAATTGCGTTTTTATCAAACCTTCGCATTGGCATAGTATATGAATCGTGCATGAATTTGTTCTGTCAAGTCTATATTATTCAATATGTTTGTTGAGCTTGCAGTACCCTGTTAATAGGACTACTATTATATCAAACTTTCTGTACCTATGCAGCATGCTCGTTGTAAACTTAGGCGAATGATCCCTAAGGAACTAGCCTGTCTTTGACCTGAAGTGTTCTTCCACCTTTCCCTAGATCTATTTTTAGCCCACTTCTTCGTAGCTGTTTTGACATTTTTTTTTTCTAATGCCAAAGTAATAACGAGCTAACAATAATTCCTGTCCAGTAACAGTAGTTACACCTCAGTCGAAAAATGAATAAAGAGTTCGAATTCAACATTAATTTCTGTTAACTACGGTAAAACTATGGAGATGTTCCTAATGCTTGAAATCGCTTATAAGGGTTTTTTTATATCAAGCGCAAGTTTTTGAAGAGCAAAAACGTTTCAGATAATTCAAAGAGGATGTTGATGATTATAAATGTTCAGAATAATCAATTAAAACGACCAGCGAAAAAAATGTTTAAAAAGTGTACAATTTTGTGAAGTCAGATTTAAGGAAAGAGAAGTTGGCATATCTAACTAAAAAATTTAGTTTTAGGAGAACTAATTCAGAGTTTGTTCTACATTGATTGGCAAATGACCAGAAATTGTATGGAATTGGCCATTGCAAAAGGGACATTAGGGAAGCTCGAACAGACGAAAAAGACTGGTGTTCTTAATACGATACAGAGACCAATTGTCGAAGTCAAAAGTCAAAAATAAAAATTGCTTATTTTATTATGATTCCAAAAGTATTATTCATAAAAATTCTGTTCCAAGTAGTACAACGGTTAATGTTGAATACTATCTTAGTGTATTAAAATGTTTGGTAGGCCATATTTGTCGTACTCGTCCTGAATATTTAAAACCAGGGACTTGACGATTGCTACTGACTTTTTTTATAACCACCCCCTATGTATTTACTCAATTTGATTACGTGCGATCATTTCTTTTTTCCTAAAAATAGCTATGTTTGGCTATTTTGCCAATCTGGTTATTTTTGGCAGGGAATATGTAAATACCGTATTTGGTGTTGCTTGTAGTATTAAAAATTGTTACAAATGCATTCTATCGCATACGACAAAGTGTATAATCGATATATAATTTACTAAATAAAACACTTGGTATATTTGTTTCACAAAATGTATTTAAAATATCTCTGACATATGTTTCGACTTATTCAGTCATTCTCGAAGAGTCATGTAAACTAAATGAAAAGTGTAATCCTACCAATATTTATGAGTTATTTTTTAAAAGGTTTATTACAGCATCGATTGTGGGGGTATTTGAAAAATCCAACTGCGTGTTTGTGACCTGTCTGTTGAGATTTATGGCTTTTTTAATTTCTAAAATTTCTAAGCAGTTAAGCCTTTTACCCTTATTACAAGAGTGTAAAAGTTTGAAATTATTAGCATTAAACAGATGAGAATTTTGAATACAGTGTTCCGCGAATCCCGTAACCATATTGCCATGTAGAATAGAACTTCTATGTTCCTTTATACGTTCTTTTATAGAGCGTCCTGATTGGCCAATGTATACCGCGTCACAATCACTGCAAGTTAATTCATACACCCCTGACTTATCACGCAATTCTGTTTTTTCTTTATTGTTAACTAGAATATTTCCTAACTTGCATTTATTTACTAGGATGACATTTAAACCTAATTTATTAAGTTTATTAGAAACTTTATTGATAACCCCAGGTATATAGTTTAGGGTGTGAAACACTTTGTTGGTTTTTGTATATGTATGTCCGGAGTAAAAATTTTTTCGTAAGGATAGCGCGTTGTTTTTTGTAAATCATTTTGTCTAAGAATTCTGTTTTGTACCCGTTGTTTCTAGCTATAGTTTTTATGGTATATACTTCTTTTTCGAAGTTATTATTATTTAGAGGGAAATTAATCAGTCTGTGTATGAAATAAATAATAAGAACTTCGAAAAAGAAGTAAATAACATAAAAACTATAGCTAGAAACAACGGGTACAAAACAGAATTCTTAGACAAAATGATTTACAAAAAACAACGCGCTATCCTTACGAAAAATTTTTACTCCGGACATACATATACAAAAACTAACAAAGTGTTTCACACCCTAAACTATATACCTGGGGTTAGCAATAAAGTTTCTAATAAACTTAATAAATTAGGTTTAAATGTCATCCTAGTAAATAAATGAAATTTAGGAAATATTCTAGTTAACAATAAAGGAAAAACAGAATTGCGAGATAAGTCAGGGGTGTATGAATTAACTTGCAGTGATTGTGACGCGGTATACATTGGCCAATCAGGACGCTCTATAAAAGAACGTATAAAAGAACATAGAAGATCTATTCTACATGGCAATATGGTTACGGGATTCGCGGAACACTGTATTCAAAATTCTCATCTGTTTAATGCTAATAATTTCAAACTTTTACACTCTTGTAATAAGGGTAAAAGGCTTGACTTCTTAGAAATTTTAGAAATTAAAAAAGCCATAAATCTCAACAGACAGGTCACAAACACGCCGTTGGATTTTTCAAATACCCCCACAATCGATGCTGTAGTAAACCTTTTAAAAAATAACTCATAAATATTGGTAGGAGTACACTTTTCATTTAGTTTACATGACTCTTCGAGAATGACTGAATAAGTCGAAACATATGTCAGAGATATTTTAAATACATTTTGTGAAACAAATATACCAAGTGTTTTATTTAGTAAATTATTAATAATGTTTCACCAAGAGCCAACCGTGAATTCTATACATTATAATCGATATATGTTTGAGTTTCATAAGTTCTTATTTATTTTATATGTTGAAAGCAGTATTAATTTATTTCTTTGGAATAAAATACGAATAAAAAAACGACAGAAGTAGAAATTCTTGATCAATCAGTCAAAAGAGTTTGCTTTAATAAAATATTTATAATGAATTTGAAAGTATTTCGTGTCGTACTTTTCCTTTTTAAAAGAATTTCCAGAAGTGTTTAAATCTTTATAAGATGAAAAGAGTCACTGTGTAGACTTACGTGAAATGATACTCTGAAAATAGACATTCGGTAATCTGTAGGACGGTGTACCTTCCTCTGTCTTGCACTCGTGCCCGGATCTCAGCAATTACCCAATAATCCGACGCCCGCTAAGAGATCCGCCCTCGTCAAATATTAAAACACGTCTCCCTCTCGCTCGTCTTGCTTCGCACCCGCTCGCCGGAAACAATTCTTTTATGTTTCTCGGGATTGTGCGCGTAATCCAAATTAAAGCCTCTCTTCTTTACCGACGTCGATGTGCCGCGATGAAACACTTTTTCCCAGACGAATGATTGCCACTAGGAGGACAACTACGATGATGACGCGCTGTTGTAAATCTCAAATTCGTCAGTATAATCTTCTTTGGGTGGAATATTGAAGAGATGAGGCGAACCGAATACGAGTGGGAATAATCGCAGCGGTAGTGGTGGTGGAAGGAATGAAAATGTTATCTTGTTAGCGCAAGAACAGAACATTTAACGTGTGTTCTTTAATATTCATTCAGTTGTAATAAATCTCACGAACTCGATATAAGTAAGTTGTATCTCTTTTAACTTGACTTCTTTCGAAATAACCGTTCTAATAGAACATTTAAAAACATAATTACGTATTCAATTCTGATCATTTTACCAATATTAAGTAGTTTTCGAATATTGTTGCTTGCGTAGTTCGTAACGCTGGTAATGTCATATTTTTCGCTTCAATAGTAGCAAAAAATAACCAGTTTCACATGACGAAGTACTATATTCTGTAATTTTAAAGTCATTAAATAAATTATTTTCTGCATTGTTATTTTTGGCAAAAAGAGAAGATAATTTGAACCGGTGAATGGTATCGTATGGCTAAGCCTATTATTTTAAATAAAACATTAATAAGAAAATACAATACAATAATTTTTGTTGAACAATACATGTTTATGTATTAAATAATCTCATAAGGGAAACATTAAAACAAGCGGTTGTAATGATCTTATTAGGTTTGCGTGAAAATTTGAATTTGATGGGTAAAATTAGGAATTATAAGATCAGTATAAAAGGCTTTACGATTTTCAATATAAAACAAAAATTATAATAACAATTAAAAACTAAAAAAATTATTATGGAAGCCGTTGCTTCATGGTAACATCATATTGGTACGCGAAAGAATTATTACTTTGTTATTTATCATTTTATTATGTGTTTTTGTTACAATGTCCTGGCGGATGTTGTATACCGGTATATATCCGTAGCGGTATCGCTGTTTTATAAGCATGCATGACTCGCTCAGCGGAAATAAAAGAATTTTGGTGTGTGACCTCGAATACACTATCGTCTAGTATCTCGGTCAGTCCACTTGCTTTTGCTTGTGTGCTGCTGGTTGAATTTTTTATAGAGAAAATTTACACTGAAATAGGTAGCTTATATGGCGGCATACAGAGTCTGATGTACCCCAATATTACGTTTGGGTAGACGTTATTGACTTAAGATTTATG
Source organism: Melolontha melolontha (assembly GCA_935421215.2). Taxonomy (NCBI): domain Eukaryota; kingdom Metazoa; phylum Arthropoda; class Insecta; order Coleoptera; family Scarabaeidae; genus Melolontha; species Melolontha melolontha. The sequence goes on from OW285240.1 coordinate 52,896,391, forward strand.
AACCCCTTCGAACGGCTGTGAGTAATTAATTTTCCCGCTAACTTTCCTTGCGATATTTGTTTGAGACCCAACCTTCATGTTTCGCTATTTTAATGTATAAATTACCGTCTCTAGTTTTTTTGTTCGAGTTGTATAACTGAATGGCTGCTGAAATTTGCTGTATGAGGTTTTAAATCAACGGAAGTGGAATATTTATTGAAGAAGTCGACTCAGACCACGTGTACCGGATATCGCTTCGATGACCACGTGTGAAACGGAAACTACGCCATTGCAGCAGATGATCCTTGAGCCATTTCAGCAAGCTGTAAGGTAGATTTATAGTTAATTACGTCGTTTCATCTGAATAATTATCATTCCAAAACTTGCTTCGTGCTCTAAAAAAATTAGCGACACGAAATACTAAGAATCATTAATTTATTCTGTCGCTTGTCTTAAGCATCTAGTAATCTCTTAAGTTAACCCACATTAAATTATACCTTCTGTGCCTTAGACATTTATTAACTTCTTTGATCGATTATCATCATCATTTATTAAATCGATTGTACTATGTACACTATAATTGATATATTTTCAACTTCTTTATTGTTGCCACTAGCGTTCCACAAAGATCTAAACTGGGCTCGATAGTTTTGAATGTGTATATATTATTAATATATTGTATATATATATATATATATATATATATATATATATATATATATATATATTAATATGAATCTGCGAGGGGGCTAAGTAAATAAAATAGAAAGAAATGACACAATACAGTGAAGCTGTAATGTAAAATCAAGTTAAATAATAAAATATATTGAATTGTGCCCAATACTGTATTTATAATTGCCCCTAAGTTAGGCTGACAAATAATATGTTGCTAACAGCTGGTACAAATTTATATGCTAATGAATATTACGTTAAATATAAATGACAGGTTGTAAATTAATTGATTAAGTGAATTAAAAGTAATTCACAGATATACAAGAGTAGTACTTTCAAAATACGTCGACTTCTTCGTTGAATTTCTACCAAGGTGCCGCCAACTATCCTTTGTTTATAATGCTGGCTTCTCATTCGTTCTTGTTATATGTATTTATTTAAGCTCGTTGTAATTTTATGCAAAAGGTAATAAATTATACACACTAATCGTTATGATATTTTACAAAATTATAAATTTAATTTTTAATATATAAATTATTATATTTTGAATGTTCAATGTTTCATATTTATGCTAGTTTCTAATGGGGATATTTCCCGCTGAATTATATTCAACTTAGTACAGTTTTACCTAAAGTGTGTGTGCTATTTATTATCAATCAATTAAGTTAAAAATCTTCGGTATAATAAACTATAGATGAAAAATGACTAAGGAAAATGAGTACATGAAAATAAATAAATATAAGATATAACTTTAAGTAATTAAAACGCGAAATTAACTTTATTGACATGACAGGTGAAAAGTGCAGTTCGAAGTATTTCTTAATTTCTAATATTAACATACTAACGTTAACGGTCTGTATTTAATGAATCCCAGGAATTCTTATGTGTAGGCTTGACCTACCATAATATATATATATATATATATATAGGTAAACTTAATTAGTCGGCGATTAAAGGTCTGGTTATTACTTCAAATATTTAAAATAATCCTACATGTTTCGGCAATGATGCCTTTGTCAAGGATATAAAAAATATAAAATCATTTTATATTTTTTATATCCTTGACAATGGCATCATTGCCGAAACATGTAGGATTATTTTAAATATATACACTTTGAAGTAATAACCAGACCTTTAATCGCCGACTAATTAAGTTTACCTTATCATACCAAGGTCACGAAAATACTATATATATATATATATATATATATATATATATATATATTATTAATATATATATATATTTAGTGTTTATAAGAATTTAGAAGTTTATAAGAAAGATTTAAAGGTCACAAATACGCAAAAAATCAAACTGCTTTAAAAAAACACCGATTGACACTAAAACATCATTTTGATTTTGATAACATCAAAGTAATAACACAGAAAAAGAATACAAAAGCTAGGGAGGTCTTAGAAATGATACACATTTTCAAAAACAGCAGAGCAATCAACGACAGAAACGAAATTGATGGACTTTCTAAACTCTATTACCCACTCATTAAACAATAGATAAAATCAACCCCCCCCCCACACACAAACACAAACCCAAAAAAAACTTTTTATCAGTTCCCATTTGTAAATACTTTTACTACATACCCCTAAACACGGTCCTGACCGATTTACTAAATTCCAAATAGAACAGAAATAAACCTCTCTCAACAAAACCACATACACTTACAATATTCCAACCAGTGCGATCGGTTCGTTATAAAACAAGGTCTCGGATGTCCCCAAAAACACATGTTCACAGAATGCGTGCTTTTGAAAACCAAAAAAAAACGGTGAGTTTTATTATCATTCATTGTTCATTCATTTTTTATTTCTGTAATTTTCTTTCTTTCTGTAATTGTAGTTTAATTCAAATTTTCAATTCATTTATACAGATTTAACCACTTTAATTTTTCCTCACTCATTATTAATCTAAGTTTAAATTTTAACTTTAATTGTTAATATAATTGGTAATTCAGTCTTTAATCCAATTTTAATTCTAATGGTTAATTTAACTGTTAATTCAGTCTCACAAAAGCAAACACAGCTCTCACGTTTTCATTGTAGTAATTCTTGTTTCTAGTTACCTTACTGTATTGTATTTTAATTCAAATCTTCAATTCATTTATACAGATGTAATCACTTTAATTGTCCTTACTCATTATTAATCTAATTTTAAATTTTAACTTTAATTGTTAATCTAATTGGTAATTCAGTCTTTAATCTAAGTTTAATTTTAATTGTTAATTTAATTGTTAATTAAATCTCACAAAAGCAAACACAGTTCTCATGTTTTCATTGTATTAATTCTTGTTTCTAGTTACTTGAAAAAGACTGAATAATAATAAAAGTCGAAACGTCGTAGAATAAAACAACAAAATTCATTAAAAGGTCGCTAAACCAATAAAAAGTCTATTATTTTTAATATATATATATATATATTGATATGATACGGAGAGGCTGAGCAGAGAAAAGCCTCACGTTCTGGTGACAATAATGTAATAACATAAAATATGAGAAGTTAATATATTTATTAAGCCTGAAAACTACTCAATCTCTAGGGTCTCGAAGTAAGTTCTCGATACACAGACAAACACTTACAAATACATGAAATAAAACGAAAAAGTCAAATTTATGTATAAAAATATATTTATATAGTATTATACCGATTATCACAAGATACAAAAAACATTTAGTGAGACATTTAGAATTCAAAATAAAGTTCGTGATATAATACGATTTTATGCAATCCGTCGTTCAACAAAATGAAATGGGTTGCCCATTCAAATACTAGACAACCTAAACGTATGTCAAGATCTAAATTAAACAAGTTTCAAGATTTTTTAAAAATAACTACCAAATCTGACATTTAAAAGCAATGTGATATGACATTTGAGATAACGTGAGTAAATGATATGTAGATATGTGACTGCCAGTAATGGTATATCTTTTATACACATATAGGTTACAATTTTTCACTTAAATATCTGATGGATACATTAAATTTTGAAGATCACAAATTCTTCATGTTCTTTGGACGTAGTACGCAAGAAAAAATATCCAACAGGAACATCAAGGTTAGTTGTCAGTTGCTTGACTTAAATTGCTGGTTAATATCCTAGTCGCTGAGAAGCATATGATCCTATTTTGCAGGGTATACCACAAGGTTAAGTTCAATGTAGAATCTTGATGAGGTGTTCTTATTTCAAAATACTCCAACAAGGCATCCAGAATCTTCCTTATGAGCGTTGCATTAACGTAAAATAATTCTTCCGTAGTCGCATATATCTATATTCTTCTTATATGGAAAATAATATCCAATGAATTTTATTATACTGCTTCTTCGTGATTAATATATGCCCATAAACATTTAATATGTTGAATATTATTGGAATATTAATAAAAATGACTATATTTATAAAATGCAGGCGAAAATCTTACCAATCAATCAAAATAATAATAATCAATAATCTTGTTTTTCGTCGTCAAGACTCCCATAAGAAATTTTGTAATAGCATAAATCAAATATTCTAAGAAAATTGTACAATGGTTTCTAAAATAATATAAAAGATAAAATAATAATAAAATTCACCCACGTAATCTCAATTACAAATAATGAAAATGAAGTTCACAGAAGCCAAATAAATAACAAAATTTACAGATATATGTTCAAAAGTAAGATAAAACATAGTTGTTTTTTTTTAAAATCTAAAGTCCTCGCGAAAATAAGTTAAAGTAAGGTAAAGCAATATTCTAGATATAACATTCTTGAAACCGATATCTTATTAGTAAAAGAATTAATTAAAGAAGAAAGTTGACTCATATCAATATATATATATATATATATATATATATATATATATATATATATATATATATATATATATATATATATAATAACTTCGTGACCTTGGTATGATATGGTAAACCTAATCAGTAGGCGATTAAAGGTCTGTATATTACTTTAAAATATATGTATTTAAAAAACTCTACATGTTTCGACAGTACGCCTTTATCAAGAGAATACAAAATATAAAATCTAAATAATTTAATATTTTGTATTCTCTTGATAAAGGCGTACTGTCGAAACATGTAGAGTTTTTTAAATACATATATTTTGAAGTAATATACAGACCTTTAATCGCCTACTGATTAGGTTTACCATATATATATATATATATATATATTATATATTAATGATCTGTTGATGTTTCGGGATTGTAGAGCTCGTGCCTATACAGACGATTTAAATATATTCAACAGCATTGTTCCTCATTCAGATTGTTTAAATTTGCAAAAATATCTTACACAAATTCAGGAATGGTGTGTAAATAATCAAGTGTGGTTAAATGTGCTATTCTTTCATTCTCTAAATGTTTCAATATTATTTCTTTTAATGATGAAATTTCTTAGGACCGGATATCTATGATATCCCAATTTCGGCATATTGGGGCGCTCTTTGTTTTTCAGTTGTTCTTTAGTCCACATATTTTCAGCATTTGTTCCCATTCAGGTTCTAGGTTTTCTCATACGGTCTTGTGGCAGATTTGGAAATACATACACATTAGCGATTTTGTTCTATTCTTTTCTTCGAACTAAGCTAGAGTATACGCTTGTGGTTTTGTATCCTTATTATTATTATCCTTATCCTTATTATTATTATAGTATTTAGAACTGTTAGTCGAAAGTTTTAAAAAGCGTTTCTTAAAGTTTCTATACTGTAAATTGCATGCCGTATATCGACATTATGGCACAGACTACGAGAGTTTATTGAATAGGCACAATTTCATTTTCCTAAACCAAAGAAGAGAAGACGCACGAGGCAAGTTTCTAATAAAACTCGTTAATAATGAAGTTGATTCACCGTATTTGCCCCGACAAATCAATTTTCTGGTGATTAATATATGACATTATCATCATCGAATACATTCTATATACCTAAAGAGCGTACGAATGTACTCAAGAAAGTGCCATTAATGAGATTTTTAATTTCTCAACCTTAGTTAATTGAGGTCTTCTTATGTACGATGGGCTCTTTGAGTAGGATGCGACTTGGTACTGTTCTGCTGGAAAAGTACACGATTTATCTCGATGCGGAATATCTTCTTTATAATATTGTGTATAGTTGTATATTCTAATTGTTGATAGGAGGGACTCAAGCACAACTGCCTTACCAAGACAGTATTCACAACTGCTGGAATCCTACATATCAGATCGAGTCTTCAGAATAACGCAACAGAAAGCTTATTCTGAATTAAGAGAAATCAGAGCAGGCATATCACAGGGAAGTGTAATGAGCTCGGTCCTGTATTTGCTTTGCACGGGTGACCTTTCTATTCTAAAATATAATACTTTAGCGGAAGATTACGAAGAAATAGCAAACGAGTTACAACGGTTTCTTCTACGGTATCTTCATTTTCTACCGCTGCAATTTTTACTGATTGCCTCCGACAGCTGCAACATGTTGTCTTCATGGAGATCTATGCAGGGAGGGAGAAACCGGTTATTGTTGGAGTGGTGGAAGCGGGTAGTCGAACTTTGTGCGTGGTGGAAGGCCGTTCGCATTATCTGAGTGAGTTTGAGCGAGGAATGGTTGTGGGGATTCACATGACAGGAGCATCCTTCCGTGATATCGCGCGCCGTCTCGGGCGCTCATTATCGGCAGTGCAGCGGGCATGGCGAGAATGGAGCAAGAGATGGAGCAAGGACGTACGCACCTTTAGCCGCGAGCGGGGCGGTCCCGCGCGAGCACAGCATGCGAGGATCGCGCCCTTGCGCACAACGCTTTAGCATCGCGTACGTCTTCCTCAAGGCAACTTGGAGCCGCTTGGCCAGCAGGAAGGGAAGGCGTACTCACTAAGCGAACTGTTCGGGGGCGTTTGCTAGAAAGAGGACTGCGAGCGCGCTGTGTATTGCAGCGGATTCCACTGACTCGTGAGTACCGCTGTACACAGCGCCAGTGGGTGGAGGCTAGACATCAGTGGAGGCATATTTTGTTTTCCGACGAATCAAGATTCAAATTGAGCACCGGTGACGCTCGAATTTTGGTTCATCGTAGACGTGGTGAGCGTTACATTGAGTGCATCCAATGACGCCCTATCCACTGGCAGCAGGGCATTATGGTATGGGGAGCCATTACACATGGTGGACGTACACGTCTGCTGCGTATACAGCATACGATGCCGGCTCGCCGCTGCGTAGATGAGGTGCTACGGCCCGTTGTGCTTCCCTACGTTCGATGGCGCCTACGTCTTCTATACATGCACGACAACGCCCGACCGCACACTGCACGTGTTGCCCAGATCTTTGTTGAAGAGAACCATATACGGATGCTTCCATGGCCGGCACGTTCTCCGGATCTCAATCCGATCGAACATGTCTGGGATATGATCGGTCGGAGACTTCAACGTTATCTGGCTCCCCCGGGTAACGTTGAGGAGCTATGGAGACCAGTTGAAGCAGCATGGTTGAACATCCCTCCTGCTACCATACAACGACTTATTGACTCCATGCCTCGTCGTGTAGCGATGGTACGCGCCGCTCGCGGGGATACTCCCGCTATTAATGCATCCCTTCCCAGCAGGGCTGCGCCGCTTTCCAAGTGAGGGTAAGTTATGCTACGTTAGTACTACTTCCATACCAAATTTCATTGCGTTAGAACCACTTCTTCAGATTATACAGGATGTGCTCGTCACTTTTTTCAACAGTGTATTTGTGTGAAAGCAGAGGCTATGACTGAAATCCTGAGACTGAAAGTCAGTGGTGTATGGGGTCTTAATAAGGTTGTAGGGAGCCATACAGATACCACAGCAACTATACTGCGAGAACCGATATTACGAATGCCGGCGGACAGTATTTCACCAGGGATTATGTTTACAGCTAAGCCGATCATATCTATACCAACCAGTCGCTCAAGCGATTGTGGTGCCGGCACCTGGTACCCGGATGGATCACAATCCAATCGGGGCACAGGTGAAGATATATGCGGAATATGCGGAATATGCGGAATGTGCTCCAGGAGGAAGATATCCTTAAGTCTGGGGAAACATACGATGGTTTTCCAAGCTGAATTGATAGCAGTCGCTGCCTGCGCCGAGGAAATTACAGCCATTAGGAATCCATTTGCCAAGTCTAAACTGGTGAAACATTGTAAACAAGTCCTCAATAGACTGGCACAAGACAATACTGGACACTAATATGGGTGCCAGGACATGAGGGACTTAAAGCCAATAAGATAGCTGACGAACTGGTCAAGAAACGCACTAAAAAGAGCTTCATAGAACCTGTATGTGGAATCGCTAAGAATTCCGTGAGAAGGGAGATCTGGTTATGGCTATAAAAAAACATAAAAGAAATGGAGGCTAATGGAAGGTGAACTCAAATTAAAATTATTATCGAGATAATAATCGGACATTGTCCTTTAAGGAAGCATCTGTACAACATGGGGTTGGTTAGATGCATGAAATGTGAAAAACAGGAGAAAACTAGCCTTCATGTAATATGTACTTGTGAGGAACTGAAAGGACTCATACAGAATAATTTCGGAGGAGATCTATTGGATCCGAGAAGGATATTCAAGCTTCCCCTGAGGAGGATAGTAGCTTTTACCGAGGATACAAGACTAACGGAGTGGAACAGAGATCTATTGAGGGTGGTACATGCTGGCGTCCAACCCAAAACTAGAATTGAAGTAGTAAGTATTTGATCGTTCCTACTTTATCTTGAAGAATAATGTCTTATTATTACTAGTAAAAAAATTATACCCTAAAACCCAAGTTAGAGTTATGGATACTTATATATATATATATATATATATATATATATATATATATATATATATAAATACTTATTTTTGGGTAAAAATCATCCAATTATATACATTTAGCCTAGTGAGTATCTAATCTAGTGAATATGGTGGATAAATCAGCAATTCGTAACCTAACTCGACAAAAAGTGAGCACGTTATCCTGATGGAACTTTTCTTTTGAATGAATGTGATCGCTTTTTCTTCTGTTCTTTATGTGAACGTATTAGTGTATCAGCATAATATCAGCTAGGTATTGTACTTCCCTTGTGCACATAGTGAATAAATATGAAAAAAATTGCGGCCATAATCTTACTGGGCGAAAAACGGTTTTTGCCTTCTTTAGAGTACGTCCATCGGAAGAAGTCCATTGTTTTAACTGTCCTTTTGTCTCAGGAGTATAGTGATGTATTCAGGTGTCATCTACGGTGACATATCGATGAAAAGATTCTTTCGTATTTCGTTTAAACTTAGCCGTAGATTCATTTGAAATTACATATCTAGCGGTTAGCTTTTTCATATTTAAATGTTGATGCAAAATATTGTGCACCCGTTCAGTTGAAATGTTTACGGCATTAGTTATCTCACACACTTTTATTTGGCGTTTGGTTTTTCCAATGGTGTGGACTTTATTAATAATATCTCAATAAATTATTGTAAATTAAAATCTCGAATCGTTAACAGTTTATGTGGTCATTGTATGCCAAGTAACATTAATCATAATTTGTATGTAACTCGTCCACACATTTTTAATGGTCTTTCCACATAAAAAATAATGTTAACACGCAAGGTTCCTTTTTCTCCATGTTAATGCAAAAGTAACAAAAGTCACTAAAGATTAATTTTTTAGAATCTCAAAAAATCGTGGACATAATCTTATTGGGCGAAAAACGATTGGAGCATGTTCATCTGAAGAAGTACATTATAGTGATGTATCCAGGTGTTATTTATGGCGGAATATAGACAGAAAAATTCTTTTGAATTTCATTTGAACTTAGCCATGGGGTCATTCGAAATTAGACATCTTGGGGTTAGCTTTTTCCTATTTAAATATTGATGCAAAATATTGCGTACCCGTTCTGTTGAGATATTTACGGCATTAGCTATCTCAACACTTTTATTCGGCGATCGCTCCAATTGGGCGAAAAACGGTTTTTATTAATTAATAATATCTCAAGAAGTTATTGTAAATTAAAAACTCGACCGTTCAACACCTTTTGTGGTCATTCCATGCGAAGAAGCAGATTCATTATAATTTTTATGTAACTCTTCCTCACTCTTTAATGGTCTTTCCACATAAAATCATGTTTAGTTAACACAAAAAGTTCTTTTTTCTCTATATTAATGCGAAAGCAAGAAGTAATGTAGTTTAAACTATTGTAGAAACATTACCAAAATCAGCAATGTATGTACTCATCATGGTGAGTGTTGCAATCTTTTTAAAAGTCGGTCTCCCGTCTAATCACCCTCGTACTGTCTATTAGTACGATCTCCTAATCATTTCTTGAATTTGCATATTTTTATGCTGTAAGTCGCAAAGCCTAGCGAATTGTTTCAAATAAATAAATGGTAGGCAAACTTCTTATTTCTTTCTTGTGATAACTTTTACGTAGCTGTAGTGACTAACATAAACCAAGTAAAGCAGTCGCGTAAGTCGTCGAGTTATATCATGATAATATGAATAGTTTTATAACAGAGCTTTTAAATTTTTAAAATAATGTTATTTATGTCCTGACAAATCAATTTTTCAACATCTCCAGACAAGTGTTGTTGAAATATTTGTAGTGTTCTTTCTAGCCACATTCCTTTAAGTTTATCTCAAACAAGTTTTATAGGATATAAGACGGGATGTTGCTGTGGTAAATGTAACATTTTATGTTCCCCTTCTATTAATAATAAATTTTACATTTTGTGCAGACATTTGAAGTATTTTATTAGATTATATAACTTAAACTTTAACACTTGCGTTGTATACAGCAAATTATGAAATAATAATCATTAAAGAGTATGCGGTTTGGAACTTGTTGTTGGCAGACGAAATACATATTTAATATTAATATGCCCTTTATTGTACAACAGATATTACACTAATTTACAGAATAATAATAATAAATTCGTAATAATGCAAAAAATGTGCAGCTATAAAAGCATCCCCGCATTTTTTTAGTAAAAAATTGACTTTTTATTTTATTATGTATCAGGTTTAACAGATATTTCGGAGAGTGTACATTTCTTCTTGTTAAAGTGAAATCATATTGTTCTGTGAAACTGTCTCTTTGTCAGCCTTACTTGCTTCAACAGGTGGAAAAACTCCATTGTTTTTGTAAGAGGAGTATCCCAAAAATCTTCATTGAATTCGACAGACCAAAACATAGCGAGAAGCATAAATGAGACACCGTACAATATCAGCATATTCGAGATTGTTTATAACAAGCGAATAGATTTCAGGACTCGGGAAGTTTTAAAGTATTTCGGAATACGAAAATGTGGTCTAAACCTGAATTGGAATTCAAAAATAAAGTCAAGAATTAGCTTCTAGGCTAAATTTTGTCAACAATTTTATAAACTAATAAAAGCAGCGTATGCTACTTTGTATATGTAACAATACTGCATTTAACGATATTTAGTTTCAATTGAGGCTTAAATTCCGTTGCAGATTTTGAACGCCATTAATGGTGTAAACTTCAGAATAGATCTACTTATCATCAGCATAAGTTAAAATGGGACAATCTGTTTTTAATAAAACGTTTATTGTGATATGGGTGCGTATCATTTCTCATCATTTATGTCGTATATTTTGAATGCTTTCCGCAGTATAAAATTATTAAAATCAAAAGTAAAAATAGAACCTATCTTCGGTTTTTATTTTTACTTGATGTAAAATGTTTATGAGAAGTTTCTATAGTGTACATATAGTGAAAATTATGTTGGACAAACTGTGTACGCATTTCGATGACTAGAAAACTCAGTTTAGTACAACTTCTGTAGATGACGTTCAGTCTGATTCCAGGTCCTGAAGAAGCTGGTGAAATTACGACAACGTGGCGAAACCCGCAAAAACATTGTACTACAAGTGCCAACTGCCGTGAGAGCCTACGAAAGTTGATGCATGTATGTTATTATGGCGGGTATGAGAAATAAATTAATGGAGGTTTACCATAATGCAATTACTTCTATACAATAATACTAAAGATATTTATTGTTTTTCCTCATTATAAAGATGTATGTAAAGAAAATATATCTATTTAGCGATTTATATATGGGGACATCAAAAGAAAAATTTCTGTTTAATAAAAATATTGCTGTGTTCTCTTCTAACCGAGATAAATTGAATAATTAAATAAAGTTGAAAACAATAATGAAAAATTTAATACCAGTAAATTTTTAAATACAGCTTGTATGGACATCCTCCTCAAACAAATCTCATAGTCATTTCATGTAGAGTTTCCGTTATTCTCTGTAAAAAGGTTTTAATATACAACAATACAGATCGTACAAAAAAGGTTTAAGTATATCAATACGTTAAGCACGTATTACGCATTTGTTACAAATGAAACAGACATGCAATATACATCAGTTAAGCTAGTGAAGTAATTAAAGCTTTAATCGCCTATAAGGTATAGCAAATTTTGTCCTATCAGGTAACAACTTATAATATAGTGACATCTGACGGACGAAAGAGACTATGCCGAAAATGGCAACCTTTCCCTTGACCGGCTATGCCGGTACAGAAGGTACTGTTTCATTTTTAACAAATGCTTAGTTGTTAGTCTCTTTCGTCCGTCAGATGTCACTATATTATAAGGTACTACCTGATAAGTCAAAATTTGCTATACCTTATAGGCGATTTAAGCTTTAATTACTTCACTAGCTTAACTGATGACGCCTAATAGTAAATGGCAGAAACGCGTGTCTTAAGCAGAAGTAAATGCTGAAAATACGAGGTGTATTGTCCATGTGTACAGTTACAAATATGTATATTGCATGTCTGTTTCATTTGTAATACAGATCGTGTTAAGAAAAAAACACATCTGTGTATATTTGGTAAAGTTATATTGTATGTAAGATGTCATGTAAATTAATATATCTCGTTATGTTCCAGTTTATAAATGTTAATAACTTAAAATTTAAATGATACGTACCAATGTATAAAAGAATACTTTAAGTACTATAGTCATAGTAAGCTTTATAATCCATATATGAATTTTTTAAATTTTCTTAGATACATAAACGTTGTTTATAGTAACTACTACGATGCACGAGAAATTTATTTTAAACATTCATTACGGTTTTAGACTATACAAAATAGAATCCAATACAATATTTATTCATTCATTAGAAATTAATATATTTGTTTATATATTGTAAACAGTGCAGTTGCCAAATTTAGTCCAGTACTACAAGATAGATATGTTTCAAATTGTAAAGGAGGCATGGCATCGGCCGGTAGAGAAGGACAGTATAAATGAGAAGAAGACAGATGAGATGCCGTCGGAAGAAAACCAAGAACACATATAAAATATAAAACACTATTAGAAAAAATTATTATGAAAACGTAAATTAATATAAGAACGAAAGTTTTTAAATATGGGATATTATGTAGAAGAGTATTTTAACTTAAAATGTATTTGAAGTAGAATTGACGTCACAAGGGTTTTATATATATAGAAAATTTTCTCAAGAAGAAAGTTACTTATCGAAATATCGTTTTATTGTGCTTTGATTAAATCATTAAAATTTTGATATTTTTAGTTATAAAGGAAAGTAGAGTCATATTTAATTTCAATTTATCAATATATATATATATATATATCGTTTATTTTACTTTTTTTTTAAGAAAATTAAGAATGGATCAATATCATGCGGAATTTGATCACAAGTATAATAATGAATTCGACAGGTAAATTATGTAATAAAGACACTCAAGACTTTGAAGTACGAAAATTAAATTTATAAATTTAATTTGTTTTATGTGTACATTTTATTTGATCGTGTATAATTTCAATTTGTTTTAAAACAGAAAATATAACACAGCTATCTTTAAACTTGTACGTAGGGAAAAAAATCTCACGAGCATTTAAGGATATCTGGGTATTGAAATCGCAATTTTAAACTCTCGTTAAATATTTGAGATATTCATTAAAATATATAGTGTGTTATTGACTGTTTTATGTAGCAGGGTAAAGCCTCGCCACGTAAATATGAAGTAACACATTTTTCTTTTGTAATATTATTAATCTATACTACTTTTAAATCCACAAACTTTACAATTCATAGATCTCTGTAGGGTATAAAACTCATTGATCTAAAGTAATTCACAGCTGTATTTTGAAAGATTAATATTGGAATCTAACAAGATCTTCAAACTTTTATTTGTACATATAAATATGAATATTCTCAGACTAGATAACTATGTTTTATTAATAATTGATGACATTTAACACATATCAGAATTAATGTATAATTTGACAAAGTGTGAATAATAAATGTATTGAACATGGTATCGTATTGTTTCTCTCCTTATTACCTATTGTATATTACTTATTAGATGCTAGGCCCAGTTGCAAGGAACTCTTTTTGTAAAACAAAAAAAAACAAGAGAGCAATTTTAAGAGTTTAAAATAAAAATATTTGTGTATGATGATTCATATTTAATATATTGACGCATATTTTGAAAATCAAAGTACACAGCAATTGTCTGCAAATGAAACATTTGTGCTGTAGAGTAATAAATTGTTTTTAATAATATTCAAATAACTAAAGTAATTCTTGATTTAGTTGAAGCCACTATCTTTCGTTAAACATTCTTTGTTGCAAATACGGTTTTAGTTGGGCAGCTGAAACATTTCTCTATCACATTAAATATTCCACAGATGCCGAGATCGTAGTAGTTCTTTGTGACATTTAGTTGTCATCATAACATTAAGTTTCTTGATTGTTAATTTAAAACTTAATTATAAATGAATATGCACCTTGCTTATGATGCAGCACAATGTAATGGAAGAGACGCAGCACGCTTGTATGAACAGAGATATCTAGAACGTCGGAAACCTCATCATACAACCTTGGCTTCTATCCATCCTCGCCTTAGAGAAAGTAGGAACCAAAGACGTCTTGGTGGTGGTCGTCGTCCAAGAACAGCTCGTGCGGTTAAATTTGAAGAAGAAGTTCTACGCCTTGGTTAAGAAAACCAATCTACAAGTGTCGCGCAATTGCACACCATATGGGATCCTCTAAGTTAACGGTACACCGTGTCATTCATGAACAACTTCTTTACCCTTACCATTTACAATGCGTACAAGCTTTAAATCCTGAAAAATATCCGTGTCGATTAGGTTTTTGCCAATGGTTTTTGCGTCACGATGAACCTGATTTTAGGAGAGTAGAATTGTTTTCGGATGAGGCATGTTTCAAGCGCGATGATTTTTTTAATAGCAGAAACAGTGACATGATGAAAATCCTCACGCTGTGATCTCTAAAAGACATCAGCAATAATTTAGTGTTAACGTGTGGGCTGGTATTCATGCCTGCTCGATTGAACGCAGACATTTATCTGAATTTTCTGCAAAAGTTTTGCCTCTATTATTGGAAAGTGTTTCTTTAAAATTTAGAAATAACATTTGATTTAAACATGATGGGGTATCCCCCGTGGCCTGGCCCGCGCGTTCTCCCGATCTCAACACACTGTATTTTTTCCTTTGGGATTACGTGAAATCTTTAATTTACGAAACGCCTATTCGTAATGAGGAAGATCTCTTAGTCATAATGGCGAGTTGTACACATCTAGAAACTATTCCAGGAATATTCCAAAGGATCCGCGAATCAATGAACCGACGGTGCAATCTTTGTATTGAAGTAAATGGTCAACATTTTCAACAATATTTGTAAACCATTATTTATTTCGTATAATACTAGATAAAAGTAATGTTTTTGGGAGTACCGGCTGGGGAATTAAAACAATGTTTAATTTAACGTTTCGGTGTTATCCATAGCACCTTTGTGAAAAGCTAAAATTTATTTAAATGTTAAAAAGGGTAAAAGATGATATAATAAATCTACTTATATTAAATATTGTTGGTATTAATAACGTTGCAATATATTAATACCAAAAATATTTAATGTAAGTAGATTTATTATATCAGTTTTTACCTTCTTTAACAGTTAAATAAATTTTAGCTGTTGAAAAAGGTGCTATGTATAGCACCGAAACGTTAAATTAAATATTATTTTAATTACCCCGCCGCTCCTCCCCAAAACATTACTTTTATCTAGTATATATATAAAAGTGTCCCATATCGTTATGTTCAAATTTTAGTTGTGTAAAGTAGACTTCAATTCAAGTAACAAAAACGCAAAACTTGTATGTCCATTTTTATTTGTTTCAAAGTTACAGATCTATGAATATGATTGTCAGATCATGAAAAAAAATGTAATCCTAAAGTCAATAAAAACTGATTTTATTTAAAAAAGTTCAATTAATAATATTTTCGAAATGTCCACCTCCTTGTTGAATGCAGACTTGTGCACGTAAGCCAACAGAAGAAGTACTTATCCGAATTTCATACTTGTTTTGTCGGATTTGCTCGGCGGCCAAGTGAATACGATCCAACAACTCTTCTCTTGTGTTCGAAAATTGCGCCTAGACTAAATTTTTCATGTACATCCATAAATAAAAGTCAAGGGGATTAAAATCGGGTGATCTGGGTGGCCATGCAACAGGACCACCTTGACCAATCCATCTTGGATAATTGACGTTAACCCAATTTCGGACCGCAATTCCGAAATGTGGTAGTGCCTCATCCATGTGAAACCATATGTCTCGTCGAACATTCAGTGGGGAATCCTCTAAAAGATCTGGAAGTTCGTCAATAAGAAATTTAAGGTAATTGTCCGCATTAACCTCCCAGTTAGAACGACAGGACCAATCAACAAGTCATCGATTAGGGCCGCCCAAACGTTAATAGAAAATTCATGTAGAAATTTAGATAGGCGTATAGCTTTGGGATTTTCTGAAGACCACCTGTGCAGGTTTCTCAGATTTGTAACACCACTTCTCGTGAACGTAGATTCATCTGTCCAGAGGACTGTTCTGCAGAAATTAAAATGAAGCCGTGACTTCTTTAATATACAGGTAGAATAAACTAGACGAGTATAGTGGTCTGCCTCAAGCAAACCGTGTCCCCTGCCGATAGTGATATGGATATAAGCCCTAACGCCTTTCGCAAAACTGTCGTTCGTGGCACTCCTAGTTGTCTACCGATTCGACGTACACTGAGAGTTGGATACCTTGTAACAATAGCTACTGCTTCTTCCTCTAAGTCTGCTGGCAAATTTACTCCTCGGTCGAAACGATAGTCACGCAGTCCGCATTCCCGAAATTATCTGTGTACTTCCAGAAACGTTCTGTAATGAGGAAGGCGCCTATCGGGAAACCGATGTTGGTATTCAATAACTGCTTGACGTGCACTGCCGTTACAGTAGCCATACACAAAATGCATGTCCGCATACTCTTGAGAAGAAAATCGGTAGGGCATTTTGAATAAAGAAAACATGTCCACTCACTAATAAGCTGTTGTATGAACTGAAACGTAATGTAATCATTTATTAAAAAATGCAACGTTAACAGTCATCTGTACATTTGTTTATTGTATCATATTCATGGTTCAGCACTTACGAAATAAATAAGAACTTTTTTATCATAAATCAATTTCCAGTATCCTTTTTTGTAGATCTCCAAGAAATACTGTATGCACTACGACACGTGTTTATTTATTTTAGAATAACATTTTATTATGCGATGCTAACAATCACAGGCCTGTTATTGAATCGTATAACTTTTTTTTAATAAAATCAGATTGTATTGACTTTAGGATTACATTTTTTTTCATTATCTGACAATCACATTCATAGATCTGTAACTTTGAAACAAATAAAAATGGATATATAAGCTTCGCGTTCTTGTTACTTCAAATGAAGTCTACTTTACACTCCAAAAAATTGAACATAACGATATGGGACACTTGTATATTCATAGTTTACTTTTTAATTGTACGGCGTAAAGAATTGAGACTCAGTAGTTGTTCTCAGTTTTAATATAAATTCGAACGGAACTCATATTAAATAGTTCTTGACGTTTATTGTTTCCAGACCGTTGAGAGGAGTGGAGAAAAGATAAATCTAAGTTCGTTACGATGATCGTTATGAGAATTTCGTGAAATGAACCTAGAGATTGCTTACCTAACAAAACTCTACGCAGAATAAAATTCTTCAGGGTTAATTAAGTAAGGTAATTTTTATATCAATATTTAAATAATGAACAAATTTTTTAAGATAAATATTGACGCTTGATATAGGCATATTAACAGAAACCTAGAGTATAATAAAATTTGGTGTATTGTTTCTACTTTCGTCAATTCTATTCGACATATTTAGTACACCACTTCTATTGTTAATTATTAAGTCTTTTTCAAGTGACTAGAAACAAAAAATTAATACAACGAAAAGTAAGAAAATATGTTTACATTTGTATGAATTAATTAAAAATTAAAAATTAAAATTAAAATAATAATAAAGTAAGGAAAAATTAAATGATTACATTTGTATGAATGAATTGAAAATTAAAATTAAAATAATAATAATAAAGTAAGGATAATTGAATGATATAAAAACTCACCGATTTATTCCGTTTTAAAACACATTCTTTGTAACATGTGTGGTTCGGACTTGCACCGAGACCTTTCCCGGGATGAGCGCGTCACTTCGAATATATTGTGTGACTAAATGTCTTTGTTGGAGTAAGACATTTAGTCACACTAAGAGTCTCATCAATATTATCAATATAATTCCTGAACGTAGTAAATTTTCACATTATACGGAATACATAAATTTTATTAGTCGCACATCTTTAGAGCTGTATTTTTGAATTAGGTACAGTTTACTACATCTTATTGGCATCTAAACGTGGAACATTATCCTGTTGTGGAATCATTTCTTCCACATTGCCTTTCGGGGTTTACTACAATATATATAGTAAATTCAATTTATCATAACATACAAAGGTCACGAAATAATTATCTTTATATATATATATATATATATATATATATTCTGGTGGGGCATACCCATTTACATGGAACAAAAATACAGGATATTTATAAAACTAATTATAATAATTTAGAAAATAAGATTTTGTCGGAACTGTATATTTCACATGTCAAATCAATGAAGTTAATTCCGTGTATTTATTACTTAAATAAGAATCATGTATTTTATTATTTTCTTTAAGTCATTTGCTTTAGTCATTTTCATCAATATTATTGTATTACCGAACATTTTTAACTTGATCGATTGAATATTTTATAGACATATACTTTGGATATAGTTGTACTTATTTGAATTGTTTACGGTGGGAAATATCCCAACTTAGTACAGGTATCTAGCGAAAGATTGTACATGTCAAAGATAGTTTTTTGTATCACAAAATTAAATTTATAATTTTTGTAAAATATCAAAACGATTTGTCGTAGTAAATTACTCCATTTATATAAATTTAATATTAGATTAAAAAGTACAAACAAGAATCACGAATAAGAAGCCTGGATAAAAACAAATGCGAGTTAGCGTGGTGGTTGAATTGAATTTTGCACGCGTCGACATATTGTAAAAAAAGTGTTCCAAGAATTTAGTGAAAAATTATTATTAAAGTATAATTATCATACCCGAAGATATATCCTACGTATCACCAACCTATAAAGCTTCGATTTACGAAAAATCCAGATCCTAACTCCTTCCTACAAGTCTTTAAACGAAATCCTATCTCGAGGGACGCTACCTGCATAATTCCTTTACCAGAACCTTAATCCCGAGGAAAAGAATCTTGAAAACCTTACGAATATCCAGTATCCACATACAACCAAACTTGAGTACTTTTTTTATATCTATTTCCTATAACATTGAAATTATTTATATTAATTTTTAAACACAATCGTTGATATTATCATTTTTATGCAAAACATTTTATTTACTGATAAATTTACTTTAATATCGGAAAAATACAGTTCCTTGCGATTTAATTAAAGTAATTTTAGTAAATTTTGTTGCATTATCTAATTACAAATAATTAACCTAACAATTATAACCTTATTTGATCACGTGACTATTTATAGGTTAATGCATCATATATTCATGTTAACACTTACCTTTTTGAATAAGAATATTATCAAATAAACCATTTATTTATGTTCTACACTCTCTTGTTTTATTTATTATATTATTCATCCAGAATCATTCGATATATAACAACTTGTTTAATCACACACATCTATCATACTAAGTACCAGACTCGCACTATTGTTGTTATTAAGTATAATTTCACCACAAAGACTAGAGCTAGCTGGCGCCCATATAGATATACATTTAAAAATTATAACAATAAGATTATGCACTTGGAAGAAACCTATTTAGTTAAGTATACGTTATTTATTTATTTACATATTGTTTATGTTTTGCCCTTATTTTAGCGACATCTGTAAACTCAAATCTTAGCTACATATATAGGTCGAATATTGAACTTTGCTAGCGGATTCAATATTATTTTAAATTACACAATCAAATTAATTCATAACTTTACATTTCTTTTAATTATAACGTGATGGCATATTTTTAATACACCACCATATGCTTTTCATCAATATATATATATATATATATAAGGTAAACTTAATTAGTCGGCGATTAAAGGTCTGGCTATTACTTCAAAATATATACACTTTGAAGTAATAACCAGACCTTTAATCGCCGACTAATTAAGTTTACCTTATCATACCAAGGTCACGAAAATACTATATATATATATATATAATAACTTCGTGACCTTGGTATGATATGGTAAACCTAATCAGTAGGCGATTAAAGGTCTGTATATTACTTCAAAATATATGTATTTAAAAAACTCTACATGTTTCGGCTGTGTACGCCTTTATCAAGAGAATACAAAATATGATATTTTGTATTCTCTTGATAAAGGCGTACACAGCCGAAACATGTAGAGTTTTTTAAATACATATATTTTGAAGTAATATACAGACCTTTAATCGCCTACTGATTAGGTTTACCATATATATATATATATATATATATATATATATATATATATATATATATATATATATATATGAAGCATTCTTCTTCGGGATATTTCGCCGCGTTTGGATGATTGTTCTGACGTTTCGGTGACATCATTTTCACCTTTTTCTTGAGGATCTTCTCGTTGCGATAGTAATTTCAAGAGTGCGTCCATTTCTTGTGCCGCTGATATTATATGATCCCTTAGTAAATATAACAAAATCCTAACGTAATGGACGAATTTTTAAAATAGTTTCAGAATCAGGATACAAAAACATAAGATGCACCTATTAATGTACAAGAAATATAACTTGTGTTGTCCAGCGATTGTTTGTAATATTTTATAGTAATAGATTTGTCAACGTAATAATTTTAGGTTGATTTAAGTATGTATAAATTAAATATTTATGATAAATCTAACTTAAAGCTAACTATAGGCTACCGTTAATTTGAATAAATAATTACTTTTTGAAAGTGCAGATAAGGGAGTGCATCAGCATTCACTAACTGATTACATTATCCATCGAAGATCGTTTGTATTACGGTCGAATCGAACTTATTCGTGAAAGTTTTACACCTGGACGTCGGCCAAAAGCTTCACTGGAAATACACGTTGTTTCATAATTTAATCGTCTGCGCAGCGATTGTTCTAAAAGAGATGTCGACCGGCTGTTTCTCGTATTTTTGGATGAAATAATCTTCGAGCCACTGAAATTGGAGCTCCGGGTGTTGTCTGCGCTTAGCAGAAATGCCGCTAGCAATAAGAATCTGATGTGTATTTCGTACTTGACTCGATTTGATATTTTTGTCTCGATTTTCCGTCTACAATTTGCATTCGACATTATTAAATTTTTAATATGAATATGCCAGGTAGGGAACATCGTATTTACTGTTGAGAAATGCTATCTTTTTGAGATTGTTCTACAATAAAGCATTTTTTCGACTTTTTAACATGTACTTAAAATCTTTCAGGGGTAGCATCGAAATATTTTATTATATGCGTCTCTGATTCTATTGTATTATAATAGTAATAAGCATTGAAGAGGATATAATTTACAGTTATACACTCAGGTGTAAAAAAAACGAGTCATCTATAATTTTGTTGAAAATCAGCTATGTTTGTTTGTTATTTTGGCTTTTAGTTTACACTTTTGATTTTTTATTGATAAAGGCCTTTCTCCTGGACTATTTAGAAAACAATATGATATTCATTCTAGTCTTAATAAACAATAACACAAACAAATAAAAAGTATGTGTATACTTTTGTGTAAAATTTGTGTTAACAGCAATACATTTTAGAGGTATAGAAAACGAAAATTACAGCTTAAAATAGATAACAGTATTTCGTGTTGCCTCCTCTAGACCTAATTACTGCTTACATATGGCGTGGCATACTACTAATGAGCTCACGAATTGCATTCTACAGAATATTCTCCCATTCTTCATAAAGAGCTACATGAAGCTTTTTTATTGTGGTTGGTGCTATTGCACGTTTACCTAATATGTTCCAAACATGTTCTATAGGATTTGTATCTGGAGGACATGCTGGCCAATAGTTTTTTCAAGTGCCAACTTCTGCCAAGTATATACTCACGCATCCCGCTGAATGTGGTCTTGCGTTATCCTGAATCAGGACAAAGTCATCACCAATAAGTGGAGCGAATTGAACCACGTGATATTCCAAAACTTTCTCAATATATCGCTGTGCCGTCAGCGAGACCACATCAATGAACATTAATTCTGTATTGGCCTCCATTAACATGCCAACCCACACCATTACGGAACCTCTGTTATGACTAAGGCTGGAGCTGAAAACACTCTCTGCGAATCGTTTGCCCGTTCGTCTCCATACTCGTTTTTGTCCGTCTGGTGAATGGAGAGAGAACCTAGACTCATCGGTAACCAGTAAATTACTCTATTGCTCAAAATTCCAGTTGATATGTTCACGAGCAAATTTTAATCTCGCCACCTGTTGACGTGGGAGCAACTTAGGCCCAGTAGCTGGCCTGAAAGCTTTCAATCCAACTTCATGTAATTTTCGGCGAACTGTCCACATACTTACATTTTTAACACATACCACCAGAAGTCGATTTTTTATCTGTACTGAGTTCAAATGACGATCCCATAGATAATTAATAAAAAGAAATCTCTCATCTTGATCGGTAGTTTCCCGTTTTTTTACCACTACCTCACCTTCATGTGTTTGCAACAGTCTCCCCAAAGCGTTGTAGCACTTTTTGAATAGCAGAACGACTAATGTTGAATAACCGAGCCACATGCCGTTGGCTTCGACCAACTTCCACGAGAGTCACTGTTTTAGCACAATCTTCAGCACTTAGAACCATAATTAACAGCAATCTTTAACACTTAGAATCACAATTAATAATTAACTAGTCTGACACATTGACAACGAACTACCTAGCAACCTAAAATTCATAAAAAAATGTAAAACACAGGCACTTTAATTGAATGAATGGAGCGTGGAACGGTTGAATCTGAATTTTCTAGCATGTTTATTTTTCATTTAAAACGAGAATAAGTACCTAACATATTCTTCGGTCTGTTTATAGTCCAAGAAGAAGTTCTTTGTTGATAAAATATCAAAAGTGTGTACTAAAATCCAAAATAACAAACAAACATAGCCGAAATTCAAAAAAATTATAGGTTGCCCGTTTTTTGCACCTGAGTGTATATATCAAAAAAAAAGAGAAAAAAATAAAGAACTAAAAAAATATGCATAATCTCAGCTAAACTAAATAAACTTATCAAAATGTTGCGCAATGTTTTGATTAATTGCTTGTAGGGCTGAAAAGTTAATATCACAATCTGAGGATATGTTATTAAAATTCTGGCACATAACATAAATTGGTGACTTGAACAAAACATTTATACGAGCTCTAGGTAAGTAAAATGTCTTCGACTGCCGCGAACCGAATCGGGGCGCAAGCACATCAATTTGTTGAAGCAGCTCCGACGAGTCTATAATACCCCGGAACAATTTAAACACAAACACAACGTTGTACAAAATATGCCTGAATTTCAAGGAAGACTAGTCAAAACGTGAAAGTAGTATGCGTTGGTCAGTGTTTCTTTCTGAATAAATTCGTCAGATTAAAATCACATAAATTTAGCAAATTTCCGCTGTACCATCTCCAGCTGATGACAATAAGTTTGGTAGTGTGAATATATCACTTAGCCGTACTCGAGAAGAGAGCGGACCAACGGACAGAAGAGAGCTTTCAGGACCCGGTCATTAGTAAAAAAAACACAGTTTTTTTTCATGATAAATTCCAGGGTTTTTCTTGCTGACAAAGTAATAGAATTAAGATGTTCACTGAATGCAAGCCTGGCATCGAATAATATACCCAGGTCCCTAACCAACTCAATACTCTCCAAACTCACATTATGCAGTTGTTAATTAAAAACATGCTATCAGATCTTCTAGTAAGAAGCGTTACTCTGCATTTGCTCCTATTTAGAGGAAGGTTGTTCGTCGCGCACCATTCGAAGAAATCATTCGAAATATTTTAAGATCATTCGTAAAAAGTAAGAGTCGGACGAAATAGTATGGACTTGCGGTACACTGGAAGTAGCTATATAATCAGTTGATGAATAACCATTGCAAAAAACATCTGCGATCGCTGGAAATGGTATGGTTGGAAGAATTTAGTGATCGAGTCATCAAAGCCAAAGTGCCTAAGTTGATTGGGAAACGATGAAGGATCAAAACGACGGGAGGCCTTCGAGAAGTCTGTATACAGAACATCGACTCGTTTTCTAGAGTCTAACGTGTTTGAGATCAGTTGAGTTAATTGACACAAATTAGTCATGGCTGACCGCTTTCTGACAAACCCATGCTGAATAGACATTCTAACAATAGGATAAATATAGGAATAGATGCACTGTTTAAATATTTTAGCAAAATTAAATAGAATGACTATAGGGCAGTAACTTGATATGTTACTAGGATCCCCAGACTTCAAAATAAGGACAATATGTGTGATCTTCCATTTAGCCGGAAAAGTCGAGAAATTAGGTAGAATAAGCTACCAAGACCTGTTGTTTAATTTAGACTCGAAGCCGTCGGAATTCAGTAAGATGATCCAGGCCACTGTACTTCTTACGCTTGGTTAGACGGCGTCTTAATTCAATGTTCGCAATAATTCGGTATACCATTTAGGATAATATGTGTGAGGTATGGTTTTAGGCATATATTGATCGAATAAGAAACACAAAATTCAGTAGAAGATTCTAATAGCAGTATTAACATTGGAGCATTCATCAAATATTGACCAATCTACGTCGCCCAAAGAGATCAGGAAAATTTGCTTTTTTTAAATTGCAAGTTGCGATCTTATTGTTATAAAAATTAGGTGACGTAACAATATTAATAGACATAAACGTAAATAGCTTGGACATCACAAAAGGAATTAGAGATTACAAAACCCGGAGTTCTACTATTTGTGTTATGTATAAGGTTGTAAGGGTATTTGAGATTTAAATCATGAAAGTTATTGGCAGAGAAATGTGTACAGTTAAAGTCAACAACTATTAAGATATTCGGATAATCAATTATTTTTTGCTGAAACATATCCACAAACGCCTTATAAGTCGTCTTCAATAGACTTGAAACCAATGTCCTCGTGGCTTAGTTGGTTAAAGCCATGGTCCGGCAAACCGTAGACTTGGGTTGAAGCCACAACTTGGACGAATATTTTTCAAATAAAATTTCGTAAAACTTGTGTTGTAATTTGTAGACAGCAATGTTTACATTCACATTTACTTCGCAATAAATAACATACTAATTTGAAAATATTTAATATAAAAGCCGGAAAATTCCAATAATTTACAATTGCTATATATATATATATATATATATATATATATAATAACTTCGTGACCTTGGTATGATATGGTAAACCTAATCAGTAGGCGATTAAAGGTCTGTATATTACTTCAAAATATATGTATTTAAAAAACTCTACATGTTTCGGCTGTATACGCCTTTATCAAGAGAATACAAAATATGAATGACAGGATATAAATGTCAAGTAATTAAGTTGCTATGGTTTAAATTATTCAAAGATACATTCTAGTAATAATAATAAATCATGCCTTAGTATTTCAAAAAATAGATAACAAGGTGTGAAAATATGTGTTGCTCGCTGCTAGCAATTTGTGTCTCCTTCTGGGTATGAACTTGTGTGTTGGTTGCTGCTGGCAGCTTGCGTCTCTCTATGGGTGTGTGGTTTTGTGTGAGAGCGTAAGTGTAGGGTTTTGTATGTCGGTGCGTTCGTGCGTGTGTTTAGTGATCGGTCGCATGAATTTAGAGAGGTCGGATAACCAGCCGTTGCGTAGGGCCGCCAACCCTTTCCCGACAACTTCTTTAAATTCCGTGCAGTACTTCGACGGTCTGACCCCCGCCCCAACGAGGCAAGGCGCAGACAGGCGAAGCGCACCCTGTACGGGGTTGCTCATCGCAACTAAGGGAACACTCTTAGTGGCTACCTCGGTCGACGATGGTCACACTTATGCCATCTTAACGTTTTCCGCCGAAGCGGGGGCATAGCACACACGTCGAACGTGTGTGTGCTGTTAACGGCAGCCTAGCCAGGTTGTCGCCCAGGACCGGTCCTAGTGGTGTGTGCATTGCGCGGCGACGAGATAGCGCCGCGTAGCATGGTTCCTCACTCTTGCTGGAAAGGCGGAATGGCACCTGACTGCCCAACGGGCAGACCCCCCTAGAGTTTTGTAGCGCATATGCTAGGCTGCAACCCAGTAGAGGACCACATCAGCAAAAAACAGAAAACAGGGATAGGCAGGGAAAAGCAAGACATGAGTTATTATTACGTATGCGCCCGTGGAGCGACTTAAGATACAAAGTTGTCGACATACAAAGTTGTCGGCATTCGCTCAAAACGAGAAGGAAAGCCACGAAAACCTGCTCGAACAACTAGACAGGAATCAATACACGGAACAGTCATCATGATAAGCAAAAGTATATGATATTTAAATGATATTTAAATAACATAGGGTATATAACAAAAAAAAAAAAAAAAAAAGAAAAATATATATATATAATAATTAAGAGAGTCATAGTTACTACCGCCGGCCCGAGGACTGAACGGAGCGCAGCGGAGCGAAGTCCGAAGGGTAGTCGCGCAGCTGGAAGTGGCTTACCACAACCCAGGCTTGACCGGGCCCAACGGCGCTCAAAGTCGCGTTCACGTCCAGCCTCGAGGGAGTCGGAAGCGGTACAAAGCACCGCCGCCGCAGTTTGGCCCCCCCAAATGAAGAGCACCTCGGGACTCCCCGTTACAGAATGACTGCCACGTCTAGACAGCTTCCAGGTATAGCTCTTCCCCGGGAAGCAAGACTTGCAGAGAGGCGCACCTCGAATTCATCGTTACAGGATTCGCATCGCAAGCAATCATATTATATATATTTTTTTTTTTTTTTGTTATATACCTTATGTTATTTAAATATCATTTAAATATCATATACTTTTGCTTATCATGATGACTGTTCCGTGTTTTGATTCCTGTCCAGTTGTTCGAGCAGGTTTTCGTGGTTTTCCTTCTCGTTTTGAGCGAATGCCGACAACTTTGTATCTTAAGTCGCTCCACGGGCGCATACGTAATAATAACTCATGTCTTGCTTTTCCCTGCCTATCCCTGTTTTCTGTTTTTTGCTGATGCGGTCCTCTACTGGGTTGCAGCCTAGCATATGCGCTACAAAACTCTAGGGGGGTCTGCCCGTTGGGCAGTCAGGTGCCATTCCGCCTTTCCAGCAAGAGTGAGGAACCATGCTACGCGGCGCTATCTCGTCGCCGCGCAATGCACACACCACTAGGACCGGTCCTGGGCGACAACCTGGCTAGGCTGCCGTTAACAGCACACACACGTTCGACGTGTGTGCTATGCCCCCGCTTCGGCGGAAAACGTTAAGATGGCATAAGTGTGACCATCGTCGACCGAGGTAGCCACTAAGAGTGTTCCCTTAGTTGCGATGAGCAACCCCGTACAGGGTGCGCTTCGCCTGTCTGCGCCTTGCCTCGTTGGGGCGGGGGTCAGACCGTCGAAGTACTGCACGGAATTGTAAAGAAGTTGTCGGGAAAGGGTTGGCGGCCCTACGCAACGGCTGGTTATCCGACCTCTCTAAATTCATGCGACCGATCACTAAACACACGCACGAACGCACCGACATACAAAACCCTACACTTACGCTCTCACACAAAACTACACACCCATAGAGAGACGCAAGCTGCCAGCAGCAACCAACACACTAGTTCATACCCAGAAGGAGACACAAATTGCTAGCAGCGAACAACACATATTTTCACACCTTGTTATCTATTTTTTGGAATACTAAGGCATGATTTATTATTATTACTAGAATGTATCTTTGAATAATTTAAACCATAGCAACTTAATTACTTGACATTTATATCCTGTCATTCATATTTTGTATTCTCTTGATAAAGGCGTATACAGCCGAAACATGTAGAGTTTTTTAAATACATATATTTTGAAGTAATATACAGACCTTTAATCGCCTACTGATTAGGTTTACTATATATATATATATATATATATATATATATATATATATATATATATATATATATACAACGTGTTCACACTTAAAAATTGGTAACTCCGTTATTATTGGAGCTAGGAAGTCGTCCAAATTAGCAAGCTAGTAGGATTTTTCCTAGCGGTTACGACGATGAAAACAAAAAAACTAATTTTTAAAATGGAACACCCTATTTATTTTTATGCGGTTGAATAAATAATTTAGTTCTGAATAAAAATGTTTCAATACATTATCTCAAAAATATTGAAAATAAAAAAGTTATCATGTGATTTCTTAATCATTGCATTTTGTTTAAAAAAATTTATGAAAGACGTAGCATGTTTAACATGTTTATCCAATTGAAGTCATCTTCAGATATTAAATAAAATAATATCATAAACATCCTTAAAATTTGCTTACTTTATCACTAAAACGTAAGTTTTCAAATGAGATACCGTGCATTTTTAGGGATTTAGGATTTGTTTTTAGGGATGCCTAACGAAATTTGTAATTAAATAATATGTACCGATTATTGTAGACTATTCTCTTGTTGACCGGATGAAAAAAAATTTTGTATAGGTCCGAGAAGGTTTGTTCATAATATTCATAAATGAATTCAAACGAAACGTTGTGTTTTTAACGAAATTTATTTTGATTTCGTCCACGGAACTTAAGAATAACAAATGAAAGAATAATGAACACTATCAATCAACATACATAACTAAAATAATTGTTCGAAGGTACCACCTTCTTGGTCCAGACACTTGCGAGCTCTTTTCTGAGTGCAGCGCGTGGCTTTTAGAATGGTCCTTCCATCAATATTCCGAATAATGGCCGTAATGCTATTTTGAAGTTCTTCCACATTTTGGTAACGATGTTTGTAAACTTCATTTTTCACTCGGCCCCATAAAACAAAATCTAGCGGAGTTAGATCTGGTGAGCGTGGGGGCCACAGAACTGGTCCATGAGTTCCAATCCAACGGGGTCCAAACAGTCTCTCCACTAATGCGTTAACGATATGGTGATTATGAGCCGGTGCACCGTCTTGTTGGAAGTATATCCGCGGCCTATCCATCAAGTTCACGTTGTCCACGAAATCTTCCAATAGGTACATGAAGTATAAAGTCCTCATATCTCTCTCCCGTCAATGAGCCGCGGTAAAAAAAAGGACCCACAATTTTAGATCCAATCATACCACACCAAACATTAAGGCTGAACCGATGTTGTGGATTAGTGGGATGAGCCAAAAAAGGATTTTTCCGACTCCAAAAATGATTTTTTTTCGATTAAACATTCCCTTATTAGAGAAGTTACTCTCATCCGACCATAAAACATATCGAGGAAAATTTTGATCTTCTTCACATTTATGTAGGAACCATTCACAAAATTCCATTCTTCTTATATCATCATTAAGATGCAAAGTTTGTACTGGCCGATATTTGTATGGCTCAAAATTATATTTTTTCAAAATTTCATGAATCGTTCCCAATGAAAGGTCTATTTCTCTTGCCAATTCTCTAATTGAATTGTTGGGATGCGCCTCAAAATATCCCAGTACATTTATCTCTACCTCCTCACTAACCACAAATTGCTTCTTCGTTCTATTCTTCTTGAAAACCTCTTCGTTTCGCCGAAATTGTCTATATAATTCCAAGAAATATCTTCTTTGAGGAATTGCGCGCTCGGGAAACATTGCACTATAATGTTCGCGAGCTCTAATAGTGTTTTTTTTCTGAAATATGTAAGCTTCCATAATATCACATTTTTCCTCATGTGTGAAAACCATTTTAATTAGAAGAAAACACGAAGAAAAAAGCAAAATAACAATGCGAATTTTAAAACACTGACAGATTAATTTGACGGATTGTTATTGAATATATTTTTTTTTTTATTTGTGCCTACTTGATCTAAATTGTAACAACTATTGTAATGTAGGCTAATTTCATTTTCTCTTTTCCTTTTTTTCTGAGTGGAGTTTTAAATTATACTGTGTCCCATTTTAAAATGGGTACTTTTCTGATTATCTCGGGAATATGCCCCTTTAAAGAAATCACGTGATAACTTTTTATTTTCAATTTTTTTGAGATAATGTATTGAAACATTTTTGTTCAGAACTAAATTCTTTATTCAACCGCATAAAAATATACAAGATGTTCCATTTTAAAAATTACATTTTGTCAAATATCTGAAAAACGCGACGTTCAATTGTTTTTTCGATTTTATCGTCGTAACCACCAGGAAAAATCCTACTAGTTTGCTAATTTGGACGACTTCGTAGCTCCAATAATAACGGAGTTACCAATGGTGCGGGTTTAAGTGTGAACACCCTGTATATATATAACATATATATGCAGGGATCGAGACTAACTCAAACTGATGGTAGTGCTGCTAGTAGAAGCAATTATTTAAAAACGATATCAGTGAGCCAACTCATTAGTCTAATAACAGAAAAAGAATAGCGAATGTTATTGATTTCTAGAAATTTAACAATTAAGTAAATTTAACATTTATTCAAGGAATCACGTCCATGTGGCCAGATAACGAAGGTGTCATCAACGTATATAAACGAACGCTTTAGTCTTTGGCTATAGGAACAAAGGATCTGTTGGTCGAAGGGCTCTACAAAGATGCTGACGACGACAGAGAAAAATGAGGCACCCATTGCTGTATCCAACACTTGCTCGCAGTGATAGGCACGGAGTTGGAAAAAGGTAGAGGTTTGACAAGTTTCCACTAGATTGGTTGCGTGGTTAGGCTGGTTATCGTAGGATAATATTTCTCGGATTATGGTGTCACCGATACCTATACCTTCACCATCCACCTAAACTATTCCCAGCAAACTATCCAACACCTTAATCCTAGACCGTCAAGCTGGTATACAAGGCGCCACCGACCGTATCAGTCAAACCCTTATCAAACATAACATCAAAACCATCTTAAACTCCCACACCACATTATCGACTCCCTTTTCCGTTAAGAGCTGCTACGTACACTTGGAATTCTACGTAGCAGCTCTTAATGGAAAAGTTAACCGAAGTATGCACTGCCACACGAACATGAATGTTCGTGTGGCAGTGCATACTTCGGTGAGATAAAGCATTCGGTGAGCACTTGTGTTGTCGAACACACGCGTTCTACAAGGGCACGGTGTACTTGCTGAATATAGGTTGGAAAGTGGATACCAAATTTAATTTCAATTCAATTTCAATCTGCACAGATTTTATCACGCAACCGTGATGATGAATATTCTCTACACGAAACCTGGCAAACCCTTCTATTTCAAAAACTCAACCATAATCGTGACGGTCTAGTGACCCGGAACAGCTCCTATATAACCCGCCCTAAACCAACAAATTTTCAATTTTAGTGCAGCAACATAGTAACAGCCCTGAAATTGTCCCTTGTAGCAGTGAACGAAATGTCGACCAAGAAGCAAGCAGTGCCAAGGGCACGGTTCCAGCTCGGAAACACAGAACCACTCCATAAATATTGTAAAAGAAACAGAACAGTACTGGCATAATGTCGCTTTTGGCTTGACTAACTTTGTTTCGCCGAGATGAAGACTTCCATTGTGACTAAAAGCGTCGTTCTCGAATATCTACTTTAATATTTTGTGTGTTTCAGCGGTAGTTTTACTAACTTTAAAGTAGAACTTGATACAGATATGCTGTTCCCTCAAATCGGTTACTGAAGAATCGCGAACACAAGCAGACAACAACGAAAAATTTCGCACGAATAAAGAAAGTTACTACCTACTACTTGAAGTTGTTGTTGTATATTTATTAGAATAATGTTTAAAATATTTTCTTGTATTATTTATCAGTTCTGGTAAAATTGTACTTGTAAATACCTTTAAAAAACCTTCAATATACGTGAAAGTTCAACCAAACAATAACAAAATTGTGAAAACAGCTCACTTTATCACAACGTAAATCCATTTTCTGAAATTAATTTCAAATTTCTAGAGGTTTTCTTTTTCACAAACAAAGGTGCAACTTTCTTGATTGTCGCAATGTTAAATAATGTTACTGGAAAAAAGAAGTAATTCATTTAAGCTCTTTTTAAACCTTACGACAGATCAGAAAAAAAGAAGGGAAACTCTTTCACGGCACTTCAGCGTGCTCAACTTTACGTCAAATAGTTACAAGTGTTTTAATCGTTCAATTTAGCGTCAATGGTGTCTGAATGGGAGTCGACTATTCGTCTTATGATGATGATGTTTCAACAGCGAACGACGAAAGTGTAATAAGAAGCTTTTCTCGTTCCGTTTTCAATTGCCGTTTGTATGCACATTTTACTGCGGAAGGTTAAGGCGGACGGAGGCATTTGTGGTTTATGGTCGGAGACATTAAGGCCGGCAAGATAAATGTTTGGCGTAGACATTTGGAAGAATCGCTAGATTACGCAATTAAGAGAAATATTATCGAGGAGAACAATAGTACTAAAAGGAAATGTATCGAGTAATTAAACAATTAATTCTCTTCATATCAAGGAGTACATGTGTTAGGCACTTTTATAAAATTATCAAATATTAAAATTTTTCGTCTTATAGAACGAGAGAAAATGTAAGTCTTCCTTAAAATTACCGATCTGCTTTATTTTAGGATTGATTCTGCGGCAATTTGTATAGACTTAGATAAAATTACTTTTCTAGAAGTTAGATAAAAATATACAAAAACTAAATAAATAATTTTTATTTTGTATAATTAATTAGTCTTCGGGTGCGTTTTATATTCCTTATCGAGCTGATTAATATCTTTAGGTGATCTATTATAGTTTGTTATGTCTAAAAAACCTCAAATATACGGCGGCGGTTTGACGGCGACTTTTCAATGAAATACTTATTTTAGGGTAAAAAAAAATTATTTTTCGACATTGCAAGTCTACACAATTAGTCCAGCGAGCTTGTTTTTAAATCATCCAAAAAGTAGTCTTTAGGCAACTCTGCAAAATATGCATTTGTCTCTTCATTTGTCCGAGGTCTCTTTTCATCTAGCTATTTTTCAACATTTTCAACATGTAAATAAAATGAAATAATTTAGAGCCAGATATGGCGGCTGAGGCAGCAATTCCTAATGCATTTTGACTAATTTTGTTGAAGTAACAGCGGGCGAATGGGAAGGTGCATTATGATGCAACAACACTCATTTTTTCAACAAATACAGTCGTTTTTCCTTCACTTCTGCATCAAAATGTATCAGCAGAAGTTATCGTTTTATCCTTTTTTAATTACAGTAATCCCTTAATATTCGCGGTTTTGACATCCGCGAGTTTTAATCATTCGCGATAATTGAAATGCGAAATAAATCTCTTGAAGAGAGAAAAAATGCTTTAAGTGGTTTGGTTGGAGAAAATGTCTCAGAAGTTTCCGATCAGTTCTGCTCTGATAAGAGCTAAGGCTAAAAAAAATTGATCGTACAAACAAAAGATTCTGATTCATTGTTTAACTTCCAGGCCAGTAAAGATTGGTTTGAAAATTTCAGGAAAAGGCATAATTTGCATAATATAAAAGCGACCGGCGACATGGCGTCGGCTGACCATGAGGCAGCAAAAAAAAATTCTCGGAGAACTTAAAAAAATAATTCAAGAAGGAGGATATCTATCACAACAGGTGTTTAATGCGGAGGAGGCGGGACTGTTTTGGAAGAGAATGCTGAATAGGACTTTCCTTTCCAAAACAGAATGGTTAGCACCGGGTTTCAAGGTGGCAAAAGGTCGAGATTATATTCTCTTCTGGTGATATTCAGATAAAGCCGATGATGATATCTCGGTCCCTAAATCCACAAGCATTGAAGGGAAAAATAAAAATCAGTTACTCGTTTTTTGGCGAACTAATAAAAAGTCATGGGTCACCGGTGTTTTATTCCAGGATTGTTTTATCCCTGAGATAAAGAATTATCTTGCCCCTCAAAAACCTTGATTTCAATGTCCTTTTACTAATCGATAACGAATCTGGAAATCCTTCTACTCTGGTACGAGCTCATCCCAATGTTAATGTGATATTTTTTTCCCCAAATACGACGTCTTTAATTTAACCCTGGGCCAGCGAATAATTTCAGCGAGATGATGAAACCTGCCCATCAAATCGGTGAGGATATCAGGCAAGATGAAATTCATGATCTAATTTAATCCCAAGGAAACGGGCTAACCGAAGAAGAGGTATTGGAGATGATGGAAGATAAACAACAGGACTTCGAAGAAGGTGAAGACAAAAAGGGGGATGATGAAATCTCTGGCAAGCGTTACGACATTTAATTTCTTTGTCTTTTTTTTAACATGTGTTTATCCCAGGCAAGAAGTTCTCGTCGAAACACCTAAGAGAAATTTTAATCTTATAGGAAAAACTTGTTGAAGAAGCTCTTGAATTTGATTCGTTCCTTGTTTGAAGTTTGATGTTTAATAAAGAAATCGAGGCTGCGATTGCCCTTTACGTCGAACTTGAAAAGTTACAGATGCAATCGGCCAAGCAATCCCAGATTATTCGTTATTTTCTGCCCTCAACAAGCAACAGTTTACTAAACTTTAATTACATACACATGTAGATTAAAATATAAGTTTGAATACGGTGGGTAATGAAAAAAAAACATATATAGATACATATTATTATTAAACCGTCAAATAAATGACATATGTTTTGTACCATTATTTACCATTATGGAACGTAGCCCCCCATTTACACAGAAAGATGGACTCTACATTCACGAATTCGACATTCGCGAAGTTTTTCTGGAACGTAACCCTCGCGAATGTTTACGGATTACTGTAATCTATAATAATGTCTTCGGAATCAGAAAAAAACTGTGGCCATAAACTTATCGGTCGAAAAAACGTTTTGTTTTGTTCTTGGAGCCCATTCCCTGGGAGAAATCTATTGTTTCGACTGTATTATCTGTATAATTATATATCCAAGTTTCATTTACGTTTGAAGAGCCAAACATTCTTCTTATATTTGGATGCCAGCTCACATTTGATCAGCATTAAGCAAACGCGGGCATCTATCTCGCGGATAGTTTTTTTTATATTTAAATGATCATGCAAAATATTTCATACCCGTTCCTTCAAATGCTTATTTCATTAGCTATCTCACGCACTTTCAATCGACCGTCGCTACTTACAAGGGCATGGACTTTATTAACCATTTCTGGAGTAGTTATATTAAATGAAGGTCCGGGATGTTCTGCATCATCCGTGCGCATATGGTCACTTTTAAAAGTAGTAAACCTACTTACAAATCATTCCATAGGACGGAGTACATTTACGACCATATTTCTATAACTTCTTCTATGTTTCTTTAAATGTTTTTCCACGTCGAAAATAATGTTTAATTAACACTGGGAATTATTTTTTCTCCATATTTACACAACAATGAAAACAGCTTTCTTTAAATGAATATAAAACACAGCCTACTTCTCAAATTTGTTCGAAATTCTGACAATAGACATCAGAAATATGGCGAAAATCAGAAACATAATCGTCGTAGCAAAAGCGTTACCAATCTTTGAGAAGACTGTTCCGCCCAACCGACCTAGTTTAAATTCGAACGTTGAGGTATTCAAATCATACTTTTGCAAACACGACGCTTTCCTATTTCAGCAAGATAGTCTTCTATGTATCGATCAGTATGTTTCCTATCTTTATCTTGCTGTAAAATTACTACCTACAAATAGGTATTTAAAAGCTTTTAAGTAACGCTCAGTGGTAAAACAACCCTTACTTTTTACGAATGATACCACTTCAGTAGAAATTATGCAAATCCATATTTATACTGATTTTTCACCGTTTTTTGTCGCTGTTTTGTTGTAAGCATATACATATGTACACTGCTCAAAATCGTACAGGGATATTTTTAAAAATAAGATGTAAAAACAGAATATTGTATTGTATATAAATATTTTGAGCAAAATTAATATGTACAAAGGTTTTATCATATTATCTTGCTAACAATGGAGCGATTGTGTTTTATTTGCAACATCTGTTTATTAGTTGTCATGACGGCGTTATTTGCCACTTTCCGCTTAACTGCATTGTAGCGTCATTTCATGCTGCAGAGTTTAAAAACATTAAGTTTTGTGTATAATTTGAGTAGTTTTATCAATGGAAAGGCTTCATTTACCGCGCGAAGAAATGTTACGTGCTATTGGCATGTTGCAAGCTGGGCAACCTCGAGCTGAAGTTGAAGCCGAATTTCAAGTTACACAAAGCATCATAAGTCGCTTATGGCACCGCTACAGGGATACTGGTGAAGTATGTAATCAACATTGTGGTAACAGTTGGATTACAACGACAGCACAAGACCGTTACGTCCAAATTATATTATTGTCCGACGTAGTCAAACCTGCGCTGCTCGACAGATACAAAATCAGTTTAACCAAACATATTGTGTACTGATTAGCGACCAAACTACTCGCAATAGGTTACATGAGGTACAAATGAGATCTAGAAGACCTTTAAGATTTCCACCTCTAATAAGAACTAATCGCGGAGAACGTATTTTATGGGCACAGGATCACCGAAATTGGACAAACGAACAATGATCATATGTAATGTTCTCTGATGAGTCTAGATTTGGCATGTACAATGATTCAAGAAGAAATCGAGTTTGGCGGCAGTCAGGACGCGTAAATCGTTTTAATGCAGTCCAAGAAGTCCATTCTTTCAGAGGTGGTACAATCATGGTATGGGCTGGCATAAATATTAGTGGATGAACAGATCTCGTTTTGATTGAACGTAATATAACAGCTAAAATTTGCGGGAGCAGTAGGAGAAAATTCCAATTTAATGCAAGATAATGCGCGTCCACATGTGGTTCGAACTGTGAAGAATGTGCTAGAACAGCAACACATTTCGTTCTTAGAGTGGTCAGCTCAGTCTCCGGATATGTATCCGTTGAGCATCTGTGGGATAAGTTACAAGGAGTGTTACAAATTCAAATGATCATATTAATGGTCTCCGAGACCTTTTTAAAGTTCTTCAAAGAGAATGAAGAGCAATACAAAAGGAAGAGATTGACAATTTAATTTTAACAAGACGTAACCGTATTAGGGCAGTAATAAACAATCGTGGAGGTCATTCTGATCACTAGAAGTTGCTTTTGATGATATGTTTATGATTGCTTTCCAAATTTAAACATCTTTAAGGTTTAAGATTATGTCGTTGTTTACAAAATTCGTATTTGCAAACTTAAATTTATTAGAACTTTTTGAATTTACTTTTAATTTTGTACTTTTTTAGTTGAATTACCTGTGAATATACAAATCTGGCCAATAAAGTTGCTTAACAATATATAATAATATTTTTTCTTTTAATTATGTAAATATCCCTGTACGATTTTGAGCAGTGTATATAATAGTACTACAGGTTTTTGCAGATCCATAGCTTCGAATGAGTTTATTACCTTTTTCCATTTTGTTCTACCCTTTGACCATTTGTCCACGGCTACTTGTGCCATACTTTTCTTCATTCTAGTAATATATATCAAGCCGTCCCAATATTTATTTTTCAGGATCTTGGATGTACTTGTTCTTATAATTTCTCGATTTATTCTTATTTTCCATGTTTTCTTCATCCCAATCCCTACTGAAAGATTTTTTGCGCCCTTTCTATATCTATTTTCGTTTCCTGTTGTTTGTCAAAAATTCATCTTTCACATCCATATTGTGTAATTGCTATAATTATAGTAAATACATTCCTTTATTTGCCTATCTTGGTAGATGCTTTGATTTTATTAATATTGAAAGTAGTCCTACTTTCTTATTACCTTGTATGCCTGTTGAATTACATTTACATTTCGCGTAGTAATGTGGATGTAAACATTGCTCTCTACAATTACAACGCAAGTTATTCGAAATATATCATTTGATACATTTTTGGAGTTTCTGCTTTATATAAAATATTT
Organism: Melolontha melolontha; assembly: GCA_935421215.2. Classification (NCBI taxonomy): domain Eukaryota; kingdom Metazoa; phylum Arthropoda; class Insecta; order Coleoptera; family Scarabaeidae; genus Melolontha; species Melolontha melolontha. The sequence goes on from OW285240.1 coordinate 52,934,427, forward strand.
TTAAATTAATATTTATTTCGCGAAGTAATGTGGATGTAAACATTGCTGTCTACAATTACAACGCTAGTTATTCGAAATTTCAAGTCACACCTAGGAAGAAAATTTTTTCAAATAAAAATCTCGAATAATCAGCGTCGTAATTGTAGACAGCAATGTTTCCATTCACATTACTTCGCGAAACACTAATTTAAAAATATTTAATGTATTTAATATAAAGCCGAAACTACAAGAATTTATCAAATGGTATATTAAATGAACGGCTAAGAGATAATCTCTCTCTCTCTCTCTTTCTCTCTCTCTCTCTCTCTATACAAAAAATATAAATTTATATATATATAAATTTATATTTTTTGTATCCTTGATAAAGGCATAATTGCCGAAACATGTAGGGTTTTTTTAAATATATATACATTGAAGTAATAAACCAGACCTTTAATCGCCGACTGATTGAGTTTACCATATATATATATATATATATATATATATATATATATATATATATATATATATATATAATCCGCCCATTATACAATGTGTCCATAAAGTATGGACACAAGCCCGTAATAACGTTATTGTGCATTATTTGACAAAATGCAAAGATATATCGATTAATGTTTTTTATTAGCTATATTTAGATGCTACTATTTTGTTTTTTCTGCCGACCTTGAATAAGTTATGACGTCATTGATTTTTTTTTTAAATGTCAACCCCATTTTTTTTTTGTGGATTTTGAAAGCTTTTACAATTCTTTATTCGATGATTTAAACATTTTGGTGTTAGTGTTACATTAGAAAAGTCAATGCGACACAACCGGAAAATTTGGACGTTTTACGACAACGCATCATCTACAAAACCAGACTAATCACTCCCGAAATATTACAGAATGTGCGAAATGGAATTTATCATCGCTTAGGATTTTGTCAACAAAATGAAGGAAAACATTTTGAGCATTTGTTATAAATTTGATACTGAAAATGTCAAAAATAAAACTTAGAATTACAACACAGTTTACTCAAAAATTTTCTAATGTAACATACATTTTACGTGTTACCAAAATTTTTACACCATCGAATAAAGAATTGTAAAAGCTTTCAAAATCCACAAAAAAAAAGTGGGGTTGACATTAAAAAAAAATATCAATGACGTCATAACTAATTCAAGGTCGACGGAAAAAACAAAATGGTAGCATCTAAATATAGCTAACAAAAAACATTAATCGACATATCTTTGCATTTTGTCAAATAATGCACAATAACGTTACTACGGGCTTGTGTCCATACTTTATGGACACAAATGATTACTCGAAAATTTTCTAATGTAACAAACCAAAATTTTTACATCATCGAATAAAGAATTGTAAAGGCTTTCAAAATCCACCAAAAAAAAATGGGGTTGACATTTAAAAAAATTATCAATGACGTCATAACTAATTCAAGGTCGACGGAAAAAAACAAAATGGTAGCATCTAAATATAGCTAACAAAAAACATTAATCGATATATCTTTGCATTCTGTCAAAAAATGCACAATAACGTTATTACGGGCTTGTGTCCATACTTTATGGACACAGTGTATAAACACTCATATATATACATATATGAACACATAAAAATGAATTTAAAAAAGCACATGTCCAAGAACAGATTAAACCCCCCACATGCGGTGGGAACACCACCTACATACCACCCGTCAAAAAACGATAATAAACAGACGATCAAAACACGGTCACCAAGAACTTTAGTTTTATTTTGAAATAAAAACTAACCAATAAGTATAACACTGTTAGTCATAGTTGAAATGTAATCAAACAATACAATAAAATGTAAGTACATTTAATATAACACTACTTTCACCTTTCTAAAATTTAAATAAATATTTCATTTGTGAAAAAGGCTCTATATATAGAACCGAAATGTAAACAAAATAAATATTGTTCTAATTATCTGGCCGCCATTCCAAAGAAACACTTATTCATTATATGGTATTATGACCACGGCCAAGAAAATATGAAATTCCTTCAGTATATATTTTCTGTTTTCATATACTGCACTATTATATACTGGAACAACACAGGTATGGTGTTTCATAAACAGAATTTATCGTTTTTGGTTGGACGTATGATGGTCAATTAGAGACTGGCCAATAGCAGTATAGAAATACAATTAATATTCCGGAAACGTTGAAAACAATGAAATTAAACATTTATTGCGAAAAGTGCTTTAGGATGATATGTCGCACGATTTGTTTTATGGAACTATTATAACGATAGTAAGACGGCTTCTTATCAGCAGGTACATGGCGTCCGAGGTTAGTAGATGTTAATTTCGCTAAAATAAGTAAAAATTCGAAAGTTAATGGTAATTATAAATAGAGTAATTAGAAATTAAATGAAATATAATATTAAAAACGAAAACTAATTTATAATTGTTTTGTGGTAGGTTTGGCTTTTCACGAACAAAAATTGAAGAAATATAAATAATGTCCCTACCTGTAAGAAAGCAAAAAGTCCTTGATAAATATAATTTCCCGAAAATAATAAAAAAGACAAGAAAGCATGTAGAAAAAGTTAAATTTTACTGTCAAACTATCTCGTGAAAAGATAGCGAAATCACTACGTTTAGCAATCAGTAGAGGCGCCTTCCAAAAGAAGCCCAAGCAATAGCAATAATAATAAACCGGTGTGTATCAAGCGATTAGGTGATTAATTCTTGTAGATAGTGAAAAACGCATGCGCGGATCACATCGGCGGTCTTAGGTTTTCGAAACGGCTTTCGTCAAGTGGCATTCTAACAGTTTCGCTGTACGCGTGTCGCGTGCCAGGTGTCGCTGTCGTCGTATACAACGACGTTTTCACGGCGCGTCTCGACGCTCTCCATTGTTCCCATCGTGTGCGGGCGACCGAAAAGGCGCATTTTGGTTCGGTAGCGTGTGAAAAAGCTCGGTGTGCTTGCTCTTGAAAGTCGAGTGTTTTGACATGAAGTGAGAGATATCTTTTTACGGTTCGGTGAATCTAACAACTAACAGGAGAGCATCAGACGAGTTAATAGAAGCTCTGCTTCGCCTGCATAAAAGTAAGTTTTTCCCAAGTTTTTTTACTTTGCGCCACCGAGGGAAATGTAAAAAAGTGTGTCGATTATGTTTAACTACTTATTGTGGCGGTGTGTATGGGACGCTTGAAGTATGTTGTTTTTTAAAGACATTCTTACGACGGCAAGTTTTAATTCTTACGATTGGATGAGATTTTAGCTTCTTTCATCGCCTTTTTCATTTTAAAGAATTGCACATTTATATCAAATAGTGGAACTAAAAAAAAATTTTGGTAAAATATAATAAACCGAAAAGTGGTTTTCTAGCAAATTAAAAAAATTAATAGATTTTTCTCATATTTACCATATAATATGCGGTTTTCACGACATATAATAAGTCGATATTTACACTTATAAAGTCAGTGTAAAAGATTTATATCAAATACATATGTATCACTTATTTATTGAATTGATATTTTGTTGAAGATGTTTAATTACCGGGTATTTCCAAAGAATAAATGCAATTTTCTGTGTAATTTCTATTAATTTTTGATATTATTTATTGATTATAGTGCTGTTATTATATTATTAATAAAATATAAGTTAATGTTCTTATATGGTTTATTATATTTAAATAGAATATACGAACTGCTTTATGGAAAAGTTTTTAAAAGTTCGGAAAAAAAGTTGATATAAAATTTTTCGCTAGAAAGCTTTGAATATAAATTTAACATAATTTGATTGAACTTCCAAGTAGACGAAATGTTACTCCCGCAATAATCTTTAATCTTCAAAGGAGGTTAGTTAGAATACAATTTTAAAGGTATTTAAATTAATTTTAAAGAATTAATTCTGGAAGTCGTTACTCCGTGATAGTTAATCACATTAATACATAAAAAAAACTATTACTTTGTTTTTATCACTTTATTATAGCAGATAACGTTACTGCAGTTTCGACATTAAAAACTTCATTCTCAAACAAAATTAATAATTAACAATAAGTATATAAGTTGCGAAATTTGAAAATGACATGTTTTTAATGTAGAAGCTCTCTTATAATATGGTAATAACAATGTTTTTTGTGTATTAATTTTAAATAATTTAGAATAATTAAAAGTTTTAAATTATTACCTATTTTATAATTTAAGAATTTTAAAATAATGGTATAATATAATGCTATAAAATATTTTATCCACAATCACATTATAATAGGAGTTTTATCCACACTTATGAAGCATAGAAAGTGATCCACTAGTGAAATAATGAAAAATATAGACCGTAGCAACCAGTGAATATGAAACAGTCTGCCACATTTCATTTTATGAATACGAATATTTTCTAATTAAATTTCAAATTATTCCATTCCATTAATGTTGTGATTGTGGATAAAATGTTGTATTGCGTGTTTAGATGCTTTTTATCCACTTAAGAGAATGAAACGCTCGAGCTGGCGTTCTCGCGTTAAACATTCTTGCGTGGATTAAATGCTATCTAAAACACTTATACAATAAATAACCATTATCCACAATCACATTATAATAGAAGTTTTATCCACACTTATCAAGCATATACAGTGACCTATTATCCACTATTGAAAAAATATAGACTTACCATAGCAACCAGTAAGTATGACACAGCTTGCTACATTTCATTTTATGAATACGACTATTTTTTAATTCAATTTCGAATGATTCCATTCCATTAATGTGGTGACTGTGGATAAAATGTTGTATTACATGCGTGTCTTAGATGCATTTTATCCACTTAAGAAAATTAAACGCTCGAACTCGCGTTTAAATTTTCTTGCGTTGATGAAATACTATCTAAAACACTTATACAATAAATAACCATTATTAAATATATTTCATTAATGTAAAATGCATCCATATATGTATTCCTAAATAAGCTATTCTTTTTATAATAAATTGTTATAATTTTAGTCGTTCTAGTTTTTATTAAATTTCTTGGAAAAATAAAGTAACAGAAGATAAATCAAATTAGTATATTAAAAAACAAGTTTCATAAGGCACCATTTTGCCGCAGGAGATCAGTTTAGAAAACGAGCCGCGATTGCGGCGAGCTTTCTAAAGAGCGAGTGCGGCAAAAGGCCTTATGAAACGAGTTTTTTGTACTATTTTTTCTATTTTGCATTTTTTACATTAATAAATTGGAATTATTTAATTTGGAAGTTCTGAGTTTAATTTTTATATAAAGCATGCAGTTGGTCACATTGATACTAGACATTGTCAAATTTAAATCTTGCTATCCGCGAAGTATATTATATTTCATATTATTTATTAATTTTCGTTAACATTACTTCATATTTTATTTAAAAATATAAACATGAGTGACTTAGAAACTAATATATCTTGTTGCCAATTGTTTACAATATACGTTGTTTGTATAGAGTACGAACATATATCATATCTGTCAAATGTACTTAAATTCATGTACTTAAAATCAAATGACAGCAATGATATTTAATTCTGTATTCGAACAACGCCAACATTGAAAAATGAAAAAAAGCGTATCGAAATGAAGCTCATTTCGATACTGTTCTGGGTTTCATAATGAGTTCATTTCGAACGCAAAATAGAAAAAATATTTTAAAATATCGATTCGGAATGATTAGTGCGGTAAATAACACGTTACGCAGAAAACCGTAATAAAAAAAATCACCAAAAAATGACTTAACTTCCCAAAAAAATTTCCCGATGTAGAGTTGAATAGTAGTTTGACATAATTTAATTGAACTTTCAAAGAGAAAAAAATAGAATGATTAGAGTTTTAGAACGCAGACTCGCAACATACACTATTTACATACCGTGAGTTTTTTATATCATTGAACATAACACATGAATACACCTATGTTCAGTTTTAAAATACGCGTTTCATGGGAAGGTTATGCGAGTGTCATCACTTGTAATAAGGCATTTTAGTTGTCAGTGTCAACAAAGTGTGAAAATAATTTTTTTAACATTTAATTTACACAAGTAATATTAAAATGAATTATATGGTAAATTGAAAAAATATTTTATTTATAATTCTTTAACTTTTTCATAAATGTTCGAAATATACACCTTCACATTCCATACAATATGCGAGTCGATTATGAAATTCCTGCAAAGAGTGTGTTAAAAAATCCGGTTTGGTTCCTAATTTGTCGTTAAACCTCCTTATCCTCGATCAGGAAGACTTGAATTTAGAAAATTTGTAATTGCTGTAGTTGAATGAATTGGGACTTAATCTATTTGAAACCAGGAACTTTTGATGGCTAAATTTTCAAATCGAGGAACAATATGTGTTCGAAGAAAAATACGCTTTATCAGTGAAATAGTATATTAAAAAACGAGTTTCATAAGGCACCATTTTGCCGCACGAGATCAGTTTAGATAACGAGCCGCTTGCGGCGAGTTTTCTAAAGAGGGAGTGCGGCAAAAGGCCTTATGAAACGAGTTTTTATACTATTTTTTCTATTTTGCGTTTTTTGCATTAATAAATTGCTTAAATTGGAATTATTTAATTTGAAAGTTCAGAGTTTAATTTTTATATAAAGCATACAGTTGGTCACATTGATACTTGACATTTTCAAATTTAAATCTTGCTATCCGCGAAGTATATTATATTACATATTATTTACTAATTTTCGTTAACATTACTTGATACTTCATTCAAAAATATAAATATGAGGGACATAGAAACATATATATGTTGTTGTCAATTGTATACAAAATGCGTTGTTTGTGTAAAATACGGACATATATCATATATGTCAAATGTACATAAATTCTTAAAATCAAATGACAGAAATGCTATTTATTTATGTATTCGAATAACGCCAACATTGAAAAATGAAAAAAAGCGTATCGAAATGGAGCTCATTTCGATACTGTTTTGGGTTTCATAATGAGTTCATTTCGAACGCAAAATAGAAAAAGTATTTTATTCAACATATTATAATTTTTGTTTAGTAAATTTAGTGTTTCGTAAAAATCAACACGTCTGTCTTATTCTATTTTCATGAAATAATTGTAGGTACTTAGAAAACTTGTAAAATTTGTATTTGTACTGTTTGAGAATTTTAAATACAGACTTCTTAGAAATATTAAATTGTTGTGCTATTTTACTTAATAATGTTATGAGGCATTCCTCAATGTAACATAATACATTTAATTTTAGGTCATCTGAAAGAATGTGGGGGGTTTTAATTGTCCTTCTGTGTGTATTTATTATGCAGCCATCAGAATCAAATTTCCTAGTAATCGACTGAATTTTTCCGATAGATAGTATGGGCCTGTCAAGATATTTGATAGAAAACAGATCCCGCACTTTCCTTAAACTGTTTCCAGTTTTACTTATACTAGTTCAAAATTTCTATTTTTTCATCTTTTATATATATGTATATATACATATATATATATATATTTTAAATTAGGTGAATACAAATGTCAAATGCTAAAATATTTAAAATATTATTTCGTTTATGCACATTACTGACATTGATTTTGACATTTGTTGAAACACATAATTGAGCGATGTTGGTTGCATAACATTCCCATGCATTGAGTCGTTTTTTTGAAACTGAACATAGGCTATGTATAGAGATAAGAAAATCTCACGGTATAGCTAATTGCTAATTATTTTAATATGTAAACACAAATCTTAATTTGAATATGTAACATACTTTATAACTTTCATTTTAATAGAATGATATTTAATGTAAGTAGGTAGGTATCAAAAAAAAAATTGTAAATTCACTAATTTTAATTTAATAAAATTATAGTTTGAAAAAGACAATATGCATACTGCCGAAACGTAGCTATGGAATAAATTTTGTTTTAATTATCAGGACGTTACTCCCGCGGAAATACTTTTTACGTTTTTATTTCGTATTATAGTACGGCCAAGAAAATTAAGAAATTCCTTAATATTAAGAATTTTTTTATGGTTAATTACTTGAGGTCACGTTGTAAAGTTATATTAATATATATTTGTAGGAAGGCCCATATAATAAATATATTTTTCTTTTCGCGGATGTATTTAAAAACTTTTGTTTTATTTTTACTTAAACTATTTCTTAAAAAAACAAAAGAAATAAAGTATTGATGTGCTTCAAGGTATTTAATGTGTATGCTTATGCGGTCAAATTGAAAATCGCTTCTTTACGTTATTAAATTGTAATATATATTACTTACTAAGATTTTTTATGGTGTTCCTGTTATTAATTTTTTCATAATTTCATTTAGCTAATATTGATTTTTTCTCTAATTTTCTTTTTCTTTGTATGGTGTTATTTTCCGATTATTTCAGTGGTTTAAAAATCAAATTGATGACGGTATTGCAGTGTGTGCGTTGATAAATAAGTTTAATCTATTTTAGAATATCTACGGATATTGGATACTTTCATACAGATACTGTTTAGTCTGACCTATGTAATGGCTTTTGCAGTCACTAAATAGTATTTTCTAAATGACATGTTTTTTCGTTTTTTTTCTATACTAGGTTTAGATTTAGAGAACAGGTGCTTATTGGTATTGCGGCGTTGAGAGACAGTAAATATATTGTTTTAGTTCATATTTGATTTTCTCTGAATATTGCGGAACATATGAAACCGTAATATATGCTGTTTTGTTGTTGGATTTATTATTGGTGTTTGTAGTGTTGTAAATTTTGTGGAGTATTTTTTTATTGTTTGTTCTATAAGTTTTGGAGGAGAATTATTATCTATTAAAATCACTTCAATATCCTTGATATTATGTGTTCTGTATTGCGTAATTGATAGTTTTATTGTTCTGTCAGTTAGACTCTCTATAGTAATTTTTTTAAATACAGTGTGTAGAGTTCATATATCGAAAGGAAGGTATGAGTTTGTTGCTTTAATTTGTCGTAAGTTATTGAAAATCAAGAAATCTAATGCTGTTATTAATATGTTTTTTCTATTGTGAATTTTAGTTTATTATGCAAGTTATTAAATTTCTATGTGATCTGCTTTATTTTCTGGTATACATGTAATGTTGTTATCTGCATATCTTCTAAAGAAAATGGGTTCGAAGACTAGTGAATTGATGATACTTTGTTTCACATATTCTATTAACAGTTTTGCGATAGTTGTAGTTAAAGGAGAACCCATGGCAATACCGTATCTTTGAGTGAAGTAAGAGTTTTTGTATTGAAAGTATGTGCTATTGAGATAGAACTGTAAACTTTTAACAAATTCACTTGATTAACGACATCACATTATATATAACGAGAAATCATATATACAGGCGACCCCAAAATAACCGAAATGGTGGTAATTACAAGGATGAAGATATATAAGAATATTAGGATGCCCTTATTTTTGAAATTCGAAATTTTCTTGCTTTAATGCAGTGTTTTTTTTTCTTAGACTTCGCTATATAAGCAAAAAATCCTGTTTTGTCAGCATTAAATACTTGGCGTGAACAATATCCACCATCTTAAATATGTTTTGCTAACGTTTGTTCAATGATATACCTTATGTAGGGTTTCAGGTATGTACCGGGTGAATCAACGATTTGACATTAGCTCGTGAATGGTAAATATAATAAAAAATTCATTTCTGGAGTTGATAGGGTTACTGTTATTGCACATTCTAAAAATGTGTAGACTTATAGAGAATGTTCCATAAAAAATTGCTGGCACTAAAAAGATACCTTTCTTTAAAAATTGAATGGGTTATATATAAGTCTAATTTTTAATTATACGTTAAATTTGGAATATTTTTTATTAAGAATACTCAGCAGCTACAGCCAATAGTTTTCGAAATATTTTACAACTAAAGAGAAAAAGTGACACAATGTGCGTCTTTAAGTACCATTAATCCGAGAGTGCCATGCATAAAATAAAATAACTTGGTATAGCGTTTGCACAAGGTATGCGATGAGATATCTTTGTACGGAAATTGTTCTAACGTATACTAAGTGTTTTAAATGGAACGCGCTATATATTTTTCAAATAGTCATAGTAAGAGCTTATACTTCTTCATTGTACAGGGTTATTCATTATAAATGTCCCAGCCCTTACCATAGTTATTATTGCATAAATTAAAAAAAAATTTAAATAAAAGTTGTGTGGTTATAAACTAATTTTATTATAACGTTAACAAAAGTACAGTGGCGTGCGTAGTTTAGGGGACACAAAAAATAATTGTTTTTTTATAATGAGACACCCTGTATATTATTAAATTTTTGAAAAGATCTTTTTCTTCTGATTTCAAAAATATACCATATCATACCCCTGTCTTACACCGTTCTTATGTTATTAAAGGATAAATATAGTAAATTAAACAAGTTACTATAAATATTGAAAAGTTAATATCATCAAAGAAAGCTATGAAAATCACAACTGTCATGTTTATTAAATGTCATTTCTTTATTGAAACATTCAAGATGGTTTACAGTGTAGCAGAAAAAATTCAAATATTTATTTGCTATATAGAAAATAACAAAGATAAACGTGCAGCGCAAAGAGCATACAGGAAGTTGTATCCAAATCGTCCAACACCCGCAGACAATACGTTCAGACGTATTTACCAACAGGTAAATAATACCGGTAGTTTTAATAGAAAAAGGCGAGTAGTTCATGCAAACAACGAAGATCAATTAGATGTACTGCTTTATTTCGACGGTAAGCCCTCTTATAGGTATTCTTGAAAAGTTTTTTTAAACACTATATTATTTTTTAGAAAATTCTGAATGTAGTATAAATAATGCAGCAGCTCATTTAAATATAAGTTACTCTAAAATACAACGTACGTTGAAAACTAACAACTATAAACCATATAAAATTTTACCCGTACAACTTTTGACAGAGGCTCATAAAAGGAAAAGGTTAGAGTTTTGCCGCCAAATGATTCAAAAGTTATATGAAGATCCGGATTATTTGACTAAAATATTATGGACCGATGAATCATGCTTTTCTAAGGCTGGAGTTTTTAATAGGAAAAATCGTAGGTCATGGGAGAACAAGGAGAATAGGAAAAGATTGATAAAACCAATAAAAAAATCAGCAAGAAAAACTCTTAGTGTATGGTGTGGAATTTTCAGAAACAAAATTGTTGGACCCATATTTTATGATTTCAATTTAACTGGAGTTACCTATCTGGAAATGATTCTTCCTGAAGTTGAAAATATTCTTGTAGAGAATTTTCCGGACGTTCAACTTCAGGATATGATTTGGATGCAGGATGGGGCAACTCCGCATAATGTCCTACCTGTTAAAGAGCATTTGAACAATGTATTTCAAGTGTGGATAGGGAATAATGGAACCATATTATGGCCTCCTAACAGTCCGGATCTATCTCTTATGGACTCATATTTTTGGGGGTTTTTAAAAGACATAATATATAATAATAATGACTGTATTCAAGTTATGAAAGACCGAATTCAATTAGAAATAAATAATCTAAATGTAAACAATCAAGCCATTTCTGATGCAATTCAAAATATAATTAGACGTTTAGAATTATGTATTGAAAATAATGGTGGACACTTCGAACAACTTCTATAAGTTATTATTTATTTATAGTTGTAAAGTTATCTTTGTTATATTCGTTTTATAGGTATTATTTGTAATTTTAATTAAATATTGACCAAAACTCATTCGTAGATACAAAACTTTTATTTAATAACTTAAGAACGGTGTAAGATAGGGGTATGATATGGTATATTTTTGAAATCAGAAGAAAAAGATCTTTTCAAAAATTTAATAATATACAGGGTGTCTCATTTAAAAAAAACAATTATTTTTTGTGTCCCCTAAACTACGCACGCCACTGTACTTTTGTTAACGTTATAATAAAATTAGTTTATAACCACACAACTTTTATTTCAAATTTTTTTAAATTTATGCAATAATAACTATGGTAAGGGCTGGGACATTTATAATGAATAACCCTGTACAGTTTACCGTCGACTGCGATGTGTCTGCAATGACACTTAATAATCTACTACTAATGTACGGATTTTGTTCGACATAAAGAAGAATTTCCAATTATTTTTCCTCTGTAGCGGTGTGTTTATTTATTACAGATCTTTTACTATACACTACCATCAGTATCAAAGCAATTTTTGAGGTTTTAAAAGGTTTTCTTCGGCGGCTGACGTCTATTCGGATAACGCATCCGATAAATGCGTAATGTAAGTAGGCAATTTTTCTGTGCTTCTCCCAAGATGTATACCATATCAATTAGCTCTTCCTTTGAGAAATTTATTATTATTAAACTAACTTAATAAATGAAATAACAGTCAAATGCAAAAATGAATAATATGAACACGAGCGAAAAATACAACAATAACAGAAACAACAATAATGTATTAGAGATCAACAATCAGTAGCTTTACACCTTTGTGGGTATTTTGACAGGACTACAGTATGTTATATCGATTTTTTTTCATAGCTACAATGATTATTCGTGGACACTGTGATTTTTAATGTGTAGCGAAACGGATTTTTAAAGAAAATTAAATGTCTGCCAAAATATTGAAAATAGGTGTAGGACAGACTTAACAAAAAAGATAGCTGCTAAAACACTTAAAATGATTATTTAGAAAAATAAATTCCATTCAAGATACACGAGATTTTCGAGCACAAATTTCCTTCGATTTATCGAACCTTCGCGATCATCCAGTATACACAAGAACAATTTCCATACAAAAGTATCTAATGGCAAACCCTGTGCAAACGACCTACCAAGTTATTCTATTTTATGCCATGGTACTCTCAAATTATTGGCACTTAAAACGCACATTTTCTCTTTAATTGTAGAATTTTAAATTATAATATAAAATTCTTTGAAAAAGGCATTATGTGACGAAGCATGCAAGAGATTATTTTAAATATATACATATTAAAGTAAAACAGACCTTAAATTGCTGATTATGTAAATCTAATATAATATACATAGGTCAAGCAATAACAATAATATCCACTATAATATAGCAACGAAATCTTAAAAAAAATATTGGAATTGGGTTACTTTTAATATCTAGTTTAAATATTTAGGCATTCTTTAATACTACTAATTGCATGCATTTAATTGCATTAAATATGTATTAATGATTCTCTGTCATTGCTAAAATATGACCGAATTGCTATTGTTTAAAGATGTTGGCCACCAGCTGCCCCCCCCCCCCTATATAAGTTGTGTTCGTCTCTGTCCTAGCATTCTTCAAGGTACTGTGAATCGACAAACATCTACGTATAACCCTGAAGATGTCCCTTGCAACAGTGGACGAAACGTTGGCAATTACGCCTAACTAGACGCGGTTCCAACCCGAAAATCGAGATCTACAATTAGAAAACGACCTCGGAAACATACATATACTGGGCGCCATAAGTAAATGAACACCTGATAAAAACACACAATGTTGTATTAGATTTACACTTCATTTAATAATAATAATGACTATATAACAGCTGTTTCACCGTACAACGGTTTCTTCGGATATAACAAGCGGTACTATAAAACATTTTACTTAAACGTAAATATTTTTTATTTTATTACTTAATGGTATTCTCAGAAATTAAGTAATAAAATAAAAAATATTTACGTTTAAGTAAAATGTTTTATAGTACCGCTTGTTATATCCGAAGAAACCGTTGTACGGTGAAACAGCTGTTATATAGTCATTATTATTATTAAATAAAGTGTAAATCTAATACAACATTGTGTGTTTTTATCATTTGATATGGATTTACATCAAGTAAGGGCAGAATCGATTCAATAAATGAACACCCAGTAAATGTAGATATATTTTAATGAAATTTAAAGGAAGGACGCATTTTATCCGTATTAAGAAACGATGAAAATTTCAATAAGATACAGCAGAAGAATAATCAAGGTAACATAGAAATAATAATAAACAACAGCTAGTGTTTTCTTTTGACATCTATTAGGCGTTGTTTACTTACGCGTCACTATAAAGCATACGTGCAGGCTTAATTAGTTTCATAGTGGAAAAAAATACCTCCTATTTGACGACGCACAAATTTTCATCAAATAACGGAATTTGAACGTGGTAGAATAGTCGGCTCACGAGAAACCAGATTATAAATTCGTGATGTCCCTAATCGTGTAGGCCGCAATGTTGCTGCAATTACTTTATGTTGGCGAATATGGAGAGAAAATAATAAGGAGCAACGACGACTACGGCCTGGACATCCCAGACTCACCACTGGTCATGAAGATCGTGCTCTTCGTCTTGTGGCTCTTGAAGACCATTTTTCCTCAACAAAAGAAACAGGTGATAGATGGATATGTTTAGTTCATCAACAGATCTTCATACGATCTGTGTATGGAAGAATTCGATCTTTTGAACTTAGATCGTACTGTCCATTTCTTTGTTTACCTCTAACTCCACGTCATCGAATTACACGACTGGAATGGGCTAATGATAGGTTCATTCGGACGACAAGTTCAAAGAAAAAGTACTTTTATTAGTAACTGACAGTGCTGCATATATGTTAAAAACAGGCAGACTATTAAAGGAAACATATCCCAGTATGCTTCATATTACTTGTGTATCACATGCTCTCCAAAGAATCTGTGAATATATCAGAGACACCTTTCCAGAGGTTGATAGACTTGTACCCGCTTTTAAAAAAGTTTTCAGAAAAGCACCATTGAGAGTAGCTCTTTAAAGGTAAAAAACTGCTATCTTTGCCACTGCCTCCCAGTAATAACTAGATGGGGGATATGGTTGGATGCTACTAGTTTTTATGCAGAGAATTTTGTTACTTTACAAAATTTCGTTGCATGTTTAAATGACGATGCTCTGAATATTTCTGAGTGCAAGGAACTAACACAAATTCCACATTTAAAAAATCAGTTGTACTCTACCACATTGGATGTTGCTATTAATAATTTGAAAAATATTCCCAGTGACTTCGGATGTGGCCTTCGGCAAAAGTTAGACCCAGTGTTTAATAGAAATCCAGATTTAATAACATTGCGGCAATTGTGTATGGCGACAATGCCACAACATCTAACTACTGCAAAATACGCGAAAATAACAGAATATTTCCAGTATGTCGCGATGTAGAACGGACGTTTTCTATTTACAAGGATGTATTTCATTCAAAGACAACAAATTTTACAGAAGAGAACTTGAGAAAGTATTGCTAGTAAATATTAATACTCCTTTACTCAACTTGAACTACAAAATGAAAAATTAAAATATATTTCGTATTTTGTACCCGTTTTATTATTATAAGTATAATTATATAAATAAAATTAAAAACTTTAAAAACACAAATGTTCAATAGTACGCTCGTGGGCGATGAGTCATCAACCTCTCATGTCCGGTCTCTAATAATAATACTTTGACATTCAATGTTTAATACTAATATGTTTTCTTTTAACTTTAGAACTCCTCTCAGAGTATTTATATTTGATATATTCTTATTCTAATATATATTATAATGGAGTAAACCTCATTACATTAATTTAATTGATTTACTTTTAATTTCTAAGTTATAGTTAAATACAATGCAAGAGTTTTTTTCTTTATATACACATTTAGTTTTCAAGTTATAATAATATTTTTTTGTTAATATTTATGAACATTTTATTTATATTTCACTTAGTACATAACACTATTATATAATATTAATTGTTGATGACTATCTTTAATTACCTATAATTAGTTCAGAAGTTGACAGACATTGTAAATTGTAATATATGTCAATACTTAGTGATAGAATGTATTAAAGAATGTTAAGGAACTTATGCAACAATAAACTAAGAAAAAATGAACAACTAATTATTTTTTTTTATATTTCACTTAACTAACAAAGATAAGAAAAAATTACATAGAATTAGATTAATGGTTATTATGGTAGAATTAGAAAGTGGTTTTCTTATCTTTTTTAGTTAAGTGAAATATAAAAAAAAATAATTAGTTGTTCATTTTTTCTTAGTTTATTGTTGCATAAGTTCCTTAACATTCTTTAATACATTCTATCACTAAGTATTGACATATATTACAATTTACAATGTCTGTCAACTTCTGAACTAATTATAGGTAATTAAAGATACTCATCAACAATTAATATTATATAATAGTGTTATGTACTAAGTGAAATATAAATAAAATGTTCAGAAATATTAACAAAAAAATATTATTATAACTTGAAAACTAAATGTGCATATAAAGAAAAAAACTCTTGCATTGTATTTGACTATAACTTAGAAATTAAAAGTAAATCAATAATTAATGTAATGAGGTTTCTCCATTATAATATATATTAGAATAAGAATATATAAAATATAAACACTCTGAGAGGAGTTCTAAAGTTAAAAGAAAACATATTAGGATAGTATTAAACATTGAAAGTCAAAATATTATTATTAGAGACCGGACACGAGAGGTTGATGACTCATCGCCCGCGAGCGTACTATTGAACATTTGTATTTTTAAAGTTTTTAATTTTATTTATATAATTATACTTATAATAATAAAACGGGTACAAAATACATAATATATTTTTATTTGTTCATTTTGTAGTTCAAGTTGAGTAAAGGAGTATTAATATTTACTAGCAATACTTTCTCAAGTTCTCTTCTGAAAAATTTGTTGTCTTTGAATGAAATACATCCTTGTAAATAGAAAACGTCCGTTCTACATCGCGACATACTGGAAATATTCTGTTATTTACGCGTATTTTGCAGTAGTTAGACGTTGTGGCATTGTCGCCATACACAATTGCCGCGATCCCTAGTGCAGAAAAATAGCGAGTTAATATTTACAGACATTACGCCCTCATACAGCAACAAATCATCTTTGTTGAATTATAAGATTATAAATAATTTGAAATTCTACTATTTTAACATATTTAAAATAATTTATGCACAGGAATATTATTCAATTTCCTCCTGAATGTGAGCATTACACAAAAATATATATACTGCGGATATGTATTCGTAAAAAAGCACTGAGCTAGAATAAAATGAATAAATAAAATTTAATTTGACATGAAAAACATACACCAAAGTCTTTGTTGTAGAACACACTTCAGTACAGATCACGTTAAAATTTTTTTTCTGATTATAACTTGCATTTAAAATACATATTATATAAAAGCACAGTGTAAGATAAGGTATTAATTTGATAAGTACAGTTGCATTAAATATTAGCAATACGTCGTAATCATCCAATAAGATAAGCGTTTAAAAAGCAGTCGTAAACGTTTGGGCTGGAATAATTAATAATGAAGTTATCGGACCACATATCTTCGACGGAAATTGAACAACGAAATGTACCAGGATTTTTTAAAGAACGATTTACCTCTACTACTTAAGGACATTCCTCTTTAAATCAGAAAGACGATGATATTTTTACAAGATGTTGCTCCGGCCCATTATGAAAGAGGTGTCACTAATTTCCTCAATGAACAGTGTCCAAATCGATGGATAGGTCGTGGTGGTCCCATTGCTGGTCACCGCGTTCATCGGATCTCAACCCACTAAATTTTTTATATGTAGGGACTTATGAAGACACTTATCTATTCAACGGGGAAGCCTAATAATAGGATCATCTCATCCAGAAGATTCATGCAGCGTTTTGTGAGGTGAAAAACAATATGAATAACGACAACTGGAAACGAGATCTCCGACGGGAGATTGAGTTATGCATTGCACGAGGCGGTGGTTACATTGAGCAGCTTTAAAAATTTCACAGTCACTACGTATTTCTTAAAATAAACCGCATTTTTTCATATGCCCTCTAGTAATTTAGTTAAGCTTCAAACCACGATATTTCAAGAACCATTACGAATTCGTAAAAAAAAAATAGAATCATTTTGGCTAAAAATGAGTCATTGTATTCATATACGAAGTATCTCGGATACCTTGACAGCCTCCGGGTATACTTATTTTAAATATTTCGCAGAAATTTTTTTATCTATAATCTTTACAGAGAAAAATAATAATAAATATATCATCACTATGGATATTTAGCTATCATTTTAATATTAAAAAAAAAATAGTTAACCTTTGATGTTATTGACTTTTATACGGCAATTTCAAAATATTACTCAATTTCATATTATTAAGTGAAATTGACTGAAAAATCGGAGACTGTGGCTTTTAAGTGAATAAAAAATTAAAAACCCCTTACCACAATAGAATTTAACTATTCTATATACGTATTTCGACAACCACGTTGTCATCGTCAGTAGAAAAAGCAGTGTAACACTTGAAAGCACAAAAAACACACAACACTCACTGAGCGCTATATTGTACGGCTTCTCGTTTAACACTAAATTTTAAAAATCTGAATACTGCAGAAC
Organism: Melolontha melolontha; assembly: GCA_935421215.2. Taxonomy (NCBI): domain Eukaryota; kingdom Metazoa; phylum Arthropoda; class Insecta; order Coleoptera; family Scarabaeidae; genus Melolontha; species Melolontha melolontha. The sequence continues at coordinate 52,952,761 of OW285240.1, forward strand.
ATACCTCATTGAAAAAACCCTACTTAAATACGTACATGGATTAAGAGATCATTAACCGATTAATGCTTTATTCTATAGAAAGGCCCTTTAGAAAATTACACAAAGGGGATACCCTAATTTAATATTCATAAAGAAACCATATAAACTCATCTTAAATTATAGTTCTGTAGTATTCAGGTTTTTAAAATTTAGTGTTAAACGAGAAGCCGTACAATATAGCGCTCAGTGAGTGTTGTGTGTTTTTTGTGCTTTCAAGTGTTACACTGCTTTTTCTACTGAGGATGACAACGTGGTTGTCGAAATACGTATATAGAATTGTTAAATTCTATTGTGGTAAGGGGTTTTTAATTTTTTATTCACTTAAAAGCCACAGTCTCCGATTTTTCAGTCAATTTCACTTAATAATATGAAATTGAGTAATATTTTGAAATTGCCGTATAAAAGTCAATAACATCAAAGGTTAACTATTTTTTTTTTAATATTAAAATCATAGCTAAATATCCATAGTGATGAGATATTTATTATTATTTTTCTCTGTAAAGATTATAGATAAAAAAATTTCTGCGAAATATTTAAAATAAGTATACCCGGAGGCTGCCAAGGTATCCGAGATACTTCGTATATGAATACAATGACTCATTTTTAGCCAAAATGATTCTATTCTTTTTTTACGAATTCGTAATGGTTCTTGAAATATCGTGGTTGAAGCTTAACTAAATTACTAGAGGGCATATGAAAAAATGCGACTTATTTTAAGAAATACGTAGTGACTGTGAAATTTTTAAAGCTGCTCAATGTAACCACCGCCTTGTGCAATGCATAACTCAATCTCCCGTCGGAGATCTCGTTTCCAGTTGTCGTTATCCATATTGTTTTTCACCTCACAAAACGCTGCATGAATCTTCTGGATGAGATGATCCTATTATTAGGCTTCCCCGTTGAATAGATAAGTGTCTTCATAAGTCCCTACATATAAAAAATTTAGTGGGTTCCGATGAACGCGGTGACCAAGCAATGGGACCACCACGACCTATCCATCGATTTGGACACTGTTCATTGAGGAAATTAGTGACACCTCTTTCATAATGGGCCGGAGCAACATCTTGTAAAAATATCATCGTCTTTCTGATTTAAAGAGGAATGTCCTCAAGTAGTAGAGGTAGATCGTTCTTTAAAAAATCCTGGTACATTTCGTTGTTCAATTTCCGTCGAAGATATGTGGTCCGATAACTTCATTATTAATTATTCCAGCCCAAACGTTTACGACTGCTTTTTAAACGCTTATCTTATTGGATGATTACGACGTATTGCTAATATTTAATGCAACTGTACTTATCAAATTAATACCTTATCTTACACTGTGCTTTTATATAATATGTATTTTAAATGAAAGTTAGAATCAGAAAAAAAAATTTAACGTGATCTGTACTGAAGTGTGTTCTACAACAAAGACTTTGGTGTATGTTTTTCATGTCAAATTAAATTTTATTTATTCATTTTATTCTAGCTCAGTGCTTTTTTACGAATACATATCCGCAGTATATGTATTTTTGTGTAATTCTCACATTCAGGAGGAAATTGGATAGTATTCCTGTGCATAAATTATTTTAAATATGTTAAAATAGTAGAATTTCAAATTATTTATAATCTTATAAATCAACAAAGATAATTTGTTGCTGTATGAGGGCGTAATGTCTGTAAATATTATCTCGCTATTTTTCTGCGCTAGGAATCATAACAGAATTAGGAATGAGGCAAAAAATAATTTAAGGAATTAGAATTTGATTAGGAGTATTTTTGTAATTGAGATATTACAATTTTTTCTCGAATGAAATGAATTACTGTAATGCAGGACTAAAACAAAGAAATACATAAAAACAGCAATTCGTTTTCAAACCTCATTTAAAGAAGTTTGTATGCAAATTTGGGTAATTATTTACAAAGCTAAATTAATTCATAATTCGAATTGAAACACAAACAAATGTTACCACATATAAAGACTAATTTTTTGATTTTGTTATTAAATTATTACTTTATTTTCAAAGTCAAATTAGGGCGTGCTATTATAAGTAACATAATTACGAAATTATACTCCGCAGAATACTTTATTCCGGTATGAATAATTAATTTTAATTAACATATAATGAGAACTATGGGACTAATAGTGAACTTGCTATGGTGGGTAAAATTCTTTTCTTTAATATGGTAATTGCAGAAACAAAAGACTAATTTGTTTAATTAAGCGACAACAAAACAGTATCTGATTACATACTTGTAAATAATGGTAACTAGTACGTGTTTTAGTTGTCTAAGTCATTTTAGATATATACAGATGGACAAAATAAATAACCGTGTTAATTGGACTACAAACTCAAACAAACAGACTCAAACAAGCATAGCATGTGCTGTTAACAGTTGTATTGCGAGCTTAAAGCCAACCAGTAACATGTCATTATAATTTAAAAAAACGGTGACAATAATTTTTATCGTTGAACGAGTTCTGCCTTTATGGGATGAGATTAACCTGGTCCCTGCTATTTTTTGGATTCCTTTTACGACATAAGCTCATAATACAGAAGAACTGATCGCAAACCACCAAATCGGTTTTGCGTTGTTTCTTTCCGCACATGTTTAGAGACATTCAACAAGACGTGTTGATGTAAAAAAATTGAAAGAAATCGCGCAGGAACCTTATTCATACCCAAATAGTCATACAGAATTTTACGTACTCTTTAAAGGGACTCTTGTCTGAAATGCAAACATTTAGCTCACTTTTCACAGTGGAATATAACAATAAAAATAATAATAGAAATATTGATTCACCCAATAGATGAATAAAATCCAATTACTACTACTTGACGCGATTCCTGTCTGGACATGGACATTTTAGAGCGTACCTTAAATGATTTGACCTATTTGAAGGGGACAAATTCCTTTACTGCGAAGATACTGACGCGGCAGAGCATGCGGTATTGGGTTGCAGCAGATGGTATAGGGAGAAGACGATCTTGGAGAGACGATTAGGCAAGAAGGTGTCTGCAGATACTATAATACGAATAATGACAGAAAGAGAGTCAACTTGATGGCTTATACGAAATTTTGTAGCGAAAGTAATTAGCACAAGAGAAATAGATCAAAGAGAGAAGAAGAGATGAAACAAACTGACGTACGTCCGAAATCCTAATCTTTTTAGGGAAGGGACAGTTGGGAAAAACTAGGTACGAAAACAGATACCCACTTTCACCCTTGATGATATGTCAAATAAAAACGGTGCGGGGAATGAATCTTCAGGGGGTTTCAGAAAGACTTCATGCTGAAAGGTGCTTTTCCCAACGGTCCTCATAAAAAAAACAAAATAATAATAATAATAATAATAATAATAATAATAATAATAATAATAATAATAATAATAATAATAATAATAATAACAGTAATAATATTCTTTAATATTCAACAGGGTAGGCCAATAACATATAGGTACACATTAAGCAGTTACAATTACAAAGTAACGTGTGGACGTATTGTTGTCTACCTGGCGAACCATTTTCTACGCAAACACATTATCCAATTATCCTGTTGGCTACTTTGGACAAAATATATGTAGGAATTCGCTTCATGACGTTCATTCTCGCAAGGAGACCATGAATGAAGCTACATCTGACGGGGAACCAGAAGCGACATTAGTTCATGAATGAAGTAAATATTGTTTTTAATCAGTTTACTTAAGATTTTCCTACAAATATTCTCCCTTCCCTCAGTCAGAGATGATAAACTATGGCGTACAATCAAATAATCCCTTAAACGTGAGAAACTTCAAAAAATTTCCATTCAAAGGAATGGAATCACATAGATAGAAGAATTAAAGAGGCGTATTCAATTTTGCTTAATATATGACCATTGTACAATGATTTAAGCAAAGTGATATCTTTAAGGTATTTTGACATATGCATGATAAATCCCAAAGATTTGTAGGCATTAAAACAAATATTAATTATATGCGATCTAAATGTAAAATTTGAGTTAAATAAGATTTTAAGATCCTCCATTTTAATCTTACTTGTTAAGATATTGCTTTAAATGCAATAAAAGGATTTGGAAGGCAAGGCAGATCGATTATGAGTAACCACATAGCATTTATTAATATTTATTTTAAGTTTAAAGTAGCTGCAACATATAACTAATATATCATGATTCTGTTAATCTTTAACGTTATCGTTAATTCTAGAAATCTCGGAATAGATTTTTATAGCATCAAGGAAATCATTCATAAACAAAACAAATAGCAAGGGGCCTAAATTTTATTCCTGCGGAACACCAGAAGCACGAATAGGAAGGAGATACAGTACCATAAACGTTGTTTGGTTTGTAAGGCTTTGTTAAAAATTTAATGACGAGCAGTATTCAATTTTTGTTAACTTCAACTTTTTCAGGCACTAGTGACTTTACCTGATTGGACATTTATAACTATTGCTCATAGCCTATTTAATGACAACATACACTTTGAACGAGTTTGAATAATAGTTTCCTTAATATTTCATTGTAACGTGTTTCAAATAATAAATACTTAACATATTCTGTTACTGGAATTGAGTTAAATAGGTAAATAGTATATTAGGTTTGAATGCATTATTTAAACATTAAAATGTTAAAATAATAAATATAAGTACTTCGTCACTACGTACTCAATAAATATCAATAAAAATCAAAGGACTTTTAATAAATTATTTTTAATTGAGGAAGTTGGTGGTCATATGCAATATTTATTTTGGATTGTAATAAATGTCTTCGTAAATAAAATTGAAAGTAATAGTAACATGATATAATTTTTTTATGTGATGTTTAATGATAGCGAATGTGGTTGGTAGTTACGAGGGTGGTTTGACAATTAATTTGGTTCACACACTAATAGAGGGCGCAAATGTAAGCTGTATATGTAGTCATAAAGTGTTATTCCTAAGAGTTAATATTCTCTGGTCTTAAGTCATTCGTTGTTTGACAATTACTTAAACAGAAGTGTTTCGAGCAATAGCGAAAAATGTATAAAGTTGGAATTCGTGGTGTGATTCAATTCTTTTATCTGGAAGGGAAATCAGCGAAGGAGATTCATGAGAGAATTTCACCTACATTGGGTGACTCATGTCCTTCTTAAGAGTGTGTTCGACTTTGGGTAAATGAGTTTAAGCGTGGCAGAACAAGCATTAAAGATGCACCACGCCCTGGAGCTCCGAAATCAGCTGTGACACCCGAAATCATCGATAAAGTCCATGATTTGATTTTAGCCGATACGCGTGTGAAAGTGCGCGAGTTAGCGGAAGCCACAGGCATCTCAACTGAGCGAGTTCACTTAGTTTTGCATAAAGAATTGCAAATGCAAAAACTGTGCGCAAGATGGGTGCCGCGTTTACTCACTCAAGAGCAAAAGCGAATTCGCATGCGAATATCTGCCGACAATTTGCAAGTATTTCAGAAGAATGTAGTTGAGTTTTTTCGTGTTTGTGACAATGGACGAAACTTGGATACACCACTATATCCCGGAAACTAAACAGCAGTCGAAACAATGGATTGCCCGTGGCGAATCGGCTCCGAAAAAAGCGAAATGCGTTCCATCCGCTGGAAAGGTCATGGTGGCAGTTTTTTGGGACGCAAAGGGAATTCTCCTAATTAACTACCTTGAAAAGGGAAGAACCATTACCGGAGAATACTATGCATCACTTTTGGACCGATTAAAGGCGGCAATAACAAAGAATCGCCCGGGAATGGCCAAGAAAAAGGTGTTGTTTCACCATGACAATGCCCCCGTACATTCAAGTCGTGTCGCTCAGCAAAAATTGTCCTAGCTACGATTTCAACTGCTTCCGCATCCTGCGTATTCGCCAGATCTAGCTCCTTCGGACTACTATCTATTCCCAAAACTAAAAACTTTTCTGGCAGGACGAAAGTTTGAGCCTAATGAAGATGTCATACAGAAAGTAAACCAGTATTTTGAAAGCATCGAAGCAATTAATTTCTGTGAAGGAATCGCGAAGCTGGAGAAACGTTGGGGCAAGTGCGTTGAAGTTCGAGGGGACTATGTCGAAAAATAAAGTACGTTGCAAAACTCAAATTGTTTTCTTTCATAGCAAACCAACTTAATTGTCAAACCACCCTCGTAGAATACGCGTATGTTCAAATATTATTCGACTACTTAAATTTGGAAATTATCGAATATATACTTAACAAAACTTCTTCCATTTCAGACCAAACGGAATTAGTTGTGGTCACATTCCGGACCATCTCTATTTTAATTTCTTCTATACTTTTAGTGGCCCTAGACCGCTTAACAGATTTATTTCATTTTCCATATGCATTACGTAAAGAAACCAATTTAACCGTTTCTTATTTTTTTTTGTAAGTATTGGTAAAACTTTCAATCTTTGCCCGATTTTTCATTTCTAATTCTACCGTTTTTAGTCATCCTTCATTCTCTTTAAAGTACGATGGTGATCTGACGCCGTAATTTTTAAGGAAGGTCTTCAAAACAGGCATTTGTTGTGGCTATCATCTCGTCATTTGGCTCGCCAAGCGAGTGGAAATTTTTGAATATGTCCTTGCATGTTTCCTACGTCAGCGCACTTAAACCATGCTCATTTTTGCTCTAGAACCGATTAAATTAAGCATTGATAGATATCTGGCTATGAGGGTATATAAAGAGCTACACACGGCTTTTACGAATCAATATAATTAGGTTTGTGATAGCTGAACATCTTTTTATTTCATAATGTCGCGTACGTATATAAATAATCTAAATAGTTTCTGTTATGTATGTGGAGAATTCAGCATAAGCGGAATATTAAACCTTTAATAGTTAAAAGTTATATTTTTATTATTTTGGCTTAAGGGGGGGCTTGAGGGGCTGGTCAAACGGTAAGAAAAGCGCTTTGTCATTTGCAAGACCTATGATTTAGCGTAAACAAACGGACCATTCGACTAATTGCTACTTTTACTGCGTGAAAACTTTTCGGGTTTTCCAACAAAAATAAGAAAAATATTAGTTATGCTAATGTGCCTTCTACTACTCGTCCAGCACTGTATTCGGAAGCCTCGGCAGTACCAAGCAGTACCAAAGCTAAAACAAAAATACTGGGATTTAGACTCCAAGGATGGAAACTGCACACATATTATAACAGTATAAAAGAAAAATATTTTGAACAGGACAATACCATACAGCTCCATATAATGTACATACCTCATCAATATAGAAAAATTTAAAAAAATAAAATTTGTTGATCAGTGTAATCAATACTTATCATGTTATTAGGGACCGGATACGAGAGGCCGATGACTCATCGCCCACGGGCGTACTATTTAAAATTTGTATTTTTAAAGAGTTTTTAATTTGATTTATATTATTGGAAAACAATCGGGTGCTGATCTATAAAGTACGAAATACATTTTTATTTTGTAGTTCAAGTTCAGGAAAGGAGTATTAATATTAACAAGCAATTCTTTCTCAAGGTTCTCTTCTGTAAAATTTGTTCTGAAATACATCCTCGTAGATAGAAAACGTCCTTTCTACACCGCAACTGGTTATAGGTGCATACTGGAAATATTCTATTTCAGCGTATTTAGCAGTTACATTTTGAAGCATTGTCCCCAAACACAATTGCCACAATGTTATTAAATCTGGATTTCTATTAAAAACTGCTAGTAACTTTTGCCGAAGGCTACATCCTGTCAATCCTGACAAAGATTTTTCCCTGTAAAGCGCTACTCTCAAGAGTGCTTTTCTGAAAACTTTTTTAAAAGCGGATGCAAGTCTATTAACTTCTAGAAAGGTGTCTCTGATATACCTATTCACAGATTCTGTGGAGAGCATGTGCTACACTAGTAATATGCAGCATATTAGGATATGTTTCATTTAATAGTCTGCCTGTTTTTAACATATATGCAGCACTGTCACTGACAAATAAAAGTATTTTTTCTTTGTACCCGTAGTCCGAATGAAGCATTTGGTGCATATTCTCGTAAATGGTTTTAGCTACTATTTACGCACCAACTGTATTTATAACTTTTATTGCTATTATATATGCGTTATATGGAATAATTGGATGTAGTGCACCAGTTGCAACACTTACCACACAGTGTCCTAATATATCGACAGTTTCGTCGTCACTTTCCATAGGTACTGATTTGAAAGATGGCTTCTAATGCGTTCTACTGCCTTAGTGTAGCACTTAGAAACATAATATTTGCGTAGGGTGGATTCATCAGGAACATTTCGACCAGTATATTTTTGGAGAAATGTTTTGAAGGTGGGATTGTTAAGTTTCTTTAATGGAATATTTGCCTCCATTAAAGTTTGACAGAGTTCTTAATTAAAATTGTCAGATTCCAACAGGTAATTACTATGTATATGTTTGCGATGCTAAGTGACGTTTTACGTGCAATTTCTTGGAATAATTTAATTATTTTACAGACTTTGCAATAAATTTCGGAATCACTGGCAATAGACATATAATCAGTATGACCCTTAATCAAACTCGCCATTGTTTCACGATACCATTCTCGACGTTGTTCCATATCATATCTGAAAAAGTAACTTAAACAATGTTCTAAATATAAATAAATGAAAATTAAAAATGTATGCGTAAGTTATTGAAATTTAAGACACTTGCGTCAAAATAATTGGGAGAAGTAGATTCGATGAAACGATATTGAACAGAATCTATTACAAACATTACGATGTAATTAATAGTTAAAACTATGAAAACAAGAAACTAACTGACCGTACTTTATTTATCTTACGAAACATAAACTAGAAACTAGAAACTCCTCACACTTCTATCTACACCCATGAGGAAAGGAATTTCACTGTAATATTGAAGTAATTGCGTCACAATTCAACGACAAAAAGCAGATGTGCGGTTAACCGAATGAATAGCGTTATTCAATAACTGCATGTTGTACTTAGCGATGTTATAGACTATTTATATGGTCTATCGTAATTTCGGCCTGATGCGTCCGGTCTCTAGTTATTATGCAAGATATTAGGTTGTTCTATTCTTACAGCTTTCATTTATTTCGTAATGTTTATGATTTGTTAAGTTCGTGAAGAAATATTTAATTTTTTTTTCTGTTTTACAACTCGATAAAAAAGATTAAATTTTTTTAATAAAGATGGGAAATTTAAATTTAAAAATTACATATTGATTAACTGAAGATTTAAACACCGAAACTAGGGTACTATTTTTTATTTTTATAATTTTCAAATATATATATATATAAACGGCTAAGAAATTATCTAAACACTTATATATATATGTATATATAATATTTTCGTGACCTTGGTATGATATAGCAAACTTAATAAGTCGGCGATTAAAGGTCTGGTTTATTACTTCAAAGTATATATATTTAAAACAACCCTACATGTTTCGGCAATGATGCCTTTGTCAAGGAAATAAAAAATATAAATGATTTATATTTTTTATTTCCTTGACAAAGGCATCATTGCCGAAACATGTAGGGTTGTTTTAAATATATATACACTTTGAAGTAATAAACCAGACCTTTAATCGCCGACTTATTAAGTTTACTCTATATATATATATATATATATATATATATATATATATATATATATATATATATATAAATATAATAACTTCGTGACCTTGGTCACCTTGGTATGGTAAACCTAATCAGTAGGCGATTAAAGGTCTGTATATTACTTCAAAATATGTGCATTTAAAAAACTCTACATGTTTCGGCAGTACGCCTTTATCAAGAGAATACAAAATATAAATGGATTATGGATGCATTTATATTTTGTATTCTCTTGATAAAGGCGTACTGCCGAAACATCTAGAGTTTTTTAAATACATATATTTTGAAGTAATATACAGACCTTTAATCGCCTACTGATTAGGTTTACTATATATATATATATATATCTATATATATATATATATATATATATATATATAATTTAATTCTATTAACCTTTATTTCAATTATAGAGGGACAGATTATTTTTGAAATGTTGTTTACTGCTAGCAATTATAGATTACAGTCGATCAGCTCACAGAAAGGAATTTTTATCTCAACCCTGTCAACGCTGTAAGGACTCTACCTCCTATTCTAGGTGTATCGATACTAAATCTCGCAATTGTACATATTGCTATGAACTGTGGTTTTGTATTAATTTTACCACCATTCAAGACAAATCTATCCAGCTAGGATATCGTCGGTTTATTTCCAAAAAATGGGACTGCTTTCCTCTCAGGGTTCCAATAGTAAATGTAAAAAAAAAATAACTTAGTTAGGCGCCACTCAAAATTTGTTTGAGAAAAGTTATTATAATATCTTTAAGTTACTTATAAAACTTGAAAAGAAAAAAAAAGGTCAATTCAATAATATTCACAATAAAATCTAAATGAAACTTTAATACAAAAATTTAAAAAAATCAAAAAAAAATCTTTATAGAGTATAAAGATTAATATTGCATCATTTAACAATATTATAAAAGTAAAAATAACGCACGGAAATGACCGCAGCATGCGTTCAAAAATCCTTTGTGAAAGCCGAACAAATTAAAAATAAACTAAATTACAAAGAATCTTTTTAATTTCTCCCCAGAGAACAATATAAACAAACTATCTTGACAGCTCGAAACAAACTCTAACAAACATGCGCACTTACATTTCCAAGAAAAAATACCCTTGAAGTTCCCAACGTACAAAATTTTACATTTACAGTTTTTTACTAGAAATGTTAAAAATTTTCTTTGTTATCTATATTAAATAACTAAGACTAAATCCCAATACGACAAAATTAACAATAGAAAATACAATATTCAATTCTTTCAAATATAATAGATATCATTTAAAATAAATATTTTACTTACGTAAAAAAAATATAATGTGAGACACGTTAACAAGAAACGTAATATATCAAAAATTACGAGATTACAAACTCGTAAAAATCGTTAAATGAACTTTACATAAACAAACAACCAATTAAAACAAAATCAAAGCCGAAATTGCATTAATAGATAATTATATATATTTTTTAAATAACGTGTCTATTCTTGTCAACTATTAACTTGTGTCTGAAGTTTACATCAAGCACGTAGGCTTCACATAAAAAATACAGTTTTAAAGTTGTCCACATCTTACATACCGCGTGCACTACAAAAAATATACATAGGGATATACACAGATATCCAAAATAATAGTACAATATATAATTAAATTTAAAATATTTATATGGGGAAAAATCCATAGCAATATGTTGAGTGTATTTATGAATGTATTTATTTAGAGTGCAATTATCAATAAGTAACACGTTTAGGTTTATGACTAATTTCCTTATTTTTTTGTTTACTTTACTAAATCGTTATTTAAAGAAATGTCTTTCAGTAGTCTTAAATATTCATAATATGTGACTTGAATTTTAATTGTCACCTTTAAAAGTTTGTATAACTTGTTTCGCAAAACCAGTATTATCATCATTAATAATCACGTTTAAAGTCAAAACAAACTTTGTTCAATTGACCTTGTAACGCATATTTTATAATTGTAATACAGGTTTTAGTACAAATTAGGGCGTCATTCATTAAACAAACACACGGATAATTTCATAATAAAAGAGCAATAAATCGCTCGTCGCAGTATAACTGACACCTTCGAAATGATAACAGTGATTGAAAAATATCGAAGGGCGGGGGTGGTTGAAAAATCTATAAATCATGTCCTGCTTGACGGTTATCGAAAATATAATGCGATAAATATTGTCAAACAAATATTTCCCGACACATTAGCGGTTGTTGCGACAACATATATACAATGTTCAGTATTGTCAGAAAGATACGTGAATTTATTATGTTCGAGGACTGATCGATGGCTTTTCAAATTTTATTACGATATACCATCCATCTAGGATCATTTTGTAAAAGTTACATAAATCCTTTTATATTTTATTGGGAAAATATTGACCTAAATTTTTCGAGACCATATTTTTGTATTGTTACTTAAAAGCATTATCTCGAAAAGAATATAAATATATTCCGGAACATTAATAAAATAAGGTCTGGAAAGAAAAAACATGTTTGTTTTAATTTTAATCAAAATGGTATAAAAATTCTTATTAATACAAACATGCTGTTTAGACATATTAATAATTTATTTAGTACACAAAATTAGTTAATTTGAATATCTTTTCGCGGGAATAGTATGTTTATACTTGTGCGCATATGAAATTAGAATTTAAATTAGAAATTAGAATAGAAGTTAAAAATAACCTAAACTTCATTCTAAAATTAATATAATTAATTTTAAAGAATATCTAAAACTCTTATTCCATGTACACTCATAATTTTAGAAAAGTTACAAATTAAATACTTGTGGTAATACAATTTTGGACGAACGGAGGCCTATGCCGAAAACAATAGAAAGTTGGCGTCTTTTTCGGCGATATCGTATAGTACGCGTCGTTTTTGCAAGTACAAATTTTAAAATTAGAAATACATTGTAAAAAGGTATAATATTTACCTATAAGTTGTATCACGGCGAAAGTAAAGAAATAGCGCAATCTTCCCATACATAAATTGTTAACACACGCCAGCCATTAAAGGTTAAAATACTCCGAATACTATCATCAGGCCAATCCATACTTCACAGTCCTGCAGAAATACCTAAATCCCGTATTCCAGTAAGAAATTGTTCCTGTTCACCTTAAAATTGATCCTGGTACCACAAACACGTATCTATTCCATTTTATCTAAAAGAAAAACATCCGAAATTCATGCAACCTATTTTATAGTTTAGATACATTTGAAAGTTAAAATTTCAAAAAATAGCGTAATTAACGCCTATCTAGTAATGAACGGTTCCTTTTAAGATAACTTTTAACTTCATAAGTAATATTTTTCATTTGTAAAACCATTTATTTTGTATGTTTAAGTTCATCATAACGATACACACATGCACGTCATGTGATCACATATTGTAAGCAACAGCTGATCGCTAGAATGTATATTATATAAAATACCTATCTAAAAAAATATATTAAATCTCATTTCTTAATACTTACCTCCGACACTTTTATTTCTATTTATAAAAGAATAAGTGTACATGAGTCGTATTCTATTTGCTATTTAGTTAATTTTTATTAAAAATAAAATCAAGATCTGAATTGACTGAACCGGCTCCTGCAGAGAAAAGTTTCTCATGCTCATTAAACAAACAACTCATATTTAAGGCAATATTACATTTAATCAACAGATAACCTGAGCTAACCGGAACACATAATTTTTATTTTTATACTATTGAAATTCGTTACCACAGAGGCACAAACAATACAAGCGACATCTTATAAGCTTAGATGGAACCTGCTTGCCCAGACAAGGTAGGTACCTATGAGAAATAAAAATAACATTTATGTACATAATCGCCGTCTCTATTTATTTATTCATTTATATGATTAATATTATCTCATCTGCCTGTATACGTATACGTATGTAGGCAGATGAGATAATATTAACCATTTTATATTTTATCATATACATATACAAATATATATGTTGAAGTGGTTTCTCGGGCAAGTGGATTTGGTTCTGAGAAGAACTCAACGTTTCAACGAAATCTCATTCGTCTTCATCTGGAGCAGATTGGCGGTTGAATGAATATATATGCAGCGTTAGGCAAATGTGTGGATCCATTCGAATATCTTTGATACGTCTTCTTAAATTTTAATAAAATTTTCCACATTTAAGTTAATGCAAATAGGGAATTCGAACTGCATATTTATTTGCAAATCAGACTTCTGGTTTAGCCAGAAATGATGTTAACTTTTTATTTTAAATGAAATACCTTGTATATTTTTACGAATTTCAATAGAGCTCGGGTACGGGAGTTCAGCAATAATAAGGTTTGCCACAATTTTATTCAACAACGACAGAGATATTTAATTAAATCTAATAATGCAAATTTTATTGTGAACAAGAACAATTCAAGTCTTTGAACAAATTCTTGAATGACATTTGCCAACGCCTCCTTACGAATTAATTGCACTTCCTCAATTGTTCTTTAGTATAAACCACAGATTTTAAATGACCTCAAAGGAAAAAATCTAGGGGATTTAAATCTGGAGACCGTACGGCCATTCAATGAATGACCCACCGATTTGGGAATGTCTCGTTTAAAAAACATTTAGTATTAAGGGCATAGTGAGGTGCTCCATCTTGTTGGAACCAAACACTTACAGGTACTTCCTTCTCCTCAATATTAGATCTTCCTCAATATTAGAACGATCTAAATATCTCTGTCCAGTTAATGTCCAATGAATGCAAAATGGACCAATAATAAGGTTCCTGAAAATACTAGCCGAAACGTTTAATTTCTGCGGATGTTATGTATGCATTTCTAGCACCCAATGAGAGTTATTTATTTACCGATATCGACAATTATAACCATTGGAACAAAACCTAGCCTCGTCGGAAAACAGCAAATTGTATGTAAAATATTAGTCATTTTTGCAAATCTCAATGATTCTTGCAGTAGATGAGGTTCATACGGATTATACTTTTCGTCCTTCAATATTTTGGATACTGATCGGAAACTTATATCATAGTTTAGTTCGAGGGATGTAGTACAAGTTTGTGGTAATTCTTCTAATGCTATAGGAATATCTTGAGCAATAACTTCATTAGTTGCGAATTTTGCGAATTTGCGAAAATTCTTCGTGATATTGGATTCCGATCTTGATGCAAATTGTTAAATAAATCACATACTTCTTCATGAGTTCTGACGCGGTCACCGAAATCAATCATCATCAGAACTTCAATACGTTTTTTTCAGTTAATTGAACCATTATTATTACTTGGATGTCTATAAAGTTAATTCTAATAGTTTAAGTTAACTACTGAATTTTAATTCCATGGCTTACTAAACATAAACATGATATATCAGATTTAATTAAATATTTTTGTCATTTGTTGAACAAAAGAGTGCCAAACCTTGTTATTGTTGAACTCCCAGATTAGAGTTCTATTGAAATTGGAAAAAATATACTGAGTGTTTCATTTAAAATAAAAAAGTTAACATCGTTTCCGGATAAGCTGGAAGTCTGACTCGGATATAGAAATACTCATCGTATCCCTGATTTGCATTTAATTAAATTAACTGTGGAAAGTCTTATTAAAATCTAAGTAGCCGTATTAAAAATATTCGAATGGATTGATACATAATATACTAATAATATTCTGTGTTCCAAATAGCGTAGTAATTAGAGTGCTTGATTTAGTTCAAAGTTTCGAATTTCAGACCAAGTTCGAATCTCACACGAGTACATTTCGCAATCAAAAAATTGGGAAAACATATATGTCAGACATGAGTTTGGCAAGAACGGGCCCTTCTCAGGGCTACCCTGAAAACGGTAGATTGACTGCCGAAACGTCGGATTGTTCAAATCCTATAAACGATGGAAATAGCCCAGACAACTATTCTACCTCAAAGGCTCGTCTAAACGTAAATGTTCTTAGACGTAGGTTAAAAAATATATTATTATTGGAACAAAGAGACTTACATAACATGTGGTTAGGTATTACATATTAAGTAATCTTTAGTATAGATTCTACATTTCCATTTTCTTTTTTCTTTTACGCTTATCTCTTTTTTTCCATTTCTTTTGATATTTTTGAAATGAATTTTATTGTAGTTTTTTGCATGAGCATATATGTTAGTGTAAATGACTGTTCAATTTAGTTTGTTATTAAATATAGGTAATTATGGGTTGAGTGGTAATTGCTAGCTGAATAAAGACTTTTGTTATTATTCTTATATCATTTACAGTAATTTAAAGAGGTGAGTATCTGCAGGCATGGATAGGTAGAATTAGATTATTTTAATTCTTCTTACAGATATCTTATGAATTGCTTAGGCAATGTCTACCTTAGGGTAGACATTTTGACTAGTTACATTGAATGAAATTCGGAGAGGTTCAGCCATTTCAAATAATATAAAAATACTAAGGGAATATATTTAAATGACACACCCTCAGAAATTGCAATGAAGAGGACATTAGCGAAAGCTGTATAGAATTTGAATCGGCTATTCAAGAAAACCCAAGAAAAATATGTGTAAATTCCTCCTAAAAGACCGTATACACTACGATTTTATTTTTAACGTAAATACTTAAATCAAAGTTTGAAGTGGTCGTGAAGTATTTGACTTGAACACTTTACACTAAACTTACACTAAAATATATATATATATATATATATATATATATATATATATATATATATATATATAATATAATATAATAGTTAATTGACGAAGGAGATACTTGTTGAAACTTCACTATGACGCTAAGAAATATAATATAAATATATATATATAATATATATAAATATAATATAAAAAATAACTTACACTAAATATCTCACGCCAAGAAACTCTTTGGTCCTAGTAGAAAAGATTCTATTAGAAGACCACCACTATTGATATAAGTGGTTTATGAATGAAATAATAAAATTATGTAAGTGAGCAATTAAAGCAAATGCATCCTATCCCTTTTAAACGTTTAAGATTTAACATAACTTTACGATACAGCTTTCCGTTATTACTATAGCCTAAATTATCCTATCAAGTTCTTTTACATGTAAGAATCGTAATGTATTTAATTATACCGTCTTAAATATACAAAATATAGAGTGAATTTTTATAAACATAAAATAAATAAATGCATTAATAATATCTATTCGCTCTTCTTCAAATATTTATATTTTTATAATTTGTATTTTAATATTAATGATTGACATACACACTATATACTCTTAATTGCACTCATCGTAAACTCTATAATACCTGGCTTAAACAAATTACTTGTATGATATTTACACGAAAGCGTAATATAAATTTTTATTTTCGATTTTATTTCTTATATTCAGATTAGCATTATTACTGTGTTTGTCCAGGTATTGTAGAGCTGCATTATTTTTAAAATACGTCCTTAACTAGTCCCGCTCAATTAGTATTATATACAGTATTATATTTTTATTCATCTTTATTTACGCTCACACAGTTTGAATGCACAAACAGAGATTTCCATGAAATTTAATCTTAAGTATCTTAGTATTCATTCAGTAGAGAAATATGCAATGTCTTTACTAACTTAAGAGTAACATTCCTTGAGCATCGGTATTCGAGCATTAGTATATTTAATTCTTTTCCCTATGACAGTTTTTGAGTTTGCGATTGTTGTGATAAGTGTTATTAAACAATATAAACAAATTAACACATTTATTTAATTCGAAGTAACCATCGCTGATAAAGTAAACAATCATACCTTGTAAATATTCTTTCTACACTTTACGACGCTATTTTATTCTAATTTTTCATAGAAAAAATTCGCCCTCAAGTAGGAATCGAACCCACAACCTCTGGCTGCCGGACCATTGCTCGACTACTGAGCTGTTGAGGCGTGAATTATAAACTTTTATGGGGATGCTTTGAGTTACATCAAAGGAAACAGATGACTATATCTTGCCCGTAGTACGGCAGTTGTGCAAATTAATTGCGTTTTCGCGAAGTAATAATGAGTAATATGAGTAAATGAGTAATATCAGTTATACCAACTCAAAGCATCCCCATAAAAATTTCTAATTCACGCCTCAACAGCTCAATGGTCGAGCAATGGTCTGGCAATTGCCGTACTACGGGCAAGATATATTCATCTGTTTCCTTCGATGTAACTCAAAGCATCCCCATAAAAGTTTATAATTCACGCCTCAACAACTTAGTGGTCGAGCAATGGTCCGGCAAGCCAGAGGTCGTGGGTACGATTCCTACTTGAGGGCGAATTTTTTCTATGAAAAATTCGAATAAAATGACGTCGTAAAGTGTAGAAAGAATATTTACAATCATACCTTGTTATATGTCAATTTTGACCCTTATACATTTTAGCTCGGCTATATTACATTGCTACTTTATCGTACTATTTGAATTTCTTAAATTTAAATTACCCTGCTTTGTATTTTAGTTTGTTGGTTATTTTTTATTTACAGGGTATATATATACTAGGTTTTTGCTATATTTAAATACTACTCTTCGTACTGATTGGATTCTTAAACTTTGAAATACCTTACCTTGCCTTTCGGTTATTAGTTATTTTTGTATAATTATGTACTATGTTAATAGGTTTCTGTTATATTTGATTACTACTTTATTTTACTCCTAAGCTCTTAAATTTTTCCTGCCCCGATAGTTCTGTTTATTACTACTACTAAGTTATCATACCCCTAAGTTCTTAGTTCTTGTCTCGTTACCCCGACTGTTGGTCAAAAATTTTGCTTAGTGGGAGTCTCCACCTTGGACCCTCGTTTGGTAATTCTTTCCCCTTTATTGAAATTCTACTATATATATATATATATATATATATATATATATATATATATATATTAAAAATAATAGACTTTTTATTGGTTTAGCGACCTTTTATTGAATTTTGATGTTTTATTCTACGACGTTTCGACTTTTATTATTATTCAGTCTTTTTCAAGTAACTAGAAACAAGAATTAATACAATGAAAACATGAGAACTGTGTTTGCTTTTGTGAGACTGAATTAACAATTAAATTGACAATTAAAATTAAAATTAGATTAAAAACTGAATTACCAATTAAATTAACAATTAAAGTTAAAATTAAATTAAAATTAGATTAATGATAAGTAAGGAAAAATTAAAGTGATTATATCTGTATAAATGAATTGGGAATTTGAATTGAACTACAAATACAGTAAAGAAAACATTGGATGACAATAAACTCACCGTTTTTTTTTTGGGTTTCAAAAACACGCATTCTGTGCAACATGTGTTATCGGGGACATCTGAGACCTTTTTTTATTAAGGACCGACACGCACTGGTTCGAATATTGTAAATGTCTGTGTCTTGGTTCAGAGAGGTTTATTTCTGTTCTATTTTGGAAATTAGCAAAGTGGTCAGGACCGTGTTTAGGGGTATATAGTTAAAGTATTTACAAATGGGAACTGATAAAATTTTTAATTTTTTTTTTTTGGTTTGTGTTGTGTGTGCGGGGGGTTTTGATTTTAATTATTGTTTAATGAGTGGGTAATAGAGTTTAGAAAGTCCATCAATTTCGTTTCTGTCGTTGATTGTTCTGCTGTTTTTGAAGATATGGATCATTTCTAAGACCTCCCTAGCTTTTGTATTCTTTTTCTGTGTTATTACTTTGGTGTTATCAAAATCAAAATTATGTTTTAGTGTCAATTGGTGTTTTTTAAGGCAGTTTGATTTTTTGCGTATTTGTGACCTTTCAATCTTTCTTGTAGTAACTGTTTTGTTTGGCCTATGTATACTTAGTCACAGTCTTTGCAGGGTATGTTGTATATTGTGTGTGATTGTTTTAGTGTAGGTGTTGAGTCTTTAAGTTTGGTGTGTAGGAATTTTAGGTTTTTACCGCTTTGGTGTGCTATTTTAAAATTAAATGGTTTAAATATATTGTCTAGTTTTTCGGATAATCCAGTTAAATAGGGTGTGGGGATATATGTTAGTTCATTGGTTTTTTTGTTTTTGTTGTGGTTGTTTGTTGTGTTATAAATTTTATTAAGTCTTAGTTTTATAATTTTTTGTATGAATTGTGGTGGATAATTGTTTTCTGTCAAAATTATTTTTACTTTATTTAGTACTGTTGGTCTGAAAACTGGATTAGTGAGATTTAAGGCTCTGTCTACTAACGCTGTTACTACATTTTTTTGGGCTAGGGCAATAAAAAGTCTATTATTTTTAATATTAAGACACGGCCAATAAAATAAATAAGAAAAATAAAATTCTTATAAACACTAAATATATATATATATATATATATATATATATATATATATATATATATCATTTTGACTGTTGGTTTTCCGTTGATCCATTTTCATATTCTCCTTAACCTAAATCTCGTCTTACCTCTTACCCTTTCATGATGGGTTTCTTGTTTGAGATTCTAAAATGATATTTTATATTAATTTATGCCCCCATTTCCCTTGCTCCGGCACTTCCTCCCTATCACCGCGTTGGTTATCTGTAAAAGATGATACTTAAAACCGAAATAGATTACGATCTTCTAATTTTACCAGTGCTAAAATCGTAATTTTGTACGCGTTTTATGGTTAAATAAATCTTTTCCCTTTGCTTAGCGTGTTGTTTACATCTTTCAAATAATATGCTTTTGACATTTATAGTATATGCGCTGTACGCGCGATTTAGATTCACATTTGCATTTGTGTGCGTTCAGATATAGCGATATTGCCAGTCATCGTATCGGAATTTTTATATTGTAATTAAACATTGCTGTTGAATGTAAAATATTTTGAGAATAGGAACTTAGTATTTTAACGAAATTTGGTATTTCGATTTGTGAGGCTCCTTGAAGTAGACATACAGTGACATCTATTAGTATTTATTTGTGTTATAGTACGATATAATAGTATTGATTTACTGATTGTAATTAGCGAAATTTAAAAGAAAAGAGTTTGTAAATTAGTAGTATGTTTTCCTTGCGGTAGATAGCCTTTTTAAAAATAATTAATTGTGGGATAATTGGAATATTCTTTTAAATATTGTTTTTTTGCCGCATGACGTTATATTGTCGTCTATATAAGACGCGTACAAGACCTTCTCGCTCTCATTAATGTTTCGTTCAAGTAATCGTGGTTAAAATTCATTGCCAGTTTTGTGAAGTATCTACCTGGTAGAATTTTAATTAAAACATGGTATGTGTTCGCTTATAGCAGGTGTTAAATTCTACTGGGCATTGTAAAACAACGTTGAAGGTTCTAAGGTAGGTTTGCATCGTGATGGCACGCATTTAAATAGATACATTCTTCGACCACGTGGTGAAGTCTTTAACTTTGTAGGAATTAAAAATTCATTTAACGAGGTGAGTCCATAACTAAGAATGTCTTGTAAACGGCATTGTTTCTCTCATTAATTTCGTTTATGTTACTTATATTGTTTTTTCTTCCTTAAATTCACTTGTATTGGGCTAATTTCGAATCGGCTGATTAGACCTTGTATGGGGCTATTTTCGAAGCAGCTAATTAGAACTTCGACGTAAGCAGCTGTTGGTCGATTTGCATCTACCACGTGGAAATTTCTTGTATGATAGTGAAGTTCACCATAAGGTAGCAATATTTTATCATATTCGCAAAGACTTAATTGGATTAATTCGACCGCTTACACGGAACCCCGTGAAAATAAACTTGTATATAATTTAAATATAATTTTGATTAAGTCATATTTTTTTTTGCCCATATTCAGATACATGTCTAGTGAGCACAATTTTTTTGTTCTCTTAATTTAAATTTAAAAATTTTACGTCCTAATTATCGTTTTGCTTTGTGCCATTTCTTTCCTTAGTGCAAAGAATTTAATTGATGGATCATTTAATTTTTTTTAAATTATATAAAGATAATTTTCGATTTAATTTGTGTAATATAATTTTTTTGATTATAACTAAGCTTTGTGATAAATTTTATTTCACATATGGTTAATATATTTTCTGTATCTACAGTGTGGACAAATATTAATAAATTTATTTTGGTATAACTTTTTATAAATTAAAATTTACGCAATTAAATAATTAATTGTGTGTTATATAAATAATGATTGCATATACAGTGTGTGTTAATATCTATGTAAGGTTTATTAAAGATCTTTGATCAATTATTTATGGAATTCCTAGATTAAGATTCTTAGTTAATTTAATTGTTTTCCATATTTGGTCAAATCATTTCAGACGTTGACCTTCATTTTTTTATAAAATCTGGTGATCTTATTATTTTTTGTAATTTATCTAAAACACCTGCTTTTATGTGCAAATAGTTTGACTTCAAAATTTAGTCAATTTTTATGTCTGCACTTTAATATTATTTTCATTCACATACAGGGGTCGGCATAAGTCAGGCAACAAATTTGCATTAAAAGAAAAAAATGCAGCGTCAAAATGAATTTATTCAAAGAAATTACAAAAGGGATTCGAAAAAGGGTTACTGTAAGTGTTCAAATTGATGGCCATCTTGATCAATGCATTTACTGCAACGTTTCTCAACGGTGAGGCAGGTCCGGCGAAGCACGTCAAGCTGTCCGCGAAGATTTTCAAATTCTTCTTCAATTGCAGTTCGGAGGTCGGGAAGGGTACGTGGTCCTCTTACAAAAACGCGGTCCTTGAGAAGGCATAGTTTCGTAATCCGCATTCGTACGAAGATACGACGTAACAAAAAAAAAACTCTTTCTTGAAGCGTGAACTTGTATCGGTTATTCATTCTGAAAACGCGTCTACTCGACGAGTACGTCTTATCATGACACCGAGACAACTGTCTGAAGCACGAACATGCTTCGTTTTAATCTTTTTCGACAGCGTTGCCAGACTTATGAGCGTTGTCGGACTTATACCGATTTGTCGAGAGCGTTGCCTGACTTATGCCGACCTTTGTATTATACTGGGTGAGTTTTTTACTCATGGCCAGAATTTACTTTGTTATTAAGATATATATCACTATTTTAATGTATTTATCGCTTTGATTAAATTTAAATATAGTTTTTTTATTCATTAAACTTAATTAATATATATTAATATTTATTATATTTATATTTATATATTTATTATATTAATATTTTCTGAATCACTCAAATATTTTATGGTGACGCGGTGATCCATGTTGGTGTAACCGTAATTTTGACATTCTGTGTACAATATCCCTTTGTTTGTTGTGTTACTTTGGTTTACAATAAATCCTTATTGTTATTGTTTTGAACTTGGTTGTTTTATTTAGTTTAACAACGATACACGTAGTTACCTAAATTTATTCAATTTACTATCGGCAGAGTCTGTGTTTTCTGTTACGCCTAAAGGAATAAACATTGTGGCGCCCTTTATGATATAAGAACTCGCCCTCCACCCGCCTCTAAACTGAGCTAGTCTTTAGCCGAAAGATCTCCGGGGTAATCATGTATTGAGGTAAATTGGGTAAGTCATAAGCAGTAGGTATTACGTAAGTAGTCGCAAGACTAGTGCTCGTGGGGGATATAGCAACCTTTTAACAAAAGTAGTTCGTGATGTTCCCTACGTAACAATATCAAGGTTCACTTAATTGAGAAAAGATCGCGTTTGGTCACGGTAATGCGAAATTATATTAATTAATGTAGAAACAATGAAGATAACTTCCTAAACTTTATTGTTAAAGGTATTCGAATGTCACTAGAATGTTCAAGAAAGGAAGTATTTTTGTTCTTATTTATACAAAATCGTATCAAATTTTGCTACAATTCAATAGTTGATATTAGATTTTTGTTAATATATCTGGAAATGCATAAACATGGTAATTCGAACTGCAACTTTCCCGATCATCTGGAAGGGAGCTAGGATAGCTCCAGTATTAAAAAACAAGGTAATACTATTTTAATAACTAACCGACCCATATCAGTATCGTCGAATATTTATAAAGTATTCCAAAGTGTAATTTGCATCTGTCTATGCCATTACACCAAATCCTACATTTCTCTCCGTTTCAATACGGCTTTATGCGAGGTAGATCAACAGTGACAAATCTCGTGTTGGTGAGTTTATTGATGCAGCTAATAGAATTTTTCTACGTTTTTATGATGGCTATAAATCCTTTGTGTTCTCTCCTCTGTCTGGAGCCGAACAAGGTTCACATTTAGTTTCTCTACTATTTATCTTGCTTCTAAATTATCTATTAACGTCTTATATACTACTAGGTGATCTAAAAATATATTCATCCATCAGAACTTAGGATGGTGTGTTACATTTACAACGGAATTTGAACATTCTCTTCCAGTGGCGCTTTACTTGTAAATTAAGATTGAACATCAGCAATTGTTGCTACATCTCTTACACAAAGAAAGTAATTTTATTAACCACAGTTATTTTATAAATGATTCCATTTTCAATAAAATAGCTAGTATAAAAAGCCTTTGTGTTTTGTTGGGTTCTCGTTTAACATTTTTATCAAATATTAACAGTGGCTGCTTTAAAAATACTTGGTTTTGAATTGCGTACCTGCATCTACCAACTACTATAGATTTGTCCTTAGCAAATTAGAGTATGCTTTTTCTGTTTGGTCACCTCATTATATTTATTTTCAGTTGTTCATTGAAAAGATACAATGTCATTTACTTTATCATTCAAAATTGATGGCGTCTATCCAGAATGTAATATTGATTACAATCTGTTACTAAGAAGACATGTTGTATAATCTTTAAGCCATCGTCGGGATATACTAAGAATGGGAGTTATCTGGAAGATTGTGCATGCCGCCATTGATGTCTCCATTTACTTTTCTCTGTCAACTTTTATGTTCCCCGTATATTCTCTCATTCTTCTCCTCCCTTTGTGTTACTGTTTTCCAGGACCAACGTGCTGCCTGACTCTCCGCACACAATGGTATATTGCATTGCTAATGTATTTGCATAAAGACATTTTCTTCAATGCTACAGCATGAAAAAATACTTTCTTGGAGTTTTGAAGACTAAGTATTTTGATTGTATTATTTTTCGCACTTGTATAGATATATTAATTTTTTTTAATTTTAATTAATTATTGCTTTTTATTTAATATTTTTTAACGCTCTTTAGTCAGTCCTTCCTTGTTTTTGCATTGGTCAATAAAGCTATTATTATTATTATATTTAAAGTACCAATAATAATAGTGAGTTTATATCCTTGCTTGGAAATCTTTTATATTGTATTGTATATTGAACAGATATTCGAAAATTTTCTTGCATCAGGTATTGTTAAATATTGTGTATATTAATTTAGAAAATTTTCGATAAGATGGTGATGTTAATGATTTGTGCTTTAGATGCGTACTTTCTAAGAATGTATTAAAAATGTTCAAGGTTAAATGATGCTTTTACCATTATTTTTTGACATAAATTCATTTCAAATTCAATATTTAATGCACGAAATTATAGCAATTACTCTCGGATATGTAAATAATTCATATAGACACAAACGAGTCTTATTTAAATAACTAGGACAGGTAATCTGTGTTTACGTATTAATTATTACTGGTGATGACGCAAATTTAACTAACTTAAATGTAAAAAAGGCTGTAAATTTACTGGATGGCCGTATCTAATGTATAACTCCGTATATAAACTTTGGTGGACTGTAATTAAGAGTCTGCAACAAACCGGATTGCCAAACTAACATTAGGATAGCTATAAATAAAGTACATAACGGGTGAAACTATCTCTGGCGTTGAACAGTTAATGAGAAATATATTTTACATTTAATTTTTTTGAACGCAAACACGTAATTTAAATTTCATTATTTTATTTGTACAATATAACAATTGCTAACAACGGTCAGAAAAATTTAAAGGTAAAGTTAATCTCACCGGTCAAATGCGCAATTTTGGTCAGGGACGATTGTGCGCAAGTTTTTACGTGCAACCAACTACCGATTATCTTTTATTTATCATGCAATATCAATAAATAAATGCAATGTCTGAAATGAAACGACCCGAAATACAATAAACATATTTTCTTTATTTGTACGTACATTTATAGCATCTCCTGGTGTAAGAATGAATTTTGGACTTTAGAAGAGTACAATATCCGCGCTAATCTATTAACCCGTTTGTTGATCCAAACAGCGTACTGAGAGCAGGTGGAAAAATTAAATCATAAAATTTCACATTAATAAAAAAATCCCATTATACCTCCAAGACATTACATTTAACTGAACTAAGAAACAACTAATGAAAAATTAGTTATTAATTATTGCATAGTCGAAGACAAGAGGTCTGTTGGAGAGGTGAAAATCCGGCGCCACATATCATAACAGTGCCTGATACAATAAAGCTGTACTTTATAAATTAGGGAAAGCATGTGTTCAGTGTTCACCATTTAGTAGATTCATATCAATTATTATTAATTTCGAGTCAAATAAAAAAAACTACAGCAATGGGAATATTGAATCCATAGGATTACAGCTCCCATACTACGAATCAAAATTAAATACAAGCTATCAGCATTATTTTAGCCCAGTAACATGCGAAGAAATAAAAAAAACTATTGACGGATTAAAATGTAAAACTACACAAGATTCTTATGAGTTTTCTACCAAATTTCTAAAAGCAATAGTGTTACTCATCCGCTTCTTGCAGTACTAATTTGAAGAAGTCTATTGTACTAAGCTCAACTCTGCCAAGGCTTCGCCAGTTATTAAAAGTGGAGATATCACCGGTCTGGAAAACTACAGGTCAATATCTGTACTGCCGGTGTTTTCATAAATAGTTGAGGTAATTATCGTTAAAAAACTGATAAACATTTTAGATTAAAATAATTCTACTATCAGTATGGATCTTGTAAAGATAAATGTACTGCAACAGAGGTTGAAATATATACGCAAAAATAAGAATATTTTCACAAGTAATATGGATGAAATTAGAGATATATAAATATGACATTAATATACTGTCATTTATAATTTAAAATTCTTTGAAAAAGGCATTATTTGCTGAAACATGAAAGATTATTTTAAATATATACATATTAAAGTAAAACAGACCTTAAATCGCCGACTAATTGAATCTACTATAACATACAAAGGTCAAGAAATAATTATCTTTATATATATATATATATATATATATATATATGGTAAACCTAATCAGTAGGCGATTAAAGGTCTGTATATTACTTCAAAATATATGTATTTAAAAAACTCTACATGTTTCGGCTGTATACGCCTTTTTCAAGAGAATACAAAATATGAATCTTTGTATCTTTGATTCATATTTTGTATTCTCTTGAAAAAGGCGTATACAGCCGAAACATGTAGAGTTTTTTAAATACATATATTTTGAAGTAATATACAGACCTTTAATCGCCTACTGATTAGGTTTACCATATCATACCAAGGTCACGAAGTTATTATATATATATATATATATGTATATACAGGCTGTCACACAAAAAACGCCCAAAGCTGTAACTCTGTTATTTATATTTCGATTTTCATGAGATAGGTACCAAATGAAATGGTTTCATGAGTACTATGTTTGAAGCAACATTTACATTTTCTCCAGCGCCATCTTCAATTCCTAGCGATTGTCATTTTTTTTGTCAAATTGCACGGTATATTTTTTTTTGCATAATTGAATAAAGATTTTTTTCCCGAATCCATTGATATACAATACATCCATTTTAATTGTACATTTAGAAGAGAAAAAAATTAAAAGATTTTGCGAACATTCTCTTAAAGTGACTTTGTATTATACTGAAGTGCGCCATGAAAAAATAAATGTAAAAAAACGCATTATCCATATGTAACTAATTTTATTTTACAAAAAAAAAATAATAAAACTAAAAAATAAATTAAAAAATTTTACAAATATTGTTCGAATTGATTACCGCCATGCTCAATGCAATACATGCATCTTCTTATAACACCACGGGTGGCATTTAAAACGAAATTATTAGGTACGGGTGGCATTTAAAACGAAATTATTAGGTATTTCCCGACAAGTTTCAATTATTCGGTTTTGTAAATCGTTTACATTATGTGGCACTGTTAGATAAACTCGATCTTTCAGATATCCCCAAAACCAAAAATCTAGAGGCGTAAGATCAGGTGAACGCGCAGGCCAACGAATAGGTCCATATGTGCCAATCCATTTTTCATTAAAATTTCTATTCAACCAGCGAACATTTATTCGTTCATTATGGGGAGTAGCACCGTCTTGTTGAAAATATACTTCATGCAGTTCCGCCAGCGGTAATTCATCCAAAAACTTGCAACATCTTCGCTTAATAATTGGTGATATCTTAGTTGATTTAAGGAACCGTCACTAAAAAATTGCCCAATCAAGCGGTCTCCGAGTAGGCCACACCAAACATTACGGCTAAAACGACTTTGAAAATAACGGTCGATGACGTATCTAGGGTTTTCTCGGCTCCATTGGCGATGAATGTTCCGATTAAAAATTCCATAATTAGTGAAAGTACATTCATCTGTCCAAATAATTTTGCGATAAAACAAGGGGTCTTGTTGCAAAGTTGTTAAGTAAAAATTACAAAACTGCGTTCTTCGAATTGGATCATTTTCATTTATTGCTTGCACTTTTTGGGCAATGTACGGCTTAAATTTGTGCTTTTTAAGTACTGCAGACGCAGTACTTCAAGATGTACCAACTATGTTCGCCACTTCACGAACTGAGGTTTTGGCATTTTCTTCAACAGCTAACAAAACGTCCAGCTCTACGTTTTCAGAAAAATTCCTGCGTACTACTTTCGTTTTCTTGAAACATCCAAATCTTCTTAAATTTTCTTCAAGTGGGCTAAACTTACGACGTTCTGGAACTTCTCTTTCCGGAAAACGTTCCATGTAAATTCGCAACGCCTGATTAGAGTTTTTATTACACTCAAAATAAATTTGTAGCATGTCAGTAAGTTGATTGAAATTCATGATTTATTTTAAAACTGTCAAAATATGCATGCTTAGTACAGAAAAGTCAAATATGACAGTTACATATGCGTAAGGCGTTATTTTTCCATCGCACACTACAGTATGTAACATAAGTGACTAAGGGCATTATACGGACAAGGTTTTCATAATTTGTTTCTTCGAAATTTAATTAAAATTGATGTATTGCACACCAATGGATTCAGGAAAAAAATCTCTATTCAATTATGCAAAAAAATATAAACCGTCCAATTTGAAAAAAAAATTGACAATCGCGAGGAATTGAAGATGGCGCTGGAAAAAAGTAAATGTAGCCTCAAACATAGTACTCATAAAACCATTTCATTTGGTACTTATCTCATGAAAATCTAAATATAAATAACAGAGTTACAGCCTGGGGCGTTTTTTGTGTGACAGCCTGTATATATATATATATATATATATATATATATATATATATATATATATGTATATTTATACATATAGTAGGTTCAATTAGTCGGCGATTTAAAGTCTGTTTTACTTTAATATGTATATATTTAAAATAATCTTACATGTTTCGGAAGATAATGCCTTTTTCAAAGAATTTTAAATTAAATTAATTTCTTTGAAAAATCGCCTACTAATTGACTCCACATTCCTATCTCCCGAAGAAGCAACAAACTTGTTGCTAAATATAGAGATAAAAATGAGTTTTAATTCACATACCGCTTTCCCGTTTTTAATTTATTATTAACCAATATAGTATGGTCCATAATTTCTTATAAGTTATATATATATATATATATATATATATATATATATATATAAATACCTTTTTTTGGTAATCACCACAATTCAACTCGTAGACTCTTGATTCTTGGTTTTTTGGAACTTTGTCTTTGCTATATATATGTGATCTTTCATAGCTATTTTATTACACAAGGGATCCATATCTGTAACAAATTTGTATTTTTTTTTCTAATATTTGCTTGTGTATAGGGCAAATTGATGAAGTTAACTATAAATCTTTTTCTGTAAAATGTTATCTACCATAGATATGATGAATATACAATAACTTTAATAAAAGTTATACAAAATAATCAATTCCTATTTGCTTTAATGCTATTTCGAATATTAACGTACGTCAATTAATCATTATACTTATATATAGCTAATTGTGACTAAAATAATCTTTCTAGAAAAGAATTACGTTTTCCCTTATTTTTCTATTCTGACAATCTTGGGGATTTAGAATTTGGTTCTTTTCTTTCCCACATCTTTCAATTCTATTTATATTTATCTCTGACCATCTTTTCATTTCGTTCATGGTTCTCTTTTCATGTTTTTAAATTTGTTTTACTCTTTTCAGCGACGATTTTCTCAACATTTATGTCTGTACTTTTATTGGGATTTTGCTTATTGTTTTGACTAATTTATTTAGATATATTCACATTATGTGTTTATATAGTGGTGTTTATTTTCAATTTTTGATATGTTCGTCTGATATGATTAATTTCTCGTTATTTGATAAAGTTTTGAAAAGTTTTCATTATTTTTGGGAGTTCCATTTCCATAATTGTTTGATATTTGCGTATCTTCTGTAAAGTTCAAACATTACTGGAATAGCGGAAATAAATGAAATGTAAACAATTTAAAACCGTCAAAATGGAAGTAATTATTTTGGCTAAAATTTGTTGTGACAGAATTATATATGAAACAGTAAGTAATGTGGGGAAATCAATATTCAAGGTACAGCTTTATAAAGTATTAGCATAAGTAGGTAATAAACATGAAACTAACAAATCATAAAAATGATTAAGAATGGAGTAGAATACCAGACTAACCCACGAAACACTCGTGGAAATTTTGGATATAAATATGCTATCTACATATCTAATTATCGTAATCGTGGTTTTATCTTGTCGTTTTCAAAGTATTTTATGAAAGCAAATCTTCTTAAATGTTTTTAATATAGTTCTGTTGACAGCATAAATTAATATGCGAACGTGGTATGGTATCCAATCTATGTATGTTGTATGTGTTGCCATTTGATCGGTTTCATAGGAACTTTTTATGTTTTTTAAGAATGATGGCGTATTTATTCTGGAATCGATATTCCATTGAATGTACCGTTGTTGAGACACGATGTGGCATCCTTATATGTTTCGAGGAAATTGAGATGCAGTTAGGTTATTGTTTAATTTAACACATGGCACAACTGATTGTCCATATTTGATTTCGTAGGTTTTGCTCTATGCTTCTAGTTTGTATTCACGGACAAATTGATTTTTCTACTTGCCAACAGCGAGCACCAATATTTTCGTTCGCCCATCTCCGTAATGTGCAGAAGTGATAATCGACTTGAGGATTATATTTTTCTTAGACTCACATAAACATACCTGAATTTTACGATTATGGCAATTCATTTTGGCTGGTCGTAAATTTATATTATGTTAATTTATATGAATTAAACAGTTGCTATGAGGCAAGTCATTTGTTTGTCACATTGAGGTCCCGAGTTCAAATTTGATGCTTTCGTCCGCAAAAGTTTTCGTTGTTTTTCTTCTCATTTAACCCCAGGACTACCAGGAAAACGGCCTATCGCTACTTACCGCGCGGGTCCATTAGACCTGTTATGCTGGGTTTGAGCTAATATTCGGCGATTCTTTTGAATTCAATATAGGGTAAACATTATTATATTTCACTTTTATTTTATTCAACATAAGAAAAGACCATTAGAATAAACCTAAGCAATAGTAATAATAAGACATAAATATTGTATAATAAAATATATAAATGACTTACATAAAAGTAAAAGTGGGTTAATCACATTTCTTACATATAACTACTGAGTGTTCACCGCATACATTGGTTTTACAACGTGCACAAGTTGTTCTTGTTTTTCTGTCTTTTGAAGATGGGCAAACTTCACATCTCTTCTTCTTTCTTGGAATCTCAGAACTAGCAGATGTTTCAACTTCTTCTTCTGCTTCTGGGTTTTCGTGGTCCTTGTATTCTGCTAGCTCATTTCCTAGCTCAATTAGAAGGTTTTTTCTCTTTTTCAAATCAAAAGCTGAATTAGGTTTCAAGAGCGTCCATAGTATGTATGCGTTCATGGCGCTGATGTCTATCATGTTATAAAAAACTACAATAGGCCATCTTTTCGTCATCCTTTTCACGATGTATGATCGTGTCATTTTGTCCATGTTGTCTACGCCACCTTTTGTTTTATTGTGGTCCAGGATTACATGAGATTTATTTTTTTGGCCATTATCAACAATTTTCTCACAGTGCAGAGTACTCAGCAACGTTACAAGCTTGCGTTTCTTTGGGCAATACGAAATAATCATCGCATCGTTTGTAAAACCAAACTGTGTGGAAAACATTTTTTTTGGATTTTGTGGATCAACAAATGAAGATAGCAATTCAGGCTTATTTTTACGGATCGTACCAACAAATGTTAAGTTTTTTGATAACAAATACTTTGCAAGATTGTACGAAATAAAGAAATTGTCGCAGGTGACATTCCTTCTAGAGTTTTCAGTTTCTTCTACTAAACGCTTTATAACCTTTTCGCCTTGATTCTTGTCTCTTTCCTCTCCCTGCTTTCCAGGGTAAATTTCCAGTTTCCATGCATAGGTTGCTGCACTATCACAAATGACTAAAAGTTTTATTCCATATCGTCCAGATTTTGTTGGAATATATTGTCTAAAGGAACATCTACCTCTGAAAGCTACAAGCTGTTCATGAAACGTCATACACCAATTTGGTACATACGCATCTCGCAAATAAGTATTCCATAACTCAAACCATTCCCGTATTGGGCTATTTTGTCGTCACGCCTTTTTCTTCATTTTTTCACTGTATCGTCGAATCTAAGTACAAGAAGTATATTTTGAAATCTATTTCGAGCGATAATAGTACCAAAGATTTTTCGACCATTGTTTTTGCTCCAAAGTTGTGTTACGTCCTCGTTATAAGATTTGTATACACCTATTAGTATCAAAACTCCAATAAATTTCTTCAATTCTTGGACATCCATTTTTATCCAATTTTTGCTGAAAACAATCTCTCCTCCTTTATTTGTCCACTTTAGGATAATTTCAAGAAGAGGTTTACGAAAATAAATAAAAAAAGAAGCAGGTGTATATATCTCGCGATTTGCAAAACGTGTTGAGCCTAAACGTTCTCGTAAAATATTGTGTTTTGGTTGTCATCCGTGATGAGGTAAAATAGGATCTAGGTACAAAACAACTTGTTTGTTCTTTGATATAAAAGAAGTAGCTCCAAGCAGATTTCTATTGTGGTCATCATCGCTGCTTTCAGCAGATTCTTCGCTATCTGATTCTTCTGCTGTGCTTCATCGATGAGGCCTTCGACTGCATCTACCTCCCCATCGTCGTCTGAAGCTTCATATCCGCTATTGTATTCAACGTCACTCATTTCGGCTACTGTCGCCTCTAGCTGCTGTTATGTAAGATATTCCTTATTTCTACGATCCATTTTCCGTAATGAGTAAAACGCAAAGTAGAAAATAGCTGCAATAAAGGATGCAGAAGTAACTACCTGACAATAGATAGAAAATGATGCTAAAATATCAAATCGCACATCACAACTGAGCAAAATATAAATTTTGTCTTATTCGGGGAATGGCAAGAAAGGTTTATCAGCACGGGGGAAGTCTGGAATTTATAAGCGAACTACTATAATTGTAAAACACACTCGCTTTACCTACATCTATACAGTAAACGAAATATGGGTCCAACCGACCCGGTTGGTAAATCGCGAAAGTATTTTTAACCTGCCAAAACCATTCTTTCTAAAATAATTTTTTTGTCAAAATTTTAAAGCCTTAACTCGTACTTAAAAAGTCTATTAATACCAGTAAATTAGCCCAACCATAAGTACGATAAAACAATGGTTAGAAATCGTTTCGGGTTCATTGGACCCGCTCGGAAGTCCTAAGGAAGGTCCTAATGCCTAAGGTTAATGCTGACAACGAAAAGCTTTAAAGACGCTGACGGGGGGGGGGGGGGGGGGTCTGCGTGTTAGACTAATTAGGATAGATGATTATTATTATTGTTATTATTACAATTATTGTAAAAGCTGGTAGGAAGGCCACGGAACTATGGATGCAGGCTGTACTAGGTAAAATACTTAACGAACAGTTTATTCAGACACTGTAAATAATTGATTGAATAAAGAGCTAATATAGCACTCGCACCGGAAAAGGTACGCTGTATATGGGCTGTTAAAGAAAAGTACCATTAGCTTTCTGCTACACATGTTAATATTTTAAACTGTTACATTCTAGTTACTTGCAGAATGTTCTGCAATATATTCTGTGACACATATTAAAATGACGATATTTATACAGAATCTGATAATTTCACATCCTTATAGACGCTTCTCATACATCCAATATTACAGGAAACTATTAAAAGCATTATATCGAGCTTTTCAAACGAATTAATTTCTGGTGGTGGTTTTATTCCAAAATTTCTAGAAACTTTCGTTTCCCACGCCACCTACTAAAATAATTAACTTCGACATTAGTACGTCAACTTTTCTTGATAAGTGGAAGCGGGTTTGCATTGTTCCCGTCTTCAAAAAGAGTAACAAATAGGATATTTGCAATTACAGACCTATAACCCTACTATCAAATGGTGTTAAATTTTTGTGCAAATTGTATACAACTCAATGTATCTTTTCAATCGTTCGCATATATCACCCTTTCAACATGATTTTATGGCGGGGCGCTCTGCTATTTCTAATAAAGTGAATTTTACCCAATACATAGGTCAAGTTGATGTTATTTATACAGATTTTCCCCTGATTTTCCATAGAACAAATCATAAGTTTCTTTTATAGAGACTTGATTCTTTTGGTGTGAATGCTTCTTTTTCTAAGTTAATTAATGGTTACTTATCCAATAGCCTTCAATATGTTTTCTACAATTTTTTCAAGTCATTTGAATTTTTACATCATCTGGAATTCAACAAGGTTTTAAATTTGCTCCTTTGCTTTTCAATGTGCATATCAATGATTTATTTCGGTTATTAACATGTCAAGTGTTAGTATATGTTGATGATAACAAACTCTTTCATAGTATCTGTCATTATTGCGATTAGACATACAGCAACGTAATTTGAATCTGCTGACTCATTGATTCGAAAGGAATAAGTTTTGTTTTACGAGGGACACTTTTCATATGTATACAATCGACCACTAGATGGTGTTTTTGACATATGTAATCACTATATTCTTAAAGTTTGACATTTGCCAATGAGAAATCCGCGATAGCTTAGAAATTGAGTCAGTAGTTTGTTGACAGTGACTGTTTTAAGATAGTGAGTTTGTAAAATAATGGAGATTACTTGTGAAGGTTTCTGTTGGATGATTTTTTACGATTATCAAAAAAGCCTAAATCCACAAGAATGCATTATAACGCTTCGGTCAACTTTAGGTAAAGAAGCACCATCAGAGAAGACAGTTTACAATTGGTTTGCAGAATTTCGTCATGGTCGTGCCTCAGTGAGTGATGAATCACGTAAGGGTCGACCAGAAACTTTTGTGATTCCAAAAAACATCGATACTGTGCGGAAAATGATAGAACACGATCGACATATGACTTACAGTGAGGTAGAGGCATCTCTTGGCATATCGCAGACTGCAAATTATTCGATTTTACATGAACATTTATTTGTAAAAAAAATATATTCCAGATGGATTCCACATAACTTGAAGGCAGCTCGTGTCAATTGGTGTAAAGAGATTCGCAAAAAATTTAACGTAGGAATCGCAAAATCCCTATACAACACCGTCATAGGTGACGAAACATGGATATATGCGTATGAGCCGTAAATCAAGTAACAATCTACTATATGGGTGTTCCAAGAGGAATCGAACCACACAAAAGTTGTTCGTGCAATGAGCATTTCCAAGAAAATGTTCGCTTGTTTCTGCGGCTGTACAGGACACATCGCAACAATTCCTTTAGAGGATCGAAAAACTGTTAACGTTGAATGGTATACAGTAATTTGTAGGCCAAAAAGGAAGAACAACCGAAAACGTCGCATTATTCTTCACCACGACAATGCGAGTTCGCATACAGCACGTCTAACAGTTGACTATTTGAAGGAGAAAAGTGTTGAAATAATGTCTCATTGTCCATATTCACCTGACTTGTCGCCGAATGACAGCGATTTTCAACACCTCACGAAGCAGTCGAAGCCTTTGAAAACCGCGTTTCTGAGATACAACCTTCAGAGTGGAAAAAATGTTTTGAGAACTGGTTGGTACGCATGCAAAAGTGTATAGACCATAAAGGCCAATATTTTGAAAAACAATAAAATAGTTTGTTCCCAAAAATGTTGTTTTTTTTCCCAGATTTTGTACAAATATAAAAGGTGACCCTCGTAAATGTTAACAAGTGGTATGCTATGACCTTTACTAGAAAAAAATCGTTCTTTCATGTTGTCTTATTTAATTTATGATTTTTGACTCACCATAATGAGTGAGATTAGAGATGTCAATTGATTCAGCATTATCTTTTAATAATCATATTCAAAAGATTTATTCGTCTGCTTCAAGAATGGAGGAATGTATTATGAAAACTTCTAAATATTTCAATGATGCTGAACTTCTGAAATCTTCATACTTCGACTGTTCTTCCAAAAATGGAATACGTATCTGTGATCTGGTTTCTACATGCTGCAGCAACTTGTTATTGAGAGTGTACAAGGACGTTTGTAGAAATTGTTGCGTTTTAAAAATACTAGAGTATACTCGAACAGAACTATGTCCTATTACGTACTACATTTTGGATTCCAAACACACCGATCGGACGAATAATCAATGTACCTGTTTCTTATTTAAGACTATCAGCAGCAGAATAGACCATAAGTCTGATAATAAAAGGATTTTACATCACGGTGATTCACGTACCACAATGTCAGATTGCTTCAGGGAAATTTTATCCAGGTGCAGTAGGCAAAGAAGATGACACTGGTAAAATCACGTGAAAAATATAAAAGAGAACAGAATAGCTTTTGTGATTCTCGAGCAGAATTGATACTGTTTTGCCTTATTGGGTAAGGTCCTGCTGAGCAAATACATTATTATTATTAATATAATTAATAAATAACAAAGACTTACTTTCTGCTATTGAAATCAGAACCGACCAAAATAGAAACAAAACAAAACAGATGTTTTGTGTATAATAATAATCGTTAATGTTCGACAAAATTCCTTTAATTATAGAATATAAATACAATAGGTGTGTTGTAATTAAATTAAAAATTATAATTATAAGAAATTAATTTCTTTAAGAAATAACTGAAAAAATATTTTCAAAAAGATTATTTGTGTTATTGCTCAAAATGCTGACATGGGAACGCCAATACATTTAATTCGTGATTTTCCTGAAACTCGTCCCTGTTACGCCTATTAAAATTAACTTATTAGCCGTAATTATTTTGATGAGATTTAATGCAATGGTGTAAATGGTGATTAAAATTATACGATGAAATTCTATTACGTCTTCTTAAAAGTTTATTTCCAAACTGGATATCGAATATATAAGTGTTCAGTTTATTTGCACATTAAAATAAAAGAGTGTCTTATGAGTAGAGACCGGACCATATAAATAGTCTATAACATTGCTAATTACAACACGCAGTTATTTAATAGCACTATTCATTCAGTTAACCGTACATATGTTTTCTGTCGTTGAATTGTAACGCAACTACTGCAATATTATAGTGAAATTCCTTTCTTCATAGGCGTAGATAGAAGCGTGAGGAGTTTTTATAATTTATTTTATTTATTAGTTTATATTTCGTAAGATAAATAAAGTAGCGTGAGCTAGTTTCTTTTTTTAATTGTTTTAACTGTTAATTACATACTTCGTAATTTTTGTAATAGATCCTATTTAATATCGTTTCATCGAATCTACTTTTCCTAATTATTTTAATGTAAGCGCCCAATTAATTTTGTTAAGTTTCAATAATTTACAGATATAAGATATATAATAACAACATACATTTTTAATTTTCATTTATTTAGACCTAGAATATTCTTTGCGTTTCAGATATGATAGAACAACGTCGAGAATGGCATCGTGAAACAATGGCGAGTTGGATCAAGGGTCATACTGATTGTATGTCCATTGCCAGTGATTCCGAAATCTATTGCAAAATCTGTAAAATATCGTTAAAAAATTACAAGAAATCCCACATAAAACGTCACATCGCAAACACATACACAGAAATTAGACCAGTTGAAATCTGACAATTTTAACGAGGAACTCTGAGAAACGTTAATTGCGGTAAATATTCCATTAAATATACTTAACAATTCCACCTTCAAAACATTTCTTCAAAAATATACAGTCGAAATGTTCCTGATGAATCCTCCTTATGCCTACATAATGTTTCAAAGTGCTACACGAAAGCAGTAGAACGCGTTAAAAGTCATCTTTCAAATCAGTACCTGTGCAGAGAATTTCAATAATTTCGTTACATGTTTAAATGACGATGCTCGAAGTATTTCTGAGTGCAAGGAACTAATACACATTCCAAATCTAAAAAATCAGTTATTCTTTCTTAACGGACACTTTGGAAATTTGCCAAAACTAATCACTAAAACTTGTCAAGACCTCAGAACCGCTTAAAGTGTATATTGCGAGTGTAAAGTGTTTCACAGCATTGTTACTTCCTTGCCATAAGAGGGTAGAAATGTTGATTCGATTTGCCCTTATACTCAACATTTAATGGTAAATTATGAGGATACCGATCCGGAAATCCCTGTTAATAGAATAAAGTAAGTACCTTATCAACTCGAGTTGATCTCCTAATGAAAGACACAAAACAGCACTTTCCAATGTTTCATCTCAGATTATTCTTCGGTCACCACTCATTAACGTTCAGAGTTAAAAAAAAGTGACATTTTGAAGTTATACGAGGGAGAATTGATACATAAGGTCTCAAACTCTATAAAATAAGAATAATATTCGCAAAATAATAGAATTAATTTCAAAACGAAGTAAATTTATTATACAACCAACCTACATAATTATTTTTCCACATAATCAAGATCTAGTGCGACACCTTTCTTCAAACGTTAAATACATTTCTTCAATCGGTTCATGAAAAAAATTTCTTATTTACTGCTATTCCAATTGCGAACAGCAACTGGAACTTCAGTACCTGATGAAAAATTGATCTTTCAATACCTCCTTCAATTTTGGTAACAACCAGAAATCTGAAGGTGTCAAATCAGGACTGTACGGAGGGTGCGAATCAACTGTGAATTTCAGGTTCGTCACTGTCTTCATCGTTTCGTTGTTGCAATGCGCTCTGGCGTTGTTGTTGTGCAAGAAACAATTCATTTTTTCAGGCCTTACTCTACGGATACGATTCTTTAGTGATCGTAAAGTTTTGCAGTATCTTATGGAATTAATCGTTGATCTCTTCGGCACATATTCGGTATACTTTGCATTTCAAAAAACAGAGAGCATAGCGTTCTGGGCTGATCAATTTCCTTTATATTTTCGTATACCTTAACGACGTAATTCCATTTACTGCCTCTTGTTTTCAGGGCCATTATGATAAATTCGATTAACGCGCAAGATTTCAGCGTTAAAAATTCTCTCATGAATCGTTACTTGGTACGCATCTAAGAAATAGAACTCATGATAAATGAAACTGTTATTAAACGAAAATGAAACTTTGCATGCTAAGACGAGATACTCTAGATTACAGTTTGCAGGTTAGAACTTGTTTCTATCCCCCTTACTCACGCAAGGGCGTAGTTGCGGACTTTATATATCAATCTACTCTCATAGTATTTGAATTTAACACTTTTATTAAAAACATAATTTGAATTTAATTAAGGACATTTTCAAACGGTAATTCTCAACTAATTTAAGAGTGAATTGTACCATGAAGGTACAATTTTTTGATGAGCGAAAGAGGGTATATATTGACATCTTAAATGAGTTATATTTGAAAATATGTAGACAATTTTGAAAGCTGTTATAAATCACTTGGCTTTATCATACGTTTGGCATTGCCATACTTATGCATACATCAGTAAAGCCTTGAATCTAATTCGATCAATTTGTATCCATATTATGTTTCTTTCCAGTTATTGCTCGAATTTGTAATAGAAATCTATAAGAGTTTACGCCAAAAGAGGTGAATTTACGGTTACTTGTTGGATGCTGATGGCTTGGTTTCGTTATCGATTAGAAGAACTCGTCAAAGAAACTAGTGTTTCTTTAGGGATGATAAATAAAACCATCGATTCTCCATGTTTATTGAGTCGTAGATCTATTTGAATTCCTGCATATAATACTCGCAGTTTAGATTTGTTTTTTGTTCTTATGGCTAGAACTAACTAAAGCATAATTCTCAAACATGATTAGGAATATCAAATTTTCTTCGGATTCGTTTTGAATGATCAACTATAAAACGTTGGCACAATGAATTTCGTAATGGCCGAGCATCCTTGAAGGATTGGTCTCTAAACGTAGTGATGACAACATTGCCAGTGTACGGCCACATGAAAAGGGAATATCCTAATGTGGTCTTTAGTTCGACTGAAGCAACCTTAAACATTGCTGAGAAAGCAATCAGTGTTATCATGTACGACTAATTGAGTATATATATCTTTAGATATTCCATAGCCAACGGTCAGTTGTTTAGCATTTCCAAAATGAGTTCTAGCAAAAGTTGTTCATGAAAGAAAAAGCCCAATAAGAAGATCGTGTTCTAACAATAGCCTTGGATTCTTATTGTATGAATAATTTTCAATGAAACTTTATGATATGTTAGCCTGTGGTACTTCAAGAAATATGTGATAATACCAAAATACCAAATACCAAAATGCCACAATAAAGAGTTAAAAGTTAGTGCTTGCCTATATGCCGCTACTGCAACACAAGATTATTTACAAATAAATAAAACACACATAAGATGTTTTAGATTTACACTTTATTAATAAAATAAAGACAGCTGTTTCGCTAACACAGTAGCTTCTTCAGATTCAACTTGAGACTAAAGATACATGCAAGATACAGCGTTAATCAGGTAGTTGACCCAAGTTAAAATTCTAGGTACTATTACATTTATATTTTGCTTTTTGAAAACTATACCATGTCCTACTTGTATGAGGTTTAAGTATAAAAATATAGTATAAGCAACTAAGAAACAATATTTCAATGGGTGAACAGATTTAACAGTGGGGATGAATTCAAGTCTAATTTATCGTTTAGTAACATTTCTGAATTTTACCGATAACTAAACGATAAATTAGACTTGAATTCATCCCCACTGTTAAATCTGTTCACCCATTGAAATATTGTTTCTTAGTTGCTTATACTATATTTTTATACTTAAACCTCACACAAGTAGGACATGGTATAGTTTTCAAAAAGCAAAATATAAATGTAATAGTTCCTAGAATTTTAACTTGGGTCAACTACCTGATTAACGCTGTATCTTGTATGTAGCTTTAGTCTTAAGTTGAATTTGAAGATTTGAAGAAGCTACTGTGTTAGCGAAACAGCTGTCATTATTTTATTAATAAAATTTAAATCTAAAACATCTTATGTGTGTTTTATTTATTTGTGATATGGATTTACATCAAGCAAAGGTCGAAACAATTAAAGTCAAGATTATTTAAACAAATAAAATTTTGAATTGACGGGCCACTCACCAAATAATAGTCCTCATTCAGCTTCCAGCAATTTTTTTTATTGCCGTATATCAAAATAAATGGTGGGAAATGCATTTAGCTTCGGCCAATAAAAATATTGGTGCTTTCAAAAGAGAGACCAGTGGCATATATCTCCAGAAAGATCAGACAATGTTTCTGAAAATTATTTTTGTAGAATGCCTAAGTGTATTTATTCTAATAAGTAATATTTTGAACAAAATGTTGAATGAATTATAGTATTAGGATCAACATTAAGAGTATATCCTGTACGTATGCACGCTCTTCGAATAAGCTAGATATAATAACTCTCTATATGAACAAAATAAATGTCATCGAATCGAATCGGTCTTCTACGAAGGCCTGAAATAATATTACTTTTTTAACGTATATTTAATGCATTTCCATAACAGATACGCTTCCAATGTTATTCTATTATATAAAACTAACTTTGTAAATAAAATAAAGTTTTGAAATAGACTTTAAACATGACATCTGAATATACGTATCTAAAAATACGCACTCGCATTTGTATATCGATTATCATGATTATAAATGAGAGTGCGCTTATATGTATATCGGGTTTTTCTTTTGTCATTACACATAGGTATAATGTATTGACTGACTTATTTTCATTTCAAATTACACATAGGCATAAATGTATTGAGGCGTAGGCAACCAGTTATACACCAAAATTTACGTAAAAACAATAGATTAATTCTTAAATAGATTGCCATGGAGACAAAATAAAATTTTTTAATGTCACATATTTCTCAATATTTATTCATTACAAAAATCTTAAATTAAATATATTTTATTGAAAAATAGATAATTTATTTAAATCATGGATACTTATAATTAATTATCTTAACAGGCCTATACCTTGTTCAAAGACAATTTTAAATATTTGCAATAGATTCAAAGAAGATGGTTGTCTTCTAAATTCACAAAAAAAGTAATAAAATCAATCATGTGTTAACAGAAGACATGAGAATGAAAGAATCTAAATATAAGCTATACAAGTTATCAAACCATCAGGAGCTTTTCGAGGAAGATAAAGTAAAACGAACTGATTTTTGTGAAAAAATGTTTAATATGTTAAATGAAAACGAAGCAATTTTAAATAAAATAATATTTACTGATGAAGCTACATTTGCCATAAATAGTAAAGCCATCTCTCAGAATTTCCGGTTTGCATCCTACATTTATCC
Source organism: Melolontha melolontha (assembly GCA_935421215.2). Classification (NCBI taxonomy): domain Eukaryota; kingdom Metazoa; phylum Arthropoda; class Insecta; order Coleoptera; family Scarabaeidae; genus Melolontha; species Melolontha melolontha. The sequence continues at coordinate 52,995,154 of OW285240.1, forward strand.
ATTGAAAAATATGAAATTTCCTGTCCATTAATCCATTAGGTATTGGTCCCGTACAAATCCTCATTCCCAAAAACCTAACCCGAACGCAGTACCCTCAAAAGTCAATGTCTGGATTGGAATAATAGGCGATTGATTTATTGGCCCATTTTTTATTGACGGTAACCTTACTGCAGAAAATTATTTAAATCTCTTACGAAGCCACATCATTTCAAAAATTGGGATACTAAATGTTGATCAACTTTGGTTCCGAATGGATGGGACTCCGGCACATTCTACTCACGCCGTCAGGAATTTTTTAAGTAACACATTTCAAAAACGGTGGATTGGCAGGTTGGGCCACGTAACATGGCCCACAAGATCAGCTGATTTATCTCCAAATGATTTCTTTCTTTGGGGTTATCTAAAAAGTAAAATTTCTAATACCGTGCAAATTCATAAATCGGATGAATTGAAAGAACGTATACTTACTGCATGTGATGGAATAAATTCAGAATTTATTCGGAATACCCTGCGTTGCTTTCAAAACCGCCTTGCTTATTGCCTTGAAAGACAAGGAGGACACTTCGAAAACTTGCTGTAAACGCTTTTGTTATGTTGTTTTGTTTATTTTAATTAATTAATTTAATTAATCGTTAGAATAAATTAATTCTTTCATTCAAACTGAGGTTTCCTATCTTTTCCAAAAACATAACCTACTTGTTTATGGCTTTGTTTCCTTTGGTATTACCCACTGTTGCCAGTATAAGTATTATTGCCAAACTAGATTCTAGAATACTTTCGCGATCAATTTTCAGTTTTGAAATAGATTTAAAGAGTTTCATGCACATTCTTTATGGCAATCTAAATGATTTCCCTTTGAATGTTTAAACATTCATATCTTTAATAGCTAGAAAGCATAGTAAGATGAAACTCATTGAGTTAAATCTTTAACTAATAGGAAAAGGGTGGGTGTAATTTTAATAAAATAAATACTTAGTTTAATTATTAATATTTTCAAAATTTTTATTTAGGAGCAATATCATACTAACATTTTTCGGTTTTAGTCTCGCACACCTTTGTTCTATTATTAAACGAGCTGTACTATACACTCTCACTTTCTGCTGAACTCGCTGGAATACAGAAGTATTTCTTAGCACATTGTTTTAAGGGTTTCAGTTCCATTCCTGTTTCCTAAAAGAAAATCCAAATAAAAATGTAATTACCTTTTTTGCTTAAAACTTACCTTGCAAAATAGAAGAGGATCTACGTCCTGATTTGAATTTGGCTTTTCGAGGTATTGCCTTATAGTTATTATTACATCGGCTGTAATTGATTTTACTTTCTCTTATTCTTTCTTGCAAAAATATAAATAATAAAAGTGACTTTTGATGTGACTAATGTCTGTTTCGATTACAGGCATTTGTTTTTGATTTTCAGGATCTACTTTCTTCATAATATTAAACATTTCTTGATCTAGAAAAGAAGTAACCCCGGTAGCATTTTCAGTACTACGAAAACTTTGTCTTTAAATCGAGGTTCTCAAACAGTTGCTACTCTAGTAACTGATCCTCCTTCATATGAAAATAGCCTTGCCTTAACAGATTCCAAAAGTTTGTTGCATAATGTCTTCCCTTCCTCAATCTTTAATTCTAGTAGTGATGCTGTCAAATAATTGTACAGTCCAAATGCTATTGTGATTATTAAAGAAATAGTAACATATTTATTACCTACAAGAATTTCCCACTATTGCTTTTTAAGACAAATCGCTCCATCTTATAAAACCACTTATTCGTAAGATACCACGACGTGTTGTTTGTTTTTATCGTGTTACTGAAATGCCCCCAATACGTGGGTTACGTTCGATAATTCATTAGAAGTAATATGAGGACGTTCTACAATTTCATTATGTCGTAAAATCTATTTGAACTTTTTGGTTATATTTTCTACCTTTTTTGATACACTAATTTTACTATCTTAGATATATTTCAATCTTAAAGAAATACTATTCATCTTCTTTGAATTTGTTAAAAATATTTAGAATTGTCTTCGCACAAGTTATACGCCTGTTGGGATAATAAACTGTTTTAAATTATGTATTTTTCAATAAAATGTATTTAATTTAAGATTTAAGTATGAACGAAAAACAGATATTTTTGACAGTTTGAAAATGTTACTTTTGTATAAATGGTTGCGTACTATATGCCACCATAATAATAATAACAATTATAATAATAATAATTATATTTATTCACCTAACAGATCAATAAAATGTAAATAATAGAGAAAACTAGGAACTAATAATTAACTAATGCACGGTAGTTTCATAAAAAGCAAATAAGAAAAATTTAAATATTTATACTAATTGAACAGGCAATGGATGCAATAAAAAAACTCTCAATTACAGAGATATAAGAATTAGACGAGAAACATAAAGCTAAAAATAAAAGTTAAAAAGATAACTATTTTTTTACAGAATGGATCAGGAAATAACCGATTGGTATTATTGCATGTATGCAATAACGGAGATTTGTAGCGCATACGATGACCTAATGCCATACATACATACGGCACCAGAAAATTAATTTGTCGAAGCAGAGAAGGTGAGTCAACATCATCGTCAAGGAATTTTATTGGAACGATGCCGTTTGCTTTATCTGCTTTACGGTTTTGGGGACACGAATATATGTAATATACTCTAGGAGTCACTGCCACGATGTAAGTATATGCTATACAATTTATAAGACAGAAACTTCAGGAAACGTTTTTGTATACATTCAAGTAACAATTGCTATATACATATATATATATATATATATATATATATATATATATATATATATATTTATATATATATATTTATATATATATATATATATATGAAAAATTTTGTGAAAAACTTATCTGCGCGGAATGTGCATATATCGATATTTCACTGTTTTTTACAGATCATCAGTGCACCTTACCGAAGACAGACATGATATTCACTTCTATACTACGTGTATATATACGAACTGTAATGAACTTCATGTGTATGAGAATCAATAATTATTAAATCTCATTTTTCACAAAATTTTTCATTTGTACTGACAACTTGTACAGTTGATGTCGCGGCTTGTTGCGTCTACAATCTAGGGCAAAAGTGATTTGCCGAATTGTAGAATTAAATGCAACAAATTATAGCGACAATCGCATGTAAAATGAGATTAAATAATTATTGATTCTCATACACATGAAGTTCATTACAGTTCGTATATATACACGTAGTATAGAAGTGAATATCATGTCTGTCTTCGGTAAGGTGCACTGATGATCTGTAAAAAACAGTGAAATATCGATATATGCACATTCCGCGCAGATAAGTTTTTCACAAAATTTTTCATTTGTACTGACAACTTGTACAGTTGATGTCGCGGCTTGTTGCGTCTACAATCTAGGGCAAAAGTGATTTGCCGAATTGTAGAATTAAATGCAACAAATTATAGCGACAATCGCATGTAAAATGAGATTTAATAATTATTGATTCTCATACACATGAAGTTCATTACAGTTCGTATATATACACGTAGTATAGAAGTGAATATCATGTCTGTCTTCGGTAAGGTGCACTGATGATCTGTAAAAAACAGTGAAATATCGATATATGCACATTCCGCGCAGATAAGTTTTTCACAAAATTTTTCATTTGTACTGACAACTTGTACAGTTGATGTCGCGGCTTGTTGCGTCTACAATCTAGGGCAAAAGTGATTTGCCGAATTGTAGAATTAAATGCAACAAATTATAGCGACAATCGCAAGTAAAATGAGATTTAATAATTATTGATTCTCATACACATGAAGTTCATATATATATTGATACACTTCACGAACGGGCTCCTCCTCTGAAAGAGAAACAAAAAGTTATTAATTAATTATATTCTTGTTTATTTGTCATGCAGAAGAGGGGAAAAATTACTTCAAAGTATAAATACATTATTATGACGACAGATTTTGCTTTAAAATAATTAATTTATATTTTTTTATTTATATTATTTATGTTCATTTTCAATTTCAAATTAATAATTAACGCGTTTTAAAAGCATACATAACGTATTTATATTCAAAATATTCGAATTAATTAAGCTCCGCCTCCATTTCAAACGGTATAATGAACGGTATAGGAACATATGTTTGACAGAGTTTTGTAAACAAATCAACATATGATTCCTAACCACATATATTTGATAAATATCAAAATAATTTTATAAACAGATTTATATTGTAATAACATTTAATTTATATTTATATTAAGAGATAATGTAAGTAAAAATAAGGCAATTTACATAAAGTTATTTACTCAAAAACAAAAGACAAAACGGTGTCTTTTTTCCACCAGTATTTTTAATAAGAGGTCACGCAAAATTTACTCCGACAAATTAAAATATTTCTACGGAAATACCAAATATTCAAGTATATAAAGTAAACCAAACTATTTTCTTACCTGCCGACTACCTTTTGACCAAGTTTCAATACAGAAGACTATTCCGTTACTGACTTATTAATTTTCAAAAATTTGGACGCATACAACACACGCCGAAGCCTTCATTGAAAATTTCACCGAGCACGAGCGATTTATTGGACGCTACACAAGCCGCCATAAGATAAGCTGTCTTCGGACTCGAAAACATTGAACATTGAGCCATTCAGAGGGATTTTTCCTGTTTTCCTGTTTCGTCCTTTGAGAACCAATCCACTACCTATAGTCAGAGATTGCAAGCAATTATATCCCGAATATTCAGGTTATTTAACAAATTTATACACGCCATTTTGAACATTCACGAACACACAGCAAACTTATTGTTTTTCAATCTATTAGTACTTACATTTTGGTTAACTGTTCTTCAAACACTGTAATCCTTTATAAAACTTGTTTAATATTAATTTGCACTATTTATAATTTTAAATCTTCATTTAATTTAGCACATATAAAATAATTTAATAGATTGATAATCATAATCATATGTGTATTCACCATATTGAAATTGATTTATGTTAGTACCAATTTTAGTCACCTATTTAATCGAATGTTGTGCCACGAAGTTTGCATTTTAAACTTACTTGAACAATAAAGTTAATTTTTACTGTTTTAATTTGCTTTTTCATTACTTGAAGTGTTGTTCAATTCCGACTTTAACCCTGGAGATTAAGAGATTTAGAGCTAGCCATTTAAAAGATAAGTATCTTATTAAGTATCATCTATATCATTATCAGTATTTTATTTATTACATAACAGCATTACTACATTTGTCAGCCCAACGTATGGGCGTATACATTCATCTTCAGCGTTATTACAATATATATATATATATATATATACATATATAATACTTTCATTAGATTATTTAGGGTATATAAAGAGCAGGGCTCTGATTGAAGATAACTACGCTTCATTATGTTCATTAATGATCTGTTAACGTCATAACTTGTGCAGCTTTGGCCTATGCAGATGGTCTCAAGATATATTGTACCGTCTTAGACGAACTGGTGTCACTTGTTTGCAGAACACATTGCAGATTATAGTTGAATGGTGCAGAAAAATGAATCTTAATACAATCAAATTACAGTTCATCAAAATTTACGTTATTACTCATTCTCATTATATATAAAAATAAAACATAATGGTTGGAAACTTTACTAATACTATGCCTGCCTAATAAATGATTAAAATAGATAATTACATTTAATACTGAGGAATAAGGATAGAGAAGATGCCCGAATAGTGTAAAGGTAGATCTCCCTGTCACAAAAAGCAACCAGTATTTGAATAGGGAAATATCTTAATCTCAATTTAATAACGTTAGACCTGGATTTTAGATGTCCAGATTTTGCCAACTAATGGTTAGTAACTATAGAAACGGCAAATACAAGGCAATCGATTTAATTCATTTGTCGGGTCTCTATGTAAATGAACGATCAGGTAAGGATAACTGGACTATAAAAGCGCATTTTTACAGGTACTTAAAACTTTAAGCTAAAATGAGTAATTTGGGGATGCTGAGCACCATGTAATGATAAATTTGTATTAGAATTTTATTAATTTGAAAAGAAAATATTTAATTTTATAATCATTTAATATTATTTCATATATTTAGAATTTTCAAAGTATAATTCCTATTTTAAATGAGAAAGCTATTACTTTTTCCTTTTTTTTAATAAACTGAAATAAAAAGGTTAATAAAAATAACAATAAGTTTATTTCAAAACAACATAGTCACTAACAAAATAAATATTATATAATAAACAAAGACAATTATATGATCAATGACCTTCATTGCTAATATTTACGGCTTACTATTTTGAAAATTTGATCATTTTTGTTTTTCAATATTATTTCCATTAGCAATGCATTTATTACAAGGATTAATTAATCGCTCTATATCCTTGTAAAGATAATCTGCTATTTTCCTCTCAAGGCATTATGGCTGCTTGACACACACAATCGTCATGAAAATGGCGACCCCTAAGATCTTTATTAAATAGGAAAAACATAATCGTCAGTAGGAGCCCTATCAGACTATATAATGTATGGTTAATATTTTGAAAGCCACATTTGCAAATTGCGGTCTGCGATACTCTAGCAGTATGAATGGGCGCATTGTCCTGCTGTAAACAAACGCCTTTTAATAATTTTCCTGCACGTTTTCTAAGAATATTGTCTCTCAATTTATGCAACACATAAGCTTAATATATATTATTGATAGTTATATTGGAATCTTTAAAGTCAATCACTAAAATGCGCTCAAAAATATTGTGTATATTTTCGTTGATAAAACGACTAATACGGAACTACTATGAAACAATGGGTCCGTATTATATAATACTCTCCTGTGACATGGAAGCTGTTACGATATTTTGGCGGGTGGTGTATACCCGTAGCGATTTCGCTATCGTACATGCGCTTCATAGAGGGATTACGAGTTTGCGAGGGACTTGATAATCTCAGCTTGACTAGTTGTTGTTTCGTTTATTTGCCGCTGTGTGGTTACTTGTATAGAGTAAATTAACACCGAAATAAGTGGCTTATTTGGCGGCATACAGTGTTTGTTGAACCTCAATTTATATGATTTAATTGGCGTTGTTTTCTATGTCGCAAGTTAATTGTGCTCTCGACCATTCGTAGGTGAGTGTCTTTCCCGCTAATTTTCTTTGTTACATTTTTCTGCCCCAATCTACGTGTTCCACTATTTCATAATGCATAAAATACCATCTGTAGGGTTCTTGATTCTGGTTCCTGCTACCGGCTTCTGTAGCTATTTGACGATAATATTTTCCGTTAAAGATTAAAATCATCGGAACTGGAGAAACTGTTGTAGGAGTGAATTAACCCACATGGACCGGAAGTTTCATCAAGGAACACGTGTGATGTAGAAACGATTCCATTTGATGTGGTTTATCTTTTAACTTTATCTACAACTCGAAAGGTAGTGCTGTACTAATTACGCCGTTTCAACTAATTAATTAATTAATAATTTCGGCTAATTAAAAAAGCTTGCATTTATGTCATATATAATAGCGTCGTTATCGTCATATACCAAAAAAAGAAAAAAGAATCATTAGTTTAACCCCTTTTGCCTTGAACCTTTAATAATTTCTTTGTTGAGTGTAGAGTTTGGAATTGTTAATACCGATTTGTAATTATTACTGTGAATGCATGATTTCCGATGATGAATTTAGTTTATATAAAAATTTGTCGTCTCAATTTGGTTAAGAATAATGTTTGAATGTATATTTTTCTATTTATAAGGATGTATTTCTTCTTTTTTCATGCATAAGGTTTAATTTTGATTGTGAATGCATACCTTAGATCTCACGTAATTGTATACCGCTACCGCTTGCCTTTATTTTTGTTCGCATGATATATACAGCATTGTGTTATACGGGCACGTAAAAGAATTTTGTTCCTTTTCGCATTTCGAATTTATAAGTAGAGAGTGTTGATGTTTAACATTCATATATTTATTTTAATTATTAGATACCTAAACTTAATTTTATACACAGTTTCATTCATTCATATATTTGAAACGAGATACGTTTTCTTTGTTTTGTTTTCTACTTTAATTTGTAATTTTTTTTTCTACGGCAAAGTTTTTACTAAACTTGGTTCTTTTCTTTAATGTGAGATATTTTCTTTTAGTGCATATCATCTTCTATATTCGGACTAACTATTTGTAGTGGGTACGTTAGCGCAACCGCGTCTACCGCGTTACGTATAACCCCTACGGCAAGTAGCCCTTAAAACGCGGTGGCGCCCTTTTTAAATTACAGTCAGTTTATCAACGTTTCGACCAGAATCACGCGACCATCTTCATTGAGATTTACGCCGTTACCACTGGCTGGCTGTCAGTTTATCAACGTTTCGACAAGAATAGCACAACCATGGCTGGCTATCTTGTAAATTTAAGATCATCCCGCCAATGCAAGGTAAGTCCGAGAAGCTAGTTTTTGTGGTCTTCTGTTGCTTGCACCTGTGTAGGTCACAGACCTTGTTCAAAAACGCACATGTTCAAAAACGAGTGTGCATATTCAACATGATGGAACAGAAAAAAGTCGTAGTACCCATCTTCCACTAATCATTCATACTCAAATTGTCACTCAAAACTCCAAAAGCACTTGTTTCAGAAATATTAGACATTGATGATAAAACGGTGATTTTAAAATACCAATTTTTCAAAAAACGTAATCTTTTGTGATGACGTTACCACTTCAATAAGCCGGACGCTTATAGTTTTCAAGAGATTCTTGCTCCAAACGAAAACAATACGCGCACTTTTTGCAGTAGAGTATTGTTATGAGAATGAACGCTGAAGCGCTGCTAGATCTGGCCGTGCTAACAAAAAGGAGAGGGATTTAAAATAATAAAATATTGTGATGAGTATCAAAGGTCCAGGATGTACGTAGTATGCTGAAATAAAGGTTTATTAAATCCAATCGGGGCAACGGTGCAGGTATACGCAGAACGTGCCTCAGAAGGAAGATATAGTTAGGTCTGGGGGAACATAATACAGTTTTCCAAGCTGAATTAATTGCAGTCGCAGCCTGCGCCGAGGAAATTCGGCAAGACTACCAGAGGTGGAACTGAGAGATGGATTGGAGGTGGTACAAAGAGCACTGTGCTCAAGTGCCTGGACGTGTTTGTGCCCACTCTAAAAACTAGAAGCAGAAGAAGAAGGTTGATTAAGTACAACCTATTAAGTAAAAGAAAACACAACGACGTTGTCCTTAAAGTTTTATTTAATATTTACATGAAAGAAATTAAATTAATGTCTTCAATTTTTTCTAATCTTCCTTGCATCCCTTACGTTCCTTGCCTATATATTTTTATTCATTCAAAACGAGTGGCCAATGTATTTTAATTTCTTTGTCTCGATTCTTCTTTATTTTATTTTTAAGTATTAAATGTTCATTTCTGGCTAATGTCTTTATTTTATTTCCATTCTATTATTGTACCTTAAACGCATCGTTCAATATTAATCTTTCTTCCCAAAAGCTAACATCGGTAAATACGATGTTAGATACACATTGGTTATTTTCTTTATTAACAATTCTTATCTATTTAATAAGTTTTTGCAGAACGTAATAAGAAAGTCTTGCTAAGCGTTACGCCACCTTGCGGCTGCTTATAGTACTGCAGGTAAAGACACTGAACTCATGTTTTTCGTATTTATAACGTATATATGTTGAAATTTTATTTAAAAGTCGGCTTTGTTGTAAATTAATATACTATAGACATTATTTCTAAAATGAGTAAGTATTAGTCTGGGCCCGCATGCAAGTAATTGGCGAAACGGAATCCAGAATTAATCTTTCATAAATTTCCTGTTGAAAAAAAACAGTATCTTTTGAGAATAAATTGGGTATTCGAAATAAAAATAATATACTTAGTAATCATATCAAAATACTTTATCTATTGCATTTACCGAGTACACCATATTAATACAGGATATATGTTTACACTTGCCACTGTTTCCAGCTTTATAATTGCACGACATGCTTTTAACAATTATATTATTTTTAGCATCAATTCTCATATTCAGGGATCACACTTTAATGCATTAGTTTGCAAATATAAAGCATGCACTTCAATATTTTCATCATTGTATCCAACTATTCCACAAAAAGTAATATGACCAGCTTTCAACATTTCGTTGCCTTCATAAACACATCTTGAGTTTGTATTAGCACCTAAATGTCGAAAATACTTCATTAAACTTAAACATTTAGCTGGCACGACAGAATTTATCTAAAACAACTTTCTTTTATTATGTTATTCAACACTATTAATATATTTTAGAGACTATTAACATCACTTACTTTTAAACACAAAATTTTAAAAATAAATACAATTTTCAAATGTCTATACTTATTGGAAGTAGAAACAGATATATATCCACTGGAAAACATGTGTTGCATATAGTTACAAGTCAGGTAAAAGCAGGTAAACACGTGATAATAACCTAGAAATACCTATGTACCTAGGCCGAAATTAAAATTAATTTTTTCATCAATAGTTCACAATTTTTCTACCATGGCGCTCCGATCTTAAAAATTTATCCCTATTATAATATAATTCAGTCGCTGAGTTTATTCTTGTCCCAATTAAATCCTCTCGTGTTTTTTTGTTGTTCATCGTTATCCTAAGGTATTTAAATGCGTTTACTTCCTTGATTTTATACCTTCTACCTCGATATTTACATTCTCAGATGTATTTGATATGACCGTCACTTTTGTTTTCTCAACATTCGTTATTAATTAGCTCCTCTATCCAAGTTTCTCATATTCAATCCTAAACTCTCCTTAGTTTTTGCTATAAGGGCAATGTCATTATCCCTTCTACCGATATTACTTGTATATTTCTATATCAATAATAAAGGGATAAAACAATATAAAAATAGAAATTAAATGCGACAGACAGAAACAAGAAAAATCTCTAACCACACATAAATCAATAAACTCCAAATACGTTTTTCGACAACTAGGTTGCTATCTTCGGTAGAATCTTAGCGAAAGACGCTATTTTGAACATTATTTTTCGTTTTCAGTTTATTCTACCGAAGATGGTAACTTTGTTGGCGAAATATGTATCTAAAGTTTATTGATTTATATTGTGGTTAGGGATTTTTCTTGTTTCTGCCTGTTTCAGATTTTAGGCCACAGCCTCCACCAATTCGAATAGAAATTAAATATTTTGTTTATTTTTGACATGTTGATATATAAGGAAAAATAGATTTGACATTTGCAGTAATTAACAAAATGATAATTATAGAATAATATATAAATAATCGTATGATAGAATGCCGATCTGAGTAAAATATTAGTTCTAGCTTTTGGGGTGTTAAAAATGAGAACCGATATGAGATTTAAAAGCAGGTCCATCAATAAAATTAGTTGAAAGTTTATAAAAATCTGACACTACTCAGTTCACGTCTTTAGAAATAATCTGCATTCTAAATAGACTCCTATAATTATTGTCACGATTACGGCCATCCTCCTTGTAAAAGGTAAATGTTTTAAAAATCTCTTTTGTATTATGTTCCACTGCCAAATGTACATGCATGTAACAGGCATATTAACCGAAAACAACATTCCATAATTTACTCCAAATAAATGGGTTGAATAATATTTTATTCATGTTGATATTGACTACGTAGATCTTATAAGAAATACTAAAGACTTGGAAGTTGAAAGATGAATTGAGATGATGTTGAAATGAAGTTCAGAAAAAGTATGTATGTTTAAGCTTTTTGTAAAAATGCAGTGAGCGGCTTTGTTATTTCTATCTAAAATACAATACAGATCGTGTTACATATTATTCTACATAGTATTCTACATAGTATTCTTTTGGTGCGTATTTGAAGTCATTTCATATCAGTCTATGGAAAGTTGTTTTTTCGGAGTCGGTATTAATTTCAGTCGCCTTTACCTCTTGGAAAAAGAAACGTGAGCAGAGCAACTACAACTGACAAACTTTGAATCTACAGTGACGATTCATCCAAGTTTTACTACATGCACGACGAATAATACGGTTTTTACCAATTAATATCTGAAAATACTTTCATAGATTAAACTCTAGTGAAAAAAAGCATTTACCTTCAGAAGGAATGGCTTGCAAATGTCAGGAAAGGTGCGAAAATAATGCCTCTTTCTGACGATATAGATTCTGACATAGAAGTTAAAAACTACCTAGAAATTTCAGTTTTATGACCTAACTTTATTACAAACGACGAGAATTTAAATTATTATATCGTATGTCCCCGGATTGAGTTTACAAGAGGAAAAAAAATTTTGTTTTTGATTTTACCAAAAAGTGCTAAAGGAATAAAATTTTTTGCTTAATTTCAAATGACGAAATCTGTAATTAGAATTTCAGTACCACTTATCTATGTTCTAAAAAAATTTTTTTTAAATTTTTTTCATCGCAGTACATCTATTATTTTTTAATGGTAGAAGCCTTTGACTTGAAAATGTCATACACTAATTTATTTGTCAAAAATAACTTCGAACTGTAATTCTGTAAGTTTTGGTGAAAATGTTAACGTTATCACAAAAAATATATTTAATACAATGATACGGTATTGGGGAAAAGAGTTATCGTCGTATTGCTGAAGAATTTAATACAAAATTTCCCGAAGTAACTGTTTCCCGTATGGGTATAAGGAAGTTGGTGAAAAAATTTTTGGAAACTGGTTCTGTTCTGAATTTAAAGAAAAAGAAAATAGTACGTGATGAAGATGATGCTACTACAGTTTTAATTTTGGATTCGGTGCAAGATAATCCTAAACTTTCATTGCGGAGACGGGCGCTTCAACTGAATATGAGCAAATCCCATATTCAAAGAGTTTTGAAGGAACGTAAATTATACCCCTATAAACCGATTTTTAATCATACGTTAGAACCGGGAGATGATGAGAAGCGTCTTTATTCTTGCATGTGGATGGTAGATGAAATAATGGAGAACCAAAATTTTCACAAAAGCATTGTATTTTCCGATGAAGCAACTTTTTCTAGCAATGGTACCTTTTCGTCACAACATGTTCGTTATTGGAGTGATACTAATCCTCACTTTAGAATTGCATCAAAACGTCAATACTTTGTTAAGATAAACGTGTGGTAGGGCCATATTTTTTTGATGCTAATGTAAATCAGCATAATTATTTGAAAATGTTGAGCAATTTTTTCTGGGATGGTTTAAGTGAACTCCCACTTGCTTATCGGCAGAGGATGTATTTTCAACAGGATGGTTGTCCGGCCCACCGTTCGCGCATCGTAGCTGCCTGGCTCAATCAAAAATTCGAAAGTAATTGGATTGGCTGGAATGGTCCTGTTTTGTGGCCTCCAAGAAGCCCTGACTTAACTATTTTAGATTTTCATTTGTGGGGACGGTTAAAGCAACTAGTCTACATGGACAACTTGCCTAACAATGTGGAAGTATTAAAAAATCGCATTAGAGATGCTGTTGCATCCTTGACGCTTGAAGAAATTCGCAACAGTTACAAGGAACTGCGGCTTAGAGTCGAATTGTGTGCTGAAAGGGGTGGCGAATTAATAGAATAGTTTTAAACATTATTGTTTCTAGCCTAGTTATTTTTTTATTGTTGTGATTGAAAATAAAAAATAAAAATTTGTAATTCTAAATAGGGGTTTGACAGTTTCGTAATTCTAATTACAGATTTGGTCATTTGAAATTAAGCAAAAAATTTTATTCCTTTAGCACTTTTTTTGTAAAATCAAAAATAAAATTTTTTTTCCTCTTGTAAACTCAATCCGGGGACATACGGTATATCTATCTGTATATGTACGTAAAAATTGCTTGTTTTCTATTCCTTTACAAATATTTTACCCCTGGTTTAAAGGGTTTGAGTGGAAAAACGAAAAAGGATTCATAAATGACGTCTCAAAAACATTGTTTATATTGTCCATTGTTAGCAATACATAATAGAAGCAAATGCTATACTCGCAATACTTTTACTAGGTTCGTTAGATATCGCATTTTACCTTAATTTAGGCATATATTATTATTTGAAGTTAAAATCTTAAAAATTGCCATTATTAAATTCTCGTTATATACAAAAAATAAAATGTAATTGTCATTGGTGTTTATTAAAACGTAAAATCCCATTCGGTATTGTAATGCTTGCGGTATACTGGGCACAGGAAAGTGCTTGAACAAAACGTAACGCGAGTGCTTATTTATAATTTATCATTTTTGCAACTATGAAAAGCATCGATGCTGAATTATTCATCTGAGTGTTATTCAAAGAAATGTATTAGTATTTGTTTTGTATATTTGAATTGAAGCCTGTATTAGTTACATTACGGGGATCTCAAGTACAATTCATAGTAGTACTTTAATTGGCGTTACTTGTAAATTATGTTATAGTTTTGTTATTGAGTTGATCTTTTACCTTTGGGGGAAACATTGTTCTAGGTCCTGAGTCAAAATGTTGTATACGAATTTAGTTTATTAGTTTCAAAATAATGTTGAATTGGTTTGAAATGCAATGAATGTAATAATCATAAAACCTCGCCGCTGCAATAGAATTAGGACGTATACAACAATAACCACCTTTGCATGTGCAAAATAAAATTTTAGTATCATATCTGATTCATATTAATAACAATATATCCTATCATAAACTTGTTTTTTATGTGGTAGCTTTGAAAGGGTGCATTTGCTTTAATTGCTTACCTAATATTATTGATTTATTCATCAAATTTTAGAAAATTATCGCTTATAAACATCTCATTGATAACACAGGCCTGCATTTTTCAACTCTTTGAATGTTGATTTAAAAATTTTAACTATTTTCTAGTAAGTAATTGGGTAGCGCTGATTTCAAATCTGCTTTAATTTTTTTTTTGTATCACGTAAGGTTATTTTTCAAACCAGTAAAATCCAAAAAAAAAAGAAAAAACACGATTTATTTCATTTGTAAGCTAGTGTTATATTATATTAAAAAAATACAAAAATATACACATAGAAACTATTAGAAATAGTTATTTATTCTTTATGCTTCTTAAAAAAAACCTTTTCGTTTTTCAGAAAAGCTTCGTTTGGTTGTTTTTCTATCATATTCAGCTAAAGGAAGATCTGAAGGTAGTTTCTGTGGCAAGCAAATTTTTATGTTTCAACCTAGACCCCAGTACTTCAGAAAGATCTTTTGAAAGTCCCAAATCTCTTACTAAATCATTCAGTTCGGCTTGTGAAAATAGCTGAGGTTGGTTTTGACCTGAGGTTGATGGTTCAAAATAACTATCCATCTGTACGGAGCAAGAAGTTGAAGAGGTTTCAATATCTTCTTGTAGTACTTTGGGGGGGGGGGGGGGTATAGGTATAGGTACATGATCACTGTGAGGAACTGGTCTGAACGGAAGGCTTTTTATATTCCCTTTGGTCCAATCTCTTAAACCTTCTTCACATTCCTTACAAACAACGTGCGGTGCCCAATCATTATCTTGATCTCCTAATTTGATTTTGAAATAAGCATAATATGCATTTTTCACAAATTCACTAATTGGTCTCTTAAACTTTTTCAAGACGAAATATCCACAAATATAGCAGAAATCATCTGGTTTGTTTTTGCAACACCGGCTAGACATATTTTTAAGCAATGTTTCTTTATCAAATACCACGCACAACACTAAAGACAAATTAATTTTACTTGTTTACTGATCGACACTCAGAGCTATAATGAAGTAAATGACATTAAAATATACATTTTGTTTGGAGTGATAAACTTGAAATCCTTCTTCGCAGTACTAATAAAGTGAAAGCATAATAAATAGGATTTAGCAGGTAAAAATTCCCGGAAATCTTGTCCAAAATTAATACATGTAATAAAAGATTTACATCAGGTAATGAGAGCCTATTTAACATATTTCTTTAAAACCACAACACAAAATAATTTTTGGGTTCATACCTAGAATTTGAAGTAGTATATTCATTTTAAAATGTATTAAAACGCCTATTATAAGATTTTTTTATATTTTTTTCTTGTTTTTTTGGGGAAAAAAAAAATCTGTGGGTGGTGGAGACCAACTGTATTTTAATTAGTTATTGCTATATAAAAACTGAGCTTAACAAACAAAAATCACGTCATCACAAATTTTATGCAGGCCTGTGTAGTTAATCGAAATAAACGTAACTAGTTAAGAAAAGCCCCATTCGAAATTTGTACCGCTCATATCAATAGAGTGGTGTTACTAAGAGTGGTGTTATTAATTTTATAATTAGTTTTCTGTGGAAGATCAAGTTTAGACACAACCGCCGCAAAGGAAAATTCTACATTCTATTTGAATAGCGTCGTTCTATCATTAACAAGATAATTCTAATAACCATGAAAAATCTATCTAAAGCATCATAGAGAAAGGCTCTACCTTCTATTACAGTGGCGCCTCTCTACCACAGTTTTCCTCATTTTAGGAATAAAGTAAAGAGTTCCGTCTAAATCATCTTAGATAAAGTTCAGCTTTCTATGTGAATAAAGCCTTTTTACAATTACTAAGATAGTTCTCTTCATTTTAAGATAACATCCTAGAGAAAGGATATATATTCTATTTGGATAACGCCGCTCTGCCACTACAATTAGTTCACCATAACTGTTCAATTATTAATTTTATTTGCAACCTATTAGCGTTAAATATTAAATTTACGGTTTTATAATAAATTAATTTGTGATCATATTAGAATTTTATTTAAGTATGCCCGTCCACAAGTGGTGAAATAATCTAGTCACTGTATCTCGAAAGTATATATCATATTCCTCAAAATCAGGAGGAATTAATAGTATTTTAGCAGACTGCCGAAATGAACGGTATTCAAAGAAATTTAACATATCAATGCGTAAGCATGCATTAAGATTTTGCTACAAATAATACTATTATGCATATCTGTATCTGTACACCTGGACAGTATTCAGTCAGTGGAGAAAGAAGTTTTCAAAAAACTATAATTGTAATTGATTAAGTGAACAATAAAACCAGTAATGTAGGGAATGAATTATTTACGCGTAATGTATCTTTTTGCAATAAATATTCATATGTGCTAATAACATTAGTTAATCTGTTGTGACACGTGATCCATTAGAAAGAATTCTATGTATTTCTAATGCATAAGAGCATAAATTATTCATGAAGCTTAACACGTTAATGCTCTTACCACTTAAAATTACATATTGCAAGCAGGGTAGATTCTAAATTCAAAATTTTTTTCATACATTTTATCGCATTTCCAATTATATTATTTGTTGTAAAAAGCTATTCATTTTTAAGTGTTAGTACATTTAAAATACAATAAAGTATACAATAGCAAATAAATATTTAAAAAAGGTTATTAAAATTACACCTGATGATTTTCCATATAGCTTGACAAAAACTTCTAATTCCATTAAAAATATTTACATTTTTATAATATAAAATTATGAACCTTCTTGCCAAGTTTTAGATGGATATTTATTTATTTTCTAGAGATCTGTAAAGAATAAATTGCTTCAGGTAATAATTATAATATAAAGTTTATGTTCATATATAAGAGACGTATGTACAATGGATCTTCCACTTTGACCTATACATATAGCTTCAAAGTCTTGACATTTAATATTATATACTCCTGACTTTTCTAGTTTACCCATTTTATCTTTGTTGTTATTTAATATAGTACCTAATTTTGTTTTATTGCTGCATATAATTTTCAAGGTCAAGGTGGAAGATCTATTAAAAAACGTATATCAGAACATGTAAGAGATGTGAAATATAGCATTAAAAATACAGGTTTCTCGGAACACTGTATTGAGCAAAACCACTTGCCGGATATAAATAACTGCAACTTAGTACATAATGCAATAAAATGTAAAAGATTAGATTTATTAGAAACTCTAGAAATCAAAAAAGCCCAGAAATAAAATGTAATAGTCACTAATACACAGCTAGAATTTATAAACACCTCCATCATAGGCACCATTATAAACATCATCTTACCACCACCTCATCACAAAACTAGGCGTATAAGTTACACTGTTACGTAGATTCAGTTAGTTGTAAGAATCTCTTTGAGTTGGCATAACAGCCGAAACATATATGATCAATGACATGGAAACTGCAACACCAAGAAGTGGTGCGAATTTTTTGACCAAACTTGGTAGAAACGTATAACTAGTCAAACGTAATAATTGATTAAAATTTTGTTGCGATATATCAAGTGGTCATGGCACTTCTGACACTTCATTCAGTTTTCGCTGACATTAATGTGTGGTGTATTTATTGTTTGTTTCAAATTTATTTCAACGGTTTTGTCTTATTATACCTTTGTTTAACGTGTTTAGAGAGTTTTATTATGCCTAGAGTGCGGCAACGTGGAAATTATCGCCAATTAAGCGAATTCGACAGAGGTCGAATTGTTGGTTTGCGAGAAGGTGGTTTTTCATACAGGGAAATTGCAAATCGCCTTAACCGGAACCAATCCACTAGGACTAAGGAGGGAGGGAGGGAGGGTCAGGAAAGACGCCGAAGAGGAACCGGAGGCCGAAGAAGAACTAATGGGATACAGGACCGCCGCCTTCGCCTAATGGCACTAAGAGACTGGTTCTCCAGTACCAGATCAATCGCTGACGTGTGGTTAGGTAATCAAGGTCGTCCAGTAACCCTTCGAACCGTTTATCGCCGAATTAGGGGTTTCGGCTTACAATCTTATCGTCCACATCTTGTGTTACCACTTACGGCTCAACACCGACAGCAACGTTTGGAGTGGTGTAGATTGCGAATGCATTGGATCGTGGAGTGGCATAAGGTGGTGTTTAGTGATGAATCTCGATTTTGTCTAGGGATGTATGATGGCCGTATGAGGGTCAGACGAAGATGTGGGGAACGTAGTGAAATTCAGTTTTCCGTTGAAAGGCATGTGCATCGAGCAGTGGGTGTTATGGTATGGGGTGCTATAGCATATGGGAGTAGGTCTCAGTTGGTGTTCATCCAAGCCACCATGAACGCCCAGCGTTACATTGATGAGGTGGTAGAACCCCATATTCTTCCATATCTTCAAATGCTCGAAGACCCACTTTTCCAGCAGGATAATGCCCCTCCCCACGTAGCGAGAATTTCTATAAATCGCTTCGAAGAGGCTCATGTCAAAATCTTGCCATGGCCACCCAAATCCCCCGACCTCTCGCCAATAGAACATGTGTGGGACAATATGGGACGACATCTTATGAATTTAGCCAATCCCCCGCAGACACTAATAGCTCTCGGGCATGAATTACAGGTTGCTTGGGACTCCATACCCCAAGAGGATATCGACCACCTAGTCGAATCAATGCCACGAAGAGTGAGGGAGTGTGTAACTAATAGGGGCGGCTCGACACATTATTAATAAAAATTATGTTAAATTGTGTTATTCTTTTGTTTTTTTTCTTTGAAATTTTAATCAATTATTGCCTTTGAATAGTTATACGTTTCTACCAAGTTTGGTCAAAAAATTCGCACCCCCTCTTGGTGTTGCAGTTTCCATATCATACAGTATATGTTGGAGAAATATAATAGAATTTGTGAAATATGGCCAAGTGTGTTATTTCTACCAAGAACATCAATAATTACTAAAATGTTTCACCAAGAAGTGTCTGCAACATCAATTAATGAAAAATAAATATTCATTTTAGGAAGAAATGACCCAGAGAAGTGTTCATATGTCCGGAAAGAGAAGGCTTTGCAATTGTCAGCCAGGATAAGGCAATAAACAGAAAAAAATACAGAAAATATGTAATGAAAGACAGTACACTCGTAAACGAAAATTGCAGCAAATGTAGTCTACATTCTTAAACAATTGGTCTTATACCGCCAGGATGATACTAGTTAAAGCAGAGTGCACAAATCCACATAGCAATGTTGGGAATTTCACAGAGCCCTATTGGACAATCTGCAATAGAAAATGCAACACGCAAAATTTACTAGGACGGGCCAATATCAACAGACAAAACAATTGCAGCAAATCGTGCAGATGTTACAGTCATAGACAAAATAAATAAAATCACATATCTCATTCAAATAACAATATCTAATGACCATAATGTAAAAACGAAGTATCTAAACAAAATTAATAAATACTATTATTCCATACCATTATCTTTTGTTTTGCCTACTCACACTTACTCGCAAATAAAAAAGCTGTATTGCTAAACACAACATACGTAATACTCCAATTCTTGCAACAGATAAGCTGCTCTAAACTCGGCATAGCCTGTTCATCTTACGCTAAACTGGAAACTTTGCGCATCGAGCTAAACTGCTTAGTGTGCAAAAAAAAAATCAAGTGAAAGTAGGACGTAGGTAATAGATGCCGCTTCTGTGATGCATACTAATACAGCAAAACCAACCAGCTTAACTTATAGATATGTTGGTTGGGTGAAATGTTTCTCGGCGATAGACTGAGGAAGTGTGTTAACAATAATTTATCCTTTAGTATATATATTAATATAGTAAAAGATATAGACATTTTAAATACGTAATTTTATAAATAAATGCTACATATTTACTATTTAAAGAAACAATATCTAACGACCATAATGTAAAACGAAGTATCTAAACAAAATTAATAAATACTATTATTCCATACCATTATCTTTTGTTTTGCCTACTCACACTTACTCGCAAATAAAAAAGCTGTATTGCTAAACACAACATACGTAATACTACAATTCTTGCACAGATAAGCTGCTCTAAACTCGGCATAGCCTGTTCATCTTACGCTAAACTGGAAACTTTGCGCATCGAGCTAAACTGCTTGGTGTGCAAAAAAAGTAAAGTGAACGTAGGACGTAGGTAATAGATGCCGTTTCTGTGATGCATACTAATACAGCAAAACCAACCAGCTTAACTTATAGATATGTTGGTTGGGTGAAATGTTTCTCAGCGATAGACTGAGGAAGTGTGTTAACAATAATTTATCCTTTAGTATATATATATTAATATAGTAAAAGATATAGACATTTTAAATAAGTAATTTTATAAATAAATGCTACATATTTACTATTTAAAGAAACAAGCACAAAGGAAGCAAATAACGAGTAAATAGAATATAAATTTTAGCCTAAGGTTTAGAATAAGAATTGAAGGCAATATTGCAAGTTTTGTTACAACCCAAAGTAGTATACCATACATTCAGACGGATTTCAAGACCGAATTAAATTAAAAATTGACTGGCATTGAAAGTTGAATTATATCTCAACACCAAATTTTCTATATTTTAGATGCAACTTGGCCCTTTTTTCTTACGTGTATCTTCCATTTTAGTTTGATATCGAGTGTTATACTTAGATACTTATTGGTAAAGACCGGATTATATGAAAAAAAAAACTGAAAATATGCGCATAAATATGCAGATGTTTTAGCCTAAATATGCACTTCCTTATGAAAAATATGCAGGTAAAAAATACGAGGAATGTTAGAAAATGGATTACTGTAGAAAAACAGATTCTATTATCTTTACTACAAGTTTATTTAGAACATTTTACAACATAATTAACTATGAAAACAATTTACATTTACAATCACATATTTCTCAAAGTTATTAACAGAAAAATTGTGACGCTTGTCTGAAAACATGTGTTTATATATTGGAAAGGTTCGTTCTACGTCGACGCTTGTTATAGGAGCATATTTCAAATTATAAATATCATCTATTGTCAACTATTACACTTAAAAATTTTTCATACACGAACATGGACTGTCCAACTCCTCCTTTAACATCGAAACATGATTTTTCAAATTTGTTTATTATTTAAACGCCATAAATAGTTTTTCCAACTGGAATATAGAAGTGGAAATTGTAATTGGCTTTAATAAACGCCAACTGTTGATGTATTTCTTTACTCGAATACACCTTTTGGGCGTCTATCACGGATTCTGCATCCGTATCAAGGTCCATTATAATTGTCTTTATCCCTTCATAATAATTTGCATCAAAAATAGCAGTCTCCAACCACGTTTTCCATCGTGTGATTACTTGTTGAGAAGGAAGCGGAACAGCGGGTTGATTTTGTTTGTAAAACTAACTCGTAATGGAGCCTTTAAAAATACTCTCTTAACACTACTAATTAAAGTATTTGCTAAGGGAAAATGGATTCTGACTTCTTCTGAAACACGATTTAGTCCGTGCGCCAAGCAAGTTGTATGAATTAAATTTGGGTAAAAGATTTTCAAGTTGAAAGCTGCCTTCACCATGTATGGTGCAGCATCCGTCAAAAATAATAGAATTTTCTCTATTAGAATCGATTCCGGTAAGAAGAAAGTTGCCAGTTCTTCTTGTATAAACCTTGTTATTGTCAAATTATTTGCCTTTTCCAACTGCTTGGATGAAATTAAATAAGATTTTGCTGGAATCGATACGTTAAGGATACCAATCATTAAATGAATCGACCCACACTATCAGTAGTTTCGTCTACGCATATATAAAGATAATTGTTTGCAATAACCTGCTTAATGCCATTCAATGTTTCTGCATAGATGCAGCGAATATAATTCTTCTTCGCCAATTTCATCTTTGTTAGTTTTGCAGGAAGAGATGGAGTTTTCATATGTTGGTCGACTTGGAACTTTCTCTTTCTTGTAATCTGCAAAATAAAAATATCACATTATCGGTTGTTTTCTTATAAATAAAAGACAAACGAATAATTAAAAACTTAATTAATTAATAAGAGGAAATAAACTTAAAATTTTACTCATAATGCAAAGCACTTTTTCTCCATCCATACGTAATTCTGAAAAATGTGCAATCCATCCAGGTACAGTTGCTATTTTCTGCATTTTTGCTATTATATATCACAACTAACAAATTTACATTTCAAAAAGGCAACGTAAAATGACGTTTAAAATAAAATTACTTTCGACTATGGGAATAAATTTCTCCGAATAGCAAAGAAACACATATACTCCTAATTTTCTGGTAAAATGTATTTTTGTATTTATTTAGAAGTTTTAAGGTATTTGCTTTTCCTGTAATTTTGTCTCGGCCTGGATGTATGGGAAGAGCATTAATAAATTCTTGTAGACGCATATCGGAAAAGTAATGGGAAGAGGATTAATAAAATGCTATTTTTAATTTAAAGAGAGCTGTTTAATTTTTGTTTATTTGTTACAGCCTGGACATATTTTTAGTAATGCCTATAATCAATTTTATTTAGTAATTCCTATAATCAATTTTATTTAGTAAATAAATAAAACTCGCATTCTTAAAATATGCAAAAATGCTGAATTACTACAAAATATGCAAATAATATACAAAATGCATATATTTTGCAAATATGAAAATTTATGCAAACTGCATATAATCCGCCTCTACTTATCGGTCTTCTCGTAGGAGACAATACTACCATTTGTACTCATGGGTAACATACTTCTTATATTTCTATCAGTAAAATTAACATGAGTTGATTTTACCAACATTAAGTTACAGTTTGTAATCTTTAGTCCAGCTGTAAATCCTGTCAGGGTTTTTTACGGTTTATTTGTGGTTCCTTCTATATCATTACTTACTGCTAAGATTCTGGTATCATCAGTAAATGTAGCTGTAATTGCCTTTTCAAGATTTGGTAGATCATCTGTGTAAAGTAAATAGAGGATTGGTCCAAGGATATTACCCTGAGGAATACCAGCTTCAGCCTTAGCTTTGAATACTCTTGTCTTAATTTTACTCTGAAGAATTTTTTTGAAATCTAGACTGACTTCTACATATGATCACGATGAAACCGTTTCCAAAATATAAAGTCTGATATAGTTTACATTTGGGTATTTAATACAATTAGCTCAAATAACTTATTTAAGTTTCAGACTTTGTTTTAACCCTTGTATTAAATATTTACGTTTATATTCGTAGAATATATCCATTAATATGTATTCTTCCTTAAATGGTAACCTGTTTTACTACGAGAGCAGAAACTATAACAAATAATTTTAAGATTGTTGTTAAAGGAAAGCGCTTCGGTTGACGTCTTTTATATTTATCTTCTGGATTAAGTAAATGGTTAATATTCGCTTTTATTATAATAGAAAGGTCCTGTTTATTGTTTGTTCTACTAGTTTTATGTGGGCACATTATATTCTATTAGTTTCGACATTGTTCGCGAACCCGTTCAATACATGATAATGAGTTTAATACAACGGATAAGAGGTTTTATTACTTAGGGCCTTCCATTTACGAAGTACCCATAACAGTAGTTATGTTCACGAATTGTTAGTTAACTTAATGACCATAAAGCAAGCAGACTGGTATTGATTTTTAGACGTAATGAGTGTTTTAAATAAGCTTGTAAAACACAAACTTTGAAATAATGGTATATACATTTTCTTATTGAGTTACAGTTGTTATGGTCATAAATATTGTTTCGTCCATTACCAGGCGTTCAAAATTTTACATGCAATATATGGTATATTCCAAAAAGAGAGAGCACATTTGATTTCTGAGGAGACCTCCAGCCCTAATTACAACTTATACATTACATTTTAAGAGGTAATTTTAAATTTGAAAATCTGTCTGAAATATGAAATCTGTAGCAAATTAAATTGTATATGGATTGTTCAGGGATAAATCCACAGTTAAGACAGCAGAATGGTAAATGTAGTAATTACAGCACACGAAAATAAGTAAATTTCTCTAAAAGCACATGTTATTTCATTTATTTGTTAAAAGGAAAGGTCAAATAGTACATGACCTTACTGATAAACATTGTATGTAATACAGAATATGCAATACAGTATGAAATAGCTTAAATTCTACGACTGTAACAGTGTATGACAATTAATTCCAATTAAAACAGATTATCAAGTTAATAACAAAAATATCTTATTTTATAAACTATTTGAAGATTGTTGAATTCAGTCTGACGTTGGTGAAGAAATGGAATCATAACTACCACTGTCGTCGTCAAGAAAAATTATAAATGGTTCTATAACTCGATATTTCCGTCAATATCTTTCATCTGAGCTTCTTCTTTAATAACATGATTTATGCATTTTTGCCAAGTTGTTGCAGTTACATTATTGATAGCATTATGTAAAAGTTGCTTAACTTCATTTAATTTAAAAATTCAATTTTTTGCACGTACCTCATTTTTTATTTGTGACCACAATCGGATTCAGCTCGCAGTGGTATGGAGGTAAACGAAGAACAGTCTTGTTTTTTGACTTCGCAATTTCATCGATTACATATGAATTGTATTTACTTTTGACCATATTTACTAAGTTCAACAATTCTACTCTAACCATATCCTCCTCATACTCTATCCCCTTATTTCGTAACCAATTGTGTATGTCTACTTTTCTCCACAATGTTGGTGTCTTTTCAGCCTTGCGGCTATGATACGGTGCATTATCCATCACTACGACAGCATTCTCTGGTAGATAAGGTAATATATTAGAGAACCAATCCTCAAATACTGTGGCATTCATTTCCTCATGATAATCAGAGGTTTTCTTCCCCTCAAACATTAACACACCATTTTCGATGAGACCATCCGAACTGTCAATATGTAATATTATCAAGCGACGTCCCTTACCAGACAGATTTTTTAATCCTCTTGTAAGTCTTTCCACAAAAGCCTGTCTATGGCTTAAAACACTTGTGCCCATCCATATCTTCTGCACTGTTTGGCTCTCATTCAACCAGGTTTCATCTAAATAGAAAATTGGTCTATTTTGGGATCTGCATAATGACATATCTTTCAAATATTGTCGTCTCCATCTTACGATATCACCTCTCTCAGTAAGAACACTGTTTCTGCCACGTTTAAGGTATCTGTAATATTTAGCACATTTATATTTAGATATATAAATATACCTACTATACATATTCTCACTTAAAATTTAGTTGCTTCATTGAGCGGTACAATGTTGAGCGACTCATGTTCGGCAGTTTGCTGCTATTATTTATTTGAGCCAGCACTTTATCTAGCGTGGGCAATTTTTTTTGTCGAAACATGTTGTGAACAATTTGATGAACAGCAGTTTTGACAGCCTCATCAAAAGATTCCAGAGCAGAATTTCTACCAGTTATCTTTTTTGGCACTGAAGTTTTCCCTGTTGTCTTGTATTCATTGATAATCCGATATACTGTCGGTCTTGAAATTTCTACAATCATATCTTGTAAGACGGGGATATGTTACATATGTAACATATATAACATGCAACATATAATATATTGCACTCTATAAAGTTACCTAGTACTTGAGAAATCTGCTTAATCATGTCACCTCATAATTTTACAAGAACTGAAATTCTCTTATTACTTACATAATCTATTAATCTTCAAATCGAAGCTATAAAAGAACTAATCTATACTGCAAAATAGTTAAAGTAATATAATCATGATAATAATTTAATAATATGATAACAAAACTCTAGAAACGTAAACATAATATATAGATCTCAAAATATTTGACAATTGATAGCAAAAAATATATGCTCACTCTGTTTGTCGTTTAATTGTAAAATTGTTTTTGATGAAAGTTCGAAATTCATAAATACAATTTTTAATGTATAATTTGTGGTCGTTTTAATTTATTAAATTCTAAGAGTCCCAGTAAATTTGATTTTATGCTTGTATTCTCTAAATGTAGAATTTGAAAATAACTATTAAATCGTAATAAAATAAAATAAAACAATAACTTTGTTATACCACTTTATTCACATGTAATAGTGACCGAGGTTTCGACATACAATGTCATTATCAAACTGCAAAAGTTACAGGCCTACATAGATTTTATAAATGACACAAAAATATATGGGGGTGGTTTATGATGTTATTTAAAATTACTACTATATACTTAACTATTATATACAACATTGGAAAAGAGGTGTATATGTAAGATCCAACTGGTCGTTAAGAACAATATCTATTGTGTTGTTTCCGCTTTTAAAAATTTCATGGAACTCTAAAAGATTTAATTTACGACCTTTCTCGGCCAAATGCAATATTTTATGATGACCAAATATATGCCTTTCTGTAATAAGATGGTTTGCGAATGTTGAATCTGTTTTCTTTAGTTTATATGACCTCATGTGTTCTTCTACTCATATAATAAAACTTCGACCAGTCTGACCTATATATACACTTTTACAATCATTACAATATTATTTGTACATTCCTGATTTATTATTGATATCTGTTTTAGGTTTTGCGTTAAAAATTAAATTACTTGTTTTTACATATGGTTTGTAAGCTATACTAACATTACTATTATTTTTTGAAATTATATTTCCAATTTGCTCGCTTATTTTACCGAAGTAAGTTAACGAGACAAATTGTTTCAAATTAGCACTATCTTTAGGATATACTAAACAAAGGGCCACTTGTAACTGTTTTTTCTTTAGTATACTGTCAATTACGCTACTTTTATAATTATTGTTTACCGCTATTTGTTTTATAGTATTGATTTCACGAACAAAAGATTCATTAGACAAAGGAATATTTAATGCTCTATGTATCATAGAATTAAAAATGAATATTTGTGTGTCTTAGGGTGTAATGAATCTTTGGGAATAATGCAATCAGTGAATGTAGGTTTACGATATATATCAAATTTTAAGCTCTGATCTAATTTGTTTAATTTTAAATCCAGGAAGTTAATACTGTTATTCTCTTCTATTTCTACTGTAAAATTGATATGAGAATGGATTGAATTTATGTAGTTCAGAAATGTTTGTAGTTGTCTATGAGTACCCTTAAAGCAAGCTAGGATGTCGTCTACGTACCGATACCAAAATTTAATATGTTTTTTACTTAGTTGTGATGAAAGATTTTTTTCTATAATATGCTTCATGAAAATTTCAGCTAGTAGAAGACTTAGAGGTGAGCCCATTGCCAGACCTTCTGTTTGTTTGTAGAATTTGTTGTTAAATGTAAAGTAACTTTGGTTGGTGACTAACTCCGTTAGAGATATGATTTCGTGTATAAAACAACCGGGTTTGTATTTTTCTTTACTAATATGTTTTCTATTAACCTTAAACATTCCTTATGTGGTATTTTTGAAAACATATTGGAAACATCAAATGATACCAGGATTTCTGTCTTTTGTATATTACAATCTTTTAATTTAGCTGTTAACTGTATTGCGTTTTTTATGGAAGAGCTATCTGTAAATTCGGTATATTGTCTAATAATTATGTTTAATTTTACGGCTAATTTTTTATTGGGGCAGGAAATAAATGAAACAACTGGTCTGATTGGTGCTTCCTCTTTGTGAATTTTTACTAAACCGTATAATTTAGGGGGGGGGGAAGGATTCATATGGAAAAGTTTGAGATTACTGCATTACAATTTTTACACATTCTTTAATTTCTGCCTGATACTGTTTAGTGGGGTCCTTTTTCAATTCTATGATAGCATTGTCGTCTATAAATTTCTTAACTTTATTTTCATAATCACCTTTAGTTAATATTACAGACGAATTTCCTTTATCTGCTTTTGTTATCGTGAGGTTGTTTTCTATGACTTTGTGATTAATACTTTGCAATGTTCGTCTGTCTGACTGATTATTGCGAGATGTTGAGTTGTTTTTCAGAATATTTGTAACTTTGGCTTTACCTAAGATACTGCTAATTTGATTGTTATTTGAAAATGCCAGTTCTGTTTCTATTGCTAGAATTTCTTTTTGTTTGTTACAATGGATGTGTGGTGCATATCGTATATATTGAGAGTACGGTTTTTTGTTATTAAATGATTGGCAAATGTAGAAATTGTGTTTGATTCTTAAACAAAAATCATATATCTTACTGAATCCATATATTAACTTATGGATTACAGATTTCTTATTTTTATGTGTTCTATCTTGATGGTTTTTAATGTATTTCGAAAGATTATTGTTTGTTTATATTAACCTTTTTCCAATATTTTGAAATATATTCATTGGGACTTAGAAACTTTTTTATACTTTTTTCTTTTCAGTAGATTGTCAATTTGAGTATCTGTGATTGCTATAGATTTATTCTTTTTTATATATTTTTTTTATATAATGAATAATTAATTAATCCATGTAAGAAGCTATGAAAATTTGCTAATTTATGTTGAATATTAATTATTAATATTGACGAATTATTTTTAGTTACTAGTTTATTGAAAAATGCCCCCATGGGACAGAAAAAAATGTAAATATACTTCATATGGTTGAGTCTTTAAGGAAGAAGGCGGCAAGCTGATAAAAGTTGTGGATTCCAGACCCCCAAACAAGTATCAAATAATCTTAAAAATTATGTCAATAAAAGTATTATAATACACCACTTCCCCTCGTATCGTATAATAAGAATGATGATTAGAAAGATGGAAATTTAGAAAAAATATACGGGAAACGTATATTGTACATGTAAATTATATGCAAACCGCTCTAACAATATAATTAGTTGATAAATTAAAACATTTAAGGGTTCGTGAGATAGATATAACTCAGGGTTCGTGTATAAACTAATATTATTTATTTTTGGGCTCCGGTCTAGCATGAGAGTACTCTATCTTCTGCGGGGGGTTCTCGTGTCTTATGTCACATACAGTATCTATAATATTCTTACTTGATACTTACCGGGCTTTCTTACTGACGTCACAGGTGTACGGAACAAGGTATTTATTATGCTTAGTTATTGTCAAACAGAGTGTGGTTCAGATAGAAATCAGACACGAAGCTGTTAAATTAAATTATGGTTTAATAAAAAACTACCTATCAGAATTCACAACAACAATTAAATGCCCATACATAAAAATTAAACAGTAGAAATAACATCAAATAGGAAGCAAAATTATACTACAATATCTTTTAGATAAATGACGAGGAAATGCATAAACAAAGGACAAGTAAGTTATGACAACGCGTCATATGTGTAACCGTTTTCAGGATTATACCAATATTGAATACGCAATCTTTGTTTACAATATAATAATTTAATAATGATAACTTTATTATTTTCTGATGTGTTTGGTGAATTAAAGAATATTCTATTTTCTAATAGTTTTCTACCTGCTTTAATAGCTGAGTTTAAAATTCAGTGTGATATTTTCTTTTTCTTTCAAATACCTTACAAAAATTCGGCTGTAATTGATTGGGGCTTTTTATTCCCACGCTGCAATTCTATTGGTTTAGGTTTCCGCCTCCTGGTTGGCTGTTTTTCCAATCGCGCGGGAACAGAGAGACATTGCCGGTTCCAGGTCACCTTTTTCCCCCCAAACTGCAAATTTACTGAATGGGATGAATCTCTTGGAAAGAATTTATCTTCGGAATGATATTTGGTTGCTATTTCGGCACCATTTTCTTTTAAGTCGCAGATTTTATGCACTATTATATTCGTTTCTTTGTATTTTTGTTCGGCGTTGGTAGAAGATTTTCTTTAAGTCGGAATATCTTGACTTCTAGAAGAGATATGGTCTCACCGAACTTTTTAAAATTCGTAGATATATTCTATCTATCTTTTAGCACCGCTTTAATTCTCGCACAACCATTACCTCCGCACAAATATAAATTTATTTTACCTAGGGTCCACGAACGTGACTCCTTGCCCTGGCAATTGTCGTGTAGTCTGAATGCAAAACTTTTCATCGCGATCGTCTTCTTTTCGTAGATCTTCGCGTGTACGCCATGATCATAGTTTAAAACGGTTGTATATATTTGAAATAGATTTTAATAACATTGAAAATTGAAATTATTTTAGGGAAAATTTTAAATAGAAAATAATAAGTGTTTCTAGTAAATACGTGTTCATGTTGATGCATTTTTTTCATATATCATACAACATCATTATGGCTACATTCAGGTTACAAATTTAATATACAGTGTGATATTTCATTACATAAATAACTAAATAATTACAAAATATTGCTTGCAAAACTGGTACTTGTCTTGCTTATTATATATAACTATCAAATGGAAATAATTAAAAAGGTTAACTTAATGAATACTATAATTAGTGTAATTCTCAAACAAAAATATTTATGTTGTGCATTCCTCGACTTTGCTTCCTTGCATGTGCATCTAATCTGTTCTTTGTTAGTTTTTTTTTAAATGCTACTGTAATGGAACAAATTACAGCTATCTTATCTCAAAGTATTTATATCAAATTAAAAGAAAATATTAAAAGTTAATTTATTTAAACCAAAACAGACACACTGTATAAATTCTAATACGTTTCCCACCATATAAAATAATATTGCAAAATATTTCACAATTATATTACGTAGTTATTTCAATCAGTTCCTTTTAATGCTACATCATTATTTTGTTGGAATAAGTATGTATAGTTAGCCATATCAAAAAACTCTATAAAAGAACCTAGTGCTACATAGATGAATCAAAAGGACCACTATATTACATCATCTACCAAACCCGTGCGCTCGAGAACTTTAGAAGGAACTGGGGAATTCACCGATAGAAAACAAAAGTTAGGACGCATCCAAGAGTCCGAAAGGGACTCACTTGATTCAAGTCAGTATTGCGAGTCCGACGTGCTACTCCCGGACGCGAAATAAGTACATATTGTATAGCAAGAAGCCTCACTTGCCTACAAGCATAGTCTTTCATATAAAAGTGAAATCCCACGTTAAAAGCCATCAGGGCTCTCGTCTGGATATCAGGCACCCTGAAACGTGGGGAAAAAGTGCTAAAATAAGTGAAGTAGTTAGTGCGTCACCCCAGAAGCGTCAAGTCAGCGACAAAGGGAATAGCCAGTAGTGCGGCGTGTTAAAGGTTAGTTTTTTATAAGAACTGTAATAATCTGATCAGAATAAACAGTCTAAACCGGCGCCAACATTACGGTATCTCGCCCCCTGCGTAGTTTAGTTTTATTAAACATGTCCGATTAAACCTAAGTAAATTTGTAACTAATAATTTATAAAAGTAGCAAGCTTTATTTATTAATATAGGTATATTTTGTAACAATCTGTTTTTTATTTCAATTCTTGTAATATAAAATCCATCACAAGAGCATAACAATCAAAAGGAATTGATTGAGATATTTATTAAGTATTTTAGAGGGATTCAGTTATTTACACCTTAGTTTACTTTCACGCTCTGAGAAAGAAAGGCGTAAGTCACATCTTGACTTACGTACTTTACCTAGAGTCTGTTTATTGTTCTCTCCGCTTTAGTTTAGCAAACCGGCAATCTTTAAAGTCATTTATACCTTAGAGGGGGTTCTACCTTTTGGCACCCAGCAAGAGTAATTAAACAAGTTAATTACTTAATATTCAAATTAATCTGTTCTCAATATTTGATAACTGCGGTATGTAACTCTTTTTATCGCCAAAGTTATCATTTGTCAGCAGCAACCTCGGATCCCTCGAAGCACGGGCTGTTACAATATAGCATCGTGTGGACCAAAAGAAGAGGACTGTTACACTACCTAAGTGCTACCAGTATAGTCTATTAAAAAGTTATTGAATTTTTAATAGCTAGATTCAAAAAGTTTTTACTTTTTAAATTTTAAGCTTACTTCAGACTCCATGGTAAATTCAGTATTTCTGTGAATAGATTCCAGTGGCGAGTTTAGTTGTCTTTGTGCTTCGGTGAAACAAAATAAGACATCGTCTACAATACCTACGCCAGAAGAACATATTGTTTTTTAGGGGAGTATTAAAAAATATGGATTCCAAGTGATTCATGAAGATATAATACTAATAATAATAGTCTTTAACGCCGAACAGGTGAACCCCAATTACAGGACATAAATGTAATAAATACAACATTAAATATTAAAACAAATTAACATTATAATTAATATAAAAAATAAGTAAATAAAAGGTTAGATAAGTTGGAAAAAGTAAAAATAAAAACAAACTAAGTAGATATACAAAAAGGTTGTGTTTATGAATGGCAATACGTTATGCACGTATAAAGCATTTGTTACAATATGAAACAGACATGTAAATAATTTACATATCTATAACTGTACACATTGACAATACACCTCGTATTTTCAGGATTTACTTCTGCTTAATACATATGCTTCTGCCATCTAGGCGTCATCAGTCAAGCTAGTGAAGCAATGTATACAAATTGATACAAATCTGTTAAACAACTGATTTGTATCTGTTTTTATATTTTACTGAAATCGCCCACAATGATAAAGCAAGTTTCGTCCTATCAGGTGACACTATTTAATAAGTGACATCTTACGGACGAAAGAGACTATGTCGGAAGGCGACCTTTCGTTCGAACAGCTATGCTGTTACAGGAAACGAAAAAATACGTATGTCGGTGTAGTCCATTAACAACGAGCCAGATGGCGGTAAATATACAAAAAAAAACAAACATACAAAATTTATGTATGACAATACGTTATGCACGTATAAAGCATTTGTTACAATATGAAACAGACATGTAAATAATTTACATATCTGTAATTGTACACATGGACAATACACCTCGTATTTTCAGCATTTACTTCTGCTTAATACATATGTTTCTGCCATCTAGGCGTCATCAGTCAAGCTAGTGAAGCAATGTATACAAATTGATACAAATCTGTTAAACAATTGATTTGTATCTGTATTTATATTTTACTGAAATCGCCCACAAAGATAAAGCAAGTTGCTTAACAGATTTGTATCAATTTGTATACATTGCTTCACTAGCTTGACTGATGACACCTAGATGGCAGAAATATATGTATTAAGCAGAAGTAAATGCTGAAAATATGAGGTGTATTGTCCATGTGTACAGTTACAGATATGTAAATTATTTACATGTCTGTTTCATATTCAAACTAAGTAGAATAATAAAACAAAAGAAAAAAAAGACAAATATATATATATATATATATATATATATATATATACAGGGCAATCCAAATTAAGTGTTCACCATTGGTAACTTTGTTATTATTAAAGATACAAGATTGTTTAAATTAGCAAACTAGTAGTACTTTTAACGCTCTTTAAGATGGAAGAATTAAAAAAAAAAAGAGCTGCGCGTTTTCGAGTTTCCCCGAAAAATATGTTTTTTTCAAATGGAAACCCCTGTATATTATATCATTTTCTGTTAGAAATTCAATTTTTAAACAAAAAATCTTATAAGAAATCTTTTACTGGGATTAAAAATACTTGAGTTATAGTGAATAAACAAAAACAGCTAAGTCAAGTGCATTTCTATGTTTCTATGATAACGACGTTAATTCTTTCTAGTAAGCGTCAAATATTAGTACAGTTTTATTAGTCTTTCACTCATAAATTTCATTTTGCTAGTTATTAATTTGACAAAAAAATTATTTTTACCCATGCAGAAAAGTGTGATATGTTAGAATCTTATTTAGTGTGCAGAAAATCCTCTCGGAGGGCAAAAGAACACTACGCTGAATTATATCCACTCCGAACACAACCAAATGAGCAATTTTTTCTGAAACTGTACCGAAAATTTAGAGGCAATGAGAGTGTTTTTGCCAAAACAAGAACAAGAAGGACTTTTATAATAAGCGAGGCCACGGAAATTCTAGTTCTTGCATATTTTGAGGCCAACCGTGAGAATTCCATACTAGATATTATCAAGGAATCTGATTTGAGTCACGGTACTGTGCATAGGATTCTGAAGAAACACAAATTCATTCCTTATAAGTACAAACCAGTTCAAGTTTTCTTGCCAGGGATCCAGAGAGAAGAATGTTTTTTTGCCACTGGTATCTTAACTTTTGTCGCCAAAATGTAAACAACTTTCGTTATATTTTATGGACCGATGAATCAAATTTCTCAAGTTCTGGAATGTACAATACAAAAAATCATCATTACTGGTCAAAGGAAAATCTTCTTTTAGTACATCCAAGACGCCCGCAAGTCCGTTACAGTTTTAATGTTTGGTGCAGTTTAATTGGTTCAAGGATTGTTGGTCCTTTCTTTTATGAGGGCACTCTAAATGGTGAAAGGTACATAGAATTTTTGACTGAAATTTTTTAATAATTTCTTAGACGATATTGATCTCATAAGTAGACAGAATCTGCATTTTCAGCAGGATGGCGCACCTGCGCACAACTACAGAGGTACTCATCAAATTTTAAATACTATTTTTGACAATTCATGGATAGGAACAAATGGTCCTATGCAGTGGCCTCCCCGATCGCCAGATTTAACACCGCTTGATTTTTTTTTATGGGGTTATTTAAAGACAGAGATTTATAAGCAAAGGTACGATAACGTAAACGCCCTAAAAATTGCAGTTAGTGAAAAGATAAACCAAATAGATGGTAGGACCATACTAAAAGCAGTTCGACAAGTTCAGAAACGTGTTCAAAAATGTATTGAACAACAAGGTAGTATTTTTGAACATCTTCTATGAAAAAAATCAGTGATTTTTATTTTCTTTTAATGATATGTTTATGTATAAAATAAAGTTTATAAAAATTATTTAGCTGTTTTTGTTTATACATTATAACTCAAGTGCTTTTCATCCCAGTAAAAAAGTTCTTATAAGATTTTTTGTTTAAAAATTGAATTTCTAACAGAAAATGATATAATATACAGGGGTTTCTATTTGAAAAAAAACATATTTTTCGGGATAACTCTAAAACGCGCTGCTCATTTGTTTTTTTTAATTCTTCCATCTTAAAGAGCGTTAAAAGTACTACTAATTTGCTAATTTAAACAATCTTGTATCTTTAATAATAACAAAGTTACCAATGGTGAACACTTAATTTGGATTGCCCTGTATATATATATATATACATAAAAGAATTTTAACTAGCCTTCTTAATTGAAAAAGAAAAAATCTTCAAAATATTTATTAGCGGTAGTGTTCATTATGTAGACTGGGAAACGCCGCAACACATTGGTCCTCGCCGTAAGCACGTGAGCGACCGAGTTGAAACGTCAGTGAAGCCGCGGTACGTTTAGGGAAACTTTCAACAGAAGGAACGGGCAATCAATCTTACTATTCAAGATTTCTGATAGCAATGAACTTAAAGGTTTACCTATTATTAGTCCTTCACTGCAAGTGTATATTGAATCATTAAATTGGTAATATAATGGTGGTAATGAATTGGTTTTGCTGTATTCTCTAATTTAACATCGATCCCGTATTCTTTTTTTTATTTATTATAATTTATTTTTTCTAATTTGTTTAAACGTACGTACATGTGTAGGTTTGTCGCATATTTGACTGCTTGTTTTGAATTAAAACGTCTACTCAAAACTAACAAAAACAAAAGACCTCTTCTGTAGTCTGACGAAACGCAAGTGCTAAAGAGAATAATTGTTATATTTGAAATTAAGCTACTTTGAACAAACGTGCAAACATCGTTGACTAATTTACGAACGAATAATGTAAAGACAAATAAAGCACAAGCGGCAATACTTGTCTGCAACTTTAGTGATATTGAAATACTATTGTAAATTAATACTGTAAAGTGTGTCTTTTCGGGTTCTTAATAAAACTAACGGTAACTTTAGACAAACACTATATTAATAATAAAACGAATAACAATATAAAAACTAATTACTAACAATAAGCACATTTATGTATTTATATTTATGTATTTATATTTGTGTTCACTCCGCGAGGCTCTGGTATCGAATAATAATCAATTCCTTCCTCGACGGTTTATACCGTGTGCACAACGTCGTGCGATCGATGGATATATAAGTAATGACTGGCCAACTGCAAGTATATTCGCCTTGCTTGAACACAATAAGCGACTGATAGGAATATTCAATGTGTTAGAGAGAGATTATTTTATTCGTTCTTAGATCGTATGTAGAATGTGTTGGATAAAGAAATGGAACGCCCGTACAGTTAGACAGTAGAACAGATTGAATATACTCTCTCAACCCTAACCACATAAACTCGCTATTCGTCTTCGTCTTACTACATTGTGGTAGATCAATCACTCCCCGGCGTTCATACGGTATATATCAATATGAAATTCTCTTCTCGAGCTTTCTACGTCCATCGAGAAAGCGCATCGAGTTATGACGCGTGACGCATCGTTGGATGAGTCATCACAATACACATGAAGAGCTTAGTTATATCGGAGTGTGGGAAGTAGGTAGGTACTTGTTTTATTGCAACATGATACATTTGCTTTATATGCGTTTTTTTGGGAGATTTGTTGGTACTCTTCATCAAGCACTTAGTTTTAGGTACAATATGCTCGCATATCATTCAATAATAAAAAAAGTAGTATTTCAATCGTTTACTCCGGTGCACTGTTAAAATGGCATTTTACAAGTTTCTAATCCATCAAACGCTAAAGCGCTCACAAAACTTTAGTAAATATATGTGTGTAAATATACACGCATCTGTTTAGGAAAGTTAAAGGATGTAAAATAAATTAGATGAATGAAGTGCTTTAAGTTCTAAATTTTGTGTATTAATGGCACAAAAGAGATTAAAAGAAATAAAATAAAATATTTGAAAGATCAGACACAACATATTTTCCATTAATAGGCTTATTTATATACTATATTTCTTAAACAGTTTGTGAAAAATATTTATTTGTACACAAACATGTGCAGGGTGTGCGCTGGGTGTTGATGTGGATGAACCGTACCGGATGATTATTTGAGGCAGTTCAATTAAATCAAAATCAGTAATAAAGATATTTATCTTACATCGTGAAAATAAAGAGGCTGAGACAATCAAACAAGAAAAATTCCCAGAGTTAAGCATTCTAGGCATATAATTTAGAATTCCAAACGAAGTAATATTCTCCAAACGAACAGAAAGTTGATGATGTGACTGCTTCGACCGTCTGCCAATAAAATTATTACAGCCAAGAGGAGAATGAGTATTATTAACAGGCGCGGCTCATGATGACGTATTTGGGGGTGCACTTACAATGATGCGAGTGCTTCGTGTATTCTCCTTTACTAACTGTAGCGTTTTCTTAGTAAACACCGAAAACACAGGCACTCGTATCATTGTACGTGCACCTCCAAATACGTCATCACGAGCCGCGCCTCAATGAGATATATACATACATTACAAAATGCATTGCTATCAAATAGTATTGCATCCTTACGAGAAAAACTAGTTTTTTTTAATTCAATTATTGATTAAACTTGTTACGTAGACACTAGTTGTTTCTGTTGATTTTGTGTTTGCTCTAGGTTAGCTGTAACTAGGGCTTACAATACCGGGATTCCGGGATCCCGAATACCGGAATCCCGGACGATTTTTGTCCGTTATTAAAAACCGGTATTTATGTAAAAATACTGGTATTTTGGTATTACATTAGTTGATAAAAATTGAATTTAAGCACAATATAAATCTAATTTAAAATAATATTAATTAATTACAAGAAATTTTTTTTGAAGATAAACAAACAATTTCATTGTATTAAAATCTATATCAGGCACATTTATTACACATACCGAGCCGACTGCCGAGTATGGCACCATCGAGAAGCGGCGGTGTCGGCAATATAAAGCGATTGTTTATGTTTTACGTCTACTACCCAATGAATAGGTCTCGTTTAACCAAATACATAAAGTGTGTAACACAAAAATTATTAAATAGTTTAGATTAGATTGTTTAATTTTGCAAATCAGCTGTAGTGTTTACAAGTAAAAATTATATTTTATATTTTCAATTTTATTTTTCATTCCGTTGTGTCTTGTGGTGTGTGGATTATGTGCACTTGTTTTCTGGTTTTATTTCTAATAATTGAAAATTATATAACGGTATTTAAATACTGATTAATCCATATGAATTATATGATACGGTAAGTTTATATTTGTATTAATGTAAGTTAGAGTGTAATTAATTTACAAATATTAAAATTAATAGGCATAAACTGCTATACCCCCTGAAAGATGAATACATTTACGGAGCGCCGAAAAGGACAGGACGAAACAGTTTGGAATCATTTTTTGATTGAAAAAAACGGACAGGTTGCTAAATGTAAAAAGTGCGCGAAAGAAATAAAGTGTACAGGAGGATCCACAAGTGGCCTTCATACTCACTTAAAAACGATACATGAACTAAATCTTAAAAAGAAATGTGAATCCCCATGATGTCGAATCAAGTGTTTCTAAACAGCCTAAATTGTTAATAACAAATTATTTTAAAAATAATAAAAACGAAAAACTTTCAGAAGTGCTTGCCCGAATGACAGCTCGCGATGGTTTGTCTTTTAATATTTTTATAAAATCGTATGACATAAGTGAAAGCTTAAAGGCAAGAGGATTCAAAGACATACCAAAATCTGCAGTCACTATTAGAAATATGGTACTTGAATATAGTAAAATTATTAAAAAGTCTACAGTGCATGAAATTTCTAGACTGAAATCTGAAGGTAAAGGTTTCAGTATCACATTTGACGAATGGACATCTATTCGTAATCGGCGCTACATAAACATTAATGTACCTTCCGTTGGAGGAACAATGTGGAATATCGGATTAGTGCGCGCTTACGGATCCGTTCCAGCAGAAAAATGCTTATCCCTTGTAGAAGAAAAATTGAAAGATTTTAATTTAGATATATCTAAAGACATAGTTGGAGTAACTACTGACGGTGCGTCGGTTATGGTAAAATTAGGAAAAATTATAGAGGCTGAACATCAACAATGTATGGCACATTGCATAAATTTAGCAATTACTGATGTTTTGTATAAGTCAACTTTGAACCCGAGTGTGGATATTGATGTTGTGGAGCAAAATTATAATGATGACGATGTTAATGATATTGACGATGACGATCATAACAATGACGACGATATCGACGAAGAAGATGGTAATGGAATTATTATAGAGTTAGATGCTAGTATTACTACAAATAATATAAATATTAGACATACTGGTATATCATCTCTAGTTTCAAAAATTCGGAAAGTAGTGAAAACATTTAAAAATTCACCGTCTAAAAATGATAAATATTTACAAAAGTACGTGAGAGAACAATTACGTAAAGAAACAGCGCTAAAATTAGATTGTCAAACAAGATGGAACAGTATGTTATTTATATTAGAAAAATTTGAAGAAATTAAATTTTGTATTCAAAAAGCGCTTATTGACATTAGTTCCGATATTCATTTTTCTGACGAAGAATTTAATTTATTATCTTCAATTATTGCTGCTCTTACTCCTGTAAAATTAACAGTAGATGCATTATGCCGAAAAGATGAAAATCTTTTGACGGCTGACGCTTCTTTAACATTTATATTAGATACTCTTTCCCAGCAAAAATCTGCAATTGCATTAGAATTATTGGAAGCATTAAAATCTCGAATTTTACTGCGACGAACTGAATTATCACAAATACTTCAGTATCTGCAAAAGGGCTCACAAGATGTTGGAGAAGTATTTAAAAGCATATCCAAATTTTGCAATCATTAAAAAAATTGTAAGCTTAACTAAACGGCTCACACATGAAAATCTAGAAGATACAGAAGATATGGAAGTTGTGCAAGAAACATCCCTTCCAACATCTTCCCAAATTAGTAATGAAACAGTATTAGAATCTGACAAGTTAAACGTAAACGCATTAAAGAAAAAACTACAGGCAGCAATAGACGAAACACTAAATACTTCACCCGTGCCTGCGTTTAAAAAAATTCTAGGTCTGGAACAAAAAATAAAAGATGAAATTACTTTTTTTGAAAAAACAGGAACAAAAGGAACGTATTTACAAAATGTGTATGATTTCTTAATGACAATTGTGCCGACAAGTGTAGAATCAGAAAGAGCTTTTTCGGCGGCTGGTAATATTTGTACGAAAATTCGGTCCTCGCTTGATGATGAAACGATTGATTGTTTATGTTTTTTAAGAGCATACTTTAATAAACAAAACGCAAGTTATTAATATTATTTCATAAATACTTTCAATTTAATTATATTTTTTGCTTCTTTAATTATATAATGCCATACGAGCCTATTATATGTAAAATGTAACATAGAATTTAATATGTACTTCTTTTTACTTGCACGTTTTTTTGTATCTATCTACTCCTACTCTCTATGTAATAAAATAAATAATATCTACTCATTTCAGAACAATATTTATTGGATTTCATATATTATTTGTTAACAAGTCAATATAACAACTGAGGTAAGTAAAAATATAACTAGTAAATTTTTTATTAATAATACCGGTTTTAATACCGGTATCCCGATATTTCAAATTTCAAATATCAAATACCGGTATTCAGATTTTAGTTCGGTATTGTAAGCCCTAGCTGTAACGTCCTAACTATAATGAAAATAGTTAATTACCTAATAATAATTGAATAATAACGTTTTTCTTATTCCTAGTTTTTATAAACCCTGAACCATAACAATATATAAATATTTAAAAACGCGATTAAAAAATCCTTAATATATGCGGAAAGCATAGACAAGGATAAAACTATTAGATAGCGCTTCAATCTGATGCGGGATAACATGGAACCCGACATTTTGATAGATAGGAAATAACACGGGGCCGTAATAGATATGAGCACAGGATCGTAATTTCATATATTTAAAATTTTTCGCTAATTTAAGGTACATACATTTTACAAATTTAAAAACAATGATTATGTGAAACATTTTCAAATGATCATGTTAATCCGTTACTTATTTTAATTATAGTGCTTGCTTCAAAAAATACATTTGTAGGAGTAATACAATATGATCAAATATTTCTACCCTCTAGAAGGCCATGAAATGTTTCTTCTTTAAACTTAAGTTGGCAATATAAATTTAAAAATGTGTTTTAAGTGTAACTCGTGCAGGTTAGGTTATACCGTTGATAGATTAATGTCAATAAACCAATACAGTACACATAATGACAAATGTATTTTATTTGTCATTACCAACATGATACCTTGAATAAATAATTTCATGGCTAACTAGAGGATAAATTTATTTGATCATATGGTATAAATAACATGTTAGTAATAATAATTTGGTCCTTCTCTTAAAATATATAAAATCCATTACTTTAGTATTTCATTTACATCACCTCTTATG
Source organism: Melolontha melolontha (assembly GCA_935421215.2). Classification (NCBI taxonomy): domain Eukaryota; kingdom Metazoa; phylum Arthropoda; class Insecta; order Coleoptera; family Scarabaeidae; genus Melolontha; species Melolontha melolontha. Next base: position 53,037,056 of record OW285240.1, read on the forward strand.
ATGATCTTTTAAATGAATAAATATATTATCGTTATTATTAATTACTTAATGCAGAATACAATATTTCTTTTTAACGATAAGAGATTAGTCATGTTATCATTGTGCGTCACACAACGTTTGCAACTCTATTTTCTACATCTTGCAAACTATTCCCATTTGGGTTATATGTTAAAATTAAAAGAAATCTTATTCTTTACAGATGCTATATAGCTTATACCTTAAACCGCTTAGAAAGTTTATCATGTATATTTATCACTATATATTTTAAGAAATCAATAGTTTATTTTCATTAATAAAGACAAGTGTATTAGTACTTTGTTGTTGGGCAAATTTATAAATTGTAGCAATGTTTTAGAATAAAAAAACGTAAGGAATGGAATTAATGAGTTTCTCATAAGCACAGGAAATATTTGGTGTTGTACTCAAAGTACTCTTGCCAAGCAGTTATTATTAGGCATTATCCAGTACAATGGACTTGTAATGTGCCTCCAAATCATAAAAATTTGGTAATTTTGAATAAAACAGATATTAAAATTTAAACACTAAATCATATATTGGCTTTTAATTTCTCCAAAATTGTCACTGTAACAAAAGAATTTCATAAAGTGCAGTCATAACTTAAAAACCTAAAACCACTATTTATATGTTGTGAATTTTCAATATTACTGTAACCCTAAATACATTCATAAAGTATACCTTTTCTAGATTTTATTTTAATCTTGTTTACAAGAACCATAATTATTTCATATACGTAAATGCCGATTAAGTTTGAATTGCGCAAATTTGTCAACAAAGTTCGAAGGGAGTAAAGGGCTAATCACTTTAACTTAAAGCATCTTCCTATTTTGCTAGAATGACCAATGTTTCATTAACGGAAATTATTTCCATTTTTTAAATGCATATATTGTTGCAAAAAACATTATTCGTTTCCAAAAAATATGAGGCAATTCCATTAATGCTCATCTTTCTTAAAATAGAAACCAAGTTTAATTGAATATTACTTACTATTTCTGTACATCTCATAAGTTGAATTTCTAACTGTGCATTCACTAAAAACGTAAATATTAACAGTCGGTTTATCCTAGTTACGTTTGCAATTAGGTTTTCTTTTCTTGGCCATAGAAGAAATTGTATTAATAGTATTAACATTTATATTTAATGCATTAGCCACTTTCTAAAAATAAAAATGCATACTTAATAAGATTAAAAAAACTACCAATTCATAATAAATTACCAACTATACATAATTTAACGCTAATAAACATCCCTTGTAATCGCATTTTGTCTCAGAATATGTGACTAGTGACGAAATTAACTCTCGCCTGTTTACCAAGCGGTTTGGGCATGATTTTTTACTAATAAATCATGCCCAAACACTAATAAATTACATAGGTCTACAAAATTAAACTTTTTGACACATGTTTGTATTTTGAAAACTGATTTTATATAATTTTTTTAAGTCTTTTTTAAGTGAAATCTGTGTCTTTTTGCCAGAAAGCTGCGTTGTTCGGACATTCGGTTGTATGTTTTTAAGGGCATATCCTGTTTTAACATCCAGCAGTAGTCCGCCATCATCGTTATGCTCCATCTGCCTTGGTATCGCCGTTCCATTTCCTTAATGTCTTGGTGAAACCTCTCTCCCTGTTCTTCGCTAACTGCTCCAAGATTTTCAGGAAAATAGTTCAAGTGTGAAAACAGGAAATGCACTTTCAAACTCATATTACAACCTAGACGATGAAAGTGTTGTAACATATTTTGAACAATATTTTCGTAGTTTTTGTCCTTAGAGTTCCCAAGAAACTTATCAATTACTTCTTTAAATGAAACCCAGGCGTTTTTCTCGACATTGGTCATTGTGTTTTGAAAATCCTTGTCTTCGCATAATGTTCTTATGTGCGGCCCAACAAAAATACCTTCTTTTAACTTGGCATCGGATAAGGCTGGAAATGTCTCGCACAAATATTTAAAACACTGTCCATTTTTGTCTAGGGCTTTAACAAACTGCTTCATCGAGCCAAGTTTGATATGGAGAGGAGGCAGTAAAACTTTTTTGGGGTCAACCAAGCTATCTCTTAATACATTTTTGCTACCAGGTGTAAGGCTTGTTCTAGAGGGCTATTCTATTTGAGTCCAATGTCTATCCCTTGCTCGACTATCCCACTCACAAATAAAGCATGGAAAAATTTTGTATAACCTCCTTGTTGTCCTAGTAGCATGCACAGCACTTTAAGGTCACCACAAAGCATCCACTGATGTTCTTGGTAGTTTATTTTCTTTAAAAGAAGTTCAAAAATTTTCATTAGTTTCCATTAAATGTACCGAATGGGCAACGGGAACAGAGGCCAGCTCGTTACCATTGTGCAATAAAACGCTTTTTAAACGACGCTTACTTGAGTCAATAAACAGGCGCCATTCTTCTTTTACATACGGCACATTTTCTAATTTTGAAATTAAGTTAGGAATATTGTTGCAATACACTAGCGGTCCGTCTTGAGTAAAATATTGACATAACTCTTTTTCGCGAACCCGGTAAAAGCTTGATGTGACGCCAGGTGCCAGTAAATGTTTCTCACGAAGTCGGGAGACTAACAATTCGGATGCATCCTTTGGAAGGTGCAAATCTCTAATTAAATCATTTAGTTCGCTCTGGTTAAACACTTCGGGCTCTCTGAAATCTGGTGTGAAATCTGAGTCATCTGGGTCGCAATTAGATTCCTCTGATTCTGACGATATGACATTTTCTAGTGCTTTTGGGGCGGTAGGTATCGGTACATCAGGTCCAGGAGGAACTGGTCGAATAGCAGAGTCAAGATTGGGATACACAATTTGTTTCTTATTTTTTCTGTTGAATCCTTGAACATTACACGAACAAAAATAACAATCATCACTGTAATTTCTAGGCTCTCGCCATACCATAGGAACACCAAAGCTTAAACATTTCTTCCTACCTTTTTGCCAGTTTCTTAATGCTTCAACGCAAACGGAAGAAACAGTATGAGGAGCTCAGGACTTGTCTTGGTCGCCAATTTTTACACCAAAATAAGCGTGGTATACATTTTTCACAAACGAAGTTATAGTTTGCCTCTGCTTTACTACGACATAACTACCACAGATATAACAAAAATTATTCGGATTGTTCACACAATGTCTTCTTTCCATATTTATACGTTCTAGAACACTTAAAATACGCAACAACGAAGACAACAAGTGCGCGGACACAGTAGCGCGACGACTAACACAACCAAACTGCACATAAGCAGGTTTCAACGTTGTATTGACGTTTCTGCGCCGACTCTGTTGCTTTGCTGAGAAATATAATATGAACGAGTGTTGCCAAATCACATTTAATTTCATAAAAATCAATTCATTTAAAAATCATGCCTAACATGGAACAAACACATTCTTGTCATAGGTATGTATATTAATAAATTAACATTTTTAAGATATAGAGCTCTATAAAAAAAATTTACGTGATAGAGCAAAAATATGACGTTTTTTGGAATAAGGGTCCCCAAACATATACAAATTAGCAAACAGCTTTCAAACATCAAAATCACTGTAGACCTGTGTTATTAGTGTTTAGAAGAATACAGAAAATAAAATGGGCAATGTGACGGTGACTGACAGCACATTACTATAGTAACACCGGTTGGTAAATTTTCGCAATCGACACTTATTAACTATTAAAATTGCGGAAACTATATAGTTCTATAATTTTTGGATGCGCAGTTGTCTAGGCGCTCTCAGATTGTATTATCCTTATCGATAGCGGAACATAACAAACTTCATATTATTTTAAGAACAAATGAGGATAATGTAAAATTTGAAAAGGTGATTTTATCATTACTAGAGATTTTAAATTGAAAATTAATTTGAAATAAAGTTGTAAATATTGAAACAAGGATAAACATTAATATTAAACATTAAAATCTAATTATAGAAAATTGAATAGAATAGTTTGTGGACAATGCGGCCACGATATCATTAACAAGTAATTTAATCGAGTGTATACGGTTAATTGTTATTAGTTTAATACTGCTATAGTATCACGGAGATTTATTTCCAAGATAATGATACAATGAATAGCTTTATTGTATTTACTATAAGCAGTTATCATTATTACACAGTGCTCTCAAATATCGTATGATCAAAAAGTCTTTGGATCGCTATTGCCGTGGAATTTACGAGATATCTATGAAATTATTTATTTCAATTAGTTTTGACATTGATTTGACAACTTTTGAGTCAGCTGGCTATAAAATATACATAAAATGCAACTAATTACCATAACTTAAAATCTATTTTATTTGTGAATTATGTGTACTTTAAACTACAGAAGTAAGTAATTCTATAGATGGTTTTTACACTTCATGGCTATCGCGATCCAAAGACTTTTTGATCATATGTTACGTACATTTGATCTCGATCTAGGATGATCTTGATTACAAATATATGCGTTATAGTTATTATAGTTTCTATTGATGCGTACTGTAAACGCCAAATAAGATGGGGAGCGGTGGACAGATATCAGAAGTAGTGGGAAGCTTCGTATTTGGTTTTACATAAAGTTGTAAGTAAGCGGGCATGCGCGTTTTTAACCCTAGGACTACCGAGCGTGTCCAATGGGCCCGAAACGATGTCTAACCATTGTTTTATCGTACTTATGGTTGGGCTAATTTACTGGTATTAATAGACATTTTAAGAACGAGTTATAGTTTTAAAATATTGACAAAAAAATTATTTTAGAAAGAAAGGTTTTGGCAGTATAAAAATACTTTCGCGATTTACCAACCAGGTTCGCTTATAAATTCCGGACTTCCCCGCTGCTGATAAACCTTTCTTTGGCATTCCCCGATGTATACAGAAAGGGGAAATCCCTTTATCATGCGGATTTTGGGGACTTTACGTGTTTTAGCATATTTATAGCCACACATCGTGAAAAATGAATTAGTGCTTGCCGAATCTATGTAGTGTTAATTTGTTACTGTGAATAAGACAAAATTTATATTTTGTTCAGTTGTGATGTGTGATTTGATATTTTACCATATTTTTTTATCAACTGTCAGGCAGTTATTTCTGAATATTTTATTGCGCCTATTTTCTACTTTGCGTTTTACTCATTACGGAAACTGGATCTTAGAAATAAGGAATACCCTACACAACAACAGCTAGAGGCGATAGTAGCCGAAATGGGTGACGTTGAATACAATAGCGGATATGAGGCGTCGGACGATGATGAAGAGGTAGATGCAGTCGAAAGCCTCATCGATGGAGGTGATACAAGTACAGCAGAAGAATCAAATAGCGAAGAATATGCTGAGAGCAGCGATGATGACTACAACAGAAATACGGCTGGAGTTTACTAAACAAGTTGTGTGGGACTAAGATCCTATTTTACCTCATCACGGAAGACAACCACGACACAATATTCTACGAGAACATTCAGGCCCAACACGTTTTGGAAATCTCGAGATCGATACACCTTCTTATTCTTTTTTTATTTATTTTCGTAAACCTCTTCTTGAAATTATCCTAAACTGGATGAATGAAGAAGAAGAGATTGCTTTCGGCAAAAATTGCATAAAAATGGATGTCCAAGAATTGAAGAAATTTATTGGAGTTTTGATAATAATAGGTGTATACAAATCTTATAAAGAGCACGTAACACAACTTTGGACCAAAAGCAATGGTCGAAAAATCTTTGGTACTATTATCGCTCGAAGTAGACTTCAAAATATACCTCGTGTACTTAGATTCGACGATGCAGCGGAAGGACGAAGAAAAAGTAGCGGCGACAAAATAGCACCAATTCAGGAATGCTTTGAGTTATGGAATACTTATTTGCGAGATGCGTATGTACCAAATTGTGTATGACAGTTGATGAACAGCTTGTAACTTTCAGAGTCAGATGTTCCTTTAGACAATATATTCCATCAAAACCTGGTCGATATGAAATAAAATTTTGGGCCATTTGTGATAGTGTAACAATCTATGAATAGAAACTGGAAATTTATCCTGGAAATCAGGGAGAGGGAAATTGACAAAAATCAAGGCGAAAAGGTTGTAAAGCGTTTAATAGAAGAAATTGAAAACTCTGGAAGGAATGTCACCTGCGACCATTTTTTTTACTTCGTACAATCTTGTAAAGTATTTGCTATCAAAAAACCTAACATTAGTTGGTACGATCCATAAAAATAAGCCTGAATTGCCATTTTCATTTGTTGATCCAAAAAATCGTCAAGGGTTTTCCACACAGTTTGGTTTTACAGACGATGCGATGATAATTTTATATTGCCTAAAGAAACGCAAGCTTGTAATGTTACTGAGTACTCTGTACAGTGAGAAAAATGTTGATAAAAAGAAACCTCAGGTAATCCTGGACTACAATAAAACAAAAGGTGGCGTAGAAAACATGCACGAAATGACACGATCATACTCCGTGGAAAGGATGACGAAGAGGTGGCCTCTTGTAGTTTTTTATAACATAATAGACATCAGCGCCATGAACGCATAAATACCATGGAAGCTCTTGAAACCTAATTCAGCTTTTGATTTGAAAAAGAGAAGAAGCTTTCTAATTGAGCTAGGAAAGGAGCTAGCAGAATACAAGGACCACGAAAAACCAAAAGCAGAAGATGAGGCTGATGCATCTACTAGTTCTGAGATTCCAAGAAAGAAGGAGAGATGTGATGTTTGTCCATCTTCAAAAGACAAAGTGCACGTTGTAAAACCAATGTATACGGTGAACACAGTTATATGTAAGAAATGTGTTTAACCCACTTTTACTTTTATGTAAGTCATTTATATATTTAATTTTACAATATTTATGTCTTATTATTATTACTGCTTTATTCTAATGGTCTTTTCTTATGTCCAATAAAGTAAAAGTCAAATATAATAATGCTTACGCTATATTGAATTCAAAATAATCGCTGAATATTAGCTCAAACCCAGCATATAGTAATACGGGTCCAATGGACCCGCGCGGTAAGTAGCGATAGGCCGTTTTTCTGGTAGACCTAGGGTTAAAAACAATTAAAAACGGCTGGGGCAAAATCCCCACCGCTCGCCATCTATTTGGCGTTTACTGTAGACCTTAGTTGTTGTTGTTTGTCGCTCTGGGGTGGCTGTAACTTCATAACAATAGAGAGAACAAAAGAAATAAATTCTTTCTACATATAAGACGCTAATTATTCGAATTTTTTACTGAGAAAAAAATTCGCCCTTATGCAGGAATCGAACCTACATCCTTTGGTTTGAACAAAGTCCTAAATATATAATCACATTTTTAAACGTCGGCATGAGAAAGGAGGTATGTGTATGGGAAATAATAATTTCATTGCAGGGAAAACTTTTAACTATGCAGCGTTATAGATATTAAGAATATCTGGGTTGTGCTTTTGATAACTGTAGTGATTTTCATGAAGCAAATTTTGTGCCTATTTAGGTCCTAATATTTTCCTGTAACATAGAGTCATATGTAGCGGTCGTCAATTATGCGTATTTAAACTACAATGTTTTACCGTTAGTTTAGATACATCTTTCCTTCTTCTCACACAAGAAATTAGTCTAACGTAGGAATATTGTATTCTCTATATTTCTCTCCTTCTTGGTTATATAGCACACAGTATATTACGTTGGAAAAATTAAAAGGTATATGGGTATTCCATCTTGTTGGAGCCAAACAATTACATGTAATGCCCCATCTTCCTCAATAGTAGGAACAACCTGATCACACAAAAGATCTAAATATCTATGTTAGTATACCATGAATGAAAAAATGACCAATAATACGGTTTCTGAAAATACCAGCGTAAACGATTCATTTCTGTGGATGTTGTGTATGCGTTTCTAGCATCCAATGATGTTATTTATTGACCAATATCGACAATTATGGCGATTAACTGTACTATTCACTCGAAACGTAGCCTCGTTGCAGCAAATTGTGATTTGTTTCTTATAATAATATTTATAATACTTACATTTCAAATGTTTCATGACACATTCGAATATTTATAAATAATGGAAGACAAAGATGAAATTTATAAAGTTTTTTTTTTGCAATAAACGTTTATCAAAAATAAACATGTTATACATCGTTGAATTCAGAAAAAAAAATACAATCCGAATATAGCCAAAAATATATATGTTGCCATTTAAAATAAAAAACTTGACTGTCGTTTGACATTAATGAAAACAATTGAAAACAAATAAAACACTGCTATCTTATAGTGTTTTTGATGCTATTAAATTTACTTTTTGTTTAAATAAAACCGGACAATAAATAACGGAATTATGAATGTTGGCGTTTTTTACGGGACTGTCTGTATATATACATTATCATTGCACATAGGTATAATGCATTGATTTTTTTTTCATTTTGCATTTCACATAGGGATAAATATATGATGGTGGCATAGTAAGCAACCAGTTATGCACCAGTAACATTTTTCAAATTGTCAAATATTTCTGTTTTTTATTTATACTTAAATCGTAAATATATTTTATTGAAAAATACATAATTTATTTAAAAGAGTCAATTATCCCAACAGGCGTATACCTTGTGCGAAGACGTTTTAAATATTTTTAACAAATTCAAAGAAGATGGTTGTTTTCTAAATTCCCACAAAAAATAAATTGAAACCAATAACGTGTTAACAGAACACATGAAGCTGAATATATTGTGTTATGTAGAAGAACGCTGTAGGATCGCTTTTAGATATAGCCATGTCATTTTGGAGTATCATACAGTTCGGTGTTCAAAACGCTGACAGATTTAAAATGTAAACCATACAAGATTTCAAACCAGAGCTTTTCAAGGAAGATAATGTAAAACGAACTGATTTTTGTGATATAATGTTTAATTTGTTAAATGAAAACGAAATTTTAAATGAAATAATTTTTACTGATAAAGCGAATAGTTCCATAATAGATTTAGAGTTTCATGTATATTCTGCATGGCAATCTAAATAATTTTCCTTTGAATATTTAAACATGCTTATATTTAATAGTTAGAAAGCATCGCAGGATGAAACCCATTGAGTTATTTCTTTATCTAATAGGCAAAGGGTCGATGTAATTTTAATAAAATAAATACTTAGGTTACTTATTATTATTTATTTAGGAACATTATCATATTAACATTTTTCGGTTTTAGCTTTGCACATCTTTGTTCTATTATTAAAGGAGCTGTACTGTACACTATCACTTTCTGCTGAATTCGCTGGAATACAGAAGTATTTCCTAGCACATCGTTTTAAGGGTTCCAGCTCCTTCGTGTTACCTAAAAGAAAATCCAAATAAAAAATGCAATTACATTTTTTTTAAAACTTATGTTCCAAAATAAAAGAGCATCTACGTCCTGATTTAAATTTTGCCTTCCAAGGTATGGCTTTTTGGTTATTATTACATCGGGTATAATTGATTTTACTTTCTCTTATTCTTCCTTGCAAAAATCCAAATGATGAAAGTGACTTTTTATGTTGACTAATGTCTGGTTCGATTACAGGCATTTGTTCTTTATTTTCAGGATCTATTTGTTCATGATATTACATTTACTGTTTTAGAAAAGAAGTAGCCCCAGTAGAATTTTCATTACTACGAAAACCTTCTCTTTAAATCGAGGGTCTCAAACAGTTGCTACTCTAGTTACTAATAGTCCTTCATATGAAAATAGCCTTGCTTTAACAGATTATAAAAGTTTGTTGCATAGTGTCTTCCCTTGCTCTATCTTTAATTCCAGTAGTGATGCTGTTAGATAATTGTACAGTCCAATAGTTATTGGGATGATTAAAGAAATAGTAACATATTTAGTACCTACAAGAATTTCCCACTACTGCTTTCTAAGATAAATTTCTCCATTTTATAAAACCACTTGTTCGTAAGATACCACAAGATGCTATTTGTTTTATCGTGTTACTGAAATGCCCTCAATACGAGAGTTACGTTCGGTAATTCATTAGAAGTAATGTGAGGACGTTGAACAATTCATAAAATGGTAAAATCTATTTGTACTTTTTTGATATATTTTCTACCTTTTTTGATGCACGAATTTTACTGTCTTAGATATATTTCAACCTTAAAGTTATACTATCCATCTCCTTTGAATTTGTTAAAAATATTTAAAATTGTCTTCGCAGTAGATATGCCCCTGTTGGGATAATTAACTGTCTTAAATAAACTACGTATTTTTCAGTCAAATGTATTTAATTTAAGATTTAAGTATGAATGAGAAACAGAAATATTTGACAATTGGAAAAATGTTACTGGTATATAACTACTATGCCACCACCCTACATTTATCTCTATGTAATGATAAACGAAAAGGCAGATATATATATATATATATATATATATAGTAAACCTAATCAGTAGGCGATTATATTATTATATATACTATATATATATATATATATATATATATATATATATATATATATTTTTATATATATATATGTATGTGTGTGTTTAAATATTGCTTTCTGCATTTTACGACGCTAATTATTCGAATTTTTTAATAAAAAACAATCGCCCTTAAGCAGGATTCGAACCCTCGTCAATGGTTTGCGGGACTATTGCTCTAACCACTAAGCTATTAAGGACTGTGGTTTCGAATACAGTGTGGGAAGCCTTGAGTCACATTAACGGAATAGATGTTAATATTTTTACCTGTAGTCGGCACTTGTTGCAAATTAATTGTATTTTTTCGAAATAGTGTGAATTTAAATATTGCTTCGCCCTTAAGCAGGATTCGAACTCACGTCCATGGTTTGCAGGACCACAGCTCTTTCCACTAAGCTATTAAGGGCTGTGATTTTTAATACATTATGGGAAGCTATAAGTCATATTAAGGAAATAGGTGTTAATATTTTTGCCTGTAGTCGGCATTTGTTGCTAATTATTCGAATTTTTTTAAGAAAAAAAATCGCCCTTATGCAGGATTCAAACTCATGTTCACATGTATATATATATATATATATATATATATATATATATATATACATAAAATAAACCCCACCTTTAATCGCCGACTTATTAAGTTTACCTTATCATACCAAGGTCACGAAGATATTATATATATATATATATATATATATATTTATATATATATAGTAAATTCAATCAGTTGGCGATTAAAGGTCTGGCTTTACTTCAAAGTATATATATTTAAAACACCCCTACATATTTCGGCAATGATGCCTTTATCAAGGATATAAAATATAAATGACAGTATACAAATGTCAAATAATTGAGTTGCTATGGATAAAATTATTCAAAGATACATTCCAATTAATAATAATAAATCATGCTTTAGTATTCCAAAAACAGATAGCAAGGTGCGAACATATCTGTTGTCCGCTGCTAGCAGCTTGTGTCTCTTTCTGGGTATGAACTTGTGTGTTGGTTGCTGCTGGCAGCTTGCGTCTCTCTCTGGGTGTGTTGTTTTGTGTTTGTGTGAGCGCGTAAGTATAGGGTTTTTATGCGACCTGTCACTAAACACACGCACGAGCGCGCCAACATACAAACCCCTACACTTACGCGCTCACACAAACACAAAACCACACACCCAGAGAGAGAGAGGCGCAAGCTGCCAGCAGCAACCAACACACAAGTTCATACCCAGAAAGAGACACAAGCTGCTAGCAGCAGACAACACATATGTTCACACCTTGCTATCTGTTTTTGGAATACTAAGGCATGATTTATTGTTATTCAATTGGAATGTATCTTTGAATAATTTTATCCATTGCAACTCAATTATTTGACAATTGTATACTGTCATTTAGATTTTATATCCTTGATAAAGGCATCATTGCCGAAACATGTAGGGTTGTTTTAAATATATATACTTTGAAGTAAAGCCAGACCTTTAATCGCCAACTGATTGAATTTACCATATCATACCAAGGTCACGAAAATATGATATATACATATATATATATATATATATATATATATATATATATATAATTAACGTAATGTTAATGAGAATTAATAATCATTAAATTCTCACATTACTGCCAATGCCGCTCTAATTCACACATTTCACACATTTTTTCATATATATATATATATATATTGTTATAGTTCAGCTCATACCTAAAATTTATAAACAATTTAATTAATTTATATTGTCTCAAGAAAGTAATATCTATGAAATAATAGTAATTAAAACGTTAATAACTAAGTAAATAATATGTAAACACGGTGTAAGATCGAAATTAGCTTTTTAATCATGATACCGAACTTAATTGAATATTTTTATTTGCGTATTTATTTTATTTGGTCATTTATTAATTTATCATAACTTAATATCGCGTGAAATCAAGAATTTTAAAGCTAATTATGATTGTACAAATAATTTTGAACATCATTGTTAATTTAACTTTTGCCTAACCCCTGTAAAGAGTATGCAACTTTGATCACGTGAGAGTATTATAGTAGGGTAAAAATAAGTTCATATAGGAATAACCACTATTGACATACAAACAAAGAGCACACGGAAATATTCAAAAACATAATTTATTGAAATTGATAAAATTACTTTATTTATATTATTTGGATTTATAGCAAAATTTTACGAAAATATAATCAATTATCACTAGCTTCCTGTGGCAGTTATGGCAAAAAAACAAAAGTTGTTTAGAAGAAGTTTTTGCACGACTTGTAATAGAAACGACGTTTTTCGACCCATCATTTTTAAAATTCATAAAAACACAATATACAGGTTGTCCAGAAACTCTCCTGACAAACGAAGACCGGAGTTTCCTCAGATAATTTTACGACAATTAAACCCAAATTCACCTAGTCCGAAAATCCTTCCTAAGGGAGCTAGAGTTCTTTGAAGATGGCGCCTTGTATTTATTTTTTTTTAAATTCCTCCAGAACGCTTCTATTTAGAAAAACAAAAACTGGTATGCTTATTTATCCTCCAGAGATGAATCGATTCCATCAATTGCGAATTTCTAGTACCGGTCATAGGCGTCCGTTTTGGGTAGGTCAACGGTTATTTTAAGGCATAACTTTTTTGTCTTTAACTTTTAAGCATTTGTGACACTAGATTATTAAATTTTCAGGTATTGCAGTACTAAAAGGTACTCTTACTTTAAATCGGTAGGATACACCGTTTTCTAGAAAAATCGATTTGTACATTTTTCGTTTTTTCTTCATTAAAGTTCAATTTTTTATTTTTTGCAATAGTTAGCTCTGAACTGCCAACAGAAGTAAAACCTACGTTTTTCATTGTCAAATTGTTGTCAGTTCGCGAAGTTTATCTTTTCATTTTTTACTTTGTGTTATTCAAACACAACGATTTCAATTTAAAAAAAAAAAATGGTTTTTACTAATGAGGAATACGCCGATATGCATTTAGTTTATGGCGAAATGAGGTGTAACGCTCGAGCGGCGCAACGTAGATACGCTGAAAAATTTGCCAATCGTCAGCATCCCACTCACTCAACATTTACAGCTCTTCATCAACGATTAAGAGAAACAGGTTCAGTGGTCCCAAAAAATAATGAAACAGGGAGACATAATGCTGTAACAGCAGAACATGAAGATGTTATTTTAATGGAAGTTGAGGAAAATCCAGAAATTAGCGTTCGAAGACTATCTGCCATGTACCCCACAATTTCAAAATCTTCCGTAGGAAATATCTTACACAAAGAAAATTTATATCCTTTTCATTTTACAAAGGTGCAAGCACTGCTAGAAGGAGATTTTCCTGCTCGCGTAGAATTCGCTAGATGGTTACAAAATCAGAAAAATCAAGATGAAGATTTCTTCAGGAATATTTTGTTTGGTGACGAAGCTACATTCTCAAAAAATGGAATTTTTAATGTACATAATGCACATTATTATTCGTACGTTGGTGACAATCCCCACGTTGTTCAAGAATTTAAGCATCAGCATAGGTTTAGCATAAACGTCTGGATAGAAGTATTTGACGATTATCTACTTGGACCTGTGGAATTAACTGCTCGTTTAAATGGTGCTGATTACTTACATTTCCTGCAAAATATTTTACCTGATTTGTTAGATGAGGTGCGTTTAAATATTCGGCAAAACTTATGGTTTCTACAGGACGGCTGTCCGGCCCACTTTAGCAGGAATGTACGAGACTTTCTAGATAATAACTACGAAGACCATTGGATTGGAAGAGGCGGTCCAGTTGCTTGGCCAGCAAGGTCGCCGGATTTGAATCCTTGCGATTATTGTGTTTGGGGATACATAAAAGCATTTGTTTATTCCGTTCCGATACAAAATCGCGCACAACTCTGACTAAGGATACAATATGCTTGCAACGAATTTAGAAATAACTTTGGAATTTTTGCAAGAATTCGGCGTTCTCTAAGCAAAAGGGTAAACTTATGCATAGAGACTAATGGTCATCACATCGAGCAACTTTTGTAACAATCTACCTTTGATACTTGTTTTTTTTTTTGTTAGTTTCGTTCCATTGTAATAAATAATTTGTTTTTAATTTATTAAATTAATTTTCATCCATGCCTTGATAGTCCAAGCCAACTTCGTCGCTAAAAATAAGTAGGTACATAATAAATTGAACTTTAATGAAGAAAAAACGAAAAATTTACAAATCGATTTTTCTAGAAAACGGTGTATCCTACCGACTAAAAGTAAGAGTACCTTTTAGTACTGGAATACCTGAAAATTTAATAATCTAGTGCCACAAATGCTTAAAAGTTAAAGGCAAAAAAGTTATGCCTTAAAGTAACCGTTGACCTACCCAAAACGGACGCCTATGACCGGTACTAGAAATTCGCAATTGATGGAATCGATTCATCTCTGGAGGATAAATAAGCATACCAGTTTTTGTTTTTCTAAATAGAAGCGTTCTGGAGGAATTTAAAAAAAAATAAATACAAGGCGCCATCTTCAAAGAACTCTAGCTCCTTTAGGAAGCATTTTCGGACTAGGTGAATTTGGGTTTCATTGTCTTAAAATTATCAGAGGAATCTCCGGTCTTCGTTTGTCAGGAGAGTTTCTGGACACCCTGTATAAGTCTAACTTAATCATAAATGTCGTTTTAAAAATATAGTAAATGTAATTACCTTAATTGAAGACTGTCTCCGAGAGAAAAAGTGATGTATTTTCAATAACAATATATATCAAGAATTTTCCTGTTTCAAAGCCAGTTAATTTTGGAAGTATTGGCTAAAAAGAATTAAATAAACCATATTTAGAAAACTAAGAGCCATTTAAAAGTGCTAAATTAATTAAATCTGGTTCACTTATTCAAGAATTATTCCGAAAGTGGCCTTTCGTAAAGCAAATCTCCCTGTCCTATGTAAGGAGTACCACAAACGACCAACCTCACAAGGGCCAGCCTGGTATTTCCTGAACACCAATGAACCTTTTATATATTAGTCCTGAAAACTTCATGGTCTACGTTAACAATAGGTATTCCCAGGTGGAACTATATATGCATAATTTCTAAAAGCAACTTCATTTGTTAAACCATATTATTTAGTATATCATTAAACTCACGTTATCTTGGGGCAAAATACCATTTTGAAGCATTATATATTCATAGAATTTCATTTTTAGTATAATAATTTCTAATATAACCTCCATTTTTTATTCGACTAGTTTTCAATAGTCATATGAATATAGTATAGGCAACTATTTATATTATTAGTAAAAGGGGTTAAATGAGCAACCTAAAATATTCTTTGATATTTTGAGATAGTATATTAAGTGCATGTTTATATCTTGCATCAGAAATCAGTAATTGTCTTGAATATATTTATTTATTAATTTATAAAATTGTTTTTATTTTATGTATGCTTGTTGAACTGTATGGTATCTAAGAACCGACCAAATAACCCTGAGATTAAGAAGCGCTCTTGTTTAAATATCAGCATATTCAAAGTTTACATAATTGAGCTATCAAGATTTAGAAAGAAAACGGCATTCAAAGCAGAAGTTAAACAATTATTTCTAAAATTATAGTATCCAAATAATATTAATTTTGAAATCCAATTTTTTTTCTAAAAATGAGTAACAGCTAGTAACAGTATAATTATTTATTTGCTTGAAACAATGTTTATGTTAATAGCGGTACGTTTTTCGATAAGTATGAAATATGATACTTAATATACATAAATCGTATCTCAATTTGGAATCATTAATAAGGAGAATATAGAAGCAGATGTAAACCAGCTGTTTTCTAAGCTAGGAATCAAGATTATTCTTGGTACAGGCAACTTGTGTATCTGTTTCTGCTATACAAAGTTTCCACTTCGTTACAACTTGTTTAGAAACGTATTACTTGACAATATGCTTGTTTTGTCAAGTTTAATGTCTGTCTATAAATTTAATCTAATTTACGTGACTTCTATAGATTGATAAAATTATGTGTTTAATTACTTTACATTTCGGAATTAATTTTATATCTTACAACGTATTCGCTGATATTCTTTTTATAGTTTTATAAAATCAAAATGTGTTAGAAATTATTTCATAGATTTCTTCTTGGAGTTGATGGTTATCTAATTGGCCCTCCTTTTTATTATTATATATTAAGTATATTATATATTTACATTTCATATTAATTAATATAAAACGACTATGTTATTAATATACAACACATATAGTTTATATTATAAAGTAATTCGTCTGCAGTAATAAATTATACACTAGACCGAAGTTTCATTGCCAGCTGTATTTAAACAGAATGAACACAAATAGCCATACTGAGTATATATTGCTATTGACAACCAGTACCATATATAATCTTCTAAATGTATATTTCCAGAGTAAATGGAAAATTATGTATGGCTTTAAGAAATAAGGCACACAAAGCGACCTTTTGCCCCAGAAACGTTTCCCAGTTCATGTCTCGGACCCTTTCTGCGCTGCCTTCCTTAATTATAATAAGTGTAACCACGTTATCTTGCGTGAATGTGACATACTATACTATAAATAAAATTAAACTGTTGCTAGGTGTATGGCTTTCCAGCGACCCTTTTAATTACATCATCTCGACAGGCTCCCTAAATGTATGTGCAACAAAAGGAAACAAATACACCTCGAGGAAAGGGTTTTGCTAATAAGTAACATACACAGAGGCTGATAGCAAATTTGGAAGAAATATGGATGTTGATTTTATATTCAGTGTTATTTGAGATACAGAATTGATCAAAGTTTCGCTAAAAGAAGCCATGATATGATATGTTTTAAAATAAATATTTTATGATTTCTTAATAAACAGATCAGTGAAAGTTACAAAGGAAGAAGATATTCCAATGAATTAATTATGACTTGCCTACATATATTTTTATACGTACACATACCTATACGTATTGCTGTGAACCTTGTTTTTAAAATAATTAATTTATTTAAATGAGTGATTTGTGTAGACAGTTACACAAGCATAATTTTTATTGCGACTATGATTGGTGTATCTCAGGGCTATCTTTTGGGTTCTACACAACTAGGCCTAGCCTAGACTTAAAGTTCTTTGGTATATTTGCTACCATCTGACGTCGTGTTAATGGACTTACACCTATATACGTATTTTTTTCTCTTCTGTACCGGCATAGCCGGTCAAGGGAAGGTTCCTACTTTCGGCATAGTCTCTTTTGTCCGTCAGATGTCACTAGATTATATGGTGCCACCTGATAAGATAAAATTTGCTATACCTTATGAGGCGATTTTTTAGGCTTTACTTCACTAGCCTAACTGATGAAGCCTGATAGTAGATGACAGAAACACGTGTTTTGGCAGAAGTAAATTCTGAAAAATACGAAGTGTATGTCAATGTGTACAGTTACAAACGTGTATATTGCATGTCCGTTTCATTTGTAACAAATGCGTAATACGTACTTAATGTATTGACATACTTAAACTTCTTTGGTATACCACCATGCATATGTGCTCCTCATATTTTTATTTAGAAGCGTAACAGGGATATATTTGTGGTAAAACAGATTGTTTAACTCCTTTATAGCATATTTTATTTGAGAAGGTATTCAAAGGATTTTAAATTTTGACGGATGAATCTGTAATTTCATGATTATATAAATTTACTATAATAGAATGTGGTTAAGTGTTAACTACTGCACTCATTCGACTGTCTAGACAGTATCTATATTTAAGAAAACTTCAAAAGGCATATTTGACGTATTTAAATCAGGTTTTACATAAAATTACATTTATGAGACTATTTCTGTAGTCTTTGTACAGGATGGCCCAAAATGACCGAAGGGGTTTTAATTCCTTATAACTTTTTTATTATAATTTTTTTTTTGTAAAGAAGACTTGGGGAATTTAAAATGGAACAGTACACAATTGAACAACGTGCCAAAATCGTTGAACTTTATTTCTCAAATCACCGATCCATTGTTTTGACTCAGTGTGCATATCGTCGTTATTTTAATGTGCGGGTTGGACCCTAAGAGTCAAAAATACACCGTCTGGTTGCAAATTTTCGAGAACAAGGGGCAGTAAGGAACCTTCCTTGTGCCGGCAGACGACGAACGGTGCACATGGATGACAATATTGAACGGGTATAGGAGAGTATTCGGGAAGATGGAGAAACATCAACCAGGAGACGTTCGACACAAATTGGTCTCTCAAGAGGGTCTTTGCAGAGAATTTTGCATACAATAAGAATGTTTACATACAAAATTCAGCTTGTCCAACAATTGAAACCGACAGATTACCAGCAACGACTTGATTATGCAATTTATCTTCGTCAAAAAGCAGAAGAAAATCATGATTTTATTCATAATTTAATTATGAGCGACGAAGCCCATTTCCAATTAAATGGGTTCGTTAATAGGCAAAACTGCAGGATATGGGCTACAGAATATCCAAGAGTAGTTCAACAGCGAGAATTACACCCACTTAAGTGTACCGTTTGGTGCGGTGTTTCGTCGGAAAGGATAATTGGCCCATATTTTTTTGAAAATGAACACGGTGTCGCGGTTTCCATCACTGGTGTTAGATATCGGACAATGTTGGAAAATCTTTTAAGGTCAGCCGTGGAAAACCATCCGCAAGTATAGTTCCAACAGGATGGAGTCACAGCGCACACTGCGAGGGACACAATGGCTCTTTTACGCGACATCTTTGGTGAACGAATTATTGCCCGTACAAGCGATTTTAATTGGCCTCCGCGTTCACCGGATTTAACCGCTTCCGACTGTTTCCTTTGGGGTTATTTGAAAGGAAAAGTCTATATTAATAAGCCTCGAACCATACAGCAATTAAAAAATAATATACGCGATGAAACAACAACATAACACCTGAAGTTTTGCCAAATGTTATGGAAAATGTTTTGGAAACAGCACGAATATGCGAAGCTGAAAATGGCCACCACTTGCGAGATATAAATTTTCATAATTAAATTAAAAATATTCGCCATTAATATACTGTATTTAACATTTAAACAAATTAATAATTATGTCTTAAATAAGAAGTTATAATGAACTCAAACCCCTTCGGTCATTTTGGGCCACCCTGTATATGGTAAAAAAAATTAACACTGAAATACGAAGAAATTGAAAAAATGAGGATGGTTATAAAGCGTTCGAACTCTATACTCTCTTTTTAAGACAAATTTAGAATTCCATTGTAATCCTAAACAATCCTACTGAATAATATTGTTAATAAAAGATTTTTGTAAAATTATCCATGAATAAAAATCAATGGAGCTCTTAGTATTTCCATTGGAAATAAAATAAATTTAATTAACCGTACTTAAAATCTATACATTTTTAAACTGTTCAGAGGATTTTTATAGATAAAACTTTAATTTGTCTAACGGTATTGTCGGTAATAATACTGCTGCAGTTCATTGAAATGGATAATGCAGCATTATTTGAATTGCATTAAACTTCGATTTAAAGAGAATAGGTTCAATAAAATTTCGACTACATAAACGTCAAAGTTCGTAAATTCGTTATGGTTTGCAACAGCGTTATATGTATAGAAATAAGTATATTTGCATACGTATACTCGTATTTCATATATTTTGGTAGAGAATTCAATTATGTAATTAGTGTTTACATCGAAAATTTATATTATTTGATTATAACGTTACGAACAATAGACCGGGTTCTTTTTTTATCATTACACATTTCTCTGTGTATAATGATAAAACGAGAATTGTCAATGCATAGCTTAATTCTTAAACCAGTTTGCCATGGAGAGAAAAAAAAATTAATGTCAAATATATCTGTTTTTTTTTGTTAATACATGAATTTTAAATTAAATATATTTTATTGAAAAATAGATAATTTATTTAAAAAATGAGTAAATACAATAAAGACGAAAAAGTTAATCACCCTAACAGGCCTAAACCATGTACGAAAACAATTTTAAATATTGTTAACAAATTCAAAGAAGATTGTTGTTTTCTAAATTCCCATAAAAAAAAAAAATCACTTTTAGATGTAGCCAGCCATTTTGGGGTATCGTACAGTTCGGTGTTCAAAACTCTGAAAGAATTTATATATAAGCCATACAAGATGTCAAACCATCAAAAGCTTTTCGAGGAAGATAAAGTAAAACAAACTGATTTTTGTGAAATAATGTTTAATAGGTTAAATGATAACGAAGAAATTTTAAATAAAATAATTTTGACTGATGCAGCTACATTTACAGTAAATGGGAAGTCAACTCTCTAAACTTCCTGTTTATATCCTACATTTATCCATTGAGAAATACTAAATTTTCCTTCCATTAATCCATTAGGTCCCGTACAAATCTTCATGCCCAAAACTGGACTGGAATAATAAGCGATAGGTTTATTGGCCCATTTTTTAATGATGATATCGTCACTGCAGAAAAATATCTAAATCTCTTGCGAGACCACGTCAATTCAACCATTCAGATGCTAAATGTTGATAAACCTTGGTTCCAAATGGATGGGGCACCAGCACATTCCACTAACGCAGGAGCTTTTTCAATAACTCATTTCAAAGACAGTGGATTGATAGATTTGGCCCCATACCACGCCCCCCTAAAATCAACGATTTATCTCCAAATGATTACTTTCTTTGGGGTTATCTGAAAAATAAAATTTATAATAACGTGCAAATGTGCAACTTGGACGAACTGAAAGACCGTATACGTACTTCATGTGATGGAATAAACTCAGAATTTATTCGGAATACCTTGCTTTCAATATCGTTTTGTTTAATGCCTTGAAAGACAAGGAAGACACTTCGAAAACTTGCTATAAAATTAGAGTTCACCTTTGTTATGATTTATTATCTTTTCTAAAAACATAATCTTATTCTTCGTGGCTTTATTTTACTCTGTATTGCCAACTGTTGCTAGTACAAGTATTATTTTACTATACTTTCGCGATAAATTTTAATAGTTTCGTAATAGATTTAAACATTCTGTATGGCAATCTAAATAATTTCCCTTTGAAAACTTAAACATTCATATCTTTAATAGCTAGAAAGCATAGTAAGATGACATCCATTGCGTTATTTATTTAGCTAATAGAAAAAGGTTAGGTGTAATTTTAAGAAAATAGTTTCTTAGATTACTTATTAATATGTAGGTGTAGGTTTCCGCGGTCATTCTCTAGATGTAGATCTCGGTTTCCGGGTTGGAACCGCGTCGAGTTAGGCATAATTTCCAACGTTTCGTCCACTGTTTCAAGGGACATCTTCAGGGCTGTACGTAGATGTTCGTCGTTTCGCATATCATCATCATATAGGAAAGGTTCTACATAGAAATAAAATCAAAACTGTCTTCAGACCCCATTCTAAAGTTTCGGACCTCTTACCCTCGGTCAAAGACAAAATTCTCCACTCCAAGCACAAGGAGTGTATCGCATTCCGTGTTCGTGTGGCAGTGTGTACATTGGCGAAACTAAGCGGCCAGTCACCGTGCGTGTGTCCGAATATGAACGTTGTACTAGACTGTTACATATAGCCGGTTCAGAGCTGGCAGAACACAAACTAAACTCCGGTCATAAAATTCTATTCAAAGATGTCAAGCTTCTGTCCCGTGAATCGCATTATTTCCCTAGGAAAATCCGTGAATCTATTGAAATTTACAAACATCCCCGCAATCTCAATAGAGACGATGGCTATACGTTACATCCGACATGGCAAACTCTACTGCACTCAACTAAGAATTACCACGCCCATACGACGCATGCCATTGGCTCATTGTCCCCAGCCAATAGCAGGCCACCATCTGACCCGGTCCCCCCTATATAAGTTGTACCGGTCTCTGTCATAGCGCCTGTGGAACCCACACACATACACATACCAACGGGTACTACTGACGTTTTAGACATAGCAATACTTAAAAACATAACCACAACACATACAATAGAAACTATAAACGACCTCTCCTCAGATCATTTTCCAGTGATATTAGCGCTTGACATGGACACAACTAGAACGAAAAATACATTTAATAAGACAGACTGGGAAAATTTAAAGAATCCCTAGTACTCAGAACAGTAATAATTCACAACGCGAAAGACATCAATCAAGCAGTGATCACACTGGAAGATGACATAAAAAACGCAATCGCACAAACGACAAAAACTAAAACCATCGACACACAACTTAACATCCCGACTGAACTAAAAATAAAAATACGACTCAAAAAAAAACATACTTAAAGAATATAAAAGAACGCTAAATCCGGTAATAAAAACAAAATTAAACGCGATAACTAATGAAATAAAATCTGACATGATCGAACACTTTAACAAAAACTGGAATAACAAAATTGAATCTCTTAATCCCTTAAAAACCGCAAACGGACCGGCAATAACTGATAAAGAAAAAGCAGACGAATTCGCGAACGCGTTAAAGAGACAATTCGAAACGAACCCAACAATACCGAAGTATAACACATTTACAAACCAAATTGAACGGCAACGAAATACAAAAATCGATATAACAGATGGAGAAATCGACGCCACAAATACCGACGAAGTGGAAAAAATAATTAAAAACCTTAAAAACCGAAAAGCCCCGGGAGCGGACGGGATAACTAACTATGCAATAAAAAACCTACCTAAAACCGGTATACAAATTATAACCGACATAATAAACGGAATAATAAAACACGAACACTATCCCGCGATTTGGAAACACGCGCAGATAATAATGATCCACAAACCTGGAAAAACAACCGCAGATTACCGGCCAATCAGCTTACTTCCGTCAATAAGTAAGCTGGCAGAACGCGTTATACAGACAAGACTTGAAAATGAAGTCGAAAACAAAAACATAATCCCAAATTTTCAATACGGTTTCCGGAAAAACCACTCAACTACACAACAGGCACTAAGACTGACAGAACACATAACCGAAAAAGTGAACATATCGACATCAACGGGCGCAATCTTTCTTGACATTGAAAAGGCATTCGACCGGGTTTGTCACGCCGGCCTCATACACAAAATGAAACATCACAAAATATCAAACACATTAATAAAAATAACCGACAATTACCTAAAGAAACGTACATTTAATGTCACAATCGGAAACGAAAAATCGACAATCGAACACATAGCAGCAGGAGTACCACAAGGATCCGTTCTCGGACCGCTCCTGTATAACATATACACTTCGGATATTCCCACAATAGAAAAATGTAATATCGCACAATACGCAGACGACAACGCTATATACATAAGCAGCAGACGAACATCGTACATACGCAAGCAGTTACAAAACAATCTAGTCCTCCTAAAAGACTGGTACGACAAATGGAAAATTAAAAGTAACCCATTAAAAACCGCGGCAATTTACTTCCAACACAGAAAACGACACAAAAGGCCGGACGAAGTCAAACTCGAAGGTCACACAATACACTGGCAGGAAAAAGTTAAATATCTCGGGGTCACAATGGACTCACAACTAACATACACGACACATATTAAAGAAATAAAACGAAAAATAGGGTTCACAACACACGCACTGTACCTGATACTAAACGGCAAAAGCAAACTAACACTGGAAAATAAAATATTAATAATAAAAACGATAATACTCGCGGGCGCAACATATGCCGGAGAAATATGGCATCAAGCCAGCGAAAAGCAAAGACAATCGGTACAAGGGAAAATAAACAAGGTTATTAGACTCGCGATAAATGCACCGCGATACATGACAAACGCGCAGATACATAATGAGACAAAACTCGAAACACTGGAAACAATAATATGCAAACGAACACTTAAAACAATAGAAACAATACAGTCACACGAAAACCCCACAATAAGGAAAATAATAAACCCAAAACGGAGACTAATTAAAAAAGACGGACTTAAACAAATTAAAAGACGCGCAGAGGATAACGATATCCAATTAGCCGCGAAAAAAATCAAAAATTAACAGATAAATAGAGGTCAACACAAACACACAAAAATGTAGCAAAACACACAGCATTCCATATAGGATAAACAATCGTAACACACAAACACACAACTACACACAATAACACAAAACATACACAACCCCGGGTAATGAAATGGGAGTGGAAATGGAGGCAACTCCGACCACCAAACAAACTCAAAAGGACTCATATAAAAAACTGTCATAGCATTCTTCAAGCTACTGCGAAACGACGAACATCTACGTACAGCCCTGAAGATGTCCCTTGAAACAGTGGACGAAACGTTGGCAATTACGCCTAACTCGACGCGGTTCCAACCCGAGCACCGAGATCTACTTATTAATATTTTTTAAATTTTTATTTAGGAACATTACCATATTAACATTTTTCGGTTTTAGTCTTGCACGCCTTTGTTCTATTATTAAACCAGCTGTACTGAACACTCTTTCACTTTCTGCTGAACTTGTTGGAATACAGAAGTATCCCATAGCACATTGTTCTAAGGGTTTCAGCTCCATTCCTGTTACCTAAAAGAGAATCCAAATGAAAGATGCACTTACCCTTTTTTAAAACGTACCTTCCAAAATAAAAGAGGATCTACATCCCGATTTGAATTTGGCCTTTCGAGGTATTGCCATTTAATCAGCATAGTGACATTAATTTGATTCTGGATGATTTTTATACAATTTTTTACAATGTATGTGAGATATCTATACCATTTTATAAATCTTATCCTCCCTGGTTTACTGCGGCTATAATATCTTCTCTAAATCTGAAAGAGTACTACAGGCGTAAATGGAAGAGTACCATGAGTGTGTATTACATGAACGAGTTTAGAAGGCTTCGGACTACTTGTAGGAAGCAAATCTCTGAAGTTTACAGTTCTTATGTTGAAGTGATTGGTCGATCAATCAGGGAAAATCCCAGAGAATTATTTAATTTCATTAATAATAAAAAGGGCAGAACTAGAATTCCTAGTAACTTAATGTACGTTAATATTATTCTTGACTTACCACAAGATATTGTAGATTCTTTTGCAAATCTTTTTTCGAACACTCAAATTCCAAGCCCTACGTTTGATAATTTTGATTCTCATTCCGACAGATTGCCTTTCCGTCTTTTACTATTACTGGTGAGGAATTGTTAAACATTATGACTTTGTTTGTAATTTTACAGCTGGTGATGACTCTGTTCCAAGTATATTGGTACGTTATGCCAGATATAGTCTCGCTAAACAGTTAACAAACATCATAAATCTCTCTATTGCATCTGCAACATTTCCCAATTTGTGGAAATGTACCCGAATTAGCCCAATTTTTAAGAAGGGTGACGAATCAATCATAAATAATTATAGACCCACAGCAATATTGTTAAACTTTGCAAAGGTATTTGAACACGTCATATTTTCATACTGCTAAATGTTCCTAAATTCTTATTTCCTTACCAACATGAGTTTCTTCCTGGTAGATCGACGGTGACCAACCTTGTTTCTATCTCCCAGTATATTAGTGAGTGTTTGGAGAGGCGGGAGCAGGTGGACGTGATTTTCACTGACTTGTCAGCGGCCTTCTATTCTATCGACCACGGAATATTATTGGCGAAGTTTGGTAACTTTGGAATTGGTTCCGCTTTCCTTAATTGAATTGCATCCTATCTGAGTAATCGATCAAACTATGTTCATAATAATGGATTCTGCTCTTATGAGTTCGTCACTACATCTGGCGTTCCTCAAGGATCTAATCTGAACCCTCTGCTCTTCTTGACGTACATTAACGACCTTCTCGATTGTATTGAGTGTCATGTACTTGCATACGCTGACGATGTGAAAATTTATACTGCCATCACGTCTGAGCATGACCCTGTATTTCTTTAACAAAATCTTGATGGTTTGATTCATTGGTGCTTCTCTAACAAATTAAAAATTAATGTTGTTAAATGTTGCCCTATTTCACTTACGCGAAAGCAAAATTAAACCCCTTCTTCTTATGTAATACATAATGAATTCATAATACAATCCGATACGTTCAAGGATCTTGGTGTACATTTTGATAGCGAAAATTGGAATTTATTAAGCGTGCTGCTAAGTACGAGTACTTCACTAATCCTGACATACTTTAATCACTCTTCTTTGCATTCGTTGCTAGTACATTGGAATATGCTTCTCCCGTCTGGTCTCTTTACTACCTTTCTCATCAGCTTTCTATTGAACGCCTGCAGCGGAAATTCCTAAAATTTTCGTCTTATAAGCTCGAAGGGACGTATCCTCTAAGGGGAATCGATTATGATTCCTTGCTTTAAAGGCACAACATGCAATCTTTTACTATTCGCCGTAATGCGCATGGTGTGCGGTTTGTTTGGAAAATTCTTCATGGGATTATTGACTGTGCACCACTGTTATCGCAATTAAAATTCTATGTCTCGTGCCAATCCTCCAGATTTGTCAATACTCTTATCCATCCGACTCCCAGAACCAGCGTGTTACTTAACTCGCCTCTTTACAGAATTAGCCGATCTGTGCTTGTGTTTTCGTTTTTCTTTTCTCTTTTTTTCTTACTTAATTTGGATATTTTCAATTTAGTTTAATTTTATATTATGTATCAAATTTAATTTTGATTAGTTGTGTTTTTTGTAATTTGTTTTGTGTATTGTGTATTTACGTGCATACATCTACATTTATATTTATATTATACCCTGTCTCTGTTAGGTAAATAAATGATATTATTATTACATAAGCTGTAATTGATTTTACTTTCTCTTTTATTCTTTTTGTGGACTATTCAATGTTCGATGTGGACTAATATCTGTTGTGATTACAGGAATTTCTTCTTTATATTCGGGATCTATTTTCTTCACAATATTAAACATTTCTTGTTCATGAAAAGATGTAACCAGTAGTATTTTCAGTACTATGAAAATTCTCTCTCTAGTAACTGATCGTCCTTCATATGAAAATAGCCTTGCTATATAAGATAGAATGGAAACGCTTTAAATGATCAGATAAGTTGCTGGTATTTTGTATTTCCACTAGTCTTGTAACGTGTGTTCATTTGAAAAGTCAATCTAGGTTACTTTGAAATTTTGATAGAATAAGACGCATATATATTAGTATGTGTTTGTTGTACCGTAAACGTAAATTCAAATGAAATTTGATAATGTCAATCACATTTGTTATTTATTTGTATGTATGAAACTGTCAAAATATACTACTTCGTAGGTTAAATAGTAAATTTTAATTTACAACATACTTCAAAATGTTTTCAGTAAATCACATGCTACTAGATTGACTTTTCAAATGAACACCCGTTATTCTTTCCTATAGCTTATACCTATATTTAGCCAGTTTTCTGCCTTTGAAGCGTTAAAATATTTTCAACCGCTTATTTTTTTCCCTTTATTGGCTTTCTTAAAGTCTTTTATCTTGGTCTTTTTAGGCACTGAATTCTCATTATATTCTGATTAATCTTTATCCCTTGTTTGTGCAGTCACAGACTTCTTGTAGATTCTTCATATGATAATGAATATCCTGCAAATTATTGCTTCGTTATACATTACACCCATAGATAAGCGATAGTATACCAAACTGTTTAACTCTTTTTTAGATTACATACCATTTGATTTCCTAGTACTGCCTTTTAGGATAAATTTCTAGATTTTATAAAACCAGTTATTCGTCAGATATCACGAGGTGTTATTTGTTTAAAGTATACATTATTTTATCGTATTACTTAAATTCCCTCAGTAGGTGAGTTACGTTCTGTAATTCGTAAATATGTCTCTTACCGTTCTCAAACTATTATTCTTCTGGTACTACATACCATTTCAACTTTTTCATCTTTATTGTATTTATTTACGTTTTAAACAAATTGTCTATTTTTCAATAAAATGTATTTAATTTAAAATTCATGTATATATAAAAATTCAAAAATATTTGACACTAAACATTTTTTTCCTTTCCATGGCAAACTGATTCAAGAATTAAGCTATTATAAGTAGGTAAATGCTTCGCTGGTGTATAAATGAAAAACAAAGAACTTGGTATAACGTTTCATTACAAAATCTTGAATTTGAACTAATTAGATAAATTCTATTGTTTTGTAATGTAAATGAATTTTATTATTTGTATTCGATTTTTAATAGGTTGACAATAATTATGTATGTATGATAATAAAAGCGCATCATGTAATTCAAAAAATTTTATAGTTTCAGAAGTTTGCATGGTTTAAGATTTATTTAGAAATCATAGAAAGCATCAGACTATGTATAAATAAAAGGAACAAAATAAAATTTGCGTGAAATATATGGAAGCGTACTTCAGGACAGTATTTTGGGATCGCTTCTTTATATACTTTATCTAAAGGGATACTATTGGTCAAATGTAATAAGGAATAAAACTATTGGTCGCGTGGTAGAAATTTCAATATAATTTAATTATATTTTGCAAAAATTAGAGTAAATTTGATTAGATTATCTATATCTTACTTGTTGCTCAATTTATCAATATGGATTAGAAATGTGTTAAAAATTTATCAATTACAACTACTTACTACAGTTACTTAATTCTGGAGCCTATATACCGGCGAATATGTAAGGCAGGGGTGGGGAATTTGAGTTGGTGTCCCTCCACAAATTTCCCTCCACTTCTTTCAGTCCTGGGTAAGTTCGCTCACATTTGAAATCCGCCATTCATCTTAGATTCCACATTTCCTTTGACTCTTGCATCTTTTATCTCCTCTATCCATACTCTTCCTTTTGTTCGCTTTTTGCAAGGTTTTGCCTCGAAGACTTAACAATTTTGTTATATGGCATGCTTTTCATATGTCCATAACAATATAATTGTCCTTCTCTTATTTTTTCTTTGAAAAAATTAATTTTTAGTTGTTTTCTAATGGATGTGTTTTTAATTCTGCCTGTCTTTGTTTTATTTTCGACCTTCAGTAGGAATCTCATTTCTATCGCTATTACTCGTTATGTCTGCTTTTCTTTTGTCTATATCCACGCTTCTAAATCATATGTAATTATTGGTGTAACAACCCTTTTAAAAACTCTTACAATAACTTAAGTATTTCCTTCTTACCCAACAATCTATTTTTTATTGACTCGAATAGACTGCCTTCTTTGTTATTCTTTCATTTATTTCATCCTCCATTCTTAATTTTCTGGTATAAGTCGTTTCATTCTTAAGTTGTGTCATCGGACAGCATTTTTCGTGATTTACGAACCAAAAACAATAAGCTTTTTCGAACACCAACCGTTCCGTTGGATTTATTTTTGAAACTAAAGATTTTTCCTAGCAGATCGTCTATGCAGTCCTATTTCATTGAGCCGCCTCCTAATTTTTCTTATATGTGTTTCTGTGGTTCGAACACAAAACATATCAGTGTAGTATCTGTAGTGTCATTGTAATTCACGTCTTAACATCCCCCAACCGCTTAACGCCAATTACAGGGGACATTGCCAGGCCATTATTATTACGACCGCGTCCGTGGAGCAACTTAAAATGTTTAGCTGTTGGCATTCACCATACGCGAGAAGGAAAACCTAGAAAACTTTCTCGAACAGCTGTTACGCCTTAATTTCCCTTTTTAATATCGTTTAATGGTCTTCATTATTTATTGACGAGTCTCGGTATCTTATATTAATGCGTTCGTTAGAATACTTGTTCTGCCGTCTGCGATTAACTTTGGAACAACATCACCCCTTCCGCTTACACGCGGGTGAGATACGAAAATTAGCAGACAGACCTTGGTAGTGTAAAGTCGTTTAAAAATTACGAGTGTACATCTTTTTAATGGAAGTTAACTCATGCATTTTTGACCTTTAGTTAACTAATCGTTAACAAAGGGATCATGTCTAAGAGTGAATTCAAATTTTCGGAACAGCCAATTGCCGTTTGCGACTTGCGTAGGTTTGGGGAAATTATAACCCAACCTTTGTTTTTGTGTGGTGTTCCATATTCATTTTCGTAAACGGAAAAAATAACTTCCGGCTGACGAGTTCACGAGCACTGCAGTCTATACTTCAAGGGCAATTTATGATCGTCTACTTCCCCGAACAGAGATCTACCTGAGGACTTATTTACCACCTTCGACAGACAGGGACAAGATATCAAGTTATTCGTACTATTAGAGTTTTTTTTTTATAAATTAGGTTTCGTCTTATAATTATTTTTTTTTAAATATTGCTTTCATATTTTGGCGTAATCAATTTAACTTCTTTTAGCATAACTTAAATTAATTTTTGTAATATTAATATAGTTATTAGCATTTTCAACGCCATATTAGTCAATTTGCAGCTTAGAGCCTAACTCATATAAAATTTAATATATCTTGTATAGTTTAACTTAACAGAATTAAAGTATTTTTCTTACTTGCATTTAATTCTTTAATTATGAATTATTCTTTCGTATATTGGAAATTTAAATCTAAATTTTGTAGCATATTCCGATATCGATATATTTTATAGTAATTTCTTGTGGGCACATTTGTTTTTGCCGTGTCGTACGAGACCGCAGATTTTATACATGCAGGTATCGATAAATGAAGACGCATTTTTGTAATTTCGTAATTTTGAATTAGAATTTAAATCATTTGTATTTGTGAGTAGTATATTTTACTATCGCTATTTCTGGTTATAAAGTCATTGTGAATTTTTCTCTAATGGTACCTTTAAAAAGAAATCTGAGAGAATAAAATATGTAATTAACGTAATTAATTGTTTTCCATTTACTTTTAACAGTATCTTTACGTTCAACTTTTTTTGAGATATTATGTTTACGGTACTGTGTTCACCTTTTTGCGATATCTAGTTTTGGATTATGTATATAGTTATATATTTCTTTTTTACCATAATATACAGTTCGTATAATTATACAGGGTGAAGATTACAATTGATTAATATTGTTCAATTTGATTTTGTCAATGCTTAAATATAATACACATTCATTTACTGAACTATATTATAATCATTTATTTTCGTTTGATCGTGAATATACGAATTATTTGTTAATAAGTTTTTTTGTTTTGCTTTGGCACTCCCCGTAGTAATTTTCTTTTCAGATATCCTATGCAGCATTTTGGAGTTAGTACGTAGGTACTTAGTAAGTCCAGATACATAGCGTGAATTTGAGTAGTTTGCATGTGCAAGCTCCGAAGATCGCACACTCTCTTTTCTAAGTTTTCAGTCTGAGCTTCCGTAAGCAAAACTGAGTGGCGCTACCTTCTAACTTTTATTTTAGTCACCTACATCGATCTCCACTGACTAAGGGCATATATAATAAGTAGAAGCTCCCTTACTTTGAGCGATACAACTACAGTTTTTTTCTCGATCTCGACAATCTTCAGACGCCTTCGCTGCGCCAGCTTTCCGAGTAGGTAGCACAGCCCAGCCCCGGATCGGATCCCAGGACCTGCAGCATAATAAGCGTCACTACAAGGTTATTAAATCGTAACTTTTTTTGGGAAAACAAACGGCAGTCTTACCGAGTTTAAGGTAAGACTGCTGTGGAAACAAATAAAATGTTCAAACAAAGAGTTACGACGGGTGTCAACCTTTCGAAAATAACTGAACATAGTTGATACCAAGGAGCGTTTCGAAGTACTATCAACCAGTATTACACTAAAACATGTAGTTGCTTTTTGCAATGCGGATCACACTGTTAATACATAATTCTACCGTGGCGTTATAAAACGGCCAAGGGAGGATATGAGAACTGTGTTCTTTAACATGATAACATGACGCCACATACCGTTTTAGTGATACAGTAATTTTCAGTAAAAAACTACATGCCGCTGTTCCTGATTTAGTGTATTCGCTTGATTTTTTAATCTTTCTAAAGAATAAAATCGAAAATTCTTTCTTTGGAGACGGTGGTTAAGTAAAAACTTAAAAAAGGTATATAACCCCTTACCACAATTATTAATAGTATCCTAAATACGTGTTTCGACAACTAAGTTGTCATCATCAGTAGTTAAAACCACTAATTAAAAGTCGCACGCGGGGCACAGTAAAGCTAGAAAACCGCTTACGCAACAACTACTTTACACCGCGTCTACGTATAGACTAATTTTAACATGCCAATATAACCTACGGAAAGATCGAAAAGCATTTACCTCTTAGGGAAAAGGCATTCACATATGTTTATTCTCCAAGTTGAAATATATCGAACGAAAGAACGACAAACATTTCTTTCTTAAGGGAACGGTACTCAACATGTCCTAATAACTTCAATTTTAAAACGACGATGACACAATTATGTTAATAAAAATGAAAAGAGACGACTGAAAGGAATCGGTGATCTATCGCTATTCATGGAATATTGTTTATTTTTCGCGATATGTATACTTTCATAAGCATCAAGTTCGCGGGGTTTATGCTGGTCAAAGGAATTAATAAACCCCGCGAACTTGATGCTTATAAAAGTATACATATCGCGAAAAATAAAAAATATTCCATGAATAGCGATAGATCACTGATTCCTTTCAGTTGTTTCTTTTCATTTTTATTACCATAATTGTGTCATCGTCGTTTTAAAATTGAAATTATTAGGACCTGTTGAGTGCCGTTCCCTTAAGAAAGGAATGTTTGTCGTTCTTTCGTTCGATATATTTCAACTTGGAGAATAAACATATGTGAATGCCTTTTCCCTAAGAGGTAAGTGTTTTTCGATCTTTTCGTAGGTTATATTCGCATGTTAATGCGTGGACGCGGTGTAAAGTAGTTGTTGCGTAAGCGGTTTTCTAGCTTTACTGTGCCCCATTTGCGACTTTTAATTAGTGGTTTTACCTACTGATGATGCCAACTTAGTTGTCGAAATACGTATTTAGAATATGATTAATAATTGTGGTAAGGGGTTATATACATTAAAATCGAGTTGAAAGGGCAAATATTTTACATGATAGAGGAGATTGAAGCTGAATCGTAGACGGTGCTAAAACATTAACAAAGCAAGACTTCTAGAATGTATTCCTTTCGTAGCAAAGGCGCTTGGATCGGTGTTTGCACTCCCAAGGGAACTACTTTGAAGGTACGGGGCGAATGAATTCCAGGTATTCTGTAATTCTATCACTATGTTTTGGGATCTTTTGAGCACAACCTTGTATATTATTAGGAAGAGGGCTAGACTGTTGGACAATAAAGATTTGTTACTATTTTTAATATTATTAATTAATTCATCACAAAAAGTTTTTAAAAACAGTTTTAACGATTTGTTACATTTATTTCAATAGTTAAGAATTAATATATTATCTTTTGCTATTATCGCAATTCAGTTTCATATAAGTTTAATATTTCATTTTATCTTTTATTTAAGCTCATTAATTTGACCCACTTTCCTCTATGAATTACGTAAGCACCGGTTGTGTAAATATCAGTCCAATCTATTCATGAAATAAAGCATACGACCAGATCTTTTCATTCTATTAAATGAAAAGATTTACAAAGAGAAACACACAAACTTATTGCATCGTTAGAGGATGGAGAAAATCTGATGTGTCTGATATGAGAGACGGTAACAAACCAGGCGAGGATTTACGGAGTTCAGGAAAACTCGCAACGTTTCCAGGATTATAACTGAAACGCTTTCCGAGATATATAACGTTAAATATGTTGTCTGCGCTGGCATATCTTTAAGATCGCACTTCCGACAGCTGTACTTCATCGCGTGAGGAATGAAAGGAGTCGTTCTTGAGAGAAAGCTAAGCACCGTTTCAAAGTATATTTCTATTATAGGTGTGTTTATAATTGCGCACGAGTGCGACTACAGAATAAAGTGCATTCTAGTCCTAAGATAAGGGATATTATGCAAATATCTAGATTAATATATTTGTATGTTAAAATTCTGACTCAGTTTTCAACTCTAGTTAATATTGCTTATTGATATTTATTGGACGAAAGTAATTTCTTACAAAATGTTCATCTCTAGTTGAGGTAATGAAAAAATAGTGCATTGTCTTGATCGAAACTCGACCACTCGGAAATAGTTGACTTGGAAGGACAATCATTCCCTTATACAGTCAACATTTCTTCAACAATCAGCTTTGGAGCTTTTTTCTGTACTGTATTTTATAACGACCCCTCGTATATTAGAAAGGCGATTTTATATTAATAAAAATAATTATTTTATAACATAAATGTATATATATATATATACATTTATGTTATAAAATAATTATTTTTATTAATATAAAATCGCCTTTCTAATATACGAGGGGTCGTTATAAAATACAGTACAGAAAAAAGCTCCAAAGCTGATTGTTGAAGAAATGTTGACTGTATAAGGGAATGATTGTCCTTCCAAGTCAACTATTTCCGAGTGGTCGAAATTGTTGAAACATAGTCGAAAATCATTGAGTGATGATTACTATCCAGATCACCCTAATGATGTAATTATTTCAAATACCGTTGAAAAAACTAAGTGTTTGATACCAGAAAATGCAAAATTAAAGAAGCTGGTTTACTAAATCTATTAGAAACAACAGTTTTTAGTATCCTACACGAGTACCTTGGAAGGAAATAGTGCAAGATGGTTTCCACAAATGTTTTCGCCGTTGCTAATGCATGTCCGGGTAAAGATATAGGAACAGTCTCATGAGCGCTTCGCGGGAACGAACTACATTTAATTATCGCCATACTTGTCACTAGAGATGAAACATGGGTACATCATTGTGATCCAAAATCAAAACCAGAGTTGATACAATGGCATGTTAAGAACTCAAGCCACACCAAGAAGTTGAAAGTCCCATCTTCTGCAGGAAAAATAATAGCAACTATTTTTTGGGACTGTTAAGAAATTTTGCTGATTTTTTGCAGATTATCTGAATAAGTGTGGTACGCTAAAATGGCAAGTATAATGCAAACTTGATTCATCATCTCAAATTCTATTAAAATTAAAATATAAATATTCGGAAAATTCAAGGTCTCATTGCTCCACAATAATACACCAGTGCACAAGTCAAGGCTTTAAAAAGTTGACCTTGCTGATTGTGGCTTTGAAAATGTTAACCACTCATCTTATAGTCAAGCTTTAGCACCCAGTGATTACATTTTGTTACTGATCTTAAAAAAACACTTAGGGGGACAAAATTTTGGCACTCTGACCAACTTATTGCAGCTCTAGGGAACCATTTTGCAGAGAAACAAAGAGAATATTTTTAGGATGGATGAAAGATGTTGTTGAAACGTTGTAATACCTGTATCCAAAAGCATGGAAACTATACGGCATTTCAAATAAGAGTAAACCGTTAGTAAAATAGGGCTTAAAATAAGAGCTTGTGATTGGCTAAAATAGAGGCAGCTTTTATGCAGGCAAAATTATGTTTATTTAGTTCTGTCAAATTAGCGTTTTGCTGTCAATACTGACCGGTATTTCTGTCAGTGCTAGTCAATTGCGTGTTTTACTAGTTGTTTTTTGTGCTATTTATTATTAATTTTCATTAAAGATAGTTCTATATAGAGATTATAAAGTGAAAACCTCATTTTATAAAAATATTTGATCACTCATTAATTTATTTCATTTATTTAATCGCAATCGTTTTAGAGCATGGGTGAAGCAGCTTTATTAGGTCCATAAAAAAATCGTAAAGGAAAATATGTAAAAAGTGGACAGAGGTAGATGGCTTATAATGTGTATTTTAAGAACAAAGCTAATATGTCCAAAACAGCTGCTGTTCATCAAACTTCAAGGGAAATAGGGATTGGTAGGAATAATATGTTTGACATTATTAAGGAAATTGAAATGTCTGGAGTTACACATTCTCCCTTAAGAAAACGAAGTTGCCGAGATGCTTACAATAAATTGGATGGAGTATCAAAAAGCACGATTAAAAGGCACGTGCATTCATTTTTCTTTAAAAATAAGTTATCAACTTGCACAAAAATATGTGAAGCTATTAAAGGGGATACCAGTGTATCTCCTTTAAAAGGAACATCACTTTGGAGAATCCTAAAGAAACTAGGATTCAAGTAGGAAAAACGCACATGAAATAACATATTAATTGAACGAAGTGATATTATCTTATGGAGACGTCGTTATTTGGCAAGTATAAGAAAGTTTCGTGCAGAAGGGAGAAAAATCTATTATTTTTATGCAATATGGGTGAATGCAGGTTACACAAAAGCAAAAATATGAAAAGATACAACGGTACTTAATTCAAGGTAAGCATTTATTGAAAATCTTTCTTCTGGTTTAAAAGATTCATCTGACAAAGGAAAGCGACTAATTGTGCTTCAGATTGGCAACGAAACTAGTTTTGTGAATGGGGGTTTGTTATTATTTGAATCCAAGAAACCTGCAGATGCCCATGAAGATATGAATAGTGAGGTGTTCATCGCATGGATGCAAAATATAGTTCTTTCTCTTGAGCCCAATAGTGTTATAGTAATGGATAATGCGCACCATCATTCTACTAAAACTGAAAAGTCACCTACTTTATCATGGAAAAAGGAGGTACTCATTGAATGGCTTTTAACAAAAGGAATTTTAGCTGATAATTCTATGCTAAAGATTGAATTGTTTGAGCTTTTAAAAAATTACAAATCCTGTCATCCAGTTTCATACGTGGTCGATGAAGCTAGAGAAAGTGGCCGTACAGTTTTACGTTTGCCTCAATATCACTGTAATCTTAACACCAATGAACTTGTATGGGCTCAAGTCAAACATCATGTTGCGGCCAATAATAAGACGTTTAAATTGGACGAAGTAAGAAATTTATTATTAGAAGGATTAGACATGGTTGATGCTGACGCATGGAAAAATAGCATTTATCACGTTATAACAGAAGAAACAACATTTATGATTTAGATAATATTGTTGAAAATGTATTAGAAAATTTGACTTTTACTCTAAATACTGGGTCATCCTCAGAATTT
Source organism: Melolontha melolontha (assembly GCA_935421215.2). Classification (NCBI taxonomy): domain Eukaryota; kingdom Metazoa; phylum Arthropoda; class Insecta; order Coleoptera; family Scarabaeidae; genus Melolontha; species Melolontha melolontha. Next base: position 53,074,268 of record OW285240.1, read on the forward strand.
TCATTAGATTCAGGTTCTGATCTTGAAGATGAGTAGTTTTCAATATATATATATATATATATATATATATATATATATATATATATATATATATTCGTGAACAATATGAACATAATGAACTGTGGTGTGTTAAGTTTAGTTATGTGTGTGTGATGTTCTTGATTTAGATTCGTGTGTGCGTGATGTGTTAGAGATATAATTTTATTATACTCATAAATTGTATAGGTTGGTAAATATAGTGAATATTGTGAATAAAATGTAAATCATATATAATTATATAATAATATTTACCATATAAATTCATGTGATTATAATTTGTATCAGGTCCTTAGAAGTTGTTCGACGTCCTGGGTCTCAAGTAACTACCAGATATTGTGATAATCGCAGAATATTAATGAAATTTATAAGTAGGAAATGATTATATAATTTTTTTAATGTAAATATGTAAGTGTAGGTAAAAGATTTAATGTATATTATGCTAATAAAAGAGGGTTTTACACTATGTTTTGTGTTCAGACATTTACGAAAAAAATTGTTTTTACTGAACACACGGAGTTTCCCATCAAAGCAATTTCTCTTTTTATTTACTACCTTTTTTTTCAATTACATTGAAATCTGAAACCTTAATCAAACCATATTTCTGCTAAAAACAAAAAAAAATAATTGTACGATAATAGCAATTTATACCATACATAAGCAAAAAAGTAAGTATTAATCAGCCATAACTTGGAATAAAGAAACGAACACATGTTTAACCAAATACTGAAACTGGAAAAATGTTTACGTTTTACCTATCTTTGGGCGCTAAACGGCTGTTTTACTCTTTTAATATATACTTACTTATTTTTGTAAAATGAAAATTTTTTTATATACCTTTTTTAGATGTATAAAAATTTTTACCCAAATTATGTGAAATGATGTGCAGGTAAATGAATTTCCTCATTGCTTTCTTATTATAGATACTACTAAAATAACTGTATTTTGTAAAATGCAATATTTTTTAAGCTAAACGATACACACATATTATGATGATTATAATACACAGTCACCATCAATCCTTTAAATTTATTAGTTTCACATTTACACAAAAGTTTTGTTCTTTAGTAAAATGAAAGATGTAAATATTTCTTCTCCTTTGGTAATTTTAACACATTATCACTGTATTTACGCACAAATTTATTGTAGATGCAACACCTTCAAACACTAAATAACAGATTACAAGATATTGATTGAAATATTTTATCAGAATAATTGAAACATACATGCGTAGGTAAACCCCATCAGTTTTGTATAATACAAAGGTATTTTTAATAATATAAAATATTATTAAAAATCTGGTGTGAAGAACACAAATACAGGTTCACTATTAATATTTTTGTGAACGTGTCCGAACATATCCCTACCCAGAGACGTAAATACATATTTCGCCTTTCTACAGGCTCATCGGTACGCCCCTGCTGGAGAAAGGATATTCTCAGACATATTCACAAAAAAGAACCACATCGCCACATCACAGAAATTATCCAGACCGAGCGTAGAAAGAAGTAAATTCAGCGCTGCCTGTTGTCAGACAGCCGAAGTACCTCGCCCCGTCCACATAACCAATGTGAAGTAACGACGCCCTTCCAAAGGTGGCACAGCCATCTCATATGTTCGGACACGTTCACAAAAATATTAATAGTGAACCTGTATTTGTGTTCTTCACACCAGATTTTTAATAATATTTTATATTATTAAAAATACCTTTGTATTATACAAAACTGGTGGGGTTTACCTACTCATGTATGGTTCAATTATTCTGATATATTGCACATGCGGTTAGTCCGTAGTATGAGTGAAGACACAAACAAAATGCAGTTTCTAGAGAGATGGCTGTGCCACCTTTGGAAGAGTGTCGTTACTTCACATTGGTTATGTGGACGGGGCGAGGTACTTCGGCTGCCTGAGAACAGGCAGCGCTGAATTTACTTCTACGCTCGGTCTGGATAATTTTTGTGATGTGGCGATGTGGTTCTTTTTTGTGAATATGTCTGAGGATATCCTTTCTCCAGCAGGGGCGTACCGATGAGCCTGTAGAAAGGCGAAATACGTATCTACGTCTCTGGGGAGGGATATGTTCGGACACGTTCACAAAAATATTAATAGTGAACCTGTATTTGTGTTCTTCACACCAGATGTTTTATATAAGTCTAATACATTGCATTGATATATATTTACCGCTTCTTGCTTGAATAAAATTATTAAAGTCTAAGCTTTCTTAATAATAAATATGTTAATAAACAAACGTCAAAAAATAATATTTTATATAGGTTAGTAGGTATATAATCTCACATACAAATTATCTATTGAAATTCCTGTATAAATTGTACTCAGATTGCCGCGCCATCTGGTCCTTTCTTAATTGGAATGCATAATACATAGTCAACCGTGTCACACGTTGTATAGATTTAGAATTAATGTACTTTGAACAACATCTATATACTCTTCAATTGCCTTGTTTTTATTTTATTATAATAATAATAGTAATAATAATCATGCTTTTGCATCCCTCAACAGCTTAACTCGTATTATAAGGGGCATTGGCAGGCCATGAGTTATTATTACGTTCGCGCTCGTGTTTAGGATGTTTAAGATGTTTAGCTGTCGACATTCACATTAAACGAGAAGGAAAACCACGAAAACCTTTCACGGGATACTCGGCATAATAAACCAGTGCGTTACGCTAGGCTATCGGCCTACTTTATTGAAACAATTCAATTTCATTATTTAATAGTTGTGTATGTCTTCTGTCAGATTAGTTTTAATAAATTCTATTTTGTCTATGATTTGATTCATTAATATTTTCCTTTTTTTATTACACATAATGAAATTTGTAAAATAAGAAATATTTTGTTTTTAGATTTTTTAATTTTCTGAACCTATTCAAAAGTACTCAATATAATCTAGAAAAGAAACCAAACTAGGCTAGACTAGACAAAACTAGATCAAGTAATATACTTATAACAATCCAGCAACGTATTTAAGGAATTTTTGTAGATTTGAAGCACCAATCAAAATTTATAATATTTTGCAAAAATATGCTATAATCATTTATAACAGAACACGCATTTAAATATATCATTTGGACGCTCAAAGGACGTGACATGATTTACGATTTTAGTTTTCTACGCACAAACAAAACTCATTTTAAATTGTTTAAGACAGCTGCTACAAATCTACATTTGGGTCCCTTCTATTCGAAATATATATGTAAGATGTATATTGTGCTGAAGAAAGGAAACTTTCAAAACTAAACTGATTGAAAAGTCGCAACCTCATAACGGTGTTTGTGTTTTTTTATATATTTGACTTCAGACAACATATGTTTTACGAATATTAAATTTGAAAATTTATTGTTTCGGTTATTTTCTTTTTTCTGTTCCCAAGAAAGAAATATTCTTTTGAAAATGCTGCGTATAAATAATAATTATTTTTGAGTAAATGTAGAATTTAGTTATTCAATTTCTTTATGTAAATAAAAATGTTACCGCGTAGTTAGTGGGTATAACTCGAAAATAATTAATTAGAAGTTTACCACAGAAAAAAATTAAAAAAACTACTTTATCTGGGAATTTTCAGAGGTAGCTGTTATTATTTTATATCAAAAAAGTTTCAAATTCTTGAAAAGTTCGCGCATTTGTCTAGTTTATACGAGTACGGTAGACTGAAACTTTTATATTCTAGGAAATATTTTTATATGCCAGCGCGTTATTAAATATTTCCGTTTGTACAATGAAATTCTATAACGTAAACCGTAAATTTACCATAATAAAAACAAGAAATAATAATTGAAATAATTATTATTAGCGATTTTTAGTAAGTAATCATTTGCAGAGTAAATAATCAACGGCAATCCGATTTTTAAGAAGGTTAAAGAGGATCCTAAAGTCTAGATAAATTTATAGCTTATCTAGTTTATCGTAGATTTTTGAACATCTGTGATCTGATAAACTGTATAACTGTATACAGCAAAACAACAGCAGATTTTTGTGGGGCAGATCGACCTGGCCAAGACTATCCAATTTATTAGTCCTTGTATTAATTCGCAGGAACAAGTTTATGTATTATACACCGACTTCGTAAAGGCTTTTGACACTATGGATCATTGTTTACTGCTGTCTGGCTTCAACTCATCTACCGTTAACTTAATCGTTCTAGTTATGTTTGTTGTTTGTTATGAGTACTACTCTAACACATTCACAGTATTTTCTTGGGCTTTATATATATATATATATATATATATATATATATACAAGCTGTCCCGTATCGTCATTTTCAAAAGTGTAAAGTAGACTTAATTTCTTGTAACAAAAACGCAAAACTTGTATATCCATTTTTATTTGATTCAAAGTTACAGATCTATGAATGTGATTGTCAGATAATGAAAAAAAATTTAATCTTTGAGTCGATACAAACTGATTTTATTTAAAAAACGTTATACGATTCAATAACAGGCCTGTGATTGTTAACGTTGCATAATAAAATGTTATCCTAAAATAAATAAACATGTGTCGTAGTGCATACAGTAATTTCTTGGAGATCTACAAAAAAGAGAACTGGCAATTGATTTATGATAAAGAAGGTTCTTACTTATTTCGTAAGTGCTGAACCATGAATATCATACAATAGAAAAATGTTCAGATGACTGTTAACGTTGCATTTTTTAATAAAGGATTGAATTACGTTTCAGTTCGTACAACAGCTTATTAGTGAGTGGACACGTTTTCTTTATTCAAAATGCCTTACCGATTTTCTTCTCAAGACTATGGCTACTGTAACGGTAGTGCACGTCAAGCAGTTATTGAATACCGATATCGGTTTCCCGATAGGCGCATTTCTCATTACAGAACGTTTCTGCAAGTCCACAGACAATTTCGGGAATGCGGACTGCGTGATTATCTTTTCGACCGAGGAGTAAATTTGCCATCAGACTTAGAGGAAGAAGCAGTAGCTATTGTTACAAGGGATCCAACTCTCAGTGTACGCCGAATCGCTAGACAACTAGGAGTGCAACGAACGACAGTTTGGCGAATTTTGCCCAACAGATTTCTCCAAAAACAGTTCTATACGCATACAGTGCATGTAAATATAATTCAACAAAGTTTATTAACATTTTTTGCAATATTAATGCAATGTGCCCTGTTGAAGACGTTTCTTATAACTCTAGTGACAGAGAACAGTATATTTAAAAACAACTTTCATAAGGCACCATTTTGCCGCACAAGATCAGTTTAGAAAACGAGCCGCGATAGCGACGAGTTTTCTAAAGAGCGAGTGCGGCAAAAGGCCTTATGAAACGAGTTTTTTATACTATTTTTTCTATTTTGCGTTTTTTACATTAATAAATTGCTTAAATTGGAATTATTTAATTTGAAAGTTCAGAGTTTAATTTTTATATAAAGCATGCAGTTGGTCACATTGATACTTGACATTTTCAAATTTAAATCTTGCTATCCGCGAAGTATATTATATTACATATTATTTACTAATTTTCGTTAACATTACTTGATACTTCATTTAATATAAACATGAGTGACATAGAAACATATATATGTTATTGTTAATTGTATACAACACACGTTGTTTGTGTAAAATACGGACATATATCATATCTGTCAAATGTACATAAATTCTTAAAATCAAATCACAGCAATGATATTTATTTCTGTATTCGAACAACGCCAACATTGAAAAATGAAAAAAAGCGTATCGAAATGAAGCTCATTTCGATACTGTTTTGGGTTTCATAATGAGTTCATTTCGAACGCAAAATAGAAAAAATATCATTCGATCGAGTATCGTATTTAGGTTCAATTATATTTACAGTTTATAGCTGATTAGAGGCATAAATTTTGTTGTTCACTAGATTCACTATAAAATTCGCACTGGTCGTCTCTCGGTGTGCAGATTAGATAAAGAAAGTCGATCTCTGATACCAATTCATTGTAGTCGATCCCTCTTGGAGTATAAATTCCAGAGGCTTTAAATGATATTTTAAACATTTCTCTAAACTTTCCGTATTAGAAACGTTCGGTAAACGTAGCAGGAATAATAATCTTTACTGCTCAGTAAAGATTATTATTCTTGTTATTACTATTAGCAAAAATATACCATAAGAACAATTTATTATGGTTACATTTTTGTATTATAACCAGTATTGTTGGACATAGGGATTTATCCCTGCATATAAGGACATAGGAGAGGAATTTTGAATTTTGTAGGGAAATTGATATTCGGTAATGATTTTAAAAATAACTAATTTTCAAATCGTTTTAGAAAGGTTGCGATCATATACAGGGTTAGGCAAATGTATGGATCCATTCGAATATCTTTAATTTTATAAGACTCCCCACAATTAATTAAATGCAAATCGGGGATCCGATAAGTATATTTATAACCGAATTAGACTTCCGGTTTGGCCGGTAACGATGTTAAATGTTTTATTTTAAATGAAACACCCTATATATTTTTACGAATTCCAATAGAGCTCTGCTCTGGGACTTCAGTGATACGAAGGTTTGGCAAGCACCCTTTTGTTCAACGACGTGCGAGATATTTAATTAAAACTGATAATGCAAATTTTATTGAGAACAAGAAAAACGAATAAAAAAATATAAACAAAATCAATATCAGTTAAAAAAGCTTTCGAAATGATAACCGTTCAAGTCTGTGAATAAATTCTTGAATGACATTTGCTAAAGCCTCCTCACGAATTAATTGCACTTCCTCAATTATTCTCTGCCGTAACTCGTTTAGATTATGCAGTCGTCTAGTATAAACCACATATTTTAAATGACCCCAAAGGAAAAAATCTAGGTGATTTAAATCGAGGCCGTGCGGGGGTCATTCAATGAATCCTCTACGACCAATCCAGAATGTTTCCCTTAAAAAACTTCTAGAATTAAGGGCATAGTGAATCGGTGCTACATCTTGTTGGAACGGTAATTCCCCATCTTCCTCAATATTAGGTACAACCTGATCACGTAAAAGATCTAAGTATCTCTGTTCAGTTAGTGTACCATGAATGAAAAAAGGACCAATAATACGGTTCAGAAAATATTAGTCCAAAAGTTTAATTTCTGCTGATGTTGTGTGTGCGTTTCTAGCACCCAGTGAGGGTTATCTATTGACAAATATCAATAATTTTGGCGATTAACGGTACCATTTAAGAAAATCGTAGCCTCGTCGGAAAACAGCAAGTTTTATGTAAAATTTTATTCATTTTTGCAATCAATTCTACGATCATAATGACCCTCCAATAATTCTTGCACTAAATGTTGTTTATACGAATGATATTTTTCGTGCTTCAATCATTTGGCTACTGATCGGCAACTTATATCATAGATTAAGGGATGTAGCAAAAGTTTGTGGTAATTATACTAATGCTATAGCAAAGAACTCATTAGTTGCGACCTTTGATCGTCCGCTTTTCGGTAAATTTCTAATATTTCCGGTCCAAGTTGTATCTTCTTAAAGTTTTACCAACGATAGTTCGTGATATTCGATGCTGATTTTGACGTAAATTGCTAAATAAATCGCATACTTCTACCTGAGTTCTCACGCGGTCGTCAAAACCAATCATCATCAAAATTTCAATACATTCTCTTTCAATTAATTGAACCATTACTGATATTTTAACTTTACAAGTCTAAGTCAAGTACTGAATTTTAATTCTATGTTCCACATTCGCAAATTGGTGACTCAGTCAGTCCCCATTTATAGAATGAGTCACGACAAATTCTTATTCTATTGAGTCTTCCACTAATGGCGAGGCATTTCCATTCCTGGTAAGGGTAGGACCGATGATGTTGGCCGCTTGAGCGAGTTTAGAGGCTCCCCAATACTCTCTCCATCTATCCTTTGGGTTGAAATGTTTTGCTATAAGTTGTTCTGCTAGCAGTAGTTGTTGAGGAGATCTAGACTTCAGTCTCAATAGGCCGGCATCACGTAAATCACTGTGTGCTGGAAGGTGAGGATTCGATATTATGTTATTGTATTCTCTTATCAGGCTTTCTTGTCTCCGGATGGTGGAGGTGTAATGTGGCTTATATCTGGGAGACAGGGTAGAGCTGTACTTTTTAAATAACGGCTAATTATTCTCATGGTTTCGTTGAGTTTGATGTCGATCTTCTTTGCGTGGCAACCGTTGAGCAGATTGAGCAGTCAAGAAGGTTAAGAGCTGACGTTATAAGGCTGGATGCGTTCGCACCTCAAGCAGTACCATAGAGCTGCTTTTGGATTATGTTATTTCTAGTGTTTGAGTCAATTCATTATTAAGATGTCTCAGTTTACTCTTGCTCTCTCCTGTTATTATTTGGAAGGGCCTGTCGAAAAGCATGTTGTTTAATAAGGATGCTATTCGGTTTCATGGTACTACGTTGAGAAATTCTTAGAGAAGATCTTCTCGCCAGACCGTAACAAATGCCGCAATCAGGTCAACATGCACCACAGTTGTCTTCAGTCGTTTCTGAAACACTGCATCAATGTGCGTAGTTAAACTGAGCACCTGGTCAGCACAGCTGCGCTGGGTCTGAAACCAGCCTGATTCGCTTATAAATATACACATCGAATTTTGCATTTAATTTATTGTGGAAAGTCCTATTAAAATCTAAGTAGCCGTATCAAATATATTCAAATATATATATATATATATATATATATATATATATATATATATGAAATGATGGTTTCTCGGGTTCTTGGCCGCGTGTGAGATGTGTCCTGAGAAGGATTGTTGTCTCGACGTTTCGACGGGATCGCACTCGTCATTTTCTAGAGTTGTTCTTCCACTTGACGCTGAAGAGTAGCTGCCGATCGTGTCCTCGGGTGTCTGCTATTATGTTGCACTATAGGAGGTAGGGGTTGCGCTGCTGCCGTCGTGCGTACACGGCTTCGCGTGATTGGTTCGGGTGTCTGTGATTCCTGTGTGGGGGCGTGTACATGTCTCGATGTGTTGTGTTTCGTATTAGTCTTGCTTTGCATGCCGGCTAGGAGTGGCTTCCAGGTGTACGGTAAACGTTGGTCGTCGTCGCGTTTGTTTAGACTTTTGGGTCTCTTTTCTATTTCAATCGCGTCTCTAGTAATTCTAGTAGATAGACTTTCGCTCTTCGCTAGGATCTTCGTATTCTCGAAGTCAATAGTGTGCCCCGTTAGGAGGCGGTGTTGTGCTAGAGATGATGTTGTTTGTTTCTTGAAGACTGCGTTTATGTGTTTCTCTTTTCTCACGCTTATTCGCCTGTTCGTCTGGCCTACATAGGATTGTTCGCATTCCGAGCACGGCACTTCGTAAACGCCTTGGTCTTCAAGTGGAATTTTATCTTTCGCGTTGACTATTTTATCGGCTATTTTTCCCTGTGCTGTAAAGATGGTGTCTATGTTTTGTTTTCTTAGTATTCTACCGATTTTGTCTGTGGTACCCTTTATATATGGTAGAAAGGCCTTTGATGTAAATTCCTCTTTTTCCCGTTTTTCTGCTCTATTGTGTCTGGCTTTGTCTATTGTTCTTTGTGAATACCCGTTATCAAGAAGAGCGTTTCTAATATTTCTTCTTTCTTCGTTTTTATGTTCATCGTCTGTTAGTCGTTCGGATCGTAGAACTAGGGTTTTCACTACTGAGTTCAATTGTGCCGGATGATGATGCGATTGTGCTTTTAAGTACCTATTTGTGTGTGTAGGTTTCCGGTAAACGATGTGTCCCAATGTTCCATTTTCTTTTTTGATCACTAACGCATCTAGAAAAGGTAGCTTCCCTTGTTCTTCTACCTCCATTGTAAACTTAATTTTCGGATGTTCGCAGTTTAGTTGGTGTAAAAAGTCTTGTAGTTTTTCTTTGCCATGTGTCCATATTACAAATGTATCGTCGACGTAGCGCAGCCACATTTTCGGTTTGTTCTTACAGGTGTTTACAATGTTTGTTTCAAAGTTCTCCATGAATAAGTTCGCTATAATCGGTGATAGCGGGGAACCCATCGGTGCGCCTTCGACTTGTCGATATTTCTGGTTGTTGTACGTGAAATATGTGTTTATAAGGCAGTGTTCTATCAGGTTAATTGTAGCCTTTTGTACTTGATACTGGTTTTCTAATATGGATATTGTCTCTGCGATTGGCACCTGCGTAAATAGAGATGTCACATCGAAGCTGACTAGCAGGTCAGTCAGCTTCGATGTGACATCTCTATTTACGCAGGTGCCAATCGCAGAGACCATATCCATATTAGAAAACCAGTATCAAGTACAAAAGGCTACAATTAACCTGATAGAACACTGCCTTATAAACACATATTTCACATACAACAACCAGAAATATCGACAAGTCGAAGGCGCACCGATGGGTTTCCCGCTATCACCGATTATAGCGAACTTATTCATGGAGAACTTTGAAACAAACTTTCTAAACACCTGTAAGAACAAACCGAAAAAGTGGCTGCGCTACGTCGACGATACATTTGTAATATGGACACATGGCAAAGAAAAACTACAAGACTTTTTACACCAACTAAACTGCGAACATCCGAAAATTAAGTTTACAATGGAGGTAGAAGAACAAGGGAAGCTACCTTTTCTAGATGTGTTAGTGATCAAAAAAGAAAATGGAACATTGGGACACACCGTTTACCGGAAACCTACACACACAAATAGGTACTTAAAAGCACAATCGCATCATCATCCGGCACAATTGAACTCAGTAGTGAAAACCCTAGTTCTACGATCTGAACGACTAACAGACGATGAACATAAAAACGAAGAAAGAAGAAATATTAGAAACGCTCTTCTTGATAACGGGTATTCACAAAGAACAATAGACAAAGCCAGACACAATAGAGCAGAAAAACGGGAAAAAGAGGAATTTACATCAAAGGCCTTTCTACCATATATAAAGAATACTAAGAAAACAAAACATAGACACCATCTTTACAGCACAGGGAAAAATAGCCGATAAAATAGTCAACGCGAAAGATAAAATTCCACTTGAAGACCAAGGCGTTTACGAAGTGCCGTGCTCGGAATGCGAACAATCCTATGTAGGCCAGACGAACAGGCGAATAAGCGTGAGAAAAGAGGAACACATAAACGCAGTCTTCAAGAAACAAACAACATAATCTCTAGCACAACACCGCCTCCTAACGAGGCACACTATTGACTTCGAGAATACGAAGATCCTAGCGAAGAGCGAAAGTCTATCTACTAGAATTACTAGAGAAGCGATTGAAATAGAAAAGAGACCCAAAAGTCTAAACAAACGCGACGACGACCAACGTTTACCGTACACCTGGAAGCCACTCCTAGCCGGCATGCAAATCAATACTAATACGAAACACAACACATCGAGACAGATACACGCCCCCACACAGGAATCACAGACACCCGGACCAATCACGCGAAGCCGTATACGCACGACGGCAGCAGCGCAACCCCTACCTCCCATAGTGCAACATAATAGCAGACACCCGAGGACACGATCGGCAATTACTCTTCAGCGTCAAGTGAAAGAACAACTCTAGAAAATGACCAGTGCGATCCCGTCGAAACGTCGAGACAACAATCCTTCTCAGGACACATCTCACACGCGGCCAAGAACCCGAGAAACCATCATTTCATCATACAACCGCGAGAACATCAAAATTATCATATATATATATATATATATATATATATATGGTAAACCTAATCAGTAGGCGATTAAAGGTCTGTATATTACTTCAAAATATATGTATTTAAAAAACTCTACATGTTTCGGCTGTGTACGCCTTTATCAAGAGAATACAAAATATGAATGACAGGATATAAATGTCATATCCTGTCATTCATATTTTGTATTCTCTTGATAAAGGCGTACACAGCCGAAACATGTAGAGTTTTTTAAATACATATATTTTGAAGTAATATACAGACCTTTAATCGCCTACTGATTAGGTTTACCATATCATACCAAGGTCACGAAGTTATATATATATACATATATATATATATATATATATATATATATATATATATAATATGTATAGAATTCACGGTTGGCTCTTGGTGAAACATAATGAATAATTAACTAAATAAAACACTTGGTATATTTGTTTCACAAAATGTATTTAAAATATCTCTGACATATGTTTCAACTTATTCAGTCATTCTCGAAGAGTCATGTAAACTAAGTAAAAAGTATAATCCTACCAATATTTATGCGTTATTTTTGAAAAGGTTTATTACAGCATCGATTGTGGGGGTGTTTGAAAAATCCAACTGCGTGTTTGTGACCTGTCTGTTGAGATTTATGGCTTTTTTAATTTCTAAAATTTCCAAGAAGTCAAGCCTTTTACCCTTATTACAAGAGTGTAAAAGTTTGAAATTATTAGCATTAAACAAATGAGAATTTTGAATACAGTGTTCCGCGAATCCCGTAACCATATTGCCATGTAGAATAGAACTTCTATGTTCTTTGATACGTTCTTTTATAGAGCGTCCTGATTGGCCAATGTATACCGCGTCACAATCACTGCAAGTTAATTCATACACCCCTGACTTATCACGTAATTCTGTTAAGTCAGGGGTGTATGAATTAACTTGCAGTGATTGTGACGCGGTATACATTTGCCAATAAGGACGCTCTATAAAAGAACGTATCAAAGAACATAGAAGTTCTATTCTACATGGCAATATGGTTACGGGATTCGCGGAAGACTGTATTCAAAATTCTCATTTGTTTAATGCTAATAATTTGAAACTTTTACACTCTTGTAATAAGGGTAAAAGGCTTGACTTCTTGGAAATTTTAGAAATTAAAAAAGCCATAAATCTCAACAGAAAGGTCACAAACACGCAGTTGGATTTTTCAAACACCCCCACAATCGATGCTGTAATAAACCTTTTCAAAAATAACGCATAAATATTGGTAGGAGTATACTTTTTACTTAGTTTACTGAATGACTGAATAAGTCGAAACATATGTCAGAGATATTTTAAATACATTTTGTGAAACAAATATACCAAGTGTTTTATTTAGTTAATTATATATATATATATATATACATATATATATATATATATATATATATATATATATATATAATTAACTAAATAAAACAGTTGGTATATTTGTTTCACAAAATGTATTTAAAATATCTCTGACATATATTATATATATATATATATATATATATATATATATATATATATATAAGGTAAACTTAATAAGTCGGCGATTAAAGGTCTGGTTCATTACATCAAAGTATATATATTTAAAACAACCCTACATGTTTCGGCAATATGCCTTTGTCAAGGAAATACAAAATATAAATGACAGAATATTTTGTATTCCCTTGACAAAGGCATATTGCCGAAACATGTAGGGTTGTTTTAAATATATATACTTTGAAGTAATGAACCAGACCTTTAATCGCCGACTTATTAAGTTTACCTTATCATACCAAGGTCACGAAGATATTATATACATATATATATATATATATATATATATATATATATATATATATATATATATATATATATATATATATATATAGTGTTTAGATAATTTCTTAGTCGTTCATTAAATATATCAATTTATAATTTCTTGGAGTTTTTCGGTTTTATATGAAATATTTACAAATATCAAATTAGTATGTAATTGCAAAGTAGGTGAAGATGTAAACATTACTGTCTGCAAATTACAAAGCAAATTTTATATATATATGTATATATATATATATATATATATATATATATATATTATAATCAATGATTTTCTTCTAGAAGCTTACGAAATTTCTATCGGCTGGAACATTTAAATTTAAATGTAAAATGTAAATTTTCATAACATAATATCGCTAACAATCAAAATCTTCATCCTACGATATACAGTTTTGATATTGTTTGAAATTTCATCCGAAATATATAGTTAATTTGACGTTCGATCGACTCTTGTATTAATATACATGAGAGAATCGTTATTGATTTGGCATTTAAATGAATTACACCAACTGACCCTTCTACATATTAATATCCATGTTTCGCTTCATCAGAATTTAAGCAAAATATTGAAGAAGTTATCAATTCTAATCTTGTTTTTGTAGTATATTAACTTAGAAATCATTAAAATTCAAATCAACATCAAATTTATGTGAATTTTAAATTTGAATTCAATAATATTTATTCAACTCGCAATAGTTTTTATACAAAATACTTATGTGTATGCAATTATACATTTGCAACGTCAAAATGTAAGAATTGTTTTTAAAAACATAATAATAAATAGATAAAATACAGTAAAACTAACATGAACGTGATAACATGTGTTCTAGTTACTCAGGGGCGGTGATAATTAATTGAATAATTAATTGAGAAAAAATTTTCAAAATGTTCAAATTATTTATATAAATACTTTCAAGAAAACATAGGCAACCACATACACACCTACGTTTGTAGTTACGCTTGTTTCTGCTGAAGGCAGGCCGGTCGCTTCTCTTATCAGTAACTTCAAAATTTGAACATTGGTAGTAACCAGTTCATAATTTACTTTTTGAATTTTAATGACAGTTATGAAACGATGTCATTAATATACCTTTTCGGGAAAATCTTAGTCGAGATACGGGTCCTTTTGATTAAAACTAAGTTTGTAGCTTTTATTTATTTTGGTGAATACCTATGTGCATTCGTGCTAGAAGAATCCTTGGTGCTAACATGTGATCGTGCAATGGTGTCAAATGAGAGACATTGTTTTCATTTTTATTAATACAGGTATGTTTTATTCACGTGCAAAATAATTATTAATCTTCATACAATAAGAACTAGTAAACAGGATTAATCAAATACAAAAGAAATACAAAATGAAATAACTCCAATATAAAATGGTATATTTGTTCTGAGTCCTTACGAGCATGCAATAATAAACCTATATATATATATATATATATATATATATAAATATATATATATAGATACAATTAAATTAATATCTTGTTACTCGGTAATCGGATTTTTAAATACATAAATGAATAGTTTCAAAAACTAACCTTTAACAAAAACTATTGCGAATACGCCTGGTCTTTGTTTACACGTTCCGACAGGGCATGCATATGAGCGCAAAAAAAGAGAACAGTTATTCGTATTTTGTGTTGACGAAAATTTGTCATTTGAGTTTAATATATATATAAATGTGATTTTATAAATCTTGCTACCCCTCAAACGGTCCAGGTAACAAAACCCCGGTGGAATTCGGACGAGTCCTAATTCCGACTTAGGTCTCAAAGCCCGCCCCAGAAAAACTTACCGGCCAGCTCAGCTTGATATGAGAGAGAGAGCGTCGAGGGCTAACACAACGCAAGATCTAACTTAGGGCAGCACTGCGTTCGGCCTGCAAGTTCCGGGCAAACGCAGAACACCCACGGACCAGAAGGGCTTAGATAAAGGCTGTTCGGTCACCTGGTATACGAATAAAACAAACTCTTTTGCTCAAAGGACTAGGGTAAATAAACAAACACAATACACCAAATTAACAGAAACGATAATATTTAATACAAGTTAAAGCAGGTCAAAGTCCATAATTACATGAGTGTTAAAGATTGGTAAATTCAAATTGTAAAATAATTCCCAAATGCTAAAATAACCGCCAGGACGGAGAATAAATTTATTCGAAACTTGTTTCTGTCCGAGAGACTACCAGATTATTACACTCTGTATATATTTAGGATGGTAATGAGTAATTTACATAAGGTTTGAAAAGTGTACAATTAACCCCCTTAAAAGCAGGAGGGTTTAGGGGTGATCTAAAAGAGATCGGTCAAAACAAGTATTGAAACCCCCTGTATATCCAGGAGAGATATAAATTACACTAAATTTCAAATAAAAGTCTAACAAACCTTGACGAGGTTAAATCAGAACTTAATTAGGTATACGTAATCTTAGTTCATCACAAAAAGGTTACACAGCATAGATCATTAGAAATAAATCATGAGTATCGTTCAACAAGCTAACGAAGATACTCATCGAGAGCCAATCTGAGGGATTGTTGCCTCATAAATTGCTCAAAGGTAAATAAACTCTACTGACCGCCGGAGAGCAGTCAGACAGATCATTACACTATTTAAACAAAAGATAGTTAAGTGAAAAATTAACTAAATTGCATAAGAAAACATTAAGTAAACCTTTTAATAAAAAAAATTAGAAAATCTTCACCTTCTTTAAATTATGGTACTTTTATAAATGAATAGAAAATCTTCACCTACTTTAAATTATAGACCCAATAAACGTCCCCAAAATATAAACATGATGGTAAAGTCGTCTTCCCGCCACTTAGGTCGCCATCTTAAACGTGGTGAATTCTTCTTCCAAAAATTTAATGAAGTCTCGTAGGTAATCGGAAATCTAAAGTTGGCGCAAGGTGATTTAATTCAACGGAATTCCCTTCCAACGATAGCTGTTTAACAAGTTCAGCAATTCGAAGTTTGAAACGATTGACCAGCCTTACATAAAGGTTCGCAAGAACAATAGAAAAGAAGTATCCTCTTCACAGAAGGCGGCAAAACAATGTAACCACGAAATATCGATCAAAATATCGAACTAAAATTTCGATAAATGAAATCCTGAAAGGATAAAAGAACAAATAAACAAAGTTCATAAGAAAATAAAGAATCCTTACCGCAGATAAAGGTTCTCCACACAAGTGAAAACACAAGCAAGCGCTTCGATGACTTAAAGAAAAGTGTCCGGCGACACAAAGGAGATGAATCGATACATTATCGATCTACGTCATCGGTATGATCGGTAAACGGAATTTTTTTGAAAAGAAGGAAAATTAATTTACAATAAAACACAAAACAGATGCAGAAGTGAACAGCAAAGCCAAAAGCGTCAGGGGGTTAATTAAATCTCCATAAATAAAGATTTAAGATCCATAAAATTGACCGAACGATAAACTAGGATACTGCATAAGTTAGTGTAAAACAAATGTTGAGAGATAGCGCTCCGAGCGAGAGAAATCAAATAACGTAAAATTAATTGAATTAAATGAGTTAAAAGATGTATAGGCTCTAAAATAGATGTATGAATATCTAAAAGAATTTCTACAATAAAGTAATAAATTAAAGGAACAAAATCTGAATACAACAGATATTACTGCAATCGTGACTATGCATTAAAATAACAGATGTCGATCACCTAGACGTGAATGATACCTAAATCGGAAATATATAGGGCCAGCCAAAGTATTAGAACATGAATAAAATTTGAAGGAATTAAAGTTTGGAATAGCATAAGTTGCACGATAATTAACAATATAATAAAATAAAATAGAATTAAACGTATATGTAGAAACATGAGAGGACTAAATTAACTTGAAGAGGTTAATAATGAAGTAAATGGATTAAAAATTCCTGCATGAACTCAAAATGATTTCTCGCACGTAACAATCTAATTCTTTGACACAATGAAAATAATTACGGTTTACACTTTTTTTCCTGATTCGTGAATCGCATGAAACAACGACTCTTTTTCATTTTTCTTGAAACACAAATTAATAATTTATTAATGATATTAATCTATTCATAAATTAAAACTATATAAAGAAAGATATTCTGAAAAAGAAATAACTTTGTATCGCTTGGCTTACGGGTCGTAATGGGAAAGTCAAAATTAATATGTTACTTTTAACGGGGGATCGGAATATTGCTCTTTCCGGACGATATTTTCTATTACGGGATATAATGACTTCAGAAAAATACATATACTGACGGAACTTCGCCATCGGGAAAAAGGGCGATAGGAAATGTACTAATTTTTTAACTGAAATCATTTACGGGGATTAATAATTTGACAAAAGTAAATGTACGTTTCTTTATTACTCTTAACCTCAGGAATTACTGGACGGTTGGTGTGATACTCGCGCTCGGGCTACGACGTCTTCTGTTGGCGGCGGACGATCGGCGTCCTTCAAGTGGTTCTTTCGACTACGGAACGAAATTTCGTAACGGAAATCGGTATTTACGAAGGATTCGCTAAACGGAGTGTCGAAAGTGCACTATTAAAAGAAGGTAGAATACAGAATAGTCGCATCATTACAACGCATACGAGATAGAGAAATTAAGAGAGAATCGTGGCATTATTACAACGCATACGAGAAAGGGTAAGAGTATTCGGAAGGTTTTCTCAGGCTTGGTTAGTTGGAGCATCATCACAACGCTAGGCTAATCAATGTCTTTACTAGACATGGGTCATTTGAGTTTGTTTTGTGGTCGAAGTTTCCTCCATTTCCACACCATTGTTTCGTATTTCCCAGGGCTGTGACGTGTTTGTGTCTGATTAATAAATAATCGTGTAGTGTTGTGTTTTTGTACGGTCCTATGTTGAATGTTTGGCTGTGTGTTTGTCGCGTTTTTGCGTTTAAGTCTTGTATTATTTTGTATGTGTTTACTGTTTTTTGTTGTAAAGTGTGATTATTTTGTGTTACGAAGTCTTGTGTCTGTTGTGTTGTTGCGTTTGCAGAGTGTAGTGTTATTAGCATTTTGCCCAAGGCAAGTGCGAGTTCGTCATTTGTGTTTGGTGTTGTGTTGTTTCGTTTTTGTGTCCAAGGGTTAGTTGTTGGGGGTGGTGCTGGGATGTATTTTGGTATTTTGGTTTTGTTTTCAGGGTTGTTTTGGTTATTAGGGCAGGTGAGGAATGTTGATAGGTGAGGACCACCGCAGTTTGCACACTTTGGTGGCGTTGATTTCGGTTTTGTGCATAAGTGAGTTGAGTGTGAGTCGCCGCATTTCATGCATTTGTAGTGTACGTTGCAGTGTCTTTGTTGGTGTCCAAAGGTCTGACATTTGTGGCATTGTATTATGTCTGTCCGTGTGTTAAGTGGTTCGATTTTAATTGTAAGTCCGCAGCAGTCGTGTATGTTATAAATTTATTTATTTTATTTTTTTATTAATTGACGTAGCAGACACTTCTTGGTGAAACATTTTGTAATTAACAAATTATTATAAAAACACACTTGGCTATTTTACAATTTTTTATTAGATCTTTTTCTAACATATGTTTCGGCTAATTTTAAGATACTCTTTGACAATGGCATAACAGCCGAAACATATGTTAGAAATAGATCTAATAAAAAATTGTGAAATAGCCAAGTGTGTTTTTATAATAATTTGTTAATTGATTTATATTGTCTCGTCAGTTCTATTAGTGCAAGTGGTGCTGGTTTGCCGTGTTTTCCTTTCATACGTTTGATTTTTAGTGTCGGGTAGTCTTGGTCAGTCAGGTCGTCTGTTATGTCTGTGTCAGTGATATAAAGATAGGAATACCTCGCACAACTACCTTTAGTGTCTTTTCGCTTCGTAATTGAAACGTGTAAAATTGTATGTGTTCTGTGTTAAGTACGTGTTTGCTAATGTGTTGCTTTCTTTGTTTTCACTTTTCTGTTCCGGTTGGCTCTTCTTCGGTTTTACCGGACGTTTTTCTTCCTTCGATGGGTCGAGGATGTGTTCTGTGATCTCAATTTCTATAGCCGGTTCTTCAATCATGAATATGAACGGTGTTTCTCGTAATAGATGTTGGATTTTATCTTCGTCGTAGGTACTGTCGATTATTGCCTGTACTTCTGTCCGTAAATTGGGTGAACATTGATCCACGTATATGGGGTTAACCTTTAGGTTGGTGATTGTTCTAACTTGTCCGGCAAAAATATACTTTTTACTTCAAAACGTATATATTTAAAACAATCTTACATGTTTCGGCATATGATGCCTTTTTCAAAGAATTTAAAATAAAAAATCATTTTATATTTTAACACTTTTACAAAAAGGTCTTCTTGCAACTAGGTCTAGCAACTAATGTAATAAGGAGAGAAATAATACAATAGCAGGTTAAGTTTAATACATTTATTATTCCCACTTTGAAAAAATATACATTAATTTCCAACTGTGTAATTGCGGTTTTTTAAATAAACATAAAACTAATTTCGATGCTTTAAATATGTATTTTAGCAATAAGTAAATTCTCTAAAAAAAATTATTTTGTCATGAGATTTTTTTCCTTGTGGATTGTATTTAAAAAGAAACTTGATAAAAAACATAAGCCCGGAGGACAATTAAAATAAGGCAATGCTGCCTACAAAACGAAACAAAATGGTAATGCGTTACGGAAAGAAAAATATTCTGGCGCAGAGAACACAACGTCGACAGATAAAAAAATCCGGTCACGCTTCCAGCATTCCATAACTTTATGACACAGAGGGTTAACTTCCCGATGGCGGTACATACAACAAAAAAGCCTTCCGTGCACGACGACCGGAACGAAGCCAGCCAAAAAAATATTCCTATATTTACCGGAATCGAGCCATTATTTCGGCGCTCACTCGAGACTAATTTATGTTGCGAATAACCCAGGAAATTAGCGGAAACAGATTAGATAATTTAGTCGTTCCACAGTGTGGAGTCGCGAGCGGGCAGGCTGTCGGACCGTCGGTCGAGGAAGCTTCGGGCCTCCTCAGGGCGGACCCTTTTATCTCTTCGATGCGTTCGTACTCCGGGCATAGTAACTTCGGAATAAGGTAACTGAAATATTACAAAACTTGGAACGAACCCGGGACGTATTAGTTCTGGTTATGTCGGCGAACAGAGTAGAACAAGTGGGCCTACTGGGGAAATCCTTTGCAAACATAACTCGCCTTTGGTGCTATGGAGAGACGAAATGTTTGTTATTACGATACAGGGAAAACAAATTGAAATTCATCCTTCACCGTTACTGTCATATAGTGAATATTTGATATTCCAGGTCAATATTGAGTGGTATTGGAGAATACATAACACGTAGGTAGTGCGAAAATAATGTATTATATTTCATTTCTCGTTTAAGTTACTGCTACGAAAATAGAACTTTGATTTTATCAATCAGAACACAATGTCTTCAAGCTAGTGGTATTTCGGAATTCAATTTATGTCTTATTCACAAATATCATCATACAAGTATAATATAATTAATTTATCCAATAAATTTCAATGATGTAATTATATTTATAGTAGCTAATTGAAAGAATAAGGTATTCATATTATTGTATCTCCTGTTTACAATGTTTCTTAATAACATGCAGTTTTTTTCTATTCTATTCACATTATGCAATACTCACATGGGTAAATATTCGATGTTTTGCTTTCAATTATTTTTTATGTTGCATTAACATATGCACCGTTGTAATTTTTCGCGGCATGTCCGACTTTGTTAGTGACATAGACATTCACAGCCGAAATCTGTCAGTAGGTTTCTTCGGGTGTTTTGCTGTGTATGCGTTCATGATTACTCAGAAGGGCTCCTGTTGCGGCGAGCTTTCGGTAGTCCCTCCGCTATTATTTTCAAGTCGATGCTGCTGTAGAACGGTGTATATATTATATATATATATATATATATATATATATATATATATATATATATTTCTGAAAGTAATGGACTTAAGTTCCAGTTTAATAATTCAATAAACACTTATAAGGAAGGACTAATTATGGGTAACCCCTTAAGTCCATTACTTTCAGAAATTTTCATGAACCACTTAGAATCCATCATTTTTAATAATACCCTGAGACAGCATATTTTATTTTAGCATAGATATGTAGACGATATTGTACTTTGTTTCACTGGAACACAAAGACAATTAAACTTGTTTCTAGAATTCGTCAATTCTATTCATAAAAATATTGAATTTACCATGGAACAAGAAGTAAACAATAGCATTAATTTTTTGGATCTACCTATTAAAAAAATCAACAATAAATTAGAGTTTGATATTTACCATAAAGAATCTCATACTGACATAACTATACATAATTCGTCAACACATCCCATACAACACAAATTAGCGAGTTTCCATAGTTTTTTACATAGATTAATTAATTATCCACTATCCAAAGAAAATTATGAAAAAGAATTAAATTTAGTCAAACAAATAGCTATCAATAACGGCTACACAGATACTTTAATTGAAAATATGCTGACAAAAAAACTTTTCAAAAAAGCAATCTCTATGGTATATGCTGCAATAAAAGATAAGGAAAATTCAAAATTTAGATTACAAACGTACATTGGAATACCTAATAAGCATATTTCAAGTTATGTAAAAAAAAACTTAATATTAACACGGTTTTCAAAACTAATAATAATTTACCGAAACATATTAAAATAAATAAAGATAAAACAGACAAAAATAAGAAGTCTGGAGTCTATAAGCTAATTTGTGGATGCGGTAAGATATATGTCGGTCAAACGGGAAGATCGTTTAAAAACGCATTGCCGAGCATTGTACTTCGTTTATAAAAAAAAAAGATTCCACTTTTGCGAATCATCTATTAGAAGAAAACCATACTTTCAATAAAGATTTTCAAATTCTGCATTTAGAAAATAAAAGCAACAAATTAAATTTACTGGAAAGTTTGGAAATCAATAAATTAAAACACTCACAAATTTTATTAAATGACCAATTAATTTAAATAACTCGCATTTATTCAATTTATTTACTTAAAATCTGTTTAGACGATAATATAAATGTATATGTAGTTTATTAAACAAATTTTATGCGTAAACATGTTTAGTACCCTATAATGCCGACCAGATGTGCCACGTTTTCTCACTACCGACAATACTTGTGTAAATTCATAGATTTCTTTAAAAACATTGTAAAATAATACCAACCTTCTTGATTTATATAATTGAAACGAAATTATCGACCGTGATATATTATAAAAAATAATTTAAATTCGGGTAAGCGGTCTGTCCTTTATTAAATAACCCAAATTTCGCAACATAATTTGTTGCTTCTTCTGGGGAAACTACAAGATTAATGAGAAAAATAACAAAAAAAAATAAATACTTACAAAATGTAGAGTTGAAAAATAATAAAATTGACGTACAAAAAATAAAAATGATTTGATTTAAAAAATACAGTAACTATAGCACAAGCAACAAACCTTAAGAACTTTTAAAAAACATGTATATGTAAAAGTTAAAACATGAAAAATAAAAAATATAATGCAATATAAATTTAACATAATATGGACCAAATAACAAAACGATTTAAGATGGTCAACTAACAGTCAAACCCAGTATATTAAAAGAAATTATACTAAGACCATTAGTATCAGATCTATAATTTATGTTATTTATGTCTCTGTTAATGCGGACCATTTCTAAAAAGGTTCTTTTTTTAAGGTTATTTTCAACGTCTAAGATCTTAACGTCAACAAAATTGAAAGTATGGTAACGATCAAGTGCATGGTCCACCAATGCACAAGATCTCTTGCCAATACGGACATCACTTTTATGCTGAGTGATGCGCTGTTTTAGCCACTGTGATGTCTGACCTATATAAACGCCACAAATTTCTCCAAAAATATACTGGTTGAAATGTTCCTGATGAATCCACCTTACGCAAATATTATGTTTCTAAGTGCTACACGAAAGCAGTAGAACGCATTAGAAGCCATCTTTCAAATCGGTACCTCTGGATAAGTGCCGACGAAGCTGTCAATATATTGGGACGCTGTGTGGTAAATGCTGTAGCCGGTGTACTACATCCAACTATTCCATATAACGCATATGTAATAGCATAAAAAGTTATAAATGCAGTTGATGCGGAAACAGTTGCTAAAACCATCAACGAGAATATCTAAAATATATTTCATTCGGACGACAGGTACAAAGAAAAAGTACTTTTATTTGTAAGTGACAGTGCTGCATATATGTTAAAAACAGGCAGACCATTAAGGAAAACATATCCTAATATGCTGTATATTACTCGTGTAGCACATGCTCTCCACAGAATCTTGAATATATCAGAGACACCTTTCCAGAAGTTGATAGACTTGTATCCGCTTTTAAAAAAGTTTTCAGAAAAGCACCATTGAGAGTAGCTCTTTACATGGAAAACTGCCTCACTCTCCAGTAATAACTAGATGGGGGATATGGTTGGAAGCTACTAGTTTTTATGCAGAGAATTTCGATAGTTTACAAAATTTCGTGGCTTGTTTAAATGACGATGGTCGGAGTATTTCTGAGTGCAAGGAACTAACACAAATTCCACATTTAAAAAATCAGTTGTACTTTCTTCAGGAACACTTTGGAAATTTGCCAAAACTAATCACTTATTTTGAAAATCGATATCAGAAATTAAATGATTGTTTAACGACATTAGATGTGGCTATTAATTATTTGAAAAGTATTTCAAGTGCCTTCGGATGTGGTCTTCGGCAAAAGTCAGACGCAGTGTTTTATAGAAATCCAGATTTAATAACAGGGAATTATGTATCGGGACAATGCCACAACATCTAACTGCAAAATACGCGGAAACAAAAGAATATTTCCAGTATGCGCCTATAACCAGTTGCGATGTAGAAAGGACGTTTTCTATTTACAAGGATGTATTTTATTCAAAGAGAACAAATTTTACAGAAGAAAACCTTGAGAAAGTATAATAATAATAATAATAATAATATAGCCTTTATTTCAATACAAATTTTTCTTTCTCATTACATACATGAAAATAAATCAGAGAGGAAAAAAGAACGAAAACAGAAAACAAAAAAAAAGTGCTGAAAACTTAAGGCGTGGTTCAGATGGACGGAAAAGAATTTCTGCCACCTGTTCTCCCACCAAAACCTTAATGCACCGAATCACTAACAATAAAAAGTTTGCCTAGTCTAACTTAACAATAATATTCTGCTAGTTTATATAATAATAAAATAATAATAAAAATACATAAAGAATAAAAAATAAATAAAACAAACAATTGCATATTGTTTGTTTTAGGCTACAACCCAGTAGAGGACCACATCCTCTACTGGGTTGTAGCTTAGCATATGCGCTACCAAACTCTAGGGGGGTCTGCCCGATGGGCAGACAGGTGCCATTCCGCCTTTCCAGCAGGGGAGAGAGGAACCAAGCTACGCGGCGCAAAACACGGCGCCGCGCAATGCACACACCACTAGGACCGGTCCTGTGTGGCAACCTGGCTAGGCTGCCGTTAACACCACACACACGTTCGACGTGTATGCAGTGTCCCCGCATTGGCGGAAAACGTTAAGATGGCACAAAGTGTGACCGTCGTCGACCGAAGTAGCCGCTAAGAGTGTTCCCTCGGTTGGCGATGAGCAACCCCGTGCAGGGTGCGCTTCGCTGGTCTGCTCCTTGCCTCGATGGGGCGAGGGTCGGGCCGTCGAAGTACTGCACGGAAAAGAAAGAAGTTGCCGGGGAAGGGTTGGCGGCCCTGCGCAACGGCTGGTTATCCGATCTCTCTAAATTTATGCGACCGGTCACTAAACACACGCACGAGCGCGCCAACATACAAAACCCTACACTTACGCGCTCACTCAAACACCAAACCACACACCCAGAGAGAGACGCAAGCTGCCAGCAGTAACCAACACACAAGTTCATACCCAGAAAGAGACACAAGCTGCTAGCAGCGGACAACACATATGTTCACACCTTGCTATCTGTTTTTGGAACACTAAGGCATGATTTATTATTATTCAATTGGAATGTATCTTTGAATAATTTTATCCATAGCAACTCAATTATTTGACATTTGTATACTGTCTTTTATATTTTATATCCTGGATAAAGGCATCATTGCCGAAACATGTGGGTTGTTTTAAATATATATACTTTGAAGTAAAGCCAGACCTTTAATCGCCAACTGATTGAATTTACCACATCATACCAAGGTCACGAAAATATTATGTGAATATATATGAAAACGAATATATATATGAAAAAATGTGTGAAAGCCGTATCCATCCGGGATGTGCAGACGTCGAAGTTTCTTAGTTATTACTAATTGTCAATACACCTTACCCAGATATAGATACGACTTTCATTTCTATACCGCGTGTATATATGCTAATGATGATAAACGTAGTTGTGAATTCTCATTAACAGTACGTTTATAATATATATATATATATATATATATATATATATATATATATATGTAGACGCACATACTAGCGGAAAACCATTACTGACGCTTAAAAAGAAGGTCATGATTTGTTTCCTCAATGCCCTTGTCTCCAAAGGATTTGTAACAAGCCGGAATGGAATTGTACAGCTGAGAAATGTTATGCGTGAAGGATCTGTCAAAAAGCGTCAATCTGTGTTTGGGGGGTCTAATCAAGTTAGGTCAAGGTGTTACGAAGATTTATATCATGTACATCAGACCGGAAACGTATCTTTTCAGTAAAGTACGATGGCGTTTTTAAAGTTATAATTTTATGATATAGACATAAGGCTTGAAGCTTTCTCCTGTTGGCCATTGGCCATATTGCTAGTAAATATTAATACTCCTTTACTCAACTTGAACGTGAACTACAAAATGAACAAATTAAAATGTGTTTCGTATTTTGTAGCCGTATATATATACCCATTTTATTATTATAAGTATAATTATATAAATGAAATTAAAAACTTTAAAAATACAAATGTTCAATAGTACATTCGTGGGCGATTAGTCATCATCCTATCCTGTCCGGTCTCTAGTCATCAGTGTCTGCCAATAAAGGGTAGCAAAATATTTAAACGATATAAAAATGCGTATTTGTTTCATTAATAGTATAGCTAAAAAATTCGAATAAAGCACATGAAATATGCCCAAATCCTCAAAAAATCATTTTTTTTTGAGTATAAGTCATTTATAGTCTGAATTTTGTGTTACATACAAATACACAATAGAATTATAAATTTAAAGACGGCAGACTATATGCCCACACTGTCAAATTTAATATAATATAATAAATTTAATATATATATATATATGTTTATATACTGAGAAGGATTGCTCGACGTTGAGAGATGTTATATTTGCATAGTTAAAGCGCTCTTTGTATCTGTATCTGTACAATGGATCTTCAGTATTGGTAAAAAGTTGACCTAATTTTGTAAAATATACATTTTTATCTAATTCACCTTATGTGTATTATTTATTAAATTTAACAGTGTGGGCACATAGTCTGCCGTCTTTAATTATAATGTGTAAATGATTGGTGTTGGTTAAAACAATTAAAAATTCAATTAAAATCTGAAATGAAACTCTACCGAAGATAATGTTTTTTCTAATTGTTTAATTGTCTTACTTCTAGCTTAATTATTAATTATAATAATTGAAAGATTAAACGCTTAACCTGGTAAAATTTTTTACATTTTATATCTAACGAAAAAGGTATGTTGTGAAGTTAATCAGAACAATACGATCCTAAGTTTCATTAATTTTATTAACAAGATCATTAAAAAAAAAACAATGCCAGAGAGTCGGATCTTTTTAAATAAGAAACAAACTAATAGTAATTCTCTGGAAACCGTGAGGGAGAAAATAAAATTATCTTTTTAAAAATTTAGAGCGTAAATTCCTAAAGGGAACGCGGTAACTTTTCTCATTAGTAATTTAATTTCTTGGACTTTCTTTCTACTGCTGCTTCTTCTTCTCTTCTTGGGATACAAAATTTATAGCCGGGGTGTAAAAATATACTAACTTTAGAATTATCATTTTCGCAATTTAAACTTGAATACGTTTAGTACGTAGGCTGAATGAATATATGGTTTTTATGTAGAGGTCGTAATTCAAAATTCGACGAAAATTTTAAATTTCTTTTTTCTTTTTTTTTGTGTTGTCACAGTGCATTTACTTTACAAAATTTCATTAAATTGCATTAAAGTTATTTAAACATTTATTTATATTACATAGGGGTTCTTTAAAATTTAATTAAACAGTTTTTAACGACATAGTTACTAATAAAATTCAATTACTGAAAGTTAGAAGGCCTATTTATTATATTACATTCGTAACGACTTATTTTTTGTGATGTAGTTATGTTTTTGTAACAATTCTTACAATTCTTCTTTGTAACAAATTTTCCTATAATGCTAATAAAGTTTGTTTTTTATAGAGGTATAGAACTTTGAAATGGAATAAAACAAAGATGAATTTTTTAAATTGACATGAAATTTACTTTATTCGAAAGATAATCTTCTGACATTATAATTTAAATATGACTTCTGGCATATGACCGCCACGGTTGGCTCGGACGTAGTCTAATCTGGAGGCCCAATTTTCGATGACTTTTTCCAACATTTGTGGCCGTATATCGGTAATAACGCGGCGAATGTTGTCCTCCAAGTGGTCAATCGTTTCGGGCTTATCGGCGTAGACTAGCGACTTCACATATCCCCACAGAAAATAGTCTAGCGGCGTTAAATCGCACGATCTTGGAGGCCAATTCACGGGTCCGAAACGTGAAACTATGCGGTTACCAAACGTAACGTTTCCTTCAATAAATCAATTGTGGCACAAGCTGTGTGACATGTTGCGCCGTCTTGTTGAAACCACAGCTCCTGCACATCATGGTTGTTCAATGGATGAACGAAAAGGTCAGTAATCATGGCTCTATAGCGGTCACCATTGACTGTAACGTTCTGATCAGCATCGTTTTTAAAGAAGCACACCAAACAGTCAGTTTTTCTGGATGTAACGGTATCTCAACATACACTTGAGAATTACCATCCCTCCAAATAGGGCAGTTTTGTTTATTGACGTATCCATTCAAACAAAAGTGAGCTTCATCGCTAAACAAAATTCGCTTATGAAAATCGGGATCAACGGCAATCTTGTTTTGGGCCCATTCACCGAATCTACGCCTTGCTAGGTGATCGTGTGGCTTCAATTCTTGCACGTGTTGGATTTTGTAAGCACGCAAACCAAGATCTTTCCGCAAAATCTTCCATAACGTGGATGAACACATATCCAATTCCTATGCACGATGGCGGATAGACTGATTCGGGTCTTCCTCTACGCTACGCTCTACAGCAGTAATGACTTCTTCTGTACGCACTGTACGACGTCTCTGTGGATGCGTATTATCATTTAGAGTAAACGTGGTGCGAAAACGTTCCATAGTTAATCGAATTAATTGCTCTGATGGACGATTATGTTGACCGTAAAATGGACGTGGTGCGCGATACGTATTTCGAACAGAACCATGATTTTCAAAATAAATTTGCACAATTTGGAAGCGTTGTTCAGGCGTCAGTCTATTCATGTTGAAATACCAAACCAAACTAAACATAAATCACTTGACGGCTAACAAAATGGCCGCCAGTTAAAAAAGTGTTGCCAAGTTAAAGTTTTATACCTGTATAAAAAACACTCGTTATATATATACATATATTTAGATAATTTTTTAGTAAATATTTCATATAAAAGCCGAAAAACTCCAAGAATTGATCAATATATGTATATATATAGATAATTTCTTAGCCGATCATTTAATATATCATTTGATAAATCTTGGTGTTTTCGGCATTTATATTAAATATTTTAAATATTTTCAAATTAGTATGTTATTTTGCGAAGTAAATGTTAATGTAAACATTGTTGTATACGAATTACAACGCAAACTATACGAAATTTTATTTGAAAAATTTACCTCCACTTTGAGATTTGAACCAAAGTCTACGGTTTGCCGGACCGTCGCTCTAACCAACTGAGCCACGATAGACGTTGGTTTCAAGTTTATTAGAACCGCCTTTACCGATATTTATATTCAGATGTTAATATTGAAATAACATGAATTTAATTGCTACTGTCTGATGAAGAAACGAATATAATTTCGAAATGTTACGTAGCAACAAATCGTTTTATTTGATTATACATTGACCAAAATATGTTTTTATTAACAGTAAAATTATATACATACTAGAGTTAATTTGTGTGTCTACACTTCATAAAGTATGTCTTTTCAGTTCGTACTGTTCAAATGGCAACCAACAACAGCAAATTGTACTTTTTCTCTTTCTAACACACATAAATACGCACTGTAATACTACACACGTTTGTTGTTTTAAGTTAAGACATACACCTTTGAAATATTATATTAAATAAAAAGGATAAGTTATCCAGGAGTTAATCTTATGACATTCGGCTTACTGTCAAATTATTTGACTTCTTGTTTAAGAATTTTACATTTGAATGATAGTTTGCCATCAAAAATTAAAAAATCGGTTTTTTTTTCAAAACAATACTGATAATAAATAGTAATATCAATAAGTGGCAATAAGTATATATATTTTAATTATTTTAATTATCACTTTGACATTTTTAACCTATTTATTTCACAGATATTTCTTACCTTAAAAGCTCTAAGCAATGTTCTGGCAATGAAAGACTTCGTTCATACATTAGATTTATACATAAGAAAGAGTGTAACAGAAGAGCGCTTAAAGAGAAATTACATATAGCTTGCATGAGAAATGCGTTTTTTAGGAAATATGTATATGGATAACTTAAATTCAAGTTTAGATCGTGTTCATTGATGAAATTTGGATATTTTGAAAAGGCAATAGAATGAATCATGGTAAGATGATAATTTAAAAAGTGTTAGGAAACCCGAAGGCTACGATGGTAAACGATTTATTATTATACATGCCAGCACAGAAAATGGCTTCTTTAAAGGAGCTAATCTGATTTTTCCATAAAAAACAATCGCCGGTGATTACAATGGGGAAATGAATGGTGACTCATTTAAGCAGTGGGTAAATGATCAACTTATATCAAATCTTCAGGTACTATCACTTATAATGATAGATAATACTCCTTATCATAGTGTTAGAAAATAAACAACCAAATACTTCCTTAAAAAAAGCAGAAATTGTTGAATGGTTGAGAAAAAATGATAAGGTATTCACCCGTAGTAACTAAACCGAAATGAATTAATACGATTAGTAAAACATAAAACATCATAGAGAAGGAATTTATTGTAGATGAAATAATAAGAGAAAGTGGATATGAAGTTTTAAGGTTGCCTCCTTACTATTATGATTTCAACGCAATTAAAATGATATGGGCTAAGGTAAAAAGTAATTATAATTCAAATATTGGGAGAAATGGTTATTAAGATGAAAGAGCTACAGAAATGTGGAATGAAGCTTTGCAACAATGTGATGAAATTACTTGATATAATTGTGTTAGGCATACAGAAAATTTCATTAAAAAATGGCATGAGTGAGAGAAATTTCTCGATAGGGCGGTGAATGTAAATGATTTCAAGTTCTGAGTCAGAATCAGAAACTGATTAGTTTTTATTTATTTTTATAATAAATAGTTTATTGTAAATAATACAAGTAATATTTTCGAGGTTTTACTTGCAAATCATGCCTTTTTCAATTAATATAAAATATAAAAATTATTAAATTTTTATATTTTATATTCCTTGAAAAAGGCATCATATGCCGAAACATGTAGGATTGTTTTAAATATATACATTTTGAAGTAAAACCAGACCTTAAATCGCCAACAAATTGAATTTACCATAACATATAAAGGTCACGAAATAATTATCTTTATATATGGAATAATGCCATTTATTTTCTGCCCGTGATTCAGAACTCAAGATACTGAAAAAAAATTAAAATTCCTTTTCTCTATAAATATATACAAGTATATGCATCGGGCCATACTACTATCATAAAGAAATTGGATACAAATTAAATCATTGCTGAATGCATATAATCAAGTTACGGGAAACGTTAAATGTATTAGTGCTGATCTATTACGATTATCCAAACCTATTATAATCGTTGTATTAACAGAAGCTGGCGGCAATAATGCGGTCGTAACAATGATTGCATAATATCGTAATATCTAAACAGACTATACAGCTTATACCGTGCATCTCGTATATTCATATATTTGTATGTACACTTTTCGCATTTGTGACACATAAATCTACAATTTAAACGGAATATTTGGCAGAAATAACCTACATATATTATATGACACACCAGAGATTCACGACAACCAGTAATTTTACACATAAATGTAACTAAGTAACAGTTATGTGTAAAAAATTAAAAATTACGATTGCTAAAGCTCTCTTTCGGCCTATATTCGGATGTAGTACCACAGTTGTTTTAGTACTTTTTTAGATTCTATTTTTTCATGTATTTTGTCCATTTCTCTTAAATAGCATTTATTTGGAGCAAACCTAGTGATGTTTCAGTACTAATGCTATATTACACAGGCCTACAAAAAAAAAATTTTTTTTTTTGGTAAATCTCTGTTTGTTTGAATTGTCGATAAAGTAGGTAATGTACAGTATATTGACATACTGCAGTGGAATGTGCTTTTAAATTGCTTGTTAATTTTTTTATTCACACTACAACTTATGTTGCCGGCTGTACAGTCTAGTAGAATCCACGAACTCCCATCTCACGGATCGTTCTTCTCAGAATAGGTCCAGGTTATGTTAGAAGGAAAACAATAAATGTCAATGAAAATCACAATTAGCTAATTTACAATTTTTAATAATAAAAAAAATTTAAAAAAAAATCCCTTTACCGAATGTATAGGGTGCTAAAGCAACATTAACAGTAGCATTAGGAGGAAACACTCTTTGTGAATATGACTCGCACACAGAGAAAAACCCCCTGTGACTCTCGAACAAATATAAAACTAATAAATACTGGAGAAATTTGTCAAGTTTGACCTCTACTTTAACCCCTACAATATCAAATGTCAAAAACAACAAAGTTTTCAAAATCCGCGTAAATTGGCTTACAGTCATGCGCAAATAAAACACGACAAAATTCAACCCACATAAAAAAAATCCAACCTTGAATTTAAAACGTTCTAGAATATTATTTTTGAAGAAAAACTCCACTAAAAAAGAATCATGACAATTTTCTCTAAAACCCATATACTAACTTCAAATATCAAAATTATTACAAGGAATACATGAAATTATAATAATAATAATAATAATCGTAGTATCAAGTATATAAATAAAATATTTTTATCGAACTTACATAGATCTATGCACTGATAACAAAAAAAAACTACATGAGAGATATCATACTTATTAGATCACACCAAGATCACAAATTCACGCAAAAATCGAAATAACATAACATGCACCTGAATAAAATGCATAAACAAAATAAAACCCGATCTTACTAAAACAGAGAATAAAATTGAATATCTTATTCTCTAACAACCAGTCACTTTAGAAGTCTAGATATCTCTGTCAAAATGAAGTTTCAACATCCGCACGGATATCCCCACCAACTATAAAATCAAAAATATACAGAAAAATACATATATCTTATAACAATATGATATCCGGAGTAGCGGCTGCTTCAAACATCTGACCAACCTAAATATACGAGGATGGATCAAAATTTCAAACATAATAAAATTCATCACTTAAAATTAAATATATTTATAACGATCCCCGTTTGAAATAAAATAAACATCAAAAAGAAATAGATAAGTTTAATAAATGTACTACACAAAAAAGTTTAATATCGTTCAATCATTTTCCTTTCTTGTCCAAGGAAAAATTCATTACAATACGTCATTTTAACTCATTAGCTCTAGTTTACCTACTACCCTCATTGTGAATTGTTGTCGGTCTTGTTATGGTCTTGTTCGTAACTAGTCATTATTACAATATCATCGATAAAGTTTGTGTTACTATTTCATCATGGCTAGTACGTCCAGACGTTGTGTTAACGATCCTGATATATTTTGTTATGTTTGTGGTGAATACATACTGAAAAATCAGCGTAAATCGATTACAAACACAGTGCGTCGTTTGTATTTTGCTGACTTCGGTATTGAAATTCTACACCAAGATAAAGTGTGGGTGCCTCATAGTGTTTGTAAAATATGCGTTGAACATTTGCGACAATGGGAGAGAGGGAAACTTAAGTCTTTGAAGTTTGGAGTGCCTATGATATGGCGAGAACAAAAAAATCATTATGACGACTGTTACTTTTGTATGATTAATATAGTGGGCATCAGCAAAAACAATCGCCATAAATGGAAATACCCCAATATTTCTTCAGTACAAAGACCTGTTCCTCATTCAGAAAATGTTCCAATACCAACTTTTCACCAGGTAGTGCAGCAATCTCAGGAGGATGAAGCTGAAATACCTATTTCTTCCCAAGTAGATGATGACTTTCAATACTGCGGAATAACATCAGATCCTAAGCCATTTTCGCAGAATGAGCTTAGTGACCTCCTCAGAGACTTAGATCTTTCGAAGGAACGTGCTGAGTTACTAGCGTCAAGATTAAAAGAAAAAAATTGTCTTTCCTCAGATGTTCGAGTGTCTACATATCGCACGAGAGAGGGAAAGTTATTGAAGTTTTTTTCATCTGATGAAAATTTTGTGTATTGCTGTAATGTGAGTGGTTTGCTGGCTTTCATGGGTTTAACGATTTATCAGCCCAATGAATGGCGTCTCTCAATTTGTTAAGGCTCTCGATAGAAATGGTCAATGTTTCCAGTTTATTTCTCACAAATTTCCTGGTTTAAGTACTGAAAAACTAAAAGCAGGTATCTTTGATGGACCTCAAATACGTAAATTGATGAAAGACACAACTAATTTTTAGACTTGTATGAATGATGTGGAGAGGCTTGCCTGGCATCTTTTGCAGCAGTTGCACAAAATTTCCTCGGAAATCATAAGGGTGACAACTATGTAGAACTAGTAGAGGAAATGCTGGTGCGATTCAAAGATTTAGGCTGTAATATGAGTATAAAATTACACTGTCTCAATAGTCATCTACATCATTTCCAACACAATTTAGGAGATCTAAGCGAAGCACAAGGGGAACGTTTCCACCAAGGCCTAAAAACAATGGTGAATAGATACCAAGGAAGGTGGGACAGTCATATGATGGCTGACTATTGCTGGGGAATTATGCGAGATTGCCCGAGTCAGTTTCATTCTAGAAAATTACTCAAAAGACAATTTCTTGATGTTTAATGTCAATAAATTATATATTTTTTCGTGAATTGTGTTTTTTTTTTCTCGGGAACTAGAGCTGACAGAAGAAAACGGGTAACATTTTTGATATCGCCATGTAAGACATACTTAAAATCTGGTCTAAAATCTCCAGCACCAAAATGGTTGTAGGCCAGTGTTATATTTAATGAAGATATATAAACATAGTTTCGACACAGTAATATGTAGATTATAACTGCATAAGCGCGTTTAAAAGCAAGTAATGTATCTTAACAATAAAGATATTCTGAAAAACTTAGTGAATAAGAAAATTACTATAGGGAGCTTATTAATAGTTCTTAAAAATAAGCTTATTGGATTGATGTAAGGGAAAGTATGTGTCATGAAATTTAATTGGATGTACTACTTCCTTCTTTACAACCGCTGTATATAGCGATATATAATATATATATTACTTTAGTACTCTGTCACGTGTGGCAGAAATTTAATATTTGATCGACTATACAACTCATAAGATATTAATTTCCTAGTATTTGACCATTACACTTTGTGCGGAATGCAGGAATGTTTTGTATTGTGGGACAGCCGGGAAAACTCAATAACTGCCGTGAACGACAGTCGACTCGATGTATTCAACAGTGCAGACGAATGTATTACGCAGCGTGGGAATGTGGAACAAATGATGTGGTAGAAATTATGCCAACATTACATAATTAGATAAGGAACGGTAGTTTTCTGCGTATAAGGATATATTTTTATCGCGGAGAACACGCCTAGCTGAAACTTGTTGAAACATATCTGATGCTGCAGTTCTTTCTCCGATCTCATCCATTATTGTATAACGAATCTTAATCTATTATTTAATTTACAATAGCACGCACATCTCGTAATGTAGTGATCTGTGAAATATATGTTCACACAGCACTATAAATCGACCCTAACTACTCCCACTGCTGCTTTTCGCATCGGGTGACTGTCCCTACAATTCAACCCTGCATTCGGCAAGTGCGCAACTCCACTAATAAGTGGAAATCACAATAAGTGGACTGAAAGTGGGCAAATTGATTATTAAGATGAAAAAAAATCGATTTTTGAAATAGATGTATGTTTAGATATTGTGGCGGAGTAACTGTGTAGTCTGTAATTGCTTTCATGATCAAGAGAATGTGATAGAAGATGGTAAGGAGGAAACTCGACAATAACCACCGAATGAGAAATGTGACAATTTTTCAGAAATTAAGTTATGTTCAATTACGTTCAATTTGAAACTGACAACCAGTTTCCCACATTAGTTCATTTTAAAATTGCCCAATTCTAGACATTTATAATTTTGAGTCACTCAACCTAAAAAGGAAAACATTATATTCCTTTATCTTTGTCAGTCAAGAATGTATTATAAGAACAAACACTAGATTTCACGTACGCGTCGCTTTTTTAGTTGTATATTCGTAACGCATTAGTAAACGTTGGTGATTTGTATCTTACATTTATACAAACTCCGTGTATTAGCTTTGAATTTATTCGACCTTAGCTAAATTATTTGTCGCATAATATATATAGTGTATTAGGTTCTGTAAAATCAAACACTCATATGGTTAGTATAATTCTATAGAAACAAGCACATGTTAGTACTTTTCCATGTCATAAAAAATGAAAACATATTCTCCGATTATTTTTCTACCAATTGTGTTAAAATTATATCCACAACAAGGAACAACAAATTCTTTTCAGGATTTGTTGTTCCTATTAATGTTTCATAAATATATTATGCTGAACTCATTAAACGCCAATGACTTATTAATATTTATTTGTACCTGCTAAGACTTTATTTATTATTTATTAACATTACACATAAAATTTCTTGTAAAATTATACTTTGTTCAATTAATGTCCTTGTTATTGATCTTTAAATGTGTTTCTTAATATAACAAGATTTTTATCAGTTTGAACATAGTTCATATTGCATATTAAAAAATGATTCACAAGGTAATATAGTTAACCATGATGTAAAATTCTGATAACAATAGGTGTTTTTCTTCTTAGATATAATTCTACGAAAGGATTCATTGTCGACCGAGAGGTTCACTTTTTGACATTTTTGATAAATGTATTCTGGAAACTCATCATGAATAGACTCACGCATGAAAAACGCAACTAAATTAACCAAATTTACTTTGAAAATTAGTTGTCGATTCGCGCAACAAATAGACGACTTGATTTTTAGAAAGCATATAATCGTCTATCTGAGCAGGCCATTTGTTGAAATGTTGATCGACAGTGTATACTGACTAAAATGTCGCCGCTATAAACGAAAGTGTGGAAAATAATGTAAATTTCTCGGAGCTTTGTCTATCCGTTACGTGAAAAATTTTGCGTAAAGATCTTTGTCTACACCCGTATAAGATTCAGCTGGCACAGAAATTAAAGCCATATGAGCATCATATGCGTGGTTCTTCCGCCGATTGATCCCTAGAGCAATTGGAAACTGATCCATTGTTCTATCGCAACATTGATCAATAGAGATTGTTACCATATCATGGTAAATTATTTCTTGTCTGAAAATATGGTCATTGATCCGGACGAGGTGTGGTTTTAAAAATATGGCGCTACGGGCCATACGACAACTGTAAATATCGACTTATTGAATGCAAAATTTGACAATAAGTTGATTTCCAGAAGTAAATCGGCCAATTGGCCGGGCGACAGCCCGGATAGCTGTAGACTTGGGTTCGAGTCCCAACGTAGACCATATTTTTCAAATAAAAAATTTCGTATGATTTGCTTTGTAATTTGTAGACAGCAATGTTTACATCCCCACTTACTCTGCAATTACATACATTCTAATTTAATATTTGTAAATATTTCATCTAAAAAAAGCCGAAAAACTCCAATAATTTATCAAATGTTATATTTAATAAACGGCTAAGAAATTATCTAAACACTTAGATATATATAGATATATATATTTATATATATATATATATATATATATATATATATATATATATATAAATGAAACGAAATTGTCGACCGTGATATAATATCAAAAATTAATTTAAATTCGGGTAAGCGGTCAATTAAAAAATTCCTTTATTAAATATAATAAATAATATCTAATCATTTTTATATTTTGTACGTCAATTTTATTATTTCTACTCTACATTTTTTACCCCTGAAGAAGCGACAAAGTCTGTTGCTAAATATAGGGTATAATTTAATAAAGAAGTTTTTTAATTGACCGCTTACCCGAATTTAAATTAAATTTTGATATATATATATATATATATATATATATATATATATATATATATATATATATATATATGTATAAATTAATGCAATATTAACTAGGCAGGTTCTAATAATACTCGAAACTACCATACATTAATTAAGGTACAATAATGTCACCACAATGGGATGAAATTTAACAAAAATTCTAGCAAACTTTTAAGATACTGTACCTTGCAAACAAAAGGCGAACGGACATTAGTGTATCAGAACTTTTTTTAGTATTTCATGGTCTTCTATCCCGTGGTACTATGCATTATAGTTTTCTCAATGTCACCGTGTATATATATATATATATATATAATAATATATAATGTATAATATATATATATATATATATATACATATATATATATATATATTATTGTTCTAGTACGATTGGTGTGTAGATAAACGTAACTTACGTACAATATTAATTGAAATGAGATAAATGTTTAAGATTATGTAATTATTCAAATATTGAACCCGCTAGTGAAGTTCAACATTTGACCTATAGATGTAGGTAAGGTTTAAGTTTACAGATGTCACTAGAATTAGGGGCAAAAACATAAATAATACGCGAAAAAAATAACTTATACTTAACTTAATCGGTCCTTTCAAGGTACATAATCTTCTTGTTATAATCTTTAAATATATAATTGAATGGGCGCCAACTAGCTCAGTTCGATGAGGTGAATTTATAGTTTAATAATAACAAAAGTGCAGGTCTGGTACTTAGTGTAATATAGATGTGTGAATAAACAAGTTAATATATAAATAAATTATGGATATGTAATCTGGTAAAGAAAACAAGTGAGTGATGAGAATAAATAAATGATTTAATTAAAAACTTTCTTTCAGAGGTATGTGTTTACATAGATATATGATTCATTAACCTATATATGGTCACGTGTTCATGTTATGATTAAAAAATTAGGTTAATTTTATTTTAATGAAATGATACATAACTAAATTGACTAAATTTACTTGAATTAAAACCCAAGGGAACTGTATTTTTCTGATATTGAGGTATACTTATTGATAATTAAGGTGTTTTGCATAAAATTTATAATATCAAACGATTGTGTTTAAATATTAATATAAATAATTTTGATGTTGTAGAAAATAGATTAAAAAAGTAATCAAGTTTGGTAGATAGAGGCTTCTGGATATTCAAACGGTTTGAGGATCCTTTTCTACGGGATAAAGGTTCTGGTTAAAGAATAAGGCAGGTAGCGTCCCTCGGGATAGGATATTCCTTTAATATCTTCTAAGTTGGAGTTGGGATTGGATCTTGCGTCTATCGAAGCTTTAAAGGTTGGTGATTCGTAGGATATGACTTCGGGTAAGGAAATTGTACTTTATTTAATAAATTTTCCCTTAATTCTTGGAACTCTTTTTAAAATATGTCGACGCGTACAAATTTATTTTCAACAACCCACGCTAACTAGCGATTGTTTTCTGTCCAGGCTTCTCTATCTAATCTATCTATCTAATTTTAATATTTCTAAATGAGTTAATTTACAACAACAAATCGTTTAGATATATCACATAATTAATAAGTTTAATTTTGAAATACAAAAAACTAACCTAGAGACATACAAACTTTCACTATGCGCCTGTACAAAATTGGGATATTTCCCGCCGTAAACAATTCAAATAGGTACAGTTATTTCTAAAGTATATTACTATCAAATAATCAATCAATCAAGTTCAAAATCTTCGGAATAACAACAGTATTAATGAAAATGACTAAAGCAGATGTAAAATAGAAAATTATAAGATACATGACTCAAATTTAAGCAATAAACACGCGGAATTAACTTCATTGATTTGACATGTGAAATATACAGTTCCGAAAAATTCTTATACAATAACTTATTATTACAAGATAAAAATTATCCAGTATTTTTGTTCCAAAGCCTCTCATGTAAATGGGAATGCCCAACCACAATATATATATATATATATATATATATATATATATATATATATATATATATATATTGTGGTTGGGCATTCCCCAATTAAATTTTGAAGGTCTTTTTGTTGTTTTTTTTAAATTTAAGGTTTCATCGCTTAAGTAACTTTTAAATCTAAAACACTGCAAAGGCTATACTAGGAAAAAAGCACTAGCTTTCCGCATTTATTTTAATTTTTTTCAATCTCTGCATTTTTCGATGGGACATAATTCCAGACAATTTCAAAAATTGATAATTTTGGGTGTAATTTCAATATAATTATCTGAATATCAACCTAAAGGGGCGTTAGCAAAATGGGGTGCTGTTAAACAAACCAAAAAGATCACTGAACCATTGTGACTTTGGACAAATGGTAAGAGACGATTTTTCGAAGGCACTTGCTAGTTAATTGCATCGATAGTAATAAATTTATTGCTTTTTAGACCGCAAGAACAAATTGGCTACCAAACGAAAAATTTTACAAGAAATTTATCGAGTTTCTTAGTTTTAAATTTATCACCATCATTGGTATGCAATATAAAACTGTTGACTTGGTAATTGTTTAAAGTCGTCTTTTATGTTTTCCATCACAACTCAATCAGTTTTCATAAAGAAACTTATGTACATTTTATCTGCATAGATTTTACATTCCTCATTTGTTGAATCTTGATTTTGAATTACGGACGCTTTTTAGAATCGTAATTATTCCTTCTTTAAAACTTCTTGCATGCTTTTAAATCTAATTTGTGTTGGGCATTGCGAACAGAAAGGCATGGATTTTTCTTAAACTAATTAATTACTCTTTTTGCCTTTATTTTATCCACTAGACCGATTTTTTTTACAGAACCTTTTTCTCCTTCAGCTGCGAGAATTAATTTAGAATTAAGTTGCAAGTACCTTTTAAATCGTTGATTTTGCAGTTCCTCGAATTTTTGCCAACTTTTATTATGAAATATTCATTTTGGTTATACATGTACCTACAATACGTTTTTTTAAATTTTAGTTTATTTTGTCAACATTCTAACTAATTATATTTCTACAACAACAATTTAACTTCAACTAAATCTGCACTTCGTAAACAGCCATCTATCGTAGTAATCTCTTGTAAAGTGTTTTTTTAATTGTGCATTTGTTAAAAGTAAAATAATTTTATTGATCACTTTCTTCGTGAAGAGTTACATTAAATATTAATTTTAGAAATCGTTATAAGAACGATTTAAAGGGGTTTAAGAAAAGACGTTGATATCGATAGTTTATAGTTTCTTGAAAATTTACTGTATTTCTTGATAATTGTTAAAGACGAATTGTAACAATGTTCATTCTGAATTTGTTTATTAAGGTCTAGAAATATGAATGCTAGAAGAGTTATTCAAAATGAAAAGCATAATAGACCGTGAATGCCTACAAGAAGTTATGACGTGGAAAGTCGGCTACCATTTCAGTTGTATGACACTATGGTATTAACGCGACTAGCGCTGCATCAGTCACAGTTTATTACCCGAGTGGTTTTGTTTACCTTGAGGTTGCTTATTTTAATTAAATTGAATTGGGGTGTGCCGCAATACCATTAACATTCTAGGTTGTACAAGAGAGCGAGCTCATTTATTAGGTTTCTAGCCTAGTGATCGTATGCCGAAAGACACGGCCCTGATCAAGTATTCACTAGGGATATATATTTAAAACATTTGGTCGACAAAGAAGTTTTAAGGAATATATCGGAAGATGATCTAAGTAAAATCTAAAAAAGACTTGTATATGTATTAAAAGATAATCGCACCACAGTATTACAGCATCTTCATGCCATACATTAAAATAACATAATTTCT
Organism: Melolontha melolontha; assembly: GCA_935421215.2. Taxonomy (NCBI): domain Eukaryota; kingdom Metazoa; phylum Arthropoda; class Insecta; order Coleoptera; family Scarabaeidae; genus Melolontha; species Melolontha melolontha. The sequence continues at coordinate 53,116,115 of OW285240.1, forward strand.
AAGAAAAGGTTGACCAGCGTTCAATGACTTTTCCCGACAAATATACATCAAATTAAGTCATATTTAACCTAAAATCAATTAATTTCCTGAAGTTTGTCAGGAAATTGAAATTTTTTCTTATCCATATGTGATTGGAAAATAAAACACAAAATATTACTTGAATCAATTATTAAAAAAATATTAAACGTTTATGTTTGAGATAAAAGAAGTTATAGGCTTTCATTTTAATATTCATTCTAGCTGAAAAAGTCTAGTTAAATGTGAGGGGACTGGCTACTAGATATATGTTTTTAATTAAATCCATTAGTTAGCCAGACGAATGACAACTAGTATTTTTATTTTATACTCGAAATTAAATTTTATTAATACTATATGTAAAATACACATCTAAAATGCAAATGATCATATTCATACAATAACCAAATACTGAAAAATCAGTAGTCAACCTCTGAAAGCTTTCATGGTTTTGTGCGCCTAAAGATAAGGACTACAGTAACCAGAAGTTGACCTTTTTGATTTCTTTCTGTATAAATAATATAAATTTATATATAAATTTATAATCTATATACAGAAAGAAATCAAAAAGGTCAAAATTTGTCGAGTTTCTTAGTTTTAAATTTATCACCATCATTGGTATGCAATATAAAACTGTTGACTTGGTAATTGTTTAAAGTCGTCTTTTATGTATGTTTTCCATCACAACTCAATCAGTTTTCATAGAGAAACTTATGGTACATTTTATCTGCATAGGTTTTACATTCCTCATTTGTTGAATCTTGATTTTGAATTACGCTTTTTAGAATCGCAATTCTTCCTTCTTTAAAACTTCTTGCACGCTTTTAAATCTAATTTGTGTTGGGCATTGCGAACAGAAAGGCATGGATTTTTCTTAAACTAATCAATCTTTTTGCCTTTACTTTATCCACTAGACCGATTTTTTTTTACAGAACCTTTTTCTCTTTCAGCTGCGAGAATTAATTTAGTATTAAGTTGCCAGTACCTTTTGAATCGTTGATTTTGCAGTTCCTCGAATTTTTGCTAACTTTTATTGTGAAATATTCATTTTGGCTATACATGTACAATACGTTTTTTTTTTATTTTAGTTTATTTTGTCAACATTCTAACTAATTATATTTCTACAACAACTATTTAACTTCAACTAAATCTGCACTTCGTAAACAGACATCTATCGTAGTAATCTCTTGTAAAGTGTTTTTTTAAGCGATGAGACCTTAAATTTAAAAAAAATAACAAAAAAACCTTGAAAATTTAATATATATATATATATATATATATATATATATATATATTGTGGTGGGGCATTCCCATTTACATGAGAGGCTCTGGAACAAAAATACTGGATAATTTTTATCTTGTAATAATAAGTTAGTATATAAGAATTTTTCCGAACTGTATATTTCACATGTCAAATCAATGAAGTTAATTCCGCGTATTTATTGCTTAAATTTGAGTCATGTATCTTATAATTTTCTATTTTACATTTGCTTTAGTCATTTTCATTAATACTGTTGTTATTCCGAAGATTTTTGACTTGATTGATTGATTATTTGATAGTAATATACTTTAGAAATAACTGTACCTATTTGAATTGTTTACGGCGGGAAATATCCCAATTTTGTACAGGCGCATAGTGAAAGTTTGTATGTTTCTAGGTTAGTTTTTTGTATTTCAAAATTAAACTTATTAATTATGTGAGATATCTAAACGATTTGTTGTTGTAAATTAACTTATTTAGAAATATTAAAATTAGATTAAAAAGTACAAACATGAATTAACGAATAAGAAGCCTGGACAGAAAACAATCGCTAGTTAGCGTGGGTTGTTGAAAATAAATTTGCACGCGTCGACATATTTTAAAAAGAGTTCCAAGAATTAAGGGAAAATTTATTAAATAAAGTACAATTTCCTTACCCGAAGTCATATCCTACGAATCACCAACCTTTAAAGCTTCGATAGACGCAAGATCCAATCCCAACTCCTACTTAGAAGATATTAAACGAATATCCTATCCCGAGGGACGCTACGCCTTATTCCTTAACCAGAACCTTTATCCCGTAGAAAAGGATCCTGAAACCGTTTGAATATCCAGAAGCCTCTATTTACCAAACTTTAGTACTTTTTTAATCTATTTTCTACAACATCAAAATTATTTATATTAATATTTAAACACAATCGTTTGATATTATAAATTTTATGCAAAACACCTTAATTATCAATAAGTATACCTCAATATCAGAAAAATACAGTTCCATTTTTGATTTCTTTCTGTATAAAGATTATAAATTTATATAAATTTCGAGAAATACGTAAATATTCGGAAAATATTAAAAAAAGCCTCCGTGAAATACAAAAAGAAATGGATTAGGAGTAAGAGAAGCCAACAGAAGATTTGGTATACCAAGCCCTTTAGGATGCTTTTGCAAAATGTGGATTTCCACAAAAAAATATGCTTGTTCATTGAATCAGATTAAATCAGAATGGTCGCGAAAGACCATTTAAAAATTATGAACCTTACCAAAAATGGTAGAGTTCTTTTCTAGAAGGACGCCCGAAGCTGAAAGCATTAAAAGGGCAGAGAGATTGACAACTAAAAGTTCATCAAAAAATGGTTTAGAGATTTACAACGCTTTTTGGAATATATGATGCTGTTGATATTCCTAAAAGATTCTTCTAATATATTTAACGGAGATGAAACCAGTGACTCCATTTGTCCGAAAGTGGAAAGGTTGTGGCACCAAAGGAATACAAAATATATATGAATTCAAAAAAAAATTAATTAATTTTTGGACTAGAAAAATTCCTCCACATCGTTTATTTTCATTTATTAGACCTAACAAAGCAATTGCTTCTTAGTATACCTTCTCAATTGTTTCTAAAACGTTCTAAAAGTGCATGGGTGAAAACATAGAGATTTTTCGAGTATCTAACGAATGGTGTAAACAAATGGATTGAACATCGCATTACAAATCGCATCTGTCAATGTATTTCAGTATTGTGATTAATCATGAAATCATATTATACGTACTTCCATGCAATATTTTGTACAATCTGCCGATGTTAGTGTTTTTCAGCCACTCAAAATCAATTAGAAAAACTCTTAAAGAATGGCAAACTCACAATATAAATTCTGTTTTAACAAAAATAACCCTTGTCCTCTTTCGAAAACTGTACTAACAATAATTTGCCTGAAACAATTAAAATGGCTTTAGAAAGTACAGATTTTATTCCCTTTCGAACCCGAAGCAGTCAATTATTCTAAATGTATTCAAAACATGTTCGAAACTTAAAAATAGAGTCTAGGACAAAGTATCTGAAATAAGCAAAAATAACATAGAAACTACAGAATTAGAAAAATTAAAAGATAAATTTGTTGGTAGAGGTGTATATAACATAAATACCATTCAAATAGTACTTGAGATAATAAAAGCAAGCAAAATCAAAAAAAGTCTAAAGAAAAGAAAACTTTTGAAGTATGTACTTGCTGACGGCTTCCTAAGAAAAAGTCGAAAACTCGAGTCCAGTTCAATCTAAAAGCGTATTGATAATTTATTTTGATGTCAATAAAGGATTTTTAATCGCAGGCAACTTAGAAAAAACAACTATGTAATAACGAAACTTTGTAAGAATCTATACAGGGTCCGGCAACGAAGCGGGGACGGAAGATTACACGCGTATTTGAAAGTAAGTCAAATATTTAGTCATCTGATATCCTTCCGTACCATCAAGCGCACGTTTTAAAAATATTTTGTTTTATACAGGCTGTTCCAGATGGAAATGCCAGACTAAAGTTATTTTTTAAATGGAACATCCTGTATGTTAATAGATAAAATGATCCACGCTTGAAAGCTGGTTACATCGATATAATGTTGTATGGGTCTAAAGTTGATAGTTTCTGTGTAAATAATTATTTTACTTAATAAATTGATACATTTCAGTAGGCTATTCTGCATAAGCAAAATCAAAAGTTCCGAAACCAATAGAATAAAATATTTTCTACTAGTATGCACTTTCGTTTCTACGTGAAATAAATTCTGCAACTGCTCGCGTTATACAGGGTGTTCACAATTTCGCAAAATCGAAGAAATTTCGTAATTTTAAAATGGAACACCCTGTATATTTTTAGCTCATTGAAAAGCCCTATTACTACGCTTTCTATTGATACCTCATTTGATGCACCTAGGATGTATTATTTGCTAATTATTTCTTATTAGAGTTGTATTAATGAAAAATGCTTGTATTTTTAGTAGCTAATTTCCGCTTTTAAACCTTCTGTAAGATCGGATATTCAACAAATTATCCATAAATGGTCTATAACAAGAAGAAACCCCATTAAGTACGAGAAACAGTTGATTTTCACTCAGCGGTGAAAGCAAACATTAAATTAATATAAAGTAATATAGCATTTTCAATAGATTCACTGCTGGTCAAGTTATCTATATAACGCGAGCAGTTGCAGAATTTATTTCACGTAGCAACGAAAGTGCATACTAGTAGAAAATATTTTATTCTATTGGTTTCGGATCTTTTGATTTTCCTTATGCAGAATAGCCTACTGAAATGTATCAATTTATCAAGTAAAATAATTATTTACACAGAAACTATCAACTTTAGACCCATACAACATTATATCGATGTAACCAGCTTTTAAGCGTGGAGTATCATTTTATCTATTAATATACAGGGTGTTCCATTTAAAAAAAATGCAACTTTAGTCTGGCATTTCCATCTGGAACAGCCTGTATAGAACAAAATATTTATAAAACGTGCGCTTGATGGTACGGAAGGATATCCGATGACTAAATATTTGACTAACTTTCAAATACGCGTGTAATCTTCCGTCCCCGCTTCGTTGCCGGACCCTGTATATGTTAAATTGTATTTAAACATAATGCAGAAATCATGTGGAATTTTCGTGGTTGATGTAAAGATGAATGGCTTCCCACTCGCCCAGAATATAAATAATTTCTGTGCACGCATTTTCCCTCAAGCTTCTTTAGAGTTTTTCGAACTTTCTCAGAGGAACAAACTGTATCGATTAAATGCGTATTTTACAAATATTTTTCAATAAGTGCAAACCTTTTCTAGACCATCAAGTGGAATTTGATTAAAAAAAGAAATCACACAATAATCATAGATCATATCAATACTTAAATATACTAGGGAAATTCAAATTTAACCTGAATTTTTTATTTTCTTTTGAACATAATTGAAGAAGATACTGCAAAGCAGTTTTATAATCATCGACAATGTGTGAAATTCTACAGTACAACGACTGATCTTCATCAGAGACTTCAAAAATAGTTTGAAGAAGAGTGCATAGAATCGTTTTTGAGTGGTGAAAATCCCTGCGAAGGTTGTGGACGCTTGTCGAACTTGCCGCATGCTAATCGCTCGGTGTCTACTGTGAATCTTGGGAACATTCAAAAAATAGACAAGCTATTCGGAGCAATAAGTGAATATCTGTGAAGGTAATTGCTCCAGATAACTTGTTCGAAAAGTTCTTGAGAGGCAAAGATTTGCCTCTAATTAGGAAGTGAAGGATGCGGTGCAAAATTGTTACATCGTCAACTGAAAGACTTTCTCTTGACGAGAATACAGAAGCCACAGGAGAGATAGAACAAGTGTATTTTATAATAATATTAATTTGTAGTTTGTATTAACCAGAAAAAAATAAAATACGGATCAAATTTAAATCGCTCACGTATTCGAAGCGCCAAGGCATGATCCAATGCTTCCACTAAATCCACAGAAAATTCTGATAGCAGTTTGATGGAGAACACATGTTCTAATTAACTATTCTTTTTCATTGAAGGGTGTAAGCATAACAGCGAATAGATACTACTAATATATAAATGGGCGATATATTGAAAATATAGCGTCCCATCCTCATAAACTAAGAGAAAGACACTTTTTTATAAGATAATACAAGATCTCTTACATCGACAACCGAAAGAGTTTCTCTTGACGAGAATACAGAAGCTACAGGAGCGATAGACCAAGTGTATTTTATAATAAAATTAATTTGTAGTTTGTATTAACCAGAAAAAAAATAAAATACGGATCAAATTTAAATCGCTCACGTATTCGAAGCGCCAAGGCATGATCCAATGCTTCCACTAAATCCACAGAAAATTCTGATAACAGTTTGATTGAGAACACATGTTCTAATTAACTATTCTTTTTCACTGAAGGGTGTAAGCATAACAGCGAATAGATACTACTAATATATAAATGGGCGATACATTGAAAATATAGCGTCCCATCCTCATAAACTAACAGAAACACATTATAAGATAATACAAGATCTCTTACTATCTTCGTCAGACCTACATGAAAACAAATCAGTATTTTTTCAATATTTGACGCCTTCATAAAACACAAATAATTTTAATGATGAAGAGATTGACAATGTTATAGAAATCCATATTAGTTCCAAATGTTCAGCTTTTCTTTTAAATTGTATTTATGTTTGGTTAGTTGTTGCCAGTAGTGTGTTCGAATTGATTAGATGAGATAATTTTTCTTTTTCTAGACATCATTTTGAAACTAGATTTACGTATATGCTACGCAAAATATTAAAAAGCAAATGGCCCAATTTATAAAGAAAAGGTCTAGTCTTTACGAAAATTTTCTAAAATTAGATAAAATAGTTATTTTCCGACGACCACAATATAAAAAGAACATATTCGCATGATTTACTAGCACTGAAAATTGCAATTTGCATTGTATCCCCAAAACTGTGTAACTGTGAAAAGTTATCTTGTAACTAAAACTGTGCTGAAAAGTTCAAGAGGGCCAATTAGAATCGTCGCAGAACCGTGTGCAAGTAACAGACGTGCCAACCTACTAATCATAAAATAACAAATAGGAAACTGTCAAATGAATGACTCTCAAATGTCAAATTGTTGTTATGAAATACATCATATATCATTATTTTGTGAATCATTCTTTTATTTTCATTGAAATTAATTCTTGTCACTAAGCGGTCGTCGGAAAAGTATAGTGTACGAGGGAAGATCAGTAAGTACCCGTGTTTGAAGACAGGTGGCGCTGCTGAGGGAAGTTGGCATTACCGTCGTGTACTACCATCTGTCAGACAACACCATAATAAATTTCAGATTGATTCATAGGTTAGTTTTTATTTGGCAGCCAGTTGTGTCACACGTGTTTCGTGTTTCTCGATAAAATGGAAAAAGAGCAATATCGATCCGTAATTTGCTTTTTATTTTTGGATGGAAAAACATGCGAAGAAATAAAAGCGAAGTTGGATGCTGTCAATGGGGACCCTTCACCATCTATGACAACCGTAAGATATTGGTTCAACGAATTTAAACGTGGTCGGACATCTGTTTTTGATGAGGAGCGCCCAGGCCGCCCGGCAGACGTGGTTACCGAGGAAATCGTTGAAAAGGTCCACGTCATGATTCTCGCTGATCGCCGAACGAAAGTGCGCGAAGTAGCAGAGGCCGTAGGCGTGTCGTACGGAACGGCAATTAATATTTTACATGATAAGTTATCGGTGAGAAAGGTGTCGGCCAGATGGGTGCCGCGATTGCTTACGGTGGACAACAAGCGGATACGGTTGTCAATGTCGAAGCAGTGTTTGGACCTCTTTAAGAGAAATTCGCAGGAGTTTTTGCGTCGAGTCGTCACCGTTGATGAAACCTGGATCCATTATTATACGCCAGAGTCCAAGCGACAGTCAAAACAATGGATTTTTCGGGGTGAATCTGCTCCGAAGAAGGCAAAGACGGTCCCATCGGCCGGAAAGGTCATGGCCACGATTTTTTGGGATTCCAACGGAATAATCCTCATGGACTTTTTGCAGAAAGGAAGAACGGTCACGGGGCAGTACTACAGTGAATTATTGGACCGATTCGATATAAAATTGAAGGAGACACGGCCCCATTTGGCTAAGAAAAAAGTGCTGTTTCACCACGATACTGCACCAGCACATTCATCCAGAATTGTCGCGGCAAAGTTGCATGAACTGCACTACGAATTGCTGCCGCACCCACCGTACTCGCCTGACTTGGCTCCCTGCGACTTCCTTCTGTTCCCCAACATGAAAACGTGGCTCGGGGGAAAAAGATTGAGCTCAAACGAGGAGGTTATCGTCGAGACAGAAGCGTATTTTGCAGAGTTTGACAAATCGCATTTTTTTGAAGGGGTTAAAGCAATGGCAGAAATGTTGGGAAAAGTGTATTGTACTAAAAGGTGATTACGTTGAAAAATAAAAAAAAAATTAGTGAAAAACTTGCGTCTTCTTTCCTAACACGGGTATTTATTGATCCACCCTCGTACAACACGTGCTGAAAATATTTCACACTCGCATAATTAAACCACTCGCCTACGGCTCGTGGCTCAAACTTCATGCTCGTGTGAAATATTCTATTTTCAGCACTAGTTGTACAATATACTATTACGATACAAGTGTTAAAATTGCGATTTTATTTCACGAGTAAAAGTTTAAAATAAAATAAAAAAATAGCATTTTTAACATGTGTATCGTACAATATTTTTTCTACAAACACATTTTTTATTATAAAATATAATGAAAATCCACTGACAAAATTTGACAGCTCATGAATACGTTTTGACACAACTGGACGCAACCGTAAAAATAACGTCAAATTAATTTGTCACAATTCATTCAAAAGATGAGTTCGTGTTTAAGTTCGTGTAAAGAAAATGAAGTAATAGCGAGAATAATAATTCTGAAAGTACTGCAACACAGGTAATAAATATCTCGAATTACACAAACTGTACATTTAATATTAATTACCCAAGAAATATGTAAGTTTCAATCATTTTAATATATGTTGTCATTTTTGACAAACTGTCATGTCAATTTACTTTCAACACTAGTGTTAAAAGTACTACTTTTAACACGCTACGCTATAATATCGCATTATTAATTAAAGTTAGCCGTGTCAAAATGTTAACTTTCAACGGTGTTTGTAGAAAAAGTAAATTTTATATCATTTATAATTTTATTATATTATATATTTATTTATTAAAATCAATTCAAATTAAATCTCGTTCATATCGTTTGCAATTACAAAGTACGTATAATATGTGTCATTGATAGAAATAAGGTTTTGCTTTCGTTAACTTTATACAGTTGACTTTCTTTGATGTAATTTATATTATTTTCATTGTTTTATGACTTTTAAAAATTGACGAAATTGTTGGAGTTTAGTGTTACATGTCGCCATTTTCGTAATACAATTTACCTATCATGAATTTAAATTGCAAACACGGCAAATTCTCTTAATTTGACTAGCAATGTTTGCTTTTAATTTAACTGCTCGATAACGTCCGCGTTCTAGTAAATGGTTTCAAATTACATTAACAGATGGCGCCGCAATAAAATTAACAAGTAAGCTGAAGATTCTTTTTAATTACCGAATTTAAAATGCCAGTGTATCTACCGTCGAGTACGATACATTTACAAGTGCGGAAGGATAAGACAATTAATTGTGGAAAGATCGTCGTTTATTCCGGTAGGGGTTATAAAGAAAGGAGACGACGAAAGAAAGAGAGAGATAACGAACACGAGCTTGGAGGGATAATACTTTTACCAAGTAAAATATTCGATCGGGGAAAATGTTCATTAACCTATTTCTGGAGAAAATTGTATCTTAATGGTGATTAGTTTCTCCTTTAAAATCAGTATTGGAAAGATGGAAATTAGAAATTTTAAATAAATGATAACCACCTTAATGGATTCTGTACTATTTGCTTAATTTCCATTTTAAAAATTAGATGTAATTAGAAATTGGTCTAAATATATTATAAAAATTCTGCTAATTTTTTATAGGACGGGCATTAAATTTACATGTAACTTAATTTATCATATGTAAAAAATAAACTTCTTTTCTACATTTTATATAAGATCTGTATTTTATTTAAAATGCATAATTGACTTTAAATAGGTTTACTCTTATAACTAATTCTCATTATTATTTATGATATATAGGATCTTTGCGTTCAAATCACTGATAGAAACTTATATAAAGTTACTATAAACTTATAATCGTTCATTCCAGGGTTATACAGTCTCCATGTTGTCTGCCTGTAAATAAATCGCTCGTTGTTATAAGACTGCGAAATTTACAAAAATGGCTTACATTTAATTGAATAAATTACATTTGTTGAACATAACCCGTAAATGACAAATACAGTTAACGACACAGTATAGACGACATTAATCGTTAATGTCGTCATTAATAATGACGTGAACGCAATCTTATCGTGAAAATCGTATGACAAAGGTTTTTATTACTTTTAAGTATGTATAATAAATCAAGTATTTAAAACATTATTGTATAATTAATAATGTAAACATTTAATATCTAATTTCACATTTTTAAATGTATGTTATAAAATTGAAAATAGGTTTTAGAAAAGTAAACTAAAACTAATTCAAATTTAATCAGTTATTAAGATTGATATTTAAAAAATCATTGCAAATTTAAAATAGACTTTTTAAATTTACATTTATTCAAACTTTACAAATTATATATTCCCAATTTCACTGAATTTCAAAAGGCATAGAAGAAACATAAATTTACAAAAAAATTAATGTGCTTTTTTAAATATAAAAAAACCCACATTTTGATAAACGTTTAAAAGTTAAGAATCATTAATAGGTATATTCATATTAAAATATACGAATCTCAGTAATAAAGAAGATATAACTGAAGAAGAAGTAACTAAGAATTATATAAATATTCAATGATATATTCACATAATTGGATTATAATTATAAATATCAAAAATTTAATCTCGCCGCTATATTGGAAATTTATACAATTATTAACTAAATTATTTAACTTAATTAAAAGAAGATATTGACTGGTATAATAATTCCAAAAAGATCCTTAAATATAGAATCGATTATTGTATATCTAAATATATTTCAAGAAAATCTGTAGGAGTTCTACATTGCTATGAACTGTAGTTTTATATTTACTGTACCACCGTTCACGACAAATCAAGCCAACTAGGATATTCAGTCGGTTTATTTCCAAAAATGGGACTGCTTTCCTCTCAGGGTTCCAATCGGAAACGTGGTTGACTCTTCTACAAAATTTTTAAGGCGCCAGTAAAAGAGTATTGACAAATGTAATAATTATATCTTTAAGTTACTTATAAAACTCGTAATGAAAGGTCAATTCAATAATGATCACAATAAAATTTACATGAAAAATTTAATACAAAATCCAAAAAAAAGAAAAAAAAATCTTTATAGAGTATAAAGATTAATATTGCATCATTAAACAATATTATGAAAGGTAAAAATAACGCACGGAAATGACCGCAGCGTGCATTCAAAAACCCTTAATGAATACCGAACAAATTAAAAATAAACTAAATCACAAAGAATATTTTTAATTTCACCCCAGAGGACAATATAAATAAACAAACTTGACAGCTCGAACAAAACTCTAAAAACATACATGTCCAAGAAAAAATGCCCTTGAAATCCCAACGTATAAAATTTTACATTTACTGTTTTTTACTTAGAAATGTTAAAAATCCTCTTTGTTATCTAAATCAATTAACTAAGACTAAATCTCAATACAACAATATTAAATACAAGTGAAATACAATATTCAACTCTTTTAAATATAATAAGATATCTTTTTTAAAAAATATATATATTTTTACATACATAAAAAACAATATGAGACACATTAACAACGAGAATAGTTATAAAATATAATAAATCAAAATTACGAGACTAACAAACTCGTAAAATATATACGGGAAATTGAAATACAATCACATCAACTAATTAAACTCGAAAACAGCCCGAATTTACAATAGATAATTATCTATATTAAATAAAAAGAACGTACCTCTCGTCTTAAGGTTAACTTGTGTCTAAAGATATCAAAATCGTCCACATCTATCATAGTGGTGTGCACCACAAAGCGCATGACAAGAAAATATACATAGGAATCCAAAATAAAATTACATAGATAAATAACTAAATTTTAATATTTATTTATAGGAGAAAACTCCATAACATTTCCCCAAGACTATCTGATGGAAAAGCCTGTACATGTCAAAATCTTTTACATCATATAGTCTTCCGCACTCGATGAACCATAAACAGTTTCGCACACTGTCATTGCCGATACTCGCACTCAATCGATGCACAATTTCATACTGGATCATCCTCCTCGACGTGCACCTGTGGAGCGAACGGTTGCAGAGCACTAATATGGTATCACCCCTTCTTACGACGACCGTCCATTGTGTATAACTCATGCGTAACATCATTAAAACGTCTGGTAATTCGATATGGTCCGACATAAGGAAGGTCGAGCTTTTGACATTTTCCTTGGTCACGTCTACCAAGACGATAACTTTTCACAATAACAACATCACCAACTTCAAACCTGGTCCTGCTGGTAATTTTGTCATTTTGTTTATTGACATATTTTCTTCCTTGCTCTGCCAGTCTTCTTCCCACTTGGACTGAAATTTGTTGCATGTCTTCTACCCTTTCCATTTGTTGATTCCAGGGTCTGGCAGGCCTTATTCCATACATCACAGTCGAAGTACACTCCAGAGTAACAGTATTCGGATAATGGTTGATATTATCCTCAACCTCCTGGACATGTGTGACCCATCCTACATGATTATTGTGAGTTTTGATTCTCAGGAACTTGATAATCTCCTGGATGTATCTCTCACATGGATTTCCACATGGATGGCGTATGGAAGAGAAAGAAATATTAATATCACGATCTTTTAAAGCATTTATGAACCCAGCATTATTAAAATATGTTGCATTATCTGCCAGAGTTCTATTCATTTTCCCTTGATGGGTTATTCAAAAATCAATACATTGTAATGTGGTTTCAGTATTATATTGCGAAGTAGGAAATAGTTTCACATATTTCGAGAATATATCCACCATAACTAAAATGTTTCTATATTCAAATTCCCCAGGAATAAGATATCCTAAATAATTAATAGCGACTAATTCTAACTTCGCTTGTGCCACTATACTATTTATTTCAAATTGACATGTGCGATTTTTATGTTTACCTAACCTACATGTAATACAATTCCTTACCATTTCTTTTGCAATAGTTCTATCTTTCTTGGAGTAAAGTGCCTCTCGAAAAGTAAGCCATACTTTGTATCCACCAATATGACCCAAAGTCTCATGTATTTGCAACATTGCCCGTCGAGTATATTCATCATTAACAACTACATAATTTTGATTTCTAATAACTTTCATAGTTAAACCATCATGCATAATAAAACTTTTATAATTATCTTGATTTCTCAATTGCTCTCTTAAATTATTAAAACTTTCATCCTGTTGGACCTGAAGGATCACCTCATACTCAAAAGCCCCTTCAGCATATTCTCTATTATATTCATTTAATTCAACATAATTACATTTACTTTTATTGTTATACAATCTAGATAACGCATCGGCAGTAACATTTAGTACTCCCTTTATATGCCTAATTTCAAAATTATACTCTGACAATATCAAAGACCAACGATATACTCTATTATTCTTAAACCTTGTACTCAAAAGTGATGTCAACGCAGCATGATCTGTTTCTACTATGAAGTTCTTGCCCAATAAATAAAATCTAAGCTTTTGAACCGCGTGTACTACAGCTAACATTTCTTTTTCACTAATAGTATATTTAATTTCATAGCTTTTTAAGATTCGAGATATGAAACATATCGGCTGTTCTATACCTTCATTATTAATTTGAATTAAAACTCCACTAATAGCGACATCACTTGCATCTACTCTTAATGTAAACTGTTTATTAAAATCTGGTAAAATTAAAACTAACTGGTTATATAAATCTTTGTTTAAATCCTCAAAACTTTCATTCTCTCATCATTCCATTTAAACTTCTAACTCTTTTTAAGCATTTCATACAACGGTGTACTTGTTCGTGCCAGGTATGGTATAAAAACGTTAATAATAATTAATTATGCCTAAGAACCCTCTTAACATTCTTACATTTTTAGGTTGTGGAAACTGTTTAATTAGCTCCAGCCTACTTTGATCCACACAGACATATCTAAGACTTATATTATACCCTAGAAACTTTATTTCATTTTTAAAAAATTCACACTTCTTTATATTTAGTTTTAATCCCTCACTTACCAACACTTCCATGATATTTCTTACATGTTCCATGTGTTCCTGATAATTCTTACTATAAATTAAAATATCATCTATATAATGTACAACATGATCTTCATAAGGTTCTAATATTTGTTGCATAGCCCTTATTAACGCCGCTGCAGAACTTCTTAATCCATATGGTACAGTCCTAAATTGATATACTCTTCCATTAACCATAAAGCCACAATATTTCCTGGATTCTTTTTCCAATGGCACCAACCAAAAAGCACTCTTCAAATTCAATTTACTACATACTTTTGCATTGCCACATTTCGACAATAATACTTCTATTGTTATCGGAGTTTCAAATTGTGCTTTTGTCCGCTCATTAAGTCTGCGCGGATCCAAACATAATCTAATGTCTCCTGACTTCTTCTTAACCACAACTAACGGATTTACATACCTCGTTTTACCACGTTCAATTATTCCATCTTGTAACATCTTCTTTACTTCCTCTTCTACCTGTTGTTGAATATTCTTCGGAATTGGATAGTTTTTTTATTTTAAAAGGTTTTGTCCCATCAACTTCTAACGAATGTCGATAATTTCTGGCAATACCGGGAAACTTATTTACTAATTCTATATTATTCTTTATTATTATTTTAACTTCTTTTTCATATTCTTCATTACAATCTATTTTCAATAAATCAATATCTTCGGGAAATTCCACTTCTCCCTCTTTTTCTTTCTCCATTTCTTCTAACACCATTAATTCCTTTTCTTCCAATACTCCTACGTCTTCATTTTCTTCCATATTATTTATTTCATCGATACAGTTTAATTTCTGCATATTATCTATAACTTTCTCATCATCTTCAGCCTCCTGGATCCATTGCACATTATTATTATTAATTACTATTTTCTTCTTATTAATATCTATTATAGTATTAATTTTATCTAACAAATCTATTCCCAGTATTCCATCTCTACCTAAACCTTTTACTACTATAAATTCTCCTATAAATTTATTATTTTCTATATTAAATTCGACAACATAAATCTTATTAACTGCAGCTATAATCTTTTTCGTAGCTGATACTATAGTAATTTTACTTGTGGGTACATATTTCCCTTCCTTATTCTTAACTAACCAATCAACAACCTTTTCATCCAAAAATGACGTTTCACTACCAGAATCAATTAAACAATAACATTCCCTTTTTCCTATATTAATTTTAATGTGTGGCAAACTCGTATTTATTGCGCAATCTAACTTATCATATAACAATGCAAAGCTTTCTTTCTTTTTGGTTGGCCCTATTAAAAATCCTTACTACTCGCAAGTTCTGATTTATTTTTTTCATCTACTTTGACTTCTAAATTAAAATTAGGCCTTGTATCTTTATACCCTGTACCTATGTATTTCTTTGGATCTATACTATTTTATTTTATATCATATCTATTTGAATTATTTCTTATTCTATTTGGGGAAGCCATTCTACTTCTATTACTTTGAGTATTATTATTTACCATAGGTCTTTCTGAACTCGGAGGGGTATTATTTAAACTAACTCTTGAATATTCATTTCTTTTAATATTTCTATCTAAATAATTATTATTATATCTATTACCACGCTCCGCATCATCTAACCTCTTTAATAATTCGATAAACTGTTGCATATCATTGATATTGTGTATTGCTACTGCCTGACCGACTTGAGAATCGAAGTGTCTACTTAATTGTGAAACAATATCTACTTCACTTATTCTAGGGGTTAAATATTTTAATACCGAGTACCTTTTCATAACATAAGTTTCTCTCGTTTCATTATTTCCGACATTATATCTACCAAATAATAATTCTTGTCTTACCCTAGTCTGCTTATTTCGTCCCCAGAATTGATTTGTGTACCTTGCTTCAAATTCGTCCATAGTTGTTACCTCGTCTGACACCATCTCCCACCATACCATAGCGTCATCCTTCAGACAGTTTCCGATCTTTTGCAACTTTTTCTCATCCCCTGGCACATCTTCCAAACTGGCTTTGATTTTCTTCAAGAACCACATGGGATTTGTGTTTGACATCCCATAAAATTTAGGTAGAACTTCACTTTGTACAGGAACAGGAATATATGTGGGTACATTTACTTCATTTTTTTCTTTTCTTACTTCTTCTATTTCCTTTGTTAATTGTTTTTCCATATATTTCATTTGTAGTTCTGCAAACTCTCATTTTTCCACTTCTTCTGACAGTTTACTACTTAAAACCATAATATTTTCTTCCATATTTTGTTCATTTGATAATTGCAACGAGTCCATGCCCCTTCTTATACCTTCTTCTTGACTTGTATTACTTAATGCCATTATTTTACCCATCATTACATCCATTTTCTCTTCCATTTTTCTCTGTCTTACTTGCATTTCTATTAATATGTCCAACATAATCTTATCCCTGTTTACTCCTTCGTGCCCCTCTTCATGTATGGTAATTGTTTTTAATTGACCTAATACTGCCCGTGCTTCCTCCAATCAAGACATGAATTACGATAAGCACAAATATTTACGGTCAGAGTATTATTATCAGCGTTGAAAAGAGGGTAGTCCAAGAATTATAATATTCCTTTTTAGTAATTCAAGAGTCAGTGCGTCGAAAAAGATCTCAGTTATCGCACGATAAACTAGGAGGAATATAAATATTTATAATGTAAAGCACTGGATTGGAATGGGTAGTCTTAGCTATATTAATATCGATTAAAGGCATCAATAGCGAGGCAGTATACTCGCCAACAGAAGTTGCATTAATAGAGTTGGAAAAATGGGACAAAATACCACCCATAGACAGTCCAACCTCCGCAAACTTTCTTCATTAGTTCTTATCACAGAAAAAGACGAATTGAAAATTTCAGAATCATCAATCTCAGAAGACAACCAAGTCTCAATAAAAACAATTGCATCGGCACCCATATCATTGCTAATCGCTCTGACTGCATTTAATTTTGTACTCAGACCGCGAACGTTTTGATAAAGAAGTGTAAAGGTAAAGTTACTTGTGTTGGCCGCAGTTAGTTTCCTGAAACGACCGGAGCGTTGACAATAGTGTGGACGTCACGAACATACCTAATACTGAGTTTGCATTTTGCTTGCAGCTCAGCGATCAAGTAGTTGTTTAACTGGCTCCAATAATTGAATCTGCATGGGTATTTTGACAGCAATACGCCACTGAATCTTGGCACCGATTTGATTTTCTTACTATAGCGTAGAACTTCATTCATCGGATTGCTATCCGGAAGTGTAATCCTAATCGGCCTTTTACGTTACTCTTTCAAGCCCATTGGAACAACGAAATCCGCATCCACGTCTAAATGACTCAGAATCTCCTTTACATCAGCAGTATCCGACGCATCTGCTTCATCTTCTCTCCATCAGCACGTTCAGAAATATTAAAGAAAATCAAATTTTTTTTTCTCTTCTCACGGTCCACAGCCTCCTGAACCACCCTTTCAGTGTCAAAGATGACCAGCTTTCCAGCACTAGAAGTGTCAAAATAGGCGGATTCAATCTTCTCTTTTAATAACTGAATTTCAACCTGCAGCGATATAACACAGGAAGTAAGCTCATGAATACTTGATAGTTATAGCGCTTTAAAATCAGTACAGCAATGATAATCATTATTATTTTTATTGCTCCGATAATTGTATTCGGCAATATCGTACCAATAACAGTCATCAATATTACTGCTCCGATGATTTTGGTTACATTAACAGGCAAAAGGTCGGGGTTTACGATAGAGCCTGGAGCTCGGTGCAATAATAATTATTATTGTTATTGTTTCGAAGATGGCGGTCACAGCATCGGGCGAAACATCAATGTCTACAAGACTAACACGACAGATCCCGCTAGAAAACATTTCTACCACTTCAGATGACGGCCGTGAAAGCCTAACTAACCACGTGACTCTTTCATATTGTTTTGGTAATGAATAGTAATTTGTGTTTTCTATTTAAGTATTATAATACATTATAAACAATAATAAGTTAAGATTAGTAGAATAATATACTAATATATAGTAAAATTGTGGCTTAGTTTGTATTCCATGTATGACAATTCTGTCTATTTACTTGAAGTCTGGAAAATATTTACTCAAAGAATTTTGCAGACTGCATAAAGTTTTACCATTTTGAAGTGACGACCGATTTGAAAAGTCAACTTCTCGATTTTCGAGGGCTACTTCTGATGCCTGCAGCGTTCGTGTATTCGACGGAATGTGAAAATCGAAAAAAGGCTTCTCTAGTCACATGATCAAAGACCTACTTTTCCTGTTCACGTAGCGTGTCGTCTCATACAGCTTTCCTTGGAGCTTCGTTTCAAAGAGCTCCTGCGATGCGTTATATTTCTAAGGCGATGCATAAGAATTGACCACCTGTTATCCCTTGCATGTAAATGTAACGATGTCGAAATGGATAGCGGACTTTACGTGAGAGATGCACAATGGGAACACGATGAAATTTTCTAAATGTTGAACACCAAGTACCTGTGCTAAATTAGTGTTCTTCCAAAATCAATCGACCATAAAGTAAACGGGAGATACAAGCAATCATATGTATTTATAATAAGAGCGTTAATAGTATATTAAAAAACAAGTTTCATAAGCCACCATTTTGCCGCACGAGATCAGTTTAGAAAACGAGCCGCGATAGCGGCTAGTTTTCTAAAGAGCGAGTGTGGCAAAAGGCCTTATGAAACGAGTTTTTTATACTATTTTTTCTATTTTGCATTTTTTACATTAATAAATTGGAATTATTTAATTTGGAAGTTCAGAGTTTAATTTTTATATAAAGCATGCAGTTGGTCACATTGATACTTGACATTGTCAAATTTTAATCTTGCTATCCGCGAAGTATATTATATTACATATTATTTATTAATTTTCGTTAACATTACTTGATATTTTATTTAAAAATATAAAAGTGAGTGACTTAGAAACTAATATATCTTGTTGTCAATTGTATACAATTTGTGTAGAGTATGAACATATATCATATCTGTAAAATGTACTTAAATTCTTAAAATCAAATGACAGCAATGATATTTATTTCTGTATTCGAACAACGCCAACATTGAAAAATGAAAAAAAGCGTATCGAAATGAAGCTCATTTCGATACTGTTTTGGGTTTAATAATGAGTTCATTTCGAACGCAAAATAGAAAATAGTATATTAAAATAGTATATTAAAAAACGAGTTTCATAAGGCACCATTTTGCCGCACGAGATCAGTTTAGAAAACGAGCCGCTTGCGGCGAGTTTTCTAAAGAGGGAGTGCGGCAAAAGGCCTTATGAAACGAGTTTTTTATACTATTTTTTCTATTTTGCGTTTTTTACATTAATAAATTGCTTAAATTGGAATTACTTAATTTGAAAGTTCAGAGTTTAATTTTTATATAAAGCATGCAGTTGGTCACATTGATACTTGACATTTTCAAATTTAAATCTTGCTATCCGCGAAGTATATTATATTACATATTATTTACTAATTTTCGTTAACATTACTTGATACTTCATTTAAAAATATAAACATGAGGGACATAGAAACATATATATGTTGTTGTCAATTTTATACAAAATACGTTGTTTGTGTAAAATACGGACATATATCATATATGTCAAATGTACATAAATTCTTAAAATCAAATGACAGCAATGCTATTTATTTATGTATTCGAATAACGCCAACATTGAAAAATGAAAAAAAGCGTATCGAAATGGAGCTCATTTCGATACTGTTTTGGGTTTCATAATGAGTTCATTTCGAACGCAAAATAGAAAAAACAAGTTTCATAAGGCACCATTTTGCCGCACGAGATCAGTTTAGAAAACGAGCCGCTTGCGGCGAGTTTTCTAAAGAGCGAGTGCGGCAAAAGGCCTTATGAAACGAGTTTTTTATACTATTTTTTCTATTTTGCGTTTTTTACATTAATAAATTGCTTAAATTGGAATTATTTAATTTGAAAGTTCAGAGTTTAATTTTTATATAAAGCATGCAGTTGGTCACATTGATACTTGACATTTTCAAATTTAAATCTTGCTATCCGCGAAGTATATTATATTACATATTATTTACTAATTTTCGTTAACATTACTTGATACTTCATTTAAAAATATAAACAAGAGTGACATAGAAACATATATATGTTGTTGTCAATTGTATACAACATACGTTGTTTGTGTAAAATACGGACATATATCATATCTGTCAAATGTACATAAATTCTTAAAATCAAATGACAGCAATGATAATTATTTCTGTATTCGAACAACGCCAACATTGAAAAATGAAAAAAAGCGTATCGAAATGAAGCTCATTTCGATACTGTTTTGGGTTTCATAATGAGTTCATTTCGAACGCAAAATAGAAAAAATATATTTTGTGGTGGGAATAAATATTTCATATTTTACTATTGGTAAGCAAATAGTGAATTTTCATCACGTTGTTGCTCATCTCGAAACAGTCTTAACAAATTGTGTATAAGTGTTAATAGATCTAAGGAAAATAGGAAAAGAATAGCGAGAATAACATATCGAGTGGGTAATATAGGAATATATATACCGGGTACGGCAATAGTGTGTCGGCGGAGCTTGGCATGAAAACTAATAAAGTTGTAACAATGAAATTTTACGTACACATGTAGTATGCTACAGTGCATTTTCTAATTTTATTTATATATTTACAGGGTGTTCCAAATTTCCGCAACCACTTTCAATTTTTTTTTTTTAAATAGATTGCTATACTTTCTTGTTATTATGATGATAGCCACCCAAATTATCTTTGCAATGATATATGACAATGTGCACTTACAACTGTTAGTTTTGGTTTTATTGCAAATTTTGTTAAAATCTTGACAGTTGCAGCGCCTAACATTTTAAGTCAGCCTGAAAATTGGTGCAGTGCCTCACGTAACTTTTTTGTTACCAATTTATGGACTAACACGTTATATGTTTTGAGGGTGAACAACGTGACAACATATACAGAGTGCTAAATATGTCGTGCCATATTTATCGAAGTTTAAAGGCTATTTTCTTTTTTTTTTTAAATTGAACCTATAGTTTTTTTATTAGTCAGCAAATTCCTTGTAAAATTGCCGTTGAAATGGTACCAATAACACATTACTTATTTCTAGTATTTTCGAAGTTATAACCCTTTAATGGGATATACCTATGTTTATAATATTCAATATGCGGTGCTGCATCTAATAGTTGGGTGGTTGGCCATGAAATGATATTAAGCAAAAATTGCTATGTAACCAACCGTCAAATATCCACTTAAAATTTCCATATAAAGTGTTTTTCAATAGTTTCTCTTTACTGTAATCGCGTTTAATTGTTATAATTTAAGTTCGGCTAGTTAATTATCAATTTCCGTTTGTTCGTTATTAGTTGTTATCTTGTTGTCAGTTATATCGTTTTGTTGTCATTATTTTTTATTTCCATGCCGTAATAGTTTATAGTTGTGTTTCTTTAGAATGAATTTTTCGAAGGAGGAGCTAATAGACATGGTATTTGTTCTTGGCGCTAGCAATAGAAATCCACTTTTAGCATCAAGAACATATGCTATGGAGTATCCTCACCGAAGAGCACCAGATATTAAGACGTTTGAAAATTTGTTGACAAGGTTCCTTCGGACGGGTTCAGTGAATTATGTCAAACATGAAAGAACTAAGTCTATGGTTACAGAAGATAATGAAGTGACAGTCGTCCAGTCCGTTGTGGAAAATCCGCGCGTATCTACAAGGATAATTTCGAAAGAACACGGGATAGAAGTCACTGCTGCAAGAAGGATTTTAAAAAAAACATAAATTTCACCCTTACAAAATTCAAAATCATCAAGGCTTATTACAAACGGATTTTGAAAGGAGACTTGTTTACTGTGAATGGCTACTTTTCCAATTACGACAAGATCTAACTTTTTTAGATCATGTGCTTTTCACAGATGAAGCAACATTTGCTAATTGTGGAATAACAAACAGAAAAAATTCTCATTATTATGACACTAGAAACCCTCATTTTGTGCAATCCATTTTATACCAACAAAAATGGAGTGTTAACACCTGGGGAGGCATCATAGGAAACACTATTGTAGGTCCATTCTTTTTTAATAATACTTTAAATTGTGAAATCTACACAAATTTCCTACAAAATAATTTACCATTGCTGTTAGAAGACCTACCAGATAACGTCATAACGAGATTGTGGTACCAACATGATGGTGCACCTGCACATTACGGTGCTGCTGCAAGAACATATTTAGATAGTGTATTCACCAATAGGTGGATTGGTAGAGGAAGCTTTATAAGCTGGCCACCGCGGTCACCAGATCTAACCCCTTGTGATTTTTTTCTGTGGCCTACTGTAAAAAATATAGTTTACGAAACACCTCCTACAACGGCGGAGGACATGCACATATTAATCCCACGTTAGAAATTTCTCTAACAACCTATTATCATTCTAATAATAACCTCTCACGTGATCTCAATTGCCAATTTTAAACAAGGTGCAACCAAAAGACATATTTATAATGACGTTTACAAAAAAATGTACAAAGACATTATAATCATAATTAGTTTTAAAAATCTTGATTTCTCGCGATATTAAGTTATGATAAATTAATATATAACAGAATTAAATAAATAAACAAATAAAAATATACAAATTAGTTCGGCAACGTGATTTAAAAAACTAATTTTGATCTTACATCATTATTACATACTTTTGAAGTTAACTAGTGATATTTTTCAAACCATTATATTTCAGATATAACAATCTTGGGACAAATATTTTATTAAATGAAGAATTTATTAAGGATGTATGCAGTACCATATCAATATATATATATATATATATATATATATATATATATATATATATATGTATATATATATATATATACACACACAGATAATTATTTCTTGACCTTTGTATATTATAGTAGATTTAGTTAGTGGACGATTTAAAGTCTGTTTTACTTGAATACGTATATATTTAAAATAATCTTACATGTTTCGGCAATTATTGCCTTTTTCAAAGAATTTTAAATTATTTTTATTTATAATTTAGAATTCTTTGAAAAAGGCAGAATTGCCGAAACATGTAAGATTATTTTAAATATATACATAGTAATTTAAAACGAACCTTACTTGACCTTTGTATGTTAAGTAGATTAAATTAGTCGGCGATTTAAAGTCTGGTTTACTTTGATATGTATATATTTAAAGCAATCTTACATGTTTCGACACATAGTTTCCTTTTCAAAGAAACTAAAAATATATATGACAGTATATCACTGTCAAACTTATATATATGTAGTTGTCATGGATAAAATTAAAATATTTAAAGATACATACAAGTTTAATCATAATAATTCATGGTTCAGAACACTAGACAGAAAAACATGCTTTAAATATATACATATCAAAGTAAACTAGACCTTAAATCGCCGACTAATTTAATCTACTTATATATATATATATATATATATATATATATATGTATATATAGATAATAATTTCTTGACCTTTGTATGTTAATGTAGATTAAATTAGTCCGCGATTTAACGTCTGTTTAACTTTGATATGTATTTGTTTATATATATATATATATATATATATATATATATATATATATATATATATAAGGTAAACTTAATAAGTCGGCGATTAAAGGTCTGGTTCATTACTTCAAAGTATATTTATTTAAAACAACCCTACATGTTTCGGCAATGATGCCTTTGTCAAGGGAATACAAAATATAAATCATTTATATTTTGTATTCCCTTGACAAAGGCATCATTGCCGAAACATGTAGGGTTGTTTTAAATATATATACTTTGAAGTAATGACCCAGACCTTTAATCGCCTACTTATTAAGTTTACCTTATCATACCAAGGTCACAAAGATATTATATATATATATATATATATATATATATATATATATATATATATATATATAATAACTTCGTGACCTTGGTATGATATGGTAAACCTAATCAGTAGGCGATTAAAGGTCTGTATATTACTTCAAAATATATGTATTCAAAAGACTCTACATGTTTCGGCTGTGTACGCCTTTATCAAGAGAATACAAAATATGAATGACAGGATATAAAAAATTTTTTATATCCTGTCATTCATATTTTGTATTCTCTTGATAAAGGCGTACACAGCCGAAACATGTAGAGTTTTTTGAATACATATATTTTGAAGTAATATACAGACCTTTAATCGCCTACTGATTAGGTTTACTATATAACGTGTCTTCCAACAGGGACTTCCGAACTTTGACAGTTGATAACGGTCATCTTGTTGAAGCTATATCTGCCAAATTAGTTGTCATTTATTCAGTCTGTTTTGCCAAATCTCCATGGACGGATATAGCATTCAACAACACGTGCAAATAAAAAAATTCTTGTATCAAAATAGGTGTTCTGTTCGGGCAACATACCGCGTGCTTCGCCCATTTTACGGTCGCCATAATCGTCCTACCGAGAGGACTATTCGCAATGTGGTGGATAAATTTGAGTCCACTGGTTCAGTAAACGATCAACCAACACACGTACGTCGACGAAACGCAATATCTGCCGACAAAATCGCCGCTGTCCGTGAGAGTGTGCAGGAGAATCCGAGGCAGTCGATTTCGCGTCGATCACAAGAACTCGGCCTTTCGCAGACCACAACTTGGCGAATTTTGCGTCGTGACTTGGGCCTGCACCCGTACAAAATTCAACTGACTCAGGAACTAAAGGTAAACGACCATAGACAATGACGTGTGTTCGCTGAATGGGCTCTGGAGCAGTTGGCAACTGACCCTAATTTTCATCGAAAAATCATCTTCAGCGATGAGGCCCATTTCTGGATGAATGGGTACGTGAACAAACAAATTTGTAGAATTTGGGACGATACCAATCCACATGAGATCCAAGAGAGATCCAATGCATCTCGAAAAAGTCACTGTTTGGTGTGGATTTTGGGCTGGCGGCGTCATCGGTCCATATTTCTTTGAGAACGACGTTGGCCAGGCCATCACTGTCAACAACGAGCGCTATAGTTCGATGATTACCAACTTCTTTTGACCTGAATTGGATGATCTGGACACCAACGACATGTGGTTTCAACAGGACGGCGCTACATGCCACACAGCTCATGCCACATTGGATATTCTGCACGAGCGATTTGAGGCCATTGTCATCTCAGGTGGAGGTGATGTGAACTGGCCACCGAGATCGTGCGATTTGACCCCGTTAGACTTTTTCTTGTGGGGTTTTCTTAAGTCGCAGGTGTATGCGAATAAGCCACAAACCACAGCGGTCCTCAAAGCCAACATAACCTATGCCATCGGTCAAATTCAGCCTGATTTATGCGCCAGAGTCATGGAAAATTGGACATTTCGGATGCGCTCCACCCAGAGAAGCCGTGGCGGACATTTGAACGATGTTATATTCCACACATAATGGCATCAATAGGTCTTTCAAACGAATAAAAAATTTCGATGATATCTCACACACACTTTGTTTTATTTAAATTTAAAGATAGGAAGCGCTTAATGAAAGACCCGTTATTTATATATATATATATATATATATGGTAAACTTAATCAGTCGGCGATTAAAGGTCTGGTTTATTACTTCAAAGTATATATATTCAAAAAACCCTACATGTTTCGGCAATTATGCCTTTATCAAGGATATAAAATATAGATGACAGAATATAAATGTCAAATAATTGAGTTGCTATGGTTTAAATTATTCAAAGACATTTATATTCTGTCATCTATATTTTATATCCTTGATAAAGGCATAATTGCCGAAACATGTAGGGTATTTTTGAATATATATACTTTGAAGTAATAAACCAGACCTTAAATCGCCGACTGATTAAGTTTACCATATAATACCAAGGTCACGAAAATATTATATATATTTATATATATATATATATATATATATGTGTGTGTGTGTGTGTAGCTATATATGTATGTATGTACATTGTACATGCATGTATAGCTGCAATATACTGTAATACTATAAACCTATTTACGTTTGACATAAGTTATTAAAATATAGAACCCACTCCAATCCATTATTCCGCTCAATTTAACAGCTCATAATACTTTTGTGTGCGAGCCTGGTGTGCTCAATTGGAAAATGGTCTCTATAAAATGTCTAAATATCAAATACCTTTATAAACGGGTGGACGACTTCAACATGACGTATAAAGTCCAAGTAAGCTAATCATTATTTTGCGGATCTAGCAATCTTGCGACGACATACACTAAATCTAAGTGGTTTAGAGTCTGGATATAGAATTAGATTTACTATATAGACGGATAACATAAAATTGAATTTATGTAAGGAATATATTTTTATCTCGACTATTTATACGACTTTGAAGTGCCACAATTTTTTAAATAACACAATAGTATTACTATTGTAATTTATTATGCAAATAGAAGTATAAATTGCAATATTACCTGTATTCAAAAATTATAATATGTGTTAATTTTGGGGATATATTTTGGAATAAAATCGAACTTACTATTTTCAAATTGTGCATTACGGTTATGTTATCAAATACATTCAATTCATTTTAATATCTACTTGATTAGCCGCCGAAAATCATTGCAGCTCAAATATATTATGCGCTACAGAATAAAGTTTCTCGACTACGATGAAATAATTTAACTTTGAGTTTATAACATGGTCGCTGAGGGATAAATGGAATATTAATATTCGATTAAATTTAAATATAGATCTCGTTAGAACTGCATAATGTCTCTGCAATAATTGACTACTTTTAGATAGTATTGCAGATACTGCATTACATAACTTCTATATGAATGGAATAAACTAAATCGTAATTCAAATAATTTTGGATGAAATGCAATAATAATTCTTATGATTGAACTTTATTGCTGTTATTTACTTCCTCATTTACTGTACACAGTATATTCGTGTTTGGTGGAAAATGTATTTCCTTGCTTTTGGAAGAAGGCTTTTGTGCGACCCATTCCGAAATTTTCCAGTCCTTTAAGTTTGAGGAACTTGCGTCCGATAAGTATTCTTTCTGTTATTGGTAAGCTAATGAATTATCAGCAAAGAGATATTTGAGATATTTATTTTAGCGAAAAGTATTTCTTTAGAAGAGACGGTGGCTAAGTAAAAACTTAGAAAAGGTATAAAACCCCTTACCATATAAATATTAGTATCTTAAATACGTATTTCGAGAACTAAGTTATCGTCCTCTAAGTACAAATTATAATCACAGTGTTGAATATGGGGCACAGTATGGCTAATACAAAAAATCGTGAAACACGTTACAAGACGTCCACGTATAGGTACACTGACTTTTAAAGAACCTAAATTTAGGTCATTTTCCCCTCTTTTGAAATGGCACAAGTGTTCGTTCTTACGGCCTCTTCTTATATCTTTTCTAAAAAATCATGTATAGGGAATTGTACCCTTCTAGGCGTTGTAGATATATTTTCGTTTTTAATTATATAAATATATCGAGATTCTTAAAGTATATAGTTCTAGAATGATCTGGGTTGAACCATCAACGTATGTTAAACATTTCCTACATGATTTTGATAGGCTAAGGAAATTTCATCAGTATATAAGCGTTCGAATTGAATTGTAAAATTATTGCTCCAACTAATTTCCATCTCCGATGGTAATAACGTTTCAGTCCGAAAAGCTTCTTAGTATTTGGTGTAAACCCCACAGGAAGGAGTTGACTTCAGCCACGGGATTCATAAGAAATACACAAAGACATAACGAAATAAATTTTGTTGTAAAACAAAGCAACAGCTGCATCAACATTGAGTACATCATCTAAGAAACGCCAATCAACAACAAGAAGTGCTGAGCGAAGCCTGTAAATGTTTGCTGTTCTGAAGTTATGTCGTTTGTTATTATTATTTGAAAATCTTAGCGGAGAATGAAAGAGTAACTCAATAGAGAGTGCGGGATGATAAGCATCATATAAGACCGTTTGCTTGCCAGTGCTTATATACGGGGAAGAAAGTTGGATTCTAAATGAGAAACGAGAGGCTGTCGGCGGCTGAAATTCCATAGATACTCTTAAAAGATAAAAAGATAGTTAAGAAAAGAAACGAAGATATAAGAAAGCAACTGAGAGTGAAATCAGTCACAGAGATTCTAAAAAATAAGTTAATATGGTTTGAACTTTTGCTAAGAATGGAGGAGAACAGACATATTAAAAGAATATGGAAAGTCAAGCCGTTAGGAAAAAATAGAAATGAAGACCTTAGTAAAAATGAAATGGCTCATTTGAAAATATTTGCAAATTTTTATTATAAGAACAATTATCCAATCATAGAGACTCATGGCTACAGAATGTACTTGAACAAAAGCAGCGATGTGAACAGGTACATTGTTATGGAACAAATAAATACTTTTGTGAATCTAATGTTTTTCTCATGAATACAATTACTGAGCCTTTACAGTAAAGACGTGTAGCATTATCTTTTAATAATTATATTTATTTCTTTAACATCTATCATAAGAATTCCATACCATAATTTACTAAATAAAACACTTGGTATATTTGTTTCACAAAATGTGAAACAATATACCAAGTGTTTTATTTAGTAAATTATTAATCATGTTTCACCAAGAGCCAACCGTGAATTCTATACATTAAATTCCATACCAATTCCAAAGGGTGAAAACCATCATTTTTTTGTATATAAATTCAACTTAGTCCTTCTTGAATGAGATTTTCTGGATACGTATATCTTTTTGAGCGGTTTATGGTTTGGAATATTGTACTTCTTATTATTCTCTTCTTGCTTTTGCTCAACTACGATCGAAAAATTAGATATTAGATATTCCATTAGATAGTCAAGTCATAAAAATTTAAATGTGGTAGATTCAGAGTGTCGGTCGGGCGCCGTTAGTTTTCGGTACGTCTTTCGATTCGAAACTTTCTCAAGCAGTTCAATTTCAATTCCATACTTGTAATTTAAAATCGATACGGCGTTTCATTTTTAAAAGCTTCAAACTAAAAGCCTGTATTCCACTAAATTAATTATTGTATAATGTTGTATTCGAATATAAATAAGTCGAGCTGGTTCGGGCAATCAATATGTATGAAAGATTTGCCACCTCATAATGGATGTGTAGGAAGCGAGATGAAATGATATGAAATGAAGAGGCAGATCATCTAGAACGTGGAATCACAGCGCAGCAGGGCTTCTAGAGTCAAGAAACAGCTCGTAGAAGGAGAATGGCTGAGGATAGGAACAGATGGAAGGAGTTTTATAGAACAAAACACATCGACACCTAATGACAGAAGAGGGACCGGATAAATTAAGTATAATATGTATTCTGCAAAGATATAAGTTTATGTAAATACGTATGACCATATTAGGCCTAAAATTTAGAGAGCTTGCGTAACTAAGTTTCCAGTTATTAACTTGGATATAAGTAATTGTAAAGTAGTAAAACTCAACATTGGTCGTCCACTTTAATAGAATTTGTTGTGACACAAAGCTGAATTTTTGAATAACTACTTTACCAATGTATAGAGTATATACATATAACAAGTTTTCATTTGAAAAGTCAATCTAGTAGCATGTGATTTACTGAGAACATTTTGAAGTATGTCGTAAATTAAAATTTACTACTTAACCTACGAAGTCGTATATTTTGACAGTTTCATACATACAAACAAATAACAAATAATAGGTATTTATTGAAAACTATAACAAATGTTGAAAATGTTGTCCTTCAAGATCAATGCACTTTAAAATCCTCCGTTCAAGATTTCTGATGATATTCTGCAACATTACTGGATTGTTATTAATTTCCATGCATTTCTGTTCGATTCTCTGTAGCATATCATTCAAATTCAATATAGGTGTTCGAAATATGTTATTTTTTAGATAAGGCCACAAAAAGAAGTCGCAAGGTGTTAAATCGCATGAACGTGTAGGCCAGGCAATTTCAGTATTTCGACTAAGTATACGCTCATCAAAAAATTCTCTTAAATAATCCAAATATTCTGCACTACAGTGACAAGGTGCTCCGTCTTGTTGGAAATATTCATTTTGTAGTTCATCATCATGCAACTGATTGATAAATGGTTGTAAAATTTCCGTACGGTACCTTTGAGCAGATAACGTTCCCTGAAAAAATATTGGTCCAATGATTCGCCTTTGGCTTATCGCTGCCCAAACACCAATTTTCTCTGGATGTAGCGATTCTTCATTAATTACATGTGGATTTTCACTACTCCAAATTCTTGTATTTTGTGAATTTAGGTATCCCGTTTTATAAAACCATGCTTCATCAGTAAAGATGACTCTTTGCAAAAGTTCTCCATTATTGTTCATATTTACAAACCAATTACAAAACTGTAGTCTACGTGGGTAATCAATTTCTAACAATTCTTGTACTGCTGTGACACGGTATGGACAAAGTTGCTTATCTTTTTTTAATAACTTGTGAGTTGTACCAACAGAAAGGTTTATTTGTTGACTCAAATGTCGAACAGATATTTGTGCTTCATTTTCCATTATTTCTTCAACACGATTGACAACGTGAGGTGTACGTTTCTTAACTGCTCTGCTGCCTGATTTTCTTAAGAGACTACGAGTTTCAGAAAAAAGTTTTAAAGTTCTATCCAAAGTATTCTTAAATTGTATATAATCTATTACAAAATGTGGAAACTCAGCTTGAAATTCTACCATGCAATCTTGAACTGAATAAACCCATAAACCATCAATTTTATTACCACTTCGAAAATAAGCCTGGACTAAACAAATTTTATGTTCTAAAGTGAAAGCCATTTTAAAACTGAGAAGCAATTTATTTAAACCAGAATCGACGCACGATTATTTTATGCACTAACTGATATTTGTGACTGACATTATCAAATGTCATTTGGATTTACGTTTACGGAACAACAAACACATATTAATATATTTGCGTTTTATTCTATCAAAATTTCAAAGTAACCTAGATTGACTTTTCAAATGAACACTTGTTATATATATACATATACATATACATATATATATATATATATATATATATATATATATATATATAAAAAGATAATTATTTCTCGACCTTAGTATGTTATTGTAGATTCAATTAGTTGACGATTTAAAGTCTGGTTCTACTTCAATACGTATATATTTAAAACAATCTTACAATCTTACGGCATATGATGCTTTTATCAAAGAAATTAAAAATATAAATCACAGTGTGTTAATGTCATACTTATACATCTGTAGTTGTTATGGACAAAATTATTCAAAGATACATTCAGGTTTAATAATAATAAAACATGCCTTGACATTCTCTAAACAGTCAGACAACAAAAACGGTGGAATGGCAAGCCATTAAGATAAGCCTTGAACGAGAAAGAAAACCACGAAAACCTACTCGGACAGCCAGTTAGGGATCTAAACACGGAACTGTCAGCATGATAAGCAAATGTACAGATATTTAAATAATATATGATATATATTTATATAACAGCAACATACATTATAACAATAAATTGAAGATCGTTACATTATTAGGCTATATTATATACTGCTTAGATTTTTTATATCACTTCTGTTGTTAATTGAACGTTTTTCCTGTTTAATATTAATAATTTCTTTAATTTCCTTTTTCATTGTGTGTTGTTCTTTTTCGTGCTTTTCCTTCTCGTTCAAGGCGAATGCCGACAGCTTAACATCTTAAGCCGCTCCACGGGCGCAGACATAATAATAACTCATGGCTTGCCATTCGTTTTTATTGTCTAACTGTTTAGAGAATGTCAGGGCATGATTTATTATTATTACACTTGAATGTATCTTTGAATAATTTTATCCAGGACAACTACAGATATATACTAATGACGTTAACATACTGTCATTTATATTTTAAATTTATTTTAAAAAGGCATCATATGCCGAAACATGTAAGATTGTTTTAAATATATACATATTGAAGACCCTAAATCGCCAACTAATTGAATCTACCATATATATATATATATATATAAAACAATTGATAAATTATTGGAGTTTTTCGGCTTTTATATGAATTAGTTACAAATATCAAGTTAGTATGTATGTAATACATACTAGCTTGATATTTGTAAATAATTCATATAAAACCGAAAAACTCCAATAATTTATCAATTGTTATATTTAATAAACGGCTAAGAAATTATCTAAACATATATATATATATATATATATATATATATATATATATGTATATATATAGTAGATTAAATTAGTTGTATATATATATATATATAAATATATTTCTTTTTTAAGTGAAAACTAAAATAATCAACTCTAAACGGTACAGGAAGTGTATAGATGTATCCTACCTATGTTTCATTGGATGTATATACCTTCCTCAATAAGTGAATCCAATACAGAGACTAATGTTTTGAGTTCTCAAAAGCATGCAAACAAATGTATTTGCATACGCAAACCAATGTTAAGCGTAATTATAAACATGTAATCCAATTAATTTGATTAATCAACATATACCTCTACTAATGACATAGCAGAGAATATGCGTACAAAACTATACAGACTTCATTAGCGACCAATTCATATAATTGCCTACGTGTACTAAACGCAGCTTAAATTAAATATCTGCTAATGTAAGATTAATATTCCTGTAGTGTTGCATATTATTAGTTTGTAATTAAATTAAATCTAAAAATAAATACAATCAATAAATCTAATATGTAATATTTGTCTTAGTTTCCAGATAATAGGATTAATGAAAAATGCAAAAGAATTTAATATATTATTAAATTTCAAAAGAATTACTTGAACTTATCAGGATATACGATTTCTTTAAATTGAAAATTCTAATGATATTTACTCTTCGAGTATGATCATACTTTTTAATTATAGACTTCTTTCTCCACAAGTTCTTCTAATTATATTGTTGTAATGATTTACACCAATTTTTGAAATATTATCGTATTCTTTTTGAAATTTAGAAACATATAAGATTGTTTTAAAAATATGCATTTTTAAGTAAAACCAGACCTTAAATCGTCAACTAATTGAATATACCAAACATACAAAGGTCATGAAACAATTATCTTCATATATGTATATATATATATATATATATAAATATAATATTTTCGTGACCTTGGTATGATATGGTAAACTTAATAAGTCGGCGATTAAAGGTCTGGTTTATTTCTTCAAAGTATATATATTTAAAACAACCCTACATGTTTCGGCAATGACAAAGGCATTATTGCCGAAACATGTAGGGTTGCTTTAAATATATATACTTTGAAGTAATAAACCAGACCTCTAATCGCCGACTTATTAAGTTTGCTATATATATATATATATATATATATATATATATATATATATATATTGTTACGCTTCTAATACTAGGTAAATGAATGAATGAATGTAAAATGTGAATAATTGATTTAAATAATATGGATATTGCTATTGACATACGAATTATATTTCCCCAAAAGTTGGGATGACAAAAGTTATATTTCTGTGAACGTAGATTGTATATAAAAATTTATTTAAATCGGGCTTATTCAATACTTATCTGTTTTTTATCGGCTAGCTTATTTCTCTCTCAGGGTTAAGGTAGGTTCACTTCTCTCCACTTTGAATTTATTTACGTAGCTTATTTAATTGGAAATGGAACAATATCTCAAGCACTTTACAACAAGAAAACCAGAGTAAAATATTGACAATTAACTTTATTAATAAGAAAACATCTTGAAAAAATTTCAGAATTTAAATAAACAGTTTCGTGACACACATATAACATAAGGGAGACACACTTAGCACTTGGTATTCTTACAATACAAAAGCAATATGGTGTAAGACAAGTGCAAATAATTGTGCTTTATTAAAATATTTTATATAAGTGAAATCGAATTAAGTTTTAAAATTAAAAGTAGTGGATACTAATATTTAAATAAGTTTTGAAAATGAATTACAATGTTTAATATCAGTGAAAATAATGCGACTAATTATGTATAGAATAAACAAAAAAGTTCTAGAAGTGTTCATAGGCAAGTTAAAAATGGCGCGTATAATATTTGTAAAAATAGCAAAAACCTGAATCTTCGGATATAACCTCTGTTGATTCCTGCGCCTGTGTTCTGGAGAAGTCTTCACAGCGGGAAACTGGAGAATATTTCTGCTACTATCCCTCGGGATGATGTGAACTTTTCAAAAACTCCAAGTCCGACGGCGGCTTGAGCGGATGGCCGATCTCGAGCGTTCAAAGATGGTGTTCAATGTACGATGAAATTTTAGGCGGGTAGTTTTCGTATCGAAAACTATAAAATTCGTAACTCTTGAACTGTTTGGTCGGAAGATGTTAAATTTGGTCTACAGGTAGTTCGTAGGTAGGTGAAACGTTTGGTAGACTTAAAAATCTCGAGCACTTAATATTTTCGCCAAATTATTTTAATTAAGCCGGAGCACAAAAAAACGTGACCTCTCGTTGCAACTACTAATTACCGACGCCAATCTTATCATTTGTTTTTAATTGCATAACTTGCCGCAAATCGCTCCATTCTTTACTTGCATTATCTTCTTGAATATTATTAAATTAAACATTTTTACAGTGTAAAACAGTTAAAAAAATTACATTTTGATTTATAAAATAACTTTAGTTAGGTAACATATGTTGATGTGCTTACAATTACTCTGTCAACATCTGTTTCTTTGCGGGTTATTGCACCGTTAAAATTGTGGGCGGGGCTTAATTGTTCAAATACATTTAAATATAAATACGTTAAATTTGTTTGAATAAAATCGCGTTAAATATTAATTTGAAAATAGAAATGAATATAAACATCACAATAAAAAAAAATAGAAAAATAAGTTAATTATTTCAAGGCAAATTTGTCGTCATAATAAAGTATTTATACTTTGAATCAATTTTTCCCCTTCTTGGTATTAAATTACATAGTAAATATAAACATTACAGTTACATGTATTCTTTGTATTTCTTTTCAGAGAAAGAGCCCTTCTTGCAATGCCTCAATTTCCCCCTTGATAAAAGATGGAAACTTGTTGAAAGCTTTTAATCAACTGGGTAAAGGAGTATGAAAGAAATATACAAGTGCAGTATAGTGCTCTGATGAAAATTTAATGAAATGTGTGTGTGTTCACGTTAAAAATACTTCAAATTCTATAAGTAGTTATTTATATTATTCTAGCAAATAATTCCCTATTTAGTAAATGTCATTAAATGGTTAAAGTTGATTGTTTTATTTTTTTGTTCGGGTTTTTGTTTGGAAACCTTTTTTTAATAACTAAGTAGTTACTTTCTTCTTCCTTTTTCTTTTAATAATAATATAACTAATTTAATTAGCCTAGTTTAAATGTAAACTTGTGATTAGTATAGTTAATATAGTACTTACTATTAGTTTACGGACTATAACATGTTTGGTTTGTTTGTTTATTTTTACTGGGCGGTTTTCTGATCTTTTGTTTGCGTTCTATTCTGATGTTAATAGCTTTAAATATATTAGTAAATAGTTATGGTGTTCTGTTTTGGGGTTGTTTTATATTTTTGGTAAATCTTTTATCGATGGTGTATGCTTAACATTATTTATACATTGTTTCTTATTTATCTTTGTTTCCAATTCATATCAATATTAGTTTTAACTTCAATAATAAATAATTCTCTCTTTGTCAATACAAATCCTTGCCTTTCAAGTCCTACTCTTATCTGATTCCATACCTTTAATATATATAAATTCCTTACAATAAGACGCTTGGTCTATATATTTTAATAATATTTCATAATATTCATATAATTATAATAATTCATTTATTTATTCATATTCAATTCTATATCCCCCATTATCATATATTAATTCCTTCTAATCCTTTGTAAATCTTTCCTTTCCATTTCTTGCCTTTTCATCATACCTTTATTTATTTTTAAGATCATACTAATCTTTGCATATTCTACCCGCATTTTCTCATATTGTTTAACTTTAGCATACTTATAATTGCTTCGTTTTCCCCCTTTCAGATGTTTTAACCTTTGTTATATAATCTCATTTCAATAATTTTTTTCTATCTAAGTTTGTTCT
Source organism: Melolontha melolontha (assembly GCA_935421215.2). Lineage (NCBI taxonomy): Eukaryota > Metazoa > Arthropoda > Insecta > Coleoptera > Scarabaeidae > Melolontha > Melolontha melolontha. The sequence goes on from OW285240.1 coordinate 53,152,404, forward strand.
TAATAATTTTAATACGTTATGTTGCTTTTGCCTCAGAATATTTGGCATATTAATACTTGTTTATTAGTTTCCTTTTAATGTATAGCTCCAGTCATGTTAAGTTTCCCTTATTATTGTAAGTTAGTTAGTTTGTTATTTACTCGTTTCTTATCTTTAAGTTTCTTAATGTTGTTTTTTTTTGTTTATTATTAAATTGTGTTTACTATATCTTTGTTAATATATAAAGTTTTGCGTTCAGTTGGGTTATCAGTCATGAATAATCCTTTCCCCATCTTTGCTTAGGTCGTCTTATTATTTATAGAACACCGAGATTCTGTTATCCTATATTAAAATGTTGATTTTTCGTCGACGAGCTTTAGGCGTGACCTGGCAATGGCCGTGGTATAAAAATATCATGTAACTTCGGCCTCGGGTTATATTAATGTTTTTGATTATGAGTGTCATGTTTAAGATATTGTAAGTATTAAAGTATTTGTAAATAATTATGTGGGTTAGATTGCCTTCTATATTCATTAAGTTATTAATGTTAGTGTGTGTGACTAAGTATTGCAAAGTTAGGCTTGCTTCTTGGGTGTACATATTATTTGTTAGTGTGTTGTGGGTTGCATAAGCGAGATGTATATTTTTAATTATAAATATGTTAAGTTCGTTTCTACCTGTCGTCAGTGTTTTAATATTGTCGTCCTCCTGAGTGTTGTTTATTAAAAAGTTGTGATAAGCTCCGTCTTTTATTCGAGATTGATTGGGTGTTTTTATTTATTTTTGTATCTGAGCGGTTGGTTAAACTTTCGGTCCGGAATCATTTTGGTTACTTTTTTGTCATTAATACTGTTAATTCTTGTGTTAACTTGTTGGTCCTTTAGTTCAGGCTTGGGTAGGTCTAATCCTTTATCATTTGTCCCGCATTGTTGATTTATATTAGTTATTACGTGTTCACTAAACGCATCAAATTTGTGTTTAATCCTCTCTCCCATGGCTTTTTGTGTTGCGGTTATTTCAGCAAGCTTGACATCGATATCCCCCTTGAATGTATTAAGTTTCTGTTCTATGTTGGTGTTGTTTAATTCTATTTTTTCATTTATGTTAATTAGTTAACTTCTAATCTCGTCGTAAGTTCGTTATTTAAGTTATTTAAATCTTGTTTTAGTTCGCGATTATTAGTATCTAGTTTGTTGTTCGTGTTATCTAATTTATTGTTAAGGTCTTTATTGGCAGTGTTCATGTCTTGATTATTAATATCTAATTTGTTATTTAATTCTTTATTTGAATTATTTATATCTTGTTTTAATTCTTGGTTATTAGTGTCTAATTTGTTGTTAGTGTTATCTAATTTGGTATTTATATCTTGTTTTATTTCTTGCATTTGTGCCATTAACATGTTGAACATGTCCATGAATTTACTGTCAGGCGAAACACTGGCCTCTCCTGAAACGGACGGTTGCGGTACTGCAATGTCCCCTGTTCAGTCCGGTCTTCTTCCACTGCGTCTTTCGGGGTCTTAGCTCTGTGTCTTGTATCCATTTTAGAGTATATTTAGTTAGTTTGTAAATTATATTAGTATTTGTACAGGTAGTTGTAATTATATTGTAAATATGTTAGTGGTAAAATATTGTTGTTGATAATGTTATTGGATTTAATGTACACACGTAAATGCAATGACAAATAACACAAATATATATAAGAAATATGGATCTGCACTTTAATATTTCCCAGTACCAACCTTTAAATACCTTACAGATGGTCTCGAAGACAGCAATCCCTTGAAATACAAAACCGTGCTCTCTCTCTGAAGTTCCACAAAGACAAAATAACAAACACATAAACAAATAGTACAGTATGGTAAATGCGAATAGAACGGTTCTCCTTGGTTTTTTTTTTATTAATTCTTTGTGCCACGAAAACTTTGTTACTTGAGAAAGTGTTCCTAATTGATATGTTCGATAATAGAGTAACTTTTTGTAGAAGTGTGGAGTAGAAGTTCGCCCCAAAACGTTAGGGTGCCAAATGTTACGTTTCTATGCCTCACGTTGGGCTGGCAAATGTTACGTTTCTAATACTAGGTAAATGAATGAATGAATGTAAAATGTGAATAATTGATTTAAAATAATATGGATATTGCTATTGACATACGAATTATATTTCCCCAAAAGTTGGGATGACAAAAGTTATATTTCTGTGAACGTAGATTGTATATAAAAATTTATTTAAATCGGGCTTATTCAATACTTATCTGTTTTTTATCGGCTAGCTTATTTCTCTCTCAGGGTTAAGGTAGGTTCACTTCTCTCCACTTTGAATTTATTTACGTAGCTTATTTAATTGGAAATGGAACAATATCTCAAGCACTTTACAACAAGAAAACCAAAGTAAAATATTGACAATTAACTTTATTAATAAGAAAACATCTTGAAAAAATTTCAGAATTTAAATAAACAGTTTCGTGACACACATATAACATAAGGGAGACACACTTAGCAGTTGGTATTCTTACAATACAAAAGCAATATGGTGTAAGACAAGTGCAAATAATTGTGCTTTATTAAAATATTTTATATAAGTGAAATCGAATTAAGTTTTAAAATTAAAAGTAGTGGATACTAATATTTAAATAAGTTTTGAAAATGAATTACAATGTTTAATATCAGTGAAAATAATGCGACTAATTATGTATAGAATAAACAAAAAAGTTCTAGAAGTGTTCATAGGCAAGTTAAAAATGGCGCGTATAATATTTGTAAAAATAGCAAAAACCTGAATCTTCGGATATAACCTCTGTTGATTCCTGCGCCTGTGTTCTGGAGAAGTCTTCACAGCGGGAAACTGGAGAATATTTCTGCTACTATCCCTCGGGATGATGTGAACTTTTCAAAAACTCCAAGTCCGACGGCGGCTTGAGCGGATGGCCGATCTCGAGCGTTCAAAGATGGTGTTCAATGTACGATGAAATTTTAGGCGGGTAGTTTTCGTATCGAAAACTATAAAATTCGTAACTCTTGAACTGTTTGGTCGGAAGATGTTAAATTTGGTCTACAGGTAGTTCGTAGGTAGGTGAAACGTTTGGTAGACTTAAAAATCTCGAGCACTTAATATTTTCTCCCAATTATTTTAATTAAGCTGGAGCACAAAAAACGTGACCTCTCGTTGCAACTACTAATTACCGACGCCAATCTTTTCATTTGTTTTTAATTGCATAACTTGCCGCAAATCGCTCCATTCTTTACTTGCATTATCTTTTTGAATATTATTAAATTAAACATTTTTACAGTGTAAAACAGTTAAAAAAATTACATTTTGATTTATAAAATAACTTTAGTTAGGTAACATATGTTGATGTGTTTACAATTACTCTGTCAACATCTGTTTCTTTGCGGGTTATTGCACCGTTAAAATTGTGGGCGGGGCTCAATTGTTCAAATACATTTAAATATAAATACGTTAAATTTGTTTGAATAAAATCGCGTTAAATATTAATTTGAAAATAGAAATGAATATAAACATCACAATAAAAAAAATTAGAAAAATAAGTTAATTATTTCAAGGCAAATTTGTCGTCATAATAAAGTATTTATACTTTGAATCAATTTTTCCCCTTCTTGGTATTAAATTACATAGTAAATATAAACATTACAGTTACATGTATTCCTTGTATTTCTTTTCAGAGAAAGAGCCCTTCTTGCAATGCCTCAATATATATATATATATATATTGATGTAGGTCAGGCCTACACCTAAGAATGCCTCAGTTAGCCAAAGACAGAATTGTAATATAAATATGTAAGCTTTAGAATAATTAAAAAATATTGAAACTGAATTCTTCATATGAAATATCAATAAAGTTGATTTCGCGTATTTAATTGTTTTAAATTCATTCTCACCTTTTTATTTTTTATTTTTATCTTTTCATTTGCATAAGTCATTTTACTCCGATATCTTGTATTTCCAAAGATATTTCAACTTAATTGATTAATAATAAATGACGCCATTTATTTAGGCGACACTGTACTAATTTAAAATAATAACCGCGGGAATTATCCCGACTATAAAATTAGCATTATATACAATTATCAACATTCACACGTCAAACATGTACTCACTAATATAAACTAGATAATTTATATTAAGCATATGTATATTTAAAATGATTAAATTGTTATTTTCATTATAATAAAATGTCGAGACTATAAAAATACATACAGTTGGACAAATCAGAAATTAGGATTGAGAACACAAGAAAGTTGGCGTCACTAGAAAATCTCCATTAAAAACACCTCGACGTATTTGAAGTGCCTCTCTGAAAATTAAAAAACAAGCATTAATAAATATAACAAAACCATACGTCAAGTCTAGTCAAACCTTACCAGTATATCCAGCTCCTGTTCAACGCATTTTGCGAGTCCAGACGGTAACCGGTGTCCAAGAAAACGTAAATTACATTTCACCGGGAAGCCGTCCGTTAGATCGAACAAGCGGGGGACGCCAGCCGATCGCCGTTGATACCTGTATCTTGCATTCACGAATCTACCAGCCAGGTCCAGAATTACTAATTCCTGTCCAGGTCCACATAAGTATTTCTTTAAACATCCTATGAATTTTGAAAATGATAAATTAATTTTACTTCAACAAATAAAACCACCATCAAATTATTCTTTTTAAATAAATATAACCTATGTTGCATTTTAAGATTAATATATTCTAAGCTAAGTTACGAAGAATGCAGTTTCCTGTTAATCTATTAAATTTAATCATAGAATTCTTTTTTACGTTTAGCTTTACTCATGTCACATTTATTTTGTTGTGTTGTTTAACCTAAATTTTATTCCATATTTATTTTATCACGTGACATGATACATTTTATATATTCAGAATTTAATTTATTTATGCACTTACCTGTTCTTTCTTTGCAATCACTTCATTAAAGTCTTTTATATTAGTCCGTATCTCATTCTTTTTATTTCGTAGTTTTGAATATAGAAATACCATTATTTGTTGCATTGGCATCAGCTGATTTTGTAAGTGTTCTATTGCAGTCACCGAACCGACCATTTAAAGGGTATTTTTCTATGCCCACACAAGAGTCTAAATTGTTCTTTCTAGCTGGACACATAACACAAACTTTCGCCCACCCAAATATACTTATAAGAAGTTATATTCATGAACAGCTGTTTAGGTTAAGTATATGTAGTTATTAACGATTGTGTATCTTTGCATCATACGCAAATAATAGTTTTAACGTTATACAACCCCATCTATATGTAACATTTAATAGCATATTATATATAGAGATTTATAAATCACAATTTAAAATTTAACTTACCCGTTTATTTAAACATTTTAATTTTGCATGTATATTAATTAAGGCCCATAGTTTCTCTTCAATATATATATATATATATATATATATATATATATATATATATATATATATATATATATATTTGTGTGTGTGTGTAGTAGTAGTAGAAATAGTCACTGAAACTATTTATTCTTGCCAAAAATTCTAAGGTTATTAGCATACAAAACACAAGTAGAGTAAAGAAATGTCCAGATCTCGTTAATAAACAATGTAAACATTAGTGGACCTAAATTAGATGGCTGTGCGACATCAGTAGTTACGATGTATTTTTCTGATTTTATGCCTTCATACTCAGAAAACTGCACTCTATTTCTGAAATACGATTCCAAAGACTTCAAAAGGTCTTGATGAAATTAAAGGCCCAGGCACTTATGCAAAATTATGGGATGTTGTATGCACCCGAAAGCCTTACTGAATTTTTTACTGTTTATTTTCTTAACATATTATATTTGTTGCGCAGATGCGAACAGGTTCACGAGCAGTAAATACGATCCCGTTTATATCAGTGAGCAAATTGATCATGGATGACAGTTGCTCACTAACCATCGATTTAGAAACACTTACATCTTAAAGATACTGCGCTTATACGTAAATTTTAAATTTTTTCGCGCTATCGCCATCAAAAATGTTGAAATTTTTCTGTTTTACATTTTTTTGTCTTACAAAAAAAATCTTTAGGTTAGAACTTCTTTTATAGATTTTATTTTATTTTCCTAACGTTTAAAAACTAAAAGATATATTTGTTTCGAATTCCTTAATTCAAGGCGGAATTTAAGAATCTGCATGGATTTATATGGAATTTATTGTGTATGAAGCATCAACTAAAATCAGTTTGTTTCTGAAAGCATCTGATGAGAGATATGATAAGAGATTATTATGTGCCCAGCGAATAACATAGATTTCCTTTTGTATATTAATTATCGAATTTAGGTTGTTATTAGAATTTATTTGATTTATCCTATAATAGGAAAATAGCTTGTGTGTATGCCGATGCTGATACGAGTTCCCAGTAAACGATCAGTGAATGCCGTACGTTTTGAGTTTTGGAACTTCTACTATCAGTAAAGTCCAGTTGCATATATTTTTACAAGAATTCATAGAGTATATCAACATAGAATCATTCAAAACGTGTTCCGATGGTGAAATAATATCTGGACGATTAGTATCGTCTATGTTTTATTTAGCTTTATTATTAAAACTTTAAACAATAATACGTGCAACAAAATTCATACATTTCAAAAGATTAATTTTTCAATCTTATAGTTTGTCTAATGTGTGAATATGTACGTAGATGTTTGTGGTTTTGCAGTAGCTTGACGAAAGCTAAGACAGAGACCGGCACAACTTATATAGGGGGGACCGGGTCAGATAGTGGCCTCGTATTGGCTGGAGACAATGAGCCAATCGAATGCGTCGTATGGGCGTGGTATTTCGTAGTAGAGTTCAGTAGAGTTTGCCACGTTGGATGTAACGTATAGCCATCGTCTCTATTGAGATTGCGGGGATGTTTGTAAATTTCAATAGATTCACGGATTTTCCTAGGGAAATAATGCGATTCACGCGAGAGAAGCTTGACAGCTTTGAATAGAATTTGATGACCGGAGTTAAGTTTGTGTTCTATCAGCGCTGAACCGGCTATATTTAACAGTCTAGCACAACGTTCGGACACACGCACACCGACTGGCTGCTTAGTTTCGCCAATGTACACACTGCCACACGAACATGGAATACAATACACTCCTTGTGCTTGGAGCGGAGATAGTTTGTCTTTAACCGAGGGTAAGAGGTCCGCAACTTTAGAATGGGGTCAGAAGACATTTTCGATTTTATTTCTATCTTGAACTTTTCCTATATGATCTGCGATACCTTGAATATACGTTAAGAAGGCGGTGCTGATGTTAGGATCTGGTTCACTCCGAGGTTTGGGATTACGATGTCTAACTGTAGTACGGTGTATGTCGTGGGCCTTATAATTATTCTGGATTAGGGTATTAGAAGCATCAGAATAATTGAAACATACATGAGTAGGTAAAACCCCACCAGTTTTGTATAATACAAAGGTATTTTTAATAGTATAAAATATTATTAAAAATCTGGTGTGAAGAACATAAATACAGGTTCACTATTAATATTTTTTGGGAACGAGTACGAACATATCCCTCCCCAGAGAGGTAGATACGTATTTCGATTTTCTGCAGGCTCATCGGTACGCCCCTGCTGGAGAAAGGATATTCTCAGACACATTCACAAAAAAGAACCACATCGCCACATCACCGAAATTATCCAGACCGGGCGTAGAAGTAACTTCAGCGTTGCCTGTTGTCAGACAGCCGAAGTACCTCGCCCCGTCCACATCACCAATGTGAAGTAACGACGCCCTTCCAAAGGTGGCACAGCCAATCTCTCTAGAAACTGGATTTTGTTTGTGTCTTCACTTATACTAGGGACTAACCGCATGTGTAATGTACCAGAATAATTGAAACATTCATGAGTAGGTAAAACCCCACCAGTTTTGTATAATACAAAGGTATTTTTAATAATATAAAATATTATTAAAAATCTGGTGTGAAGAACACAAATACAGGTTCACTATTAATATTTTTTGTGAACGTGTCCCAACATATCCCTCCCCAGAGACGTAGATACGTATTTTGCCATTCTACAGGTTCATCGGTACGCCCCTGCTGTAGAAAGGATATTCTCAGACACGTTCACAAAAAATATTAATAGTGAACCTGTATTTGCGTTCTTCACACCAGTTTTTTAATAATATTTTATATTATTGAGAATACCTTTGTATTATACAAAACTGGTGGGGTTTTACCTACTCATGTATGTTTCAATTATTCTGAAAAAATTAACTTACAATTATAATTGGATTAATTAGAATTAAATAACGAATTCATTTTCATATTAGATAGTTACTAATTCAATTTTCTCTTTTAGGGAGAAAATAATTAATTCATACAAAAAGGATTCTATCCCTTATCAATTCTTAAAATATCCTTTAAGTGTCGAAAGAAACACAAAGCACTGTACAAATTTAAATTAAAAATTTCCGTTGTTATTGGTTAATTTCCGTTAATCCAATCACTTCCATTCAATTATAGGTAATCTTTCCGTAATTTCGTTCACCCTTCGTTACATCCCTTCAAACAAATCTCCCCCACTTTGGCTTTCCCGTTCTTACCCACAATTTTCAACCCACATTAATGGCATGGTTGTCGAAATAAACCAGATCGATTCCTCTTTGTTCCTTTTGTTGTTAGTACATGCACTTTTTTAGGATGGGGTTGATTATACCTGTACCTGAAATGAGAGGGTGAGTTATATATTTCCGTCATTAATTACACCACGGTTTTGTTTGTATATATATATATATATATATATATATGTATATTCCTATGACGTATGTGTATCCATTATTCCATTGTGTTATTTTTCCGCCGACAAACGGCGTTCGTTTATAATTACATACCTTTGTACATATGTACGAATTGTATATATGAAACGCATCAGTTTCTAGGTCATACAAATGGGGGGAAAAGGAGAAATAGTATACTGTTTTGAACTGCATCCATGAATTAAACCGGCATGTAATGTATATTATGTGAAAACTGTGAACTGAGGAATCAACTGAAAAAGCAGAGGTGACTCTGTGCTAAAGATATGAACATGCAATGACAAAGTAATGCTAACGTACGTCGTTAGAATATTTAATTTCACTACTGCTTTCACAAATGGAATACTGAAAATTGCATATGTATTATTCAAAAATATTTTAATAAAAACACGTGAAGCTATGTAGGAGCTGATTAAAGTGATATGATGAAGAAAATGGATTTCGTAATGTATTTCAGTTTAAGCATTAGAAAAAAATCATTTAAAAGAGTGGATATGTAGTAAAATAATAACAGCAATGGTTACTTTTAATTTAACAGGATGTAACGATATAAAATATGCAAACAGCATAATAAGTAACTTTGATTATATATAAGTTAGAAGATTCTGGAAAAAACAATATCTTCTTCCTCTGGGAAAAGGCCGTTATAATAAACTCCTGGACAAAATTAACGCACAACTTTATTAAACTTACATAATTATACAATCAAAATTAATATGAAAATGACAAAAGTTTATATATTCGGTTTATCTAACCGTTTACGAACAAACTCCGAGAAACTTGACCTTATTCTTATTTATTTGTCTATTCATTCATTTATTTATTTATTTATTTATTTATTTATTTATTTATTTATTCATTTATTTATTTATTTATTATTTTTTTATTTATTTATTTATTTATTTATTTATTTATTTATTTATTTATTTACTTATTTATTTATTTATTTATTTATTTATTTATTTATTTATTTATTTATTTATTTATTTATTTATTTATTTATTTATTTATTTATTTATTTATGTATTTATTTATTTATTTATTTATTTATTTATTTATTTATTTATTTATTTATTTATTTATTAATGAACGGGGTGAGTCCCAATAGTTACACTCTTATATATTTTTTTTAGCGTTTATCATTAAACATAATTCATTATTTCCTAGTCACCAACAAGTACACACGTGGACAATTTTTTTATAGTATATAAACTAGTACCAAAAACATAAAACCACTCTGTGTTCTCATTACATTCCATCGTCAATCTCTCAAACATACCTAACCTCTGTCCATTTCTTAACAGTTGTAATCTAACTAATACATTGATCTGCCTTAATTGCCTGCTAGGCACTCAGAAACTAAGCAAGCCTAATAATTCTGGACAATTAATAGTATTATTCAATATCTTGAATGCCAGTATTAAATCAGCTCTGTATCTTGCGGACTCAAGTGTCGCAATCTTTAACTTTTGCTTTATATTACTATAATCATGAGCTATATATTGCATTGGTTGTCCAATTTTTTTGCCGCAAACCTTATCAATATATTATTCAACGACTCAACTCTTTTTACGATTCCAAGTTCTGAAGGGTTTCAAATAGGTGATGCATACATTTATACTGAATGTACGTAGGAAAAATATATTATTCTAAATGTTTCAATTTTTGTGAATTTACAAGAAAATCTTTTAACAAAATATAACTTTTCCTTTATTTTAATTCTAAATAATCAATGTGCGGCTTAAATGAAAGTTTAGAGTCAAAAATAATTCCCAAATTTCTAATATGCTCAATATTCTGTAAGGCATCTTGATTAATGAAATATAAATTATTATGCAAATAGGCAGAACCAAACCTGATTGAAAACATTTTTTTTTATTGCATTGAAGCCCATTATAGGACCCCCATTCAACGAATGAGCCTATATCAAATTGTAATAAAAACGAGTCATTATTATTCTTATTAGTAGTCTTGAAAATCTTCGTATCATATGCAAAAAATAACATTTGACTATACTTAATACATAATTGAGGATCATTTAGAAATACAACAAAAAGCAAGGGAGCAAGATGCGTACCCTGGCCTACTCCTGAGAGCATATCTATGATTTCAGAAATAAAAGACCCAACCTTAACAAATTGTTTTCTCTCACTGAGAAATGACTCGAACCACAACAGCAAAGAACCTGTTATTCCATATGAATGGATTTTCTTAACAAGAAGACCAACATTTACTCTGTCAAATGCTTCAACTAGATCAGTATATATAGGTTCTACTATAACACCTTTATTTAATTTGTTGATTATGTACTCTTTATAAACAGCTAAATTTGTTACCTTCAATAAATCCATGTTGCTGCAGTGTAGTAAATTTCTTTAAAAACAAACTAGTTTTCTCATAAACAATGTAATCAAGTACTCTTAAAAAAATATTCCTAGTTATTGGTCTATAATTATTAACATTAGTAATATCTCCACTCTTATGTAATGGAGTGATAAATGAAACCTTCCATGGATTAGGAACAACACCTATCTTGAATCAAGAGTTGAATACCTCTAACAGCCACTTATTTATTGCTTCCTTACATTCTATAATAATAATAATAGGATGAATATTGTCTGGCCCAGGACAATTATGTGGGTCTAGATTCAAAATAGATGCATCGATGTCACTCTCAGTTAACAATATTTTCCCAAATGATTCATTCACTTCACGTAAAACTTCTTTTGCATTTAAATCTAGCTTTTTATATACATGGCCAAATTTCCTAGCGAACAAATTATACATTTCATAGCATCTTTAGCAACTTGTCCATCAAGATGCACACACTCAGGAATAGAATTATTACAATTAATAGAATTCACATATGTATTTATAAAATATCTTCTAATCGCTCTTAATAGATTCCTCAGTAGCCCTCTCGTCTTTATATAACAGAGTTTTACATAATGCTCTTTCTTTCTTAAACTTATCATAATAGAAACTTGATTTTAAATATTTATACATCTTATGCTGCCTCTTTTTATTATATATAGACGATTTTAACTCATTTGAAAACTATTTTGGAAATTTTTTAGATGGAATTCTAATCCTTGGTACGCACTGCTCAATAATCAAAAATAATTTTAGTTCAATATCATTAAATTCACTTGCTTCATTACTCTGATAATTTAGGAATTCAATTTTAGCAATTTCATCAGAAATTTTTTCAAAATTAAACCTTTGAAAATCATATATAAATTCACTCTCTTCCAGTGACACCGAACAAGGAACACCAAATGTAATCAAAAGCAGTGAATGATGAAAATCATCTTAACCTGAAAAACTTTGCATGACATGCATTACTCCGTCATAAGTCTCGCTGGTTCTCGAATCCTCACCACTCCATGATATTCATGAGCACTCGAATGATGTAGATCCAAAAGTTAGCATCATAATTATCAACCAATAATTCACCAATTGAACACTGTACAGTATTCAAGAATCCCGCATAATGACCATAAAGTCAGTAGGTATATAAGAAACTCCTATAACAACTGGATTTCAATCAAATGTTTTTATCTGATTAAATAGATCTAAAAATTGCTGCCAATCAGTCGATGAAGACTCTCACAGAACTTCGCGAAAATTCACGATTTACTGCGCTCTGTCCGTTGACCTACAATTAGGAAAATTGCCGATGAACTTAAAGTTAAACTTTTATGCGGTTCAATCAATTTTGACTGCATATTTGCTGTCAGATGAATAGAAAAAACACTGACTTCAAGTATATCGAGAACTGCTTAATCGATCCGAAAGTGACCCAGATTTGTTGAAACGAGTTATTACAGGCGACAAATCATGGGTTTATTGGGTATGACACAGAAACAAAGGCACAACCATCACAACGGAAGAGATCACGCGCGACTGAAAGAAGCGCATCAAAGTCGATCGAAGTGTAAATACAATGTTGATTATTTTATTCTACGGTTATTGTGGCATACAATCAATCAGGTATACTATAAAATATTCTTGAGCGTTTGCGCAGAAATCTGCGAAAGAAAATACCTACATTCTGGCGAGACAAGAATTGGATTCTCCACCACGATAACGCGCTGGCTCATTGTACGTTTTCAATCAGGGAATTTTTAGCAAAATTCAAAATTCCTGTACATGCGCAATCCCCTATTCGCATTGTCTAGCCCTCCCGGCTTCTACCTATTTCCTAAATTAAAAACTTCGCTGAAAAGGAAGCGATGTTTACTCTATTGAAGATATTCAGGCAAATGCGAAGAAGGGTCTTAACACCTTTATGACAGAGAATTTCCAGGAATGCTTCCAAAATTGAAAACGTCGTGTTAAGTCAGTACAGTTCATTTCACTTTATAATGATCCGACTTGTAAGATTTAAATAGGATTATCCCAAATCTCTTGCCTGAAACAGCGGTCACTTCTGCAAATGAGATGTCGGTTGTAACAGAAAAATAATCTTTTCCTTTGGAAATTTATTTCATTTAATATTTTCTTGAAAGCAAGTAATTATAATAATAACAACGGGTACAATAATTCTCAATACAATAAAAAAACAATTTATCAACAATTACGAGTATGCTGCAAAACAATAATGAAATGTCTTTACGAACTTTCCAATTTTAAATATATAAACGAAAAACTTGAATAGATTTATTTTAGATTTCATGAAGTGAGTAGTGCTCTATGAAAGTTAAAAATATGGAGACCGTGGGTGATAAACTAGAACAGTGGAGGTGAAGAAGCAAAAATAAATACAGTAAATGTTGATGAATATACAGGGTGCGGCAAAATAACCTCCCTATTTTCGATGCTCGGAAGTAATTAACTGGAGACACTTAGATTAGTGGTGATAGCAGCAGTCGACGCAGGAGAGTGGGAAGTTTACGTTGCATTCAGCACGTAGGCACCAGTCGCCATCATGGCGTGGATGAACGAGCACAGAGCTTATGCGGTCGAAGCGTTCATTCGCAACAATGAGTCGGTTGTCACAGCACAGCGTGCTTTTCAAACGCGATTTCAAATTCCTCCGCGTGAGTCGGTACCGGACAGAAAGTCTATTTCGTTGTGGGTAAAAAAACTTTAGAGAGACTGGTTCTGTTGTGAAAAAACGGGGTGGAAGACCTCGTAGTGCCCGTACACCCGAAAATATCAATGCGGTTAGACAATCAGTTATGCAGTCTCCTAAAAGATCAGCTCGTAAACATGCGTAGTGTTCGTCGAATCCTACACAAGGATCTTCATTTCCATCCTTACAAGATGGTTGTTGTGCAAGAACTGTCCAACGTGATTGCCACAGTCGCACGGAAGCATGTCAACTCATCTTGGAAAGTCTTCCACCAGACAGCATCGTTTTTTTAGTGACGAGGTACATTTTTATTTGTCTGGCAATGTTAATAAGCAGAATTTTCGTTACTGGGGTGAAAACAATCCCCATATCATTCACCAAAGACCTCTTCATAGTGAGCGTGTAACTGTGTGGTGCGCTATCTCACGACTTGGAATCATCGGTCCATATGTTTTTGAAGTTGATGGCGTTACGGTTACTGTGAACTCCAACAGGTATGCCGACATGATTCAGAATTATTTTCAACCAGCATTGCAAGAGAGGGCTTTCGAGCATGAATGGTTCCAGCAAGATGGTGCCACATCACATACTGCTCGGGTGACAATGAATGTTTTGAGGGAAATGTTTCCAGGCAAATTGATTTCTCGGGGAAGGGACATTGCGTGGCCAGCATGATCCCCTGACATAACGCCTTGTGACTTTTTTTTATGGGGTTACTTGAAGGCTGAGGTGTTCAAACATCGTCCCGGAAACCTGCTAGACCTGAAAAAAGCAATTCGCGAGGAAATTCATCGCATACCTCAAGCGATGCTTGAGAGAGTCCACGAGTGCTTCAATGTTCGCTTGCAGCAGTGTATCAACAGCTACGGCCACCATTTGTCAGATATTATTTTCAAAACCAAGTAAAAAAAATTCCCGTGTTAAAGAATAAGTTGGTAAAAATAAAATTGTTTTATCTGGAAAAATGCTTTTTTTATTTACGTAAAAAAATACGGAGGTTATTTTGCCGCACCCTGTACCTTTGAAAAGAACTCAGATTCTGCAGCACAACAAATAGTTCTTTAGGTATATAACGTTTTAAAAGGAGAGACCGACATATCAGAAAGAGTACTGTATTGATAATAAAGCAGCTATTGCGAGACATACAATTTTGTGTCTACCTCCATATTATTGTATTTTCAATCTGATTGAAATGATTTGGAGCCAGCTCAAGGAGAACCTTCCTCGCGGTGATCAAGATAGAAAATACATATTTAAGATACGTGAATTCAATTCAGCCATTTATAATTCATTTAGCGAGAGCACAAGTTATGATGAACCTTATGATTTTAACAATTAATGCTTTAATTTATAATAGTATTAATAACTAATTGGTTTTGGAATATTGTTTCAATTATGTATTATTATACTCTATGTATTAATTATTGTGTTAAATGTTATTCGTATTTTTTATACATATTCTAGTATAGTTTATATAGTGTACTGTCATTTACAAACAAAATACATAATATTTCTGATCACTGGACATGATTTTATTTCTAATTTTATATATTTCATGTGTAATTAATGTGTATAAAAGTTTGACCTACACATTAATGACAGAATACTTAGCATGTTAGAAACTAGCTAAATATGTTTATACAAGATAATTGTTACCGATCAGCATCTCAAAGCGATTAGAAGGGTTTTATATACCTGTACAATCATCGTATAGTGCTAGTCGATCGCAATAAGTCAGGTCGTTAGATATATATATATATATATACATATATATATATATATATATATATATATATATATATATATATATATATATATATAGCGAGGCTTTGCAGCTTTAAAGCCGCTTCTCGCATCCTAAGCGCCAACGCTCCTTATCACTCCAGTCTCCCTCCTGCAGATCTCGTTCTTTCATCTCTTTGTGTATATTTTGTGCCCATCTTTTCCGCGGTCTTCCCCGTTTGTTTCTTCGTGGAGGAATCCATTCCCATACTTTTCTGGGAATCCTTTCGTCACTCATGCGACGCAGGTGGCCGTTCCACTTTAGCTGTTTTTCATTTATTGTGTCCAAGATAGTATCTGTAGCCCTCATTCTTTCTCTAATGTTCTCATTCTTAACGTGGTCGAATAAAGTTAAGCTACAGCATCGTCTCCAATGAGACATCTCTGCTGAAAGTATTTTCGGATTGATGTTTTTATTCATGACCCACACCTCCGACCCATATGTCATAACCGGTTTAATTAGTGCTTGATATATATTTTTTTGTTTTTTAACAAGCTATTATTCCACAGGATCGGATGCAGTGCTCTAGTTATATTCTTTCCTCTACCTATTTTCTTCAATATGTCCTTCTCATCCCTTCCATCTTCGCAGAAGGTGACCCCAAGATATTCATACTCCTTTACATTTTTTATTACTCCACTTTCCAATTTCAAATCTTGCCCCCTTCCTCCTACAACCATATACTGGGTTTTTTCCGTATTTACTTCTAAGCTCCATTTATTGTATTCTTCTATGAGTCCATACAAATATATATATATATATATATATATATATATATATATATATATATATCCTATTCAAAGCAAATATTGTCTTGTTTAATTTCAAACAGTTGCTATTTCAGTAATTAATTTGCGAAATGAAATTTCTATTTTTTTATTTCATTTTTTCATGTATTTCATAGATGTAGTTCTTTTCAAACTGAAGAGCCTATTTATTTATTATCTATATAATATTAGGCTTTTTTTTATTATAGAAAGTTTGTTTTACAGGAAAAATAGGTGAAATTAATGCGACAAATCTAAGGAACATATTGTGGCATACCCAGACAAAGGAGAGAATTTATTCTAACGTTGTGTTTCCCTCTTCTACTTTTCGGCTCTCCAGAAGAAAAAGCATATCTACTTTTTTTTAAAACTGCTCGGATATAGGTTAAAAAAACTTCACGCTTTTTCGCGTCTGTTCGACTTTGGTCACGAAACAATGGAACGTCAATTACGGAAACTAATTGGACGATCACTGTGTTGGATTTGCGGAGTTAATAAAAACGAAACATATTAAAAGGCCGAATTTGGCACAAATCGCTTTTGTGCATTGTTTTTGTACGCTCGAAAACACTTTTTTTTTTGTTTGAACTGATGTACAGTACAGTTCATTCCCTAATGGGTTTATTTTCAGACGCAGCTAAAAGATAGGACCACGCATGTAATACAAAAAAAAACGGTCAGGCAATGTTACTTGTGGCACGAGTATTAGTGATTTGTAAAAAACAAAGGCGGCTCAATTGTACAAGTAAATACATACGAATAGATGTTACTCTAATGTGATTTGAACAGGCTTATATCGTTGAATCCCTTTGCGTAACTTTTAATAGAGTGAGGTAAACATTTCGGGCTTGTGATATTTTTAGTATATGAATAACGCTCGAATGAGTACCATACTGTCGAATTTTTTTCGTTTTTTACTGTAAAACAAACAGTGTTCGAATGGGAACAGATTCTCTCGAGAATGCATCTAGCATATCGTTTGAAATAAATGAACTTGAATGTATATTGTCTGCTTAGGATATAGTCCTTAATGATCGACATTTATTAAAAATAAGGAAATTAATAATTAACATCTTTCAAACGTCATCATTCAACTCATACTTTATGGCATGAATAAAATTAATTCTTGGTGTGTTTTAATCGTTCAAAAGGACTATTAGATTGTGCTCATATATTTTCATTTTTCGTTTATTTTATTTGTATAAGGTGGGTTGTATGGAGCAAAATTCGACAAGAAAGAGAAAGACTCTGAAATGGTGACCTAGTAAACTGTGACTAAAAAGACTAATGGTACGCGTAAAACCGTCATCGGCCGAAGTATAATCGGGCGTTATCGGCCGAGTGAACCAAACGGTATCTTCCGATAAAGCCAGAATATGAGCGATCAACCGAAAAGACCGAACTTGTTTGGATTTCTCGCCAGTTTTGCCGGCTATTTGTGGCAATAAAGAGTTATCTTTTAAAAATGAACATTAGAAAATTAATAAGTTGTGTATATAATATTACAAACGGCGGCTTGGTCTGGATATCGGGGTGTGGATGTGCCGTGCTAATAATAAAAAATTATTCTAAGATAAATAAAATAATTAGTGGTGCTAGTGAAGTTTCTTCAAAGGTCCAGGACGTGCGTGATGATTGTTAATTAAAATATATATATAACTTACTTACTAAATAAATAAAACACATAAGCGTTGTCCTTAAAGTTTGTATTTATATTTACATAAGAAGAAATTGAAATTGAGATATTTAAAAGTAATTAATAAAAGTAATATGTACACGAGGAGCGGTAATTAAGTAACTGAAAATTAACACAAAAATACTCTGAAACGAACGTTTAATTGAGCAGTAAATTAAGGGTTAATTGAATACGATTAATATAAAATAATCTCTGTATCGAACAATACAGAGTTACCTTTGATTTGCGGCGATGGGCTGCCACGTGGAGCGTCTTACCTGGACAGATATGCAGAGCGATGTTTGGCCGGAGGAGCAAGAAATTAATTAGTTTAATTAATATGGATTCGCTTAAAAGAATAATATATATAGAACAATACAGGATTACCTTTTAATTGCGGTGAGATGCAGGGGCACGTGGATCATGCCACCGGTACTTGACCAGTACGGTGGGTGATGTTGCACTTTCGAGCATTCTAACGAGAAGCTCGGACTGATAGTTTAGTATCGAAAGAACACTGGTTTTGAAAATGGTCTGTTTTATGACCTGTCGAAGAGAGGGGTCGATATCTTGAATTCTAATTAATTAAGAAGCGGGACCTGAAGAGGTGTTCTATCGATGGCATAAATATTATTAAAATAACACTTGTTCATAAGCTTCCTAATGATATGAAACACCATATATAAAAGATGTATGTATGTTCAATTAAAACAATTTAAAACAAAATGTATATAGAAAGAAATTCCACAGTTGTCCACGTTGTTGCCGGGTCAGGCAGAAAACGAAAGGTCTCGGTTAAGATATGACAAAAGAGATGCTTTCTCTTTGTAATGAAAATGTACAGAAAAATGTCTTAAGTTAATATTATGATATTTAAAGAAGAAATATCGATTATTAAAAAATAATTAAAAATATTTTTATATGCGTAGCGTAACAATAATAAACCTCCACTTTGGGACAAACATTGTAAAAGTTATAATAATAGAGACATTTGGTCGGAAGTTTCATTAGAAATCGGATTTTCTGTTGAAGACATCAAGAAAAAATTAGGTAATTTGATAAATCTGGAAGGCTTCTGAAAAAACGAAATTAATGAGTTTACTTCCTTACTTAAAAGAAGTGCCGCGAAAGAGAAAAATATATGTTCAGCGAAGGTTGTTAGACGTGTTCTTGGAAGAAGAAACCAGTCGGTCACATTATTCTCCTAGAAGCTATTCTATAGAAGAATTAAGTTGCTTCGATCCTGGAGAATTGTCATCAGACGTATCACTTCCCTCAATAGTTATGGATAAGCCATCCACGTCTTCTCAGGGCCACTTGCCACATACTGCAAATCCTTCACAAACAGCAACATCTGCCGAGGACCAACTATTCATATATTATATAGAAGAGTTGAGCACAAACCAACTGTTTAATTTGATTTGTTTTAAATAAAAATAAAACCACCAGTTTACTTAATATGTGTACTTTTATTTCAATTTTACATATTTTTTACAACCAATTAAATCTAGGTTTAAAATTAAAATCTTAACTATATAGAAATACGTTTTAAATGATCGAATTTAAAGTGAAGTATTATTAGGGAACCCTATTTTCATTACAAAAAAAATTGTCTGAAAGCTTCACGAATATTATAAGCTTCTGTGGTACTTCTGTTTTGTCCTCTAGAATAAAAGTTACTTCTGCGAACAGGATTTCTTCTTTGATCTGTGGAATAATTATGGATTGTTTGTCCTTCTTTTCTATAACAATATTGTGTAGTAAACATGTACACTTTACTAAAGTTACGGCATTTTCTGTAGTAGTTTCTATACATTTGGTCATAATTCTCCATTTTTGTGTTCTTATACAAAAAGCGTATTCGATTACTACTCGGGCGTTTGACAGACGTTGGCTGTAAAGTGTTTCCTCTTCTCCGAGGTTACGTCTTGGATACGGTCTCATAATATACCGTTTGAGAGGATAGGCTTCATCAGAGCTAGTAATATCAAAGGTACAATAATATTCGTATTTGGTAAATATATGTAATTGGTAAATATTTGAATTTTCAAAGTAACGAACTGCCAGAATTAGAAGAGCATTTTATCCGAATATGTTTACGGCATATGATGCGGTACTAGACTGTCAAATATTGGTTTGCAAGCTTCTCTGACATCTATTCCAATAGCACTGTTTGAAACTCTGAACGAAAATGAAAAAGATCGAAACGATTCTCCAGTTGCAAGGTACCTGAATCGAAAAAGTAGCATCCTAGTAACGGTATTTTTGGTAATTTCGCCATCAACTGTCTCACATTAACAAAAACAAAAGACAAATATACAAAACATTAGATCAATCCATACTTACCTCAAAGTTGTTGCGATTCTTTCCGTTGGTGATATACATTTCCTATAGTTTGTATTCTGCTTTGTTATTAATGGTTCGACTGCTTTTAGAATATATTCAAATGCACTATAACTCATTCTAAAATATTCGCAAAATTTGATGGGCTGTAATTTTCACTCCCCGAAAAGACGATGATATTCGCCCAGTTGTTTTCTATAAACTAATATTTCATTAACCCACACACGGCGACGTCGTTGTCGTTTATGTCGACGAATTGAATAGCGATATGAATTTTCTAGAATATACTTTTCTTCGAAATTCTGCATTTTTAAAAACACGTCTTCACTCTACCCTGCTCAGTTCAGACTACTCACAAGTTAACAAACGACATATAACGTCCGATAACGACAGCAGTATATACAGATGAACGGCCGAGAGTGTCGTTCGAATAGTTCCGACTCAAAATCGGCCGATGATTCGGTTTTGGTGTACGAGTACCGTAAGGCGTTTTAATTCCACCAAAATTATGGGTTTATTTTTGTAATTGTCATAGAATGAAGGAGAATAGCGTATAGTTATAGTATGTCGGTCCTTCGAAATAATAAAAACGGACTACCGAAATAATTCGGAACCATCAAGAACATCAGGTCGAATCAGACACCGGTCTTAAAGAAAATTATGTATGTATAACATACTGTTAATGATTTTTTTCAACGATGGCATATAGTGAAATTTGTTCACCATCTCCATAATAGTCTTTGAGCTTCAATTTTGAGATTACAATAGTAGTAAACCAGAGCGGATAACAAGAAATTGAAGGTTACAATATATACATAATAAAACTTATTTAACTTATTAGCGTCTGCCGTAGTCAGTTGAGTACAAGCGGTATGCTGTAATTGTTGTAACCTTTCATTTCAAATTTAGTTCAGTATAAAAATACTAAACTCCACAGATACCGGTAGCGGTATCTTGAATGCAGATTTATGCGTTATTTTGTTCTGTTATAGAAATATGTGCTGTTACAGTTAGTGTATGTTAACCTAGTCTATACCTATTTGTGTTTTACTTTAAGGTGCCATAATTTTGTTATATTTATTTGAAAAATTCGAAGAACTGGTTGATTAAAATGAGTTATCTAATGCTGTTTTATCATTTTGTTGCAATTTATATCTTATCAAAGTAAGGTGTACTCAGACGAGTACATCAGGCTATACTGTAATAATTATTTCATGGTATACCTGTTCTTACTGTTTTTCAATGAATACACTGCCACGTATTTTTTATGGTTCAAATGGTTCGAAAGGCTGGAAGAGGCTGTAGACTGAATAATGAAGATAAACCAGAAATTTCTCAGAATAGAAACGATTATGTTCTAACAATGATGCCTGCTGATGTTCCCGGTTTTATCGAGCTAGAAAGTCACGAGGATCAAGAACATAATATATCTTTAAGTGTTGTGAGTATTGTTAGAACTAGAGACGCAAGTGGTTAAAGTACCAACCCAATTTCACAGTCTACTCCAATTATGAATTTTTTCGATGGCTCGTTATAATTGATTGAAATTTACTCTGCGAAAGTTTAAGTCTGTAGTGTATAGCCATAATATATTGGTCCTGTGAAATAATAAGGAAAAGCTACCGAAAAATAATTCGTAACCATCAAGACAATCAGGTCGAAGCAGACATCGGGCTCAAAAAATTTATGTATTTAAATTTGATTGTATAAAATATTGTTAATGATTTTTTCAACATTGGCATATAATGAAGTTTGTTTATATGTTATGACATTATACACATACATATATATATATATATATATATATATATATATATATATAACAGGATTGCATTCATTTTTCTGCAATTATTGATGTTATTGTTGTCAAACAGACAAAATAATGCACCTGCATTAAAAAATCAATGCATTTTATTAGAAAAAATAAAAAGTTTAATATTCCAGGCACCGCTAGCTGTAAAAAATTGAATTGCACATGCTGTTCTAATAGCATTATTAAAATCCCAATTTATGCAGATAAGCTAAGTTATGAATTGTTCAGTTCAGTTCTACAAAAATACTCGATTCCAACGGAAAAACAGATAAATATGAATTTTTTTTTCAAGTTCGTAACATATTACAAAAATTATATTCGGAATCAGTTTTAAACTTCGAAAGTAAATGTGCGTGTGATTTTACATTTCATGATTTTTCAGCTAATATTTAAATTATTTCATTCGCCAACAGTAAAGATTAAGTGACACGATAGGTATAGTATAAATGTTCCAGCAAACTTAATTTATTATTTACAGAACTTAAAGCATTAAAATTTACATTTTAACACGAGTAAGGTATAAAGACAGAGCATTCAGTTCTAAATAAAAATAAAGCCGATAAGCTAAATGTGACCAAAAAAGTTAACTTCAACTTATATTTTACATGTTAATACATTGCATTATATGTTAATATTCCCCGTTAAGGTTTCACGTCATACCTTCATAACAAACATTTTTCTTTTTTCAATACTAACCCATTCTCATCGGAAGCTATCGACCTTCCTAACGAAATTGTTTCTACATGTTGGCGCAAACACACGTTATGATTTGAATGCTTTATAACTTTTTTATTTTAGAGTAAATTAATTATTTTTTTAAAATACAGTATATAAATGGTGACTATTATTGGACCTAAACGTGAAAACTTACGTCTCGAAAGTGGTGGTCATTTTGTCCTTCGCAAGGTCGTCCTTTACAACATATTGTCCATGACTTTTCGCAAAATTTTGGGTGTTATGGTATAGATTTCATTGCAAATATTGGCTTTCAGTTGGAAGATGGTCGCTGGCTTATTGACATACATTTGCTCCTTCGAATAGCCCCAAAGAAAACAGTCGAGTGCTGTTAAATCCGGTAAACGCGGCGATCAATTGAAGTCACTGCTGTGCGAAATAATACTGTAATGTTTTTGTCTTTCTGGGTGTTCTTAAATAGAACTAACGGTAATTTAGACACACACTATATAAAACAAATAACAATTTAAAACTAGTAATTAACAATAAGTACATTTATGCAACATCTCGCAACCTCTGGAATACTACTTCCAATTTTTGTGATCTTGAAAGGTCTTCCCTATCACAATCACATCATCAAGATACAACAAGCAAGTATTCCAGAGGTTGCAAGATGCCAAGCTGAGATTAAGCCAAAAGAAGTGTCACCTTTTCCGCAAAGAGGTAAATTACCTTGGACACTTGGTTTCTGGAAAAGGAGTTGCTGTGGATCCAGAAAAAGTAAGAACTGTGGCAAATTGCCTGTACCCAAAGACAAACATCAGCTAAGAAGCTTTTTGGGATTATGCACATATTATAGATGCTACGTACCTTGATTCTCTAACATTGCGAAACCACTTACCCGCCTAACACAAAATCGAGCATTCATTTGGAACAACGAATGCCAAGCGTTCATTGACTTGTTAAAGGAAACTTTGATAAGTGCTCCAGTCTTAAACTATCTACTGCCATCTGGAAGGTTTATTCTGGATACCGATGCCTCTCCCAGATCCAAGATGGACAAGAAAAGATTATTGGATACTTCAGCAAGACCCTGTCCAAACTAGAGAGGAACTACTGTGTAACCAGACGAGAACTATTGGCAGTAGTTAAAACCATTGAGCACTTTTACATGTATCTGTACGAGCAGAAGTTCTTGATTCGCACTAATAATGCCGCTTTGATGTGGCCCTTGCAATTTAAGAATCCCGAGGGTCAAGTAGCTAGATGGTTTGAGAGGCTACAGGAGTATGACTTCGACATTGAACACAGAGCAAGCCTCAAACAACGAAATGCAGATGCTCTCTCCAGAAGGCCCTGTCCAGAAGACTGTCGATATTGTAACCGAATCGAAGACAAATCGTCCAACCTGACACCACTGTAATGTTTTTGTCTTTCTGGGGATTATTAAATAAAACTAACGGTAATTTAGACATACACTATATCAACAATAACACGAATAACAATTTAAAACTAATAACTAACAATAAGTACATTTATGTATTTATATTTATGTAAGATAACTCGGCGATGATTTGGTGTAGCATGGAATAAATCGCTCTCGACTGCTATTTATATACGGAAAAACTTCTGGCATATTCGATGTTCGCCTAGACATTTCTTGTGTTGTTCGATCTCGCGATTCATCCGCATTTACATTTTCTAGATACAATATATTCGCCGAAAATATGCCATAACAGAGCCATAGTGTCCCTTGCAGTATCCGCTGTGGCTCCCTTCTGATAGAACTATATTTGTAGATGTTCTCAAAAAATTATCCAACATCATCCGATATTGAACAGCTTTGATGGAAACTGTGGCACTAGCTGCATTTTTAAAAAAATATAAGCCAAATAGCTTTTCGAACGATATACTGCACCAAACAGTACACTCATGCGAATGCAATTATTACTGATAAATTATTCTTCAATCCTTCGTAGCCCAAATCTTGCTGTTGTGTTTGTTTACGAAGTCATTTAAAAAGGAAATGGGTTTCATCGCTCATGATTAAATTGTGAATAGAGTCGCGATTTTATTCTGTCTTTTGCCGCATTAAAATGGCGTAATCATGCCGTTGTTAGCCATCTGTTGCCTTCAATTTCTGCACTAGATGGATTTTATACGGGAACATATTCAATGTCGGCAAAATTCGCCGACGAGACCTCCGCGATAGGCCAAGTCTCCTTGTTGATGTTCTGGTCTATCTTATACACTCTACCGTACACATTGAATATTTTCATTTATGTGAGGTTTCTTACTGTGCCCTCTTGCTGACAATGTGCAACCAGACGATTTATTGTTGGCAGTGAGGGTCTAGTTCGCACACTAAAATATCTATAGATATGCACGTTGCGTCAAAATAATTGATTGTTAGTTCTCAAAATAAAATTTGATGCTTTTGTTCGTTCTTTTATTGTGTATCGTTCCATTTTAAATTGTCCAAGACTTCTTTACAAAATTTTGAAATGAAAATGAAAAAGCACTCCAATAAAAAAGTCGTGAAACATTCAAACCCTAACGTGTGTTTTGCTCCACCCTGTATTTATGACAGTTTTAAACAACTCCACTTCATTCTCTTTTCTATCTCCATTTTTAGTTTGTGATTATTCTTATTCTGGATTATAAATTTCGAGTGGTAACTGTTTTTTTTAGTTACATTTCTTCTTCTTTGGCAATCTCAACACTACAATGGTATTCACTAATTTTACATTCGGGGTCTATGCTTCTACTCTATAGAACAAAATGGATAACCTAACAAATGTTTATGAAGACTCATGTTAGAAATTGTAAAAATTACAAAAAACATATTTAATTTTATAAATGAAATACACTGGTACAACAACAAGTGAATTAACGAGAGGTCAAAGACAATATATAAATTATAATAAAACACGTTTATACGTTTGTTTCAAATACGTTTTAATAACACTACAATTGTTTCGCCAAACATTGGCTTCATCAGGTGATGATAGTCTGATAATACAATAAAACAACTTAATATATATAGTCTCACACTCATGTATGTGACACATTAACAGTGGGGATGTAATGTAGATATTAGAATTGTAGGAGGGGTGAAAAATTAAATTCAGTTTGTTCATTTAACGCTACGCCTAATTTGTTGTATCTATTGATTTCTAACGTCTCCAATAAATTAAACTTTTTGCTCTTATCCTGTACATGTAAAATTTTATAATCTATATTAAATTTATGATTTAACTCTAAGTAGTGGTTTGCGAAAGTGGAGTCTGTTTTTTTGTTTATATAACATTTTTCGTGTTCCCTTGTCCTCTGTTGGAAGGTACGCCCCGTCTGACCCACATATACCTTATTACACTCACAAGCCAACACATAGACCCCCGATTTTGATCCTTTATCCGTTTTATCTTTGTCATTCCTAATATATTTTTGGACTGAGTTATTAGTTTTGTAAGAAATAAATCCATTGCTAACTTTTTTGATTAGTTTACCTGTTTTAATAGATGTATTTCCTATATATGTAATGGTGTTGCACTGTTTTTTTATATTAGGTATTCTAGGGTAGATTAGAGAGAGAGCAAGTTTTTTCTGTTTTTGTTCGAGAATTTTATTAACTAAATTTACTGTATATCCATTATTGATTGCTATAGTGTATATTCTATTTAATTCAATGTCAAAATTGATTTTGTTCATAGGTACGTGAATTAGCCTATGTATCATAGATTCGTATGCTGCTAATTTATGTGAAGTGGGGTGAAAAGAGCTCGCGTGTATTGTATCTGTATGTGTAGGTTTGTGGTATATTGCAAAATCGTGTCTACCTGTTTTGTTTGAAAGGGTTAAATCGAGAAAATTAATAGATTTGTCTTTTTCTATTTCTGTAGTAAATTTTATATTAGGGTGAATCGTGTTAATGTGTTTTTGGAACATTTTTATTTGCCTCTCTGTGCCCTTGAAACAAACCAAAACGTCATCTACGTACCTGTACCAATAAATGCATTTGTTAAATAGCGGGGATTTACGAATCTCATTTTCAATAGAATCCATAAATATCTCAGCCATTAGGGGGCTTAACGGGTTTCCCATCGCTAATCCCGATGTTTGAGTGTAATATTGATGGTTGAATCGACAATAATTTTGTTTAAGACAAATATTTACTAAATATAAAATTTCTATCTTGGTAATAGCATTAACGTGGTTTTGTTCAAGTTTCAGAGAAATTAAATTCATTACCTCCAAGGGTGGAACATTCGTGAACAGATTAGTGACGTCAAAAGACTAAAAGACTATAAGACAATATATAAGTAAATATGTATAAATTTCAAAGTTTTATTATAGATTTCCACTACAACGTTCTTTTACTGCACTGCGACTTCATCAGGTGGATGAATAATGGTAAATTTAAAATAGCACAAGTTATTATATACTTAACCTAATAGATTACAAGCTTAATAGCTTAATTCTAGTAGGTTAAGTATATAATAACTTGTGAATGAATGAAGCCGCAGTGCGGTGAAACAACGTTGTAGTGGAAATTTACAATAAAACTTTGAAACTTTTAAATCTGCGTATTTCATTTATATTTATGGAGTTTCAACAAGTGTGTCTTTCATCAATTAATCTTTAATTTTGTTAAATTTTTTTCACGTTTTTTTAATTCTGACACTAACATTTTAGCGCATGGTAATGACAACTGAGAGAATTGTTTATACTGCGAATAAATATAATAAATAATTGATAGTTAGGTCACTGGCATAAAATAACATTGTGTCACTGATTTGTATTCCAGGACATGCAGATATTTCGCTAGACTGATAATCGGACCATGGTTGGAAAGGAGATATATCGAGAAATATATGTCGATTGAAGGTTACTAAGGCACTATTAGTTAGGTGTTCTCCACTAACTTAATCGTAGCAAAAAAAATTCAGATTTCGCCGGTTTGGTAACCTATCACTGTCCCACTAAAAAGTATCTACACAACCTGGTATAACCAATAAACCTTGATGTAGGAGATGTTAGTTACTAGCCTGTACAAAATCTACAATTGTGGTGAACTGAAACGTTTCGGGCAGAAGTACTTCGTCAAGGATCTATTGGAACCTACTAGAGTACTCAAACTTCCCTTGAATAAGATAGTAGCCTTCGTGAAGGATACAGGACTAATTGAAAAGAAGGGAGTGTGGTGTTCAGTTGCCACCACTCATTTTTAGTACAAAACCCTAAATAATGTTGAACGAATGAATGAATATAGGTGAACGTTTGCTGCACGAGCATCTGCTAAACTTATGCATGATGAACTAGTCAAGATTTTTCCCGTACGGACCTTTTTCTGTGCGTTACTAACATATTATTTAATTAATTAAAAGTTCATTCATTTAATTTTGTTTGTTTTATATTATAATAATTGCAGGTTAGAAAGGAAAATAGAAGTTTCAAGTAAAATTTTAAACCTTTTTCTTTAGAAACAATAACGTTTAAGCTGAAGTACCAGCATCAGTACCAAGATATATTCAAATACTAATTATCTTATTTTTCATTGAAATAACCATTCCATCTATGAACCTGCTAATTACTTAAATTTTAATAATTTCAATGTATTGGTCATCTATTTTAATTAAGGAGTGTACGTTGTAGCTCCTGAATCTAGTTCTTATACTTCACTTTCATGTGACTGTAATGTAACGTCTGTTTTAACTAGTATTATTGTATCATGTATTTAAGTAGAATATATAGGATGGTTGAGAACTAATAAATAACTTCTAAAGGTTTCGAATTATTCATAAAACTTGAACATGTACTCGTATATTTTAATTCTGAATGATTTACGATTTCAATAAAGTAACGATGGTAACCAATCCATTGTTGAGAAATATATCTTTAATTTTTGTTACATACATAAATAAATAAGATTTAAAAAAAAAGGCTAAATAGCTATCAACAAAGAAGCAGAAAAGATTAAGTTAATTATTTATCGAAAAATAAATTAAAGAATAAAAATAAATGAAAGAAAAAATTAGTTATAATTTCAAACATGGTTGTGTTTATTTCTAATGAATATGAACACGAATTTTCATCAAGTAAAAGTTGAATTTACTCAAGAGTTACAAAGTTTTTGAGTAAGACAGTGTCGCACAATCAGTGTTTAATTAATAGAATAACTAAATCATCTAACTAATGTTTTAATTTTAGGTTATAAAGCCTGCCTATACGAAGAACAATTAATCATACTGAACTTCTTTTTCATTTACTGCATTTTACTTTAAATTATACAATATATGAACTATATCCGTAATTTCCTAAATTCAAAGGAGATTTGTAAATAAAAAATAGTTGTAAATTTTGTGACAATGTATAAGAGTTTCTTCTTTAAAGCTTTTTTTGTCTGTCATTCTACACGATGAGGATCATTATTGATGAGGATCTACATTATATCGATCTAATTTTGCATGTCAAAAACAGGGACGTTCCGGAATATTTTTGAGTGATTAAAAATATTCCGGAACGTCCCTGTTTTTGACGTGAAAAATTAGATCGGTATAATGTAGATCCTCATCAATAATGATCCTCATCATGTAGAATGACAGACAAAAGCTTTAAAGAAGAAACTCTTACACATTGTCAGAAAATTTACAACAATTTTTTATTTACAAATCTCCTTTGAATTTAGGAAATTACCGGATATAGTTCATATATTGTATAATTTAAAGTAAAATGCAGTAAATGAAAAAGAAGTTCAGTATGATTAATTGTCGTTCGTATAGGCAGGCTTTATAACCTAAAATTAAAACTTTAGTTTAATGATTTAGTTATTCTATTAAACACTGATTGTGCGGAACTGTCTTACTCAAAAACTTAGTAACTCATGAGTAAATTCAACTTTTACTTGATGAAAATTCGTGTTCATATTCATTAGAAATAAACACAGCCATGTTTGAAATTATAACTAATTTTTTCTTTTTTCTTTGTTATAAATTACATGACAATTGCTTCACTACACAGCAGCTTCTTCAGATGTTCGAAGTAAACTAAAACTAATATACGTAGCAAATTTTTAAAAGGATAGTATTTCTACAATGGCTAATAAACGTCTGACTCATCAACATGTTCAAATGGTGAGGAAATATATTCTCCGAGGATGTTAAATCTTTTTTGTATTTGCATTACACAAATATTTGTAGTAAAGGTTATTTGCTTATCTCTGTTTGTTCATTAATAAACTCTTTTAATTTTTAAGTTTATTTATATCTGAGCTTTCTAATAGATTTAATTTTACTAAATTTAACTTTGCTTTCTATATGAATTATTTTGTATTCATAATTAGACACAGACAGTTGTTAATCAAATGATTGACAAAAGAATAATCCTTTTTATTTATGAACGAATTATGTTTTAATACCCGTTTAATGAATGATCTTCCTGTTTGTACAACATAATCCCTGGAACTGTACCACATATGGACTCATAGACTCCTGACATCCTGTTATAGATCCTAATATAGATTTTCTCTTTGTTATTTTTAATATATATATTAATTATATATTAATATATTAATATAATAATTAATAATAATGATGGTAGTAATAATAATAACTTTATTACCTTACAGCATAGGCATTTACAGAACAACAATTGTAATATATAAAATGTAAACAATCGATTTTATAGTATTAAAAATATGGAATATTATTAGAGAACGGACACGCTTACCACATGACGCAAAGCCCAGTGCAGTACTGGCGAAAGGCTGTATTTCTAAAATATTTAATTTTATTTATATAATTGGAAAACGAACGGGTGGTGATCTATAAAATTACGAAATACATTGTATTTGTTGAAAAGTTGTATTTTTAAAGTTTTTAATTTTATTTCTATAATTGGAACATTTTTATTTGTTCATTTTGTCGCTCAAGTTGAGTAAAGGAGTATTAATATTGACTAGCAATAGTTTCTCAAGGTTTTCTTCTGTCAATTTTGTTCTCTTTGAATTAAGTACATCCTTATAAATAGAAAACGCCCTTTCTACATCGCTGCTGGTTATAGGTGCATACTGGAAATATTCTTTTATTTCTTCATATTTAGCCGTTAGATTTTGTGGAATTGTCACCATACATAATTGCTGTAATGTAATTAAATCTGGATTTCTATTAGGAATTGCTTCAAACTATTGCCGAAGGCCACATCCGAAGTCACTTGGAATACTTTTCAAATTATTAACAGCCACATCTAATGTGGTTAATCCGTCATTTAATTTGAGATTTCGATTTTCAAAATAAGTGATTAGTTTTGGCAATTTTCCAAAGTGTTCGTGAAGAAAGTACAACTGATTTTTTAAATTTGGGATTTGTGTGAGCTCCTTGCACTCACCAATACTTCTAGCATCCTCCTTTAGCAGTGTTACGAAATGTTTTAGACTATCGAAATTCTCAGCATAATAACTAGTAGCTTCCAGCCATGTTCCCCATCTAGTTATTACTGGAGTGGGAGGCAGTGACAGAGATGGAAATTTTTCCCTGAAAAGAGCTACTCTCAATGGTGCTTTTCTGAAAACTTTTTTAAAAGCTGATACAAGTCTATCAACTTCCGGAAAAGTGTCTCTGATATATTCACAGATTCTGTGGAGAGCATGTGCTACACAAGTAATATGCAGCATATTCGGATATGTTTTCTTCAATAGTCTGCCTGTTTTTAACATATACGCAGCACTATCACTGACAAATAAAAGTATTTTTTCTTTGTACGTGGCGTCCGAATGAAGCATGTTTTGCATATTCTCCTTAATGGTTTCAGCAACTGTTTCCGCATCAACCCTATTTATAACACTTGTTGCTATTACATATGAGTTATAGGGAATAGTTGGATGTAGTACACCAGCTACAACATTTACCACACAGCGTCCTAACATATCCACCGTTTCGTCCGCGCTTATCTATATGTATTGATTTAAAAGATGGCGTTCTAATGCGTTCTACTGTTCTTGTATAGCACCTTGAAACATAATATTTGCGTAAAGTTGATTCATCAGGAACATTTCGACCAGTATATTTTTTCAGAAATGTCTTCAAAATTGGATTGTTCAATTTAAATAATGGAATGTTAGCTGGCATAAAAGTTTCACAGAGTTCTTCGTTAAAATTGTCAGATTCCAACGGGTTCAATTTTTTTTCGTGCTTTAACGATCCTACGTGACGTTTTACGATTGATTTATTGCA
This sequence comes from Melolontha melolontha, assembly GCA_935421215.2. Classification (NCBI taxonomy): domain Eukaryota; kingdom Metazoa; phylum Arthropoda; class Insecta; order Coleoptera; family Scarabaeidae; genus Melolontha; species Melolontha melolontha. The sequence continues at coordinate 53,184,522 of OW285240.1, forward strand.
ATTTTTCAATAACGCTTCACACACTTCACAATAAATTTCGGAATCACTGGCAATGTACATACAATCAGTATGGCCCTCAACCCAACTCGCCATTGTCTCACGATGTCATTCTCGACGCTCTTCCATTGTCTGAAAAAGTAAGAATATTCTAGATCCAAATAAACGAAATTAAATAACGAAATTTTATGCACACTTACGTGAAAATAATTGGAAGATGTTGCTTAAATGAAAAGAAAAGGAATGTACGTGCTATTTCTCTTACGAAATACGATAAACTTATTTATTTTATCTACGTACACGACACCACTGAAAACACTATATTCTCCGAATACAATAGCTGGGTTGTCCATTGTTATCGCTGCGAGACCAGGTGGCCGAGTAAGTCAAACAAATACTTCATTGAATTACGCCGGGATGTACTGAGCGACGTTATACACAATTCCAATTGCCGATTGCGTTTTATGGAAATTGCATCCGTTCTCTAAATATTATACACAAAATTTATAAAACATTAACAAACAAATCGGATAGTTTGCCTTATTATTAATATTACATATATTCTAAATATGTTTAAGTATATATTACAAAATGTAAAAATGGAAGAAATATGAAGCAATTATCAACTGTTGTTCTATTACTCGCATAACCAATAACCTTAGTAACCTGTCCCTTTTAAATACCTATCCTTGTTTAATTGGAGACACCCTCACGTCGTTACAAAACAAAACATGTACATAATTAATTATAATACTAACAAAAAATATATTGCATCATTTCCATTGAAAGTGCTTTCTTTCAATGTTTCATCACAAAACGAAATTTTTTCCTGTATTGTATATATTTATATGTTAGATATAAGTAAATTTAGTATAATATAACATTTCAAATTTTATAAATTTTCAGCGTGCATTTTCAAGCGTAAAACATTATACCGTAGTCGACAAATTTTAATTTCTGCTGGCGTATATAGTGTATCCTTGTTGTATCCAACGATGCCAGCTTTAAAAACAGTGGAGGGAGAAGCAGAGTGGTGGACAATTATACACTTTTACATGCCCTATTTCCTAACAAACACTTACCGGGTGTACAACACTTATTTCTCTAGGTGCGTATATTAGTCGATTTCAACAGCCATGTTTTTACAACTTAAGAAAAGACACAAATCATAAAATGGTATTATGGCGGTAGACACCTCAATGTACCTGTACATATCCGACATCCACAAAAATTAAATGTATGAACTGGTATTTTAAATAATTCAATTGTCGGTTCTTTCTATAGGGACATATCAGTAATGTCCGCCAAGAACTTTATTATAGCTTGGCATACTGCCAAGAACAATGTGGTGGATTATTTGAACCTTTAATTTAGAATATTTATTTTTTATTATTATCGGAGAAGAGTTAATTTATTTTCATTTCATAAGAGTTACATTTATTTTTTTTTACATAATTTAGAATTAATATTTCATTTCATTTTATTTATATGCGGAAAATATAAGCTTTGTTGTACATCCTCATAAAAGTAATACACCATGAAATAAATATTTTTCTGTAAATATTTGTGGCGAATTTAATACGTATTTCTAAGATACGTTCTACAACCCTCTGAAGCAATAGACTTACTGACTAGCTATAATCTGACTGAACCTTATCGTACTTATGCATACATTCATTGGCAGCCTCGCTATATGTGTTTCTTTACTTTTCTCTGTCGCGCTTTTTTTCTCTTCTACTTTCTTACCAGAAATTAAAATTTGTCGATTACATTCTGAATACAACAATCATACAACATACAACATTCAGATTCTTAACACGACACAGAACAAGACATACAGTCTGAAACAAACAGTAAAGAATTAAGTTTACCTTAACATTAAATGCGAGATTTATCTAATGAAATTAAGTTTGTAAACTTTCAATATAACTGCATCAACCAAAAGAAATAACCAACTTATACGGAAGTTACGCCCCGTGAGCGGTGGGTCAAACACAAAATTATAGGTACATGGTCCTTCGAGAGTCGAATATAATGCAGCATTCGGTACTTTGAGCCAGATATAAGATTATATACATATCTTTATGCGTAAGTACATCGACGTATCATTTAATACTTATTGTGTTTACCCCTTTTTAGTATAAGCTGCGCTAATAATTTAATAATTTTCTTATTTATTTATTATAATCCGGTGGCTCTCTCTTGATACGTAGACCGTCCAGGAAGCGGTTCCACATTTTTTTATTCTTTGCCAATCTGGAGATTTTCTTGCATGTTGTCGCTGTCGACCTTAATTCTTCTTCTGTCATTCTTTTTCATGTACTCATTGACCCTCTTCTAGTTTTTTTCTCAAATGGCGTCCCTTTATATTCATATTTTAACATCATTAGCCTCTTTTCGTAGTGTGTGTTATATCCACTTCTAATTTCTTTTTGACCTTCAATTGTCTAGGGATTTGCTTTGTTGGTTTATTTAGCCAGAAAAGTCTTAATATTTTGAGCAAGCATTGACTTGAATTATTTTCTTGTATCTTCATGATATCTGTCATATTTCACAGCAGGACGGCAATGCAATTTTAACATTGCTGTGGAAAATTCTAATTTCGTTACTCAGTTCGAATATTTTTTCAGTTAATTTTAGTTACAGTCGAACTTCGATAAGTCGAACTTCGATAACTCGAATTTTTGATAACTCGAATCAATTTGGTTGGAGTTAGCGTTAAGAGTGAAAAATATGTGTAATTTTTACTTGATAACTCGAACTTTTATTATTCGAATATCTTGATAACTCGAACAGAATATCTGGCGCCACCTTTGATAAGTCGAATTTTCTAGGGGAATCCTCTAACTACGTGTGTTTTTAACCGTTTTAACCGCTCGTTTTATACTAGCATTTATAACATAACGATGTAGGCGATGCAGGCAGTTCAGTTTCTGCGCTACTTAAGTTCATATGCGTGCACTATTAGTTGTTAATAAGAGGATAGAATACTGTGCCTGTTTGTTTTATCACGTTACTTTTTTTATTGCTCTTGATATGTCATTAAAACGTACTTTAAAAACATTATCTGTTGATGAAAAATTTAGACTTATAAAAGAAGTGGAAACTGGTTCAAGAAAGAAAGATGTAGCTGTGAAGTATAGTGTTCCGGAAAGTACAGTGTCTACTATTTAAAAAAATAAGCAAACAATTATCACTGCGATCGAAAGTGGTGCAAGTGGGAGTTCCAAGAGGCTAAAAAATCCAACTTTCGCCAATGTGGACAGAGCAGTTTTAGAATGGTTTAAATCGGCAAAGAGACAGAACTTACCTATATCTGAAGGCTTAATTAAGGAAAAAGCATTGAAATTTGGTCAAAAATTGGGACAACCAAATTTCAAGGCAAGCACGGGCTGGTTGGATAATTGGAAACGAAGGTACATACATACATATGCATGTACATATGTGTGTATATATACATACATACATACATATAAAGAAAACATGTATAAATTAGGATTTAATGTTTCTTTTCTTTTGTAACATATAAGATATATATAAGGCATATGTCATAGAAAGGTTTGTGGAGAGAGTGCCGATGTAAGTGACAAGGACTGCGTTAAATGGAAACATGATGTTTTACCCCATTTATTAGAAGACTATCAAGCACGGGACGTATTTAATGCAGATGAGACCGGCTTGTTTTTTAAATGCCTCCCAGACAACACCTTAACTTTAAAAAACCAAAAGTGCCATGGCGGAAAGCACAGTAAACAGAGAATTACACTGATGATTGGCGCAAATATGGATGGATCAGAAAAATTGAAATTGCTCTTGATAGGTAAAAGTAATCAACATCGCAGCTTTCGTGGTGTTAGATGGTTGCCCCTCGAATATAAAGCAAATTCAAAGGCGTGGATGACAGGAGTACTTTTTGAAGAATGGCTGTTAAAATTAGACAAGCAATTTGAAAACCTCGGAGGAAAAATTATTCTTTTTATTGACAACTGCTCGGCCCATCCTAAAGACATCCAACAAAGATTAAAATTTATCAAGCTTGCTTTTTTTCCTCCGAATATGACATCAAAGTTACAACCACTTGATCAAGGAGTCATACAAAATGTGAAAACTCATTATCGCCGCAAAATTTTGAAAAAAAATTAAAATGTTTTGAAGAAAACAAAGAAATCAACATTACATTAATGGACTGTGTTGATGAAATAACCAAAGCATGGAATATCGATGTTAAGCCGGAGACCATTTCTAATTGCTTTAAGAAAGCCGGTTTTGGTCAGTATTCTGAATGGGAAAAAGAGGATGAAATTCCTTTGATTTTCGTAAGGATGAAAGATGTGAGGAAGAAATTCAACTACAAATGGAATATGAAGCTTTGGAGAATGTCAAAAATGTACCAGGTGTCACCTTTAATGATTTTATGCATATCGATGACGATATTGTTACTTCGGAGTTTCCCACAGATGAAGATATTATCGACCTCTACAGATCTGAATCCTTATCTGTACAGCTCGATAATAAAGATGACAGCGACAGTGACACAATAGAGGATGATTTCGTGAACGATTTGCAGCAACCACCTTCAAGCGAGTTGGTTGCAAATTCGTTGAGCGTTTTGCGTTCGTATTTAAAAGCCAATGAACATACAGTCGATTCTTTGTACAATGGTTTAAATAACATTGAAGCTTTTTTTGAAAATCAAAATAAAAAATCCTCTCGCCAGACGCAAATAACCGACTTTTTTACACAAAAATAAAAACTACGTAATACATATATGTAACGCATTTTTTCTGAAATAAATTCATATATACATACAAAATATCTTTTATTTATACAACATATGTAAATTATTTGACAACTCGAAGTCTCGATAATTCGAACTTCTTTTGTGGCAAGACATAGTTCGAGTTATCGAAGTTCGACTGTATTTAATTTATCTAAATTTCAATGTTTTTTTAATTCAAATTTAGGGAACAATCTCAATGTTTTCCTTTTATTATTTTTTATTCAGTTTTCAAATGTTATAGAAATTTGGCGTCATTTTGACGCTACAACTGACCAAGTGCACAAGTAATTTGATGTAAAATGAATTAACTTTCAGTGTAAATGCACGGAACATTTATAGAACGGCGATCCCCGTTTTTTTTGGCACTTCTATACTCTACACAGATATCTTGTCTAACATTTAGTAAGGCTTTAGTAAAGATTTACCGCTTTATTATATATCAAAACAAAATTTTCTTTGGAGTTTACGATGGCATATAAAATGTTCACAAACTAAACGTGACCTATTATTAAAGTTGTATTCACAAAATTAATTTGTCACGTAATATGACTACACAATTAACCAAACTTGTACTAAGGCCATTCAAACAAGTACCATTACGATAGACGAGAGCGACCCGTGATATTAAAATTGATCGAGCAAAAAGTTTCCGAAATCACACACGCTGATGGCCAATTTTAATTAAGGCTACGAAATGGACCTTCTATGTATTTATGATGTGTAATTAGTCCTGACAGCTAGCAAAAACAAATTAATTCGGGCTACTCAAACCTAGAGAACAAATCCTTATCTTACTTATACCCAGTAAAGATGTCGGGTGTTGCTGGCGCGTAATTTATTAGTAAAAACGACATTTCAAAGATGATGGGAAGAAGAGATGATGAGGATGTCCTCTCCGATTGGGGAAAAAGAAGCGAACAAGTCGCCTGTAAGAAACATCAAAGTCTCCGGCTACGTTCTCAGAGTTTACTTCGATATTAAATTGAAGAGCTCGGGAGAGGTTTCACGTTTCAATAAAGCTTCGTGTTTAGCAGGCTGTCTTCGGTGTATCGCTTTTCATGTTACGTTAACAGTAAAAGAGGGAAAAATGGAGTAGTTGGCGGAAGAAGAAAAATCAACGGACGTAACCTTTGAAGAAATAAGCAGTAATAATAATGAAGAGTTGAGATTTTATAACGTCTACGAATTCTAGTAGTATCAATTTATTTAGTTTGTAGATGTTTTATTTTGCATATGAATTTCGTACGTGTTTTAGGAATATGTTATTTAATACAAGTTTCACTAAAACTTGAATATTACAAACTTGATGCTAAGACGAGTTTAATTTTGATAATACATCTAATATTCATATTCTGTATTGTCTTTTCTAGTTAACGTATTTCTTTGGTTAGCCGTAATTTCTTAATGAAATTTTCTAGATTCATTCCGTATACAACACATGTTAAAGTCAAATTGACAAAAAATAAGTTTGATATTATAATTTTATCTGTTTAAGGTTAAAATATTAAAAAAAAAACCGTAGATTGTTCAAAAAACTGCGAAAAGAGTCAATTCAAAATTTGTAGCGAGGAGCACTGTATGCTTTTAGTGAAGTATCGTTGGATTGGAATCAATGTAACATTAGTTATATTGTTTACAGTTCTTGACATTTCTGACCGAGATGGTGATACCGTGTACATAGGCCAAACATCACAATAGCTGAAACAGCGTATCACACAACACAAAAGTGATGTCCGCATTGGCAAGAGATCTTGTGCACTGGTAGATCATATACTTGATCTAGGCCATACATTCAACAAATACATTAAATATATTCAGAATTGTGGACTCTGAAAACAACCACAAAAAAAAAATGATTTTCAGAAATGAATCGGTTATTTCGAAAAGGCCACAACTCCAGAAAAGTAAATTTTACATGACAACAAAAAAACGTTTCATTTTAATATTAATCAGGATATCAGTTCTTTTGCTAAACAAAGAGTCAATTTATGACACATTTTAAAGTTTTAATAAAAAACAAGAGCACAAAAAAATTAGATAAGCTGTAACAAAAAAAACTGTATTATCTTGTCTTCATTACTTGTCGGCGTAAACCGAATACGTATATAACAACATAGCCGTAATTTCTATATACATTATAGATACGGTGGTTACCGACTATAAGGAACACCCGGCTAGTTCTGCGATTATTATATAGACAGCGCTGAATATTCCTTCACGCTCTGTCTTAATAATATCTGCGAGAAAGCAAGGTAGTTATGTTTTGTTGAATTTGTCTCTTCTCCAACAGGGGCGTATTGATAATCATGTAGAAATGTGAAATACGTATCTACGTCTTTGGAGAAGATACATTCAAAAATACATATGAACTTGTATTGTGTTCTTCACAATAATATTATATATTATTAAATATACTTTTGTATTATACTTTTGTATTATATACTTTTGTATATATGTATTATACTTTTGTATTATATACTTTTGTATTATACAAAATTGGTAGGTTTTACCTACTCAAGTATGTTTCAAATTATGTTGTTATATACGTATTCGGTTTACGCCGACAAGTAGTGAAGACACGATAATACAGTTTTTTATAGATACGGTGATTACCGACTATAAGGAACACCCGGTTAGTTCTGCGATTATTATATAGACAGCGCTGAATATTCCTTCACGCTCTGTCTTAATAATATCTGCGAGATAGCAAGGTAGTTATGTTTTGTTGAATTTGTCTCTTCTCCAACAGGGGCGTATTGATAATCATGTAGAAATGTGAAATACGTATCTACGTCTTTGGAGAAGATACATTCAAAAATACATATGAACTTGTATTGTGTTCTTCACACCCCATTTTTAATAATATTATATATTATTAAATATACTTTTGTATTATACAAAATTGGTAGGTTTTACCTACTCAAGTATGTTTCAAATTATGTTGTTATATACGTATTCGGTTTACGCCGACAAGTAGTGAAGACACGATAATACAGTTTTTTATAGATACGGTGATTACCGACTATAAGGAACACCCGGTTAGTTCTGCGATTATTATATAGACAGCGCTGAATATTCCTTCACGCTCTGTCTTAATAATATCTGCGAGATAGCAAGGTAGTTATGTTTTGTTGAATTTGTCTCTTCTCCAACAGGGGCGTATTGATAATCATGTAGAAATGTGAAATACGTATCTACGTCTTTGGAGAAGATACATTCAAAAATACATATGAACTTGTATTGTGTTCTTCACACCCCATTTTTAATAATATTATATATTATTAAATATACTTTTGTATTATACAAAATTGGTAGGTTTTACCTACTCAAGTATGTTTCAAATTATGTTGTTATATACGTATTCGGTTTACGCCGACAAGTAGTGAAGACACGATAATACAGTTTTTTATAGATACGGTGATTACCGACTATAAGGAACACCCGGTTAGTTCTGCGATTATTATATAGACAGCGCTGAATATTCCTTCACGCTCTGTCTTAATAATATCTGCGAGATAGCAAGGTAGTTATGTTTTGTTGAATGTGTGTCTTCTCCAACAAGGGCGTATTGATAATCATGTAGAAATGTGAAATACGTATCTACGTCTTTGGAGAAGATACATTGAAAAATACATGTATTGTGTTCTTCACACCCCATTTTTAATAATATTATATATTATTAAAAATACTTTTGAATTATACAAAGTTGGTAGGTTTTACCTACTCAAGTATGTTTCAAATTATGTTGTTAAAACTTTATTAGATAAGGGACATGTTCAAAAATAGTGTTTAATAATCCTCCTCTGGTGGCTTAAGATTATTAGAGGTAGGCCATAAAAGCAGCTCATCATGAAAGAATTTCTTGTTTTCTGGTACATATTGCACAAGTTTCTTTAGATTGTTCATTTTTTTAAAAATTAATACCGCTTTTTACTGTGTAAGCAGGCTCTGTTGGCAGAGTAGGACAAACTCCAGCTGGTTTTCCTAATGAAAACTCATAGAAAATAAGCGCATCGATAAACGGGCGTAGTTTAACAGTCCAAGGTTTTCTGCAATCATATTCGAATTCGTTATACCGCGAAATTTGAAAAGTCGTTTTCTCATCTTTTTTTTTCCCATAGGAGTCGATGTACAGAATGGTTTTCTTGTTATATTTGGGCCCACCATTTCTTAAAGTTTAAAATTTCCTCATTATGCAATCTTTTTATTGAGAAGAGAGGCTTTCTTGTCTTGCTTGCCAACTAGCCTTTTTGCTACCCAAAAGTCTCTGTCGCACGGAAGGAATGAGTGTCCCCTGATTGGACAGTAATGAGAAATTTTTCTGAATTTTTCTGAAGAGACGAGGGTTAAAAGGAAACGAGCGACCGTGTGATTTTTATTTTAGCCGGCGCATCCATCTGAAAATATATAGAGTTCTTTTACACTTGCAGGGACCTTATTCTTAAAATATTGTTTTAAGATAGTGCACTCTTCATTGGGTTCTTTCAGAGCCTCACCCTCATGATAAGAGAAAAATTTAGCTTCTCCTGTTTTTAAGTTATGTATACTGAACTCAAAAACCATAACTGTCGATAGTAAAAAATTTCTTGTAGAGGTATATCCGGTATAGGTTACTTTTGCATGTAATCCATTGCGATTGCTAATATCTCATTTGTTCCTGCAACGAGCTTCTTAATGTGGTCTAGTTTCTTATAGAATTTCTTAGCCCTATTTTTGTGAACTAAGAGTTCTACAAGGGCAGCTCGTTTTGTAACGTCATTGAGAGTTGTACTTTCAACTTTCTGGCCCAGTTCTTCACAGGTAGAACACACATCAACTTGAGGACAACCAAAAGCATAAGTAAAATTTTCATGGAAATATTTCACATAAAAACTGTATTTCACCTTCGAATCATGAAACTTTTCCATAAACGTTTTATGCATCTGTTTAACATCCAGAGTAGCGGATTAATACATTTTCAGTACATTGTTAAAATAATGGACTTCTTTCATGTCGAACGATTCTATGTGTTCTTTTATTTGAAAGCACACCGCACCTGGTATTAAATTATGTCTGGATTTCATAGATTTAACTCTATTATCTGTAGGAGTGGTTCCAGTAGTTAGTAGGTGACATAATTGTCTAATATGCTCTTCACCAATACCATATAAACTCAAGAAAGCTTTCTTACATACTTGCTTGCGTACTCTTTTTAAACAAACATGAAACAAAAAAATATGGTGTCTGTCAATTTGTTTATTGGCATTTTGCGATTTTGTCTTCTAATAATAGGTATTACTTCTATCATATGTTGTAAGTAGGAGTCTTGAGAGCTTTTATCATTAAACTGATAAAGAAGTAAACAAATATATTCTGTCCAGTTCCGAATAATTTTTACAACATTTCTTGTGACAACTGCAGTCAATTCCCGTTTTTTGCGCAATAACCTTCTATCCCACATGATTTATATGCTCCTTAATTTTTACTTTAGCCTTCTCACTGACCGAGTTAGGCATCTTTGTAAAAACAATGCACGAGATTACAAGCGACTGCAGACTGAGACGTCCGTTAATATCAACAAACTCTTCAGCGCACGCATGTTGTTGGACAACACCACATCTCTGGAGAAGTGGCCTTTTCGAAGTAAACGGAAAATCACAGTTGTTCAAGTTACACTAACAAACAGCGGAAATGTGGCGTTTTCACACGAAACAAAGCTTAAAATATATGCTGAATCGATTGGTGAGCTTAACTTATTTTCGCTCACTTGAGAAGATGTGGCCCTTTCGAAATTACCGATTCCAATGGTTCACATCATCGGAGGCACAAATAGTGTAAATTATAAGTCGGATACGAATGGATAAATATAATATATTGTAATATACTCGGTGTTGGCGGTTAGTTGACCTGCCAAGTTCTGTTAACTAGTCCTTGTTTAATGTATAGTTTATATTTTTGGTTTCGATATTTTTATTTTTATTTTTCTTATGACAACAGTTTTTTACTATGTCTTTTATATTTTAACGTATATGTATATATATTTTAAAATGTTCTTGTTAATATTATAGCTTCTCCTGAAGAAGAAGCCAATGGTTATGAAATATAGAGGTTGAAATAAATGAGTTTTTACTTGACAGACCGCTTCCCCGATTTAATTAATTATTCCCTATATATTTATAGTAGATTCAATTAGTCGGCAATTTAAAGTCTATTTTACTTTAATATGTAGATATTTAAAATAATCTTACATGTTTCAGCACATAATGCCTTTTTCAAAGAAATTTCAAATATAAATGACAGCGACGTACACATACATTAAAATTAATTTATCAATTTTAATGTCTGTGTACGTCACTTTCACTTTTTGAACTCTACGTTCTTATCTTTTGAAGAAGCAACAAACTCGTTGTGAAGTATAGAGAAAATAAATAAGTGAGTTTTAATTTAGTTACCGCTTGCCTGTTCTTAATTTATTTTACCCTATTATAGTTTCACTGTTAATAAAAACAGAATTTGGATCAATGTATCAATTAAAAACAATTTATTGCTACGTAACGTTTCGGAACTCTATTTTTCTTTCTTCATCAGACCTGTAACATTTACAAATGAGCCATATACAGTAAAATATGGAAATGTATAGCAAACGCCAATTAAGTTGGCGCGAGGAGGGGTAAGTTCGCTCTGGATTAGAAGTAGTGGGGAGATTTGTATTTGGTTTTACATTAATGTCAGATAATTCTAAACTCTGAGCGTGTATCACTTTATGATCTCCTAGCAAAGACATTATGTTCCGTCAAACGTCAATGACAAATGTATTCTGACAATTACTTGAGTAGTGGGGGTGGACGTTTTTAAAAATGGCTTCTGCGCACCCCCTCCTCGCGCCAACTTAATTGGCGCTTGCTATACTTACATTAGCAATTGATAAATTCCAAAGCAATTTCATAGAATTAATATACTAATTTTATGCATATCTTAGTTGTATTTACAAAAACTAACTATTATAAAATGTAAAATGTGCATTCCAAAAATTTGCATTGTAAAGGTTCGCAGTCGGAGTAATCAGTACACGATAATGCTTTAAACCGAAAATGCATACCTTCAAAGACGGGCTCATGAAAAGATAGGGGATACAAAAACCAGATGTAGCAAGAAAAATTATGTATAATATAGTAATTATGTAACATTTGAAAAATAATTAACTACGAGGACTAGACACATAATATATAGGCCAGAAAATATAAAAAATAGAATGTTTATAAAATATCACAATAACTTAATTTTAATATACTTTATGAGACCATTGTAAGCATTGGTGAACGTAGATGTGCGTTTTTTGGTATTGAGATTGTTAGTAATTTTTTTGATGGCTAAATTTTCTAGAGTTATTCTTTTATAAATGTTATTTATACTGTTAAAGTTGACATTGTATGTAAAAGTATATATATATATATATATATATATATATATATATATATATATATATATATATATATTATCGATACCTTATTTACCGTTAGGTGTTAAGGTTGAATACAAAAATCAAACAATTCCTTAAAGTTACAGTACATTAAATCAGTAAGTGCAGCCTATCAGAATCTATCATTATTATTTTATTCTAATTTCGTTCCGTATATCATCCTTGCCCATTCTTTCTTGTTGATGCGTGCCATTCTTTTCGCCTCTCTCCCTGACATTCCATTGGCTCTCAATATGTCTTCCACTTGACTGTCCCACGAATTCCTAGGTCTACCTCTTGGTCTTCTCTGATATCTTCTTGCTTGCCATACTTTTCTTATTGTTCTCTCCTCTCCAATTCTTGTCAAGTGTCCAAACCATCTTAATTGATTTCGTTGTATATCTTCCTTCAGCTTCCGTACTTTAAGTTCTTCCCTTATTTTGCTATTTCTTACTCTGTCTCTCTTAGTAATTCCCATTATTCCTCTTAAAAACCTCATCTCCATTGCTTGGATTTTGTTTTCCATTCGCTTCGTCAATGTCCAACTTTCGCTTCCGTATATCAATACGGGCTTAAATATAGTTTTGTAAACTGAGGTCTTAGTTTTCCTTGACACTTCTCTTCTTCCCAGGAACGAATTGTTCAAGGAGTAATAAAGTGCTGATGCTGCATCTAACCTGTCATTCAATTCTGCCTCCATAGTTCCTGTTTTGTGTATTTTCACCCCTAGGTATTTAAATGTTTCTACTTGTTCTATTTTTGTGTCGTCCAGTTTTATTTGTAATTCATCATCATTTTTCCCTATTACCATAACTTTGGTTTTCTCTGCGTTTATTTTTAAATTCTTCTTTCGTAACGCCTCTGCCCATATATCTAGATTACACTGAATGTTGCGCTTATTTTTCGCATAAATCACCAAATCATCTGCAAATATGCTCTCTGCTATTTCTACCGGTTCCATGTTGTAGTATCCCACCTTCATTTTCTTAACCTTCATTTTCGCTTCTTTTGTTACATCGTCCATTATTATATTAAATAATACTGGGCTGAGGTTGCCTCTTTGTCTAAATCCCTCCGTCGTTGCAAATTCTTCAGATCTTGTGTTCCTGGTTCTAACGTAATTTCTTGTGTTTTTATATATAGCTTTAATACAGTTTATTAATTTTTGCCCGACTCCTCTCCTTCTTAGACTGTTCCAAACTAGTTCCCTTGGCACACTATCAAAGGCTTTCTTGAGGTCTATAAAGGCCACATATATATTGTCATTGGTACATTTCTCTATTAATTGTTTCAGTGTGAATATGTGGTCCTGAACTCCTCTTCCCTTTCTGAAACCACTTTGTGAATCTTCTAATTGTATTTCCACTGTTCTTTCTAGTCTTTTGGTCAGTATCCATTCATAGAGTTTGGCCATCGTGCAAAGCAAAGTAATACCCCTGTAATTAGCGCAGTTCCGTTTATCCCCTCTCTTGAATATCGGTATCAATATTCCTATCTCCCAGTCATGTGGTATTTGTTCCTCTCTCCATACTTTGTTTAATAGCTTTACCATTATTTCCACAGCTTTCGGTCCTAGGTTCATTATCATCTCCGTATATATTCCATCGTGCCCTGCCGCCTTCCCCCTTTTTAATCTTCTCACGGCTTCCGACACTTCTTCTATTGTTATCTCTACGTCTTGTTCATTATTTTCGTTAATATTCTCTTGTTCTTCTTCAGTTCTTATGTCATTGTTCTTTTCTATCGTTAAGAGTTCTTCGAAATACTCCTTCCACCTCTTTATAATGTCCTCATCTTCATCGAGTATTTTCACTTGTTTATTTTTAATAAGATTTGGCTTATATGTTCTTCCGTGTCTAAGGGTTTTTAGTACACTATAAAACAACTTTAGGTTTCCGAAATGGTCTCTCTCCATCTTGGCCCCAAATTCTTCCCATGATTCTTGTTTCGCTGATTTTACCATTGTTTTAACTTTATTTCTCTGCTCTTTGTAAATGTCGTATTTTTCATTTGTTTTATCATTCAAATACTGCATCCATTTCTCTTTCTTGGTTTTTATCTCTGCTTTTATTTCTTCATTCCACCATCTGGTTTGTTTGCTGTTTTCTCTAATTTTTGTCATTCCGCAAACTCCCTTCGCTGCTTTAATTATTATTTCTTTCATAATAGTCCACAACTCTTCTACGTTTAATTCATTTATAATTTCTTTTATTTTGTCAATCTGTATTTCTACACGTAATTTAAATTCCTTTGCCGTCTCTATATTTTTTAACTTGTACATTTTAATTCTTTCTGTATCTAAATTTATCTTTTCGCAGGTTCTGAGTGGGCGTTTTTGTTGTGTTTGTATCTTAATTTTAGTCACCACTAGATAATGGTCTGAGTAGATTTCAGGTCCTCTTTTTACCCTTGTATCTTTTACTTCCTTTCTATGTTTTTTATTTACTAATACATAGTCAATTATGGACCTTTCATTTCTACTCTTTACTTCTCTTGTAAATTTGTGTATGTCTTTGTGCTCGAAAAAGGTGTTAGTTATCACTAGGTTATTCAGTATGCAAAAATCTATCAGTCCATTGTTGTTTTTATAATTTTCTCCATATTTTCCAATTGCTTCTCCTAATTCGTCCGTCTTTATACCTACTCTTGCATTTAAGTCTCCTATCAATATCACCCTTCCCCTGTCACTTTCAATTGTTTCCGACATTAAATCCCAGAAATTCTCTTTCTTTTCAGCCCTCTCGTCCTCATTGGGTTCATATGCCACTATTATTGCTGTTTTGGTGTTTTTGTCCATATTAATTTCAATTTGTACAATTCTTTCTGATATTTTTGTCCATTTATGCAGGTATTTCACTTTCTCTTTCTTTATTATACAGCCTACTCCCTCCTTCGCTCTTTGTTTCCTGTCTACTCCACTGTATATTAACAAGTGCCCTCCTTCCTTTTCCAATTCACCATCTCCCTTTCCTTTCGTTTCCGTTATCCCCAGTATATCCAGCCCTGATTTATCGAATTCCTCTTCTAGTTCCTTTTCTTTTCCGGCCAGGCTCCGAATATTCCATGTACCTATTTTCCAGATTTCTCCTTTTTTAGCTTCCTCCTTGCTTTTTCTCTCATTTCTATTCTTACTTTTATTAAGCTTCTATTCCTGGTTCACTGCCAATTTCGTCATCAGATGTCCGTCCGCCGTCTCTTTTAGTTTTTTGGGTCCTTCTTACCTTGATAAGCTTTGTCTTCTGCTAGTTTTAGTAAGTATTTATCTCTATTCCATTTCCACACTTTCTTATCTATAATCAATTTTTGATATCCGCTTTTCACTGTTTTACCTCTTTTCCTCTCCTCCTCGGCTTTCCTTCTAATTAATTTCTGTATGTCTCTTTCTTGTTTTGTCATGTCATTATTTATATATATACTATCGCTCTTAATTTTTGCTAATTTCATCTTGTTCTCCATTATTTCCATTTTTTCTTCAAAACTCCCTACTTTTACTAGGTACGATTTTGGTCCTATTCTGTGAGTAGCTTTAATCTTTGTCTCTACTTCAAGTTTTTCTTTCAGAAAGTTTTTTATCTCATCAATTAAGTCATCTTGGCTGTTTGAGTTAAGTGCTAGCCCTTGTACTACTATATTTTCCCTTCTCTTCTCTTTCTCTAAATATTCTAATCTGTCGTTCGTTTCGCGTAACTGCTTTTTAATCTCTACATTATCTTTTATTATCATCATGTTTTCATTCTTTATTAATTCGTTTTCTTTCTTTATTTCTCTTATTTCTTCTTTGTATTTACTCTGCTCTGTTTTTATTTGGTTTATGTCTACTGTTAACTGTTGTAGCATGTCTAATATCTTATCTATTTTGTCATCCTTTTTTTGTTGTTGTTTTGATGGTGATCTACTTATTTTTTTACTTTTACTGTAAGCTATTTCCTCTTCGCTATCTCGATCCTCTCCTCGCTTCCTTTTCTCTCCCTCTGATGATTCATCCGTGCTGTGCATTTTATTAGTATTTGTTGGTTATCTCACTATTCTATTCCTCCTTAACCTATTTTTAGATTTGCGATGAACTTCTTGCGAAATATATATATATAAAATATATAAAATGTTTTTACATCGTCCATGTGCTCTGTTATTGTTTATCTCTCTCTGTTGATCGCGCTTGCCGCCCGGGTCGACCCCTCGGAGGCTGACATGCGCCGCGCTACGTTGTGTATTATTCCTAACCTTACTAATCTTGTAAGGTTTATGCTTCTAATTGCAATTACTGGGCCGCTACTGACCTTATTTTTACTGTTTCTCTTACCTTATTCTGCTATGTAACTGTGCTGCAACTTTCACCAATATTTAACCATTAATTTCACTTAAATCCTCTTATTCACTTTACTGTGTGACTAAGCCGATACGTCGGTGCTTCGTCGACACTCGTTTACAATTTTTACAATGTAAAAGTACGTTTACATATTTATAAAGATGTTCGAAGGTCAATGCTCTAGTTAATATGTGATCTTTACTGCATTGCTGACAATTGATGTATGAATGCTGACAATTATTATACTCTTATTTTGCAAACATCTAAATTATTTAATGCATGCAAGAAGTTGTAAAGTTTGTGTAGTGCGAGTTAATTTCATTGTGTTTCGATATAGCAATGTATATTATATAATATAGGTTCAGACGTACATTATTTTGAAGCGGAATTCCCTTGGTATATTGTGCAGATGTGCCGTACTCAAAAACTACAGCAAATATTAATTTAATGATACACACGACTAATGCAGAAATCATGTAATTGTTTATTGCTAGTTTAGTTTCCAAAATTACGAGTAAATTTTTATTTAAAAATTATTTTAGTATATCATTTTATAAAAGCTTAGAGTTTTGTGCATTTTTGTTTTAATATTTTAAATACATGTTTGCATAGACACAATATCGAAGAGACAATGAAAAAAAATTACAATTGTCTTTATTTGGTATAAATCCACCATATGGAATATCAAATTGCTGCTTACAAAGGTTATTCATATATATTTCGCCGTGTAATATAATTTTTTGTCCGCATTCGTATATTACTACATCAATGTAGAAATGAAATAAGAGTAGGAAACATAAATCATGTATCTTTTCTTCATGCCTTTTCTTCTCGTGTTCAATTTAGAATGTCAGATATTTGTGTCAGATATTTTCCTATATTCTTTTCGTTCTCGCAAAGTTTATTGTCTTACGGTATTTCTTTCGCTTTTTTGATATTGATGTAATATATTGCAACCACATTTATAAAAACAAAACATTATATATTAAGATATAAGTAATGCGTTATATATTGGAAATACCAAATTGAAGAAAAACAAATTTCCACTGAAATTGAATTTTAAAATTCGACATTTTCCTTACTTTTTTCTTAGTTGATAGCGGTGTTAAGAAATGATCCGATTACCGTCGATGTATAATAATTAGAGCAGACCAATTTCCGTGCGCGCCATGTGCGCCGATGTGAGGATGATTGTATTGCATCAGAAGTAATAAAAAGCATTCAGTATGTGTTTGATACTTGCTTAGACTGCATGTAAGTGTAAGCATACGTAATAAAATGTCGTCGACACATAAATCGAGAAAACGACCGTTGTCAGACGAAGTGAATATTATGGATTTCCCGGGCTTAATATACGATTGCTCAAAAATTAAATGGTTAGTGTGCAATACATATCTAATGTGTTGGTCAAAAACACATTGTAAAGAACACGTAAGCAGTTCGAAGCACAATAATAACAAAATTAATCGATAACAGTTTATACATTTACATTTTATTTATTTATATATATATATTTACATTTCCATTTTATTTATAGGTACATACAACGCTGCTATAATATGTACTATTCTTATTTTTCGTGTGTTTATGCATATTTTTTAATAGCAGAAAACCAAATGTATATTTAATTATTTCTGATAGAATAAATGTCTACTTCTATACTTATATCGGTAATAAGCTCATGTTGCGTCCCTATTCTATCGCATATTCTAATATATTACGAATTATACTCCCATACCGGTGCTCATGGTGCGCACGGAAATTGGTCTGCTCTAATAATAATGTTATCCATAAGGCAACCATTTTAAATAATTACTTAATGTAGTTATGGGCAAGAGACAAATCGATATGGTAAATATCGTCATTGGTATTTTATACGATTTACTTATAACTATAGCTCAGAATATATGCATGTAAAAATAGCAATATATCCCACATATACCGAGTGTCCCAATAGTGCGATGTCGGTCTATATCTCGATACCGTTTGACGATAAAAAAAAACTTTTCAAACAAATGTTCTTTACTTCTTACAGGGGCACAGCTCAAAAATACTTTTGTTTATACAGGTTGTTTCAGAATAGCAGTACTGAACCGAACTTAATTTTTTTAAACGAAATGCCCTCTATTTTATTCCACTTTTAGAGTCTGCTATAAAATCTACATGTTTCTCATGTACCATTGTCTGTACTTAACCGTAATAGTTTTTGAAATATTTAACATTTTCTCTAATAAATGTCATGTGCAGGTACTATTTTGCTAAGTCATGTCTTACTTGATCCCAGAAACTAAATTTTTGGTATGGGAGGAGTTTATACTTGCAATAACTTTTACGAATAGCTCAAATTAATTTTTTTGATACAGAGTGTTGAAGAAAGGGAAAGCAACATCACAAATTTCAGATGGAAAATATCCATTTTTTTAAATGGAATGCATAGTGCTTTTTATGTTAGTTTACTCCTAAGGTAAAGCACTTTATTATTACTTAAGCTCATCATATACTTATCTGCAATAGATTTCGAGGTTTTTTCGTTTTTAAAATTGCTTTACAAGGCTGTCCACTTCAAGGAAATAAGTTTTTGAAACTAAGACGGCCATGGAAAACAAATAACACACATCAAAATTCCAAACTGTCAAATTGTTTAATGCAGCATTTGCTTCATAAGTCAATTACGTGTGTGTTTCCTCATGTTTTAAAAATGATATTTTCACAACAAGAACTTATCAATATGGTTTACGATTTAGAATCGAACGATTAGAATTGTTTCGCAAGTCGCATTTACGCGCAAAGGTTTCCGAACAGTGAGCGGCATCCTAATATTTATGCATTTGCTAGACTAAGAGAACGTTTTGAAAGAACAGGAATCGTGCATTATGAAAGCAAATTGTAAAGGCAAAAACACTGAACACTGGTCACTGAAGAAAATGAACACATAGTATTAGAGACTGTAGTGGAAAATCCTCATACATCAGCAAGTATGTTAGAGCGCCAAGTTGGAATATCAAGAACAGAATTACTTTAAAACATAAATTTCACCCATACCTGAACGATTTCATAGCAGACTCTAAAAATAGAATAAAGTATATGGTATCGTTTGAAAAAATTAAGTTAGGTTCAGTACTGCTGTTCTGAGACAACCTGTATACATCCTTGTAGATAGAAAACGTCCTTTCTACATCGCAACCGGTTGTCGCTGCATACTGGAAATATTCCTTTATTTCAGCGTATTTAGCAGCTAGATATTGAGGTATTGTCCCCATACAGAATTGCCGCAATGTTATTAAATCTAGATTTCTATTAAAAACTGCGTCTAAGTTTTGCCGAAGGCCACATCCGAAGTCACTTTGGAATATTTTTCAAATTATTAATAGCCGCGTCTAATGTGGTTAATCCATCATTTAATTTGAGACATCGATTTTCAGAATAAGTGATTAGTTTTGTCAAATTTCCAAAGTTTCCTGAAGAAAGTACAAATGGTTTTTTAAATTTGGAATTTGTATTAGTTCCTTGCCCTCAGAAATACTTCGAGTATCGTCATTTACACATGTGACGGAATTTTGTAAACTATCGAAATTCTTTGCATAAAAACTAATAGCTTCCAACCATGTTTCCCATCTAGTTATTACTGGAAATGGAGGCAGTGACAAAGATGTAAGTTTTTCCCAGTAAAGAGCTACTCTCAATGGCGCCTTTCTGAAAACTTTTTTAAAAGCGGATACAAGTCTATCAATTCCGGAAAGGTGTCTGATATATTCACAGATTCTGTGGAGAGCATGTGCTACACAAGTAATATGCAGCATATTAGGATATGTTTCCTTTAATAGTCTGGCTGTTTTTAATATACAAGGTTTGTATAAATTGGCGGACCCACTACACGTGGCGACATTCTAGGTCAAATTTTGAGTTAAAAGTCCTAATCCTAAAGCGATGTATCAGGCTTCCTTTGTCTTCAGAATGAATTTGAAAGAAACATACATTTGGCAACATTGAACACGCATGTGCTAGTTATAATCTTCGGAACATTTTTACACGTCGTCATGTGAACCTTACATTTTACAGTCCTTACAGTCCTTACAGTCCTTACAGTCCTAATCCTAAAGCGATGTATCAGGCTTCCTTTGTCTTCAGAATGAATTTGAAAGAAACATACATTTGGCAACATTGAACACGCATGTGCTAGTTATAATCTTCGGAACATTTTTACACGTCGTCATGTGAACCTTACATTTTAAATTTAAAAAAGAAACAAACAAAATAAAATTGGTTTCTTAGATTACATATTTATTACGACAATATTACAAAGTTTTAAAAATTTTTGATAATATTGACTAATTTTTGTACATCTTCTTCATAGAAATCAATGTAATTATTACCTACATAATTTTTCGAATTGAAATCCATCAGTTTGTAGACATAGCTGCAATCTTTGTGGTATCGTTTGTACTATTCGCTGATTAAAACTATACAAATAAAAATTCTTTCAATGGAGACTGTGGTTAAATAAAAATTTAAAAAAGGTATATAACCCCTTACCACAATTATTAATCGTATCCTAAATACGTATTTCGACAACTAAGTTGTCATCATCAGTAGGTAAAAACTACTAATTAAAAGTCGCACATGGGGCACAGTAAAGCAAGAGAAACGCTTAAGCACAACTACTATACACCGCGTCCCCGTATAGTCTATACGGGGAGTCTATAGTTGTCGAAATACGTATTTAGGATACGATTAATAATTGTGGTAAGGGGTTATATACCTTTTTTTTAAATTATACAAATAAATACGAAAACTAAACAAAATTATACAAATAAACACGAAAAATAAGCAAGTCGAATGAAATAGGTAGATTACATAAGTGTCAAAATTTGACAGTAGTAATGTATTTGACTAGAACAACATTAGGCTGCCTACTTATTGTTTTACAACGTTGTCAGATGTGTTTTTCGTCAAAATAAGTTAATAAACAAATATTAAAAATAAATTTTAAAATCAAAAAGAAAACTTTAACGAAAGGATAATTACAACAATTCTTCTTTCTTCTAAATTGTAGCTCTTTCTGTCAACAAATATCGAGTAATAATGCTTATTTCAAGACTGAAAGTCCGAACTTTAGGAACCTCGTGCAAAGATATGGAGCATGGTACAACATTTTCGTATTAGGATTTTGGACTCCGAATTTAACGAAGCACATCTCCGCGTGTAGTGGGTCGGCAAATTTATACACACCTTGTATTTGCAGAACTATCACTAACGAATAAAAGTATTTTTTCTTTGTACCTGTCGTCCGAATGAAGCATTTGGTGCATATTCTCGTAAATAGTTTTAGCTACTGTTTCCGCATTAACTGTATTTATAGCTTTTGTTGCCACACACATTGGTTAAAATATATATGACAGCATATCAATGATATACTGTCATATAAATTTTTAATTTCTCTATGTGTCGAAACATATAAGATTACTTTAAATATATACATATCAAAGTAAACCAGACCTTAAGTTGCCGACTAGTTTAATCTACTTAACATAAAATGGTCAAGAAATAATTATCTATGAATGTATATATATATATATATATATATATATATATATATATATATATATATGTAGACAAGGAGTCTTTGCCGTTAAAACAAGTATGTAGTTTGGTCCTACATGTGCTAAATGGCAGTTGGCATAAGATATCAAATATGACAAATCTAACTTATGATTCTTTCTTCTCATTATTTATTTTTGCCAATAGCTATTTCAGTTTCAATAATAACTCTTACACACAATTATCGGGTTTACCGATGTGCTCACCGCTTAGCCGATCCTTGCCAACCTAGTGATGGACTATTGTTTGGATAATATTCTCAAAGTATTACCTTTTAAATTCGCCTTTATACACAAATATGTCAATGATTTGATTTGCGCATTGTCGAACTCAGAAATAGATGGCATTTTGGAGGTATTCAACTCATTTCATCCTGATATACAATTTACCCTGGAGCGCGAGAGTGGGGGGAGTGTGCCCTTCCTGGACACCAAAGTCATTAGAAATATCAACAGAGTATTAATAGATTGGTATAGAAAACCTAGCAATTCGAATGGAATGTTGAATTACCATTACAATCATTCAAATAGCCAAAAAATAAATCTGATTATTGGCATGAAACAGAGGGTGTCCAGGATATGCCACCCTTCCTTTTTGCAACGAAACCTTCGGTTGTTGAGTGGAATATTTTCTAACAACAGTTACCCTCAGAGTTTGATTAATAAACTTATTTTTTCCACACCTGTTGCTTACGGTCAGGACACTAATATTTCCAATACAAGACAACCAAAAACTTTCAGGTACTACAGACTTCCGTATATTGTGGGGGTGTCGGAGCGACTTTCTCGCGTCCTCGCCACAGACGAAATTAAATTAGGCTTTTACAACTACAATCCGGTACGTAATTATGTCAGTAAAACTAGGGACTTGACACCTTTGTCTTTCCAGTCTAATGTTGTGTATTGCATTCCTTGTAATGTATGTAGTCAAGTTTATATAGGTCACACTTCAACCTGGTTAAAAACCAGACTCACTACTCATAAAAGTGACATTCGGACTGGAAAAAACAGGTGTGCCTCACACATGATCAACAACGACCACACCCCTAATTTTGAGAAAGTGGAGGTTCTTCAGAAAGTTAATAATTTAAAGTGTAGAGAGTTTTTAGAGATGGTGGAAATCCATAATAATAACAACTTAATGAATTTCAGATCTGACACTAACAATTTAAGCGCAATATATGCTTTTCTGCTGACCTTTTTAAATACCAAAAATTTAAGTCACCATAATACACATAACACTAGCTCAATTAATGTTATTTAACACATTTGTCCCTCCATAATTTTTCATATGATTTGCTTGCATTTCCAATCATGATAGTTAGCCATTTGAGAGGTAGCACATTGTTAAGATTGAATATGTGACTCTTGAACATCGGTGTATAATTTTCGTTAACCTTGGCATTGGATTTTTTCTCCGACGCATGGTTTTACATCTGGTTTACATACAACGACAAACTGCATTGAATTTTAAAGAATTCCATACAGTTCCTTTTTAACATCCTAGATGACAAAATGTAATATTGCATCATGATAGGAATTGCTTCACTACACGTTGCTCCTCTTTTTTGTAATTGTTTGTTATAGAGTAAAGTGTAGTAGTTTTTTAAGATTTTTTAAATTAATTATTACGGTTTGTTTGTGTCACGTGGGACAATTGGCAAATTTATCGACCGGTTATGCTTTTTGTAATGTATAATTTTCTTATAACAAATGGTTCACTTTTGTAAGTATGAATTTTTCTTATGATTAGTGGACTAAATAGCTAAGTTGTGTATTTTTCTTATTAAAGTGACCCCCGAAGAAGCTCTAAACCTCAGAGCGAAATATAGGGTAAAAAAAAATAAAGAACCCTAATTAACTAATTAATGGGTTTTTTTATTGCCGGATTCCCCAACACTCATTGTTTTACATACATATATATATATATATATATATATATATATATATATATATATATACATATAAGTGTTTAGATAATTTCTTAGCCGTTCATTAAATAAAACATTTGATAAATTATTGGAGTTTTTCGGCTTTTTTTATATGAAATATTTACAAATATTAAATTAGAATGTATGTAATTGCAGAGTAAGTGGAGATGTAAACATTGCTGTCTACAAATTACAAAGCAAATCATACGAAATTTTTTTTATTTGAAAAGACCATATTTTTCAAATAAATAAAATTTCGTATGATTTGCTTTGTAATTTGTAGACAGCAATGTTTACATCTCCACTTACTCTGCAATTACATACATTCTAATTTAATATTTGTAAATATTTCATATAAAAAAAGCCGAAAAACTCCAATAATTTATCAAATGTTATATATATATATATATATATATATATATATATATATATATATATATATATATTTATATAAAACGTGCCTGCAGAAACTTTCCTCATTAGAGACGGCCATGCTTCTTGATAATAATTGGTGACAGCGCGCGTACTCTGTCACAAACATATAATTTTGAATAGGCATGGCCGTCTCTAATGAGGAAAGTTTTTGAAGGTTATAGGAGAATTTTTTCTTAGGCAATTTAAGGTGTGTTTTTATTAAAGCTGGGAATTATATGCGCACGGAAAATGTATTATATGCGCATATATGTTTTCAAAATTCGATGAAAATATGCAGAACTTTGATTAAAATATGCAAAAATATGTAAAGTTTATGTAATAGTTACACAACTAAATTATGGTCAAAATATTACATAATGTCTATATAAATTTAGAGATACCACAAATATGTACTATATCAATATTTTATTCGAAATTTTACAAAATACTTGTATAACACTAATAAGAAGAAGTAAGTTAAATAATGTACCTCTTTATATGTATGAGTATATTTGCCTTTTTATAGTATTGTAAACATTTACAATTAAATGCTTTTCTAAATTCTCTACTAAAAATGATCTTCTGCAATCCGTCAATTATAACTTGTATGCTGAAAAGCCTCGCTCAACGTCAACTGATGTAATTGGCGCATACTTATATTTGCATATAATTGATGGACTCATCTCAATAGTTAGTTAAATCGAAGTTTTCTTGCAACACATTGGATATTCTGCTAAGCTGATTAAAGCTCTCGCTTTCTTCTAGAACTTGTGTTAATTTAATTTGGAACCGCTCTGCTATGGTACATCTCATATTTTAAATTTTATTCTTGAAGCTTTGAATCAATTCTATCGATTCACTGAGTTCGACACCTTGAGTCTCAAGTTTTCGTAGTGTTTCACTAATAAAACCATAGTTGGCTTTGATAAAGGCTAACTCTTGGCGTATTTGCGGCTTATTTAGTGTATCTTTTCAATCTCCAATTGCTATCTCCAATTGCTATCGAGTCGTTTGAAAAAGAGAGAATGAATTCTCTTATCTGTTCAAAGGTATTTGCAAAAAATACAGCGGCATCAAGCCACGTGCACCATCTTGTTATTATGGGTTGTGGTGGCAGTGCCAGACCAGGTAATTTATCTTTGTATGCTTGAACCCTCCGCACTGCTTTAATAAATATATTTTTCTGTCGAATTTATTAATAAATTAATATCTGGAAATGGGTAACGTATTTCTTCTGCTACTCTGTTAACAGCATGGGCCAAACATGTTACGTGCATCAGATTCGGGTAAAAAATCAAATTCTGTGCTGTTTCACCATATATGTCGCAGCATCCGATAACATCGGTAATTCCTTGTCACTTGGAACGGCATTCGGCAAATAAAACATCATTAAACTATCGTTTATAAATAATGTATAGTTAAGTTATTTCTTATCTCCAATTCTTCTGTACCAATTAAAAAGGATTGCTTGGCATAATTTTCATTTAAAATACCAATCAATAAGTTGGCAATATAGCGTCCACAACTGTCTGCTGTCTCATCGCATCGATTCTACATTGATTAGTTGCAGGTATTAAAATATAAAATTAAACTTAAACAAATATAAACTTACAATTTTACTGCAATACTTACAACACACCCTGCCATTATCTACACAAAATTAAGGATAATCTTTTATCCAGATCGACACATGTGAATATGATTTCGACAAATCAGAAATAACAAAGTAAAATTACGTGTACAAATACTTTAGAGAACTAACTAAACACAACTGACGATATGACTGACCTATGGGTCAACCTCGTTGTTTGTAGATTTATTGGAAGTTCCCCGACTTGATAAACACAAATCAGGAAATTCCCGCTGTACGAAAATGCTCATGCGGAGTGTTAGCGTAATTTTGATATATTATGAATACATTTTTATATTATTATATATTTCTTACATTACACTTTAGAAATAAAATATAAAAGATGAGCAAATATGCAATTTATATGCAAGACATGCAAAACAAAAGTAATCGCAAATGCTTTCTTTTTACGTGATCCGTATAAATCTGCAGGAATTTTAGTATACAAATAAATAAAAAATATGCATTTTCGTATAATCCCAGCCTTAGTTATTTACTTATTATTAATTTATTTATTTAATCGCAGTAATTTTTCCCTCTTTTTCAAAGAGTTGTTAGAGTACACTATTAACATAGTACAGCACAAACAGTAAAATTTCTTAGTGTTAATTAATGTTACATTATAAAATTTTATAGAGGGCTACAGAATTAAGATATTTTCCTCCTAGCTGATCTATTTAAAACTGTCTTATCTTTTTGCAAACTATTTTTTAAAAAAGGAATCAAGTTTAGATGTGTTTAGATGTGTATATAAATTGTGGATCGTTACTTTATATTATTAAATTGTAATATATACTGCTTAAATTTTTAATGTCAGTCCTGTTATTAGTTGAGTTTTTCTTGCTCAGTACTAATAGTTTCTCTGATTTACTATACCCTTGCATGTTGTTTCTTTCCGATTATCTTGTATTTTATCTAGTATTTTCTAAATCGGAATGATGATTGAATGAAAACTAATCAAAAACTTTTGGTAAAGACTTCATGTGTTTTATTTCCACATTTTAAAAATCCAAATCTGAGTTAAGAATCTTATGTTATGAGAATATGTGATGATCGGAGTTTCAACTAAGCTATCAATATCGCTCATGATATTTAGCAAATGCATGATAAATTGAATATATTTTTTGATTTTGAGATTCCGTATTGGAACTGCATCCTTGACAGTGATTCCTTGTTAGCCAAGGTACGAGCAGCGTCAAGGATGGTAGTCCAGCCCAGAATCACAGAAACAATCGTGGACAACAACCGAGCCAGATTAATCATTCTGAATACAGCTATTTCAAAATGGAGAAGTCCATTCTATTAACATTAACACTAATTAAATTCTACAGTGCTCACTATAATAATAATAATAATTTCGATTTATTTGAAATACAGTCGGTTCATTTTACTTAGGCGAATTCCAAAATAAACTCCGAAGTAGATTTTGCGTAATGAGATATTGACACATTAATTTAAAAAATTAGTAAATGATACGAAAAATATAGGTAAGAGAAGTATTTTATAGTATAGTTACAATATGTATTAACAGCCACTTTCAGAATGGTTATAAGATTTATGTTTCTATCGTTCAACCAGGATATCATTTCTACTTTTCTAGCAGTGCTATTTGGGGCGCGATTGGGACGACGTTGTGATAAAGTACATTATCGACAAGTATTACAGAATTTTATGGTATATTAGGAAGTAGATTCTCTCGAAGACATTTTTTATAATTCGCAGCATTCACCATAAAAAAAAGGTGAAAACATAACGATTACAACTGAACATGAAGACTCGGCTGTATCTATTATAAAACACAAATACAATATCCTTCCCTTCAATTACGAGGGGAGTTTTTATGTTATCTACCTAGCTATGAAAGCAATATGTTATCGTGACAATTTTCCTACGCCAAGTTTCTGTGACATCTGGATTTGGTGTTGACTAATCGCGGAGTAAAAGTTTCAATTATTGCTAGAGAAATGGGAATATCAGAAACGAATGTTTTTGAAATTCTACACGAAGGCTTGAGAATAAGCAATGTGTAGGCACGATGGATTCCCAGGCTGCTCAGTCCCGAATAAAAATTATGTAGATGACATATTTGTGAAGATAATTCTACTGTTTTATCTCAAGATGAAGATTTATTTAATAGATTTGTAATTGGGGATGAAACTTAGGTACACCACTGGGATCCTTCCATGAAACGGGTGGTAATACCGCAACGATAAAAAAAATAAGAAAAGAAGGAAGAGGAAAAAAAACTAAGTTTTGGGCGACGTGAATTGCCCCACCTACCCGCGCCTGCCAACGTCTAGCGGCCCATCCGGCTACAAAGGTAGCCTAGGAGTGGGAGATCCAGAGGTACTAAAAAGCCAAAAGAAGGTGGAAAAGGGCTCCACCGAATTTGGTACCGCTAGACGCCGCAAATTCGGAAAATAAGATCACAAAATACAGGCAAGCCACGCAGCCGGTAAATACCGCAACCAAGCCGTCCGAAACGAAATCAAAAGGAAAGAGAGTTTTCGCTTTATTTAGATTGAAATAATAATAAAAGCCAAACCGACAAAAATAAAATAATAAAATAGTAAAAGGGAATATTTAATATAGCTCTATATCTTATCTGTAGTGAAGTATAATTAATAAAAAAAAGAAAAGAACAAATGCAATTACGTAGAAACTAATTCACAAGTTGGATACTATGTCCAGAAAATTATTAAACCCCATCGAAATACGTATTTGTTTGGTTTACAGTTATTCATACAAAATTTTAAGCCAGATCTAATGGGCAGACCTGGTATATGTCTGGAGGTTTTTTCTTATATATTAAAAATAAACTAAGTGAAAATTTACAATGTTGAATATTGGACAACTAATGTTGATGGTTTTATAATATTAAGAAGAAAAGGAATGAATCATCATAAGTAATTAAATTGACAAATAAGTGAAAAAATGTAAATCTTAAATTTTAAATCACATATTTAAAAAAAAACTAGAAAACTAAATCGTATTTTTAACGTGTAGCTATAAGGAACACATATCCTGTACTCGATATCTACTTTGCGCAAAAACAAACAAGAAAAACTCAACGGAAAGATCTTTAGTCCTTGTTCACAATGAGCGTAAGTCGTAAAAACCTCATAAGCCGCAACAAATACATAAAGCGTAAAATTTACGTATGTTCAGAATGACCGTAAAGCAAACGTAAAATTTAAAATATGCGCAAGCGCTAAGGTAGTGACATTTTTATTTCTTGACATTTGTTTACAATTTGAGGTTATAACATCTAGTATTAGAATCTTATTTGATTTTATTGCATACCAGTATTTTATTAGATTTTATTGCATTTTGTAATAGAGATGGATCCTGTGACGACTAATCCAATTACTTTAATTGTTTCGACCTTTGCTTGATGTAAATCCATATCACTAATAAATAAAACACACATAAGATGTTTTAGATTTACACTTTATTAATAAAATTATGACAGCTGTTTCGCTAACACAGTAGCTTCTTCAAATTCAACTTAAGACTAAAGATACATACAAGATACAGCGTTAATCAGGTAGTTGACCCAAGTTAAAATTCTAGGAACTATTACATTTATATTTTGCTATTTGAAAACTATACCATGTCCTACTTGTGTGAGGTTTAAGTATAAAAATATAGTATAAGCAACTAAGAAACAATATTTCTATGGGTGAACAGATTTAACAGTGGGGATGAATTCACGTCTAATTTATCGTTTAGTAACATTTCTGAGTTTTTATGTCTATTAATTTCTAAAGATTCTAAACAGTTTAGTTTTCTACCTTTATTTTCTACATGTATGGTGTCGAATTGTAAATTAAATTCGTGCTCATTCTCTATTAAATGATTAGAGTAGTTGAGTCAGTTTTCTTATTGATATAAGAATGATAGTGGCCTTGGATTCGTTTTTTAAACGTTCTACCTGTCTGTCCAATATATGTTTTGGTACATGATCCGCATGATAACTTATAGACTCCTGATTTATTGTCTTTGGTAGTTTTTTCTTTATTATTTTTAATATATTTGGCTAGATTATTATTAGTTTTATAAGCAATATTAATGTTTTCTTTTTTAAGGAATTTTGATAATTTAAGTTGCTGTTGACCTATGTAAGCAAAATATAAATGTAATAGTTCCTAGAATTTTAACTTGGGTCAACTACCTGATTAACGCTGTATCTTGTATGTATCTTTAGTCTTAAGTTGAATTTGAAGAAGCTACTGTGTTAGCGAAACAGCTGTCATAATTTTATTAATAAAGTGTAAATCTAAAACATCTTATGTGTGTTTTATTTATTAGTAATCCAATTACCACTCAATGTTTATTGTTGTTTTTATTAAGAAGACGTCAACGTATTAGTAATGACAATTAAAGACGATCTGAAAGACATCTTGTAAATTGCATAAACTGTATTAGTAATTGCCTTTAAAATATACAACAAACACACGCAGTTATAAATGTCTTGTAGGACTACCAATAGGAATATAAACTTATTTTAATAATTGCATTTAAAATACACACCAAACACAGACAATAATAAGATACCAATGGGACTTAGGGTCAACAAAAAGAAACCAGAACACTAACACAGTTGTGACACCTTCTAAAAACTAAATCTACTAAATTTACGCGTAAAATTTACGTAAAGTTGAATTTATTTAAACTTTACGTATTTTTTACGGGTGCACGTACGGAGAACGTAACATAACATTGTGAACAGCTACATAGATTTCCAATATATTTAACTTTATTGTGAACAAGGCCTTACACATTTAAAGCAAAAGTTTTTTGTAAAAGAGTAACATGTGTGTAATTAGGTTGTACTCTTGAAATAAATTTTAATCGTTTAAAATATAGCAAATAAAATAAAAAAACTAATCAATGATGTTATTAAACTAACTAAATAAAATTGATATAATGCTTAGAATTACGTAGCTACAAAAATAATGAAAAATTGAATATGTATAGAGAAAAATTAAATCTTAATATTTTAACACGTAGAACTAAATTGAATATTATTTACTACCTAAATTATGATTTTGCTCGTGTAAATTACGTGTGTAGCGTGTAACAAAAAAAAAAGAACTTAAACGAACCGACGGTGATAAAGTTAAATAAGAGAATGCTGAATCAATTCAAAAACAATAGAAAATCTTAGCTTGTGCGTCCGTCTTCGTAGGGGAAGAATTAACTTTGATTGCTCTGTCACATTGTCCTTCGTAGCAGGTCACGGTAAAACTCCTACGTTAGGCCGGGAAAAGCAATGTGGTTATTGTAACCACCTGGAGTACAACGTTTGCACATGTCAAAAAACCGTCTGTTATAGAGATGCAGAGAAAAAAACAAACGAGTAAAAATTAAAGGAAATAAACTGATTTCAAAATTACGTACCAGATTAGTTCGGGTGGTTTTTTATAACACAACTATATCTTGTTATAGAGAAACGATCCGCTTCTCGTTAAAAAAAATTCCCCTGCGGATAATTGATGTTTTCAATTAAAATAACGTGTTGCTAAAAAAAATCCCTGAAGATAGGAGGCTATGAGCGATACTCTACATAAAGAGAATGATTAAGCCCTACAAATTAGCAAAATCATGTTGAATGAGAGGTAACAACTTCTCAATATCGGTGTAGGTCTTACAACTCTTCGTTCGATCGAATCTTCGCGATCGGCGGACAGAGTGGGGAAAAGCAACGAAAAAACTAATATGTAATCATTTTTGCAGATATATGAACGTAAGCGGATGAATGTACAGGTAGGTTCACAATAAATAGAGCAGAATAAAATAAAGTAACACGCTAATTGGCGACGAAATAATGAAGGGTCTAAAAACACGTACAGCTCTTTACCATCCAACAAGACAAAAAGCAATTTTCTGCGGGAAAAGTGATGGCCACAGTTTTCTGGGACACAAGAGGATTCTCTTAATTAAGTACATTCCAAAAGGGGCAACAATAATGGGAAATGTCTACAAGAACACAACTAGGAACTTGAACACACTATACGCGATAAAAGGCACCACGATTTTGCGCAGAAAACTCTACTTCTGCACGATAACTACAAGGTGCATAAGGCGCGAATTTTTCAAACAGTAATCAAGGGATATAGCTTCGAGGAATTACAACATCCACCTACCAGTCCCGACCTTGACTCCCGTAACTATTATCTGTTTCCAGAACCCAAAAAACATTTGAGAGGGCATCGATTTTTATCGAATTTGGAAACAAGCTGAGACAAAAAGTTGATGTCATATTTAGCAGAAATCCATATTTGAATATATTATATCAATTATGCACAGAGCCGATTGAAAAATCTATACATTCGAAGTATGGTGCACTTTTGCAACATTTTAATCACGCACCCATCACCAGTTGTAATGTGGAACGGACATTTTATATTTTTAAAGACGTTTTAACATTTAATGTGGAAAATACTTTTTTGGAAGGCATAGCGTTATTAAAAAAACGTTGGAGTAAATGTGTTAGTATTAATTTAATTTTTTTTCTAACTCGCTTCTTTCATAGCTAGGAAGATAACATAAAAACTCCAATTGTAAAATAGGATTAAATGATTTATTATGTTATTAGTAAAACCAGGTTCAAGAGTGGATTATATTTAGTAAATAGGTCATTACTATACTTCAGATTATAATGTAAAAATCTCCCACTTTAATACTTTTCGTTTCAAGAATTAGATAATCCCCATTTTATATTTATAAAACGTTCATCTATTTCAAATGCATTCTTGACGTACATTTATCTCTTTTTAATGGTTCCAGCTAAAATAGAGACAAAAGACAGAGTAAATATAAAATTAATAAGATAGGCTTCTTTATATAATCGTACGTCTAATAATTACTATATTATGGCATGCTGAGGCCCTTAAACTTTTGCTACAGGCACAATACAATTTAACTAACGCGGTAGATATTATCTAATGCGCATTCACCCTTCTCACCTACATAAAACGAACCGCCTGTACATACATTAAACGAAATTTAATTATTAAATGGGTAAGTATGAAACAAGTCACAAAGAAACAAAAAGGAGGAATAATAAATTTCAATTAAATTATTTCCAATTAAAATATTCTTCTAGGGAATAGAAAATTAGTATTTGCAATTACTCGTATTTTACTAAAAATGTTCTTATAAATTTAAAGTCATTGATTTAGTATATCCGTAGACAGTTTATTATAAAATTTAGAGCCTTCTAAAAATTATATTCATCTGATAAAATGGGCATTATGCGCAGGTGATAAAATAATTGAATTATATTTTTCAAGATACTGACAAGAAACATTGAAACTGAACTTGTTTTTGAATTAGTAAACAAAAGAAAACTGTTGAAAATGTAGACATCATAACATAGTAGTATCTTATGAAGCTTGAATAGATGTCCAAAAGATCGAGATTAATTATTATTGGAAGTGTACGGTTTTAAAGAAGAATGGCTTTGTAACTAATGGAAGATTCCCAGTACATAAAGCCATATATTATTTTAGAATGAAAGTTGGAGAAATAAAAAACTTTTAGTATATTAAAAAACTATCGACATCTTGTGTCTAGTCGCTTAATACACACCTTATCTAGTTGCTTACTGCATGGTTTATTTTTCTACAGAAAACCTTTATACAGCTAAAAGAACACTATAAATTATCGAAGTCGAAGCCTAGCAAGCTTGTCGATTCACTGTCTACTATCCACTATAATACAAACTTCATTATAAATTCGCATAATAAAAACGCTGCTATGTGAAAAAAAATAATTCTAGTACCATAAAATCTTACAATAATATATCTTATCTAATTAAATAACAGAAATTGTTAAACCAAATACTGTAGGATATGAATTTAATAACGCTTTGCAGTTTCCTTTTACAAAGCTTATAAATCAGATTTCCACTTCTGAAATGCTTAAAAATATGACGCAAAATGTGCATTTTATGTTTATATTTCTCTTTTCTGAAACAGGAGCTATAAATGACATAGCTAAATTAATAAGTTTTCAACTTCCCTGCGATGTAGTCAACGAATGTGGGTCATTATTAGCTAGCGTCTTAATATAAACTTTTCAGAATTTTTTCGGATATTCTTAAAAAATTAGTCATTGTGCCAATTTATAAACGAGCAATTATTGTAAATGATTTATCGGCGGCTAATGCCTTAGTTAAACATACCTAAAACTAGGCGCTTGCAGTTTAACACTTACTAAATAAAAATATCTGCATTTAGTTTTCATATACAGGGAAAGAATCTATACATTTCCAACTTCAAATTGAGAATAATCAACTTCAAATTGAGAATAACCAACTTCAAACTGAGAATTAATAAATTTGCAGCACGTGTTGATGTAGCAAAACAATACTAACCGTCAGTGTTACTGAGTATTATTTAGCGTCAGTGGTAAGACATTTATTGACATTTACCATGTCTTACATTAAAAAATGCGAAGCCGATAAAGTTAAGCAGCAAATTTGTACTGTATATATCTGTCAAGGTGACCTGATTAGATCGGGCGTTAAAAAATCGAGTGCCTACCAATGGGAAAAAAAGGAAATTTGTGAAAATCACGGAGTATCGTCGATTTATTGTTCAATGCATTGAAGAAAACCCAAAATTAATATTGAAATAACTTAAACTAAAAATGGAAGTGTAACATCAAATAACAGTATCTAAAGAAACACTTCGAAAACATTTCGACAAATTGTTGTTCACATTGAAAGACATACGAAAATAACCTGAAAGAGTAAATACTGATAAGATGAAAATAAAAGAAAACGTCGTGAGCTCCGTGCCATGCCGGCATAGAAACTGTATTGTAATGTGAGTCATGAAATTACGTCACCCGCATACACATTTGAGACACGTACTGGAAGTTCCGGGAAAAAGTCGGGAAGAATTTAAAAGGGCATACCAGACATATTGCAGTGAACTGTGCCTTTGCTTATAAATGCAGCTCACCACAAATGTCCGGATTAGCTCAATCGTCAATTCTTCTAGCTGGGATCTTCGTACCTCAGGTCTTGCTCTCGCACAAGCAAGAACGTGGAAAATAAAATTTAAAATACCATTAATAGAATTCACAATTTTCCTTCACAAAATTTATTTAAAAAAAAAAATTAAAAAAAAACCCCTTTACAGAATGTAAAGAGAGCTAAAGCTTGAATAACTAAAGCTAGGAGGAAACAGTCTGTGTGATAAAATTACACGCACACAGAGAAAAACCCCCTATGACTCGCGAGCAATCATAAAACTAATAAATAATTAAGAAAATTGTCAAATTCAAATATTTACTTTACCCCCAAACTTCAAACGTCAACAGACACCAACTGTTAACCACGCGTGTCAATGATCAGATCATGCGCAACATAAACATGATAAAATATACCCTCCAAAATCCTGAATAATATTGTTCCAGAAAATCTTGACATAAAAAGACCTCCCTCACAAAAACATGATAATTTTCTTAAATATCCATATAATACTCTACTATCAACAATAATGAAAGTTTAACATATAAGCACAAATATCAAAGAATTATCTCGAAATAGAAATTTATATAAATCAAATGTGTGAAGTACTTACATCGACATAAATACTTTTACACAAAGAAACTAAGGCGACAGATACCAAATATAATTAAATTTAAACCAAACGAGATCATCAACACTCGTAAATGAAATTAAATGCACATCAAAAAACACTAAAATAAAATAAACCGACTTTAAATCAAATACAACAGGAAAAAAAATGATGTTTTTTTATCCCGACCATATGCTTCAGCAACTCTGGTATCTCTGACGATGAAAAGCCGAAAAAGATCGGACTTAGCACAACAAAGCTACAAAATAGGACCGCCAGACGGACTACATCCTAAACAAAATTATTATACAGTTCTGACCATTAAAAATCAATTCAAAATATAAACATTTAAATATACACTATAAAATCAAAATATATTTTAAATAAATGTCATAAATACAATTTATATAAGTTCAATATAATTCTTCTTTTTCTTCGGGGAAAAAATCATTGCAATATGTATACCTTTCTGACGAGGGAATATTCATTGAAGGAGTAATCGCCGTCGTGTGATATTATATAAATGTAAATAATTACTTATTGGGAAATAAATATTCTTATTATTAGTTATTAGTTTTTAAATTGTTATTTAGTGCTGTTTGTTGTTAATATAGTGTGTTTAAATTACCGTTAGTTTTATTTAAAAGAACCCAGAAAGACAAATATTTTACAGTATTTACTGAAAATGAATTCAGCAACCATAAATTGCTAAGACTTAATCCTTACAGCCCAATGTTAAATCCAATTGAAATGACTTGGTCAAGCTTAAAAGCTGCTGTTAAACGCGATTTAAATCTGCGTTAGCCACATATTTTAGCTGGTGAGGGCAGAGCAAATTTAAACCAGACGGAGTTTCGTCTACAGCAATTAATGGAGATAATAAATCCGGCATACTATCCAAAATATGTAGCGCATATTCAACGGTTTATACGGGACGCATTAAATTTAAACGATCTAATAATGTAACTTATAAAATTCATTTATTAATTGTGTTATTTTACATGTTACAATATAATAAAAGCAGTTTTCATTTGTAATTGTTTCTTCTCATTTTGAATGTGCTTATTTTCAATTTGAATTTGTTTATCTCGATTTGAAATTGATTATTCTTAATTTGAAATGGATTATCTCGATTTGAAATTGATTATTCTTAATTTGAAATTGTTTGTTCTCATTTTGAAAGTGTTTATTCTCAATTTGAACTCGATTAATTCCAAATTGAAGTTTAAAGGGTATAGTTGAGTACTACTTAGTTAAATTTCTTGTTACTTTTAAATAAACGCGGATGTGGACAATTTATTTCGTCAATCTTTTGAAAGAACATTTCTAGGCTTAAAATCTCAGGTATTGCAGCCAAACTTACTCTCATTATATTCTGCAAAAATACAGTCATGTTTACAGTATGAAATTCTAGTGGTGCATCTAGCTAGTCATTAGATCTTTTGTTAGGGCAAGACATAAAGGCTTATGCATATTAATTTTTGCTCAACTGGAACTGCCACCGTTATTATATTTACATATTTTAGAATATTGTTTGTTATATGTCTTTTGAATTTGACTTTTCTTATACTTTCGCTAAAGATATTTAAGATTAATAATAATAGTGATAATAATAATAATTATTACATTATAAACAACATAGCATATTATTGAAAAATTTTTACAAACCGCATCAATAGTTCTAATTAAGATAATAATTTAGAGTTATAAACTAATTCAAAATGCCAAGCTGTAAAAAGAGTTGCTACTTTCAGAGTGGTATTTTTAAGAAATGAGATACATTTTCTTTCTTCATCGTTTATTATTAAGTTATTAACTAAAAACCATTGATTTATTTTTTTGAGTACGTAATTTACGGGAAAGACTGTGAATACTATCAGAACTAAGAATGATATTAACCCTGGATAGGATACATGTATATGTGCATTAATGGATACATGGGGTATTGAAAAACCCCACCCAGAAAAAAGACTATTATTTTTAAATAAACGTATATTGAAATACTTTGAACATTATTATAAACTACATCTGGCCAATTGTGGCATAAATTGCAGACATCTAGACGATGGTCAGGGCATACAACTTTGTGACACTTAGAACATGAAGTTTGTGATTTTCTGTCGCTTGACCTAGGCCACAGATAACATCTAGCGCTTTTGGCCAATTTATGCGGTTGTTCTAAATTATTAGGCTGCTCAATAGACAATATATCATGTATGTCTTGGCGGAGTTCCCGTGTTAAATTTGTTTGAAGCCTTCTTTCCATGTGCTGTCGTGCTAACTGGTATCCAAGTTCACACTTAAATTTTCTACGAATAACTTTATCTTGTCTTTTAGCAAGTCTAAAAAGTATCATGGAATTAATACCAGCTTTATCCAACATTCCGAAAAAATATCGCAAAGGCATCTTTGAGTTTTACGCGCTACGGTATAAGAATGTGCCATTTGATCAAAAGTATCTACTCCACAGTTCGTGGCGTTATAAAAGTCATTTATTTCTGTCTTCTTTGTTTCCATATTTACGGTTTTTGTATAATGCATAGTTGAAATAAGGATAACAGATTTAGACTTTTTAGGTGTAAAGGATACTAAAGTTTTTTTGTAATGAAAAGCAAACTGTGAAGATAAAACATCCTTACTTCTGTTTGGTAAAAACGATTGCGGAATTTCTATTTTGTTGTGCCGAACAGTGCTCACAATGGTTAACTTGTGGCTTTTTACTATATTATCTGCCAGCTTGATGGACGTAAACCAATTATCCATGGTGATGTTACGAAAAGTTCCATGTATTGAAGCTGATAATGTTTTAACCAAGAGGTTCTCGACTTTCTCTATTTTCTTTTCCAATATAAGGAATCGCCCTAACCATGTAAAAAGTTCTGCTATCATTCATTTAAACAATCTTTATTCCATATTTGTCTGGCTTAGATAGTATATACACACGAAATGGGCAATGCCCTCTAAATCCGAGCAATTGCTCATCAATAGTGCAATATTCATGCAGCGTGTAACTGTCAGTACAATTTAAAATGAACAACTCCCATAATTGCCGTATAGCTGGAAACTTGTCCTCACGATTTCTTTGCATTTTGTCATCAAATTTGACGCAGTTTATCAAAAATTCGAAACAAGATGCACTCATAATGCAATGATAAATTTTAGTATTTTCTTTAGAAAAACATTTTGTTTTCGAAAATCGAAAATCGAAAAATGCGCATCTTTGCGAGCACCTGCCAAATAAATATATGCCAATAATTCATACTTGTCAGTATAATCAACATACCTAGTGTTACGCTTCGTATATAAAAATATTTTAATTTATTTTTAAATAATATATTTCTTCTTTAAATATCTCAATTTAAAATAATATTCACTTAAGACATTTTTCTGTACATATTCGTGTGCAAAGAGAAAGCATTTATTTTGTTATATCCTTAACCGGGATACCCTTGGCCTTCTACCTGGTCTAGTACCCGTCGTTCACTGTGGAATACATTTCAGTAAATGATTTTAAGTTAATAACATACATCTGCTTTTATATGTTGTGTTTCATATCATTAGAAACCTGTTTCACAGGGGATATTTTAATAATATTTATGCCATCGAAGGAACACCTCTTCAGGTCGCGCTTCTTATTAATTATTATTCAAGATATCGACCCTCTCTTCGACTTAGGTCATAAAACAGACCTTTTTCTAAAACCAGTATTCTATCGACACAAATTATCAGCCTTTTCTCGTTAGAATCTTCGTAAGTGAATCATCTTACCCGCCGTACTGGTCAAGTACTGGCATGATCCACGTGCCCCTGCATCTCTGCAATAAAAAGAAGCATCGCTCTACATATACTTGTCCAAGTATATCGCCAGTCAAAGGTAACTCATTATTGTTCGATACAGAGATTATTTTATATTAATCGTATTTAATTAAAATTTAATTTACTACTCAATTTAACGTTCGTTTTCAGTGTATTTTGTGTTAATTTTCAATTACTTATTTACCGCTCCTCGTGTATATATTACTTTTGTTCAATTACTTTTAAATATACCAATTTCAAGTTCTTCTTTTGTAAATATAAATACAAACTTTAAGGACAACGCTCCTGTGTTTTATTTAGTAAGTAAATTGTAAAATATTTATTTAAATTAAACATTATCGCACACGTCCTGGTCTTTTGATGATACTTCACCAGCACCCGTAATTATTTTATTACAGAATAATTTCATTATTATTAGCGTACGGCAGCCACAACCAATATCCCGCAAAGCCGCCGTTTGTAATACTGGCATTTTTATTATTCTTCTTTTGCCTGTCTATATCTGAGTCGGTTTGTTTTACAATAATATCTATCACAGCGTCATAAAAATAGTTTTACATGCCCCTTCTTCAGTGATAATATTCTTTGCATTTTATACCGGGAAGCTTCAATACAATATTTCGAAAACCTGTTTTGGTTTTAGGCAGTTCTTTTATACTCCACTTGAAGTCATTTTTGCCGGTAATTATAACATAATTTTAAATTCATCATCATCATTTTCATGAGAAATCGCATCTGCAGACACTACACTCCCATTATTAGACAAAACTTCTACATTATCTTCAAATTCGCTGACATTATCTTCCTCATCACTTTCACACTCATTGAACCAACATAGAGCTGTCTCCTCGAAATCAGGATCTGTGCTTTTTACAGATTTTCTCTGCAACATTTTCTAAACAAGAAAGCGATTTCGCCAAAATATAACAATCATAAATGGATACAGGGGTACTTGAAAATCAAAACTTAACTATTATTCACCTGCACAAACAGAA
The DNA here is from genome assembly GCA_935421215.2 of Melolontha melolontha. NCBI lineage: Eukaryota > Metazoa > Arthropoda > Insecta > Coleoptera > Scarabaeidae > Melolontha > Melolontha melolontha. The sequence goes on from OW285240.1 coordinate 53,225,022, forward strand.
AAATGTCAAACGATTGTTGTAAGATGTAGAATTTAAACTGACATAAGAATACCTAGATGCGCAGTTCAGCCAACCGCAAAGTAACAGAATTAATGAAAAACCCAATTTACCTTGGGGTATTTGAATACCCCTGTATCCTATCCAGGGTTAATATCATCGACATAAAGAAATACCGTATTATCATGGTACAAAATGATAGGAAAATAATTGATATAGTTCAAATGTAAACTAGGTCCGAGTACTGATCCTTAGGTCGAAAGGTAACATAGACGATTCACTACCCTTGCAAAAAATCCTTTGTTAACGATTATTTAGATATGATTTGAACCAACTCAAAGGCAGACCAGATCCCTCTAATTTATGAAACAGGATATTATGATTAATACTGTCAAATGCCTTTGTTAAATGATACACAAAGCTATGCATAGAGCACTTCTAACCATATTAGAATAAATTTGTTTTATGAATTGTAATAATGCTTTACTTGTGGAATGTTAGTATAATAATAGTAGTAGTAATAGTAGTAGTAGTAGTAGTAATAATAATAATAATAATAATAATAATAAACCCGCACAGGGTAGCCTAGAGATAGGTTACTGGGGACTAGCGACCCCACGGGTACCTGAGCTACCCGTTGGGTTGGGTTAGCAACCCCAATGAGGCACACTTGCTCCAAACACTGGATGAAATTAAAAGGATACTGTGGTGTGTCGGAGGAGCAGGATCCAGGTAGGATTAACCAGCAAAGACCGAAACAGCAAATTTGGAAATGAAACGCAAACATGACATGCTTCAGTAGAAACAAAGAACGCAGGCGAGGATGTTGTTGAGATACCTTCGTCTCAACCCACTTCGTCAACATAACAACTAAAGCGCCGGACCCTATGGGCCGTGAAAATGAACCCCCCCTACATGGTGGGAGGTGTTATTATCTGCTTACTGAGAATGAAGCATGCCATATGGAGGAGAGCTGCGTAGTTAGGTTACGGAAAAATACCTGGAAATAAGAAATAATAAACAATAATAATAATAATATTATGATAGTTATGCTAGCCATCTTATTCTCACGAACCGATGGGTTAACACACTGGCAACCAAGGACAAATTGAATGTTCTTGTGAATGGAGGAAATAATAATAATAATAATACGAATCAGAAAGGATATTTGTAGAATTACCCATTATATTCAAGATAATAATTCAAATAAAGTCACAAAACATGAAAATAAAAATACATTCTCTGGTAATACAATACATATCATATATGAAATAACCGACACAAAAAAAAACAAAAAAAGCAGTATATGAAGCTCAACTAAAAAAATACAAAGAATCAAATAAAAGAAAGATGGTAAATATTCTATTCAAAATTAATGAAAGACAATTTTATCAAAGATTAGTGAACAAAGAACAAACTATAATAAGGAAACGATCTAACAAACAGAGCATAACACGTTTTTTGAAACAAATCTGGTTTCTATCAGTAGATCACATAGATAACACCCAATGGATAAAGAAAGAAGGAAATAAATGAACAAATTTAACCGAGTAAAAGACGTATACAACCACAGCAAGAGAATTAATATAAATAATATTAAAAACTCATAGCTGAAAATGCCCAGATATAGACCACATCCAAAAATTATTATACAGAATAAATATACTCTTCCACTATTTTCCAACGTTCTTAACAAGAGGTGCCAACATATTACAAACCCAAAACTAATGACAGAAAAAAGTCTTGGACACTGTTGGCCATTCATGGTTGCGAAAAATACTACAAAGATATAAAATAAACAGAAACATGCAAAACTTTCTTTAGGTAGTAATGCAATCATGGAGAACTAAAATTATATTAAAGACAACAACAGATATCATACATAGATATTAGACGAGGAATTTTCCAGGTACTCGCTTAGTGAACTTTGGTTTTGGTTATGCTTAAATCCATTATCAAACACTCTAAACGACATATAATACGGTTTCAATATAAGATAAAATAAAACAACGCTATGTAAAACAAATTATTATTATTATACATCGATGACATCAAACTTTGCACATCCACAATGACAAAAATGAGAGGAGGCAAATTACAGATGAAATAACCTCCGATACAAAGATGGAGTTTGGCATAAGCAAATGCAACACACTGCACATTGAAGAAGGAAAATGGAAACAGTCTGTTACAAAAAGAAACACTAAATAATATTGAAATAGACTTTATAGAAAAATAGGACACAAATCCTCCATCAGAATAAAAACATAAGCCACTCTCATAATAAAAACAGTTGAAACAATACTACACCAGCAGACTAATCACAATCCACAATTCAGATATAAATTCTAAAAATTTAACGAGAGCTAACACTTCGTTTTAACATACTCATTTGGAATAATTAGATGAACATAGACGGATATTAAAAATATTACTTCTAAAACACGCACGCTTATACAAAAATACAGAAAACTATATTCAACCTCTTGCGTTGAAAGAAAATTAAGCGGAAGAGGAATATCTGATGTGTACGCACTTCATAAGTGAAACAAATACATAATCTTCGATAATACTTTCACGACAAAGACGATAGCTTACATATCGTAATAATAAAGCAGGCCAAAACTATGCACTGTTAAACTTAGCACTAAAAAACACACACGATTCATATAACAGTTTAACGTAGGTATAGCAAACGCCAATTAAGTTGGCGCGAGGAGGGGGTGCGCAGAAGCCGTTCTTAAAAACGTCCACCCCCACTACTCAAGTAATTGTCAGAATACATTTGTCATTGACGTTTGACGGAACATAATCTTTGCTAGGGAATCATAAAGTGATACACGCTCAGAGGTTAGAATTATCTGACACTCGATGTAAAACCAAATACAAATCTCCCCACTACTTCTAATCCTGCGCGAATTTACCCCTCCTCGCGCCAACTTAATTGGCGATTGCTATACATTGAAATGAAGAAGAATATATGGGAAAAGCTCCATGAAAAACAGTTCTTTCATATGACAAGAGAAAATATAAGTGTTGCTGATAGTAACAAATGGCAAGAAGGTGGACAACTTTTCCTAGAAACTGAAGGTTTCATCTCAACAATATAAGATCAAATAAAATGAAGGATGAAACAACAGGAAGTAAATAATTAAAGACAAAACATTTAGAAACATAGTATATATAATATATATAACGTGTGTTCAATGGAAAAGTCGATCTTGAAATTTTGATAGAATAAGACGCATATATATTAGTATGTGTTTGTTTTCCCGTAAACGTAAATCCAAATGACATTTGATAATGTCAATCACAAATATCAGTTAGTGCATAAAATAATCGTGCGTCGATTCCGGTTTAAATAAATTGCTTCTCAGTTTTAAAATGGCTTTCACTTTAGAACACAATTTTTTTTTAGTCCAGGCTTATTTTCGAAGTGGTAATAAAATTGATGGTTTATGGGTTTATTCAGTTCAAGATTGCATGGTAGAATTTCAAGTTGAGTTTCCACATTTTGTAATATTATATACAATTTAAGAATACTTTGGATAGAACTTTAAAATTTTTTTCTGAAACTGATAGTCTCTTAAGAAAATCAGGCAGCGGAGCAGTTAAGAAAAGTACACCTCAAGTTGTCAATCGTGTTGAAGAAATAATGGAAAATGAACCACAAACATCTGTTCGACATTTGAGTCAGCAAATAAACCGTTCTGTTGGTACAACTCACAAGTTATTAAAAAAAAGATATGCAACTTTATCCATACCGTGTCACAGCAGTACACGAATTGTTAGAAATTGATTACCCACGTAGACTACAGTTTTGTAATTGGTTTGTAAATATGAACAATAATTGAGAACTTTCGCAAAGAGTCATCTTTACTGATGAAGCATGGTTTTATAAAACAGGATACCTAAATTCACAAAATACAAGAATTTGAAGTAGTGAAAATCCACATGTAATTAATGAAGAATCGCTACATCCAGAGAAAATTGGTGTTTGGCCAGCGATAAGCCAAAGGCGAATCATTGGACCAATATTTTTTCAGGGAACGTTAACTGCTCAAAGGTACCTTACGGAAATTTTACAACCATTTGTCAATCAGTTGCATGATGATGAACTACAAAATGCATATTTCCAACAAGACGGAGCACCTTGTCACTGTACTGCAGAATCTTTGGATTATTTAAGAGAATTTTTTGATGAGCGTATAATTAGTCGAAATACTTAAATTGCCTGGCCTACACGTTCATGCGATTTAACACCTTGCGACTTCTTTTTGTGGCCTTATCTAAAAAAATAACTTATTTCGAACACCTATATTGAATTTCAATGATATGCTACAGAGAATCGAACAGAAAAGCATGGAAATTAATAACAATCCAGTAATGTTGCAGAATATCATCAGAAATTTTGAACGGAGGATTTTAAAGTGCATTGATCTTGAAGTACAACATTTTCAACATTTGTTATAGTTTTCAATAAATACCTATTATTTGTTATTTATTTGTCTGTATGAAACTGTCAAAATATACGACTTCGTAGGTTAAGTAGTAAATTTTAATTTACGACATACTTCAAAATGTTCTCAATAAATCACATGCTACTAGATTGACTTTTCAAATGAACACTTGTTATATATATATATATATATATATATATATATATGTGTATATATATAATATAAGTGTTGCTGATAGTTACAAATTGCAAGAAGGTGGACAACTTTTCCTAGAAACTGAAGGTTTCATCGCAACAATATAAGATCAAGTAAAATGAAACAAGAAACGCCAAGAAATATATAATTAAAGACGAAAACATTCAAAAACATAGCAGTAGGAGATGAAATTTACACCCTGAAACCCTGAAGTTAAACACTAGCAGGAACAGAATATACTAGTAGACATAATAATACAGCTACTACACCTACACATTACTACACCAATCAATATCATCAAAATATAACTTCATTAATGAAACATCTACACCCAACCATAAATATACGATACAAAAATTCTTGAAAACCAAAGATACAGACACTTTTGGGATATCACCACCAATACAGAGAAACAAATTTCAGCAAATAGACCAGATGTCGCACTTCAAGATAAAGTGGAACATTTCATATACTTAAAACCCACGTAGCTGTACCAGCTGAAAATAACATTAATAGCACACTTAAACAAAATTGAAAATACACACCACTGAAGATGTATCTAGATACAGAAGAAAATATATATATATATATATATATATATATATATATATATGTACATATATAATTATTTCTTGACTTTTGTATATTATAGTAGATTTAAGTAGTCGGCGATTTAAGGTCTGTTTTACTTTAATATGTATATATTTAAAATAATCTTTCATGTTTCGACAGTTACTGCCCTTTTCAAAAAATTTTAAATTATAAATGACAATATATTAATGTCATATTTATATATATCCTCCTGGGACCCGAGCCCGACGCAGACGTCCGATCTTCATGAAACTAAATTTTCGAAGAGATTCGGCTATTTATACATAGGAATGCTATTTTCAGGAATACTAGTAAACATTTTTTATAAGAAAAATTGTTTCCATTTTGATGGACACTGGTTCTTACTCGAAATAAAAATTAAACAAGAAATGGTCTATCAAAGTGAAATTTTATTTAAATTTGAACATTTTGAACATTTAATTATTTTTGTACACATGGTATAAAGAAAAACAGTTACGTTCTGCTGTTATGCATACATGGATTTCGCATCGTGTGCAATAAAATTTAGTTTTCTTACTACATTTTACAAATTTACACCTAGCAGAATTTTTCAAATTAGCCAATGCAGGCAGATGATAACGGCCTTCCCTAGATGTTTTTGGTGTTAAAGACTGAGGGAGATGCGTTGTAGCCTCGTGGATTATTTCTTGTTTTAAGTGGCAAGTGTAACACATCATTTTCATCATTACAATCTTTGTCTTTCAATAAGAATTCGGCAACCTTAGTTAGTTTTAAAATCCAAAAATTGCATAATAGCCTTCAGTCTATCCCCTAAGCGTTTGCGATCCTCCCTGTACAGGATCCAGGAATTAGCAATAGCAAGGTCAATTAAGTGAAAAATACACTTGACAGTCCACTTTTTTGTTCTACTATGTATTCGATAGTAACTAATAACGCGATCTATTAGATCAATTCCACCCATACATTCATTGTAGCGTTTCACAATGTTTGGTCTAGGAACATTTAGATATTTTATTTCCTTTTTAGACCACCTCCTACATTCGTCAGTTTGATCTTTTGCTAGACCTGTAGAAGCTAGAATAACAGACTTTTGATCGTACCACTGAACAATACTAATCTTTTGATCTTCTCGCACGGTCTGTTCAGTAAACCCTCTAGGTAATTTTTGTAAAATTTTCTCTTGAGTCAAATGTACTGCCGCTGGAATTCTTGATTTCATAATTGTTCCAGTACACAACAATTTTTTTTCCAATAAAAATTCCAAGAGAGGTACTGTTGTAAAATATCGGTCCACAAATATGTGCGTCTCTTCCTTGAGCGATTCAGTAAGTCGCACAACAGCGGATGGTCCAACGCCAAGATTCTTTGTCGACTGATCAAGAAAAGTATTTTTACCCTGGTAGATCTCAAAATCGAGAAGTAGACCATTGGGTGTAGCGCACACAAAATTTTTTAAACCTTCTTGTGTTGGTTTGCCTCGAACAAACTGTTTTACGGCGCATGTTCCAGTGAACGGGATCATTTGTTCACCCACTGCAACGACATTAGATCTTTTTAAAGATAGACATCCATTTTTAATTTTTGACAAAAGTGGCCGTATTTTCCATAATTTATCCAATTTTCTATCGTCTTCAGTCACATCGTTGTCGACAATAACTTTTAAGTGACTTCTAATAGAAAAATATCTATCCCGAGACATACTTTTTGCAACTGAATCTACTCTGGTCGTTGCTGCCCAATACATTTTTATTCTAGCGTATTTCAAGCAAGACATAAGAACAGTAGCACCTAGAAACTTTCTTACTTCCTCTACAGAAAGGTTCATAGGTTTGTTATGGTCAATCATGTATTTAACATTTGTACAAGAAGAAATACTTTCAAAGTCTTCTTCAGTAAGATACATAGATAGGTAATCCTCTACTTGCCAGTCCTTTCTGTCGAATGTAGTTTCATCAAAACAATCCACGTTAAATTCAGGAACGGTAAACCTACAACAAAAAGTCAATAAAAGTTGCTTACACTACAAGCGTTTCGCTCTTACCTATCATCTTTCCTCCAAAATTTTCTACCCTGGGTAGATTTTAGTCGTGATTTCAAAATGTTTAGGGGCACTTCAAATTCGGGATCAGAATCGTCACTGTCTAGTGTTTCATCGTTAATATCAGACACATTTTGGCTCTCTACTTCTTGCCACTGACTGTCTTCCGCAGGAAGAAATTCGTCATCAGCCTGATCATCCGAACATCCTTCCCACTCCGAATTATCAAGCTGTAATAGTTGTAATAATCTATTGTCATCTTTACCTGGGTGAAGATATTGATCTTTACCAAAAATTTCTAAAATTAAGATAACATTAATTAACGTATTTTTTGCCAACAAAAAGCATTGTAGTGACGATGACCTTATTTCCATTTAAATGGACAGTGCGTATTTTGCCAAATTAAACTGTGAATCACTTAATTAAACAATATATCCCAATTAGGACAGATACCTTATTAACTATTTTAATGGTTTTAATAAATTTTTCGCTAAAATCTATAATAAAAGCAATTAAAATCAACAATAACTTACCATCTAACCTAGCACGTCCACCTGTCGCCATTTCAACGGTTACTGATTGACAGAACACTACACATAGTTCACTGAATTTGATATAGATGGTGAGACATATGTATCCAATATATTGTACATCGGCTCTTAGGTCAAATATTTCACAAATAACAAAACCATCCTATGAAAACCAAATGTCCATGTTCAAATGGATGCAAGTTCTCAGGAGGATATGAAGTTGTCATGGATAAAAATTGCATTATCCAAATATACATTCAAATTTAATAATAATAATTCATGCCTTAGCATTCCCCAACAGCTTGACGCCAATTACAGGGGGCATTGGCCAGCCATGGGTTATTATTATGCCTGTGCCCGTGGAGTGACTTAAGATGTTCAGCTGACGGCATTCGCCTAGAACGAGAAGGAAAACCCCGGATTTAAACTTGGGGTTGCTAGCATGATAAGCCAGTGTGGAGATATTTAAATAAGATATGATAGATATTTATATAACAATTGTATATATTCATGATGGTAAATTACAGATCGTTACTTTACATTATTAAGTTATATTATATACTGCTTAGATTTCTTATGTCACTTCTGTTGTTAATTGAATTTTTTTCTTGTTTAATATTAATCATTTCTTTAATTTCCCTTTTCATTGTGTGTTGTTCTTTTTCGATTATCTGTGTGTTTTCAAAATTGGGATGGTGATCGCGTTGCAGTTTATGTGTAAATAAAGCAGTATTGTCTGTTTTGGAGTATTTGTGGGCTTGTACTCTTTTATATAAATATTGTCTAGTTTTACCTATGTAGCAACTATCGCAATTGCAACATGGTATTTTATAGATGACATGTGTTTCTCGATTTTTTTTCAATTTTAGGTTTTAATTTTGAAAATATATGTTTATTAGCATTACTAAGTTTATATGTTGTAGTTGTTTCATTTTTTTAAATATATTTGATTTTTTTCTGATAATTGTGGAATATATGAAACCGTGATATATGTTGTTTCATTGTTTAAATTGTTATTGGTGTCTGCAGTGTTGTATATTTTGTGGATTCTTTTCTTAATTGTTTGCTCTATAAGTTGTGTTCCATAGTTATTATCAGTTAAGATCGTTTTAATTTTCTTGATGTTATCTTTTCTGTATTGAGTGTACTGCTCTATCAGTCAGATTATTTATAATCATTTTATTGAATACTGTAGGTGAATTTGAGTGATAATTCATATATTGAAAGAAGCTGTGGGTTTGTTATACTAATATTTATAAATAGTACCCTGGCTATCATATATACACATCATAACTTGCATATCGATAAATAAAATAGACTTCCTTTTAAATAAATTCAACAACTTTCACAAGAAATTAAAATTCACAATTGAAGAAGAAATTAATAATAGTATTAATTTTTTTGATATTTCTTTAAAATATGATAGACAGGACTCTCTATATATAGTAGATTTAGATAGTCCGCCATTTAATGTCTGATTTACTTTAATATGTATATATTTAAAATAATTTCTTACATGTATCGGCAATTACTGCCTTTTTCAAAGAATTTTAAATCATAAATGACAGTATATTAATTCTTTGAAAAAGGCAGTAATTGCCGAAACATGTAATAAGTTATTTTAAATATATACATGTTGAAGTAAAACAGACCTTAAATCACCGAATATTAAATCTACTATAATATTGAAAAGTCAAGAAATAATTATCTATATATACAGGCTGAGTTTTTTTGAATGTTTAGCATTGGGATCTCAGAAACTACTGGAGATAGAAAAACGCTTAAATGAGGAAAGATGCGCAGTTTTACGAGTTTGATTTAAAATTGCTTTTGTTTCTCCGATAACTTTCATGGCTTATTAGATATTCAAAGAAAACTAAATTTTACGATTTTTTTTAAACATGCTTAGCATCGTTAATAGTAATTTTAGAGAAAAAGTGTTCAGACAAAAGTTTTAGATAATTTTACGCCAAATAAAACTATGTAGCTAATATTTTTTTTCGTTCACCATTATCGAGTTATGACACAAACTTGTGTTTTTTTAAATGAAAACCATAGTTGGTTTTGACATCACTAAAAATCTTATTTTTTGCTGATTACAATGATATAAGGTTTGATATGGTTATTTTAAAAAATAAAGAAGATATAGACATTTCTATGATTGTTCACTTTATAAGATAAAAACTAAAAAAAAAAAAATGTGTTTGGTGTTTTGTAATGCAAAAAACGAAAAATATGAGTTGCAATAGTGTTCGTTGGAGCAGTCGAGATAAATATACTAATATTGCTTTCACGTTGAGTCACAGAAGTGGAGCTGTTAATTTTTACTTTTAAGTCAAGTTAATTGTCAAACATTGACAATTAACTATTAATTAATTTAATTGTAACTTAACTATAAGCGGTGCAAACGGCCGTTAATCATAAGTTTGCATTGGCTATGGAATTTTCTAACGTAGAAAAGCGTGATATGGTTGAATGTTACATTCAGTGCCAGAAAAATTCTACTAGAGCTGCTGAAGTTTATTTTGAAAAATTATTTTGATCGACGTCAGCCATCGCTACCTACTTTTAAGAGATTATGGGATAATTTAGCAGATTATGGTTCGTTCGTTAAAACAAAATCAAAAAAGGGATGGATGAAGATAGAGAAATAAACATATTAGCAAGTGTCGCTCAGAATCCATCTACATCGACCTGACAAATTTCAACAGAAATGGGCTCCTCTCAACGCACTATTGTCAGTGTTGAGGAAGCATAAATTTCGTCCCTACAAACTATCGGTATCACAAACTTTACATGAAGGTGATAACATCAGACGAATAGCTTTTTGCAGATGGTTTAAAGATCAGTGTCAAAACAATTCACACTTTTCAATGAAAATATTATGGACTGATGAATCTCGTTTCACAAATTGTGGAATGTTTAATAGGCACAATGAGCACATATGGTCTCAAACAAATCCACTTCACGTTGAACATAGGAGACCACAAATTAAATTTGGGTTTAATGTTTGGTGTGGTGTTATAGGATCAACTGTTCTTCCTCCTTTTATTTTTGATGGATCACTAACTGGCAATCGTTATCTTAATTTTTTACAACAAGATTTCGAGGAAATGTTAGATAATTTAAATTTAAGAACCCGAGTAATGCTGCAATGGTTTCAACATGACGGAGCGCCTCCGCACAATCAACTGAATGTTAGAAATTATTTAAATTTGAACTTCCCTAATCAATGGATAGGACGAAATGCACCCATTGAATGGCCGGCTTGATCCCCTGATTTATCAGTTTTGGATTTTTTCTTGTGGGGTGTACTAAAGGACAGAGTATACAAAAGAACATATGAAACAATCGAAGATTTAAGAGAAGCTGTCTTAGTTGCTTTTAATAACATCGATAGGCGTAAAGTCCGCAATGCCACAAATTCTGTTGTGAAGAGATGCAATTTGTGTATTAATAATAATGGAGGTATCTTTGAACATTAATAATGTTGTGTGCCCTTAATCAAAGTTCTTATAGTTTTCATTTTATTACTACATAAGATTTCAAAATAAGTTTTCGTTTGGTTTGTATTTTATCAGTTCGAAGTTCAATTGTTTTCCATAAAAATAAAAAAATGTCTATATCCTCTTTATTTTTTAAAATAACTATATCAAACCTTATATCATTGTAATCATAAAAAAATAATCTTTTTAACGATCTCAAAACCAACTATGGTTCCTATTTAAAAAAACACAAGTTTGTGTCATAACTCGATAATGGTGAACGAAAAAAAAATATTAGCAGCATAGTTTTATTTGGCGTAAAATTATCTAAAACTTTTGTCTGAACACTTTTTCTCTAAAATTACTATTAACGATACTAAGTATGTTTAAAGAAAATCGTAAAATTTAGTTTTCTTTGAATATCTAATAAGCCAAGAAAGTTATCGGAGAAACAAAAGCAGTTTTAAATCAAACTCGTAAAACTGCGCATCTTTCCCCATTTAAGCGTTTTTCTATCTCCAGTAGTTTCTGAGATCCCAATGTTAAACATTCAAAAAAACTCACCCTGTACACACACATATATATATATATATATATATATATATATATATATATATATATATATATATAAGGTAAACTTAATTAGTCGGCGATTAAAGGTCTGGTTATTACTTCAAAGTGTATATATTTAAAATAATCCTACATGTTTCGGCAATGACGCCTTTGTCAAGGAGATAAAAAATATAAAATATATATATATATATATATATATATATATAATATTTTCGTGACCTTGGTATGATATGGTAAACTTAATAAGTCGGCGATTAAAGGTCTGGTTCATTACTTCAAAATATATATATTCAAAACAACCCTATATGTTTCGGCAATGATGCCTTTGTCATGGATATAAAAAATATAAATGACAGAATATAAATGTCAAATAATTGAGTTGCTATGGTTTAAATTATTCAAAGATACATTCCAATAATAATAATAATAAATCATGCCTTAGTATTCCAAAAAATAGATAGCAAGGTGTGAACATATGTGTTGTTCGCTGCCAGCAGCTTGTGTCTCTTTCTGGGTATGAATTTGTGTGTTGGTTGCTGCTGGCAGCTTGCGTCTCTCTCTGGGAGTGTGATTTTGTATTTGTGTGAGCGCGTAAGTGTAGGGTTTTGTATGTTAGTGCGCTCGTGCGTGCGTTTAGTGACCGGTCGCGTAAGTTTAGAGAGATTGGATAACCAGCCGTTGCGTAGGGCCGCCAACCCTTTCCCGGCAACTTCTTTACTTTTCCGTGCAGTACTTCGACGGCACGACCCCCGCCCCAACGAGGCAAAGCGCAGGCCAGCGAAGCGCACCCTGCCGGGAAAGGGTTGGCGGCCCTACGCAACGGCTCGTTATCCGATCTCTCTAAATTTACGCGACCGGTCACTAAACACACGCACGAGCGCACCAACATACAAAACCCTACACTTACGCGCTCACACAAATACAAAATTACGCTCCCAGAGAGAGACGCAAGCTGTCAGCAGCAACCAACACACAGGTTCATACCCAGAAAGAGACACAAGCTTCTGGCAGCGAACAACACATATTTTCACACCTTGCTATCTATTTTTTGGAATACTAAGGCATGATTTATTATTATTATTGGAATGTATCTTTGAATAATTTAAACCATAGCAACTAAATTATTTGACATTTATATTCATTTATATTTTTTATATCCTTGACAAAGGCATCATTGCCGAAACATGTAGGGTTGTTTTAAATATATATACTTTGAAGTAATGAACCAGACCTTTAATCGCCGACTTATTAAGTTTACTATATATGTATATATATAAATGATAGTGGATTAAATTGGTCGGCGATTGAAGGTCTGGTTTATTTCGATATGTATATATTTAAAACATGTAAGATTCCTTTAAATAGATACATATCAAAGTAAACCAGACCTTAAATCGCCGACTTATTTAATTTACTATATATATATATTTATATATATATATATATATGGTAAACTTAATAAGTCGGCGATTAAAGGTCAGGTCTATTATCCCAAAGTATATATTTTTAAAACAATGTAGGGTTGTTTTAAATATATATACTTTGGGGTAATAGACCGCGGCGCAAACTACGGCGCCGCGCAATGCACACACCACTAGGACCGGTCCTGGGCGGCAACCTGGCTAGGCTGCCGTTAACAGCACACACACGTTCGACGTGTGTGCATTGCCCCCGCTTTTGCGGAAATCGTTAAGATGGCACAAAGTGTGACCGTCGTCGACTGAGGTAGCCACTAAGAGTGTTCCCTCGGTTGGCGATGAGCAACCCCGTGCAGGGTGCGCTTCGCTGGTCTGCGCCTTGCCTCGTTGGGGCGGGGGTCGGGCCGTCGAAGTACTACACGGAAAAGTAAAGAAGTTGCCGGGAAGGGTTGGCGGCCCTACGCAACGGCTGGTTATCCGATCTCTCTAAATTTACACGACCGGTCACTAAACACACGCACGAGCGCACCAACATACAAAACCCTACCCTTACGCGCTTACACAAATACAAAACCACACACCCAGAGAGAGACGCAAGCTGCCAGCAGCAACCAACACACAGGTTCATACCCAGAAAGAGACACAAGCTTCTGGCAGCGAACAACACATATTTTCACACCTTACTATCTATTTTTTGGAATACTAAGGCATGATTTATTATTATTATTGGAATGTATCTTTGAATAATTTAAACCATAGCAACTAAATTATTTGACATTTATATTCTGTCATTTATATTTTTTATATCCTTGACAAAGGCATCATTGCCGAAACATGTAGGGTTGTTTTAAATATATATACTTTGGGGTAATAGACCGGACCTTTAATCGCCGACTTATTAAGTTTACCATATCATACCAAGGTCACGAAAATATTATATATATATATATGTATATATATATATATATATATATATATATATATATATATATATATATATATATTAATACATTATTCTCTCTCAAACAGGTTACACTTTAATGTTACTATAAGTGTTATGGAAGGAAACTGTGTTGAAAAACTGAAAGGAAATTAAACTTCAAAAGATAATAGGTTAATTCTATCATTCCATATTTAGCCAACTTTTTCCGAAAAATATTAACGATGAAGAAAGGCGCCGTCTAAATCTCCATCAGTTCTAAAAGTTTGAATTTCATAGAAATTGTGTTTATGTTCTTGTTAGTTATTGTTAAAAATGTGTTCGAATAGACAGAAATTGTCTCGAATAATACAAATTAGCCAAATATGGATCAACCGAAAATTTAAAAAAAGTAAATAATTAATAGTAACATTGCATATAATAAATAAAGGCAAATTTCAAACTTTTTTTCTTCTATTTAGCAAATTAATTAATGACTTCAGTCATCATCATCATTTGCATCAAATTATGCGCGTCAATCTCGTAGAGGGCAGCTGAAATTATTGACCATTGCTCCAGTGTACTTATATGCAAGTGGAAAGCACTGCATTGCGCCACAATCTTGTTACCATATAACAATGATATGTTTACGCAGAGGTGAGCATTCGCGGCTGTCCCGACGATGCAATCTTGAAATTCCCCAGACGCGCGCTAATATACTACTCGCATCAACTCTTACAATAGAAATCGTTCGGTTGAGTTATCGTTGTGGTAAGATTTCTCGTAATTTCGAATTTGCATGAAGTGCTTTGACATAGGAACAGCACATTGCTATTAAGACAGCGGTCTGATATTGTTCAATTATAAACTATATATCCAATATGATTCAAAATTTTATTGAATTTAAGTAGTTAGAGTATTACATTACATTGCGTTTAAATTACTCTAATTATTACTTGTACGAAATTGGATTAAATTTGTTTAAAATGTTATAGAAATTGCCACACCTTGTGGGAATTTATTATATTTTGATGGTTATTTGGTATTTTATTCCAATAAATGATAAAAGCCCTCTTGTGATATCATATCCCAGGTTACCTGTAGCTTGTGTCTGTTGGGTCTGTGGTCGACATTCCAAATTGCCTAACTTTCTACCCATATACGTGTTCCATTGGCATAATATCGGTAAGTTTAAGGGGCCATGGCGAAAGATTAAGATAAATATTGAACTATTCAATATCGATTGCGTCGATTTGTCTAACACTGAGGCGCAAATATTGGTCTTTCTTGTCATGTTCTAAGTGTAAACACCGTAATGATCTTAAGGGTTTGAAATCTGTTATTATATCCTCGCAGGACGAATTAACCAATCTTAGAACTAATAACGGTGGCATAAATCAGTTATAACGTATGGAATATAAGTTTTGAAAAAAGTTTCGACGAGGAATGTTATTACTAAAAATGGTCCAGGCTAGTTACCACTTGGCTAGAAAAGATGCTCGTTTGTTAGTTCCTATGGTGACATGTTAAATTTGTCAGAAATAGTTTTGAAAGATGTTATACAAGATTGAAATACGAAAGTCTGTATATAATTTAATTGGTCGAGTACCTAAACGCGAGATTGTTAAAATTTTTCGAATCCAAAATATTGGACTGTCAACCATTTACCGCACAATTAAGGAATGTGAAGAAGGTATGCCATGCATGAATTTACCAAAAAGTAGACAACCTCCAGTTTTCATCCCATATGAAGTAAACAGACTCATACAATTTGCTCAAGACAGAGTTGGGACGTCTATGCGCACTTTAGGCCATAGATTTGGAATTGCGAATAGGACTGTTAGCAGAATATTGACTAAAATGGATTAGAATAACGAAAAAGAAGGAAGTGTCCCAAATACACCGCAACTCAGCTAGAGAGAATCATCAGATGCTCCGACCATTAAGGGGTCAACATTTTATTGGCAACAGAGTTATTGTTTTAGACGATGAGAAATATTTCACATTATCCAATTCGGAAATAAAGGGTAACGATGGCTTTTACACGTCCAATATATCAAATTGTCCTGACAATGTAAAATTCAAACCGAAAGTGAAATTTTCTGACAAGATTATGGTCTGGTGCGCTATTTCTCAAGCAGGAATTTCAAGACGTTATGTTGGGAGAGTTAGAGGTGAAGGTGTGAATGCAAACGTCTATATTCGCAAATGTCTATCTAAATTGATAAATTTTATTAATGCTCATCATCCAAATAATGATGTAATATTCTGGCCCGATCTGGCTTCATGCCATTATGCTAGAATCACTCAGAATTGGTTAACTGAACATAACGTGAATTATGTACTTAAGGAAGACAATCCCCCCAACGTACCCCAGGCACGCCCCATTGAGGAATTTTGGGCACTATTGAGCAGGGACATGTTTGACAAATGTTGGGAAGCTTAAAATGAAGCACAGTTACGGGCCAGAATATTCCAGAAGATCCTAGAAGTGAATATAAACGTCGTTGATGAGAGAATTCTACCAAAATTGCGCGCCATTGAGGACCATGGGCCCTTATCAGTTTTGTGAATTTAGTTTTGACGCAATAGGATATAATAATTTCCCAATGTTTATGTTTGAAATTTAACATCTTAAGTCGCTCCACGGGAGCAGACATAATAATAACTCATGGCTTACTAATCTTCCGTAATTTACGTCTTGCTGTCTTGAGTTCTAAACCACGAATTATTATTAAACTTGAATGTGCCTTTGAATATTTTAATTTTAGCCATGACTAACTACAGATATACAAATCTGACATTTTTACTGTCATTTATATTTTAAATTTCTTTGATAAAGGCACTATGTGCCGAAACATATGAGAGTATTTTTAAAACAGACCTTAAATCGCCAAATAATTTATATATATATATATATATATATATATATATATATATATATATATATATGTATATATATAGGGTAAACTTAATAAGTCGGCGATTAAAAGTCTGGTTCATTACTTCAAAGTATATATATTTAAAATAACTCTACATGTTTCGGCAATGATGCTTTTGTCAAGAGAATACAAAATATAAATGACAGAATATAAATGTCAAATAATAAATTTACGCGACCGGTCACTAAACACACGCACGAGCGCACTAACATACAAAACCCTACACTTACGTGGTCACACAAATACAAAATCACACACCCAGAGAGAGACGCAAGCTACCAGGAGCAACCAACACACAGGTTCATACCCAGAAAGAGACACAAGCTTCTGGCAGCGAACAACACATATGTTCACACCTTGCTATCTATTTTTTGGAATACTAAGGCATGATCTATTATTATCTAGTATCTTTGAATAATTTAAACCATAGCAACTTAATTATTTGACATTTATATTCTGTCATTTATATTTTGTATTCTCTTGACAAAGGCATCATTGCCGAAACATGTAGAGTTATTTTAAATATATATACTTTGAAGTAATGAACCAGACCTTTAATCGCCGACTTATTAAGTTTACCTTATCATACCAAGGTCACGAAGATATTATATATATATATATATATATATATATATATATACAGTGTGGTCATAAAGTTTGGAACCAAGCTTATAACTGCATTATTTTACATTTTTAGGAAAAACGCTCGGACAGTTAAACTTTCTTTTCTAAAACGCCATCTTTTGACATACAATTTTTTTTCTATGACGTCATTGGTTTTCGAGTGATGACGTATCAACACTTTCTTTAAATGGCAACAATATTATTTTTTTCTCGTTTTTGGTAGATCTTTATATCCACCAAATAGTGATATAAAACAATTGGTATGTTGCATCACAATTGTTTTGAAAAAATGATATAAATTTAGAAAAAAATACGAAAATTTTATTTTTGTACAAAATTAAAATTAAATTAAAAAAATACATCTGAACTTAAATTTATTGTAACAGTTAACGTAAATTTTCAAAATGGACCCCACCAACCAACTGACACTGTCCCAGCCGAGTGTAAACACTTCGTATACTCGCCTCAATTATGTCTGGGGATATTTGTGTAAGTTCTACGCGAATTCGATCTTTTAAATCTTCTAAATTGTTCGGTTTGTTAAAATACACTTTCGATTTCAAATAACCCCACAAAAAAAAGTCTAACGGAGTCAGGTCAGGAGAACGAGGTGGCCATTCTATGGCGCCTCTCCGTCCAATCCATTTATTGGGAAATATTTCGTCAAGATAGTGGCGAACCTCTACACCATAATGGGGAGGCGCCCCATCTTGTTGAAACCAAATATTTGGATAGGGTACATCACCATCCTCGTGATTTTGGAAAATAACAGCGAGCGCAGGAACCAGTTCAAATCTTAAAAATTCTAAATATTGCAAAGCAGTCAAATTTCCTTCAAAAAAATATGGTCCTAAAATGCGTCGTCCAATCATTCCAACCCATACGTTAACTTTTCCTCTGCGCTGAGTATGACACGCTTGAGTCCAATGCGGATTGTTCTGCGACCAATATCTGCAATTATGGCGGTGAACAGATCCATTTAGGCAGAACGTAGCTTCATCTGAGAAGACGATGTTTTCCAAGAAATTTGGATTTTGGTTACAACGTAACATTACGTCTTCACAGAACTGCAGTCGACGATCTTCGTCATCCTCATGTAATTCCTGTACAAGTTGAACTTTGTAAGGACGATAGTGTTCTTTTTTAAATAAGTTGACGACAAATGAGTGAGCCACCTGATCGGCTAACGCAAATTGTCTGGTGGAAACATGATGCCTTTCTTCTGCTTCTAGAAGCACATTTAATTTCACATCTTCTCCTACTTGAGGTCTACCTTGCCGTGGTCGATCTTTTACGGATCCAGTTTCGGTAAACTTTCCAACTAGTTTTGTCACCGTAGACCAGGTAATTGGAGGTCCATCAGGGTGTTCATGGTTAAACAAATCGCATCCTTCTGCATGCGTTCTTTGTCTGTCCCCATACCCAACCATAATTAAAATTTCGATTCTTTCTCGCTTAGATAAATGTGCCATTTTTTATGTTAGCGAAAATGAACAATTTTTACGCAATATCTCAAAAATTTTACGTCAAAAATAGAAGTAAATAATTCAACAATGTTGTCGCCATAGAAACAATTTCAAACTAAAATTTTTGTACATAAATTGCATAAAAGGAAGCAAGAAGTCATAAAGAAATATCTTGCAAAAAAGGGCGTGTTTTTGTTTTTGTAATTTTTTTGCATAGTAACATGTGCTTTTGACGATCCGGTTTGTTCAAGAAGAATATTTAAGTCCTCACGCAAGACAGAAGTGTGAAGAAAACTTACTTACATATTTCAGTAAATTTTGTAAGCTTAATTAGTTTTTGAAATCTTCAATTTTTGGGCGATAATTTTAATTAAGAAATGGTCGTCACATCATGTCAATTTTTTAAATTAAACTTGTTTGGCCCTTTTTTGTGAAACTATTTAATGTTAAATAAGATTTTTTAATAAGTAATTGGCCGATTGGGAAGACGAATTTCTTTTGACCTGGAACGAATAACGCAGATTACTATTTATCGCAAAGCATTTACACTGGGCTGGGACAGTGTCAGTTGGTTGGTGGGGTCCATTTTGAAAATTTACGTTAACTGTTACAATAAATTTAAGTTCAGATGTATTTTTTTTTAATTTAATTTAAATTTTGTACAAAAAGAAAATTTTCGTATTTTTTTCTAAATTTATATCATTTTTTCAAAGAAATCGTGATGCAACATACGAATTGTTTTATATCACTATTTGATGGATATAAAGATCTACCAAAAACGAGAAAAAAATAATATGGTTGCCATTTAAAGAAAGTGTTGATAACGTCATCACTCGAAAACTAACGACGTCATAGAAAAAAGTTGTATGTCAAAAGATGGCGTTTTAAAAAAGAAAATTTACCTACCTGTCCGAGCGTTTTTCCAAAAATTGTAAAATAATGCGGTTATAAGCTTGGTTCCAAACTTTATGACCACACCGTATGTATATATATATATATATATATATATATATAAATATATATAATATATAAATATATAAATTTATAATATATAATATATTTTAATACCACTTACGTGTTTTTTGTGTTTTGTAGGTCAGATAAAACAAACTAATATTAAAAAAAAAATTTTGTGTTTTCATTTACCATTTGTCTGCATTTCTATACATTATTGTTTAAGGTGCAGGTTGAAGAATATCCTTCCTCGTCGTTGACAGATGGAAAGTGTGACCATACCTGACAGAATAATTTGTCCTGATTGGTTCGGATACGTGGAAAAATTCTATCGTTTTTTGTAAGATTAGGTACCTTAAAAATCTCCTGCAAACCCGATCCAGTAATATGCAGTGGGAAGCATAAATGGGATGCCATAGAATAGATCTTTATGTCATCCGCAAACGCTGAAATAGGACAGTCAATAGAAGTCAATGAATAGGACAAACAAAAGTGAACCCAGATTGGAATCCTGCGGAACGATTCATACAAAGATTAGTTAGAGTCGATCTGCCACGAAAATGGTCATGTAGGTTTGATAGCAAACATGGTAGCACATATGAATATATAGAAGTACATAGCGAAAACTTTTGCAAAGTTTTTTTATGGAAACGACAAATTAGCAGTCCTTTCCATACGTCAGGAGAAATGCGTGCCTTTAAGGAAAGATTGTCGACTAGGGATAAATCTATATTCGCGAACCAAAAACTTCTCAACAGATCATCATCACGAGTAGTTCATCCTCAGTGACAAACGGAATCTTAACAGAAGTACAATAAGTAAGTAACGTAATCAGAAGAAACAGTTCGGTTGCTCCTAGAATATACATAAGAAAATGTGTTGCAAAAGCATTTTCGTTATCAGGGATTTGTAAATTCACTGTCGCCATTATAAAGTAGTACTAAGACACAATGGCAAATTTTTATTTATAGAAATTAAAATAATATAATAATTAGATAAATATGAAGGATCAAGGCATGGTTGAAGGGTTCTCTTTATGTACAGGCGATTTTGACAACAGTTCGGTGGTTCATTCATTTCCACTTAATGGTAAGCAGCGACAGGTACTGCTAATATATTCAACAAATTCATGATGAATTAAAAATGTTGTGTCTAGATCTTGTGAATCTATATTGATTTGATAATTTACGATTTAAGATATGAAATTCTGCTACATTCGCCATTTTGACCAGACTTCTTCAATAGATGTTTGAAAAATGATTTTAACCTCTGAATGCACTTCGTAAAGAAAGAAATTTCTAATATCGAAGAGATTAAAAACAAAATGGAAACCTTTACCAACTTCAGATATTCAGATTTTATAAAGTATGGTGTTTCTATTCATGTTAGTCATTTGCAGAACTCTGTCCGCGTAGATTGTTTTGTCAATAAAAATTTCTTTTCCAATAAGTAATCAGATTTTATTAACTAATTATAATACAGCAAAAGTTTTTGTATAATAGGTTCCACAACAAATTTCCAAACCTTATTTTTTATATTTAGTACACCTGACACGACGCGTATTAATTTACGTTAACTGGAACATTAAACGGGGTTTTTCTGATTATTTCTGTACCTTAAAGCTCGATTTTAACTCTGGCACATAATTTATCTCCTCGAATTCAATCATTAGTACTCAGTCGCTGCCGATATTTCCTCCTTTTTTCTTTACCGTGTGTAAACGTTTATTTATGGCCATTATAGAGGTCTAATGGCGTGCCTGCCGACGGTTCTTTCCTTTTCAACACTTCCCTAATGATGTCTTACTCCGGTTACCTCTTGAGATGTAGCAACAGTAATACACATACATAATTTTCAATTATAATATTTTATGTAATTGTGTTTTCTTATTGCTACTCTTGTGGTTGGTTTAGGTTTATTTGTTCCCG
This sequence comes from Melolontha melolontha, assembly GCA_935421215.2. Lineage (NCBI taxonomy): Eukaryota > Metazoa > Arthropoda > Insecta > Coleoptera > Scarabaeidae > Melolontha > Melolontha melolontha. The sequence continues at coordinate 53,247,124 of OW285240.1, forward strand.
AGTTGTAGCATTTTTAATAATAATAATAATAATTATTATTATTATTATTATTATTATTAACAACGCTATCGAAAGCGAAGCTGGCGCCGTTTTCGATAGCCCTGCGGAATTGCGAGGGCTAAGTGGTAGGTCCCTCCGAATCAGAAAATACAAGTTCACGCATTTATTGTACATGTACGACCTAAAACTAGCATCTAATAAACCGTGTTTGCAGCACGGTGTTCAGTTGGTTCATCGCTACTCTTGTGATGTTAGTATACAGCTTCGCAGGGATAAGTATGCAGTGGGCCATTTCAAGAGGCGCCATGTGGCGGGTGAAGAGTCTTCGACGGAACATACACCTATCTAGGCATACCTCAAAATCGATTGAACGACACTGCGAATATAAAGCAAACATTAACTAAGGCCTATCTGCAAAGAGTAAATTAGATATGGTCATCACAACTCAATGCAGTTGACAAGTGTATGGCAAGAAACTCTCCCGCGTTGTCGTTGATGTCTTACACTTATGCGTGTATCAAATGGAATGTGGAAGAGCTGATCGACAGGCCGACTCGTAAAACCAGGACGCGACACAGAAACTTACATGCGAATTCTTCCGTGCAACGTATATACCTACCTAGAATTAACGTAGGGCGAGGCCTGCTGGGTGTAGAGATGTTATATATCAGACTTGTAATAACTATTGCCTACTTAAAACCATAAACACTACCGAACCCCCTATTCGAATTCGTAAGACGCCATGAACTCAGTGGCAGAGGTATATTTCTGTTGGCCGCAGCAGAAAGGGCTGCTAAGCTTTAAACCAAGGGGAGAAGACCTCGGTCTGGATGACATACTGCGGTGGTCGCAGCGGGTCTTAAATGGAAGCCTTAGAACAAGAATGAACGAGATCTGTTTGGGAGAACACTAGAGAAGCCATCGCTCCATACTAAAACAAAACCTTTCGGAGACATTAGCCTTCCTTTTATCACTTGAATTGTACTCCGAAACTGAAGGGTACATAATGGCATGCCAAGATGGAGTTTTCTCGACCCTTTCTATAGGAGAGGGGTGATCGGATTTCAACTGAGAGACAAAAATTGCGGAACTTGCAAAATACATAAAGAAAGCACGATGCATTTGCTCGTGGCGTGCTCTCAATACGCGCCTACTTTATACATAAGTAGGCACAGCGCGGCGCTGAAAGTTCTCTACTTCCGCCTCAGGCATCAGTATGGTATCGATACCAGCGTACTTTTGCCGTATGTCGAGCAGGATATACCACCTGTTGTCTCGAATGACAAAATTTAAATCTTCTGGAATTTTCCCTTCTCTACAATCATAAAAATTAAAGCTAACAACCCAGATATGGTGATTACGGCATTGAAGATAAAATCCATATACATGGTGGAGATGTCATCTCCGGTTAAGACGAACTTCTTGGACCAAGCGCGCGAAAAATGGAAACTATCGGGATCTAATTCTGCAAATAAGACTTAGTTATCCGGAATTCACGGTGACTTTTGTGTCGCTGATCATCGGTGTACTAGGCGGAATAACAAGTAAACTTTTCGAAAACCTAAAAAGAATGGGAATTCTCGTTACTAAGTCGAAAACCATTGGGAGAGGAATGCAGAAGCTTATTATCTCGGGATCGCTGAAAATCCAGCTGGCTCATGAAACCAGCTTTCAAACATCGTAGAGCTGGTAAACCTCGGAGGCTCCGCGAGTTCCGTATTCGCGAGCTGCGAGGGGCCACCATCCTTCCACTGGCCCACCAATTGAATATATTGTACTTGTTTGTTGCATATATACAACATATAATATAATACCATTTAAATGTCACACAAATAATACAATAAAACTAAAATCAAATAAAAGTGTGGGGCGCGAGCCGGGGCCTTTTCGTGTTTGGGGTTGTTGTTCAAATTCTGGGCAGCCATGCCACCTAAGGTGGAGGGATGGAGGAGTAAATAATAATAAAAATAGTACTTTATTTTACCCAATAGAATCTTCCATTAGTAGGACAAACCAAAATATATACTACACAAAAATGTTTAAGAAATTCATAATAAGGGCATTTCACATACAGATTCTGGTTCTATGGAGTTCCTTTTTGAGCACTCCTTGTTCAGTTCGGCGACCAACTCATTGTCTTTAATCGCCTCATGTACTGACATTCACATCAGTGACACAATATTGTCTTAAATCTTCTTCTTCTGCAGCCAAATTTCCTCGGCGCAGACTGCAACTGGAAACAACTACGACTGGAAGTTGTTTGCCGTTGTATGTTTCCGTCATATATTCCCAGACTAAGCGATTCCTTTCTTCTAGGGCACTCTCCATAGATTCCTGTTCCTGTGTTATGATAGGATTGCAATCCATCCCTGAACCAAGTACTAGCGCCCAATAGTTCGACTGCTCTTCGCCTGCTCAGTTGCAATGTACATTGCTCATATAAAAATGATCAGCTGTGATATGAGACCCAAAATACGCTGGTCCAATTGGTCTACATATAGAGTGTATTTAAAAAAAAGCATTTGTGTGTAATAGTAGAATACAACCACATCCATATACATATATTTGTTGCTCAGTTTTTAAATTTTTAAATATATTTAAAAAATCCAACTGCGAATTAACAGTAATTCAATTATTTATACAATTTATTATCTATAGTACTTATATTCCACTTTACTGTAGCGCAAATCGATAACTACATATTTCGAAAAACTAAAATTAATAATGTGGTTATAAAATACTATGAATACATGTAATGGCCCTAGTTGGCAGGCAGCGTATAGGAATTTTTAATTTACCTTAATAAAGGAATAATTTTCTTTTCATTTGAAAATCAGAAGTCATATATTTACTCTTTCAAAGATGTATAGATATATAGAATTGATTTTTTTTCACATTCTATAGGCAACGTATTAAAATTTTCTAATAATAATGGTATTTAGCTGTGCAGGAAAATAACCATCGCTCCGCCAAATAAAAATTAACATGTAAATCACTGGATCGAGTCTTTCATTACGGCGTAAAATGGAATTTTATGATGGAGCGTAAAAGTTTGGATTCAAAATACCCTCAAAAAGCCGTCTCGGCCAACTACGATCCGCGAAAACGTAAAACGTGAGGCGGCTTTTTCGTTGTTCAGTACCGGATTAAGGTAGATAACAGTTGATTAGATTATCGTGATACCTGATGAGATTAACGTCGTAATACATTTTCAGTAAGTATAAGCCTGTGTAAAAAAGAGGATTTCTTTATATTGGATTTTGATGTAATTTATTTTATGTGAAATAGCAGATTACCTTGCCATCATAGTATTGTCCTGATTAATAAAATATAAAAGGGTGTAGAATTAGTGCGGATATACGGAGAGTATAATTAAGCATTCATTTCATTATAATTATATTTATTAAAAATACTTTTTTTATAATTTCTATTTCTGCAATCTACTCAATGGGCAATAAACTTTCGTTATTACAAGAGAATGGCATGCTGCAGAGTATCACTATAATAAGTGGTCTCCTTTAAAATTTATCTAAATCCAAATCTATAGGTTATTTGTCTGTCTAAACTTATCTGAGTACTGTAATCAAGTCGAATGGTAGCAGACGTTTCCGCTTACTCACTTCATTGACATCGCATATGTAACTGATTGGCTAGGTGCATTGATACTTTTTTACATTACGTATTATTGAATTAGTAGATAAATTTTCCATGGATTCCAATGTGATGTCATTTTGAACGACTTTCTTGATAATGTAGCTCGTCGCATCAACGATGTATACAGTACCTTGTTTTATAACCTCTGCAGTATGGTTAGAGTTATTGGCAGTACCCTTACAATTTGATCTCGTATATCCATACTGGTTTTAGGCTGGCGTTGTCTAATAAAAATTTGTTTTCTAGGAATAGTTTTGATCTCCTTTCAGCGCACCAACAAATTTAGTTTAATTTGAGATCCAACTGTTTTCGCTTCGCGAATATGTATTTTTCCTATATAAGGCGTCAGTCCAGATGTATGGTATCTTCAGCTTGTGGAGTTTAACAATCGTTAATAGTGTAGTGCGAATGTTACATGGGTTATTTTTTTCATTTGTCTTAATGCACCATGTTTTTAAACAGTGTTGTATTTTACGTAAGTTGGTTTGAAGTTTCCTTGAGGACGAAGAAGAGTTAGAGTCTAATGTCAAGACTGTCGTGTCATCGACGTATTGCTGTGAACTTTGCTCTTAAAAATGAATTTAATTATCGGAATGATTGTATATATAGTTACGCAGGCATAATTTTGTTGAGACTCTGTATATTCTGTGTATATCTCAGGGTAATCTTTTGGTTCTACACAACTAGGCCTGGCGTCCAAAGTAAATACAAAGAAATAACACAACAAGCAGTATTTGTTTAAAAATATTTTATTGTCTATTAGTATTTTTACATTTCATTGTTATTATCTTAAAATATTTCATGCTTAACCTATTCTTAATCTAGTAATGAAACTTTTATATACAAATATTCTCTTATGAACTCTACACAGATAATTTTAGAGATTGATTCAGATTCAAATGAATCTCACAAGCAAAAACCTTTAAGGATTTCTCTCACAAAAGGGGGTATGTGCCACCCTAATGTTGAGATTAGTACTCAGTCTGTATCACACTGGAAATGTTGATCTCTAGTCTCTACTGATAAATTCTGACAAAGCGAGTGTGCTATTCAGGGCCTATTTAAGTAGGAGATGTATTCCTACAGAATAGAACCCTTGTCTTCACATTGTATAAGCATTTCTTACATTCCACGCCTATCTCTGAATGTTTTGAAGCTTTAAAAATTTCAATGGCACAGATACTTAGAGAATATTTAGGGAATCCTACTTCCTCTTTATCAGACTCAAGTATCTGGCCTGACATATTCATAGTTACTTACTAGTTTAAAATAACAATCCACACATACCTTTATCAAATTTCGTTAACTCTATATACTCCAAAATTTATCTTGTCTAAAATTTTACTTACTCGGATTCGAGTTCGGCATATAAACTTTCAAACTCCTGTTTGTACATTGTCTCTCCCAAACTAGTGCGGAGATTAAATGACTTTTTATTTCTTTAATTATTTAAACAAATTGCCCACAGACTTAAACTTCAAAATTTATTAATTGTGTGAACGTTAAGAATATGTTTGTCAATTTCATTATGAAACAGACATATAAATAATTTACACATCTGTAACTGTATCATGGACAATACACCTGGTATTTTCGGTATTAATTTCTGCTTAAGACATATGTTTCTGCCATCTATAGGCGTCGTCAGTTAAGCTAGTGAAGCAATGTATACAAATGATACAAATTTTTATAAATAGATCTGTATCTGTATACCGCCTAATTCTGAGCAAACGCAACGATGCGAATGTATGAATATTTCTCCCGCTCCAAACAGAATTCCCCTGAATGCTGTAGGCGTGTCAACATCGATGTCATATGTCATACATACTTACATATTATGGAGCCGCGTAAGAAAAATTATCTGATTACCAAATTACTATTAAAGGACTATAAATTGTTTAGTCCTGTTATTGTAATGATTTTATAATAAATAAATTGCAATACGTTATACTGACGATGGTCACACAAAGCGTAATAAAATTATTAATAAGCTGTTAAGAAAATTGCAAATAAGGCATCAAGAGATTTAATAAATTAAATTTTAATAATAAAGGTAACAAAAACTATTCATAGTAAACTAAATAAACTTCAGAAATAAATAAAAACTAAATTAAATTCTAGTAATGTAAAGAAAAATTTACTCTTACAGATAATAAAATAAATTGTTCATAATAAAATAAATTGTTCATAATGAGAAATTAATTAAATAATAACGGAAATTCATCCGTTTAAACTCATCACCGTAAAATAATTGATGATGTTTGGAATATTTATAATTACGAAAACCATTTAATTTTAGTATGCGGTTAACGGAAGAGCAGCATATGCCTAAATCGTTGGAAATATCGCTATGTGTCAAATTTGAATTTAGTTCTATTGCAGCGCATACTAAAATGAACGTATCATTAGGAACTCCGGCAAATAAGTCACATATTCTTTGATAAGAATTATCAGCGTGGTACCATTTCATCATTTCGGCTTTCTCTTCTAGTGTATAACGCGGCATTGTCACTATTCAAACGCTTAAGAGACTCCGTATAGGGTGACAGTGATGACACTAATTTGTGACATTAATTGTCAAATCGTTGCGCGACAGACTGTTTTGTGATTGGCTAAACGCGTTCAGGGGATTTGTATTCGAAGCGGGAGAAATATTCATGCATTCGCATCGTTGCGTTTGCTCAGAATTAGGCGGTATAACATTAAGCCGAAATCCCTACTAGATAAAGCAAATTCCATCCTGTAAGGTGGCACTTATTTAATAAGTGACATCTGACGGACGAAAGAGACTTTGCCGGAAAAGGGACCTTTCGTTTTGACCAGCTATGCTGATACAGAAAACGAAACAATACAGGTAGTCCATTAACAACTAGCCAGATGGCGGTAAATATACAAAAAGGTTTTAAATATATCTATACGTTAATTGCACGTATAACGCTTTTGTTTCATTATGAAACAGACATGTAAATAATTTACACATCTGTAATTGTATCATGGACAATACACCTGGTATTTTCGGCATTAACTTCTGCTTAAGACATATGTTTCTGCCATCTATAGGCGTCGTCAGTTAAGCTAGTGAAGCAATGTATACAAATTATACAAATCTTTATAAATAGATCTGTATCTGTATATAACATTAAGTCGAAATCCCTACTAGATAAAGCAAATTTCATCCTGTAAGGTGGCACTTATTTAATAAGTGACATCTGACGGACGAAAGAGACTTTGTATACATTGCTTCACTAGCTTAACTGACGACGCCTATAGATGGCAGAAACATATGTCTTAAGCAGAAGTTAATGCCAAAAATACCAGGTGTATTGTCCATGATACAGTTACAGATGTGTAAATTATTTACATGTCTGTTTCATAATGAAACAAAAGCGTTATACGTGCAATTAACGTATAGATATATTTAAAACCTTTTTGTATATGTTTGTCAATGTTGAGAATATCTTCGTGAATCATCTCTTCCTTGGTGATTTTCCCTTATATAGTACGCATTCTTTCTTCTACGAATTTCTTACCTACTCCAAACTATTTAATTTTGTTTTAACTAATTTTTATGCTTATTTAACGTTTTCGCCCCTGTGTATTTAGATTCATCGTGGGTGTTTCAATTTTATTTATTTCTATGCGTTGTCTTCCAGTTTATGTATTTTTCCTGTTCGTATTTGAAAGTTTTATTATTGAAGATTGAAGTTTTAGTCACTTTTTTTACGAATCGTGTTTGATTGCCAGTTTTAACTCGCAATTTGTACCAGGAAACAATGTCTCCTTCATCTTCTTTCTCCTGGCTTGATTTTGTGATGCCGTTCTGTCCTTTTATATCGCTCGTAGGTTCTTTGAACGTCTTCGTTGTCATTACTGAGCATGCATCTGCGCTGAGTATTCTTACTTTGACGTATTGTTTGTTTGCATTATAATATCATCGTATTAATAATTTTCTTCGTGTTTTTCAATATTTGTTAACTTCTCGTTACTGATTCTTGTGTTTCTTTTAGATTTTTCTGGTCCTGGTTTCCCTTTTGCATGGCTTATTTGATTAATTGATTTATTTAAAAATGCCCTGGACGTGTCATGTTTACGCATCTGTTTTGGCAAGGTTATATTTATAATAATAGATTGAATTAAAATTACATGTGGTTACTATCGTTGTTAATGTACGAGGTGCATTCAAGTTCTAAGGCCTCCGATTTTTTTTCTAACTAACTACTCACCCGAAAACTATGAAACTGGTGTTACTTCTCGACGTAATCTCCCTGCAGACGTACAGATGATTCCATGGCCGCGGCGAAGGCTTCTTTAGGAGTCTGTTTCGACCACTGGAAAATCGCTGAAGCAATAGCAGCACGGCTGGTGAATGTGCGGCCACGGACAGTGTCTTTCATTGTTGGAAACAACCAAAAGTCACTAAGAGCCAGGTCCGGTGAGTAGGGAGCATGAGAAATCACTTCAAAGTTGTTTTCACAAAGAAACTGTTGCGTAACGTTAGCCCGATGTGCGGGTGCGTTGTCTAGGTGAAACAACACACGTACAGCCTTTCCCGAACGTTTTTATTGCAGTGCAAGAAGGAACTTGTTTTTCAAAACATTTTCGTAGGATACACCTGTCACCGTAGTGCCCTTTGGAACACAATGGGTAAGGATTACGCCTTCACTGACCATGGACACCATCATCTTTTCAGCACTGGCGGTTACCCGAATTTTTTTTGGTGGCGGTGAATCTGTGTGCTTCCATTGAGCTGACTAGCGCTTTGTTTCTGGATTGAAAAATGGCATCCACGTCCCATCCATTGTCACAATCGACGAAAAGAAAGTCCCATTCATGCCTTGGTTGCGCGTCAACATTGCTTGGCAACATGCCATACGAGCAGCCTTGTGGTCGTCCGTCAGCATTCGTGGCACCCACCAGGAGGACACTTTTCGCATTTTCAGGTCGTCATGCAGGATTGTGTGCACAGAACTCACGGAAATGCTAACACTGGAGGCGATCTGTTCAACTGTCATTCGGCGATCCCCCAAAACAAGTCTCTCCACTTTCTCGATCATTTCGTCAGACCGGCTTGTGCGAGCCCGAGGTTGTTTCGGTTTTTGTCACACGATGTTCTGCCTTCATTAAACTGTCGCACCCACGAACGCTCTTTCGACACATCCATAACTTCATCACCACATGTCTCCTTCAACTGTCGATGAATTTCAATTGGTGTCACACCACGCAAATTCAGAAAACGAATGATTGCACGCTGTTCAAGTAAGGAAAACGTAGCCTTTTTAAGTATCTAAAACAGTTCTCATTCTCGACGCTGCCGCTACAATTCCATCTGCCGTACAGTGCTACCATCTCTGTGACGTATTGACATCGAACGCACTCTCATTTTAAAATAATGTACATGCTTCTATCTCTTTCCAGTCTGGTGAAAAAAAATCAGAGGCCTTAGAACTTGAATGCACCTCGTACAAAAAAAAATTTATTTCGTATCCTTCTTAAAATTGCTGGCAGGTAATGCATGTTTTATTACTTTACTTAGATATTAAGCATTTAAAAATCGCTCTAACCTCAAATTTATTGACGTAACGTCTCTTATTTACATATTAATTCTTGGAATTATACATCTAAAATTTTTATATATTTAGATACGATATGCGAGGTGCATTTAAAATACACAAACTCGGTTGATATTTTTTTAATTTGTTTTTGCTTATCCAGTTAGGTTTAATTAATTTATACGTTATTAATTATATTTTTAATTTTCATCTAAAGTAAATTCCATAGCAATATGTTTCTGCCGTATTGGTTTTTGTTTTTGGAAGGTAAAATAAACAGCTGATCTTCCAACTACATTATACTTCATGCAAACGCATGAGGTATAATATTGATTCAATAACACTTCCTTGAAGAACGCCGGAATATATAAGATGTAAATTGGTATATTTACTGCCTTGTTTCATGTCTGTTAAGTAAGATTTTGAGAAGTTGGTAGTAGGTATGGCAGACAAAGTTTTTTAGTTCGACTTACGAGCCGCAATGTCAGATCTTGTTAAAGCCTGTGAAATGCCGACAAAAGCTGCAGAGCAGCATCTTCGGGCATTCACACCTTTATTAATTTAGTTAACTAGTCTGTACATTATTACAAATCAAAAAAAATAATATTATCTATTTCAATACTTACCAAAAATAATTTGAATGTAATTATAAGCTTAGGTCCTAATGATATTGAAGAACTTTATAGAATATAGAAAACAATGACAAAGTTTCTGTTTCTGGAAAAACAATGTCATAAATATCGTCAGTAAAAGAGTCAGTAAAAGAGTCAGTAATACCAAAGATCCTAGCTTAAGAGAAAGTTTAGTGGATTTTTCCTAATTATATTATGATTACTATTTAATTATAAATTGAATTATAATAAATAAATTATTAAGTTCATTTAATTTAATGAGTCAAGAAAACAATCATGGATAGAGTTATGAAACAAATTTTATCACATTACTCTGAGACATAAAATTGAAACATAAATCCATGATAGGCTAATATTTTAAAATCTTTTTTGAAAGCTAGTATAATTTTTCACATAAAATTTGTCACTTAGTATTTAAGTGCAACGTTATATGTGAATATATATTAGAATTAAAATACAAACCAACATGGAATATTAGAAACGAACATGAAAATATAGATTTAATTGAAGGAGGGCAACCCAAGTATCAACCTAGAAGAAACTAAAGTGCTGATTATATTAAACAATGAAAAAATGGAATTGCACAAGTCGGGAAATAAATAAACTTGGCGCTGATATACAATAACAGGGGAAATCAAGAAGAGAAATTAGTAATAAATTCTGCAACGCCTATTGCAGTGAGCTTTTCCTGTGTATGAGTGAAGTAAATGATGAACAATAAATAGCTAGTGATTCCTTAACACCTAAGTACGGGTAAATGAAGATTATAGACTATGTATGTATGTCAATTATAAATAATATCGCACTAACATTAGTTTTTTGATTTTGTTAGTTGGATTTAGAGAGAAAACATGTATGTGTATATCAGTATCAAGTATAAATGATCGGAAGGGAATATTTTTATGATTTTGATGTTTCCTTTCTAGTAGCGAGCATCGAAAATAATATTTCATTAAGAATGCGGCATTTTGTTTGTAAAATTTCACAACAATTTTAGTTCGAGGTAAAATACATACTATTATTGATGAAACACAACCTCATTTTCAAAAGCCTGCCACAGAAGTGCTGATAGGAATAAATCCGCTGAACCTAGTTTTCCATGACTTTTCACAAAGTTTGGTCGAACGTCGGCAATGATATTTGCAATCTTGATATGCAAGTCGTGTAATGTTGTTAATTTGTTTGCCTAATCTAATGATCTCACAGAAATAAGGTGTGCTATCGTATGAGTGAGAAGAATAGTTGACTAGCCCACTTCTGGAAATAATCAGTGCATCACTTTTTCAGTAAGTGTAATAATTTTATTGGCAGTGTGGCAAGTGGAACCGATTTGTTGCAGTCATATGTTACTCAAGTCTAAAGGACCCAATTTCCTTAAAAATCCAGTCAACATTTTTACCAACATCGTTGAACAAAAGTAAGGTCCAATGACGCCTCTTTCTTGAAATGTACAGTTCACTTAAGTGGATGCAGTACTTCTTTATGCATTATTTCTGGCTAATTTTCGCCTAATCACAATACCAATAAGCTAGGAGTGAGCTTCGTCGCTGGAGATGGTTTTCTTAATAAAATTCTGGATCATTTTCAAAGTTTCTCTAATGCCCAATTACTGAATCTGCTACAACAAATGATCGTTTGGTTTTAGTTCTTGAGCTAAAGCAATTTGGTAAGTACCCAGGGCAAGATCATTTCGGAGAATTCGTCACAAACTGCTGTTGGAAATGCCCAATTCATGGAATCGACGAGGAATTGTGAAATTTGGATCTTCACTGCTGAGATAGAGCTTCAATATTTTCTTCGCTTCTTACCCTTCTTTGTCTCACTGGGTGGGAAACGTTATAAAGTGAATCGGTCGATTTGAATTTTTGCAGAAGACGTTCAATTGTTCTTCGACTTGGATAATTATAACGACCCAACTTTGGAGTTAATGTACGTAAACTAAGCATGACTGTAGGATAATGTTGATCACATATCTAAATTATTTGTAAACGTTGTGGAAGAATGGATTGTTCCATGATTAAATAAATTTTAATTTACAAATATGTCGTCACTAATAGCTTGGAAAATCTGCAATTAACAAAGAAAAAGAAGAAAGTTGTGTATTTTGAATTTACGTATTTACTATCTGCCGAAAAAATATTTGAGTACTATTCTGTTTTTTAATGTAAGGGTTTTTTTCCATTATCAAATTGGAAGATGGAAATCTAAACCTTTTTTATTTGAAAACGTTATTAGCTATTCTCAATAGAGGACAAAAATTTAAGTCATTCTTTATATCGCATCTTTTTGTATTATTTTTCTCTTCACTGTCACAAAAGCCTTTCCAATAAATTCCAATTCCTTTAAACCTTCCTTACTTTTCCTAAATGTATTTTTTTACACAGAACGTAAATTGATCTACTGATAAATTATTGCTCCTTTTTTCATTTTCGTATTTTTCGTACAGAAATGTAAATCACTTCAATGTTCTTGTTTCTCTTAACGAAAAGGAAAATGTGCAACAGTCGATTGACAGTTGTGTGAGGGCGAAATGGGTGATTTCTTTTCGGAGAAGGAAAAAAGAATATAAATAACTTCCCATTAACGCGGTCTCAGGGAAAAACCTTTTACGAAAATTAAATACCTTCCTTTTCCTTTTACCTGCCCATGTATTAAGATATTTTAGGGATTAATTTATTTGTTGTCCTTTTAAAATTCGTTTTTCTCTCTTTTTCAAATCCGCGAAAAAGCACGAAAATTTCCCCGTTATTCCTTCCATTTAGATTGTTATCCCATTAACTATAAATTTAATTTTTGTAAATGAATAAATACAATTTATTTATTTCGTATTAGAAGCGATGTTAATAAAAAAAAATTGAAAATTTTTTAGTGTATAAAACTTTTATGACAAAGAGAAGGTCATGAAAATAATTTATACGCTAACATTTTCAGCCAGTTTAGGGCTGCAGGAGTTGCCTTGCTCAACTCGTGGATGCCACCAGGGAAGCTTCTTCTGGAGCAGTCGTTTACTATGTGACCCATAGTTAGTATCTGCTAGTTTCCATTTATACAGCATTGGGTTGCACATTCTGTGTCTTGTGCGGAATCAATTTAATATAACCATTGCTTATGTTGAAGGGTTACGCCTGGCAGACGTTCCGAAGGATTGGAAATTAAATCTCTATTTTTCAATTCAGGATGTTGTTCAAGATAAAGATAAATGAGTTATTAAAGAAAATCGAAAAAGCAAAATTTTTTTTGCTATAGTGCCCGAAGTACGTTAAATATTCAAAGCTAGTGTATAGGGTCCGGTACAACTTCATCTCTGGAATATTTGATTCCATTTAACTAAATCTCTATCTCTCAGAATAAGCGAGATCCCCATGTTGAGAATGAATCTGTGGACACATTGTATACAGTGTGTATAAGCCAAATTGAATAAATTCATTATTTCGGTTACTGTACATATTTATAAAAAATCCCGAAACATGTCATATTTAATTTATAAATTAACATTCTTCAACGTGAAAATGCGATCCCTACCTTCAACCCCCCTTCGAATGACAGGTACAACCCCCATTTTTTTAAATGGGAAATATAGGCTTGTGATATATCGTTGTAAAGGTCTCTTTATTCTCTATTCAAAAATGTTATAATTTTCATGTTTCTTGCAACAATTAAGATAGAATAAAATAAAATCATGTTGTTATCGAAATTCGCTACAATATACTCAAAAAATAAAATTTAATGCAAAATGTAAAGAAAAATTTAAAACGCCAAAAAAAATATGAATGTCAATGAAGTAGATGTTCAAAATGTTCACCATGAACGTCTTGGCAACATCCTAATCTTAAATAAAACTGTCTTCTAACATTATTTAACATATCAGGCGTGATCGACCTAATCGCAAGCGTTATTCGTTCTCTTAAGTCATTTAGATCCAAAGGTTTAGTTTTGTACACAATGCTCTTCAAATATCCCCACAAGTAAGGTCAGATCAGGTGATCGCGCTGGCCATTCTATCAATCCTCGCCTTCCTATCCACCGATTGGGAAATATTGCATCGAGGTACTGCCGGACATTGCGTTGGTAATGTGGTGGTGCTCCATCCTGCTTAAACCATATCGTATTCATTGGAACTTGAGGGTTTTCTGGATCAGGATATAAATTTGCCAAAGTTGGAATGACATGATTTTGAAGTAGTGCCAAATAACGATCGCCATTCAAATTGCCCTCAATGAAAAAGGGACCAATGATATGGTTTCCAACAATACCTGCCCAAACATTAACTTTTACTGGGTATTGTGTGTGTTCTTCCCTCATCCAGTGAGGATTTTCCGTAGACCAGTAGCGGCAATTTTGCCGATTAGCATGACAGCTAAGAGAAAAAAGTGCACTCATCAGAAAACATAACGTCTTCTAAATTGATAATATTGTTATCCAGCATGTCCATCATTCGCTCACAAAAATAAGTTCTTCTATCAAAATCGTCTTCCATAAGCTCCTGAGTAGATATCATTTTATAGGGATGCATTTTATTTTCTTTTAATATGTTTACTATCGATGTATGGCTAACATTTAATGTAGTGGATGCATGTCTACTCGATGTATGTGGGTTTTCCATAAACTCAAGCATCACATCTACTTTGATTTCATCACTCAGTGCATTGGCAGCTGGTTTTTTTATCTGCCTTACATGACCAAACTCTCGAAACTGCTTCTCTATCTTACTTATTGTTCCTTGAGCTATAGGCGGTAAATCAGGAAATTTCTCATGAAATAGGCCGGTTACTTCTTGTTGTGTTCGGGTTCTATCTCCGTAACCACTCTTTTGTATGACTGTTATTTTATGCATTTCCGTTAATCTAACCATTTCCCAGAATTGTATTTTACGAAATTCAAAATAAAATTATCAAACTGTCAATTTAAATGACAACTTTTAAATACAAAACAATTTACTAAGGCATTTTAAACAAACTAATGTTGCCACGGAAACTTTTTAAAGTATTTTTAATGGATACCATCTAAAAAGCACATTGGTATGGTTTTTACTCACTTTCTTATTATGAAGACCTAAACGGGAAGTAAGTAATGCAATGATGCCTTTGATGTATGTATTAAATCTTTATAAACGCAAATGAGCATCTACTTCATTGACATTCATATTTTTTTCTGGCGTTTTAAATTTTTCTTTACATTTTGCATTAAATTTTATTGTTTGAGTATATTGTAGCGAATTTCGATAACAACATGATTTTATTTTATTCTATCTTAATTGTTGCAACAAACATGAAAATTATAACATTTTTGAATAGAGAATAAAGAGACCTTTACTACGATATATCACAAGCCTATACTTCCCATTTAAAAAAATGGGGGTTGTACCTGCCATTCGAAGGGGGTTGAAGGTAGAGATCGCATTTTCACGTAGAAGAATGTTAATTTATAAATTAAATATGACATGTTTCGGGATTTTTTATAAATATGTACAGTAACCGAAATAATGAATTTATTCCATTTGGCTTATACACACTGTATGTGTGTGTTTAATGTGTGTATTTAATAATTTTTTTCATATAATTGGCATTAGTAGATTTGACTTATTATTCAAATCAAAATATCTTCGCGTTTCTATTCAAAATTATCTGTTGCGCTTCAGTTTGTCAAACATCTTCCATCCATTCGTAGATTTAGAAATCAATATTCAATGTGTACATATCGTATATGCCTTCAAAATAGATATCCATATCTGTCTGAGTCGATTTGTCAAAGGACGCATTACCTGGCGTAAATGGATAGTAACCAAACAAAGCGAATTTAATATCTAATGATCAGTTGAGCAGATAGAAATTATAATTGTGTATGGGTAATGGAGAAATATGACAGGCGAAAACGGTCGAGAATTTATAATAAAGGAAACGTCGCCGTCAGAAATTTCACATTTAAATATTGTTTAAAAAACTTCCACCTACTGCTTTGTAAACCTTTGATCTTTTGATACGAACTCCTAATTAGTTTGTGTTGTATTGCGTATGATCATGAAAGTGAAGAACATTAAGAATGTAGTAACATGCCAGAAAGCATATTACGGCAAGAAATACTCTTAACGTTAGTCTGTATTGGAAGTTTACAACGAATTAATAACGGTATAGAATAAGTTCATTCGTGACTGAAATGTAAGATAATTAAAAATGCTTAGTTCGATGTTTCTACAGTTTAACAAAAAGTAATTAGAACACATAAATTTAACAAAATTTTTATAAGAAACTCCCTATTAGGTTTTTTAATTCCAGCTTAACAGTTAGAAATATTCACTTACTTATTTACTTAATTTTATAAGAGGAACACGAAGGAGGATAATAGGAATAACAGGAAGGATGATAATAATGTCCTCCAGAGGCGAAGGCACAATTTAGGCCAGTGAAGGTGAGAATTGCCCGCAGGGCAATCATTGTGCAGTCATCTGCCTTCTGGCAGCCTTCTGGCGATCACAGTAGATGATTTTATTAAGAGACTACCTAACGAAGGCTTCCATTGCATGGAATACACAGACGATCTAGCAATTGTCATCCGGGGACGTCCGGGGTAGTTTCAGAACGAGCATATATTGCCCTAAATATTGTAGATGACTGGTGTAAAAAAAGAGCGGCTATCTACCAGTAAGGGTACGTAATCAAGAACCACCACTGCTATCTACAAACGCTCAGAAAACACAAATAATCGAATTCATGAAAAGAGGGCGCTACAAGGCCACAAGTAACTAGTCCTAAAAATACAGAAATTTCATTCGCCAAGGAAGTTATGTATCTACTTGAGGTACTGTTTCACCAAAGGTTTACGTGGTATCATCATTACCAATAAAGCAATTATTGTATTGGACAGGTGTAGACGAATGTGTGCGAAAAATTGGGGACTTAGTCCAAGGGCAATTAACCGTATAATAAGCTGCGAAGTAGTCGCACGTTGGTCAAAAACTAAGCAAAAAGAATTAGTAGACAAATAGCATACAAAGATTAGAATGTTTAAGTGCCACAAGTGCCATGAGAACAACTGAAGGTGATTCTAAATCTACCACCTCTAGATATATATATATATATATATATGGAAGGAGAAGCACAGTCAGTAACCTACAGATTAATGCAAGGCCAAACTATAGGCCAAGTCCACGACAATGACCTAGAAGAGCTCCAGGCAGATTTCGTTATAGGGAAACCGAGGGGTTCAAAAATTCAATTTTGATATGAAATATAGAACAAACCAAATAGGAAAGAGTGGAAAAAGGTCCACCCGTTATGGCACACTGACAACTCTAAAACAGAAAAAGGCGGTGGCGCTAGAATATATGGACTTAAAGAAAGGACAGTGATTCAAATGGGCCTAAGTAGAGATGTTATAGTATTTCAAGCGGAAGTGGCCGCATAGCACCGTCGCGTTAGGGAACAGACAAAGTAAAACTAATTGCAATGCAGTCATCTTCTTCGACAGCCAAGTAATGTTAAGGGCATTGGATTCAGTACAAGTCAAATCCAAATATGTTTGGGAGTTCGTGTATGCCCTAAATAGACTCGGTGAAAACTAGAGAGACATTAGCCTGGGTAGTAGGGCACGAAGGCCGCAGCTCTAATGAGAAGGCAGACGAGTTGGTTCGACGGGCCACGTCTATTGTCTTCATAGTAGACTGAAGTCTTCCCTTGACATTGTAAAAACAATAATTAAAACAGCCTTGAAAATGTACATTGAAAATATATCTAGGGAAAGGTGGAGGATCTCCTCCATGTCAAAGACAGGCAAAACAATTCTTCAGAGAATATTCGCCAAAGTTTGAAACAAACCTACTGAATAGAGACAGGGAGTCTGTTAAGATAAGAGTAGGCCTATTAAAAGGGTCTTCTAAGCTCAAGAAACATATGAATAACAGAGGAATGACAAAAGAAATAGTGTGTAAATTCTGCCGAGGGGAAGAGGAAACCGCGATTTATGTACTGTGCCAATGCGAAGGTTTGACCAGAACGCGGTTCCTACTAATGGAAAATCAATATAATAAAGAACAACTGTCGAAGTTGTTAAGCTTAATTAAAAGAACAGTGCTAGAGGAAGTACTTTAACGAGGCCTGAGAATTACGGTAGATATAGAAAGGTACCAGTGGAATGAGCTATATGACCTCTCAAATAATATAATGTAATCTGGCTTATGCTTAAATATTTTAGAATCTGACGTATTTTCTATATTTGTCTCCATCGGCTTCTATGCCATATAAGTGCTATTCCAATGAGAATTCTAAGTATACGTTACAGCCATAACATTTAGTTTCGTTGTATGTTAACATTCATAAAGGTGTTATTTAGAGTTGATCTCTATGCGTATTCTATTTCGTGTTGTTTTACCTTAAATTCTTCTCCGAAATCTGATTTATAAGCTAGCTAAATTACTTTTTTGTATGGTGTTTAATTTCGAGAAGTAATTTACAGGCGGTTTAGATACCTTAATTACAATTTATAGTTTTGTAATTGTTTTATTGAAATTTCTTTCTTAGCCAAGAATGTTGACTGCTTTGCATAGTTTTCCAATTGTGGAGATTCTATTGTTAGTTTTATCACCTAGGGTTTCTATATCGTTTGTCGCGTCCTCTAGATATGTAACCATATATTGTTTCGCTGTGATTATCATTATTTTGTGAGTGTTTATTTTTATATTAAAATTTTCGAGTTTATCATTTAATACGTTCAAGTTATGCAGAATTCCCTTTATAGTTTAGGGTGATTTAATTATCTGTATGGAAGTGGATTTGATGTCAATAAGATAGATCCGATCAGCTAAGCTATCTGAAATTTCTAAGATTAGAGTGCTGAGACTTATGAGATAAGGCTAGGATTACATGAAAGTAAAAGAGTCATATGCAAAGGAGCAAGGTAAGTCCAAAAAATTAACCCAAGGGCTAAGAAGGTTTTCTCTCGAAGCTGATAGGTCAATTGGAATGGATAAATATTTATTTTAGTTTGTTATTCTCGACACATAAATAGCACCCTCGCATTTAGCTATTTAGGACCTTTACGAGATAATAAATATCAACATTATACGAAAAATTACATAGATAAATGAGATGATCGTCATATTCGTTTTGTAAAATAGTTAAGACTTTGGCTCCCGATAGTTGTCATTGCAATCATATATTCAAGAAAGGTTTTGATGCTCTATATTGCTACATAAATTTTATTTCGAGTCGACCTATAAAAGCGTACGAACGCTTAATATTTTATTGTTTCGCTGCATTTATAATTACTTCACAAACTAATTATGTATATTCTCAATTAACACGGTTATGGTGCTTTTCCAATTGTAATATAATGAAGTATAGTAAAGTGAATTAGAACTTCATTAGAGCCAAAATGTGTAATATTGGTAACAATCTTATTACATAAAATATTTTCTTAAATGGTAATTATTAATGATAATAACTCCCGGGGATATTGATGGCGTGAGTAACTTTATATATACTAGTTTATACAGGAAACAGAAATATACAAAGAATACACTGGTGGACAGAAGAAGTAAAGATAGTAGTTTAAAAAAATACTTAATAGCTAGAGCTATAAACAATCATAGGCAGGATGAATATTTTACGAATCTATTTTAGAAAATAATGGACATGAAACTACTCTAAAAAAACATTGATCAGCACGAGGAAATAACGAAGTAAAAACTACAAGAAGTCATGCGGAAAGCCAAACTAAGGAAATCTCCAGCGCGTAATAATATAAACAATTAAATTATTAAATCAAGCATTAGTTTACTCAAGAGAAATAATGAAAACTATTATTACACAAGGCAAGGAATCAGAGAACTACCGAACAGGTATTATGACGCCCATCTACGAGGGATACTACTAAAATTCGCGGAATCAAGTACTCTTTGAATTGCCAGCATTCCAAAATTATCATATTCGTAAAATTTAACATTTTTAGCCTATAATTCAGTTGACAGTTCGATTTAAAACCGAACAGTCTTGTCTCAACAGAATTTAACGAAGTAATTGTTGCGTCAAAAATGAAAATTTTGAATCGTGATTTTTGAGTGACGATTTTTTACAATTTTCGATACAGTTTGACACCAAAGAAATGTGTGGAAAAACTTAGTCATGTATTTGGTAATGCAGCACCATCCAAAACTTTGGCTTACAAATGGTTCGCAGAATTCATGCCTGGAAGACCAATATTTAGCGACGATTTTGGTGAAGGGCGTCCATGCAACTCTGTTGATGCGAAAAATATCGATGCTGTGCGTAAAATGATTTGATCAGATCGACATGTGACATACAGTAAGATAGAGGCGTCCTTAGGAATTGCGGCAAAACAAATATATACGATTGTGCACGATCATTTACATCGCTTGATCCCTCAAAATTTAAAAGAAAAGCAAACACAGGCACATTTCAAGCGGTGCAAGAAAATGTAAAAAAAATTTGATTGTGGTCGTTCAAACTCTGTATATAACATTGTAACAGGTGACGAATTCTGGATATATTCATATGAGCCTCAAACTAAACAGCAATCGACTGTATCGGTGTTTCAAAATGAACCTAAACCAACAAAAGTGGTGCGGTCACGAAGCGTTTCGCAAAGAATTATTGCTATTTACTTGGGAAAAACGGATCATATTGCAACTGCTGCATTAGAGGATCGACGAACCGTTAATGTTGACTGGTATACGTCAATTTGTTTGCCAGAAATTGTCGATGAAGTCAGAAAAAACAACATAAACCGACGAATCATTGTTCATCATGACAATGCAAGCGCTCACACAGCACGACAAACTGCCGAGTTTTTGACCAACAGGAACATCGAATTAATGACTCATTTTCTATATTCGCCAGTTTTGGCGCCCAATGACTTCTTCTTATTCCGAAACATCAAAAATAAAATGCGTGGAAAGCGGTTTTCATCGCCTGAAGAGGCTGTTGAAAAATTTAAATCACTGGTTTTGGAGATACTTAGCTCAGAATGCTAAAAGTTTTTCGAAGATTAGTTATATAGGATGCAAAAGTATACACATCTTAAAGGGGGGTATTTTGAGAAATAGTAAAGCGATTTACATTGCGTAATTTGATTTATTTCACAATTTGCCGCAAATTTTAGCAGTGGCCCTCGTACAAGAAAGGAATTAGCCAAAACTGTCAAAATTGTATAGCAATTACCTTACTTAGCAGCATTGAGAAGTAGGCAGTAGGAAATTATTAGAAAAAGAATAAGAGAATTGGTAGAATCCTTCTTAAAAACACCCAATTTGAATTTAGATCGAAGAGAGGAGTATAGAAAAAAGTACTATGTAAGGACGAAACGCGAAAGTTTCAAGAGGATGCAAACAACGAAAGGACTCCGACAAGGTTGTATACTAAGTTCACTTTTCTCCTCTTTAGTTTTAGGCGAAGTGATTTAAGAAATAAAACAAGTAACGATGAAGCATGAAGTGGGATATTGGAGAATATAAAATTAGAAATAACAGAAACGTGTGTTATGCTGACAACGCCAAAGACCACCCAAGAAATGCTGAATGACAGCCTCAAAGTATCCAAAGGAGTACTGAACAAATACGATACAAAGATCAATCGATGTAAGACAGAAGAACGATGTAGAATAGAATTTGAGGAAACTTTGCGATGAAATAGAGCAGAGAGGAACAGCGGCAACAGAAAGGCTATTTAATGTCATAAAGGAGCGGTTATTGCGAAACGAAGTAGAAATATTTAAAAAGGTGGCTATTACCGTGATCACATATCGGTCGGAATAATGAGCAATAACCACAAAACACAGAAGAAGAATGGAAGTAACTGAAATGATATTCCTAAGGAAAATAGATAAGAAAACTGCAATATATAAGATAATGAAAGAAACATATAGACAAAAACCCATAGGGAGTGAGCTGAAGTAATTTGGACACATTAAGAGAATGAAAGAAGAAATTATAACGCCGAAAATACGAGTATATGAAGCGAGACCGACAAGAAAGGTATGGCAAAGTGAAATGTGAATGAAACTAACTCAAAAAAAAATCACCCTACTCAAGACTGAAAAAGATGGAAAGCAAAATAGAAGAGAAAGCCCTCCGGTTTCACAAACTACCTTATACTCGCAGAGCTTAGAAAATAACTAAATAAATTACTTTGTATAATTCTTTTTCTTCATCGTTTTCTGTTCTGTTAACATTTATACCAACATAACATTTTGATATACCAACTCCCAGGTATCTACAAAAAAATGTGCACAAAATTCACTCTTCAAATGATATTGATTGCATTTTATATTGCTGAAACACATGAGATAATGCACAATAAAAAAAATTTTACAGTTTCACCGAACGACATTTTTTTCCATTAGTTTGGTCATGACAATAACGAAAATACTCAAAATCAATACATAAATGCTTTTATCCAATTATTTGAAAAATGGGAAACATATCCGCTTTCCAATGAACTGTATCATTGCAGATAATAAAAACCTGCATAAACTCCGTATCATTAAAATATGCCCTAGCTCTTTTGAAATTGTTTATCTACTGTTCGATCTTTTATAGATATATCTGATACTCATGAAATATTGTTATTGAAAAGAAATGACACGGAAATGTTGAAAATAAACAATGAAGACGCTGTGATTTTGCACTACTTTTTATTTTTATTGTCTACACCCAAGCTTAAAGTAAACGTGCCGAATTTATTAAAATTTTAGAGACATCGGGAATAATTAGTATTATTAATAGAACTTTTGCAGACTAATTAGTGAAAGGGCGTACCTCCTTTATATTTTCAATTGCATAAGCTTGTTGAGAAAAATTACAGGTTCTTTGAATTAGTACTTGGGTTTTTGCTTTGTATACTTTATATAAAGGCTTTTGAGAAATTGTTTGTAATTATACTTGAAATAAAAAGAAATTCAAACAGATTTAATTCCAACTTGACATCTATATTTTTCTGCATTTTATAAAAACGTCGAAATTGAAGATAAGTTATTTAGGTTATTTATAAAGAATAATCTTATATAGGTCGAAACATAATGAGAACGCAATGAATAATTGTATTAAAGTACATGGGTCAATATGTGTTATCAGTAAAGACGCGAATTTGAGTCGTGGGTCATAGGCGTGCTCTTCATAGTAGGTACATAAAATAAAATAAAGTATTAATTTATAAAACATGGTGAAACACTTATAGTTTATGTTCCTATTTATAAATAAACGCGTTGTTATAATAAACTTTTTTCCACGGTCGGGAGCAGAAATCAGTTTCTATGACATCAAAATTAAAACAGAAGTAGTCGATTATTCCCAAGGGAGTATAATGCTCCCAAGGGAGTTTACATTATGGAGAACGTTTGTGATTCATGCAAAAAAAAGATAACATTGAAATTATTTATTGACATTTAAATTAAATGTTACATTTGTACAATTTTCAAAATTAATATTAGAAGGAATATTCTTTCGCTTACATTTACAGTTTATGTGATTGCCCTAGTAGTGGTACCTACTAAAACCTGATTAGCAATTTTGGTCTTATTTTCAATGGAGTTCTCGACATAACCCTCAGCGACTGTCCTTGATTTCCAACCAGCATGACGCTTTATTGTCGTAATATCCACACCAGCATCTGCCAGTAATGTCGCTGAAGATCTTCGTAAGCAGTGACCAGTATAACATGCAGCATCAGGTAATTTTAAATACGAAGCTACTACACTCGGAATTTTTCCCATGGTATTCTTGCCAACTGGCTGCGAACTACATTTTCCTGCTTTGTAGTACAAAAAAAGGCGCTTATGCTTGACGTGGGGAGGACGAAGGGACAGGTATTTTCGAAACAACTCAAGCATATTTTCCACATCGGTAACCACAAAGGTTCGTGGAATCTTTGTCTTAGTGTTTGGAATTTTTACAATCAAGGAAGAGCCTACATCCTCAATATCATCTACAGTTAAATTGGCTAGTTCATCAGTTCGACAAGCTCCGGCAATCCCCAGAATTAATCAAACCTATAAAAAATCAAAATACTTAATAATTGAAATACCTAACAACAAAAGTAATCTTACCTTAATCATTAAGAATTCTTTGTCATCTGCACTTGATAGAAAACGGTCGATTTCAACCTTTCTCAATATTTTCGATTTTTTCGCTTGATATCCGTCACCGGTTCTTTTCAAAAATGCGATCAGCTTGGGGAATTTGCTTATATCTATGTTGTCGTAAATTATCAAGCATGACTCAACCATAGAATATTGCGCCCATAATATGGAAGACTTGTAATTCTTTGCATTTTCACTGAAGTATGCCAACAAAACATTCTCGCTGTATACTTGAACATTTTTCTCGGCGCTTTTTGAACCGATTGTAGGCTATATCGTATAAAGATCTTGACTTCGTAGGCAGCAAATTGCTTATTGCAATATATGCAGCCTCCACAATCTCTTCCGACTCACAATTATTCATTGTGCACTAAACAAACTTTAAACTAAACCAAACTAGCACCTTAATTTGACAATTCTTTTTGTTTGTTTATTTTGTAGTTATGACAATAACTCAACGACTACTAAATAAATGCTCAAATCCGAATACAATAATTCTGGTGCTACTTACTTCATAATGACAAAATATGTGTTTTTAAGTTAATGAGACCGTGGAAAAAATAGTATATACCATTCGGGAGAGATGCTATTTTGTCCTCGGTGCATTGTACCAAATTGCACCTCTGCCAAAATAACGCATTTCTCTCCCTTATAGTATAATATACTATTTCACTGCGCCTGACAATGATCGTTATCTCAAACTACGTAACTGCGACGTTTTTACATACAACGTACAACAGTCCGTACAGAAGTTTATACATGAAAACTCAAATCTAAGTCCATTACTTTTTACATTATTTATTAATAATCTACTGAATTCTTTGCCTTGCTTGTCACTTGCTTATGCCAATGATATTAAATTATACACACGTGCATCTAATTCCGCAGATTGTGTTAAATTACAGCTGCTAATTTTATGATTTGCTCGTCACGTCTCGATAAACTTGGTAAATTTTTTGTCGTGTTATTATCGAAAGATAAATTCCGTTAATCACCACTACTTAACGGAAGATGTTAGGGTTAAAGGGTATTAATTTTGCCGCTAATTAGTTATTTAGCTGATCAGAACATCAACATATTTTCATAGCTTATCTATCTTAAAATCCTTATACTACTATCTGGTATCCTTTAAAGGAATAACGCCCGGTTTCATAATACTCGCTTAAAAATTCCTTTAACTAATGTAACTTTATCTTTTTAAAAATAATTTAAAGTAATTGCGTTTCGTAACGTTGCATCTGGGAAACTTTAACAAAAGTGCAGTTTATTCATTTTAAAAGAAAGTTGGCAACACAAAAAAATACAAATAGTAAATTTCAAAACATTTTGACATTTTAGTTACATAGGTAGTTATTTGTTAACGTCGTTAGCAGGCATTAGTATGGTCTTATTATCTCATAAATTAATTAATTTTTGTATTTCATTTCTATACCTGGAGATATAATTTTAATGTGTGTGCAATTTATTGCACCACCAGATCTAGTACAATGGGCGATGTTATAAAATTCTGCAGCTATAGCTTTTAATTCAGCTCTTGTTTGTGGCATCTTAATAAATTGATCTTTCATTAATGCTATCTTGTGACTTAATTGTTTTATTATTCGACTTGCAGTAGCCTTAGAAACTCCAGCAAAATCCGCTACAGATAGAAATACATTGCCTGTTGCATAAAACCACAAAGTAATTAAAGGTTTTGTCTCTGGCTTTACAACACCGCCACTAAAATTTTTGTATATGTATGTAATTATCATCATAGATACACTTTAAATAAATATTTTTATGAATGGTTACTTGTTTGTTCGACTACTAATCCTATCTCTCTATAACACAAAAGCAACCGCTTCGCTTAAACGAAATCTAACATAAAAATCGACATCACTTCTACTATTAAAATATGTAGTTCGACGCCTATATACTTTTGGTTGACGTATAGTAATTAATTCATCCCCTGAACAACTGCTGAATGATGAATCAAGTAAAGAATCTGTTGAGGACATGGTATTTGTTATAGGTAATTAGTAAAGGTCGGATTATATGCAAAAAAAAGAAACTGAAAATATGCGCATAAATAAGCTGATGTTTTAGCCGAAATATGCACTTCTTTATGAAACATATGCAGATAAAAAATACGAGGAATGTTAGAAAATGGAGAATGGAAAAAATATTCCATTATTAATTGCGTTTTCGCGAATTTTTTTCTATGAAAAATTCGAATAAAATAGCGTCGTAAAGTGTAGAAAGAATATTTACAATTACATTACTTCGCGAAAATGCAATTAATTTGTACAACTGCCGTACTACGGGCAGATATATTAATCTTTGATGTAACTCAAATCATCCCCATAAAAGTTCCTAATTCACGCCTTAACAGCTCAGTGGTCGAACAATGATCCGGCAAGCCAGAGGTCCTGGGTTCAATTCCTACTTGAGGGCGAATTTTTTTTCTCTCAAAAATAAAATAAAGTGTATAAAGTATAAAGTGTTCGAATAAAGTGTAGAAAGAATATTTACAACATTCTATTATGTTTGCTACAAGTTTATTTAAAACATTTTACAACATCATTAACTATGAAAATAATTTACAATCACATATTTCTCAAAGCTTTCTACAGAAAAATTGTGACGCTCGTCTCAAAACATGTATTTATATATTGAAAAGGTTCGTTCTACGTCGACGCTTGTTATAGAAGCATATTTCAAACTAGAAACATCATCTATTGTCAACTCAATATTTTCTACTGAATCACCATACAAGATTTTAGCAATGTCCTTTTTTTTTAAAACCCTTATATTTTCCTATTACACCTAAAAAAATTTCATACACGGACTGTCCCACTCCTTCTTTAACATCAAAACATGACTTTTGAAATTTGCATATTATTTCAACGATCTCGATTAGCGACATAAATTGTTTTTCCAACTGCAATATAGTAGTGGAAATAAAACTGTAATTGGCTTTAATAAACGCCAACTGTTGAGGTATTTCTTTATTCGAATACACCTTTTGGGCGTCTATCACAGATTGTGCATCCCTATCAAGATCCATAATAATTGTCTTTATTCCTTCAATGACACTATTAATTAAAGTATGTACTAAGGGAAAATGGTTTCTGACTTCTTCTGCAACACGATTTGTCCGTGCGCCAAGCTAGTTGTTTGAATTAAATTTGGGTAAAAGATTTTCAAGTTGAAAGCTACCTTCACCATGTATGTTGCAGCATCCGTCAAAAACAATAAAATTTCCTCTGTTGGAATCGATTACAACTGTTCGGATGAAATTAAATAAGATTTTGCTGGAACTGATACGTTAATGATACCAATAATTATATGAACTATGTATCGGCCCACACTATCAGTAGTTTTATCTACGCATATATAAAGATAATTGTTTGTAACAACCTTCTTAATGCTAGTCCATGTTTCTGGATAGATACAGTGAATATATTTTTTTCTTGACGTGCTCTCGTCGGGAATGTTATATTTGCTGATGTACTTTTGCAAAAAGAACTTTTGCAAAAAGACATTTAAATTGTTTAATTTATGTAGTGGAATATCTGTCGACACAAAAATTTGACACAAATTTTCATTAAATTGTTCTTGTTCCGATTTTTTGAAAGTTGATGGCAAACATTGCGGTAATGTTTGCCGACTCTTCTTCGCCAATTTCATCTTTGTTAGTTTTGCAGTATGAGATGGAGTTTTCATATGTTGGTCGACTTGGACCTTTCTCTCACTTGTAATCTGCAAAAAAATATCACATCATTGGTTGTTTTCTTATAAAATAAAATATAAAATAAATGTTAGGAAAAGATAAAGGAATAATTGAAAATTTAATTAATTAATTAATAAGAGGAAACTTAAAATTTTACTCACAATCTTGCAGCATGCTACGCAAAACACTTTTTCTCCATCCATACGCAATTCTGAATAAGGTGTAATCCATCCAGGTACAGTCGCTATTTTCGGCATTTTTGATATTATATATAACAACTCACAAGTTTACACTTCGAAAAGCCAACGTAAAATGACGTTTAATATAAAATTACTTCCGAATGTGGAAATAAATTTCTCCGAATAGCAAAGAAACACATATACTCCTAATTTTCTGGCAAAATGTATTTTTGTATTTATTTAGAAGTTTTAAGATATTAGCTTTTCCTGGAATTTTGTCTCGGTCTGAATGTACGGGAAGAGCATTAATAAATTCTTGGAGATGCTTATCGGAAAAGTAACGGGAAGAGGCAATGAAATACTATTTTTAATTTAAAGAGGGCTGTTTAATTTTTGTTTGTTTGTTACATCCGCGACATATTTTTAGTAATGCCTATAATAAATTTGAGTAAATTGATTAGTAAATGAATAAAACTATATATTATGCAGATATGAAAATTTATGCAAACTACATATAATCCCGCCTCTAGTAATTAGTAATAAAACAAAACTAGAGATTATGTGTGAATCGATAACAATTGTCAATATGTTCATGTCAATACGTTTTAAAGTTTCTTTAAACGTTACAGTGACACCTACGGCAGCTTTAACTTAAAGTTGCCCTAAAGTGATAAATATGAGTTATGAGACGCAAGTTATGTTTAAAGTACATTGTAATATTTAAAGTATTTTTAAAGTGGGTTATGAAACCGGGAATAAGCTTCATTTGGAATGTGTACGGCGTCGATTTTTTACGTTTATATCATTAAAAAGTAGTGAGCGTGGTTTTTCGTATGAAGAACTTTTATGTTAACATGGAATAATTTTATTGGGTACAAGGAGAGAAATTTTTGTACAAAATTATCTGTAATGTAATCGACTGTTCATTTTTTATCAAAAATAAATTTCACTGATAATCTGCGATTATCTGTTGGAAACTCTGTGACTTTTGTAGAGCAAGAGCTTTAGTGCAGGCACAATTGTGGGACATATGTAACAATTGTAATGTGTATTACAACGATGTCTTCAGTGTGGGAGTGTGAACAAAGAAAATCAGGCTTAAATAAATATATTTTATTTTTTTCGAATAATTCAGAATATACATACATACTTTTATTTTTTTAAATTTTCCTTTTTTATTAAATTTATGTTTGTTTTATGTAATATGTATACGAATTGTATTTATAATATTTTTTTAGTTTGTCCTTTTGTTGAGCATTAAAGCGTACATATTTTTATTTATTAATATATATATATACTACGCTCCTGACCTACAGAGCAATAACTGCATCTTTAGTTATCAGTAGAGTAGACCAATTTCCGTGCGCGCCATGAGCGCCGGTATGGGAGTGTTATTCGTAATATATTAGAATATGCGATAGAATAGGGACGCAACATGAGCTTGTTACCGATATAAGTATAGAAGTAGAGACATTTATTCTATCAGAAATAATTATTATTATAATAATTATAATTATAATTATCATAATTGCAATACAATCATCCTCACATCGGCGCACATGGCGAGCACGGAAATTGGTCTGCTCTAAGTTATCAGTATTATTTTTCTTTATTATAATAGTGTATTATAATATCTGATATACAGCGAAGAATAGACAAGGCACGGAAAGTTTTTGCAAGTATGAGAAAAATATGGCGCTCTAAAAGTTTGTGCTTATCATCAAAAATCAAAGTGTACAACTCAACAGTGAAACCAGTTCTCCTCTATGGCTCAGAGACCTGGATGGTTACCTCAACAATCAAGAGAAAACTCCAGTCTTTTATAAACAGATGCCTTAGAAATATACTAGGAATATGGTGGCCGGAAAGAATATCAAATGCTATGAACTATGGCATAGAACAGAACAAAACGACATAAATGTAGACATTAAGAGAAGGAAATATAAATGGCTTGGTCATACATTAAGAAAGCCAGTTGATACACCAGCTCACACAGTCCTACTTTGGAAGCCACAAGGAAAGAGAGCGAGAAGCAGACCACGCACCACCTGGAGGAGAACAGTTATGGAAGAGACTAACAAGTCCATCCCGCAACTGAGGAGCATTGCCCAGGACCGAATAAAATGGAAAAAATACATAGAGACATTATAAGTGCACATACTTGCTATACGAGTATGTAATGTATAATTACCCTACGCCCCGAAAGGGAATAATGGGTTTAATGATAATAATAATAATTATAATAGTGTTACTTTTGTACATTTCTTGCTGCATTATATTGTTTGTCGTTTGAATCAGATCAAGTAAGTTCTCAACTTTTTTACGTTCTCATTGTGACGCTCTTCATTTCTTGTTAGTTTTTGTCGAATTTACATATAATTTTAATTGTTTATATATCTAAATATTTTTTACATTATTTCGTTTCATGTGTTAATATCTTTCCAATTGTTTTAACTTATTTTACTTGACGTGATTTTCTTCTTCGTCAGTTAGTTATCAACTCCAGGCTAAGCTGGTGTGTAAAGTGTCCTTTCCCTTTCCTTTTGACATTAATACAAATAAACTTAATTTATTTATAAATATACTTAAAATTTATTTTATTTGCATTTTCTATACATTATTTCGAATATGGGTGGTTTAAAATGGCATTTTGTCATAAAGGGAAATGATAAATGTGTGAAATGTGATCACTGTAGAATTGTGCACGTTGTCCGGAATGAAGGGCTATATTGTAGGGGCACCTGTTCGATGCGAATAGCAGCAGTGAGAGTTAGGCCCAAGCTATAGTTCTATATCGATATACAGTTCTGTTCAAATAAATCTGGGACAACCCTTGCACCGTAACTCTTAATTCCACTTGTTCAAATAAATCTGGGACATCTTTCTTGGTGTATTGTATTTGTAGCTTTCAACATGTAATTAGATTTCATTAAAGTATTTGGAGATAGTTAGCAAACTGTAAAATTTATTATAATTTTACGGAATCATGATTTAACGAAACAATTCAAACACTTCGTCTGATCTAACAAGAGATAATTAATAATAATGAAAAATTTAAAAATAAGGAACTTAATATTTTGTTTGGCCACCATTTTTTCAATAACTTTTTGGCATGGAATTAATTCAAGTACCCCTAAAGCTTCGTTATTTGTCAGGTCTTCCCATGCTGCTTCAATCCATTGCCATAGTTCTTCCACGCTTTGTAAGCATTTCGTTTGACGATAATCTTAACCAAAAGTCCATAAACATTCTCGATTGGATTTAAGTCCGGACTGTTGGAAGGTCATTGCAAGTCCTCGATGTTATTAGTTATAAACCAGTTATTTATAATTCTAGCAGTATGGACCGGAGAATTATCTTGCTGGAATATAAAATCGGGATTCGTATGCTGGACAATTGGAAGCATGATTTATTCTAGAATATCTCTGTATACAATAGCGTTAAACCTCTTTTGAATCCGCCAGTATATTCCTAAACTTTGAGTGCTGATCCAAGCCCAAATATTAACTGCCAATCTTGTGGAAGTTCTTCTGACACGACTATATTCCTCATTGAAACGAGTTCCCCGTGGTCTATAGACTCTGATTTTACCGTAGTATGTCGACTGAAAAGTCTCATTACTAAAAGTAATCCGGTTCCAATAGTCCAAATCATTATTAATGATTTAAAGCAAATAAAAATCGTGATTGTTTCTGTTCATTCATTAAGTACGGTTTCCTTACAGCAACGCGACACTTTAAATTACATTTTAATATTTTTCTGCGAGCCGTAGCTTCAAATGGGTAGTTTCAAATGGGTGATCTCTGATACACTGTATTTTTATTCACGGTGAAATGGCGCGAAAGTATTCTTATCGACCAACCGTCTTCAATTTTTGAAACAATCCGCGGTTTTTCAATGATTGTGAGTTTTGAGGCATTTTTCAATCTAAAAATGTCTTGGAAAAATGTAATTAGGCTTTGGCACTTTGACAATTGTATTAAATAAATTTTGTCATTTTTTGTGATAGTGTGAAACCCATGGAAATATTGTTCAATTTATAAACCTAAATTACATTAAAAAATTGAATTTGACCCAGATTTATTTGAACATTACTGTACATTTCACAGACCAGAAATTTTACGCCCCAAATATAGAAATTATTAAAGTTACATTATGAGGCCCACGTACTGTAATTAATTAGGTAATAGACGATTACTCGCTTAAGATTCGGTATCCCATAGTAGATGAGATCGGAGAAGGAATTGCAGCATCGGATATGTTCGGCATTTGTTTCGGCGAGGCATATTTTCCACGATGATAATAGATTCTTATATGCAGAAAACGACAGCTACACAATGTTAGCACAACTCAAATAATCATTATGTTTATTCCAGAATTGTTGAAATGGTTCTTGATTGAGTAAATTAAGTGGTAAATTGCAAGCAAGTAACATACACGTCAGATCAAAATTAAATCCAGCATGTGATGACACGGCTGCTCCTTTATTTCTATTATGTGTTCCATTACACAGGCCTGCATTTTTCAACACTTTGAAAGTTGATTTAAAAATTTTAACTGTTTTCTAGTAATTGGGTAGCGCTGATTTCAAATTTGCTTTTACTTTTGTTGTATCACGTAAGGTTATTTTTCAAACCAGTGAAATCAAAAAATATAGAAAAAACACGATTTATTTCTTTTATAAGCTAGTTTTATATTATATTAAAAAAATACAAAAATATATACATATAAACTATTAGAAATAGTTATTTATTCTTTATGCTTCTTAAAAAAACGTTTTCGTTTTTCAGAAAAGCTTCGTTTGGTTGTTTTTCTGTCGTATTCAGCTAAAGGAAGATCTCTTCTTAATGTCCAACAGTAATCGGCCATCATTTTTGTGTCCCAGCGCCCTTGGTATCTTTTTTCCATTTCTTTAATATCCTGGTGAAATCTTTCTCCTTGCTCTTCACTCACGTCCCCAAGGTTTTCTGGGAAATAGTCCAAATGGGAATGTAAAAAGTGAATTTTTATGCTCATATTGCAACCAAGAATCCTGAATTTTTCCAGCATATTTTTAACGATCTCAACATAGTTTGTGTCTTTATAATTCCCTAGAAATTTATGAACAACTTCGTTAAAAGCATGCCATGCATGTTTTTCCTCATCTTCCATCACATTTTTAAATTCTTGATCTTTCACCAAGCTCCTAATCTGCGGGCCTACAAAGATTCCCTCCTTTAATTTTGCCTCTGACAGAGTCGGAAATGTTTTACACAAATATTTAAAACAATTTCCTTCTTTGTTTAATGCCTTAACTAATTGTTTCATAAGTCCAATTTTTATGTGAAGCGGTGGAAGTAACACTTTTTGAGGGTCAATAAGACTTTCGCGAATTACATTTTTGGTTCCAGGTGTTAAAGTCAGCCTTTGTGGCCAGTCTCTTTTCATCCAATGCTGTTCTCGATTTCTGCTATCCCACTCGCACAGAAAACATGGAAATTTAGTACATCCAGACAGCTGACCCAAGAGAAGGCCTAAAATTTTTAAATCTCCACACACTTCCCAGTTTTGATTTTCATATTGTATTCTTAAAAGTAATTCCTGTAAATTTTCATAGTTTTCCTTTAAATGAACAGAATGGCCGACCGGAACAGAAGCAAAAACATTGCCATTATGTAAAAGAACAGCTTTAAGGCTCCTTCTTGAAGAGTCGATGAAAAGTCTCCAGTTAGAAGGTGTGTACTCAGTAGCTCCGAGGAAAGTAAGTAGATCAGCAATTGCTTGCCAGTACAAGAGTGGTCCGTTTTGTGCAAAATATATTACAAATCCAGCCTCACGATTTATATACCAAGAGAAGGTAGTTTCTGGGGCAAGCAAATTTTTTTTTTTCAACCAAGACCGCAGTACTTCAGAAAGATCTTTTGAAAGTCCCAAATCTCTTACTAAATCATTCAGTTCGGCTTGTGAAAATAGCTGAGGTTGGTTTCGACCTGAGGTTGATGGTTCAAAATCACTATACATCTGTACGGAGCCGGAAGTTGAAGAGGTTTCAATATCTTCTTGTAGTACTTTGGGGGGTATAGGTATAGGTACATGATCACCGTGAGGAACTGGTCTGATAGCTGATTTAATATTGTTTGGGTACAAAATATGTTTTCTATTATGCCCCTTAATATCACAAAGACAAAAGTAGCAATCTTCGTGATGATTTTGCGGTTCTCTCCAAACCATCGGTATTCCAAAAGGAAGGCTTTTTCTATTCCCTTTGGTCCAATGTCTTAAACCTTCTTCACATACCTCACAAACAAAGTGCGGTGCCCAATCTTTATCTTGATCTCCTAATTTGATTTTGAAATAAGCATAATATGCATTTTTCATAAATTCACCAATTGGTCTCTTAAACTTTTTCAAGACGAAATATCCACAAATATAACATAAATCATCTGGTTTGTTTTTGCAACATCGGCTAGACATATTTTTAAGCAATGTTTATTTATCAAATACCACGCACGAGTGATAAACTTGAAATCCTTCTTCGCAGTACTAATAAAGTGAAAGCATAATAAATAGGATTTAGCAGCTAAAAATTCCCGGAAATCTCGTCCAAAATTAATACATGTAACAAAATATTTACATCAGGTAATGAGAGCCTATTTAACAAATTTCTTTAAAACCACAACAGAAAATCATTTATGTGTTAATACCTAGAATTTGAAGTAGTACATTCATTTTAAAATGTATTAAAACGCCTATTATAAGATTTTTTTTATATTTTTTTCTTTTTCTTTTGTGCAAAAAAAAAATCTGTGGGTGGTAGAGACCAACTGTATTTTAATTAGTTATCGCTATATAAAAACTGAGCTTAGCAAACAAAAATCACGTCATCACAAATTTTATGCAGGCCTGTGTTATTTACGCGTTTCCCGCAGTTCCGTTGATTTCAGCACATTAAATCTTTTTGCACATTATACACAATATTTCAGCACCAGTAAAATGCATAATATCTCACACTTTTTTAACTCATATTGTGAAATTTTACAGTAAATAAAATCCAAGTGATTTTCGAAGTTATAGGTAGGTAGTCTAATTATACGTCTGCAACCGTATATCAGATGCCTCGCGTAACCTGATGTCTTTTAATTTTAATTGGATTCCAGCAGAAATGCTTTAATGCCTTAATGCTCTAATTTTTATAAAGAGTTAATCTATGGAGTATTAAGCTCTATTTTCTACATTAAATTTGCCTATTTTTTATAATTTTAGGGGTTTACTTATTTTATATTAAAAACAATGTGTTGTGCATTCAAAGTACTCTGATTTATTACATAAGTGGCAATAATTTATAACAGATTCAATATGTTTACAGCAAAAAAGGATCATTATTCAATCTATCAAGCTGCGTTCCGGAATTTATCTATGTCAAAAAAAGGTCGCCATTTACCTACCCTCATCCTAACCATCTAGATTTTCGTTCCTATTCTTTCAAATTCCATAATTATTTAACATTGTATATGATCAAACCGTGTCCCAGATATTATGATTACAAAAAGTCGTTCATTAAATCAAACTTATTTGGCATTTATGTATACACAAAGCATTACCAGTCGTGTAACGCAAACATGAATGCATATTTCAGCATCGATCTTCTACTCACAACTCATATACACGTAAATATATCTCTGGCACAAATAAACGTACGTAAATTATTGAATAGTGGGCTGACGGTTGGAAACTTTAAATTGCCTACAATTTTGAAGTTATAAAATTAAAGTTATAAATAAATAGTCATATATAACTTTATCAAATTCTTTTCTTTCCAATTTTTGCTAAAGATTGTTTTACAATTTTTTATAATTTTTTATGTATTCCAATTGAAACATACATGAGTAGGTAAACCCCACCAGTTTTGTATAATACAAAGGTATTTTTATTAATATTTTACGATTTTACGATTCTCTTCGACAAAATATTTATTAGTTTAAACTCTTGCTATTACCTCTTTATTTTAACAGGAAACATTTATTTCAATAAGAGTCAAAGTTTAAAATTAGCTGCTTTTTTATTTGTTTAAAATATTTTTGTGTTTATTATATACTAAAATGGTTCGGAAATTAACTTGGTTCGATATGGAAGACAGGAATCTGATTTTTTATCTCATTTTCTGTTTCAACATAATCCTCTAAAAATTTAACACACTTGGTACCCACGTTTCTCCAAATTTCCTGTTCCTTCCCCATAAGCGAATTTCGTCCAGACCCTGCATATGGTCGTTAACTGCCTATATAGTTTCTTCAGCCCACACAAACTTTTGTTCAGCCAGGTAAGTTTCAAGTTTCGGAAACAGATGAAGGTTGGGGGGAGCTTAATCGGGTGAACAGGCAGAATGTGGAATCAGTTCAAAGAGAATTTCGGTGAATTTTTGTAGAGAAAAATTAACTAGTGCGTTGTCGTGGTGGAACAACACATTTTTCTTGACTATTTCACGCTCCTTTAAATCTGTCCACAGAGACGCGAAGTATACGCAAGGAATGTTTTTTTCCTTCTCGAAATAGTCAATCAGGAAAATTCCTTTCGAACCTCACAACGTTAACGCCTAACTGGTGATTATATGAAGAAATAATTATGTAGGTTGGTAGTACTATCAATTAACTTCATTTTAGATTGGTTTCACTATGTTGTCTTTTCTTATTTTTATTCTCTTTACAGAAAACTTATATATCAATCGCCGTCGTGTATATATATATATATATATATATATATATATATATATATATATATATATATGTATGTATATATATATATATATATAGCAGATTAAATTAGTCGGCGTATTAAGGTGTTTTACTTTGATACGTATATATTTAAAATAATCTTACATGCTTCGGCACATAGTGCCTTTTCAAAGAAATTTAAAATATAAATGAGAGTATATTAATGTCAAACTTATAACAGACATATAAGTTTCACATTGATATACTGTCATATATATTTTAAATTCCTTTGATAAAGACACCAGTGTCGAAACAGATTGTTTTAAATATATACATATCAAAGTAAACCAGACCTTAAATCGCCGACTAATTTAATCTACTATAACATACAAAGGTCAAGAAATAATTATTTATGTATATATATATATATATATATATATATATATATAATTGATAAGAAATTATCGACCGTGATATATTATCAAAAATTAATTAAAATTCGGGTAAGCGGTCAATTAAAAAACTCCTTTATTAAATTACCCTATATTTCGCGACAGACTTTGTCGCTTCTTCTGGGGTAAAAAATGTAGAGTTAAAAAATAATAAAATTGACGTAACCATAAGTTTGACTAATATCTTGATATAAACCCATCATATAATTAATTGAAAAGAAATTATCGACCGTGATATATTATCAAAAATTAATTAAAATTCGGGTAACCGGTCAATTAGAAAACTCCTTTATTAAATTACTCTATATTACCCGAATTTTAATTAATTTTTGATAATATATCACGGTCGATAATTTCTTTTCAATTAATTATATGATGGGTTTATATCAAGATATTAGTCAAACTTATGTTACGTCAATTTTATTATTTTTTAACTCTACAATTTTTACCCCAGAAGAAGCGACAAAGTCTGTCGCGAAATATAGGGTAATTTAATAAAGGAGTTTTTTAATTGACCGCTTACCCGAATTTTAATTAATTTTTGATAATATATCACGGTCGATAATTTCTTATCAATTATATATATATATATATATATATATATACATAAATAATTATTTCTTGACCTTTGTATGTTATAGTAGATTAAATTAGTCGGCGATTTAAGGTCT
The DNA here is from genome assembly GCA_935421215.2 of Melolontha melolontha. Classification (NCBI taxonomy): domain Eukaryota; kingdom Metazoa; phylum Arthropoda; class Insecta; order Coleoptera; family Scarabaeidae; genus Melolontha; species Melolontha melolontha. The sequence goes on from OW285240.1 coordinate 53,284,748, forward strand.
GGTTTACTTTGATATGTATATATTTAAAACAATCTGTTTCGACACTGGTGTCTTTATCAAAGGAATTTAAAATATAGATGACAGTACATCAATGTGAAACTTATATGTCTGTTATAAGTTTGACATTAATATACTCTCATTTATATTTTAAATTTCTTTGAAAAGGCACTATGTGCCGAAGCATGTAAGATTATTTTAAATATATACGTATCAAAGTAAAACACCTTAATACGCCGACTAATTTAATCTGCTATATATATATATATATATATATATATATATACATACATATATATATATATATATATATATATATATATATATATATATATATATACACGACGGCGATTGATATATAAGTTTTCTGTAAAGAGAATAAAAATAAGAAAAGACAACATAGTGAAACCAATCTAAAATGAAGTTAATTGATAGTACTACCAACCTACATAATTATTTCTTCATATAATCACCAGTTAGGCGTTAACGTTGTGAGGTTCGAAAGGAATTTTCCTGATTGACTATTTCGAGAAGGAAAAAAACATTCCTTGCGTATACTTCGCGTCTCTGTGGACAGATTTAAAGGAGCGTGAAATAGTCAAGAAAAATGTGTTGTTCCACCACGACAACGCACTAGTTAATTTTTCTCTACAAAAATTCACCGAAATTCTCTTTGAACTGATTCCACATTCTGCCTGTTCACCCGATTAAGCTCCCCCCAACCTTCATCTGTTTCCGAAACTTAAAACTTACCTGGCTGAACAAAAGTTTGTGTGGGCTGAAGAAACTATATAGGCAGTTAACGACCATATGCAGGGTCTGGACGAAATTCGCTTATGGGCAAGGAACAGGAAATTTGGAGAAACGTGGTACCAAGTGTGTTAAATTTTTAGAGGATTATGTTGAAACAGAAAATGAGATAAAAAATCAGATTCCTGTCTTCCATATCGAACCAAGTTAATTTCCGAACCATTTTAGTATATAATAAACACAAAAATATTTTAAACAAATAAAAAAGCAGCTAATTTTAAACTTTGACTCTTATTGAAATAAATGTTTATAAGTTTCCTGTTAAAATAAAGAGGTAATAGCAAGAGTTTAAACTAATAAATATTTTGTCGAAGAGAATCGTAAAATCGTAAAATATTAATAAAAATACCTTTGACCAATATGACAGACTTTGTCACTTCTTCTGGGGTAAAAAATGTAGAGTTAAAAAATAATAAAATTGACGTAACCATAAGTTTGACTAATATCTTGATATAAACCCATCATATAATTAATTGAAAAGAAATTATCGACCGTGATATATTATCAAAAATTAATTAAAATTCGGGTAATATAGAGTAATTTAATAAAGGAGTTTTCTAATTGACCGCTTACCCGAATTTTAATTAATTTTTGATAATATATCACGGACGATAATTTCTTTTCAATTAATTATATGATGGGTTTCTATCAAGATATTAGTCAAACTTATGGTTACGTCAATTTTATTATTTTTTAACTCTACATTTTTTACCCCAGAAAAAGCGACAAAGTCTGTCGCGAAATATAGGGTAATTTAATAAAGGAGTTTTTTAATTGACCGCTTACCCGAATTTTAATTAATTTTTTATATATATTTATATATATATATATATATATATATATATATATATATATATATATATATATATATATATATATTGCTATGCTAACCCGAAGGACTGCGGAGAATTGCCCCACGTTCGGACGTCATAAAATGCACTGGTCTTCCTCCACTCAATAGTTACTTTAATGTACTGTTGTCTTTCTGTTTTTAACTAAATTCACCGGCTTAACTCGCTTCGTAGGCACATTGTCGTCTCTCTCTCTAGGTGGGATTCATGTAGTGGGGTCCAAAATCATTTTGGAGAATACTCGATTGAAAATAAATATCTCCAGATATTTATTTTTTGGGTTTAAATATATTCTCTGTATACTAATTCAAGTAAGTACATTTATTTTTACATAATGATCTATATTTCGCAGTATTTTATTAAAATTGTCAATTCAACGTCAATATTAAATAATTATTAAGCTGTCAGACTATATGACAACCGTACAAAATTTATAAATATATTCAACGTATTACCTCAATAAATTGCCTCTCATGTTCGGAGCGCCAAATATGTTACAATCTCTTCACCCAGTTCGATAGGGGATACTTAATATCAATACTAATATTCTTACAGTTTTAACTCGGTCTTTTATATAGGATTTAATGAAAAACTATTGAGGCAACACAGTCTTTTAATAAGAAAAATTCATACATGTCAATTAATAATCAAAAAAATAACATGGAGGTTTCTATCGTTACAAATTTACATATAAATGCTCAACCTTAGAACATATCTTATCTATCATATAATTCATATATCAGCAATACATACAATATCCATCCCTCAATCTTCAATCCACTACATATTTCCCAAATTCAACCAAAATCATTTTAACTAGATACAGATCTGTACTATAACTTTAACTAGTTACAGATCTGTACTATAACATTATCCCAACAAACCAAAATCAATTGTTGTTCACAACAATAGGTTTTTGTTTCATTTTTTTTTATATAACTCTAACTTACTAACCATACATATAACTTTACAAATTCTTTTATAACATACAAAACTGCATACCTATTAGTATATAAATCTACCTTATGTCATGTTGTGTAAATGTGTCTTTATGATTCCATTCTGATCGTAATTTTAAAAAAAATTCTTTCTGAAATAATAAGTTTATTGTTAATAATTCGTCGATGTATTTTTGTATGCAAATAATTAGTTTTGAATAGTTTTAAATTTCATTTGTTGATGAATAATCTTATAACATGGATCTTTAATGTTTAGTATCCAGATAATATCGCTTATTTTATAATTGTTGTATTTACAATCATTTCTTTTTTAATTTTCATCTCATCATTACCTTCTTCCAATTACCATTCCATTAATCTTCTCTATTAACTTTACTAACTTCATCATTTAATAATTCTACACCATTTCCTACTACAATATTAATAGATCTTTCATTTTCTTCCTTTTCCATCTTAACATATTCCTTTCAATACTAACAATACCTTCTTCAAAATTTATTACCATACCTAGCCTTTTATGTAATTCACTCCTAATATACAATCACATTATAATCTTTCCATGATATAAAAACATAATATATTTTATTTTATTAACTATATCTTCCATACTTAATCTTTTATTTATAAAATCTATTTTCTTCTTATTTGCTCTAACGACATCTTTGTTCTTTATTTACATAGTGTACTTGCTTATTCTTCTTATAACAATACTGTACTAACTTCTACATTTAATTATGTTTTGAAAGCTTTTGAAATTTTAAAGTCAATATGTGTTAAACTTGCATCAACTCTGTAGAATTGTATATTGTCTTGAATTTTTATCGTAACTGCTTAAATTATTTAAATCATTGTCATTGGTGGAATATATTTGGTTGTGTATTACTGCTCTATCTGTTTCTCACATCTTTATTTCTTTTTCCTCTTCCTCCAATCATCTTCGACTCTCTGAGACCATTCAGCTGCGGCTTGTTTTAGTGTTGCTCTAATGACATTCATTTTTATCTTATAATCTGGCAAAACGTCGATGTATCTAAGGATGTTATTTAAATACGTGATAGGATGAATGGCTGACCTGTCTCCATTAAATTGCATTAAGTTTTCAACTTTAATGCCGCTGTTCATCAAGTTGAAGTTGGGTATGTTAAATGTTGGATTGTAAGCATTTTGTTTTAATCGCTAAATCTCGTCTCTCATAGCTTGATGTATGTTATCATGAGTTTGTCTAATATTCTCAAACTCTTTCTGTGTCTGAAGTTCGTTTTCGGATAACAACGTAATCATGCTCTGTTTTATTTCCTCACGGTCAACATATTTTTCAGCAATGGTTGTTACTTCTAATTGGACCCTTTCTTCAAGTGCTTTGGTTTTGTTTTCACAACTAACGATCTTCGTTTGCAAGTCGGTGTGAACTTTGTCGACAATGTGTTGTGTGTCAACTCGTAAGTTGTCGTGAGCTTGTAACAACTCTTCACGTAGGTTAATATTTTTGTTATTCACCATATCGTTAATTTGTTGGAAATGTATGTCCAACTTCTTCTCTACACGCTCTTCCATGTCCTTACTCGTAGTTTCGAACTTGACGCGCAATTCTTGCTGGGCCTGTTCTTGTTTTTCGAACTTTTGATTTATTTGTTCGTGATTACTTCTGATCATTTCATACAGCATTTTTAGGATATCACTTTGCCCATCTGGTTTCTCAGTACTAACAGGTTTGCTCCTGATGTATCTTCAGTGACTTCTTGCCTTGGTATTTCCATAGTCCCCACACTTTCTTGATCTCCCATCTGACTTATTATTTCTTCTGTGCCCCTCTTTTCTCCTTCTTCTCCAGCTACTTGTGATCGTCTTGTGATAGGCATTTTGTTATATGTATATATTTTTAAAAAAAAATAGTATAATGTAGTGTTGTGATGTACAAAACATATATAATACACAGTTATTTATTTGGTTGTAGACAGACACATATACTTATAATACTATAATAAAGATGCTAATTTTAGCTAATAAATTCGTTTGCTTATATGTTTAATTTTATTGCTATCCCCACTAACTCTTACCTATATGAAATTTGCTCGTGGTCTCACGAAGAATCTTAATGTTAGCAGCACACTGGTATTTACTACTTATAATGGTACTACTGAGGTAATTAAACGTACGTACAGCTCCGACGTTGTGGCGCCATAAAATGCTATGCTAACCCGAAGGACTGCGGAGAATTGCCCCACGTTCGGACGTCATAAAATGCACTGGTCTTCCTCCACTCAATAGTTACTTTAATGTACTGTTGTCTTTCTGTTTTTAACTAAATTCACCGGCTTAACTCGCGTCGTAGGCACATTGTCGTCTCTCTCTCTAGGTGGGATTCATGTAGTGGGGTCCAAAATCATTTTGGAAAATACTCGATTGGAAATAAATATCTCCAGATATTTATTTTTTGGGTTTAAATATATTCTCTGTATACTAATTCAAGTAAGTACATTTATTTTTACATAATGATCTATATTTCGCAGTATTTTATTAAAATTGTCAATTCAACGTCAATATTAAATAATTATTAAACTGTCAGACTATATGACAACTGTACAAAATTTATAAATATATTCAACGTATTACCTCAATAAATTGCCTCTCATGTTCGGAGTGCCAAATATGTTACAATCTCTTCACCCAGTTCGATAGGAGATACTTAATATCAATACTATCAAAAAAATAACATCGAGGTTACTATCGTTACAAATTTACATATAAATGCTCAACCTTAGAACATCTTTTATCTATCATATATCAGCAATACATACAATATCCATCCCTCAATCTTCAATCCACTACATATTTCCCAAATAACCAAAATCATTTTAACTAGATACAGATCTGTACTATAACTCTAACTTGTTACAGATCTGTACTATAACAATATATATATATATATATATATATATATATATATATATATATATATATATATATACTGTAGTCGACAAATTTTAAATCCGTATTCGAAATAGCAAGAGCGAGTGAGCACCCACTATAAAATAGAGACAAATATTTTGCGGCGATGCCAAATGTTTGATTTGTAGTGGAGAATGTGAAAGTATCCCGGTGCGCGACGATGTAACTGGCTTACCGGCAGTTAACCTTTAGTTGGTGGGAGTATTGTTGAATTAAAGTCATAATGTGTATTTCAAAAACAATTTATTTCATTTTTTACAGCGTCGTAAAACAAAGCATGTATTTTCCTTACAGATATAAAATAAATGAACGTTCTAGCAGTTAAAGTAATAAAATATAATACAAGCTCAAATTAGATGTTCAAATAATGCACCCTGTTATTCTTGACTGTTCATTTATATTACATGAGGGGCATTATAAACTTTTCGTTTAATGCATCCCCATAAAAAGAAGTCGTTGGGTGATACGTCCGGTGATCTTGGAGGCCAGCCAATTGTGCAATTTCTACTTATAATGCGATTATGAAAGGTATTTCTTAGAAACTCCTTCACAATTCTCGCATCATGAGCCGGGCAACCGTCTTGCTGGAACCAAATGTGTCCAAAATAGATATTAATGTTATGGACAGCGGGAATAATATCGTTATTTAACATGCCTAAGTATTTGTCGCTGTTAAGCATACTGTCGATAAAAAAGGGCCAACAATTACGGTGTTCAAAATGCCAGCCTATAGATTTAATTTTGCTGGATTCTGGGTGTACGTTTCTGTGTTCAGGTATCTATTTTCCTTAGACCAATAACCAGTTATTTGGGAATTGTGAGACCCATACAACGGAAATTATGTTTCATCAGTAAAAAAAATATTTTTAATTTCTTATACTTCGTGCATTCTCTCAAAATTCGTGCAAAACTCTCTGTACTGTCTGCTGTTTAACTCCACTTTCTTCCGATATCCGTTTTGCATTAAATACATTTACTTCAACTTGTTCAACGATTTCTCGTAAAGTACTACCTGCATAATACCACTTTATTATTTGGATCTTTCCTTCGGTGATGTAAATATACATCTTCAATCGTAGTATTTAGAGATTTGTATTTGGATTAGTATTTAGAAATAACATACACCTTACCCTAGGGCCAGACTAACGTCTAATGTCATGAATTATCGCGTTATTTGTCATAAGCACATTGACAAATGTCATGATAATTAATGACATTATGACATAGACGTTAGTATGGCATCACTGTTGTATCAATATACTGTATTGCCATGGTAATTCCTAAAATGATACTCCAATATATTTTTATATTTTTTATTCCCTTGAAAGGCATCATTGCCGGGGCGTGTAGGGTTGTTTTGAATATGTATACTTTGAAGTGGTGAACCAGACCTTTGATCGCCGACTTATTAAGTTTACCTTATATATATATATATATATATATATATATATATATATATATATATATGTATATATATATATATATAGTAAACTTAATAAGTCGGCTATTAAAGGTCTGGTTTATTACTTTAAAGTATATATATTTAAAACCCTACATGTTTCGGCAATGATGCCTTTGTCAAGGATATAAAAAAAAAGGCATCATTGCCGAAACATGTAGGGTTTTAAATATATATACTTTGAAGTAATAAACCAGACCTTTAATCGCCGACTTATTAAGTTTACCATATCATACAAAGGTCACGAAAATATTATATATATATATATATATATATATATATATATATATATACTTGAAATGAAGTCTACTTTACACTCCTAAAATTTGAACATAACATTAGGGTCTGTTATGTTCAAATTTTAATGTAAAGTAGACTTCATTTCAAGTAACAAAAACGCAAAACTTGTATATCCATTTTTATTTGTTTCAAAGTTACAGATCTATGAATGTGATTGTTAGATAATGAAAAAAAATGTAATCCTAAAGTCAATAAAAACTGATTTTATTTAAAAAAGCTCAATTAATAATATTTTCCAAATGTCCACCTCCTTGTTGAAAGCAGGCTTGTGCCCGTAAGCCAACAGAAGAAGTACTTATCCGAATTTCATACTTGTTTTGTCGGATTTGCTCAGCAGCCAGGTGAATACGATCCAACAACTCTTCTGTTGTGTTCGAAACTTGCACGTAGACTAAATTTTTCATGTACCCCCATAAATAAAAGTCAAGAAGATTAAGATCGGGTGATCTGGGTGGCCATGCTACAGGATCACCTCAACCAATCCATCTTGGATAATTGACGTTAACTCAATTTCGGACAGCAATTCCGAAATGTGGTGGTGCCTCATCCATGTGAAGTCACATGTCTCGTAGAACATTCAGTGAGACATCCTATAAAAGACCTGGCAGTTCGTCAATAAGAAATTGAAAGTAATTGTCCACATTTAACCTCCTAGAAAGAACGACAGGACCAATCAACAAATCATCGATTAGGGCCGCCCAAACGTTAATAGAAAATTCATGTTGAAATTTAGATGGGAGAATAGCTTCGGGATTTTCTGATGACCGCCTGTGCAGGTTTCTCAGATTTGTAACACCACTTCTCGTGAATGTAGTTTCATATGTCCAGAGAACTGTCCTGCAGAAATTGAAATGAAGCCGTGACTGTCTTAATATCCAGGTAGAATAAACTAGACGAACATAGTGGTTTGCCTCAAGCAAACCGTGTCCCCTGGGATATAAGCCCTCACGTTTTAAAATTCGCGAAACTGTCGTTCGTGGCACTCCTAGTTGTCTAGCGATTCGACGTACACTGAGAGTTGGATCCCTTGTAACAATAGCTACTGCTTCTTCCTATAAGTCTGCTGGCAAATTTACTCCTCGGTCGAAAAGATAATCACGCAGTCCGCATTCCCGAAATTGTCTGTGTACTTCCAGAAACGTTCTGTAATGAGGAATGCGCCTATCGGCAAACCGATGTCGGTATTCAATAACTGCTTGACGTGCACTGCCGTTACAGTAGCCATAAACAAAATGCATGTCCACATACTCTTGAGAAGAAAATCAGTAAGGCATTTTGAATAAATAAAACGTGTCCACTCATTAATAAGCTGTTGTATAATCTGAAACGTAATGTAATCCTTTATTAAAAATACAACGTTAACAGTCATCTGAACATTTGTTTATTTTATGATATTCATGGTTCAGCACTTATGAAATAAGTAAGAACCTTCTTTATCATAAATCAATTTCCAGTACTCTTTTTTGTAGATCTCGAAGAAATTACTGTATGCAATACGACACGTGTTTATTTATTTTAGGATAACATTTTATTATACGACGTTAACAATCACAGGCCTGTTATTGAATCTTATAGCATTTTTAAATAAAATCAGTTTGTTTTGACTTTAGGATTACATATTTTTTCATGATCTGACAATCACATTCATATATCTGTAACTTTGAAACAAATGAAAATGGATATAAAAGTTTTGCGTCTTAGTTGCGTGAAAGGAAGTCTACTTTACACTTCTAAAATTTCAACATAACGATACGGGACACTTGTGTATATATATATATGTATATATATATATATATATGTGTGTGTGTGTGGGTTTGTGTGTATTTGTGTGTATAAATGAAAAAGTCAAAATCCAAACTTTTCAGCAATTATAATTGTAAATGATAAGTTGTTAAGACATTTTTACACAATATTATGATATTTTTTGTGGTATGTAGAATCTGACTAATTTTAGAATTTATAGGCGGGTGACCTAATTATATGTACAGTATATGTACATATAGAAACTTCTTAAACAATAATCTACGCAATATTTTCTTATCCAACAAAGAGTCTACTATAAAAAGATATGGGCCTTGTTGTTCTTATTTCGGCATTTATCAGAATCCTAATGTAATTGATATGCCTAAGGGAAGAAAGGCAGGAAGAAGTTTGCTGTCCTTCCTTTATAATTTTAAATATTATATGGAGGAAATGCAAGATACTCGAAATGTAGAGTTATAAAGGTATATTCAGGTTATGTTGGTTGAAGTTAATCAATGAATTTGAAATATTATATAAACTATATTAGGTAACCACAAAAATTAATTAAATAATGAAGCCTACAGAAAAGTAAATTCAGAACAAATACTTTTGTGATCGAAAATTATGTAAAAGTATAAATTTGCTTTATTTATTTAATTTATTTAGATCTAGCCGCAAGTACTTCGAATGTTGCTTTAATGGCTATTTTCTACTATTTTGCATACATATTTCCTGGATTATTGGTTTCCAAATTAGTCACCCTGAATTAATGTGCCGTACTAAGCGAGTAGAGCTTATCTACTACTTTAAAGGTTCCGAGATATATATATATATATATATATATATATATATATATATACGATTATATATATAAATGCATTTATATTTTGTATTCCCTTGACAAGGGCATCATTGCCGAAACATGTAGGGTTGTTTTAAATATATATACTTTGAAGTAATGAACCAGACCTTTAATCGCCGACTTATTAAGTTTACCTTATATATATATATATATATATATATATAAGTAGACAAAGAGTCTTTGCCGCTAAAACAAGTATGTAAAATAAAAATTGTTGGGGAATCCAGCAATAAAAACCTTTAATTAGTCAATTAGAGTCCTTTATTTTATACCTTATATTTCGCTCCGTAGATTTAGAGCTTCATCAGAGGTCACTTTAATCAAAAGAAAATACAAACTTAGCTAATTTAGTCTACTAATTATAAGAAAGATCAATACTTACAAAAGCGAACTATTTGTTGTAAGAGATATATACATTTTTTAAAAAACAAAACCGGTAGAGAACAATAACTCCACGCAACACAAACAAAACGTAGTATTAATTAAAAATTGTTTCTTTAAAAGCTTATTGTTGTTACATATTAAAACAATTTAAAAAAATTATTTTTTCAGCAAACACATTAAAAAAAAGGGGGGAACACGTAGTAAAGAACTACTTGTCTTGATGTAAATTACATTTTAACAACTCGTGTTGACACGGTAGTGTATTAAATTTTCAAAACCAATGTCATATTCGTATATGCAAAACCGAAGATAAAAATACAGTAGGTGAAAAACAAGCAATGTCAAGGTTAACGATATATATACAGATGTTCAAAAGTTACGTGCTAAATTTCAATAATGTGCTGCCTTACAAACAGGTTAAACTTAATTAAAAAGAAATTGCAAAATTAAAATTATAATTATATGAAAAAATTGTGGAAGGACAATTGTGTTAAATGACATCAATAGAGTTAATATTCTGTGTATTTTGGTGACTTGAGTTTTTGATATGACATTGATGATACTTTTACCTTTGTTGACAAATACCAAGACTATATATTACCTAATGACTTCCAAATAATATCTTTAGACGTTGTATCCTTATTTACCAGTATACCAACTAGTCTAGTTTTACATGTACTAAACACCAATTGGCAGAAGATATCAGATGTGACAAATCTATCTTATGATTCTTTCTTTTCATTACTGAGATTTTTTTTTACCAATAGCTATTTCAGTTTTAATAATAAATCTTATACGCAGATTTCAGGTTTACCTATGGGCTCACCGCTCAGCCCGATCCTTGCCGGCCTAGTGATGGATTTCTGTTTAGATAATATACTCAAAGTTTTACCATTTACATTCGCCTTTATACATAAATATGTGGATGATTTGATTTGCGCTTTGCCTAGATCTGAAATAGACAACATTTTGGGAATTTTCAACTCTTTCCATCCTGACATACAATTTACCCTTGAACGTGAGTGTGGGGGTGGTGTGCCTTTCCTAGACACCAAAGTCATTAGGGATAGCAACAGAATATTAATAGACTGGTATAGAAAGCCTAGTAATTCTAATAGATTATTAAACTACCACTCCAATCATTCAAAAAGCCAAAAAATAAACCTCATTCTGGGCATGAAACGGAGAGTGACTAGGATAAGCCACCCCTCTTTCAGACAGCGAAACCATCGATTGTTGGATGGAATGTTTGCAAACAACGGTTACCCTCGGGGTTTGATTAGTAGACTTATTTTTTCAACACCAGCTATTTACGGTCAGAGCGCAGACCTTACCAACAAAGACCTGCCAAGAATTGTGAAATATTACAGATTTCCTTACATTGTGGGGGTGTCGGAGCGGCTCTCTAACGTCCTCGCCACAGACGATATTAAATTGGGTTTTTATAACTACAATTCGTTAAGTACTTATTTTAGTAAAACTAGGGACTTGACACCTTTGCCTTTCCAGTCGAACGTTGTATATAGCATTCCTTGCAATGAATGCAACAAAGTTTATATAGGTCATACCTCAACTTGGTTAAAAACCAGACTTACTACACATAAAAGCGACGTTCGAATCGGGAAGAGCAGATGTGCTTTGTCCTCACATATGATCAAATACAACCACAACCCAAATTTTGAGAATGTTAAAATCCTCCAGAGAGTTAATAGTTTAAAGTGTAGGGAGCTTTTGGAGACGGTTGAGATCAATAATAATTCTAACGCTATGAATTTCAGATCTGACACGAATAATTTAAGCGCAGTATATGCCTTTTTGCTGACCTTTTCTCATATCAAAAACTCAAGTCACCAAAATGCACAGAATATTAACTCTATTGATGTCATTTAACACATTTGTCCTTCCACAATTTTTTCATATAATTATAATTTTAATTTTGCAATTTCTTTTTAATTAAGTTTAACCTGTTTGTAAGGCAGCACATTATTGAAATTTAGCACGTAACTTTTGAACATCTGTATATATATCGTTAACCTTGACATTGCTTGTTTTCACCTACTGTATTTTTATCTTCGGTTTTGCATATACGAATATGACATTGGTTTTGAAAATTTAATACACTACCGTGTCAACACTTGAGTTGTTAAAATGTAATTTACATCAAGACAAGTAGTTCTTTACTACGTGTTCCCCCCTTTTTTTTTAATGTGTTTGCTGAAAAAATAATTTTTTTAAATGGTTTTAATATGTAATAACAATAAGCTTTTAAAGAAACAATTTTTAATTAATACTACGTTTTGTTTGTGTTGCGTGGAGTTCTTGTTCTCTACCGGTTTTGTTTTTTAAAAAATGTATATATCTCTCACAACAAATAGTTCGCTTTTGTAAGTATTGATCTTTCTTATAATTAGTAGACTAAATTAGCTAAGGTTGTATTTTCTTTTGATTAAAGTGACCTCTGATGAAGCTCTAAATCTACAGAGCGAAATATAAGGTATAAAATAAAGGACTTTAATTGACTAATTAAAGGTTTTTATTGCCGGATTCCCCAACAATTTTTATTTTATATATATATATATATATATATATATATATATATATATACTAAATATATAATATACTATACTAAACAAAATATAACATTACTAAGCATAAATGTCGTATCTATTCAAAAGCTATCCTTCGTCATCATCTCCGATGTCTTCAATGTCGCTATTGGTCGGAAGATTTTCCCAAAATACCAGAATATTTTTTGATAAAATTGCCACCAACTTTGCCAACAGGTTGAATTTCCTTTGTTATATTATTCCCTTACGTTTTAATTTGGAAAAGTGTTGAATAAGTTGACTTTGCTTTATCATCAAAATCTAAGGTGATTGGCGGACCGTTAAAGCTCATCTATTTGTTTTATAATCCATCCTCTTGTTCCCTCTTTTAATCATGTTATGAAAATATGGCCGCGAACTCGCTTTTCGGAGTTTTAAGTTCTTCCAATCGTACAAGTTTTTCAGGCGCATGTCAACGATTTTTGTTTTTGCGGTGGCATTTTATACGAACGATTTAAACTCTTTAATTGTCAACACTTTTAGACTAATATTGTCGCAGGTGACTAGATATACATCAAACGTGAATATTGTCCAGTTCTTGTTTTTGGCCGAACAGTTATCTAGCCATGCCATACTGTAATTTTTGTGCTATCGCGCAATTCCAGGAAAAATTAATAAAACGTTGAGATTATGTCTCCTTTTTTTTCTTCCCGCCACACGTTCTTGCTACAAGCAGGCAATCGGAATGGCAGATTTACCGTTTTTCCCTACATAATAAAGGACTCATTGAACACAATAATTATGGGTATAAAAATGATTTCCTTAAACATATCGCACCTGAAGAGCATATCAGCGATGTTCGAAAGGTAAGTTACCTTTTGAAGTCCTGTTGAGTAGCATAACTGTGCGTTACTAACATCTGAAGAATATTCTGTTCTGACTCGGTTGTATTTTTCATTATGCATCTTGCAGAACTGACAGTGTTCACACTCAAGATCAACGTTGCCTTTGGTGTGAAGAAAATTTATTTCGTGGGTTGAAAATGATTCACATGTCCAGCGCTCTTTATGACCTAATTTGACGAAGAAAATATTTTTCTTGGTCACTTCTTTCTGATAATGGTCGTAAGATATCTCATGTTGGGGATACTTGTGACGAAAATCTTTATACATTAGCGTTATGAAAATATCGATGGGTAAATATGTTCTATTATGTTGGTACTCCCGGCAATAATGTGACACCGCAGGATTAAATGGGTCATACGGTCACTTATTGTTGTGTTCGAAATAAACTTATTATGCGGTGATTTTCTTCCACGTTGGTCAGGGGTTGTGGAGATTTTTCCAGTTTTAATATTAGAATTCAACACACTTCGCAACATTTTATCATTTTTGAGCAGATAACGCAGGGTAGCAAGGACAAAAGCTTTGCAAGGAAGATTTGTTTTTCCTTCCTCTGATAAGAAGAAATACTTGTGTGTACGATTTCGCCTATAATTCTGTTTGGCGCGTGTTGTTCATCTCTTTTTGTTTTGGATCGTAACATGATGAAGAATGAAGGTTTTCTGTTCTACGTCAGTAACAAAACTGTTCACTTACTACATTTTTGTCTACATTTCATGATGCACAACAAAGGCTGGTTTTATTGTGCTTTTTATTTTTCCTTAGACTTTTTCTTTTTTTTTTTTTGCTTGCTTGTACGGATATATCATATTTTTTTGATTTCTTTACTGATCCTTTCTTCGTTAGAATTATTTCATTTTGTGAATTTGAGGAATTAGCAACAGCATTGCCAAATATATTCTATAACAACATTATCACAAATCTGTTACATCCTCATCTACACTTAATATATCGTTTCCAGAATCTGATTCAGATTCTGAACCGGGTGAATAAGTTAGACCGGCAACAGAATTATCCGAAAAATCGTGATATTCGTTCTGATTTTCAGCTTCAAAATTATCTTCAAAGTTTTCCAGCTCTGATTGAACATTATTATTTGTTTAGGTTATAGTGACGAGACTGTCCAACAGTTTTCCTCTACTACCAAACATTTCGATGTTAAAATTTCGGGCTACAAATTTGCAAAATACATCGTAAAGTTAGTACAGAAACTAAATGATACAATAAATTTACTCACCTAAACTAAAAATAGATGTAAAAATTAGCGCTTGAGACCAATATATGATATTATACTTAATGTAAACTTCTTAATAATTAATACGGAGCAGCAATCTAAAACTTACACGACTAACTGACATATTGTAGAGAGCGAATGAGACATGTACCGATTATTTCTAACATAGTCCTATCTTCATGAAATATTCCTATATACGACTTTCTTGCTTAGTAATGTTAGATAGGCCAGTCTTGCTTAGCAGTCTATGATAATAACACATACCCCAAATTTTATAAATGGTTTAAGCATACTAAACATCTAGATAGGACCAAAAGCATGTCAAGGAAGTTCAATCCAGACATTTTGCACACGACTATGGCATGAACTCAAAACCATAGAAAAGAGCAGATAAGCCCTTCTTGTTTAGTAGGGCAGTATTATGATCTGTAATTACTATCGTCTCTACATATTATTCATATTAAATAAAGATAGACTGCGAAACGAAGTGATAAAATTAACCACGCCGTAATTTCAGCAACAATAATAATAATGTTTATTGATCCAATAGATCATAAAATATTAGTAGGACAAAATAAAGCAAAAGAAAATTCTTCTACATAGAGCTTGAAGTGATACAATTCTTTAATTGTTTCGACCTTTGCTTGATGTAAATCCATATCACTAATAAATAAAACACACATAAGATGTTTTAGATTTACACTTTATTAATAAAATAACGACAGCTGTTTCGCTAACACAGTAGCTTCTTCAAATTCAACTTAAGACTACTAAGAGTCTTAAGTTGAATTTGAAGAAGCTACTGTGTTAGCGAAACAGCTGTCGTTATTTTATTAATAAAGTGTAAATCTAAAACATCTTATGTGTGTTTTATTTATTAGTGAAGTGATACATATTCATACATATATTCAAACTTATTGTTAAGTGTTCGTAGACACTTCATTATTTTGTCGCAAATTAGTGTCTTTCTTTATTTTATTCTGCTCTATTAATTGTGAACCTACCTGTAAGTGCATCTGCTTACGGTCCTTTATCTGTAGATATGATTGCGTATTAGCTTTTCTCGTTGTTTCCCCTCTCCACTTCGATTACCGAGTGCGAGATATCTTTCACTGAGATGTAAGATCGATCATCATCATCGTGGTTGCTTATTTATAGGGCTTTAATTATCTCTTAATGAAGAGTATCGTTGTTGAAGCCCTTCTACCTACAGGGATATATTAAACACAACGTTATTTTTTTGAAAGCACCAATTACCCGTAAGGGGATCTTTTTTTTCGGTGACGAGAGAGCGTTGTTTCTCACTGACGAGATATCATTGTATGTTATAAAAAAAAACATCAGAATATTCTGGTGCGTAATTTTGAAATTAAATTATTTCATTTCATTTTTATTCGTTTATTTGCATCTTTGAAACATACTGACTGAAACGACGGAAGTCTCACAGTTCATTTGATCACCTACGTTTCTTTTTTTCCATGGCCTGCCGTAGGAGATTCCACATCTACATGAAACAAAGGACAAGTAGACAGCGCTATTAAGGCTAAATACCCACTATGGAGACGGACAATCTGGCTACGAGCTTTCTTTTTCCGAATTTATTTATCACTTATTTCTCTAACTCATTTAGATGATTTAAGTTCTTTTATATACACGCTATGTACGTAATTTACTAATTCATATTCATAATTTAGCTAATAACATCTGTTCAATCTATTTATACATTATCATAATAGTCAGATTTAGTTTTTCTTCATACATATTCAATTCCTTTTTTTTCTACGTAATTCTATTCTTAATATCCATTTTTCTTGTTTAAATTAATTAAAGCAGCATTGATTATTTCTTTTCTTCATTTAGTTTGTTATATTTAAGCGCTTAAATTTAATTTAGAATACAATGCAATTTCGCACATGTTCGTTGTTAACAAAAAACCAACGTGTGCATAAAATATTCGATCTCTTCGTTGAGTCTTTTTTTTTATTGTTTGCGTAAAGTCGAAGGGTGTACAAGAATAGGTGTTTCTTTCTTATATACGTTCAAATAAATTTAGTTTCTAGTTTTTTTTAATTTATGATTTTAATTTAATATTTACGGTTCCTCGTTTATACGTTTGGTCTAAATTATATAATTAACTCATTTCTAGATATTAAAGTTTTCTCTATTTTTTTTATTGTGCTTAAGTAAATAATCATATATTAATTTCTACGATATTATAGAACCTCAAACGTTTTTGTTCTATTTATGCTTTATTTCAGCTTGTAAATTTTAACCTGGTCTGAACAATAGACCCGGCCTATAATTTTCTATTTATAATTGTGAACTAGATAAATACGTATTTTGACGGGGTTTTTGTTTTCTAGGTAGAGTTTATTCAGAATTTGTTTTTATTACATACATTGTAGTTTCGCTTTTTTGTGAGTTTTGTGAACAATTAATTTAGAGCTATCTACGTAGTACCATATTGTTTTGGGTTAATTTTGATATTTAGTTTTTTTTTATTACCGTTCATATATCCATTAAAATAAAGAGTAGTGGAGCTTAGCCTGGTCTGACTTTTTCTTTGTTTTCCCTCTTCGATATCGTTTCGGACGGCTTGGAGGCGCCATTTACCCGCCGCGTAGCTTGCCATTTTGTGTTATCGTAATTTTACGAATTTGTAACGTCTAGCGATACCAACTTCGGTGGCACTCTTTACAACCTTTCTTTAGTACCTCTGGGTCTCCCACCCCTGAGCCGAATCTTAGTAGCCGAGTGGGCCGTTAGACGTTGGCAGGAGCGGGTAGGTGGGGCAATCCTGGTTGCCCGAAAGTTTTTTTTTTTTTTGTTTTGTCGCAACGTAGCAATATATAAATATATATATATATATATATATATATATATATATGATAGGGGTTGTTTGGCTCGTGGAACCAACTGTTCGCGATGATTTCGGTTTCTGGCGGTGATGTTTCAACTCCGGTTATTAGAATCACGTCCGTGCACAGATTGTAAGGCTGTATACACATTACTTTTTAAATCTCCGGTGATTGATATTAAGTGAATAAATGCATTTTCATCTAAATATATTTATTTACACTGTATACATGTATTTTTGGACCTACAATCTTTGACTTATAATTTCATAAAAACACTGTTGAGACTGGTGTCTCATGTATGATTGCCATGTTTACGTTTAATGAAAGACTGTGTGTCTTGATGTTCTGTTCTATATTGTTGTTGAGTTGATACTGTGTTACAAGTAGATAAAAATATACCACTGCCCCTACAAACTATTACATACTTAAGCACGCGTATTGGTTATATAGTGTATTGGTTGACGTCATAGCAGGGAAATTTGGAACGATGAATTCGTAGAAACGGTACCTATCGGAAACAATACCAAGGTTTATGATAGTTTCTTAAAAATTAGGTCTTGCTAATAAATAAATAGTAAAATATCATTACTAACTAAGTATGTATTAATTTGTGTTGTAAATCAAAGTATGTAGTTCCGATTAAAATTCCATTGCTTAGTAATGGTTCTCATTATATATACTTAGGAAACCTGATTTTTAAGAATGGATATCCAGATTATATACTTTGTTCACCAATGTAATTACCAATTGGTCTACGTCATATCGTAATAAATAATTTTGCAAATAATATACACGATACCGCCTAAACGATACCGCTTCTTAGAATTTAGAGAAAGTTTTAAAATTTAAATGTGATAATAAAATTCTGTTAATAAAGCTGGTTAAATACGTTAAATATTTATAAAATTGAAAATGTTATGTTCGAATTCTATATCCTAGATTTACTTATATTTAACAATAAAAAATGTTTGAAATTAAAATATTACAAAAGAATATTACATGTAACCTCAACAGAATAATTAGTTAAAATGTCAACGAACCAAAAAAAAAAATTGAAGAAGTGTAGCCGAAATATATTTCTCAATGAAAGTTAGTGAAAATTTTGGGAATTGCAAAATCAACAATTCGAAAGATACTGGCAATTTATAAATTAAGTCTGTAAGTTAAAAGAAAAAAGTTATTGGAAGAAAACTGGGTTCAGTGGACAAGAAACTGCGAAAAGAATAATTGAAGAGTTTAAGAAAAATTCAAGCCTTTCTGTCCATTATGGCGCACATAAATTGGATGTATTAATACCGAACCTACAAAAAAAGTAAGGGTTACAATTATATAAAGTACCCGTACTTATAAATCGCGACTAAATGAAAGAGTGATTATCCAAATCGGGTGCAAATAAGTTTAATATAATTTTTTTTAGCGAAAACTGATTGCGTTGTGATGGACGACTCACTAAAAATGTACTTTAATTAACAAACCAGTTCAATCATTTCATTACATATTAACACTGTAATTTAAAATTATGAAGCTACATAAATTTCCAGTAAAATTTCTCATATGGCAGGCAATTCGCGCTTATGTACTTAACTTGTGCAGAGAAGAGAAGAAAATTGGTTACCAGAAAAAAATTAACAAGCGACGACCTGAAACCAAGTAGTTGGAAGCGGTGGAAAAGGATATGCTGAAGAAAAGAATAAGGAACAGCATACAGGACGTGTAAGAAAATTTCTACACCATCTACAAAAGAAAAATGACTGCAGTCTCAGATTTTGGACGTATAAAATATATCGTTTACTCCTCCATTATTCAAGGATAAGAACTATAAAAAAATATTGTCAATAGCACTACAAAGTATGTTATCTAAAGCATTCAAAAAAATTATTTCAATATTTTAGTGTTTTAAATGCAAATAGCTCACAAAACTTCAATTTCGCGATAGGTGCGAGTGCTATCTATGTTATATTTAAAAACCTTGAAAGTGTTCAGTAGTTTATGTCACTTATAAAATATTTAATTAATTCTTATACAGTAATTATTTAGAGTGCCGGTAAATAATTTGTTGGCTACTTTATCCTTTTTAAAAATGTCTAAATTAATCGATATTTATTATTATGTCTGATAAATAACTATTTGATTTGCAATTTTATTTAATCTTAAATTGTATGCATGTATTTATTAATTCAAAATATAATTTGAAATAAAATTTTCTCTACTAAATTCTGATTAAATATACTAATTTTATGTTGTCACAGCTAGATAATATATGTCTACCAACCGAACTCTGCAAAATGAAATATTTTTTAAATTTAATTAAAGTAGCTGTCAATTTTAGTATAAATTTATTGCTCATTTGATGATATTTAAAAAGCTTTAACTGCATGTATATGTATTATCCATCGTTAACTGTATTTCATTTCATTTAGTATTCAATTCTATTTCAACAAATATAATTTAATATCCGTGTTATTTGAAATATGTGTTTTATACATACGATTCCAAATAAACACCCTGACGAAAGAAAGTGTATTAAATAAGGTAATGTACAAAAGTACATATGAGAGATTTTTCTTAATTTTAAGCTACTATAACACAATACTCTATTCTGAGTATTTTATATAAATTTTATAGTTTAAATTTCTTTGAAAAAGGCATATATATTTAATTATTTCGTGACCTTTGACATTAATATACTGTCATTTATATTTTATATTCCTTGGAAAAGGCATCATTTGCCGAAACATGTAGGATTGTTTTAAATATATACATGATGAAGTAAAACCAGACCTTAAATCGCCAACAAATTGAATTTACCGTATATATATATATTGAGTGATCATTAAAATTTTCGCTCAAGTAAGCCATGTACACAAAAAGTATGTCCTAACTTAAGTTATTAGAGGAGAGCTGTCATTATAATTTCAAACGTCATGAATGTCATGATTATTAAAAAATAATTTGAAATGCTTACTTTTATATTAAATATATTTATAATTTTTATACAAAGTAATAGAATATTATAAAAAAATGTGTAAAATGTTGACCATTCTCCACCAAGCATAATCGCACTCTATTTCGTAGAGCATTGAAAACATTGATCAGTATTTGCGGTGAGTTATTGATGTGTTCACATTTTTCTATGATTTTATGTCTTAACTCTTGTAGATTATTAATTGGTGTTTCATAAATAATATTCTTTATATATGGCCACACAAAAAAATCAATGACTATTAAATCACACGATCGTGGTGGATATGGAATCGCTGTATTTCTACTTATTATCCCATCGCCATGCAAAAACTGAATATTTTCAAGTGTAACGTGAGATGTAGCCCCATCCTGTTGAAAATATCCGACCTGGAGTTCATCATTAGTCAATTGATTAGTAAAAACACTGAGAATTTCGCTACGATATTTCTCCGATGTTATCGTGCCCTCAAAGAATATTGGTCCTATTAATCGGTGACGACTCATACCTACCCATACGCCTATTTTTTCTGGATGTGGAGGAACTTCTCTGTAGAAATGAGTTTTTTCACTGGACCACATACGCATATTTTGCGAATTAACATAACCTTTCAAATAAAACCAAGCTTCATCGGTGAAAAAAGTATGATTTAAAATATTGTCTGTCATTGTTTGAATAAACCATTGGCAAAATTGTGTTCTTTTTTCATAATGCGTAGGTAATAGATTTTGTACAGAAGTTAATTTATATGTATACATGTGCAAGTCCTTTTTCAAAATTTCTTGACATGTTCCATACGAAAGCCCTACTTGTTGCGAAACTCTGCGAATAGATGTTTGAGGAGATTCGTTAATAATTTGTCTGACATTTTCAATTACGCCGCGACTTCTCTTGAGAGGAGGACCGCTTCCTTTTTTCCTTAAAATACTGCCTGTTTGACGAAAAGGATTTACACAATGCATTAGCGTATCACGGAAAGTTTTATAGCTAGGAACAGTATTTGGATATCTCTCTTCAAACTCCGCAAGGCAATTTTCTATTGAATGCTGCCAAATACCATCAATTTTTTGAGATGTCAGGAAGTAACATTCTACCATAAACGCTTTATGCATATCATTAAAGGCCATTACTTTTTCTTTTGATGAACCTTTAAAATATATATTTGACACTGACAGATGTTTGAAATAACATCTTAATGACTAAAGCTATGACATAATTTTTATATGCACGGCCAGCTACGAGTGAAAATTTTAATGATCGCTCGTTATATATATATATATATATATATATATATATATATATATATATATAGAATTTAATTGGAGTGAGAAATAGCAATTATTAAAATCTCCTCTCACATGCAATTGTCGCTAAATTTGTTGCGTTGATTCTACAATTTGACAAGATTACTCCTGCCGAAGAACGTAGACGCAAACACGTCGCGACGTCAGCTATCCTACTGTTCGGATAATTAACATTTGTATGAAAAAAAAACACATCCGTCCAGAAACGTGCATATATCGATATTTCACTGTCGTTACAGATCATCAGTACACGATATTCTGACCTAGACATGATTTTATGCGTCTACGTTCTTCGGCAGGAGTAATCTTGTCAAATTGTAGAATCAGCGCAACAAATTTAGCGACAATTGCATGTGAGAGGAGATTTGAATAATTGCTATTTCTCACTCCAATTAAATTCAATATATTTCGTATATATACACGAAAGTATAATAATAAAATCATGTCTAGGTCAGAACATCGTGTACTGATGATCTGTAACGACAGTGAAATATCGATATATGCACGTTTCTGGACGGATGTGGTTTTTTTCATATATATATATATATATATATATATAATAACTTCGTGACCTTGGTATGATATGGTAAACCTAATCAGTAGGCGATTAAAGGTCTGTATATTACTTCAAAATATATGTATTTAAAAAACTCTACATGTTTCGGCTGTATACGCCTTTTTCAATATCCTGTCATTCATATTTTGTATTCTCTTGAAAAAGGCGTATACAGCCGAAACATGTAGAGTTTTTTAAATACATATATTTTGAAGTAATATACAGACCTTTAATCGCCTACTGATTAGGTTTACTATATATATATATATATATATATATATATATATATATATATATATATATACCTACTAATAACTAAGCTTCATTCTTCAGGGTAAAAGTTATATGGGTGGATTTAGTGTTGTCGACCTTTCCAGATTTTCTGTTATTCATCTATTTTATTTAAATTGTTTTGTAGACTCCGGAAAGCACTTACCAAATCTGGATGTAATGCTAATATTGCTATATCATCAGCAAATGTTTCCAGAATGATAGGATCCAGAGTTGAATTTAGAACACTCCTTTGTGGTATTACATTGATCTAATTTGATTCTGTACACTCACTTTCCTGTTTCGCTAGAAAAAATATATTAATGAGGTAGAATTTAAGACAGAAATCAAACGGCATATTTTTATTCCAAACTTTATCAAATGCTTGGCAGACGTTCACGCTGAATAGCTTGCTTTTCAGGTCTTGGTGTTGATATTGGTCAGTTGTTCTGTGATGACATCTAAAGCCAAGCTGATGATTGAGTACAAGTCCTTTGCATAGTATCTAGTATCAGTATCTATAGCGTTTTTGTTAGTTTTAATATCATGCTCATTTGTGCTATTTCTTTGTTGGTTAGGAACGTAATCGTAGTATAGCAACCATTAGCTACTTGCGTAATTATTTTAAAACATTTTACCCGTGATTTGTTGAAGTACGTGTAGCTAATTATAAGTTCACGATCAATATAATTTTTCTAGTTGTAGCTATTTTCTTTATACTAGTATTTACGTAGACTATTCGATATGTTCGACATTATTACAAGCAATGCCGAAGCTGTAGTTTATAAGGTATTAATATTTTTATTTCATTGCAGGTTCGTAAATTTCGATGTGTGACGGTTTCCGACATTTCCGAGCAGAAGTGATTGATAAAATTTAGAAAAGTACTAGCCTTCAAGAGACCGAGCTGCGATAACAGAGTGAAATGTGTCCCCGACAACCGACAAATGTTTCATGTCGGTGTTTCATGTCGGAGTGAGGTCGAATTTGAAATTAATAATGAACGATTTCCTGGCATTTTTTTTGCTTCACATCCTGCTAACAAGATTTTCAAACGGTAAGTCTGAATCTATTTTCGAAGGGAGTTTTAAATGGGAAAGAATGTTTCAAAAAATATCGAAGATGATGTTGAAAAATTAATGATGCTTTGCTGTTGCAGTTACGTTTAGTATATTTGTTTACTTATTTCTGTCTGTTTCTCTATTTATTTTATATTCCAGGATAATACTTTAGACCATTCATCACCTGTCTCTTATACAATTATATTATTATTGGAAAATTCTATTAAGCGAATTTATTTTAAATCTCGCGAATATAATTTATGACTAAAGGTCGGAATATATGCAAAAAAAATAAAAACATGCGCATAAATATGCAGATGTTTTAGCCTAAATATGCACTTCCTTATGAAAAATATGGAGGTAAAAAGTACGGGGAATGTTAGAAAATAGAATACTGTCGAAAAAATATTCTATTATGTTTATCTAGAACATCTTACAACATAATTAACTATGAAAGCAATTTACAATGACATATTTCTCAAAGTTTTCAACAGAAAAATTGTGACGCTTGTCTGAAAACATGTACATATTTATATATTGAAACGGTTCGTTGACGCTTGTTATATGAGCATATTTCAAATTAGAAATATCATCTATTGTCAAGTAAATATTTTCTACTGAATCACCACACAAGATTTTAGCAATGCCCTTTAGCTTTTTAAATCCCTCATTTTTTCCTATTACAAATTTTATATTTATATATTACATTATATTTATATATTACATAAATAATATACTATATATATTATTATATATTACACTTTTCAAATTTGTTTATTATTTCAACGCTCTCGATTAGTGACATAAATTATTTTTCCAACTGCAATATAGAAGTGGAAATAATGCTGTAATTGGCTTTAATAAACGCCAACTGTTGAGGTATTTCTTTACTCGAATACATCTTTTGGGCGTCTATCACAGATTGTTCATCCCTATCAAGATCCATAATAATTGTCTTTATTCCTTCATAATGATATGCATGAAAAATAGCAGCCTCCAACAACGTTCCCCATGGTGCGATTACTGGTTGATGAGGAAGCGGAACACCTGGTAGATGTTGTTTGAAAACTGAACTCGTAATGGGGCCTTTAAAGATACTTTCTTAACTCTACTAATTAACGTATTTACTAAGGGAAAATAGTTTCTGAATTCTTCTGTAGCACGATTTAGTCCGTGCGCCAAGCAAGTTGTGTGAATTATATTTGGGTGAAAGATTTTCAAGTTGAAAGCTGCTTTCACCATGTATGATGCAGCATCTGTCAAAAACAATATAAATTTCTCAATTCGAATCGATTCCGGTAAGCAGATAGTTGCCAGTTCTTCTTGTATAAACCTTGTTATTGTCAAATCATTTGCCTTTTCCAACTGTTTGTATGAAATTAAATAAGATTTTGCTAGAAGCGATACCTTAGGGATACCAATCATTAAATTAACTATGTATCGGCCCACACTATCAGTAGTTTCATCTGCGCATATAAAAGGATAATTGTTTGCAACAACCTTTTTAATGCTATTTAATGTTTCCGCATAAATGCAGCGAATATAATTTTTTCTTAATGTCCTCTCGCCGGAAATGTTATATTTGCTGATGTACTTTTGCAAAAATAACTTGACATTTAAATTGTTTAATTTACCGATATAGTTGAATATCTGCCCATACAAACATTTGATACAAATCTTCATTAAATTGTTCTTATTCCATTTTTTTTTTGGAAGTTGATGGCAAACATTGCGGTAATATTTGCTGAATCTTCTTCGCCAATTTCACCTTTGTTAGTTTTGCAGCATGAGTTTTGCTGCAGTTTTCGCGTTGGTCGACTTGGAACTTTCTCTCACTTGTAATCTACAAAAAAAATATTACATCATCGGTTGTTTTCTTATAAAATAAATGTTAGTAAAACATAAGGGAATAATTAAAAACTTAATTAATTAATAAATAAGAGGAAATAAACTCAAAATTTTTATCACTATCTTGCAGCATGCTACGCAAAACACTTTTTCTCCATCCCTACGCAATTCTGAATAAGGTGCAATCCATCCAGGCACAGTCGCTATTTTTGGCATTTTTGCTATTATACAGGCTGATTCATTTGCGGCCCTCACCATGGGGATCTCGCTTATTATTGGAGATAGAGTGTAGGTTTAAATTTGGCAAAGTTGTTCAATTTTGTGTTTGTTATAAATCCGTAAAGAAAATAGACCTGTGACAAATGACGTTCGTTATTTAAAAAAAAAACGCGAAAACCCCATTTTCTTCTTTTACCTGTAGCACCGACATTTGGCCTTGTAGAGAAAATATAAAAACACATCCTTGTGGCCATTTCTAAACCTCTATCCAGTGGTGTACTCTAAATTTTTATACGACGTTTCGTTTCTTTCTGGCCATCATCAACTATCTAATTTCTTATAGGCGCCATATTGGATTTAGATATCTTCAGAAAGAGTTCTTTTTTCTGATTTCAACCATGTACAACATGCTGACTAAAGCTTTTGACATTAGGATTTATTTGAAAGAATAAATTATAAGATTAAATAAGGTAGCCATGGAATTTCAATCTGTCAAACATTTCATTTATTGTTCATTAATAATACAAAAATGTCATACACTAACGAAGAGAAACGAGATGTGATAAGTATTTTTTATTCTTCGAAACGAAATTCAACAGTAGCGAGTACAAGATAACAAAAACATTAATAAAAATACATAGAAAAGTAAACAATTAAACAATTACAGTAAATGTTTAATTATCTGGCCATCTTCGGTAATGCACAATTGGGCACGCCTTCCGGCATTTTGTACTGCTCTTTGTATAGTTCTTCTAGGAACTGCATCGAAGGCATTCTGAAGTCTGTCTAGAAATTCTTCAATGTTTTGTGGCGCATCTACTTTATAAATATTATTTTTAACATATCCCCATAAAAAAAAAATCTAGCGGACTTAAATCAGGTGATCTCGCAGGCCATTCAACAACTCCCCTATTTCCAATCCAACGGTTTGCAAACTCTTGATTTAAGAAATTTCTAACAACAGCTGCATTGTGTGCTGGTGCGCCATCTTGTTGCCACCGTAAATATTGTAATTGATTTAATGGGATATTGTCGTCAAGATAGTCAGATACGTATGTACGTAAAATGTTTAAATATCTTTCTCCATTTAAATGTTCTTCATACATACCTGGTCCTAAGAGACGATTTGCCAAAATACCCATCCAAACGTTTATTCCAAAACGATGTTGTGGTCTTCTAGCCCTGTTTTGTCGGGGATTTTGTACTGCCCAATAGTGCTCCGTATTTCTGTTGAACATTCCAGAATTTGTATATTTTGTTTCATCTGACCAGATGATTTTGCTTAAAAAATTTTCGTCATTTTCTATCCTTCCCATTAACCAATTACAATATTCTAGCCTTCTCAAATTATTTCCAGGCAGTAACGAGTGACTAACATGGATCCTGTATGGTTTAAACCTACTTTTATGTAAAGTTCTCCAAACTCTGGACTGGCACAAATTTAATTCTGACGCTACTTAGCGTGTAGAAATTGATGGATTATTATTTATCTATAAAAATACAAGATTAACATGAAATTTGAAAACACGCTTTTAATTTACCATTTGTAAAATATCTTGTCGATTTTCATTTAAATTCCTGTTGTGTTGACCATTACGCGGCTTAGTAAACGATCCATTCTCGACCAAATTTCTGTTGATCTAGAAAAATGGTACGATGAGGCTGTTGTCGTTCTGGATATAATTGTAGATATCTTGTACTCGCTACTGTTGAATTTCGGTTCGAAGAATAAAATATACTTATCATATCTCGTTTCTCTTCGTTAGTGTATGACATTTTTGTATTATTAATGAACAATAAATGAAATGTTTGACAGATTGAAATTCTATGGCTACTTTATTTAATCATATAATTTATTCTTTCAAATAAAACCTAATGTCAAAAGCTTTAGTCAGCATGTGGTACATGCTTGAAATCAGAAAAAGAACTCTTTCTGAAGATGTCTAAATCCAATATGGCGCCTATAAGAAATTAGATAGTTGATGATGGCCCGAAAGAAACGAAACGTCGTATAAAAATTTAGAGTACACCACTGGATAGAGGTTTAGAAATGGCCACAAGGATGTGTTTTTATATTTTCTCTACAAGGCCAAATGTCGGTGCTACAGGTAAAAGAAGAAAATGGGGTTTTCGCGTTTTTTTTTTTTAAATAACGAACGTCATTTGTCACAGGTCTATTTTCTTTACGGATTTATAACAAACACAAAATTTAACAACTTTGCCAAATTTAAACCTATACTCTATCTCCAATAATAAGCGAGATCCCCATGGTAAGGGCCTAAAATGAATTAGCCTGTATATCACAATTCACAAGTTTAGACTTCGAAAAGCCAACGTAAAATCCATCATTTTACAATGGTATTTAAAATAAAATTATTTTTGAATATGGGAATAAATTTCTCCGAATACAAAGAAACACATATACTCTTAATTTTCTGGTAAAACGTAATTTTGTATTTACTTAGAAGTTTTACGGTATTAGCTTTTCCTTGAATTTTGTCACGGCCTGGATGTATGGGAAGAGCATTAATAAATTCTTGGAGACGCTTATCGGAAAAGTAAAATGCTATTTTTAATTTAAAGAGGGCTCTTTAATTTTTGTTTGTTTGTTACAGCCACGACAGGTTGAAATAATCACAGTCACAAATCACAAAACCTTTTGTAATATAGAACACATTAAACGCCACATTATCAAGATTCTATTTATTTTAATGGTTAATATATCGATGTAATAAATATATATATATAATTAAATGAAATCAATTCATGTCATTTAACTTCAAGAAATTTTGATTTGTGTATAAACGTTTAATGTTCTTATGCCATTTTTAGATCTGCACCAATCATATTATCAGTGGCGATGTTACTATCTCAAAAGTATGTTTGCCTTCTAGTCACAAACTAAATACAAAATTAGTTCCGATCTAACACATTCGAAGTAGTTCTTCTCATTGTGAGTAATTCAAAATAGTTTTCAATCGACCTCATCATTGGGAGTATTTCAAATAGTACAAACATTTCGTTTCTAGTAAATCAAATTAGTTTTTGTGCATCCTCATTGCAACTGAAAATAAATATAATAGCTAGTAAATATACAAAAAGGTTTAAGTATATCAATACGTTATGCACGTACTACGCATTTGTTACAAATGAAACAGACATGCAATATACATATCTGTAACTGTACACATGGACAATACACCTCGTATTTTTAGCATTTACTTCTGCTTAAGACACGTGTTTCTGCCATCTATAGGCGTCATCAGTCAAGCTAGTGAAGCAATGTAATACAAATGATACAAATCTTTTTAAGAACAGATTTGTATCTGTATATACATTTACGCTGAAATCGCCTGCAAGATATAGCAAATTTCGTCATATAAGGTGGCACTATTTAATAAGTGACATCTGACGGACGAAAGAGACTATGCCGAAAATAGTAGAAAAATAATAGCTAGTGTAGATAAATAAGTTTATGTTACATTGATATAAAATAAGGAGTATACGGGTTTACACTCGCGCAAGGTAAAGTAACAAAAGGTAAGTCTACTGCCAAAAGTAATATTTAGTACAATCTTTACTTTTGGTAGTAGAAGTGTATTTGTAGAACATATATAAATATAAATACAATATATATAAAACAAATATAAATCCGATTCTCTTTTGTTCATCCGCGAATACCAAAAAGGCAAGTTTTTAAGATGAACTAAATTAACTAAAAGTTAACTCTTTCTCAATTAATCATCAATTCCTCATATATTAGTGTCACATTTGATCGTTTGTCAGATCGTACTGCTTCCGTTTTTTTTTCGATATTAAGGTCTGTTGTTGTTTTGGACTGCTTCTGGGGTTATTCGCTACAAGTTTCTATTCATATTCGAATTTCTTATGCCATTTAAGAACATATACATGGTATTGGATGGTTCACTAAAATCACAACAAGGACGTCTATTATGTATTATGATGACAAACAACATACTTACCAATCCAATTCTCAATTACCGACCAGCTCTATCAGCTTAAAATTTACACATGTATCAGTTCGAAAATATTGAAATCGTTGTATTTTGTACGTATATCGCTAGCCAACAATAATCTCCTGACACGTCTGAATTTAATTTATCCTGACACATTTTTTCTGTATGTAAAATCTCTTGATTAAAATGGTTTCAACAGTGACTATATTTTGAAAAGAAAAATGGGGATGCTTTGTCGCTATTTTTGGATATGGTTTGCGTTGTAGTACCTGTAAGTTGTTACGTGACTTCGACCCTTGTACATTTTAGTATCTTCTAGATTTATTTACTAATGATCGTACTACTTGAATTTCTTAAATTAAATTACCTCATTTTGCAGTTAGATTTGTGGGTTATTATTGAACCACAGGATATATATATATATAAGGTAAACTTAATTAGTCGGCGATTAAAGGTCTGGTTATTACTTCAAAGTGTATATATTTAAAATAATCCTACATGTTTCGGCAATGATGCCTTTGTCAAGGATATAAAAAATACGTACATGCGATTTAGGTTCACATGGACATATTTACATATGTGTGCGTTCACTTAATTTCTGGAAAGTCATTCATTTTATATTTTTTATATCCTTGACAAAGGCATCATTGCCGAAACATGTAGGATTATTTTAAATATATACACTTTGAAGTAATAACCAGACCTTTAATCGCCGACTAATTAAGTTTACCTTATCATACCAAGGTCACGAATATACTATATATATATATATATATATATATATACATCCTGCTATTATTGTTGCATCCTTTCATAATCCAGCTTTATTGCGTCTATCAGAAAAAGTACGAATAGTAGAACACTACTACAGATATATCATTTATCATGGCATTCTCACCGTGAAAATGACGTCGATATTGCTATATATTTATTATGATATATACACTTTTAGTTTTATTTCACATATGATGCTGATTCTTTTCATATCGCGTATGATATTGCATCAGACGTATATTTTTCTATCATTTAACGTACTTTACAAGCTCCTGTATATACTTTAGTGCGTCCAGCAACGTTGCCACATCGTATATATCTGTCGTTTGTAAGAATACATGTACTGCAATGAAGCTTCAAGAAATCTGAATTGAATGTCTTACACTAAAACCGAGAAGAATTTTTATTTTTCTATTCTTCACTCCTTTCGCCCTAAATGATTATTTATTATATAACATTATATTAAAAATATTACATAGTAATATACTCATAAATGATAATACTTGGTCGGTAAAAATCAAAATGGATATAGAAATTATTATTGTGTGTAAAATTCTATATGACGGCGCAAAAATTGTATTTGATGAAAATTTATAAGGAACACAAAAGTATTAGTTAATTTTAATGTAAAGAATTTTTTATGTTTCGGTCAGGTAGCATCACTCTAGTCTTATCTTAACAGTTTTTTTGTGAATATTTATTAAATTATGCAGTCTGAACAGGATAAATGAGTTCTAATGTTTTGAAAAACTTACATACTTTTTCGACATAAGACTGTACGTAAATTAATTTTTTGTTGTATAGGATATTTAATTAGCAGAAAATTTCTTCATAACTCATTCATTACTACCTACTGACTAAAAAAAACTGAGTTTGTACAAACGTGGTATAATCCAAAAATATTATTATATTCAGGGAGTTTTGTAACAGTCGTACAACCACTCTCAACCAATTAGTATAGTATACTCACATCTTGATATGTTTTAGAGGTGGATTTTAATACATATACCGGATGATCGTTATTGAAACTAATTTCATTTAACTTTAATAGAACATATCTGCAAATTTCTTATACAGCCTTTATCTATTGAAATTATGGCATTTATATCAAAAAGTATTTGCTTAATCATAAAAATAAAAGACAGGTATACCAAATATAAAAAATATTTTATTAATTCCTCAAAACAGAATATTCATATATATCATTTTGATACTCGTATTTTAACTAAAATTAAAAATGTTTTGGATGATAATTTATTTATTAGGAAAATATAAGGAAACATAAAAATATTAATCATCATCCTCAGACACAGATTTCTTTCTATATTGATTTTGAATAAAAACTTTAATTTTTAACCAATCTTTATTATTGAGTAGCTCAGGATGTTTTAGTTTCAACTCTTCACATTCATTCCGTTTCGGTGGCTTTTTGTTTTTAATATTATTCTGGAAATATGTTTTAACAATTGTTTTCTGTTTGTTAGTCCAGGGAACAAGTTTTCTTTTTTTCCCCTGTTTTACAGTAAATTTTGATGAGGAGGGTGGTAGATTATCATCACGTGCAGTGGTAGGAATTACGGTAGATTCAATTATTTTTCTATCATCTATTTCTTCATCATGTTCATCACGGCTGTTTGATACCGTCAGCAAATCTTCTTCCATATCAAGGTGTATATCATCTAATGATTTTCCTTTAAATCGACTGGCTAGTCCTTGTTCCATTAATAATAGTAATTTTGATATCTTCGCTGTCTGGTAAATGTCATCAGGCAATCTGTAGGAGCTCTTATGAACTCCGGGTGTGTGACCCATAAAGGTAGCCAATTGCTCTATTTCATTTTCATTGAGTGTAAATAATTGTGAAAGGGTAGCCAAGTGTTTCCTAAGCCGTGTCGTTGTTATGGCTGAGGGATTTTTGGCACCGCACATCTTTGTGTATTTACTTAAAATTTTGTATCCACTTATTGGAGTTACAAGATTGGGTTTGCCGAATAAATAGGTATTTTCTTTCGGTACGAAATTTGGTCTTATTTTTATTAACACTTTTATGTGTTCTTGTACGTCGGAACTAAACAGTACTGGAACACCTCTCCCTCTCTTACCTCGTATAACTACTCTTTTAAGTTTCTTTAGTAAAATCTGTTCAGTAAACGATATTGCACTATTAAATTCCTCATAACTATTTTTTTCTGAAATAGAATTTACGTAGGTATGCAACAACATTCTTTCAAGTTCATCTGGACGTTTACGATTCAGCAAAATAACTCTACAATAAGCAGATTCCATTAGAGTATTATAAGCTGACACATCTTTTGCGTTTCGAGCAAGCTTCTGCAATGCACCGTCAGCTATATTTATTAAATATTGCCTTAGTAGTTTCAGGTCACTGGCTAATGGAATAATTGTTACTTTGTTCCACTTATTCAAGTTTAAATTGTTGGCAGCCTGACTTGATACTTCAAATTTCCAGTTAGATCTAAATAAGTGGATCATAGTCTTTAGATTTGCTTCTGCGTCGGCTAATGCAACAGTTGCATATTGCTTTTTAAGGACCAAAGTTATGGCGATTTCACAACATTGTTTTAGAGAAGTTGAAATGTTCATCGCAAATGTAGGCGCTTCATAAACATTTTGCTCTATATCGTATTTAGACACTACCTTCGTAGCTTCTACGAGAAGATCAAAATACTGTGGTTGTAATGCTTCAAACATATTTAATATTGACGGTTCATGCTTTTTGACTTCTAATAATATTTTTGCAAGTTCGCGCATTTTTCGTGATGTCACATTTATAAAGTGTTTATCTCTATGTGTTTTTAAATACCTAGCGCCAAACGCACAAATTAATTTGTCTTTTTTAGCTTCCAAAGACACCTTATCAGCACGCATATGAGGAAATACTTCTCGTTTCAATTGTTCGTCCACTTTCAAATGAGCTACAAGTTTGTTTTGCCCGGAAATTTGAGCGCTATTGTCAATATTAGCCCCACAATGTTTTCTATGTTTATATAAAAGTTTAGATGAGAAGAATCCAAGACAATTATCACAAGGTAATACAGTTGTACTTTTTAAATATGACTGTCGAACTGGTTTGAAACATTCGTGTGAATTTCTCAAATAATTACCCTTATTTCTAAGCTTGGCTAGTAACTTTTTACGCTCCTTGCTTTTAACAGATTTTGAAAGTATTTCCGACACTTCAATATTAGCTGAATGATTTCTTGTCATGTGCCGAGCAAAATTTAAGATTTCCGTTTCACAAAAATAACAAAAATCAGGTTTTCTTTTATACGTTTGTTTCAATGAGCTTTTTTGAGTTCCGGAATTATTAAAGTTTTCAAAACGCTGTTTATTATTGTCAGGTATTACCGATTGTGAAGGGTTGCCATTCGTAGAAACAACTGCTGCATTTTGAATAATTAAATTATTATCATTATTTTTCAAAACTTCTACAAAATCTGTATGACTTAATTTTATGTTGCACTTAACACTTTTATCGTGTATTTTCGACTATGCAGTTCCAGTTGACTGAGGAACAGAATATCTTTTGTGACTTCCTAATCTCGTGGTAACTTTAGAAAAAGCTGTATCAGTTTGAGGCGCTCTCACCTAAAAATTAATTATATAACCAATTTATTATTAAAAATATCACAGACCTCATCATCGCTTGGGACGTATAGCGAATCTTCATCATCAGAGGCATGAAATGGATCCTCTTCGTTTTCTGATAAACTTGTATTCTAAAATAAAACTAATTTTGGATCAAACTAATCATAATTGTGAAGACTTACGTAGGAAGCAATACTCTTGTCTGCAGAATTTTCTAAAAATAAATTAGACAAAGGGTCCTTCTTTTGAGCCGGTGATAATGGTTTGTTACAAAACCATCTTTGTTTCTTTCTTGTGTTATAATTGTGAGTGGTACATGCATACTAAAAATAAATCAAATTTTTATTTTTGCAAACTCATTTATTGATTTTAGTAGTAAATGATTAATTATTTAATTCATATAAAATAAGTTCTGAAACACGCTATTTTTTATCATAAAATGTATTTTACAAAATTTCATATCTTCTCATGTTTCTTGATTCAGCATTATAAAGTTGTTTTGAAAGATATTAAAGATAATCTATATAAATCAACCAAGACGGTTATAGAATGTTATAGAATATGTGTGCTTTTTCTAAAAGAAGAAAACTACTTAACAAAAATTGGTGTTTACATTGGCAATAAATTTTTCCCTTACATATTGATCCCACTCTATAAAACTTGAATAGAAAATCTCTATCAAAATAAACATAACTTGTTTTATAATAATTATAAAAATGTGAACATTTATTTAACTTCAATAAAAAATAAATAATTATATTTCAATTCAATTTCATTTCAATGATGTATAGAATACAAAACAACCTTCATTTTTTTCTTGTCTTAAAATTAGAATTATATAGCTATACTGAAAATTGATCAAATTATTAATTATAATTAAAATTTAATTTCTTAATTTTAGTAGCAAATTATTTAATTAAATTATATATGAAACTTCAATTGAAAATTTAGATCAAAGTTATTTTTAATAACTGACAATTTATTCAACTTCTAAAAAAATTTATTTCAATTCAACTCAATTTTCAGTTGTGTATCGAATTAGTTAGATAAAATATTTCTAAAACTTACATATTCCGGAGGAAAGAGACGATCCATTATTTATTTGAAATATTTGTCGTGAAATTATAACCTTAAAATATAAATAGCTGGTAATATTATGGAAAACATTACATACCTACATTCTAATCAAAAATACTTACATATTTTTACTTACCGTATTTTTCTTCAGATTTTCAGCGGATGAACAAACATGCGTAACTAAGCATCAACTCGAATATTCACAACTTCTACATTTATGTAAGTGAATACATAGTTGCCAAATTGTGGAATCAATAAAATGCGCAAATTATCAGAATTATATACAAATATGTATATTGCAAAATCCACCTCTAGCGGAATTTCTTTGAACTAAAAGTATTCTTTTCGTACAAATTACAACCAATATTACGTCCACAGAATGTTTACGGTTTTGCCACCAGCAATTTAATACCTATAAGAACAGTGATGTATGAAATACTATTCGAAGTAATTGCTATAGTGACACGTTTGATGGGAAATTTGAAATGAAGAGTACCATGATACCTTAGAAAATGAACAGTGACAATACTGCGTCCGATATACGGACGTAGTAATGCTATGGACGCAATAACAAATGTAAATTGCCTACTATAGGATGCAACAATAATAGCAGGATGTATATATATATATATATATATATATATATATATATATAATAGGTTTCTGCTATATTTATCTACTAATTGCCGTGCTCCTAAACTTTTAAAATTTACATTACTTTATATTGCATTTTGGTTGTTAGTTATTTTTGTATAACTAGGTAGTATAATGGTACGGTAATGCTGTTTGTATGAATACTTAACACATTTATTAGATCTTTCAGTACTTAAAATCGTAATTTTGTACGGGTTTTCTAGTTAAATATACCTTTCCCTGTGCTTTGAGTGTTGTTTACAACTTTTAAATAATATGTTTTGACATTTCGTAAGACGTACATGCGATTTAGGTTCACATGGACATATTTACATATGTGTGCGTTCACTTAATTTCTGGAAAGTCATTTCGATTCTATAAAATAATACACGTCGTTTTAATGGTTGTATCCTAATTATTTTTCGAAATTTTTGAAGTCTTCTGATATTGCGTTTAATTAGTATTTCAATTATTTGATGTTTCGATTTGGGAAGCTACTTGAAGTAGAGATACAATGACATCATTACCGAAATTTAAAAGCAAAGAGGTTGTAAATTAGTAGTATAAAACATACTACTAATTTCGGTCAATTTCCTTTTTATTAAATGTGGTATAATTGGAATATTCTTCCAAATATTGTTTTTCTTTTTGCCGTATGACGTTGTATTGTCGTTTATATAAGGCGCGTTCAAGACATTCTCGCTCTCATTAATCTTTCGTTCAAGTCTTTGTGGTTAAGCCTTTATTGCCAGGTTTGCGAAGTATCTAACTGGTAGAATTTTAATTAAAACATGGTATGTGTTCACTTATAGCGGGTGTTAAATTCTACTTAGGATTGCAAAGCATCGTTGAAGTTGTTCTAAGGTTGGTTTGTATCGTGATGACACGGATTTAAATGGATATATTTTTCGACCACGTGGGAGGTTTTTAACTTTGTGGGAATTAAAAATTCATTGAACGAGGTGAGCACATAACAAATAATGTCTTTGAAACGGCATTGTTTCTCTCATTAATTTCGTTTCTGTTACTTATATTCTTTTTTCTCTTCCTTAAATTCATTAGAGAGCTTATATTAGGCTAATTCCGAATCAGCTAATTAGAACTTGGACGTAAGCAGCTGCTGGTCGATCTGCATCTACCACGTGGGAATTTCCGTTCCCAATGATAGTGAAGTTAACCATAAGGTAGCATTATTCCTATCATATTCGCAGACTTAATTGGTTTTATTCGACCGCTTCCCCGGAAACACGTGAATATAGACTTGTATATAATTTATATATAAATTGGCTACGTTATATATTTTTTCTGTCCGTATTCAGATACTTGACAAGTGAGCACAGTTTTTTCTCTTAATTTAAAAATTTTAAATTTTACGTCTTAATTATCGTTTTGCTTTGTGCCATTTTTTTCCCTTAGTGCAAGGATTTTAACTGAGGCATCCTTTAATTTTTTTTTTAATTATATAAAGATAATTTTCGATTTAATTTGTGTAATATATTTTTTTATTATAACTAAGCTTTGTGGGCAATTTTATTTCACATCTGATTAATATATTTTCTGTACATACAGTGTGAACCAATCTTGTAGATATATTTGGTATTAATTTTCCGTAAGTTAAACCTTACGCTATTGAACCTTTGATAGTGTGTTATAGATAGTAATGATTGCATATACAGTGTGTGTCAATATCAATGTAAGGTTTAGTAAAGATCTTTGATAAATTATTATGAAAGTTCTTAGGTTAAGATTGTTAGTTAATGTACTTGTTTTCCATATTGGTCAAATCATTTCAGACGTTGACCTTAATTTTTTTATTAAATCTTGTGATCTTATTTTTTTTTTAGAATTTATCTAAAACCCTTGCTTTTATATGCATATAGTTTAACTTCACGTTTTAATCAATTTATTTGCTGCACTTTAAATTATTTCAATCAAATATTATACTTGGTGAGTATGTTACTCATGACCAGGCATTACTTGGTTTTGTTGCAAATTAATATCATTATGCATTGTCCCGAGCCTGTAAGTTGACTCATTTTTATTCCTAGTCGAGGTTTAGACGGGCTCCCTGCTATCATCTTCAGGACGTTGCTTGATTCGAAGTCAGAAGAGTTTTGGTCCACAATTACTACAAGACGTTTATCCTTTGATAAGATAAGCTTTCGTTTGTTACGATTTCTCTTTCTGCTTTAAAGGTTCACATACTCATAACCTTTCTATTGATTCATGCACTCCATACTGGTGCGAACATTCGGTAATGCATTGTCGCAGGTGTAATTCTAATAAAAAGAATATTTTGATGGTTTGTTCTATGATGGTGCAATAGCCGAATAGAGGGTCCATACGTCTACCTCGCTGTTCTTTGCGGAAATGTCGCGTGCGGCTTGTTAGTTATCATTCCTTACGTGTATGGTACAGCGCGTTCGTACTCCTCTCTTGTGTTTACCGCGTAATGATAAATTTGTTTTACTTTTCGATTTGTGTTGGTACTATCATACTACTCAAAAGAGTTATTCAAAAGTAAGTTACATTTTGAAACTGCAGTAATTTCTTTATAAAGTAAAGTATACATAAACTAACGTTTCTTTTTTCATCAACAAACTTGTTGCCATGGTAACGGAAATAAAAATATCAACAACGAGTAAACCCCATTATTTTATGAACACAAATATGCTTTTATTTTGTGTATACTATTTAACAAATCGACGGCAATTTTAAAATGTAAATTACTTTTGAATAACCTTTATTTGATTTTCTTATCGGACACTCGTACAACCTGTCTACGTAAAAAATGTCCTTTTCAAAGTGCTTGGGCAGACTTTATCAATGTATTGTTTCTTTATTGTTAATTTCTAAGTGAGCTATTTAGAATAGTTAATAATATTACGTTCAGTAATCCCTGTCTTGGGCCTCAGATGTATTATATTAACATAAATATTTTTATAATTCATCTAATATGTGTTCATATTTATTTACAAAATGTTCTAATGTAACGTTTACGTACCACCACAACACGAAATTGTAATATCTTACTAGAAACCACATTTAGAGCAACCATTACGGTGTAAATGTCTTTCTCTTATTTTAAGTTCAAGATTACATTTACCACAACACGGAGACATTTTATTTTCAAGTAGTGTGATATTCATGCGCGAAATTATACACTTATTTGTAATAGGAACACATTTACACTGTAATAATAATAACAATAATATTTTAGTAACTCACTGTTCATAATAAAAATAAAAAGATAACTAAAGTTTAAATAATATAATTCAAGAAATTTAAATAATATAATTCAAGAAATATGTGATATATTATTTAGAAATATGTGATATATTATTTAGTCTATATATCTACTGTGTTGTATAAAAATTTGTAAAGATTAAGATTGTACCACTAAAACTTAAAATTGACGTCGTTTTGAAGAAGTGTTAAGTATATCACTAAAAACATTAAATCTATTTTGATGATGAAAAAAAATATGTACGAAGATAATTTGAGGGAAGGTGATACTTTATATGAAACACTTGAATTACAAAATTGATTTTTTAAAAATTTTTCAAAATATTCCTCTCCAACATTAATACATTTATACCAGCGATGCTAGAGTGCAATTATACGAGCTTCATTAAGATCAGTATCAAGCTTGTCAAAATAGTTCTCTGCTCCCGCAGTAACACCCTTGTCTGTGCTGACTTTCTTTTCTGTGAGAAACAGCTTGAGTTTTGAAAATAAGTGAAAGTCTAAAGGGGCTGTAATAAGGTAGTTGCAGCACCACCTAGAATTGTAATTCATTCAGTTT
The DNA here is from genome assembly GCA_935421215.2 of Melolontha melolontha. Taxonomy (NCBI): domain Eukaryota; kingdom Metazoa; phylum Arthropoda; class Insecta; order Coleoptera; family Scarabaeidae; genus Melolontha; species Melolontha melolontha. The sequence continues at coordinate 53,324,697 of OW285240.1, forward strand.
TTCTCAAGTTTTTTTCAGTTATGATAGCTTTCACTTTGTCCAAAAAGGCAACATAATATGTCTCATTGATAATTTGGCCCTTTGCGAGACAGTTGAAAAGAAGAACCATCCTAAAATCCCAAAATATAGTGATCATTAACTTTCCAGCCGAAGAAAATGTCTTGGCCTTCTTTGGCAGAGATATTCTGCAACGCCTCCACTGCTGAGACTGCTGTTTCGATTGTGCTACATAGTAATGGAGCCAAGATTTATCAGCCGTAACAAAGTAACACAAAAAACTCTACTGAGTTGGTATCGAAGAGCAATTTGAAACCCTTTCACGTTTTTTATCTACATTCAGTAAACGCGGCACGCATCTGGCAGAGAGCTTAGGCATGCTTAATTTAACATGTAAAATGTGTCGTACACGTTCTATAGATATTCCCACAATCTTGTAAATTTGCTCGGCTTTCGCTATTCGGTCACGTAAGACGTCATGAGCATTTTCGACATTTCTTAATAGTAATACGTTTTGGTGGTCCAGGACGCTCCTCATCTTCGAGATTCATGCCAACACGCTTAAAGCAAACAACCTCGAGACAAATCGTGGCATTCGAAAGAGAATCGCTGCCCAATTTTTGTTGCTTATCCGACAAAAATCTCTCTTGTGTTTATTTTCTTAAAAAGTATGTAGTGAATTACATCTTGTTATACGTCAATTTCGACCCTTCTACATTTTTAGAATCTGCTATATTAATTGCTACTTTAGCGTCCTACTTGTATTGCTTAAAAAGGAATTACCCTGTTTTGTGTTTTAGTTTGTTGGTTATTTTTGAACCACAGGGTATACTCATATATACTAGGTTTCTGCTATATTTAAGTACTACTCTTCATATTAATTGAATTCTTGAAATCTAAAATACCTTATCTTGCGTTTGGTTGTTAGTTATTTTTGTATAAGTAGGTATACATAAAATGTTCGCTAATTTTATTCCTACTTCTCAGTTATTAGATCTTTCAGTAACGATTTCTTAAATTTTTCAACACCTAGAATTATATATTTCTTGTACTGCTTTGATTCCATAATAATGAATTTGTTTATATACGTACTACTGCCAGTTAATTGTTACTATTGCAACTTAGGCCTCTCCTTTAAATATGGCAACGGCAGTTGGGTTAGTTTACATTGACGTTTGATAGGACATCCTTAAAATTGTTAATTTTCTAGTTAAATTGTGGAGTCTGTGTATTCTGTAAGTCATGTCGCATTAGAGGGTTAATATTATATCCATTTATAAATACCTGAGTCAACTGGGGCTTTCTTCTGAGTGATTTTTAGTTTATTTAATTCATTTTACGATGGTCTGTTTACTAACATCAGGTTAAGTATTGTTAAGACTGATTGTTGGACACTTGTTAACTTTGCTGTCAGCTTCTGGTTTTTGCAGCTCTGCCCCAAACCGGCGCTGCGTACCATATTGTTGAGTGTACAACACCTCCCAGCAATTTCCTCATGGATGCCGTTGGTCCGCCAATGTTTGGCATCAAGCCTGATAGGGCCCCAATAGTTAGTTCAACTTTCGTCACGACGTGCCTGACGTGAGCAGCAAAAGTACTCTTCGTGTCCAGCCACACACCCAGGTATTTTAGTTCCCTGCAGGGACGTATTTTGAATCCCTTCAAATTCGATGGGCGCAATTTTTCGCCTAGTTGTTAATAGGGCGGCCTCTGTTTTTTCAGGGGCAAGTTCCAACTGTGTTGTCTTCAGCCACTCGACGATCCTTAATATTGCCGTATTGGCCACGTTCATTAAGTTTTTCTCTCCTTTTTCTGTGACAACTAGGGCGATGTCATCAGCAAAACCTACAGTTTTTGTTCCCCCCGGAAGCTCCGTCCTGAACAACCCGTCATAAAGGATATTCCATAAAGTAGGACCCAGGACCGAGCCCTGAGGGACTCCACTACTTATCTGCATTATTTGGGTTCTACCATCTGCGTCGAGTATAATCTCTCTTTTGTTTAGGTGGGAGGTTATAGTGCTAATCAGGTTCCCCTCAATATGTCTGGCTCTTAGTTGCTGGAGTATTAGCTGCCACGAGGCGGTGTTGAATTCATTCCTGACGTCAAGGGTGATAATTGCGCACAGTCTTCTGTGTTTGTGCGAGAATCTAGAGGCTTCGTCCGCGATTTTGCAGACTTCACGTATGGCGTCTACGGTTTGCCTGCCCTCTCTAAATCCATACTGACGCTCTCACAGATTTTCAGTACGCACCAGCTCGCAGTTTTCGGAGAGCTACTTGATGTAAAATGAACGTAGCTCGTTGTGTTGGCTGTATTTATGCGCGGCATCGCTCGTGTGGTGGGACCGGTCGTGTGTATCGGTTCTGGCTGTCGTGTTTAGGTCGCGGTTTGTAGAAAGTATGTCCGCTGGATTGCCCTTTGGCGCTGTTTTCCATGTATTTGGCAATGTTTGTCAGTCATCTCTTCTGTTTAAATTACCTGGTCGTTTTTCTATTTCGATTGCTATTATTCGTGTGTAGTAATGCTCTGATTTCGCGACGAATTTTGTTTTCCCGAAGTGGATTGTGTGTCCTGCATTTAGTACGTGTTGCGCTAGGGACGCTGTGCTGTGTCTTTTCGTAGTGCTGCATTTCTATGTTATTCTTTTCGTACGCTGATGCGTCTATTTGTTTGGCCCACGTATGTTTTATTGCAAGAACTGCATGGTATTTCGTAAACTCCTTGATTGTATTCTGTCTTTGGGGCTGCAAAACTTACGTAGGCCAAACAAATAGACGCATCAGCGTACGAAGAGAAGAAAATAGAAATTCAATCTTGCAGATAGAAAACGGCCTTTCTGCATCGCAACTGGTTATAGGTGCATACTGGAACTATTCTTCTATTTCTGCCTACTTAACAGTTAGATTTTGAGGCATTGTTTTCATACACAATTGCCGCAATGTTATTAAATCTGGATTTCTATTAAAAACTGCGTCTAACTTTTGCGGAAGGCCACATCCGAAGTCATTTGGAATATTTTTCAAATTACTAATATAATAATCTAATATATATATATAATAATCTAATGTTGTTAATCTATCATTTAATTTGAGATTTTGATCTTCAAAATAAGTGATTAGTTTTAGCAAATTTCCAAAGTGTTCCTGACGAAAGTACAACTGATTTTTTAAATTTGGAATTTGAATTAGTTCCTTGAAGAAATACTTCGAGCATCGTCATTTAAGCATGTAATGAAATTTTGTAAACTATCGAAATGCGCTGCATAAAAACTGGTAGCTTCCAACCATGTTCCCCATCTAGGTATTATTGGAGATGGAGATAGTGACAGAGATGGAAGTTTTTCCCTGTTAATAGATACTTTCAATGGTGTTTTTCTGAAAACTTTTTAAAAGCGGTTACAAGTCTATCAACAAACATATCGTAATATGCTGCATATTACTTGTGTAGCACATGCTCTCCGCAGAATCTGTGAATATATCAGAGACACCTTTCTGGAAGTTGACAGACTTGCTGAAATCTTTTAAAAATATTGTTCCTAGATGCCTGTTTCGCAGTTTCAAACTCATGTGCGTGTGCCAAGGCATCGATTAAGATATTCGGTCATGCTAGCCTTAATGTCTGCTGTGTACTATCCCGGAGACCATCTATGAAAGCCTGGACTGCCAGGTATTCCATAAAATTGTCTGACGCCATTGGGTATGCCAGTCGAACAAACGGGCAATATCTGCCTCAAATTCCTTAAGATTATCGCCTTTCTTCAACGACCGATTCTTCAGTTGAATATGGTATACCTGTTCAAAATGCGCATGGCCATATCTCATCCCCAATCGTTTAGTAAGCTGGGAATAATCTTTGCGTTCCTTAGGAGGCAATGTTTGCTAAATATCACTGGCATTACCCCTCAACGCTGTAATTAAAGCAGTACGTTTTCGGTAGATGACCATGCGTTTGCTTTTGCGGCTGCTTTAAATTGTGTCAGGTAAATAGCCTATGACGTTTTTCCATGCTTGATTCTGGTCTTTGAGATAACCACAAGTTCTTTTGTTTCAATGGGCCGGGGCGAGGCTTCTTTGTTGACCTGCTGAATATTATAATGGCTAATTGTCACAGGTAATTTTATCTGAGCCATTATTCCCTCTAAAAGTCTAGAATGTTTTTCCAGAATTTTGGACTCTTCCCCAATTTTCTCCTCCACAGCAATAAAATCTTCTTTTTTTAATGCTTCCGCGTTTTCAATTAGATGCTGTTCTAGAACTTTCTCCAAAGCCCGCGAGCTTTCAGCATTTTTCTAAGTCTATCCCATTTGTTCTAGACTTTTCTTGAAAGTTCTAGAATTTTCCAGTAGCTTTTTCCAAATTATTCTCTAGAATTATAGAGGATTCCAGGCTCCTTTATTCCATTTGAGCTTGTGGATTTATTAGACGTTGTTTCAAAGTTTGCGAATTGTCGATTAGTCGTTGTTCCAAAGTTTCTACACTGTCTAGAATCTTCCGATCCATTTTTACTAACAGCATCAGCGTCCCCACTTAGAACTTGAAAGAAATAATTCTCTGGATCTTCGCCTTCTTTGGTTAACACATCTCGAAGTCGTTGCTGGAGCATTGCCTTTTTACCGTTTATATCCTCATCCCACTCCTCTAATTCTCGTTTCAAGTCAGTCACTTTTAATTCAGCGAGTTTTACTTTATTTGCCATCGCGATCTTTAAAATAAACGTCTTTACGCACTGTGTATTTATTTAAACGAACACTTAATTGTCCACTTAGTCCGTTATTTATTAATTAACTTCACACCGATAACACTCTAAAATAATTGTCTTTCTGGGTTCGTTTGAGTTAAACTAACGACAATTAAAATACATTATATTAATAATAAAACGCACTAAATAACATTTAATAATTAGTAACTAATAATAACAGTATTTATTTACAATATTTATATATCAGCATTTTTTATACCTCAATACTCGTTGCCGGTTGCTGGTTGTCTAATGGGTCATCGTTCTCTTGATCTTTTTATAGATCTAGAATCTTTCGTCTTCTAATTTGTTCTAGGTTGTGCTGACGTGCACAGCGTATACGTCGTCGCGTGACTCACATCACAGTACATATATGCTAGATGCACTTATATTGTTAAGAAATTAATATTACTTCTATAACAACTTAATTTGAAACATACTTGAGTAAGTAAAACCTACCAATTTTGTATAATACGAAAGTATTTTTAATAATATATAATATTATTAAAAATGAGGTGTGAAGAACACAATACAAGTTCATATGTATTTTTGAATATATCTTCTCCAAAGACGTAGATACGTATTTCACATTTCTACATGATTATCAATACGCCCCTGTTGGAGAAGAGACACATTCAACAAACATAACTACCTTGCTATCTCGCAGATATTATTCAGACAGATCGTGAAGGAATATTCAACGTTGTCTATATAATAATCGCAGAACTAGCCGTGGTGTTCCCTATAGTCGGTAACCACCGTATCTATAAAAAACTGTGTGATCGTGTCTTCACTACTTGTCGGCGTAAACCGAATACGTATATAACAACATAATTTGAAACATACTTGAGTAAGTAAAACCTACAAATTTTGTATAATACAAAAGCATTTTTAATAATATATAATATTATTAAAAATGGGGTGTGAAGAACACAATACAAGTTCATATGTATTTTTGAATGTATCTTCTCCAAAGACGTATACGTATTTCATATTTCTACATGATTATCAATACGCCCCTGTTGGAGAAGAGACACATTCAACAAACATAACTACCTTGCGATCTCGCAGATATTATTAAGACAGATCGTGAAGGAATATTCAACGCTGTCTATATAATAATCGCAGAACTAGCCGTGATGTTCCTTATAGTCGGTAACCACCGTATCTATAAAAAACTCTATTATCGTGTCTTCACTACTTGTCGGCGTAAACCGAATACGTATATAACAACATAATTTGAAACATACTTGAGTAAGTAAAACCTACCAATTTTGTATAATACAAAAGTATTTTTAATAATATATAATATTATAAAAAATGGGGTGTGAAGAACACAATAAAAGTTCATATGTATTTTTGAATGTATCTTCTCCAAAGACGTAGATACGTATTTCACATTTCTACATGATTATCAATACGCCCCTGTTGGAGAAGAGACACATTCAACAAACATATCTACCTTGCTATCTCGCAGATATTATTAAGACAGATCGTGAAGGAATATTCAACGCTGTCTATATAATAATATTATTAAAAATACTTTTGTATTATATAAAATTGGTAGGTTTTACTTACTCAAGTATGTTTCAAATTATGTTGTTATATACGTATTCGGTTTACGCTGACAAGTAGTGAAGACACGATAATACAGTTTTTTATAGATACGGTGGTTACCGACTATAAGGAACACCACGGCTAGTTCTGCGATTATTATATAGACAACGTTGAATATTCCTTCACGATCTGTCTTAATAATATCTGCGAGATAGCAAGGTAGTTATGTTTGTTGAATGTGTCTCTTCTCCAACAGGGGCGTATTGATAATCATGTAGAAATGTGAAATACGTATCTACGTCTTTGGAGAAGATACATTCAAAAATACATATGAACTTGTATTGTATTCTTCACACCCCATTTTTAATAATATTATATATTATTAAAAATACTTTTGTATTAATATTACTTCATTTACAGTTTTTAATGATAAAAGAGAAGCACAATTTTAAAGTTCTTAGAATAGGAAATCAAGAATGTGGCCAATCTCTTGGTTTGTTTACACAAAAATTTTTTAAAAATAGCATTTTTTCAAAATAAGAGTGTCTGTCACCAAAATTAAACAGTCAAGTATTTAGTTCTGATATAGTTATTATAATATATCTATATACAATACAAACTGCCAATAAAAGAAATATAACTAGGATAACTTGACAAATACAAATCAAGTAAAATCAAGATTTATTGACATATATGACAGTATTACATCTCTATCGGTAGTAAAACATAATACTAGGACATTGATGACGTGAGTCAACTGCTAAATAAATTGGAGAATATCTTGTATATTTATATTTACCTATTTAATATTGAATATGGTAATTATTTATTTAGAACATAAAATATTATTCATGTTAACTGTTAGGTTATTTATGCTACAATTGTGCAGGGTATTACAATATTTACAATAGCTGGGATTACATTTCAATTTATATTTACTTCTACATTCGTTTTGAAACTTCTTGTTAGAGAGAAGAGAAATATCTAAAATAGAAACACCAGTTTTTTTTAACATCAACAGAATGCGCTTGATATTCGACTAGTGAGACAGTTTTTAGGATTTCACTGTTTAATCTCTTAGAGTTTTTATTGATCCTTTTTTTAAATTAAATTTACTCGCTGTAGCAGATATCCACAATCATATAACATGACGGCGTTTCGGTCCGAATGAGACGCCGTTTGTTACAGTCAGGAACTCAATTTCAAATATTTGAAAAACTAATCTGGTTTATTTAATTTCAGTCCGGGTTCTCTCTAGACTGAAAACAGCTCGCACACATACACACAGTACGAAACTCGAACTAAATAATTTCACGACTAGACTTCATTATCATTTGCGCACCTTTTGTTTCGGTATTCCCAGGAGTTTCAAAATTCAACGTTCGCAGGGTCCGGAATATAATGGTGAATTTCGCAGGACAAAGGCCACTGTGAGGCGTATATTAGAACGCGCGTTTGGAGTCCAGCGAAAAGATGTATGTCCCGGAGCATTTTGGCAAATCGAGCGTATCCCAAAATTTCGTGCTTTCTAATTTCGTTAAGGATAACGATGGATGTGATTTATCACGAGTTATTTGCGTATCTAAATTGATATGTTTTTGTTACAAAATAAGATATTTTTTTACTTTTCAGGTTCGTTGTATAAATATTTGTTTAATTACGTTCACTTTATAAACTTAAAAAATAGAACCTTAAATGCATTTTAAATATATTTTTCATACTAAATTTTTCAATGGAATCAGCTTCTATCATTAAAATTTTTATTTGCGATAAATTGAAAAGTTTTAATTATTTAATTCTAGTACAGTCGATTTTCTCATAATGTTGAGAATAATACAGCAAAACATATTTTCATATGTTGTTCTAGTCTGTTCTTTTGTCAATGTCCGTGCTTCCGATCTATATGTAATAATCGGCGTTAATACCTTTTTAAATTTAATTGAATATGCCGATACTTGCAGGAAATCCATTATATGTAAATGGGATTTAAGTAAAACACTTATACTAATTTCCAGTATATATCTGGATATATATAATATACACTGGAAATTAGTATAAGTGTTTTACTTAAATCCCATTTATACCTTTTTAAATACTTGTATCAGTTTTAAGTTTGTTTTTAAAAAGCAATTTTTATTACTGAACAAAACAAAGGTTACAATAAGACCGACAAATTAAATGAATACATTTCACAAGTAATTCTACAAGACTAATTCTCTCTATTTATATATCTCTTCATTTTACTTTATTATTGGTACTGCTTCGTATGATGTCCATATTACGCCTCCCCGCTTAGAAAGGCTCTTGGGGTTACCATCAAGAGGTTGGTCCGTCTTGAATGTTTTAGCTTCTTAGAAATGATTTTTCCTTTCCTAAATAACATAAAAGCGATTAATAAATAATATTATTAATAATATAATGACAATTGAATTTCCTTATGTATGGCCTTTTATATGTCCTTTTAATTCCGGAACTTCTTTCTTCACAATTTCCTTACGTATTTTATGCAATTCTTTTAATGATAAATTATTTAATTTGAAAAGTTTATCATCACAGTAGTTTTATTATTTAAATAAGCTTTAGGCATGCATGGCACTGTTACGATAAGTAAATATTTCATTATTAATTTCAATTTTATAATTTGAATATAAATGAATTAAGAAAGAGAGATTTTTAAATATAAAATATGCCGATTTCACTAGATTCATATTTAACTTTAATTGTTTTTGGGGTAACACAAGAAGTTCTCCAGATCCTATTTGTTGAATAAACACATCTTTCAGGTGAATCTTGATTTTCGGACAGGTTTCATTAATTTTCATTAACTTCGATATGCATTATTCATTGAATAGGACAGGATTTTCGATACACACATAATAATTTTATAATTTAGGACACAAATAATCGCGAAGCGCATTTGTACCATTATGGAATGGAATATACATGATAAAATTGGTATAAACTTTAGAATAATAGAAAACGGCACACTAAAATTATCAGGTAATTTAGGTTATGTAATTTATAATTGGATGTCTCAAGATACGAGTACTAATTAACTTTGTTAAAGGTAACAACTGTTATGCTTTATATATCAATTTAGTTTGATCTATCATTGCTGTATGTTTTGTACTGATAGTATGAATGGTGGTATTTTATTACTTTGCTTCAATTTTATGAGAACTTTGTATCATACGAGCTTTGCCTAATTTATAATTTTCAATTACTTTGACTTGTAGTTGGTTGGTCGATATTGCCATTACTGCCACCAGGTGTTTTATCCTGTAATAGGGATTCACTTATATATTTTTTCTTTTTAATAGCATCTTTTGAATATATTAAATTTTTATTCGTCTCTATCGTCTTGTTGTTAATCGTTATAACTTTCTGTTTAGAAAATTTTGGTCTAAATTTACCTTTATTATTTCTTATATACACGTCTTCATTTACTGATATTATTTCAACATCTTTCCTATTTTCATTCGACCTTTGACACATTTTTTGTTTTGCTTGTTCGATATTCTTGTGAACTTTTGCGATGATAATTTTGATTTGTTCTGCTCGATTATTTACAAATTGTTGTGTAATACACTCTTCATTTAAGTTAAAATGCAAGTTAGTTTCATTATGCCCAATTATAATTTCAAATGGCGTAAATTTAGTAACTGAGTGTGTACTACTATTATAACACAAAATAGAAGTTAACAAATTACTTTCAAAAGATATTGGTATATTAACCTACATCTTAACGATTCATTTAGTGCATTATGCTATCTTTCAACAATTCCATTTGATCCTGCATTTACAATTCATGTAATATGTAACTCTATTCGGTGTAAACGACAAAATTCTTTTAGTAGATGATTATTGAATTCTGTTCCTTGACCAACAATGATTTTGTTTGATATTCCGTGATGACTGGTAAATCTTAAATTATCAATAATTGTTTGAGCATTTTTATCATTTATGATATACGCTTGTGCATATTTAGAAAAATGATTTACTATAGTTAATAATAGACGTTTTGATGCAAAAATTAAATAAATGTGTAACTGTTCGAATGTTTTTTTCGGTGTACACGTTTCTTCTAAGGATTGTTTCTGCGGTATCCTATCGTATTTTCCTAATTGACATACTTCACAATTATTAATATATGTGGTTATAGCTTTTTCCATATTAGGTCAGTAATACTTACGTAGCAATTCATGTACTTCATTCACATCTCCATGTGCTGTCTTTCCTTCTTGATAATATTTTATCTTTGTTGTTTGATGCTCTTCATTTTCAATATCTTCAAAAAGTTTATTCGATATTTCAATTCTAAGTTTAGTGAATGAATCTTATATTATCTTAATAATATCTCTTTCGATGTTTTTGTGTCTAAAATAAATTACGTTCTTTGATTTCGTAGATAAACTTTCTTTTAGAGCTTTCGCAATTGCTTTCTTAATTTTCTACTAGTGGTAATGTATTGAAACAATGTACTGAATGTACTGAACAATGTACCGAAAGTACGATGTACTTTCTATTTTTATTTAAGGCATTAGTTGTTTTTAATATGTGTATTTCAATTTCACCAGTTGGCGAATGTATGGTGTTCGTATCGTCAATCTTCAACTGTTGTGATTTTTGATTGGCAAACATTTCTAATATGTCATCCAATTCTTCCAGATATAGGTTCGCTGCTGGAAATGAGTCACCGTTCTTCACTAATAAGGATACTGTATCGCATTATTTCAATATATTAACATAATTTTCTGTTCTCTGAATTTTTATGTGGGACTACGGATCTGCTCGAGTTATTTTCCCTTTTTAGTATTGGATTTCGTGATCATACTCGCTGAGTTTTAATCACCAACGCGTTAATTTTGAGTTACAGTATTTAATTGAAAGCAGTCAGTGTAGAGGACGATCATCTGTTCTTATTAAGAATTTTGTGTTATATAAATACGGTCGGAAGTAGTTACATGCACTTGAAAAATAAATGCTTACAAGCATTTCTTTTTCAATAGTTGAATAGTTTTCCTCCACTGGATTCAATGTTCTTGATGCATAAGCTATTGGAAAGTCTTTTTGTTATAATACTTCTCCGAGCGCACAATTAGATTCGTCGACAGTTAGTTAAAACGTCTTTTGAAAACCGGGAAATTTTAATACTAGGATATTACAAAACAAACTTTTACATTTCTCAAATACGTCCACAAATTCTGGCGTATGTTTTACATTTTCTCCTTTTTTTTGAAAAATTTACTTAATGGTGTCGTAATATGTGCAAAATTATTTATAAATTGGCGATAATAGCCTAACAGTCCAATAAAAGATTTTATTTCTTTTTATGTTTTCGGTATTGGAAATTTTGCCATACTTTCGATTTTTTGTGGATTAGGTTTAATACCATTGGGTGTAATAACGTGTCCTAAGTACTATGTTTCTTTACGTAGAAACTCGCATTTATATAATTTTAAATTTGCATTTCTCAATCTATCATCTATACGCATTTAAGCTGTTTTATATGTTCATATTAAGTGTGCTTATTATATGTAATGATGGTGAACATACTATGATATCGTCAAGGTAAGCTAACAGAAATTATTAAAATACCTTTCAATATACACTGATGGAAAAAAGTGACGAGCACACCCTGTATAATCTGAACGTGTCAAGATAAACGCGTAGATCTAGCGGAGCATTAAGGTTTCCTCTAGCGAGTTTTGACTTTTTCTATCGCTGCATTTTTTACTGAGTGCCTCCGACAGCTGCAATATGTTGTCTCCATTGAGACCGATGCGGGGAGGGAGAAACAGGTTATTGTTTGTGGGGTGGAAGCGGGTATATGTAGTCGTACTTTGTGCGTGATCGCGTTATCTGAGTTAGTTTGAGCGAGGAATGGTTGTGGGGATGTACATGACAGGAGTATCCTTCCGTGACATCGCGCGCCGTCTCGAGCGGTCATTATCGGCAATGCAGCGGGCATGACGAGAATGGATGGAGCAAGGACATACGCGACTTCAGCCGCGAGCGGGACGGCCCCGCGCGAGCACAGCACGCGAGGATCGCGCCCTTGTGCACTTTAGCGCTTTAGCGTCGCGTACGTCTTCCTCAAGGCAACTTGTAGCCGTTTGATCAGCAGCAAGGCAAGGCGTAGTCACTACGCGAACTGTACCGGGACGTTTGCTAGAAAGTGGACTGCAAGCGCGCTGTGCGTTGCAGCGGATTCCACTGACTCGCGAGCACCGCCAGTGGGTGGAGGCTAGACATCAGTGGAGGCACATTTTGTTTTCCGACGAATCAAGATTCAAATTGAGCACCGGTGACGCGCGAATTTTGGCTCATTGTAGACGTGGTGAGTGTCACCTCGAGGAGTGCATCCAATGACGCCCTATCCACCGGCAGCAGGGCATTATGGTATGGGGTGCCATTACACATGGTGGATATACGGATGCTTCCATGGCCGGCACATTCTCCGGATCTCAATCCGATCGAACATGTCTGGGATATGATCGGTCGGAGACTTCAACGTTATCCGAGCCCCCGGGTAATCTGAATCTGAATCTAGTGATACCCTGAAGCGAGATCTATTGTTGCGAAGTATTCACACCTTCCCAATTTGTCCAGTATATCTTCTATATTCGATATTGGGTATCTATCGTCAACCGTTTTCTGATTTATTGGTCTATAATTTCTCGATTGCGTCTAATTTCTTAATAACTATATATATATAGGTGATCCCCAATGACTTTAACTGGGTCTTATGATGCCTTTCAAAAGTTTCCTAATATGTTCGTTTATTGTTTGGCTTTTGTATGTATATATATATATATATATATATATATATATATATATATATATATATGTATTCCTTACAAAGAAAAAGCATTTCCGACCTTCTATATCTACCATACCATACAATTTAGATAATTCTTCTTCTGAGTCTACCTCGTATTTATAAATATAATGTTGCTCTAGTGGTGTAACAGATTTATTTCCTAATTCAATTAATTGTTCATTTTCGGACCAATTTTGAATTTCTATTAAAGCTTCACCTTTACTTACTTTCATGATACATGCAGGAAGTAATAATGAATCTTATGATAGTTCTTCAATTATCACATCGCCTTCTGTATAATTTACAGGCACTGTATATAATTGTTTCGTATTTCCGGGTATTTTAAATAATTTGGGTTTCTTAAAATGCAAAGGAACTGTATAATTTTGTCTAAATAAAACATCTTTCTTTAAATCAATATTAAATACCATCGACCTTAAATCATCTAGTCGTAAAGTTCCGTTAAATTATTTATGAAATTTCAACATAACCATTTTCAAGAACCCTGTAGATTTTAATTCCATAAAGCATGTCGTATTAATATTTTACCTTTTGCTGTTCTTAATTCTAAATTTTCTTTGTCTATATTATACGAACTTTAACGAACTGTATCAGGATCTATCATAGAGATTGAACAACCTGTATCGATTAATAATTTAATAGACGGGTATTCAATATTTATATACGGTAATTCATTTAAATTTATGTTATTGAGTTCGTTGGCGAATCACGCAATCGAAAACTTCATCTCCTTTCACTTCGCTGATTTTTGGTTCTTCTCCATCTTCTTCATTATTTTCGTTCTAATTATCCGTGGGATCTTGATGTTGCACAGGGACGTACCACATTCCATTTTATTCATTGTATATCGCATCTTCTTGATTCACTTCGTGATTATGTAGTTCTTCCATGTGTACTCTAGGTGGGCCGGTTACTCTGAAGAAGTTACTGCCATTCGTTGTGTGACATCGGGATTCGTTTCGGAAGTTGCTGTGTATTTTTATTTGGCTTCCAAATATTTTTCGGTGTTCCAAATACTTGTTGGGCAGGTGGATATTTTATGTGTTTATTGTTTGAATATGGTTTGAGGAAATTTGGAGTTACTGCTCGAGGAAATGAATTTGTTTGTCTAGGAAATTGCAAAAGTGAGATATTTGGTAATTGTTGGTCAGGTGATATGTTGTTTTATGTGGGATGCGTTGGGAAATATGCAGGTTCTCGTGAATAATTTAAAGGATATATTGGTTTCCTCTGGATATTTCGACTAAAAGAACTTGTACGTATTTCTTTAATAGTATTTGATCTTGTCTTAAAATTTTCTGCATTTTGCACTAACCCAATTGCTTCTTCAAATGTTTTCAGGTAAATTTAGTAAATACACTTCTAATGCACTTTGGGCATAAATTTCGTTACTTTCTTTCTTGTATGAAGTTGTGTCATTATGAGCTAATTTTTTCATAAGTTTTGATAAAACATCTTGTAAACGATAGCCAAATTCAACTGTTCCTTCTTTAGAATATATACCTATGTTATTAAATTCTTGTACTAATTGTCCAAACACCTATTTGTCACCGAAATAATTACTAGTCTTTAATTAATGTCCAATTATTTAATTCGGAACGCGAACAAATTACATCTTTCGCTCTACCCCCTAGGTTTACTTAATATGGTTTGAAAAACGATGTCTTTTGCATAGGCGCATTATTGTATTTTAAACAAATTCTATCGCATATCGTTATAAACAAATTAATTCCGCGCATTTTGCCTGCGAAATCGGATGTTGAGTCTAACTCAATGCGAAATAATGAATAATTTAATGCCATTTCGTTTGTGGTTCCTTGTTTTAGTTTACTAAACTATTATTTCCTAAAATATCAATAATATTGTCGATCTCCAGTTTGATGTGTAATCTCGTTCTTTAGTTTGTTCGTATAAATTACGTTTTTCTAATTAATAGAATTTTACTTAGTTATTAATTATTTTTCATTCTAGCTCGAGATTTTAACTTTAACTAAAGGAAATTTTATTTCGATAATCAGGGAACCGTATTGTAAATCAAGATGGTACTTACTTTGCGCTATTTCTAGGGTTTTCGTGTTGGTTTTTCTTCTTCCTAAATGTTGACACACACCGCACTAATTTATCACTCGAAAATTAGTCCATAAAGAAATTTTACTGACTGCGCCAGTTTTAAGTTTGGAAACGCAAAGTTTCTTTTTAAAAAACTATTTTTATTTCTGATCAAAACAAAGGTTACAATACGACTGGCGAATTAAATGAATACATTGCCACCAACGCGGCGTAAAAAATTAAAAGTGTGGCGAGAGATAAGGAGCGTTCGCTCGCTGAACCTCTCTGGTCCGAACCTACCTGATGTTCTATGTCCCCAGGAAGGACTCCGCCGGCTAACTCTCTCTTGTTTCGGAGAACGTCGCGGGTTCAAGGCCGCGTGATGGAATACAGGCGCCACCGTTATTATCCACCTGCAGAGAAACAGCTATAACGGGAGCAGGCGGGACTTGGTAGCTCCAACAAACACCAGAGGGTCAGCCCCTTATCACTCGTTGTAGAGCAAGAAACTTTGCCAGACTCAAAAAAAAAACTAGTGGGAAGGGTAGAGATCGAGACACAATCAACAATACTACAAATTTATTGAAAACACACAGGCGATTCATCAACAGTCTACAAAACGGCGATGTCAATTCTTACAAAATAATTGATAGTCACAGTCGTTTATCAAAATACGAAGTCAATATCTGCTATACTATTATAGACACAGTCGCTTCTTCAAGTTACAATACATTTAAAAGGTGAAGCCCTGTTCATTAAAACAAAAGTGAAAGCAAGTGGAAATATGAGATAATTATTCAGAGACCGAAAATTAAGAGTCTCCCCCTGTATATATGTATCGAGAGGCGAGAGGGGTTAATCCAAAATAGTCCCGTCAGGATAACAATAACTTGAATCTACGATGGAGTTATCAAAAGAAGTCTCAAAAGACGTCAACGCGAAGATACTAGATTTGCTAAAATCCAAGAAATAAGGTAGGATACCTTATAATAGTAAACAAAGTTATGCCTTATTTACAAATAAAATAAAAGGTAGTTAATTTACAGAACTTGAAAAACCAAAACAACCAGATGGAACTTTTGGAGTACCCCCTGTAGAACAGGTGTGCAAAATTTAAATATAAATAAATGTCTGAAGGAAATTAATTAACAAAAGTAAAGATTTAGAATACCAATTTCGTATATGTAATCTAGATTCTGTACAGTTTATAACAAATTATGTATGGTAAAATTACAGAATAGTTCTTTGATTTCAAGGTATCGAAACAGACATTAAGGGTCCGATCTGAAGGATCTGGCCTCGATTTTGACACAAAATCAAATCAGGTGACAGACAGTGAAGCTGTCGGTCATCCGGAGCTAATAATATGTTTCTGTACTAGTACCCGGGGATATTTAAGACTATCAACGGGTTTATAATTAAATCAAACTCGAATGTTACTGTAAAACTAACTTGAAATAGGGAGAAATCCCTTCTAAATGAACTGAGTAAATAGGCAAAACTAACACACAAAGTGTGTGTCTTAATAAGTAAGAAACAGCTTGGTTATAATTTAAATTTAGAATTTCCTAAACACTAAACGTTATTTGAATGATCTTCTAATAACTTATGGTCTGCAAGAAATTAAATGTCAACACCTACTTTTATCTTGGTTACATAAACAGTATACGTTCCTTCCAAATTCAATTCTCGCTTACTAAGGCAAATCTATCCTCTATATCACGAGCAGACTTCACTGCGACGCCATTTTGGGAATTCAATATGGACGAACCGCGTCCTTTTCTCCTAGTCCAAAAGGTCTCGCAAAATATATGTGCCCCCTTATTAACAGGTTATGGACGACACAGGGTAGTTCCAGAACTGCGTCAAAGAAATTCGGAAAGCAGGATATGTCACAGGTTAAAATCTCAGGTAAGACGCCTTACGCCAACCATCAGATTTCCAAATTATTCTCAGAAATACAGAGAAAACCACGTTAATAAAACGTTTAAAAGAATCCTAAAAGTACAATGAACGATATGGTAAAAATATAAAGAAGATAACAATATTCTTACCGCAGAGATTTCGTATTACATCACAAGTGACTCAAACACGACACAGCGCTAAATAATCTTAAGCCTCAATGGCTGCCGTAACGATACAGTCGCAAAATGCCGGATACACGTCATCGTAGTTGACGGAAGTAAAAGAAGGAAGAGAATCTAGTTTTCAAAATCTCGAAGATGATTTCAAATCGCAATATGTGTCCATCCAAACTTAAAATATTAAGCAATATCAATGTCCAGAGAAGGAAGTTACTAATAAAAGTCGGCAAGTGAGATTTCTGTTGCAGAGGTCGAACAACGAAAAGGAGATGGCGCAATATGCGGTGGTATTAAATTGAAAATGAAATATTTACATAAGACAATATTTAACAAAAGAAGATGCGTCTAGATGAACTATATTTTATAGCAAAAATTCCTACATTAATAGTTTGAATATCGGTGTGACAAATAACGAGATAGAAGTGAATCTCTTGCGAGCAAGTCAGATAGGGATTTTCAAGAAGATGGCCGCTTTGTTATTGAACATAGGCTTCCAAGACAAATTGAACGAATGAAATAGGTTGAAAATATTGAAGTTTGAAGGGTCTAAACTGTTCGATAAATAGAGATTTAAACAATATAAAATAACATTAAACGAAAATAATTAGATTGATATAGCTACGAGGGTCTAAAGAGAACAAATAGCGTAAACTTGAACAAATATAGGCAATAAGCAGGAGAATGAATTCGTATACGTAACAACATTTCACAAGTAATTTTATAAAACTAATTCTCTCTATTCATCTATCTATTCATTGAGATAAGGCACTTACGTTATTCTTGTACTGCGTCGTATAATGTCCATATTACTTATTCTTCCTATTTTAGGAATTTCTTTCTTACCCAAAAAATTATTTCTTATTGACCTGAAGAACTTACCTCTTTTCTGAGTACAAGCACAATATAAGCACACGTTTATACGCTCATATAAAGCTCATCAGTATTATTTCGCGCACGCATGTGACATATAATATACGTATATTCCTAAAGAACAATCGATTATTAGAGAAAGAACTAAAATAAACTAAAGAGAATTCTAATGTAAAGGGAAGTTTATCACATCAATAAATTCCTAGCTCATCAAAATCGAATTGTGTGTGTTTTTGGTGGATAAATCTTTCCGTTCTGATGTGGGATATCCTGCGTGTTCTGTATCTGTGTATTTTTCTGCTTCTGTGTAAATGTATATTCATTTTTATTTTGTTCTTGTTTATTTGATATAGTAATAACAAATTACTCAATATAATAAGTTGTTTGATGTTTAGTTATTGAATTTTTGGGTATACTGTTTCTGTTGGTGTTCTAAGTCCATTTTGTAAAGGATCTTTATAATTTTGTTTTGTTGCTGTTGTATTTTTGTCAGGTTGTTCTTTGACGTATTTCCCAAAATATTTATTAGGTATATATTATGTGATGAGAATAGTGCGTGGTAGATAGCTTTCCTGTAGTGTATTGGTATTACATATTTTATTTTATTCAACGCTGCTATTACTTTCCTATTTTGTTTTATTATCTTCTCGACATGCGAATCCCATTTCATATTGTTTTGTATAGTTAAAAATAGATATGTAGTTTCGCCTTTGCTTTGTATTTGTAAATATCATATAGTTTGTTTTTGTTTTACTGACGGTAAGTAGGTTATCGAGGCACCATTCCTCCAGTACTTTAGCGTTTTCCAGTATCATTTTCTTTATATCTTTTATATTTTGTGACGTATACAATATACATATATCATCAGCTTATAAATGTATCTGTCCTTTGTAGAAGGTCATTTGTGTATAGTGCGGGAGGTTTCCGCCCTGTGGCAGTCCGTATTAGGCGTATGAGTAAGTACTTTCAGTACTATTTACTTTTGTTGTTGGTGGTCTGTTTTCTAGATATGTCTTAATCAGGTTTAGAGTCTCATTAGCGTATCCATATCTTTCCATTTTTTCTATTAGTCTTCGCTTGGGTACGGTATCAAACGCTTTCTTCATGTTTATGAAGAGAGTCACCACAGTTTTGTTTTTATCTAATTCTTTATTTATTGTGTTTGTTAGATCGTACGCTGCTGATGTGTGTGTGCTTGACGGTTCTGGGAATGCGTATTGGTTGTAGTGTATAATGCTGTATTTTTGCATATGTCTCATAATTCTAGTTTGTAAGACCTTTTCAAAGATTTTATTTAGGGTAAATAGTAGGGAGATTGGCCGATAGTTTTGTGGTCGTTAGTATCATCCTTATTATGTATTGGAACAATTATTGTTCTCTTCAGGTAATCCGGGCAGATATCGTCTTCGATTGTCTTATTTATTAATCTGTTTAGAATAGGAACTAGTTTTTGTTTGTTGTGTTGTGTCATGTTCGCTGTAATTTTATCGAAACCAGACGTTTTGTCTTTCTTCAATCTAGATATTATTTCACTAATTTCTTTTTTATTTGTTTCTTCAAGTCTACATGGTGGTATATGTTGGTTATTATGGTAGTTTGTGGTTGTTGTCTATGTTTAAGTATTTGCTCTGATAGTTTTGTTCCTATGGTAGTGAAGTTTTTGTTAAGTTCGTTCGCAATGTCAGTAGCATCTCTTACGGTAGTTCCATTTTCTGTCACTATATTTTTCATATTTTTGCTGCTTTTTGCTTTATGTGAGTTCGCTGATTTATGATTTTCCATACTTTGCCCGAGTCCTGTTTGTATTTTGTTATCATATTCTTCAGGTATATATGCTTAGCACCCTTTAGTTATTCTTTTTTTATACTTTTTCTGGTTTTCATATTCTCGTTTATAGGTTTCATTGTTGGGATACCGACTATGTCGGTATTTTGTCGGAATTTTGTATGCCGAACCTACTGGCGAAAATTTATTTGCATCCATACAAACGTTGATATAAACAGCTTTCAAACACCTCTAAATTTCGATAGCTGCGTAAGTTGATAAATGACGCTGTTATTCAACGGCGAAACACGGGAAAATGAAACTTTGCGTGCTAAGAAGAGATACTCGAAATTACGATAATTGATACCTTTTTCTTAATTCTTTGTTAGTTTTAAATCTTTTAGACAGACTTCGCTCCACAGCTACCCCGAAGCAAAAATAGTCTAATACACACTCAAGCGTTAGAAGAGTCTTCTGCGCATATAGGTAGTCGCTTATCTAACTTTATTCCAGAGATTAGGAAAAACATTAGTTATATTAAAAGGTATTATTTTCCAATATCATACTTTCACAATTATTGTGGGTTTGCTATATTTTCATACAAATTATTATCAGTTTCATATTAGTTAAATAGCTAATGTGTTAAAAAAACTGTTTCATTAAAGTCCATATACAGGTAGTACTTTAAGCAATTAAATAATTAAAATAAATATTTGTTAATCTCGTAAAATACAGGGAGCAACTGACCTATTTACATCATTAATTTCTCTTTTTATCACAAATAACGCACAATATTGCGCACTATTTTTGTACGAAAGGATAAGTCGGGGTTTTATATATATATATATATATATATATATATATATATATATATATATATATAATATTATATTATATATATATATATATATATATATATATATATATATATGTAATTGAAAAGAAATTATCGACCGTGATATATTATTAAAAATTAATTAAAGTTCGGGTAAGCGGTCAATTAAAAAACTCCTTTATTAAATTACCCTATATTTCGCGACAGACTTTGTCGCTTCTTCTGGGGTAATTACAAGATTAATGAGAAAAATAACAAAAAATAAATAAGAGTATAAAACAGTAGTAAAAATACTTGCAAAATGTAGATATACAAAAAAGGGATATTTATCAATACGTTTTGCACGTATTACGCCGTTGTTATATAATGAAACGGATATGCAAAATACATATCCGTAACTGTAAACATGGACAAACACTTCGTATTTTTAGCATTTACTTCTGTTCAATACATATGTTTCAGCCATCTTGGCCTCATCGGTTGAACTAGTGAAGCAATGTATATACAAATTAATACAGATCTGTTAAACAACGGATCTGTATCTGTATCTACATTTACGCTAAAATCGTCTTCAAGCCATATCCAGTTTCGTTCTATCAGGCGACAACAATTTAATCAGTGACATCTGACGGAAGAAAGCGACTAGGCCAGAAAAGGCGACCTTCCGCTCCAATAGCAAGGCTATTACAAAAAAAGCGGAAAAATACGTATATTGGTGCTGTCCATTAACACGCGCCAGATGGCGGTAAATATACAAAAAAGGATATTTATCAATACGTTTTGCACGTATTACGCCGTTGTTATATAATGAAACGGATATGCAAAATACATATCCGTAACTGTAAACATGGACAAACACTTCGTATTTTTAGCATTTACTTCTGTTCAATACATATGTTTCAGCCATCTAGGCCTCATCGGTTGAACTAGTGAAGCAATGTATATACAAACTAATACAGATCTGTTAAACAACGGATCCGTATCTGTATCTACATTTACGCTAAAATCGTCTCCAAGCCATAACCACTTTCGTTCTATCAGGCGACACCAATTTAATCAGTGACATCTGACGGAAGAAAGCGACTAGGCCAGAAAAGGCGACCTTCCGCTCGAATAGCAAGGCTATTACAAAAAAGCGTAAAAATGCGTATATTGGTGCTGTCCATTAACACGCGCCAGATGGCGGTAAATATACAAAAAAGGGATATTTATCAATACGTTTTGCACGTATTACGCCGTTGTTATATAATGAAACGGATATGCAAAATACATATCCGTAACTGTAAACATGGACAAACACCTCGTATTTTAGCATTTACTTCTGTTCAATACATATGTTTCAGCCATCTAGGCCTCATCGGTTGAACTAGTGAAGCAATGTATATACAAATTAATACAGATCTGTTAAACAACGGATCTGTATCTGTATCTACATTTACGCTAAAATCGTCTCCAAGCCATAACCAGTTTCGTTCTATCAGGCGACACCAATTTAATCAGTGACATCTGACGGAAGAAAGCGACTAGGCCAGAAAAGGCGACCTTCCGCTCGAATAGCAAGGCTATTATAAAAAAGCGGAAAAATACGTATATTGGTGCTGTCCATTAACACGCGCCAGATGGCGGTAAATATACAAAAAAGGGATATTTATCAATACGTTTTGCACGTATTACGCCGTTGTTATATAATGAAACGGATATGCAAAATACATATCCGTAACTGTAAACATGGACAAACACCTCGTATTTTTAGCATTTACTTCTGTTCAATACATATGTTTCAGCCATCTAGGCCTCATCGGTTGAACTAGTGAAGCAATGTATATACAAATTAATTCAGATCTGTTAAACAACGGATCTGTATCTGTATCTACATTTACGCTAAAATCGTCTCCAAGCCATAACCAGTTTGGTTCTATCAGGCGACACCAATTTAATCAGTGATATCTGACGGAAGAAAGCGACCAGGCCAGAAAAGGCGACCTTCCGCTCGAATAGCAAGGCTATTACAAAAAAGCGTAAAAATGCGTATATTGGTGCTGTCCATTAACACGCGCCAGATGGCGGTAAATATACAAAAAAGGGATATTTATCAATACGTTTTGCACGTATTACGCCGTTGTTATATAATGAAACGGATATGCAAAATACATATCCGTAACTGTAAACATGGACAAACACCTCGTATTTTTAGCATTTACTTCTGTTCAATACATATGTTTCAGCATCTAGGCCTCATCGGTTGAACTAGTGAAGCAATGTATATACAAATTAATACAGATCTGTTAAACAACGGATCTGTATCTATATCTACATTTACGCTAAAATCGTCTCCAAGCCATAACCAGTTTCGTTCTATCAGGCGACACTAATTTAATCAGTGACATCTGACGGAAGAAAGCGACTAGGCCAGAAAAGGCGACCTTCCGCTCGAATAGCAAGGCTATTATAAAAAAGCGGAAAAATACGTATATTGGTGCTGTCCATTAACACGCGCCAGATGGCGGTAAATATACAAAAAAGGGATATTTATCAATACGTTTTGCACGTATTATGCCGTTGTTATATAATGAAACGGATATGCGAAATACATATCCGTAACTGTAAACATGGACAAACACCTCGTATTTTTAGCATTTACTTCTGTTCAATACATATGTTTCAGCCATCTAGGCCTCATCGGTTGAACTAGTGAAGCAATGTATATACAAATTAATACAGATCTGTTAAACAACGGATCTGTATCTGTATCTACACTGGAATGTCAGGTTTGTGAATTTTCGGTAGTGAGTAAAGTTTCGGATGGGTCGCGTTGTAAATTGTCAAAGATTTAGTTAAGTCACTTGACAATTGTCCACTAGAATGTATCCTTTTTAACAGTTCATTGTGTAAAGTGTGTATTTTGTATTGTAATTTGTGTAAAGATCTCACAGTTAGCATACAAAAATCATACAATGAACTGTTAAAAAGGATACATTCTAGTGGACAATTGTCAAGTGACTTAACTAAATCTTTGACAATTTACAACGCGACCCATCCGAAACTTTACTCACTACCGAAAATTCATAAACCTGACATTCCAGTTCGACCAATCATGTGTTCCATAAATTCTATAACATATAACCTTTCAAAATTTCTTAGCAAAATTTTAACGATCGCGTTTGATACAGACAATACATACAATATCAAAGACACGTTTTCATTTGTTAATCAGATACAAGGTCTCACACTTCCCAATAATTATGTGTTGATTTCGTTTAATGTTATATCGCTTTTTACGAATATACCTTTACAACTAATGACAGATGTCATAACTAGTAAGTGGCACATAATCGATCCACACACCGACTTATCTAAATCAAATTTTTTGTCGTTAATCTCTTTTATATTTAACAACACATATTTTTCGTTTAATGAGAAATTCTATAGTCAAATATTTGGGACTCCTATGGGTTCGCCCATCAGTCCAATTTTAGCTCAGATAGTTATGGATCAGTTGTTGGAGAGGGTGATAGCTAAGTTACCATTTCCATTACCGTTCTTGTACAAGTATGTTGATGACATTGTTTGCTCTGTTCCACAGGAAAAAATAGATCTAATATTAAAAATTTTTAATAGCTACAACAAACACTTACAATTTACTGTGGAAAAAGAAAATAGCAATAGCGTACCCTTCTTGGACGTTTTAGTAATTCGTGACGTTAATAATTGTATCATTTTGAATTGGTATAGAAAACCAACTTCATCTGATCGGTTCATTAATTATCACTCTCATCATCCTCTCAATCAGAAGTATAACACCATTATAGGTATGAGAAACCGAATATCACATATTTGTCATGAAACCTTTTTAAATGACAATCTTAAAGAACTTTTCAACTTCTTTGTCAACAATGGCTGTTCTAAGCATATACTAAATAAATTGATATTTAGCTCAAACTTTTTTGATGGCCCTACCGAGGACATTCCTACAGACAGTGTGATTTACAAAAAAATCCCATACATTGGCGGTCTTACTCGTACAATTGTATCACTTTTTAAACAATTTAATAACATTAAAATTGCTAAATACAACACCCATACCTTGAAGAAGTTGTATAGTAAGATAAAAGACATAACACCTTTCTTTTTAAATAGTCATGTTGTCTACAGGATAGCATGATCGGATTGTTGTGGCGTTTATATAGGTCAGACATCACAGTGGCTAAAACAGCGCATTACTCAACATAAAAGTGATGTTCGTATTGGTAAGAGATCTTGTGCATTGGTGGACCATGCACTTGATCCTGACCATACTTTCAATTTTGTTGACGTTAAAATCTTAGACGTTGAAAATAACCATAAAAAAAGAACTTTTTTAGAAATGGTCCACATCAACAGAGACACAAATAACATAAATTATAGATCTGATACTAATGGTCTTAGTATAATTTATTTTAATATACTGGGTTTGACTGTTAGTTGACGATCTTAAATCGTTTTGTTATTTGTTCCATATGTTGTTTTAATTTATATTGCATTATATTTTTTATTTTTCATGTTTTAACTTTTCATATATATGTTTTTTAAAAGTTCTTAAGGCTTGTTTCTATTGTTACTTTATTTTTGATATCTAATCATTTTTATATTTTGTACGTCAATTTTATTATTTTTTAACTCTACATTTTGTAAGTATTTTTACTACTGTTTTATACTCTTATTTATTTTTTGGTATTTTTCTCATTAATCTTGTAGTTACCACAGAAGAAGCGACAAAGTCTGTCGCGAAATATAGGGTAATTTAATAAAGGAGTTTTTTAATTGACCACTTACCCGAATTTTAATTAATTTTTGATTATATATATATATATATATATATATATATATATATATATATAAGGTAAACTAAATAAGTCGGCGATTAAAGGTCTGGTTTATTACTTCAAAGTATATATATTTAAAAAAACTCTACATGTTTCGGCAATGATGCCTTTGTCAAGAGAATACAAAATATAAATTTATATTTTGTATTCTCTTGACAAAGGCATCATTGCCGAAACATGTAGAGTTTTTTTAAATATATATACTTTGAAGTAATAAACCAGACCTTTAATCGCCGACTTATTTAGTTTACCTTATCATACCAAGGTCACGAAGATATTATATATATATATATATATATATATATATATATATATATATATAATATATAAGATTTCGAATTATAAATTTAATATAACCATACTTCTGTATATAGTTTAAGGCATACTAAGGTTCTCAGCACTTGTACATTTATTCGTTCAATACATGCACCGGACTTTATTTCGATCAACTCATTCGTGATATAATGTAGATGAAATGGTAGGAGTGGATTTAAAATGATTGATGTAGCTAGTACATGCCAATTATAATAGTGGCGCTAATGTCGACAGCATATTGTATTGCCATCGTAAGAAATGGAAAAATAAATTAAAAAGGAACGTTTACGTGCATGTAACTGGTTGAATTTTATCGCATGCATTACATGGTGGAATACGCGGGAAGATAGGTGTATTGTCATTAGGAAATGATATGTAGACGTTGAATTTATAGACTTATTAGCATAATCTAATGAAACGGCGTATATATTGGTTGGGCCCTTTGCATTACCATATTTGCAGCTTTATCGCGCGAGTTATGTATTCATCATTTATGACATAATCATCAAACACGTTCGTGGAACATGCTAAGACGTAATACACTGCGCATATAACGCGCTTGTTTAGGCGCATTGCTCCTTGCTATTATACAATATAATCAAGCAATAGAATTCAATTTGGAATGAAGAGATGGTGTATGTCTCTCTGTGTATACATGTGCATAAGTATGTGTGGATATGTCTCTCTCTCTCTTTGTGTATGTGTTTGGGTTTCCTTTGCGATATTATTGTGATAAGTTTGTAATAAATTTAATCATAAATAGAACAAAATTTTGTCCTCCAAAACTATACTGTTATCTCAACGTTTTTCTGATCTCTATATTAGTTTTGAAAGTCCCCTTTTGAGGGTTTTTCGAATTTTGTTTTATTTCCTTATTCAACTCAAAACGGTGTCTACAGAACTGTTTTTTGAGCCGTGAGTTAGAACAAAAGTCACGTCGTACTAAATCAAGCGAATACAGCCACTATGGTAGAATATGTGCTAAATGCTGCACCAAATAGTCTGGAGTAAACAATTAATTATAATATAGTACATTATCATGATGCAAGACTCGTCAGTTACCTTTCCATAATTCAGGGTGTTCAGCACTATATAATATTCTGGATAACATGTATAGATTCATATCTCATACTCCGGAATAATGCATTTCTGGACAGACTCAAGGAAGATAGTTAGAAATCATCCATATAATGACGGTAATACGTCGGTTTTTTTCCAAAAAATCAAACGATTTTGGAACTAATCGAAATAAGACAGGTCTTTCGAAATTGACAGGATCAATCCATATATAATAAAAGTATTATTTGTAAGATCTATCTAATTGTTAACCGAGGATTCTTGACCGTAAGATCTCTAACATGTTTACTGCATTACCAGTCCCATGTGTCTGGTACTGTCGATTCCGCTACAATGACGTGTAATAACCGTATATTTTCATAACTTGTGTTACGGAACTATTACACATATATATATTTCAGGTACCTATTTTATCGGCATAACTTGTATTTCGAATTATTTGATACCAGAAACAGGTAACTGGCAGTGCATACAAGTGAAATTGTATGCACGTGGTCGGTACCAGATACTGGTGACTGGTAACACATTCAAGGGAAATTCAATGTACAATGTATGCCAGATACTAGCAACTTTTGTGCAACTTTTTTACTGCAAAATTTAGTACGTCTAAGAATGTCGTTGGATAATACGCATGCCATTCAAGGTAATTCTCATTCAGTTTTCCATATTTAATTATATACTGTTTATTATTCACATAATATTGATGAAGTTTTGACACCTATCGATTATAATACAAATATATAGATTCTAAATTATTCGAATCGATCAAAAATTAATATAAATCCTGAATTATGTAAGAGTCCTGTCGAAGCAATTAAATTATTCTTAAATGAAGATGTCATGACCTTGATTACCTTAGAAACAAATAGATATGCTGACAAAATAATGCGCAGCCTAAATGAAGACTGAAAATGTACACTGCAGCGAATATTGCGGAATTGTATAAATTCTTCGGCTTTGTTATATGCATGGGACTGGTGAAGGTCCCAACACTTAACAGTTACTAGTCTAAGAATGATTTAAATCATAATAACTATATTAGCTCAGTATTGAAGAGAGATAGGTTTTCGTTGCTTCTCCAGTGTCTTTACTTCAACGACAATGATTTATTATATCCAAACTCAAATGACCGTTTATTTCGATTAAGATCATTGTTGAATCTTTTGAACAAAAATTTTCAATCAATGTTGACTCCAGGAAGAGATATTGTTATCGACGAAAGCATGATTCCGTGGGGAGGTCGTTTGGGTATACGTCGATACATCAAAAATAAGCGACATAAGTACGGCGTAAAACTTCAATTGTGTACGGTAGAAGGTTATATCTACAACATAAGAATATAGTGTGTCACGGAGGTAGATCAATCGTCAAATGGACATTCGCATGCAGTAAATGTTGTTTTACATTTAACGCAAAACTATTGGATGCAAGCCGCACCCTGTATGTAGATAATTTTTATTCGAGTTTTCGGCTAGTAAAATAAGACCGCAAAGGTCTGCCTAAAGATTTTATCCAAAAGAAGATAAAGAAGAATGAAGTTACCGGAGTAATTAACTTAACATACAGTCGATATAATTATACAGGGTGAAGATTTCAATTGATTAATGTTTATTTATTTGATTTTAGTCAATGCTTAAATATAATACATTCATTTACTTAATTATATTATAATAATTTATTTTCCTTTGATCGTGAATATACGAATTATTTGTTAATAAGTTTTTTTTCTTTGCCTTTGCACTCCCGTAGCAATTTCCTTTTCAGGTATCCTGGACAGCAATTTTGGAGTTAGTACGTAGCTACTTAGTAAGTCTAGATATATAGCGTGAGATTGAGTAGTTTGTATGTGCATACGCCGAAGATCGCGCAATCTCTTTTCTCAGTTTTCAGTCTGAGCTTCCGTAAACAAAACTGAGTGGCGCTACTTTCTAATTTTTATTTTAGTCACCCACACCTGTCTCCACTGACTAAGGGCATATGTAATAAATCCCATACCTCCAATACTTTGTGCGATACAACTACAGTTTTTTTTATATCTCGACCATCTTCAGACGCCTTCGCTGCGCCAGCTTCTCGAGTAGGTAGCAATGGTATCATACATTAGTTATTTTTAGAGCTTTCACTTGCAGATTAACAGATTATGTGAGTAATATGTTAATACAAGAACTTCGCTTCTACTAAAATTTTATGATTCTGTAGCTGTTGATTTCAATGAATGCAGAACCTAGCACCAGTATTGCTACAAATACAGGTATATTTTCTCCTCTGAAGAAACAAGAGAAAGCAAGCCACTTGAACAGTGACGAAAAGCAGATAATTATTAATGCTCACATAAAATTGTAACGGATACAGCCGAGATAAGAGAGCAGATCTCCCAACGAATAGTTGACTTTATTGAGTGCGATATGTGCATGATATCTCCACATTATAAAATATGATTCTAGGAATTTCCAGACCGACAGTATATCGAGTTAGATAGGGAAAACTTGAGCCGAAAAAGATAACTGATAGAACTTCTGTACTGGAGTCTTTTGATGAGGTTGTTAAAACGGCCGCCTATCAAATAGTCCAAAACATGTTTCGTAACAATGAACCTGCAACTTTGGATAAAGTCTTGACTTATATAATAGTGAACTGCCAAATATGAGTCGGTCAACATTATATCGATAAATGAAGTAACTGAATTTTAAATCAAAATATTTGCAGTATGTTTATTAAATATACGTGTTATATATATATATATATATATATATATATATATATATATATATATATAAGGTAAACTTAATAAGTCGGCGATTAAAGGTCTGGTTTATTACTTCAAAGTATATATATTTAAAACAACCCTACATGTTTCGGCAATGATGCCTTTGTCAAGGGAATAAAAAATATAAAAAAATTTTTTATATTTTTTATTCCCTTGACAAAGGCATCATTGCCGAAACATGTAGGGTTGTTTTAAATATATATGCTTTGAAGTAATAAACCAGACCTTTAATCGTCGACTTATTAAGTTTACCGTATCATACCAAGGTCACGAAAATATTATATTTATATATATATATATATATATATATATATAGTAAACCTAATCAGTAGGCGATTAAAGGTCTGTATATTACTTCAAAATATATGTATTTAAAAAACTCTGCATGTTTCGGCTGTGTACGCCTTTATCAAGAGAATACAAAATATTAATCGCCTACTGATTAGGTTTACCATATCATACCAAGGTCACGAAGTTATTATATATATATATATATATATATATATATATATATATATATATATATATATATATATATATTGCAGATACCTCAAATGAAGCAGAAATAGTGTTCTTACTGAAAAAGATGATATTGTAAGATGCCAATATCCAAAAGGTATTTCATTATATAGATTCCAGAATAAATCTATTTTTTATTTGGACTATACCTGATTGAATGAGGTTCAAACAATGCAGAAAGAATGGACTGACAGAAATAGGATAAAAAAATCCATCTAGAAAGGGAGAATGTTACTTTTTGGCTGTTCATATGTCTTCATAGAAAATGGCTTGTTATTGTTTGAAGGGAAAAAAACATCCGACTATCATGGCAACAGTGTTTGAGGTGCTTCTCTAAGATACTACCTTATTTACTAGATACTGCTGTCCTGGTTATGAATAATGCATCGTGTGGTTGAAAAGACACTGTCGACATCGTGGAAAAAAGTGGACATACAAATTTGATTAAGAAATAAATGGCTAAAGTATGAAGACGACATGGTCAGAGCACAATTATTGAATTCGGTAAAAATGTCAAAAGGAAATACAATTCATACGTAATCGATGCAATGGCAATCAGGAAACAGGACTGTTCCTCTTTCACCTCCATACCACTGTTAGTTGAATCCGATTGAAATTGTATAGGCATGAATAAAATGTGGTTGCTGCGAAAAATAAAAACCTAAAGAAAAAATAAAAGATGAACGAAGTTGAACAACTTTTGCACAATGCTATCAATAAGGTTACAGCAACAACTTGTCCAAAGTGCATAAATCATGTTATCAAAGTAGAAACACTTATGAAGGGTCTTAATAAAATTCCTCATGAATTCTAAAAGAAATAGTTTGTAAGATCATATATTTTTGTCATTAACTTTAATTAATGATAATAAATTTTTACAGTTGTAAAATCTAAGCTATTTCCTACTGTATTTATTCCTGTTTTTGTATTGCAAGTACTAAATAAAAGAAAATAATATATAAATCAATTCTTTAGTTGTTAATTTAACAAATTGTAGTTGTTTAATTTAACGGTAAAAGGATCAAGATTAAATAAGTAGTGGTTTAAAGTTCGTCAAGGGATGTTGTAGATCCTATCTAAAAGCTTTTATAAATATGAGATGAAAAATGTGAAATGTCATTGCTTTTAATTACCATTATTATTAATTAACATTTAGTATTATTATGTATACGTGCTATTTCATCATTTTTAACAACAACAAATAAATAAAATTACACGTGTTTTCTAAACAAATATCCACACACCCACATACACACACAAATTGGATAAGGTAACAATACTACTGATTTATTTACTTTTCTATTCTACTTTACTTTTAC
Organism: Melolontha melolontha; assembly: GCA_935421215.2. Lineage (NCBI taxonomy): Eukaryota > Metazoa > Arthropoda > Insecta > Coleoptera > Scarabaeidae > Melolontha > Melolontha melolontha. The sequence goes on from OW285240.1 coordinate 53,356,296, forward strand.
CTATTGTCCTACTGCATTTATAATTCTGTTATAAGCAGTAGGCACCTGTTTGATATTTTACACATGTATTAAAATTTAATTTAGCAGCGTTAAATTGATTTCACGAATTTTTATAGGTTGTAATTTGAGCTTGAGGTCTGTTCAGGAATTTGTCTCACTCTTTTTGAAATACAGTATACTGTTACTAAACACGTTCTTGTTCGGTTGTGGCGGCGCGCTAACAATAAAGGAAATTATTTGAATTAAATAATTGGTGAGATGAAGTTGCATTAAAGGTCCAGGACGGGTGGACTGTGTGCTGACATATTTATTAACTAAATATAACACAACAATGTTGTCCTTAAAGTTTTTTATTTAATATTTACATAAGAAGTTGAGAGATTTAAAATGTATTGGAATGATTAAATAAAAGTAGCAACATATACAAGGAGCGGCAAATAAGTAATTAAAAATTAATTTGAAAAAATTACTTTGGAAAAAAATTAATTACAGGTAACCAACCCCCGTTCTTCGCGACCCCGGCGAGTGCGGATTCGTTATATCGCGATTTTCTTTCGCTCTACGCGCCAAATCGGCACTACCCCGGCTGCCTGGAACGGTTGAGCCAGTGCATCATTTGGGTTTCCCCTTCAGTGTAATCTTAGCTGCGTTCTCAAACACACGCTAATTAAATTGAGTAGATATTTCTTTATCCCTTTGTAATTTTTAAAATGTCAAAAAGACAATGTGAAAAATCGGTTAAGAAAGTTCGCAATGTAGTGACTTTAGAAAATAAACTGAAAATTATAGAAAGAATAGAAAGTGGTTGTAAATTTACAGTTGTAAGAAGGGATTTTAAATTGCCTGAGTCTACAGTGCGATCAATTGTGCAACAAGAAGACAAAATTAAAAAGGCTGGCGAAAGTGTTACTCCAATTACAGCTACAAAAGTTTCACGGACCAGAAGCTTTTTGATGACAGACATGGAAAATTTATTAAGCAAATGGATAGAGGATCTAAATCAACACCACATGCCTGTGAGTACTCAAATTATAATGAATAAAGCACTTAGTCTTTGGGATCATTTAAAATCTCAACATGGAGGAGAAGAAGTTTTTAAAGCAAGCAAAGGTTGGTTTGATCGGTTTAGAAAACGATCAAATTTGCATAATCTTAAAATGATTGGCGAATCAGCTTGTGCAGACGTAGAATCAGCTGAAAAATATCCAATGGAGTTCCGTGAAATTGTGAAAAGAGGAAATTATCAACGAAATTTAATTTTTAATGTAGATGAGACGGGACTCTATTGGAAACGAATGCCAACACGTACGTTTATTTCCATGGAGGAGAAGACTGCTTCTGGATTTAAAGCAGCCAAGGATCGACTAACTCTTCTTCTGGGCGGAAATGCATCCGGAGAATTAAAATTGAAACCGTTGTTGATTTATCAATCAGAAACTCCTCGTGCCATGAAAGGTTATTCCAAAAACAATTTACCAGTTTTTTGGCGAAGTAACCCTAAGGCTTGGATGACACAAAATTTATTTATCGACTGGTTTAAAACTTGTTTCTGCCCAGCAATAAAAAAATGTTGCGAGGATATTGGAGTTGAACCAAGAGCTCTTTTGGTGTTGGACAATGCGCTAGGACATCCTGTGGAACTTGAGACCCTGTGTACCGATTTTTCCATTGAAGTGGTATTCTTACCTCCCAATACCACTTCCATCTTACAGCCTATGGATCAAGGCGCAATAGCAACATTCAAGACCTATTATTTAAGAAAAACGATGCGACAACTCATTCAAGAAACTGATAAGGGTGATAGAGATGCCATGCGAGTTTGGTGGAAACAATTTAATATTATGAAAGCTATCAAAAACATCGACGAAGCGTGGAATGAAGTTACCCAGTCGTGTATGAAGGGTGTTTGGAAAAGGTTGTTCAGAGAAATTGTTGGAGATCACATCAATTATGAAAATGATATTCAAAATATCATCGAAGAGATTAGTTTTATAGCCACTTCCGGATGCATCGAAGGTGCTGATGTAGATTATATTAGGACTTTGTTAAAATCACACGGCGAACCATTAACTAATGAAGAGCTGCAGGAAATGGACTGCAATACTAAATCCCAAGAATATGACGTCTTGGAACCTCTCCGTGCGAAAGTTAAGTGTCAAAATCATTGAAAAGGCACTTTCTCTTCACAACCAATGTATGGAGTTGTTAGAAGAAAACGACGAAGATTACGAGCGAGTGAGGGCTGTAAAGCGTGGTTGTGCCGGATTATTTGACAGTTATCGGCAAATTTTGCATAATAAACGTAGAGAGGCCAAACAAGGGAATCTAGATTCCTTTCTGCAAAGCGAAGCAAAACGAATTAATTAAGAATTATGTTATTTGACATTTTTTTATCATTATTGATACTTATTTTATTAATAAAGCGTTTTATCGAATCTTAAAATGATTTTTTTAAATCCCTCGTTGATCGCGAAATTTTGCTTATCGTGACCATCTCCGGAACGTATCCTTCGCGAAGAACGGGGGTTACCTGTAATTGAATTAATGTGAGTGCGAGTAAAATAAATTAATCCCTACCGAAACAGTACAGAGTTACCTCGCAAACATGTCGCGGTCGGACATGTCGTGGAAACAATGAACGCCACACGGCATGTTGAACACGCTGAACAGCACGCGGAGTAAGATGTTTTTCTTACGTAGGTTTGAAACAGAAGAGAGCATTTGTGTAGAAAACAACACTGGTTTGGAAACGGATAGGTTTGTTTTATAGTATAGAGTGGAGAGAGGTCGAAGTTGCCGATGTTTCGAATTAAGAACTAATCAAAAGCGCGAGCTAAGAGTTGCGACATCGATGACACAAATATCATCAAAATATTCCTTATGAAAGAAGCTTTTTAAATGATATGCGACATGACATAATTATAAGGAAGAGTACGTAATTAAATTCAATAACTTAAGTTAAGAAACGAAATGTAAAATATTTGTAAACGAAAGTTAGATATGAGTTGAACGTTTAATCAGGTCAACTTGAAAGGGTCAACGACCAGAATGATAACAAAAGAAAGGCTTTCTTTTTGTAACTAATATACACAGAAAATATCTAAGTTTGGATTCATATTTTATATTCGAAATATATTTGAAGAAATATAACTTAAAATTAATTAAAGCTTTCTTATATATACACGAAGTGTAACAATAGAGATATTTAAAATAACGAATTGTATACACTTAGCTTGAATATTGTTGAAAATTTCTCTTTATTAAACCATTCTTTTATAATTTATCCTTATTATTTTATTATGTATTTTAGTTCTATCTTCTTTAAACCTTTTCTTCAAGAAATTTTGAATTTATTCCGACTTACTGACGAAATTTGCGAAACAATAATATTTAAAGCTACTATAATGCTAATCCAACATTCGTGAAATTTCGGGACCAGTGATAAATTTCAGAAGTCAGGTAAAAAAATTAGATTTATAGCTATTGTAGGTAACTTAGCTTGCTCTACCTATCAAATATGACATCATAAACCTTATTAGAGAATCGTTGAGCCCAAAAGGCGACAATTACTGTTAAAGTAAAACATGGTCGATGGAATCGAATGCGCGACTGAAATCCATGTAAGTAACATCTAATTGAGTTGCATCGTCTAAAGCTTCGGCTATATCTTGGATAATGCAGCACAAGTTTGTTAGAGGGGAGCAATTTTTCATAAATCCAAGCTGTGAAGTTGACATAAAGAGCAGGCATTTGATATGAATCTATATGAAGTGCGGATCCAAAGACCGCCCTTTTTAAATACAGGATAAATTATAGCGATTTTCCAAGCTTATGGGAATGAAGATGTTTGTATGGATAAATTTAGGAGCTTGGAGAGTGGATAAATAGAAAAATTAGTGCAATCCTTAAAAAATACATAGGAATATTATCGTCTCCAGCAGTATGTTCGTTCTTCAGTTTTCAAATGACCTCTATAATATCATGCTGTGTAATACAAGAAACTTCGATAAGAGGATAACTACACTCAAGTAACGTATTATCGGAATTTTTAGGAAGGAAAACTTCTGAAAATGTAGATACGAAAGCGTCAGTATGTAATGGTTTGTGGCGCCGAATATTCCTGATTGTCAATATGTAAATTACTTGCCATTCTACACATGTTATGCTTTGAATTAATGAAAGTCCAGAATTGAAACAGATCATTAATGATTGTTTCTTCTATGTCTTATGTAAACATGTATAGTTCCTAGAAATTTTTGTCTTAATAATCCTTCGAATTCTTTGAAATTCTGATTTGTAATAATCATTAACAGTAGATTTTCACTTCTAATGGATAATAACGCTTCAAAAGAAGATATTTATTTATGTTCTTAGTAAACGACGAAAAGGAGGTCTTATTAGAAGAAGATCTTTGCACAGAAACAGAAAGGTTTAAAACAGAACAAAGTTTGTCATAAAACAAGAAAGAACAAGACGATTTTATGAAATTAGCCTTCTTAATGTTATATTTGTTATTATATAACAGAAGCGGATAAGCACAAGGTGTCAACCTAAGCGTAACATCGTACCATAAAGCAGAATAATGTCTGTCTTCAACAACAAGGGAGTCAGAATCAGTCACAATCCATGTTTGATAGTATCAAATCCAATGGACGATCATTTGCATGGGTAATATCGTTCAATTGAGTTAGTATGCCATAAATGAAAGCAGAAGTTGATGATTCGCATCAAACTCCCCACCAGACCTGCCAAAATTGGAAATATTGAAATATCCTATTAGCAAAATATTTTATCAATTAATAATTATTTCCAGATCGCCGAGGAAAAGTTCCGCCTGCGTAGTAAATTCGGTGGGATATATACTAGTACAAGAAAATATGAGAACCCAATATTTTGTCAGTTACAGATTATTAAATTGATTAAGCGACCAGCTAATCTAACGGAAGACACATCAACTACTTTATATTTAACTTCATTACGAAAACTAATAACACCACTACCAAGAAATCTACCAGTATTTTACATATTTCTATTACAATGTATGATATTGACATTATAACTAAAATTAATATTCTTTTTTAACAAATGTTTCAACTAAAGAATTAATTCTGCACCGCATATCAAACTAACTGGGTAACTTGACCATTAAACTCATTCGAGGTGTGGTGGTATAGAACGTTTGTGTAAAACGCGCAGACTGCTTCAGTATCAAAAACTGCATGCTACTTAATAATTTTGGGCAGTTAACATTATCATGAAAAAATCTCAGTGCCTGTACAGACCATTTTATTTTCAGTGACTGCAGATTAAATGCTGATAAGAGCCGAGCTTGAAATAAGGCACTTTCATGTTATATGATGTCTTCGAAACATTAAATACTTTACGAATTTACAATTTAAATAGGTAAACCTTACTGCTCAATAGGTTTCTGTGTATAAGAACACACATAGTACCCATTCGATTAAATTGTATAGATGTATGGATAACAAAATCAATCCTTTTGCTCGAAGCAGAGGTCACAGAAGATAAATGACTGTTGCAAGACAACTATGGATCAAACAATACGCCAAGATTCTGTATGAGATCGGGATGATATGGAACGATATTAGTCATTTAATAATCATGGCGAATGCCTATTTTTTTGGTACCACTATCTAAATTTGAAAATCCTCATGAAAAATTTTTCTTATTGTCCCTCTGTCAATGTTCGTTATATCTGTCTTCATCCGAATACTCGAACGTAGGCGTTTGCATACAATTTCATTAATTCTCTGAATGTCTTCATCAAATCTTAATGTCACAGGTCGAACAGAACGTTCATCATCTTCAACCTCCTCCTGATCTTACAAAAATAGTTTGTGCCATTCAAAAACTCAAGCGTGTGACATACAATTAACGACAAACACTTCCTTCAGCAATTGAGAACATTTTTTTTAGCTTCACGAGGAATTTGACATTAATGTACTGCTTCATTTTTAAACTTATTAGGATCACGGCACTCCGACAAAACAACGTCCTATCCAAGCAAGGAGTAACGACAACTAAACAAGATAGAAAGGCGAAATGTGGCTCCGCCTGCACCGGATGCATCAAGGTCAATTATATCCCATCCCCACGAAATTTAAGGAGTAGGGCATGCGGACTTCCGTTATTTAATTGTTACACCTTGTGCACAAGCAGAAATTCCAAAAGAAAACGTCAATTCATTTAGATGGTTGGTAATAGATTTTATCCTCGTACGAGGATAGATTATAATTCTAAATAGGTAATATGTCACACTGCACTCAAAGTTCTCAAAAATTCAAAAATATGATCGAACAACTTATCATTTTTATTAAACTGTTCTAAATTTAGGAAGTCGTGGAAAGGCAATTATCATTACTTGCTTTAAGATATCTAAAATCTTCCAAGAATAGCAATCTGCTAACCACTGAAAGATGTTACACTAAATAAGTTAATAAATTATTGTTTGTGTGCAGTGCTCCTAAACAAAATTATTAACATGTTAAATATATATTTACATCCAGATAAATCAAATAATCTGAAGGGTTAAATCGTATTTAGAACATTTAGAACATACATTATTACATAAATTTAATCTGTCACATCATTTTAAATGTAAAGCCCTTAGAATAAAACGTCTTGTCTATTCTATTGGTGTCTACGTTGAAATTATGCTATCCGGTAGCGAAGAATGTCTACTTATCATGATGTGTTGAGAACAATAATAAATTTTACAGTAAATGAATTCTTGCGTCAGATGTCGGGCCCTTTAAAATGTTACTTGAATAGAATTTATAATAAATCTGATAAAACTAGTTAAAATACTGGCGAGAGCGTTAATAAAGACAATTACTTCTTGTTTAGCAACAGACATCTTGATAACCGAGTCACTGGTATGACGTGATATATGAGTACCACATTAAATATAAGAATGCATGTCGTGGTAAATGGTCTTCCGTAGATTTCGTAAATTTGCTTTTATATAAGAATAGCATGTACACGATTGAGTTTGAATGAATACAAAATTATTGATTGCGAGGAGACTCGAAACAATATGGCATAAATCGATGTCAATTATTTATTTACGAAGAGGTTCAGTAATTTATGAGCCCAGACAAGAAATACAACTTTTTTCATTAAAAATTATTTTGTTTATCAAATTATTTTCCTTTTAACTTAGTACTTTAATCCACTAATATCCAAGTCTTTTCATTCTTTCAGAAAAGTAAGCTTTATTAAACTTTTGTAAATATGTGTTAGTTTTAGTGGTTATCACCTCATTCGACCTTTTGAGCCTTTCGAGTTTTCGCCACCAAGTCATGTCTTCAGTTTGCTCGAATCATTTGGGTTTCATTGACATTTTCAATGAAACTTATAACTAGTAACTTCAAATGTTATATATATATATATATATATATATATAATATTTTCGTGACCTTGGTATGATATGGTAAACTTAATAAGTCGGCGATTAAAGGTCTGGTTTATTACTTCAAAGTATATTTATTTAAAACAACCCTACATGTTTCGGCAATGATGCCTTTGTCAAGGATATAAAAAATATAAATGACAGAATATAAATGTCAAATAATTGAGTTGCTATGGTTTAAATAATTCAAACATACATTCCAACAATAATAATAAAACATGCCTTAGTATTCCAAAAAATAGATAGCAAGGTGTGAGCATATGTGTTGTTCGGTGCTAGCAGCTTGTGTCTCTTTCTGGGTATGAATTTGTGTGTTGATTGCTGCTGGCAGCTTGCGTCTCTCTCTGGGTGTGTAGTTTTGTATTTGTGTAGCGTTGTATTTGTAGGAGCGCGTAAGTGTAGGGTTTTGTATGTTGGTGCGCTCGTGCGTGTGTTTAGTGACCGCTCGCGTAAATTTAGAGAGATCGGATAACCAGCCGTTGCGTAGGGCCGCCAACCCTTTCCCGGCAACTTCTTTACTTTTCCGTGCAGTACTTCGACGGCCCGATCCCCGCCCCAACGAGGCAAGGCGCAGACCAACGAAGCGCACCCTGCACGGGGTTGCTCATCGCCAACCGAGGGAACACTCTTAGTGGCTACCTTAGTCGACGACGGTCACACTTTGTGCCATCTTAACGATTTCCGCAAAAGCGGGGGCAATGCACACACGTCGAACGAGTGTGTGCTGCTAACGGCAGCCTAGCCAGGTTGCCGCCCAGGACCGGTCCTAGTGGTGTGTGCATTGCGCGGCGCCGTGATTTGCGCCGCGTAGCTTGGTTCCTCACTCCTGCTGGAAAGGCGGAATTGCACCTGACTGCCCATCGGGCAGACCCCCCTAGAGTTTGGTAGCGGATATGTTAGGCTACAACCCAGTAGAGGACCACATCAGCACAAAACAGAAAACAGGGAAAAGGGTTGGCGGCCCTACGCAACGGCTGGTTATCCGATCTCTCTAAATTTACGCGACCGGTCACTAAACAAACGCACGAGCGCACCAACATACAAAACCCTACACTTACGCGCTCCTACAAATACAATGCTACACAAATACAAAACCACACACCCGGAGAGAGACGCAAGCTGCCAGCAGCAATCAACACACAAATTCATACCCAGAAAGAGACACAAGCTGCTAGCAGCGAACAACACATATGTTCACACCTTGCTATCTATTTTTTTGAATACTAAGGCATGTTTTATTATTATTATTGGAATGAATCTTTGAATAATTTAAACCATAGCAACTCAATTATTTGACATTTATATTCTGTCATTTATATTTTTTATATCCTTGACAAAGGCATCATTGACGAAACATGTAGGGTTGTTTTAAATATATATACTTTGAAGTAATAAACCAGACCTTAAACGCCGACTTATTAAGTTTACCATATATATATATATGCCAACGCTGATAAAATTCTTGGAGTTTCGGCTTTTTGTTAAATAAATAAATTATTGTGTTTACGTTTCGACAACTTATTTTATTCTACATACGAAATTGCGTCTTCATCAGAATATTTTTGTTTATATATAACTAAATTTCATTTTAGTTGTTAGTGTGATTAAAAATTACGTGTACATACATATTAAAATTGTTAAATAGTTAATTGACCAAGGAGATACTTGTTGAAACTTCATTATAACGCTAAGAAATAAGTAATTAAACTTCTAGTTTCAAAAATTCTTTTATTGTAAATACACTACAATATTGTTTCGCCATACAATGGCTTCATCAGGTGGATGAAATACTGAATATGTACAATATAAGTTTGAATATTTATGTAAAAATTATTGGAGAAAATGGTGGTGGAAAAATTTTACAATCTTAAATTTAGTAGAGGGGAGTTGTTTAAATCTAGTTGGTCATTTAAAGCTAATCCTAAACTATTGTATCTATCAAGTTCTAAGTTTTCTAACAAGTTAAGTTTTTTACTTTTTTCTTGAATGTGTAAAATTTTGAAATCTATATTAAATCTACGATTGATATCTATACAATGACTTGCGAAAGTTGAATCTGTTTTCTGTTCTTTATGACTTCTCTCATGTTCTTTCATCCTAATTTTGAATGTCCTCCCCGTTTGTCCTATGTATATCTTAATACAATCTTCGCATGTTAACTTATATACACCAGAGTTTGATTTTTTGTCTATTTTATCTTTGTTGTTTTTAATAATGTTCTGTATAGTATTGTCTGTTTTAAATGATATATGTTCGTTATTATGTTTTTTAATGAAAGTACCATTTTTTTCCGAAATATTTCCTAAGTAAGTGATTGCATTGTAGGAATTAATTATCTTGTATTTTAATTTTGGATAAATCTAAAACCCTTTCCTTAGTTTACCCAAAATTTTTGAAACTAGAAGTTTAATTACTTATTTCTTAGCGTTAAAATTGTTATTAAAATATTTAAAATACGTGTAACATCTGTACTGTTAAAAGTTTTTAATGAACATTACTACTTCGGTCATTTTGTCTTATAAATGCTCTTATTTATATATTTTTATTTTATTTATTCATAATTGTGTTCATTTTCATTAAATACCGCCATTAAAGAATAATTTTACAACTAATTCTGATTACAAAAGAAAATGTACAAATATTTTGAATTAACTTGTATAAAACTTTGATTTACCCTAATACAATGAATCAAAGAACACGTGACCTAGTTATTAAAAATAAATCAAACAAGTTTTACTGCAGAGGAGAATTTTTCACCAACGCTAGCGAAAGCACGCATTTTTGAAATAAGCAATCTAAAAGAATGAAAGAAATCAAAATTAGAAGAAATAGTATGAAGTAGTGTTCGATTAAAGTAAATAAACAAAATAACATTTCCTGTCCCGTTGAATTTCCAAATCCACTCTAAAAACGAAGAATATTCTCCTAGAATATCTTCTAGGCCCAATAAGACACTGTATTCCAGCCTAATCTAATTAAGAAGCTTTCCGATAATACCTCCTGTCCACATCTGCATGAAACTTTATCCAAAGACTTCAATTTTACACAGGTAGATTGTCTCAACCTTAAAATAATCATAGAATATTTTTCTTTTGCATAAACCTAAATATTTTAAGTAAATAAACACAATACTGACTTAGATATCACATATTCTTTGATAAGGTTTGTTATACTAAATAATAAATATATTATAATAATAATCTATCCTTTATTTCAACACAAATTTTCTTTCACATTACATATATGAAAATAACAAATCAGAGAGAGAAAAGAGCCAAAAAAAAAGTTCTGAAACCTAAAGGCGTGGTTCAGATGGACGGAAAAGAATTTCCGCCACCTGTTCTTCCACCAAAACCTTAATGCACACGATCACTAATAATAAAAAGTTTACCTAGTCTAACTTACAAAATAATATTCTGCTATTCTACATAATAATAATAAAATAATAATAAAATACATAAAAAATAAAAAGTAAATAAAACAAACAGTATGCAAATACCGCAATAAAGCCTGTACATCCAGTCATGAACTATAAGAGCAGAACAGACGCAAAGGAACAGAAAAAAAGCAACAATATATACATATATACACACACACACACACACACACATACGTATAAATACATATAGATACATACATACAGGCACATACTAGCCGAAAACCATTACTGACGCTTAAAAAGAAAGCACATGATTTGTTTCCTGAATGCCTTTGTCTCCAAGGATTTATAACACGCCGGAATGGAATTGTATAGCAGATAAATGTTATGGGTCAAGGATCTTTCAAAAAGCGCCAATATGTGTTTGGGGGGTCTAATCAAGTTGGTGTTACGGAGATTTATATTGTGTACATCAGACCGGAAACGTATCTTTTCAGTTAAGTACGATGGCGTTTTCAAAGTTATAATTTTATGGTATAGACATAAGGCTTGAAGCTTTCTCCTGTTAGCCGTATTTAACCACTGCAACTCAAGAAGTTTATGCGAAATATGTTCAAATTTGCGTATACCAAAAATATAACGCATACGCGCGTTCTGAACTTTCCTGTACGCGAGCTCGTTCAGCACTATCCAAGCAAGGGCCATATATTGTGGACGTAAAATTAAATAGAGACAAGACAACACTCTCGCATAACATGGTTTTAGTACGGATGTCAAAAGTTGATCGATAAGGATAAAATGTTTTGAGATTGGCATAGGCTGACTGAATCATTTTTGTTCTTGTATCGGAAGGTGTTATATGATTAAACCTAGGTTTTTTGCCGAATCAACCAACGACACTTCTGCATTATTAATTTTGATCATGATTTGTTCTTTGATGTTCTGAATTAATGCAGGGTTACCAAACAAAACGGCAGTGGTCTTTTCCGGGTTGATCTTTAGTGCATGATTCTGCGAAAATGATTGTATGCGCTCTAAGTCGTGATTAATATTATCAATAGCAACTCGAACATCGTTTTTGGTGAAACCAACGTAGAGCTGCGTATCATCAGCACACATTTGCACCTGACAGTGCTTGATACATTTGTGTAAGTGGCTGGTATAAATGGAGAAAAATAAAGGGCCAAGGATTGATCCCTGTGGAACACCGCTTGTCACAGGCAATGGTGATGATACGTCGCCACGCAACGTTACGCACTGATATCTTTCGGAGAGGTACGAAAGTACCAGACCCAAGGCACCACCGCTGACCCGAGATGATAAAGAATAGCCAATAAAATATCATTGTTAACAGTATCAAACGCCTTACTGTAATCTATCATAACCAATAGAGACATAGCGTTATAATCTCTAGATCTGAGAATGTCATATGTGACCTTCAAAAGTGCAATAGTACAACTATGATTAATTCGGAAACCGGATTGACACTGAGGGAGAAAATCAAAAGCTTGCAGATGTTCAGTGATTTGTGTATTTAGTATTTTTTCCAAGACTTTGCTTAGAACAGGCAATAAACTAATAGGTCGAAGGTCACCGATGCTAGCTGCGATCACAGTTTTAGGTATAGGGATTACAAGTGATTTTTTACCGGAAAAACGCTTTCTGTTATGCAACAATTTATTAAATAAGTTATGTATGGAAGCGCAGACGGTATGAGCAATCTCAGCATGTGAATGCCAATGCCATCACTACCGACAGCAGTACTCTTAATACTTAAGATGAATCGAAACACGACATTCTCGTCGACGGGGTGAAATACGAAAGTATTTTTTAGGTCCGGAGAAGTATTACTAATGTAATTATTAATACATTCCAGAAAATTTTTCAGAAACAAGAGGTTTGTTGTAACAAACCCAGCGTTAATCAAGTGTGGATTTGAGAATTCATATGAAATCTCATTTTTCTTTTTCCTTCCAATATTTAACTGATTAAGTTCGCGCCAAAGAGATTTACTGTTCCTATTATAAGACAAATGTTGAAAATAAGCTGTCTTTTCATTTCTAATCGCCAAAGTAGTACAGTTTCGGAGTTGTTTGTAATAAATCCAGTGAGACTCCAGTTTGGTTCTCCTAAATTTACTCTTAGCATCGTTGTGTAACTTCTGCAGAAGTTTAATATTTTCAGTTATCCAAGGTTTATGAGGTTTCTTAATTTTTACCGTTTTAAGGGGAGCATGATCGTTGAATAGATTATGAATTACACGATTGAAGAAATCTAGTTTGTCATTTAGAGTCATAAAAAACAAATGATTGAAGGGAATAATGGTTAAATCTTTCGCAATTAAAGCTCGAGTAATCTCTGAAAGTTTGACATTTCGGTGTGTTAACAATCTCAGGTTTAGAAAACCTACAGTAGGGGATATCGTGGTCTGATAAGTCGCATGAAATTACACCACTTTCGACCAAGTCCGACTCAAGCAAGGTAGCAGTGGTGAGAGTTACTCGAGTAGGTTCCACTATTATGTGTTTCATGTCTAAGGTATCAAACATATGTGAAACCCGTTGCCTCAAAGGTGAGTTTTCATTTTTTAATTAAAAAATCGGCATTAAAGTCACCCATGCAGTAAACCGACTCAGCTTGCGCCTGCTTGTAAGTAACCAATCCTCCCACAGAAACTAAGTGGTCGACAAACACACCCAATCATGGAGTGTACAATATAAATGTAGCAAGATAACCATATTTGTTCAATGTGTGAGTCGTCGGGATTAATAATATTACAGCGAATATTTTCTCTAACGTAAATACCCACCCCGCCGACAATGCGATTCTCGTGGTCGTGTCTGTAAAAATGGTAATTGTGTATTTTAAGAGTGCCATTAGAAATCCTTGGAGACAGCCAAGTTTCGATTAATCATAAAACATCAAGAGAATTCTCAGCCAATATGTCGATCACACTATCAATTTTAGGAAGTAATTATTTAATATTAAGTAATGCCCGCGAAAGACATGTTCTCGACCATCAATGATCAAACATACAGGAATACTACATTAATACAATTTAGAAATATTAGAATACCAAGATATCCATTTTATAAATTGTATAATAATATTACAATACTCAACGACAACGAAAAAAAGCGATAGTTCTGTGTACAAAATTAACAAAAAAAGAAAGAAAAGAAAATGCAAAAGTAAATCTGCCTATAAGAAAGATTAAAAACAAGAAACAACCAAAAAATAAGTAAACAAGCTATGTAAATTTATTATAAAAGGTCGGCTCATTCGATGGGCACCGGGTGCTCCAGAGTTTTTCTATATCTTCCTCAGATTTAATACTTTAAATTGTAGAAACAAAATTAAATTTCATTTAAAAAATCGACATTAAAGTCACCCAAGCAATAGACCTACTCAGCATTGAGCCTGCTTGTAAGCAACCAATCCTCCAATTCGTCAAAGAAAATTGATGAACAGAAGTTTAGAAATTAATAAACTTAAAAACTCAGAAATGTTACTAAACGATAAATTAGACTTGAATTCATCCCCACTGTTAAATCTGTTCACCCATTGATATATTATTTCTTAGTTGCTTATACTATATTTTTATACTTAAACCTCACACAAGTAGCACATTGTATAGTTTTTAAAAAGCAAAATATAAATGTAATAGTTCCTAGAATTTTAACTTGGGTCAACTACCTGATTAACGCTGCATCTTGTATGTATCTTTAGTCTGAAGTTGAATTTGAAGAAGCTACTGTGTTAGCGAAACAGCTGTCGTTATTTTATTAATAAAGTGTAAATCTAAAACATCTTATGTGTGTTTTATTTATTAGGAACAGAAGTTAGGTGGTCGATTCTTCTTCTTCAGCTGCCATCTCCTCTCAGAAGGTTGGCTATCATCACGGCTATTCTCATTTTTGATGCTGCTGCTCTGAATAGTTCAATGGAGCTGCATTTATACCACTGTCTCAAATTATTTAACCAAGAAATACGTCTTCTTCCTATATTTCTTCTTCCCTGTATCTTACCCTGAATAATTATCTGTAGCAGAGCATATCTTTCCCCTCTCAACACGAGGCCCAGATATTGTAGTTTTTTTATCTTTATTGTGTTCAATATTTCCTTCTCTTTCCCAATTCTTTTAAGTACTTCACTATTCGAAACCCTATCTATCCATCTTATCTTCAGGATCCTCCTATATGCCCACATTTCAAATGCCTCTAGACGCTTGTTAGTGTCTTGCTTTAGCGTCCAGGCTTCCATCCCGTACAGCAGCACCGGGAACACGTAACATTTCAATACCCTGATCTTGAGACGCAGACTAAGGTCATTGCCACACAATACTTTCCTCATCTTGTTGAATATATTCCTGGCTTGGCCGATTCTCGTTCGAATTTCTTCTGTATATTCATTTGTGTCGGTAACAGTTGTTCCCAAATATTTGTATTTCTTTACTCTCTCTATTGGCTGTTCTCCAATCCATAAGCCTTCTTGATGTCGGTTAGACTTTGTAATAATCATGAATTTAGTTTTTCTAACATTTAGTGTGAGGCCGCTTTCTTCGCCATTTATTACAACCTGGTCCATTAATCTTTGTAAGTCTTCCAGTGATTCTGCGATAATAATGGTGTCATCCGCATATCTAATGTTATTAATAATTCTTCCGTTAACTTTTATTCCTATTGTTGTTTCTGCTAACGCTTTCTGAATGATGTTCTCAGAGTATAAATTGAACAACAACGGGGACAACACACATCCTTGTCTCACACCGCGCTTTATCCTTATATCTTCCGATACCTCTTCACCCAGCCTGACATTCGCTGTCTGGTTATAATACAAATAAGCTATTATCCGAATATCCTTGTTGTCTATGTCTTTAGCTTTGAGAAGCCGAATAAAGTCGTCATGGCGAACCCTGTCAAATGCCTTGTTGTAGTCCAAAAAGCAGATGTACGAAGGTTGATTAACGTCCATGCATCTCTGAGCCAGCACGTTAAAGCCAAATAGTGCTTCTCTTGTTCCCATTGCATTCCTGAATCCGAATTGAGAGTCACTAAGATCTTGTTCTAGTTTTCTGAATATTCTCTGGTGTATGATCTTCAGGAATATCTTGAGGGTGTGGCTCATCAGGCTGATTGTCCGATGGTCATTGCATTCCTTTGCGTTAGGTGTTTTTGGCAGGGCAATAAATGTTGATCTCAACCATTCTGTGGGAATGATGCCTGTGTTATAGATTGTGTTGTATAGATCCACCATTACTCCTATTCGCCCCTCTGTTATGAGTTTAATCAATTCTGTTGGTATTTCATCAGGACCTGGAGCCTTATTATTTTTTTCTAATTTGACTGCATGTTGTACTTCTTCTCTTGTTATGCTTGGACCTGTACGACCACTGCCTTCATCCTCCATAGCTTCGCGTCGGTGATCCTCGAACAGCTCCTGCACATATTCTTTCCACCTCTCAAGCTTTCGCTTTGTTTCAGCAATTATTTGTCCGTTTTTGTCTAAGAGAATATTACATTTATTTGTGCGCTTTATACCAGTTAATTCTTTAATCTTTTTATGTAGATTAAAATCGTCATTTTTCCTTTGTAACTCTTCTATTTCAGCGCATTTATCTCCATACCATTTCTCTTTGGCTTCTCTTATTTTCTTTCTTATCTCTTTATTTGATTATTGTATTCCTCAATGTCTCTATTTTTTTGCAGTCGTCTTCTTTTCATTAACTTTAGTATCTCATTGGTCATCCAGGATCTATTAC
Organism: Melolontha melolontha; assembly: GCA_935421215.2. Classification (NCBI taxonomy): domain Eukaryota; kingdom Metazoa; phylum Arthropoda; class Insecta; order Coleoptera; family Scarabaeidae; genus Melolontha; species Melolontha melolontha. The sequence continues at coordinate 53,372,868 of OW285240.1, forward strand.
TATGCACTACTTTCTTTTGTAGTATTTCACGACTGGGTGTCATTATCGCTTCTTTAATGGATTTCCACTTTTCGTTCGGATCTTCATCTTTATTTAACCTTATTCTGCCCAACTCCTCATTGATCTTCTCAGTTACCTGTTTTCTTATTAGTGGTTCACGTAAATGTGATATTTGTATCTTTCCACTGGTTTTCTGGGGAATGAGCTTTTTGAGTCTAACTTCAAATTGGGTTATCACGGGATTATGATCTGTTTTTACGTCAGCGCCCGGATATGTTTTGGCAGATTTAATTGCATTCCGATATCGTTTATTTATTAATACGAAATCTATTTGGTTTCTACTAATCTTATTATTAATGTTATCAGCTGGAGACTTCCATGTATATAGTTTTCTTTCATGGAGTTTAAAGTAAGTGTTTGTTATAATCATGTCCTGTTCTTGACAGAATTGTGCCAATCTATCCCCTCTTTCATTCCTAACTCCCAATCCGAAGTCGCCTATTATGTCTTCCACTCTTCCTTTTCCTATTTTTGCGTTGAAGTCGCCCATAATGATCGTGACATCTCTCCCCTTTGTCGTGTGCAAGGCCCGCTGTACGTCATCATAGAACTGTTCTATTTCGTCTTCCTCTTTATCGGCAGTGGGGGCATATATTTGTATTACATTCAGCATTCCTTGGGCTATCTGTAGTTTTATCATGATCACTCTGTCTGAGATGGGTATGAAGCTCGTTACGTGTCGAGATAGATTCTTTTCTATTGCTATTGCTACTCCGTTCCAATGCTTAGGGTTGTTGTTTCCTGAGTAGTATATCTTTGCCTGTTGTGTATTCATTTCTCGTATGTCCGGCCATCTGGTTTCACTTAGTCCCATTATGCTCACATTCAATCGTTGCATCTCTTGAAGTACGTTATAGATTTTCCCGGCTTCATATACAGATTTGATGTTCCATGTGCCTATCTTAAATTTCTTCAGGTAACTCTTTGCCATATTCAAAACCGCCCCCCCCCCCGGAGATCCGATTGGTGGACTAGAAACTCCGGAATATTTCGCTTTGAACTTAGCCATGTTGATTTTACTAGGGATATCCTTCGGATCTTTAATGTGGTAGTCATCCCGTGGCTTTCCACATCCTTGTGCCGTTGGCTACTTATTAGTAGCTCTTCCGCCTTCGGGAGCAATTTCTTGCTCCCAGGACAAAAGAATGCCCTTTCCCCATTATATTGGGGGGGATTGCTTATACCGGCAAACACTCGGTCGACAGAGCCTCGTTAGTTGTCTAGCAGGGCGCACCACGGGCAGGTGAGGTTGTCATTTGGGTTTGGTGTTGTTCATCCTCACCCCTTACACCCCCCTCACCCCTTACACCCCCAGGTGGCCGATAAACACACTCTATTATCGAGTGTACATTATAGATGCAGCGAGATAACCATATTTGTTCAATGTGTGAGTCGTCGAATTGATAATATTGCAGCGAATATTTTCTCTAACGTAAATACCCACCCCACCGCTAATGCGTTTCTCGCGGTCGTGTCTGTAAAAATTATAACTGTGTATTTCAAGAGTGTCATCAGGAATCCTTGGAGACAGCCAAGTTTCGGTTAAGCATAAAACATCAATAGAATTCCCAGCCAGTAGTATGTAATAGTGTATTAATGTTATAGTATGTAATAAACATTATAATTACTTTAATAGTTGTGTACAAGCCAATGTTAATACTAATTGCATTAGACAACCAATTCAACTTATCACATGTACTGAAACCTGTAAAATTTGTAACCATATATACATATTTTGAAAATAAATGTTGTGAAACGTAAAATATATATATATATATATATATATATATATATATATATATATATATATATATATATATATATATATATATATATAGTAAACTTAATAAGTCGGCGATTAAGGGTCTGGTTTATTACTTCAAAGTATATATATTTATAACAACTCTACATGTTTCGGCAATGATACCTTTGTCAAGGAAATAAAAAATATAAATGACAGAATATAAATGTCAAATAATTGAGTTCCTATGGTTTAAATTATTCAAAGATACATTCCAATAATAATAAATCATGCCTTAGTATTCCAAAAAATAGATAGCAAGGTGTGAACATATGTGTTGTTCGCTGCTAGCAGCTTGTGTCTCTTTTTGGGTATGAATTTGTGTGTTGGTTGCTGCTGGCAGCTTGCGTCTCTCGCTGGGTGTGTGGTTTTGTATTTGTGTGAACGCGTAAGTGTAGGGTTTTGTATGTTGGTGCGCACACGCGTGTGTTTATTGACCGGTCGCGTAAATTTAGAGAGATCGGATAACCAGCCGTTGCGTAGGGCCGCCAACCCTTTCCCGGCAACTCCTTTACTTTTCCGTGCAGTACTTCGACGGCCCGACCCCCGCCCCAACGAGACAAGGCGCAGACCAGCGAAGCGCACCCTGCACGGGGTTACTCATCGCCAACCGAGGGAACACTCCTAGTGGCTACCTCAGTCGACGACGGTCACACTTTGTGCCATCTTAACGATTTCCGAAAAAGCAGGGGCAATGCACACACGTCGAACGTGTGTGTGCTGTTAACAGCAGCCTAGCCAGGTTGCCGCCCGGGACCGGTCCTAGTGGTGTGTGCATTGACAAGGGCATCATTGCCGAAACATGTAGGGTTGTTTTGAATATATATACTTTGAAGTAATAAACCAGACCTTTAATCGCCGACTTATTAAGTTTACCATATCATACCAAGGTCACGAAAATATTATATATATATATATATATATATATATATATATATATATAATGGTAAGTTGCACTTACTTGCTTCGGCTCAGCTCAGATAATAAAAAAATAATAATAAGGGCATTACTAATCTACAGGGCTCATAATGGTTACCAGATACACTTAATAATTGATGTACTCTTACTTTAGAGAAATAAAATAAAGAATTGCTGAAAAAAAACAAGTCAATCAACGGGAAATGTACAGACGCGTTTCGTTCTGGTTGGAACTTTGCAATGCACGGCATTCCTCGAAGACGGACATTGCTTTTCATTTCTATACTTTCTGTATATATAGTTAACATTTTGAACTTACTGCAAGTGAGAATTAATGAATATTAAATCTCATTCTTACATGTAAATGTCGACTTATGAACGCATCACATAAGTCACATTTACATGTAAGAATGAGATTTAATATTCATTAATTCTCACTTGCAGTAAGTTCAAATAAAATAAAAAATAATTTTTTAATTTATTTCTCTAAAGTAAGAAAGCATCAATTATTAAATGTATCTGTAAACCATTATGAGCTCTGCAGATTAGGAATGCGCTTATTATTTTTTTATTATCTGAGCTAAGCCGAAGCAAGTAAGTTCAATTTACCACTAATTGTCCTAGTTATAAATAAACACTATGCCTATTTTCAACATTAAACAGTGTTAGGCATATGTATGGATCCAATCGAATATCTTTTATACCGTAACTTAGATTTTAAGATTTTTCACAATTAATTAAATACAAATCGAGGATTCGTTGAGTATATTTATATCCGAATCAGATTTTCGGTTTAGCTGGAAACGATGTTAACTTTTTGGATTTTAAATGAAACTCCCTCTATATTTTTACGAATTCCAATAGGGCTCTACTCTGGGAGTTCGGTAATAATTAGATTTGGTACCTAGTTGTTCAACAACGACAAAGATATTTAATTAAAATTGATATTTTAAAATCATATTTATGTTTAGTAAGCCATGGAATTACAATTCAGTATTTGACTTAAACTGTCAAAATTAACTTTGTGCACATCCAAATATTAATATTGGTTTAATTAACTGAAAACGAACGTATTTAAATTCTGATGATGATTGGTTTTGGTGACAGCATCATAACTCATAAAGAAGTTTGCGATTTATTTAACAATTAAATGAAGATCGGCTTTCAATATCACGGACTGTCATTGGTAAAATTTAGATAAGGTATAACTTGATGGAAATGTTAGAAATTCACCGAAAAGCGGACGGCCAAAAGTGGCAGCTAATGAAGTTGTTGTTCAAGATATTGCTATAGCATTAGAAGAATTACCACAAACTTCTAATCTAAACTATGCTATAAGTTGCCGATCAGTAACCAGAATATTTAAGTGCGAAAAATATCATGCGTATAACCCACATTTACTCCAGGAATTATGATGTAGAATTGAATTTTGCGAAAGAGTGACGGAAATGTGTTTAGAAAATGTTAGAAGTTTCTTAAACGGAACATTCTCAAATCGGTGGATTGATTGTAGAGAATTCATTGAATTCTCCACCAGATTTCAATCCTCTAGATTTTTTCCTTTGGGTCGTTTAAAATCTGTGGTTTATACTAAACGGCACATAATCTGGACGAGTTACGGCACAGAAGAATTGAGGAAGTGCAATTAATTCGTAGGGAGGCTTTGGCAAATGTCATTTGAGAATTTTTTCACAGACTTGCATATTGTCAAGAAGTGAACGGTCATCATTTCGAAAACTTTCTTAACTGATACTGATTCTGTTTATATTTTTTAAATTCATTTTTCTTGTTCTCAATGAAATTTGCATTATTAGATTTAATTAAATATCTATGTCGTTGTTGAACAAAAGGGTCAGAATAATTGAAACATACATGAGTGGGTAAAACCCCACCAGTTTTGTATAATACAAAGGTATTACTAATAATATAAATATTATTAAAAATCTGGTGTGAAGAACACAAATACAGGTTCACTATTAATATTTTTTGTGAACGTGTCCTAACATATCCCTCCCCAGAGACGTAGATACGTATTTCACCTTTCTATACACCCCTGCTGGAGAAAGGATATCTTCAGACACATTCACAAAAAAGAACCACATCGCCATATCACAGAAATTATTCAGACCGAGCGTAGAAGTAAATTCAGCGCTGCCTGTTGTCAGACAGCCGAAGTACCTCGCCCTGTCCACATAATCAATGCGAACCAACGACGCCCTTCTAAAGATGGCGCAGCCGTGTCTCTAGAAACTGCATTTTGCCTGTGTCTTCACTCATACTACGGACTAACCGCATGTGTAATGTATCAGAATAATTGAAACATACATGAGTGGGTAAAACTCCACCAGTTTTGTATAATACAAAGGTATTTTTAATAATATAAATATTATTAAAAATCTGGTGTGAAGAACACAAATACAGGTACACTATTAATATTTTTTGTGAACGTGTCCGAACATATCCCTCCCCAGAGACGTAGATACGTATTTCGCCTTTCTACAGGCGGTCACCAAAACCAATCATCATCAGCACTTCAATACGCTTTTTTTCAGCTAATTGAACCATTATTAATTTTTAGTTGTCTATAGAGTTAATTCTGACAGTTTAAATCAAGTACTGAATTTTAATTACATGGCTTACTAAATATAAGTAAACATGATTTTAAAATATCAGTTTTATTTAAATATCTTTGTCGTTGTTTAACAAAAATATGCCAAACCTTACTATTCCTGAAGGTCAAGAGCAGAGCTCTATTGAAATTCGTAAAAATATAGACAAAATTTTATTTAAAATAAAAAAGTTAACATCGTTTCCGGCTAAACCGGAAGTCTGATTCGGATATAAATATATTCATCGAATTTAATTTACATTTAAATAATTGTGGAAAGTCTTACTTTCTTAATTTCATGAATTTTAATATGTCTAAGTACGTCACTTCCATTTTTAATTCTACATTCTGATCTCCTGAAGAAGCAACAAACTCGTTGCGAAATATAGAGATAAAAAATAATTGAGTTTTAATTGACAGACTACTTCCCGTTTATTATTAACCAATATAGTCGATAGAAGAAGGAATTTACTCCAAGTACTATAAGAAACGCATATTTTCAAAAATATGTGCGATATTTGCGTAATTTCTTAAGTGAAACATATTTATTTAACTATTTCGAATAATTTTGAAGAGTGAAACGTAAATTGAAATAAAAAAAACACAAAGAAAAGCATTTTTAATTTTACCACATCATCGTAATTTTTCAAATAAATTTACTATTAAAGTAAAAAGACAAAAGGAATCATTTATGGAATACCGATTTGTCATTTTTATCTGTTCGAATGACAGTTACAAACTGTGTTTGATTTCCCTCAATAACAACCATATGTTCCTTCTTAAAAACTGTGTTTTATACCCCTTCAATAACATCCATATGTCGCTTCTTATAGTTGTCTTTTTCGTAATTTTCGCACAGTTAATCCATCAAACGGCGACGGACTGAAATGGGTAAGGGTGAACATCCCCCAATATCGAGCGCCTGGAGATAGGGCCCAGCTGATATGCGACTACGATTTGGGCAACGACAACCTCTACGCGGTTAAATGGTACAAGGATCACGAAGAGTTCTACAGATTCGTGCCGAAGGCCAAACCGGAGGCCTCAAGTTTCAAAATCGAGGGGATTACCGTAGACGTAAGTATTCCCACTGTCAGAGCACATGCTATTAGTTATAGTACTGGAATGTTCGGTAATGAAGCAACAGGGTTAGGTTGGTAGACCGCAGATAGTTTAATAGTTAGTTCTGTGCATTATGCACGAGGTTTGAAAATGGAATGCAATGTGTGTGTAAACAGGCAGTGCGCATTGTTATGCAACGACATTAAAATTTTAGTTCTATTTTGAAATAGTTTATTAGGCTATAGTATAGTAGTTGAGGTGATCATAAATTGAAACTGTTTCAAATATTGCTTTTGTAAAATTTCAGCTTATAACAAAATATCGAATAGTTAGGTCGCTTCTGAATTTTTTGTATGTATGAGGTCCTTCGAAATGTTCCTTTAATTATGCAAATAGCTAAGAAACAGTTAAATAAAGTAAAGTTAATACATTGTGCAGTGGAATTTGCTTTGAAATTGCTTTATTTAATTTTAATTCATACTACAGCTTATTTTTTTCGTCGGCTATTCAGTCCAGTAGAATCCTTGAGCTTACATCTCTGGGTCGATCCTCACGGATGTTGGTTATATCAAAATAAAACACAAGGTGTCAGATAAATTATACACGCATTTTCCCTTTACATTATTATATTAAAAATAAAAAAAAGAAAAATCCCTCTACAAAGTGTATAGGGTGCTAAAGCATCATTAAACAGTAGCAATGAGGAAACACTCTTTGTGAACATTGACTCGCACACAGAGAAAAACCTCTTGTGAAACACGATCAAATATAAAACTAATAAATATTAGTGAAATCTGTCAAGTTTAACCTTTACTGTGACCCCCACAAACAAATATTAAAAACAAATTAGTTTTCAAAACTCACGCTAGTTGAAAATTTATTCATGCAACAAATAACATGATATGATCCATCCCCACTACAATCTCTCCAACCTTAAATTCCAAAAAACAAAGTTCTCGAAGTATAATATTAAGAAAAACAACTTCCCTTAACAAAAAACATGACAAGCTTTCGCTAATATCCATATACTACTTTCAAACACATGATTATTACAATAAATACAAAATTTATAGCACTGAAAATAATCCTAATATCTAATAAATAAATAATATAATTTTTATCAACTTACATTAAGTTTTTGTGTGATTTTAAAATACACGAGAGGCATCTTTTTTCACCAGATTTCAAATAACTATGAAAAACTTCGCAAAAATCGAATTAAAGTTTACTTGCACCTTATACTAAATGCAAAACAAAGTACAGACCGACTTTATAAAACAAAGAATAAAATTGATTATTTTATTCTTTAACGAACTAAACACTTTAACAGTCAAGATACCTCTAAAATCAAAAATGAAAAATTCCTCATATCCGCTTGGCTATCCCTTCCATCTATCAAATCAAAATATACAGACAATACATCTTATCAAATACAATATCCGAAAAAGCGGCAAATTCAATTCCTTTGGTCCACCTAAATATACGAGAGCTAATCATAATTTCATACATCATACAATTTATTTTATTTATAAAATAATATATATATATATCGAACCCCGTCTGAAATAAATAAATATACAACTGAAATAGCTAATTTTCATTAGAATGTCCCTATTACTGAGTTCACTAATTGTTCATACTTTTTCCTTACTTGTCCAAGGAAAGTCCATAGCAATATGTTATTTTACATTTCGTTATCTCACTTCGTTACTGGTTTTAGAAATTCTAATGTTCTTATAAAATTATGGACTACAAAATATTCCAGGGAGAATAATTGATGAAATAAGCAAATCTGGGCCAAATTTTTTTTACGTCCCTTATTTATTGCAATATATTTAATACGAAATAATAAGCAATATTATTATCTAAATATAATTAACATAGAACGAGCAACACCTAATGGTGTGCATGAAAGATAGCAACTAATTCTATATTATGGTAATTGATTTTAACCATTTTATATAATGCTAAGTAATTGTGTAAGTTTATTGAACTTGAGTATTTGCTAACGATAGGCGGTCCATTGAATTGAGTTTTTTTAAAATCTTATATCGCTTGCAGGGAGAAGATCAGCTATCTAATTCGGGTGTTTTTCAAGTCTAACAAAGTAATAGTGGTTCATAGTAGATATCGTAATCATTAACAAATGGTACTTGTAGATCACAATCAATACCCTATTTCGCTACGTACCATGTATATATAAAGCCTTTACAGGGCTCTCAGTCCCATTGCTTGGTCATGTTATTTCATTTTTTCCTCTCATTTGCGAACAATCTCCAATTCTTGAGTCCCTTCCTTTCTACATCCTCCATAACCGCCTCCCGCCATCTTCTCCTCGGTCTACCTCGCTTTCTCGTTCCATCAGGTACCTCCATCCTATATCTTTAATTAACCTCTCTTCCCCTAATCTTTGAAGATGGCCGAGGCACTGGTGTCGCCGCATTTTTATGAAATGTTTTACGGGAGATTCTCCATACAAATTTTAAATTTCTTCCTTAGTTCGCCTCTCCCATCCTGCTTCCGCCCTCTTTCCTCCGAAAGTTCTCCTAAGTATCCTTCTCCCCCAGACCTCTAGCTTATACTGCACTTTCTTAGCCATTATCCACAATTTGCAGCCATATGTCAGCGTTGGCCTCAATACCGATTTATATAATCCTATGTTAGTTCTTTTGAGACCTCTTTTGATTTAAGTACTCTATTCAACCCTCCTGCACATCTATTACTTTTTACCAGTCTTAACTTTATCTCCATGACCTCACTACGTTGTTGTCTATTAAAACTCCTAAATACATACAATTCTCTACCTCTTCAAAGGTCAATACTTCTCCATCTTTGTTCTGCACCTTGAACGTCTCTCTTAACGTACCCTTCAGACCGCCTTTAATCCCCATATACCTGTATTTCGTTCTATTTATCTGAAAGCCCATATTTCTTGCTGCTTATATAAACGACTACGTCTTGAACTGCAGCTCTTTCTTACTTCTTGCCATTAGTAGGATGTAGGATTAGTAGGATGTTGCCCTGCGGTTTATATCTGCGTATATTATAGCTTTCTCCAGGACTATATTAAATAAAACTGTCGAAAGCGGATCTCCTTGTCGTAGCCCTCTTCGTACTTGAAAGTCTGCCGACATTTCTCCATTTACTTTGACTGCGCATGCTCTTTTCAACGTCGTTTTAACAAGGTTTACTAACTTCCCCGGGATTTTAAAATCTTCCAACACTTTCAATAGTTTCTCTCTATGTATTGAGTCGTACGTTGCTTCAAAATCTATAAAAAATATATACTGGGATCTCATATTCATAGCAACTTGTTAGAATTTGTTTCATCATATATATGTGGTCTGTCATTCATCTATTCCTTCTAAAACCTCCTTGATATTCTAAACTACAGACCAATTACTATTTTGTCCAGTTGCTCTAAAATCTTTGGGCACTTCATTTATGATAAACTATATAAATCTATTCGATGTTTTATCTCTACGCAGCTTCAGGGTTTTATGTCTGGGATGTCAACTTTTTGACTGAAATTACTCAGTATACCAGCTCCTCTATTGACTCAAAAGATCAAGTCGATGTTGTTTATGCTGATTTCGCGAAGGCCCGCGAAACTATTGACCAGGTATTGAATAGGTGATTAAATTTCCAAGAGCTTAGAAGAAAGTAGATTCTGCATATTATTTCGATATTTCTCAAGTCTTCAATAAGGGCTTGCTATTCAATCTAAAAACTTTCTCTTAACCAACTGCTATCTTCTACAACTTACTCTTTAGAAACTTTCATATAATATTCAATGACCAATAATCTAATTTCTATTCAATCAAAAGTGAAGTTTCCCAAGTTACTGTTTTCAGACTACTTCACTTTCTAGTATGCGTTACTGACATACATGAAAACAATAATACTAAAATTGCTGCTTTTATAATTATGTAGCCATGATCGATTTAAACAAAAATGTTTTTCAAAATTCACAAGATAAACTGGAGTTAAAGAATGATGCACCAAATGCACAAAATTACGTTTACTATCTGGCACGGCCTTACTTTTTACCAGTAACAGAAATTTGTTACACTGTGAGTCATTTTGAATAGCCCGAGATTTGAAATGTGTATCATTGTACAATCTCTTTCTTTGTACAGTCTTCTCTACAAGATGAGTCTCTCGTAGTTGTACAGACGGACTAGGAAAATACAACAACAGTCACGTCAACAGAAGATTATAGCAGCAAAACTTAACAGTTGCTAGATTCGTTAATGTGTAGAAAGCGCACTCGAGATCCAACACCATATATCGTGCGGGAAACACAATAGCAGGCGAAACGTCAACGTCTACAAGACAAGACCAACACGACAGAGTCAGGAGTTTTGGTTTGTTCTTTTTAGTTTTTTGGCTATAACTTTTTATTATTCCTATTAGCAAATTTATAAGTTGTATAACTATGGATTCAATTTTAGTTGTTTCGCTATTATAAAATTTCGGGAATAAATATTTTTAGTAATTAGGATCAAAAATTTTTTACTCACTATTTCTAAACTTTTTTAAATTTTTAATTCAAGAAACACTTTCGCACGTTTTTCTTACTTCGTCAGTCGGTTAAAATTGTAGACATTTTTCCGTTCATAAAATCCTTAGTTTTGGATCTTATGGCCACTAACATATCAGTTATTTGAAAAGTACTTTCTTTTCAACAAAAGTAAGATTACTCCTATCGTGACTTCTATACTTCATTTGTTCAACCCCATGCAATTTGATAGCGTTAGTTGATCATCATTATTTCTATAATAAATGACACAAGGATATATGGGGGTGGTTTATGATGTTATTTAAAATTATTACTATATATTTAACTATTATATACAACATTGGAAAAGAGGTGTATATAAAAGATCCAACTGGTCGTTAAGAACAATATCTATTGTGTTGTTTCCGCTTTTAAAAATTTCAAGTGACTAAAAGATTTAATTTACGACCTTTCTCGGCCAAATGCAATATTTTATGATGACCAAATGTATGCCTTTCTGTAATAAGATGGTTTGCGAATGTTGAATCTGTCTTCTTTAGTTTATATGACCTCATGTGTTCTTTTACCCGTATAATAAAACTTCGACCAGTCTGACCTTTATATATACTTTTACAATCATTAAAATTTAATTTGTACACTCCTGATTTATTATTGATATCTGTTTTAGGTTTTGCTTTAAAAATGAAATTACTTGTTTTTACATATTGTTTGTAAGCTATACTAACATTACTATTATTTTTTGAAATTATATTCCCAATTTGCTCGCTTATTTTATCGAAGCAAGTTAACGAGACAAATTGTTTCAAATTAGCACTATCTTTAGGATATACTAAACTAAGGGCCACTTGTAACTGTTTTTCTTTAGTATACTGTCAATTACGCTACTTTTTATAACTATTGTTTACCGCTATTTGTTTTATAGTATTGATTTCACGAACAAAAGATTCATTAGACAAAGGAATATTTAATGCTCTATGTATCAAAGAATTAAAAATGAATGTTTGTGTGTCTTAGGGTGTAGTGAATCTTTGAATAAATCAGGAGTGTACAAATTATATTGTAATGATTGTAAAAGTGTATATATAGGTCAGACTGGTCGAAGTTTTATTATACGTGTAAAAGAACACATGAGGTCATAAACTAAATAAGACAGATTCAACATTCGTAAACCATCTTATTACAGAAAGGCATACATTTGGTCATCATAAAATATTGCATTTGGCCGAGTAAGGTCGTAAATTAAATCTTTTAGAGTCACTTGAAATTTTTAAAAGCGGAAACAACACAATAGATATTGTTCTTAACGACCAGTTGGATCTTATATATATACACCTCTTTTCCAATGTTGTATATAATAGTTAAGTATATAGTAGTAATTTTAAATAACATCATAAACCACCCCCATATATTTTTGTGTCATTTATAAGATCTATGTAGGCCTGTAATTTTTGCAATTTGATAATGACATTGTATGTCGAAACCGCGGTCACTATTACATGGGATTAAAGTGGTATAACAAAGTTATTGTTTTATTTTATTTTATTATTTTCAAAATGAATTACCACAAAGTTACGGCTACATATATAAGGCAGCCGATAGCACAGTAGTAAGTTATTGGCTTATCGAGCTGAGTGTCTTGTATTCGAATCCGGACATGCTCTCCGAGTAGGTTCTTCTTCTCGTTTAACATGAATGCTGACTGCCAAATATCTTAAAACGCTCCAGGGGCGCGGGTGTAATAATAATTCGTGGCCTGCGAATGCCCCCAGAATTTACGTTAACTTGTGAGGAGATGCTGAGGCATGCATTATTATTATTAATATTATTTTAATTATTATTATTACATATATAATCACTAGAATCAATTGAGCAAAGTACTTTATGTTTTCAATGTGGTATGCGCAGATATTGATTTCCAAATAAACTTTCATAAATCTAAATTCAACTTCTGAACTTATTTAGTTATAATTCACACAAAGAAATAATAAATACAAGACTAAACCAAGAATCTTCTATTATCTCTTTCGTAGTTTTCGCTGACTTGTACAGTTAATAAATATCAAGTTCCTGTTGTTTTATTTTATCCATTTGAAGTAATTCGCGAGTTGGTTGATATACTCTGTCCTACTTATCTTTTCGTATAACGGATAAATGCACTGCTTTATGTATTACTTCCAAAGTTTTGAGAACATTGCTTGGGGCAAATGCAGGTGCTAGAGCTTCAGTACGCTGGCATTGCAAAAGTAGTTTTAAACCGCTTAAAGTATTGAAAATACACAAATTATTCTCACTGAAACTGTGTTAAGTTTCATTGCAATGCAAAGTATATCGAAGAAGTAGACTCTGTTACTTGTTACTTTAATTTAATAAAAACAATGTAATTAAAGCAAAAAACTTTTGTAAATTGTATATTAAAATTAGTATATATTTTAAAATCTTGTAATTTCTTTAATTTTTCACATTTGTTTATTGACTTTATATATTAAACTGTTCTTGACAAGCGTCAATGTAGATCATATCGCATAAAAAATAGTTGATCAAGGTGAAATTGGAAAGAGATTTTCATTGTAAAAACTAAGAATCATAACTTCGATAATTTATTGAAGGTGTTACACAATTGTAACAACGATTTTTAATTTACTTGTAACTATCCCAGTATATCTTCTACCTAAGTGTCGAGGTGATAATTCTTCTCCACCTTTTCCATGGAATTTATTTCTTCATCTTTAATTCAAATTTTGATATCAGATTTGACAAGAAGATCAAATTACGTGTTTTTAAATGGCCATCATCGATTTGAATTTACATCTTCCACAGAGCTCCATATTGGAGCCATTACTGTTCTCAATATTTATTAGCAATCTGATCACATCCTGGCCGTATCTTGCTTTAGACTATGTACATGATTTGAAAATTAACCTTTCCATCAACGCATTGGATAATGTATTTTATTTGCAAGGTAATATAAATAAAATTGTTAACTCATATTTAAATGTCTCTTCTCACATTACTAACGTTTATTATCCTGGCGCCGCATTAATGCAAAAATTTAAATGATATTTTTGTACTCGCTTATCAAAACCTGTCATTTCACGATTCGATTTGCGGGCGTAAAAAGTCACTTTAAACACGAGTGCGTAAAAGTAAAGTTGGTACTTCCTGGAACTTTATTAATTTAGTGACATTTTAAAATCATAAATCCCTAACCTTAATAATATGCTACCCAGTTCGTTGTTTTTCTATGAAAATAAAAGGAAATGAAATATAAATTGTTATATTTGGAAGGTATGTAATGCAATGTCAGAACAGCAACAAATATTATTTTTTAAATTTATAGAAAACTAAAAAAAAAATTGTCAGAAGTGGGGTTCGAACCCAGAGAGGACCAGAACGCTCGAGAACCCGTATAACGGGCAAGGTAAACCTTGAGTCTGGCGCTTTAGACCGCTCGGCCATCCTGACAGATAGTAGTAATATTGTTAAAAATACTTATAAATATAAAAATTTTGAAATTATATTTATATTTTATACAAATATTTATATATTAAAGTTCTCGTACAAAAATATTAAACTGGTCACTCATTCGCGAAATATGATTTCACGCACTTGGTTCGTAAATAACTATTCACTACAAAGACTTCGTTTTTTAGTTTTATTCTTAACAAGTATGCGTCTTCTGTTTGGTCACTTCAATACTTACACCAACAATTTTCTATTGAGAAGGCTCATGTCATTTTTTCTTGCAACTTGCAACATCGTATGTGAAGGCGCGGCTGACTTCTCTCTTATCACGAGACCGGTTGTCAAGGTACGATTGGCGTTATTGAAGAAGTGTCTAGTGGCAAATCTTTGAAAAAGTCATATCGGCGCTTTCCATATAACTCTAGATCATTTTGACGCATCGTGCGTTTCGTTCCATGAAAGCGCAATTGACTTCTCTCTTATCACAACGATTTTCAAGATACGATTGGCGTTTTTGTCGAAGTGTGCAATAGCACTTCTTCGAAAACATAATACCCCTGCTTCTTATGTAATTTTAGACAATTTTAACCCATGGTGTACTTCATTGCGTAAAAGCGCGACTGACTTCTTTCTTTTCACGAGAACGAATTGCAAGGTACGATTGGAGTTATTGAAGAAGTCTGAAATGGCACATTTTCGAAAGCATCATATCCGTTCTTTTCATGTAATTATAGTTCATTTTGATCCACCGTGTTTCGTTGCGTGAAACCGTGACAGACTTCCAGTTCTTTGAATCCCACTCGTATCCTATTTGATTCTTCCGTTTTCTATTTTGTCTAATGCAGGTATAAATAAAAGGGTTCTCAATATACTTCCTTGCCTCACACTGTTGATTGTACAACAAATCTTGGTTAGATAATACTCCTACTACATTTTCCTTCTTGCAGTACGAGGTCGGATTAGTATATAAAGTCCACAACTCTCTTAAACATGAATAAAAAGAAGACAAAATAATGAATATTTGGAACTTACTGCAAGTGAGAATTAATGAATATTAAATCTCATTCTTACATGTAAATGTCGACTTATGTGATGCGTTCATTACTACCGACAAACTAAGTTTGTACCAGTATGCAGAACACACCCTTTCGCGACAACGAACTTCCTGGTAATTAGGTTAATTAAGAATTGCTGAAAAAAACAAGTCAATCAACGGGAGGAAACGTACAGATGCGTTTCGTTCTTCCGTCTTCGAGGAATGCCGTGCATTGAAAAGTTCCAACTAGAACGAAACGCATCTGTACGTTTCCTCCCGTTGATTGACTTGTTTTTTTCAGCAATTCTACAAAATAATGAATCTAATTTCAAATTGAAGTAAATTTATTTTATTACCAATGTTCATAATTAAATTGCCACACTATTTAGTGCAATATGTTCCTCCAAATGCTAAATCAATTCTTCATTCCTTCCATGAAAAAAATCTTGACGTTTCAATACCTCCTTCACATTTTGGAACCACCAGAATTCTGAAGGTGCTTAATCAGGACTATACGGAAAACGTGAAACAGCGGTGAACGGTCTTTATTGTTTCGTTGCTGCAATGCGATTTGGTGTTTTCTTCGTGTACGAGTAAAATCGTTTTTTTCGCTCTTACTCTACGGAAAAGGATTCTTTAATGATCGCAAAATTCTACAGTTTCTTATTGAATGAATTTTTTTTCCTTTTGGCACGTATTCGGTAGGAATGATTTCCTTTACTTCCCAGAAAATGGTGAGCATAACTTTCTGGGACTATTTGAATTGTTTCGAATTTACGTACACGTGGAGAATCAGGGCTACGATATTTCATTGGCTGCCGCTCTTTATGGGGGGGTCCTATCGGGGGTCATTATAATGAACCCAAGAATCATCCCCGTTGGTGATAATCAAGAGAAAATCTTCTCTTGATGGCGGTACCTGTTAAGAGTTCTTGACAAATGTATTGTGTTTTTCATGATATCAGACTTCTAATTGTTGAGGGACCCATCTCATGAAAGTTTTTCTGTAATTCAACGTCTGAACAATTTACCTACTGGACTCTTTCTTGACTAATCCCTAATGACTGATTGCTCTATGACAGAATTTTGTATGTCGAATCCACTGGCGAAGATTCTTCACATTTATACAATCGTTGCTATGAACAATTTTCAAACACCGATAAATTTACATGGGTGTGCAAGTTGATAAATATAACTCAATGACGGTACACAGGAAAACTAAACTTCGCGTGCTAAGACGAGATACTTGAAATTACCGTTTGCAGGTAAGAACTTGTTTATGTTTCCATTACTCACAAAATAGCGTGTTGTTCATCGTTATGACACCCAAAAGCAAGTGGTAGTCAATGGAATATCGTCGCCCTTATTCTGCACCAGTGCAAAAATTCAAAATAGCTTAATTATTGCTGAAAGTCATGCTCGCCATTTTCTGGGATGCAAAGGGGTTTTTTTTAAATTTTCTTAATTTTTCGTGGACGGAATGAAGCAATGAATTTAGAGATAGGAGAAATGTGTTACGTTAAATAATTATTATGGGAAAAATATTATCAGCATTGGTAGTACAGTAAATTTGATTAATTTGGAGACTAGTATCATTATTTTGTCTTTTCTCATTCTTATTTAATAGAATTGGAGACCTTATAACGGGTGTTCATTTGAAAAGTCAATCTAGTAGCATGTGATTTACTGAGAACATTTTGAAGTATGTCGTAAATTAAAATTTACTACTTAACCTACGAAGTCGTATATTTTGACAGTTTCATACATACAAATAAATAACAAATGTGATTGACATTATCAAATGTCATATGGATTTACGTTTACGGAACAACAAACACATATAATATATATGCGTCTTATTCTATCAAAATTTCAAAGTAACCTAGATTGACTTTTCAAATGAACACACGTTATATCAATTCGCTCTGGTATATTTCTCGAACACATTTATTAACTTTCGGTTAATATTATTGGTCAATAAATTTTAATTTTTTAATTTTTTTCTTAAGAAACTATGTACAATTTTCGTTTTTTTTAAATAGTTCTAACAATAGTGATAACAAATTTATTCTGGCACGTCAGGTTTTGGAAAGAAAATTGAAAAGTAAATAATATCTATTAAGTACGTACTTGATATGAAGCTGTATGGTATCGTCCTGTTTAAAATGTTTTTCTTTTTACTCTTTTTTTTATACTATTCGTCAGCTCTTGGAAAACCCGAAAGTTTCACAATCAGTCGAATGATATGCTTGTTCATACCAAATCATAGGCCTTGCGAATGGCATAGCGCTTTTCTTAGAATTTGATCAGTCTCTCAGAGTAACAGCACAGCGTGTGCAGCAAATGCTGGGTCTATGGTTTGTCTTGATGCTCAATGGTTAAGCCAAAAGAGTGAAAACATAAATTTTCTATCGAAGGTGTAATATTCCGCTTATGTTGGTGGGTAGTGAATTCTTTATTAGATTATTTATACACATTATTACAAACACGGGTTTCACGTTACGTTATGGTGTCAGTTATTACTTACACAAGTTTTTTCGTCTTGGATTACCGACTGCTGTGTACGCTAATAATAATATGAATTATTTAAAATAATATAATTAGTGGTGCTGATGAAGTTTCATCAAAGGTCCAGGGTGTGTGCAATAATGCGTACATTAATATACTACAACTTACTAACTAAATAAAACACAGGAGCGTTGTCCTTAAAGTTTGTATTTATTATTTACTTAAAAGAAATTGAGCCTGATATATTTAAACGTGATTAAATAAGAGTCATATACACAAGGAGCGGTAAATAAGTAACTAAAACATTAACACAAAAATAAACTGAAACGAACGCTAAATTGGGCAGTAAATTAATTGTAAATTAATTACGATTAATATAAAATAACCTCTGTATCGAACAATACAGTGTTGGATAAGTATGGAGAGCGATCCTTGACAGACGGACGAAGAAAACAATTAATTAAATCAATTAAATTAATGTGGATTACCATAAAAGAATAGTTTATATAGAACAATATAGATTACCTCTTTAGTTGCGGAGATGCAGGAGCACATGCATCTCGGCTGGTACTTGAACAGCACGGCGGGTAAGATGTTTAACTTACGAAGGTTCTAAGCAGAAGACTGAGAATTTGTGTAGATAGGACACTGGTCTGGAAAAGGTCTGTTTTATTGCTCTACATTAAGAGAGGATCGATATTGTCGATATTTTCACTAATAATTAATAAAAGCGCGACCTGAAGAGGTGTGCTATCGATAACATAAATATTATTTAAATATCCCTATCCCTTGTTAGTCGACCTGTCAAATGATATGAGACACCACATGTAAAAGAAGATGTACATAATTAAATTAAAACAATTTAATTTAAAATGAAATATATACAGAAATTCCAAAGTGAACGTTTTCGTTGTAAGCAGGTAGAAGACCAAGGGTCTAGCGGCTTGAGCGAACACAAAATATACTCACATAGCCAAATGTCTACCAATTCTTAATTTGATTGGTTCCAGAGCAAAATTGGGAGTGGTTTAAGTACTCTGACGTAGGAAACATGCAAGGATATGCTTAGACATGTCCAATCCAATATTCAACAGAACAATATTTTTAGTAGTGTCTTTCTTATAGAAAAGTAATTTTGAAATGTTGTAAAATTGAATGCGTTTTTTTAAAACTATTTAAGAAAATATCCTCCTTTTGTCAGCCTCTGTCTACGTATCAACTGCCTAAAATTTAGTTTCTTTTCGATTTCTGGGTATAATAATGAAATAATAATAATAATAATTTTATAGGCTTTCTATATTAAAGGAATCAATGTCAATGTCAAATTATTTAACTCAATATGATATCTTTATTATATTCTCATATGGTATAGTTTACAAGTTCGACTTAAGAGCTAAAAAATCCATAAAGTTGCGATAGCAATTACTTATTTTTTTCAATCTTACTGCAGACGAAAGATATTTTCCCTTGATATTAGGTCAGATGTTATTTTTCTTTCTCGCATTTCCCATGTCTGCGGAGCTTTAGTGGTCGGAGCGGTGGATTTATCGGCTTATACTTGTTGCTATTTATTATTTCGTTAGTTTTTTACTATTTTCTTGTTTTAAGACCGATGGTATTAACATTTTCGCAAATTGCTTTTTAAATAAAGATTACTTGTGATTACTTATATAGCTTTCGCATCGATGTGTTAAATTGTTTTTGGTATATGGTGTAATCTGATGACGAGTTAATGAACTTACAGTAATATGCGTCTTATTCCTTCTTCTGTAATAACTGCTATTCGAGAAGAAATAAGTTTCATCAGCGTAGTCCGTTTTGTCCGTCAGATGTCACGAAATTATCTGGTGTCATTCGATTGGACAAAATAACTACTGGACTAGATAGCGAACCGTTTCAGTAGTTACTTCATAAACCCGCACTGGTAACGTCGTTAGATAGAAATGCATTCATCTATGGTTGAAGTGAACGCTGGTAAATACGTGCTGTATGTCCATGTGTACAAATACAGATGTGTTTTATGTAAATTTGTATTATTTGTATTAATTTTATGGTTTTTTGCTCAAGTTTCAATAAACTACACTTAAATTTTGATAAATTCTTGATTGTGAGATATTATCGAAAGATGTATTTCTTTAGTTACAGTTTCTTAATGGAAGATCCTGTCCTGGATTTAGCTATCTATTAGAGACCTTGGCATTCATTTTGCCACTAATTGATCGTATTGATATTGATACTGATTTAATTTGTAATGGAGCTTTCGTTGTGATTTATAATCAGGACATCAACTTATTTCCATAACTTATCTGTATTGAAGTCATTACACTACGCTTTTGTTATGAGTCTATTATTTAGTATCCTTCGCATTTGTCATAAGCTTCATTTGTATCGTTGAGCGCCAATTTTTTAATTTTTTATTTTGTCCAATATAATTTCTAATGTAATTGACTGTTCTTTTTTGCCATTTAAAATCAATTTCGATGTACAAAGATTACCTGTCACGCATTCTGCGACATTTGTTATGGGTACACCAATAATTAATGCTTTAGTGCAGACACCATTGTAGAATATGTCTAAAAATTGTGATTATTTACTTCATAAAATTACGTAAGCTTTCACAGCTGTTGTCACTTGTAATACGATCTTGCGGGTTTAACCGTGTTGTCGCAATTTTACTCGATATTTCGCTGTTCACACCCCTTCTTCAGAAACTGGTATTAAGCTAATTTTTTTCGTCGTCCTTCTTCCTTATATATTCCCTTGATTCACTGGTGGGTGACCATCCTGCTCCATTGATCGTGACGGTGTTGCTGAGTCTACAGCCGGCCTCGCGATTGAAGTTAGGAACGTACAAACAGGAAAATCGATTTAAGGAACACCAGAACGGCACATGAAGAAAAAAAATTAGAATCAGCGGTTGTAGAACATGTACACGAGAACGGATACAGAGTGAATTTTGAAGGAGCAGAAATATTAGTTACAACAAAAGAATTACCATCGAAGAATTATTAGATAAGTCATCGAAATACAAAAACAACCTAACTTCAACAGCGAGGACGGTTGTAGACTCAGCGACACCTGGAAAAGCCTACTACGAGAATCCGTCACGACCAAAGGAGCAAGACGGTCACACACCAGTGAACCAATGCCATATATAAGGAAGAACGACAACGAAAAGAATAAGTCTGATACCAGACCCTGAAGAAGCTGGCATCATAAACAACGAAACGTCGAGCGAAATTACGACAACACGGCGAAACCCGCAAGAAGATTCTACTACAAACGATGTTTATTACACTGATATCTTCAATAGGGAGTCTGTATGAAAAGAGAATTAGGTTTAACTATACATATTGTATTTTTTTAGAATAATTTAGTTACTTTTTTAATTTTCTTTCCCTTAAATTTAAGTTTGTTTATGTAATACTAGCTGACCCGGCGAACCGCCTAACAGTTAATAAATGTCGTGTTAACTTTTAGCTAAACTTAATTTAGGATTTTATTAACGTAATAAAATGAATACAATTCATATAAACTTCAAAAATTACAAAATTATTTGAAGTAAAAAGAGGAACTAGTTCATTTCATTTTAAATTATCGTCAATTTCTAAATAAGCGAGATGATATAAAAGCAATTATTAATGAACGACTCATTCGTCTGAAAAGCTATTATATTCAAGTGACGGTGAATGTAAGAGCCGAAGTTTCATGCGACAACCGCCAGTTAGTTGACTGGAGAGGAGATATATCCTCATACTGGTCACATATGAGCGATCAAAGCAAATTATCATGGTGGAAATGGCAAAAATATAGAGCGAATTCGTGCCGGCGCGACAAGCATTCCAAGTTGGCAATTTTATCGGTTTCAGTAATAGAAAATATAAGAGAGTAACATGACGCGCATAAAATAGAGATGAAATAAATTCAATGTAGTAACTGCAGTAACATTTTTTCGTGCTTCTTGTTTTTTCTTTTCGGTTAGTACTGTCATTCTTTCGTTCTTCGTACTTGTTATTCTTTCCATATTCTATGTCGTGTCAACTAATGTAGATTGCATAATCTCTTTGTGATCGATTCTTCTGATAAATTCGTTGAATTTTTTCCCGCAAGTGGATCGTATCTTGCTCGAGGTTTTAAAAGACAGATTGCGATGTTCTTCTTCATTAATCCCCTGTCGGGCATGCAATAGATTATATTCTAAAATGCAAGCAAGCGAACTCTCTGTGTACCTCCTGAGGATATTCTTTTAATACAACGTTTTCAAATAGCAAAATATCTTTCCGAACGCTGCGTAAATTTTTATAATAAATTTACTGGATGCAAATTGAATTCACAGATACACACACCCACACACATACATCTATATACATATATATAAATATATATATATATATATATATATATATATATATATATATATATATATATATATAGTAGATTCAATAAGTCGGCGATTTAAGGTCTGTTTTACATTAATATGTATATATTTAAAAAATCTTACATGTTTCGGCAAATAATGCCTTTTTCAAAGAAATTTAAAATATAACTGATAGTATATAAATATGACATTAATATACTGGCATTTATATTTTAAATTTCTTTGAAAAAGCACTATGCGCCGAAACATGTAAAATAATTTTAAATATATACATATTGAAGTAAAACAGATTTTAAATCGCCGAGTCATTGAATCTACTATAACATACAAAGGTCTAGAAACAATGATATATATAAATATATATATATATAAATATAATATTTTCGTGACCTTGGTATGATATGGTAAACTTAATAAGTCGGCGATTAAAGGTCTGGTTTATTACTTCAAAGTATATATATTTAAAACAACCCTACATGTTTCGGCAATGATGCCTTTGTCAAGGATATAAAAAATATAAATGACAGAATATAAATGTCAAATAATTCTTATTATTATTATTTGACATTTATATTCTGTCATTTATATTTTTTATATCCTTGACAAAGGCATCATTGCCGAAACATGTAGGGTTGTTTTAAATATATATACTTTGAAGTAATAAACCAGACCTTTAATCGCCGACTTATTAAGTTTACCATATATATATATATATATATATATATATATATATATATATATATATATATTTATATAGTAAATTCAATTTCTTGGCGATTTAAGGTCTGGTTTTACTTCTTCTTCTTCTTCTTCTCTGTTTTGGGTTGGACGCCACCACGTCCAGGCACTTGAGCACACTGCTCTTTGTACTATCCCCAATAGATCTCTCAATTCCACTCTGTTAGTCTTGTGTCCTCGATAAAAGCCACTATCCTCCTCGGGGGAAGTTTGAGTACACTCGAAGGATCCAATAGATCCCTCCCGAAATATTTCTGTCTGAGTTCCTTCAGTTCCTCACACGTGCATATTACATGAAGGCTAGTTTCCTCCTGTTTTTCACATCTCCTACACCAGGGCTCGCTAACCAAGCCCATGGTGTACAAATGCTTCCCTAAAGGACAATGTCCGGCTATTAACCCGGTAATTATTTTAATTTATTTTTTGTTACTATGAATTAGGTTGGCTGAAAACTTTCCATCCAGCACCCTTAGTAGTGTTTTGGTATGGAGTTGACCTTCCGTTAACCTCCATTTATTTTTATGTTCTTTTTCTAGCTATAACCAGATCTCCCTTTTAGCGGAATCCTTAGTGATTCCACATACAGGTTCTGGTCCTATGAAGTTCCTATTAGTACCTTCTTTGACCAGGTCTCATTGCCTTTAATTCCCTCATGTCCTCGCACTCATATCAGCGACACTGTATTGTCTTGTGCCAGGTTATTGAGGACCTGTTTACAATATTTCACCAGCTTAGACCCCGGATGGCCTCCATGGAAGCGGTTCCCGTGCTGTTCATATCTCCCGTGATTCCCAACAGGGCCTGTCGCTGGAGAGTCGCGAGGAGCCCCACCGACGATGTCCGCTCCGTCCTCCTCCACCAGGCAACTGCCCCATAGGTAATTGTTGGTCTTATTACTGGTGTGTACAACCAGTGTACCACATTTGGTTTTAGTCCCCAGGTCTTGCCAACAGCTCTTCTGCATCTCCAGAAGAGCTGCGCTGCCCTGTCTGCCACTTTGGCTAGGTGTCTGCTCAAATTCAGTTTCGCATCAAGTGTTATGCCTAGATATTTCACTTCATTGGTTAGTTCTAACTCTTGTCCAAACAGCTTGACGCTGCCCAGATCATTTAGTTTTCTCGTGTTGTTAAAGGCTACCAACTTGGTTTTTTGAGGATTGACAGTTAATCCCTCCTCAAGGCACCATCTTTCTACAATTCGCAGAGCATTTCGCATGATGCTCGCCACTGTCCCCGGGAATTTCCCCTGGGACACTATGACAATGTCATCGGCGAACCCCTGCGTCCATATTCGCTGGTCATTTAATGTCCTGAGGAGATTATCCACTACTAGACTCCATAGTAGTGGTGACAATCCGCCTCCTTGAGGACACCCTTTGTTGTCCTCATGGAGATCGTTTTGTTTTGCATTTGGGCATGAACTACTCTGCTACGCAGCATGTTATGAACCCAGTTGCATGTGGTGCTTTTTATTTTTCGATCTCTTAAAGATCAAATAATAGAAGACATCGAGGTGTTATCGAAAGCTCCCTCTATGTCTAAGAAGACTGCATGTGCAATTTCCTTGTAGTGTAGGCTCCTTTCGAGCCCTCTCACCAGGCTATGCAGGGCACCCTCACCTGATTTTCCCATCTGGTATGCCCATTGCTGTGGGTGTAGAGGAGATCTATCCATTCTTTAATATTTAAATATATCATTTTTTCCATAGTCTTCAACATAAAAGGGGTAAGACTAATTGGTCTAAACGATTTAGGGTGGGAATATGTTACTTTTCCGGGCTTCGGAATAAACTCTACCCTAGTTTCTTCTCCACGCCCTAGGGATATAACCCATAGCATGGCTAGACCTGAATATCTCCATTAGAGGACCCATAATTTCACCAATTCCCTCTTGAAGGAGCTTGGGAAACACTTCGTCTGGCCCTGCGAATTTATATGGTTCAAACGATCCTATCGCTCATCTAATTAAATGGGGCTTGAAGATCTCGTTTGATGTCTCCCAATCATTCCTAGTCGCCCTCCAAGAGGTGACAACTTGATTGGTATCACAATCATCCATACGCTCCGAACCTGGAAAGTGTACCCCCAGAAGATACTCTAAAGTCTCTTCCACGGTAATGGTACACCTCCCGTACGATTTTTGTATAGATCTAATTGCGTTGGAAGGATCTTCTTTGAGAATTCTGTTTATTCTGGCCATGTCAGGTGTGTCGACACAGAAAACATTCATTATGATTAACACGGTCTACCTGCAATGCAAAAGTTTAGTCTTACTTTGAAATGTGTTACAAATACTCAGATGTTAATACCACAAAAATTTCATTTAAGTAGATTTATTATAATATTGTTCCTTTTACTATTTTTGACATTAAATAAATTTTTGGATTTTTGTAAAAGGTACTATATATAGTACCGAAAGGTCAAATTAGATATCGTTTTAATTACCCGCCCACTATTCCCAACAAATATTACTTTTATTTCGCATATATATTTGAAACAGAAGGATATACATTGATACAGAAACTTTTAATATCATCATTAAAAATATTAATTTTTGAGTAAGGTACAATTCTTTTATATCTGTACAGTTACAGAATTATATAGCCGGAACGATTTGAAAAAATATGAAAATAAGTCCAAAATCTCCTACTTTTATTAGTTAGTTATATATGCCGTGAGACTCAATAATTTCTTCCCTACCTTCAGACAATGTCGCACATGTGGGCTTGCTTTAAACTTCTTAGAAGTAGCTTAAGATAAATTTTTCCAGAATTAGTTTAAGCAATTTGGCAGGCTCGCTATAAACTCAGGAGGCTCAAGAAATGAGGTAGTTTGGAATATGATATAAAATATATATACCAAGGCGATTTTAGCGGGAGAGGAACTTTTAAAAGCTGGCAGCAGTCAGGATGAGTATATTTCTGACTCAGCCATGGCTTAGAAGCCTTCTGTATAAATTTCGTCCAAATCCATGAAGTAAATAAGTTTTCAAAGTTGTTCCTCTAAGTAATAGATCGTCGATTGAGGACAAAGAAATCGCGATAGTTATTTTTCTATGCATAGAAGGAAAGGAATAGCACCTGCGATAGAAAGGGGGCTAATAACGTTTTCCGTAGACGAAGCCACCATTGTGGAACAGAAGAGGTGAGAGCTTTCGATAGGGGAGCGTGCTGTTACCTCTCTTGAGGGCGATAGTAGATGATATCCTTAAATGACTATCGAAGGAAGCCTTTCACTGCTTAGATGCACAAACAACCCGGCGATTAACGTCCGGGCACGTTTTGCAAGAGTTATTTTAGAACAAATGCAAACGCTCAGAAAACACAAATAGTCGCATTCGCAAAAAGAGAGCGCTACAAGGCTTACATTCACTAGTGCTCATATATACAGAAATTTCATTCGTCAAAGCACTAGGTACTTGCGGGTACTGTTTAACGAAGGGCCAACGTGTAATCCTCACATCGTAAAATCCACCAATAAGGCAATCATTGACTTGAGTAGGTATAGGAAAATGTGCGGTAAAAACTGGGGAAGCCCCAAGAGAAATTGTAAAGGTAGTGAGCTATAGATAAGTCGCATGGAGGCAAAAAATTAAGTGATTTACCACATCTCCATATATAAAGAGAGCCAATATCAGTGGCTAACAGACCAATGCCTATAAGCCAACTTTACAGTGACCATCATAAGTTGTTAGAAGAACTCAAGGTAGATCACATTATAGGGAAACCGAATAATGCGTTGGTTTATAAATTCAACTTTGATAAGAAATATAAAATAGGCGCCAGATAGAGAGGAGTGGAAAAAAGGCTCACCCGTATAGGCAGTATTCATTTGGTTCACTAACGGCTATAAAATAGAAAACGGTGTTGGAGCCGGAATATATTGGTTCGGAGAAAGAACAATGATTCAAGTAAGCCTAAGTGGAGATACTATGGTATTTCAAGTGGCAGTGACTGCGTTTTATTGTGTTGGAGTAATTAGCAGACAGGGTGGAACAATCGTACCTTGACCATCTTCTCTAATAGCCAAGTAATGCTGACACTGGGCACTGGATTCAGTGCAAGTTAAATCTAAACTTGGAAGGGGTTATGTGTGCGCCTTAAACGATCACAAAAAAGTGATATTAACCTAGGTCCTACGGTACGAGGGCCATAGATCTCATGAGATGGCTAATTAGTTGGCTTGACAGGGTTCGTCTGCAACCTTCATAGGAACCTTCATTTGTCAAAAACAACTATTAAAACAGCTATGAAAAAGGTGTGCTAAAATAAATCCAGGAATAGATGGAAGAACATCTCAGGTCAAAGACAGACTAAACAGTTCTTTAGTGAACATTTGCCTAAGTTTACAATTTACCTAGTCAAGAGAGGCAAAAAGTCTGTTAGGATGAAAGGACAATTAACGGGACATTGTAAACTCAATAAACGTATGAATAATATGGTCTGACTATAGTGACGATATGTAAATTCTACAAAGAAGAAGAGAAAACTGCAATTCTTGTACTATGCCAATGCGAAGGCTAGACAAAAGCGCGTTCCTAAAAATGGGAAATCAATATCCTAAAACTGAACTATATGCAAAAGAACCGCTGCCGAAGCTGCTAAGTCTAATTAAAAGAGCAAGATTAGAAGAAGTTCTCTAAAGAGGCACGAGGACCACAACAGATCTAGACAGGTTGCAGTAGAATAGGCTTCACGAGTATCTAAAGTAATCTAAACTAATTTAACCTTAACATTATTTTTACCTGGAAAACCATTCAAAAAAATTATATAAATATTTCGATGAGTTTGCTGCTTGCCGTGGAATGATTTGTAAGTGCTACTTTCAAAAGTGATCATATTAAGTTCAAACGAAATCTAAGCAAATTTTTTCGTCGATACGTCAACGTAGATGAAACCTAGATAGAGTACTATACATCACAGACAAGAATATTATCAAAATAATGGATTTGTTCTGATGAATGTGTTCCGAAGGTGCCGAAAACTATTTTTTCAGCAATCAAAGTAAAGCGTCCTCTCATACGTCCGTTAACATTGTGGAATTTGAATCTAAATTGCTGCCACATCCACCATATTCACCAGATCCGGCTCTGTGTGTTTTTTCTCGTTCCAAAACTTGAAAAAATAATTTAATAGAAAGAGATTCGCGAATTTTAACGAGGTTCCGAAGGTTTACTTTTTATTTCTGGGTCTTAAAAAAATTGAAAAGTCGCTGGGCTAGATATACAGAATTAGATGGGAACTTATTTAAAAATAAAACATATTTGTTATCATAAAATAAGTATTACATTCATAAGTCTCTCTCGTCAAATCACTCTCGTGGACCACTTACTGAGAATAACTGAAGAAGGTATATTATTAACAAAAGACGGAAAAAGAGTTTTGACGTTTCTTTTAAACTTTGTGTTTCCGTTTTACCAAATAAGTGTTTAAATTTAATAATCCTGTCTAAGTATAGCAAATTCCTCTGTCTTATAGTATATTTAATATCTGAAAAATTTAGCAATAATCTAATATGAAATCCTTTAAATATTTCTTAAAATGCAGTTATAACTGCAAGGTCATTTAAAATATAATAACAATGTTTGTTACTGTTAGTTAAAAGTAACAGTTTCGAAACGGTGTAAACGTTATTTACTCTTTTTCCAAATATGACACACAAATATGACGCACAAAATAATAACGCGTAATTATTTAACCCTTAACTGGTGACGTGTGGTCAATATGACGTCGTGCATCTTCGGGTTTACTCCAAATCCCCATTTTTCGCAACTTTACAAGACAAGCTTTGGTCTACCTTTAAGTTTAGTTATCAGAAGCATATTGTTCGGTTGTTTTTGAGCTCGAGCAAGTTACAACGTGTTCAATTCTTCAAACCGTCATATTGACCGCACATCACTAGTTACGTTATATTAAAAACTCTGACAATAGCGGTCTCAACAAAAATTTTGAACCTTGTGACTATGAAACAGATAGTGAGCAAGAAGGTGATGTGAGCAATTATGAACTCTGGAATGTGTTTATACTCGAGGAGAGCGACGAAATGAAAGTCTATGAAAGCGAAAGTGATAATACAGAAATGAGTGATTATGGCAAAAACAGTTTCAAATGGCCAAGCTGTCCTTCCACCCTAAATGTTAGCACTCCTGCACATAACATCGTCAGAATTCCAACTGCATTTCATTTACCTGAAAATAGTTCAATCTACATATTTGGTAGGCTATTTTCCGAGAGAATGTTTGATAGGATTGTAAAGTAGAATATCTGTTATTAGGTCTAAATATGCAAACTGCACCAAACCGGAATTGGCGATATGGGCATGAGTTGAAATATTTTTTGGGGTTGCTTTTGTATTCAAAAATTTTCACGTCTAACCATGAAGATGTGGATTCACTAGTTACAACCGACGGCACTGGTAGAGATATTTTTCGTTGTGTAACGCCAGAAGAGAAGAGATTTTTGACTATTTTAAGCGTTCTTAGATTTTACGCGACACGCAACACGCGATGAAAGAAAGAAGACTTACTAACGTGCTGGAATTTCTGGGTTGCTTGGTACGTTCGTAAGCAATTATCAAACTCTATATTCTCCTGGATCTAATCCACTTGCCGCATTGATGAAATGCTCGTCAGCTTCCGAGGAAGATGCAAATTTAAAATGTAGATGCCGATGAAGCCATGCAAATATGGTATCAAAGTAATGTGCCGCTAAGACCTCTTGCCTTAATGCCTATTTAATGCATATATCTATAGACGCAAAAATACCAATAGAATTGGTCTAGATGCAGCTGGGAAGGCTTAATGTTCCTATCCAATATCTGCTACGATTATGCAAGCCAATTTATAAAACCAACCCTAACATTAGCGCGGATAATTGGTTTTCCTCAATAGAATTGACTAATAAGTTGAGATCAAACGGCCTAACATACGTACGAATATTGTATCTTCCACACATCATGGTGCAAGTGTGGGCAATTATACTGGAAAACTAGAAATTATTTGTTTTTATAATACCTTCAAAGGTGGCATAGACGCTCTCGACGAGAAATGCACCAAATATTCCAGGAGTCTTCGTATCAGATGGTGGCCAATGCTTTTGTTGTTAAGAATCTTGGATATAACTTCATCGAATGTATATGTTGTCTACAGCTCAGCACATTCTAATGAGGGAATTACTAGATTCAATTTTGTTAAAGAGTTGGCATATAAGCTAGTAACACCACAGTTAACTAGAAGACTGACTAATCCAAGAGAATTTCGCATGAATATTAGCAGATTGCTTCAATTCCCAGTTCCAGTTGATGAAGCAGTTGCAGTAAAATTACCTACGAGGAAAACGTGCGTCATTTGTACCTCGAAACTAAAGAAGAATATATCTTATGCGTGCGCGGAATGCAAAAAACCAACATGCTTAGACAGAAAAAAATGTGTGTGAACTGTTATCGTATGAACTGAATTAATTTTTTTTCACTTGTGCTCATAGAAAAATTTCAGCGCGTCATTTTCTTAGTTTTCTGTAAAAAATTCAAATATGTTAGAAGAATATATTCAATATACTTCTGATTTAATGTCCCATTATTAAAAAATATATTTGTTAGTTTTAATGCAATAAAATTTGGCATTATTTATCTTCCGTATTTTCTCACACAATTCATTTATTCCACATATATGGAAGTGAAATAAATTTTCCTTTTCTTCAATTTTCTTCGAAAACATATCATGAAAGCTTAATGAAGTCTAAGTTATCAAAAATTGAGAAATAATTTATCGATTATGTTTTGTTTATAACCCATTGTCAATTTAACGTCACATCACCCGTTGCGGTACTTATTTGTGACGTCACCAGTTAAGGGTTAACAAAATCAAAGGATGAAAAATTAATGATAAATGCAATAATAATTTTATTTCAAGGATCGACTTAGAAATAAGGAAATCTGTAAATAAAGGATATTATTTTATTGAGCAAAACATATGTGGCAAAATGTAATCCTAGATCTGATATATTGACCAGCAATTAAATAATAAGATTTAGTTTATAATACGAAATGGAAATAAAGCAATTGAACAGTAGATGTAAATTCCCTTTGTTACAAATGATACGAATATGCATAAATATGTGTACTGACACATATCTGTGTCTGTACATTGATATACATCTGTACATTGATATACACCACGTATTAACCAGCGTTTACTTCAACCAAAGACACATGCATTTCTGTCTTACAACGTCATCAGTTTGGCTTTATGAAGTAACGTTTAACGGGTCGCTTCTAGACAATTAGGTAGTAAATTTTCTTTCTTCTATCAGGTGGCATGGATAATCTCGTGATATCTGACGGACAAAAGAGATTATGCCGACAATAGGAAGACAGAAATGCATATGTCTTTGGCTAAGTGAAAGCTGGTTAAATACGTGGTGTATGTCCATATGTACAGATACAGATATCTCTATGCAAATTTGTATCACTTGTAACAACTTAATGCGTGCTTACGCATTGATATGATAATTTTTTTGGTACATTCCTTCTGAATTAATACAGCTAGTGGTAAGATCAAGCAACAACACAAACGACGTCTTCGTATTTTGTCGCGGGATCTCTCGAAGAGTCAATGTCGTAGTCCTTTAGATGTTCATTTGTCTCTCTTCAAAAAGTTTCACTTTCTTTGGAAACTTCAGTTTTACAAAAAGAAATAGTCATAGTAAGACAAGTCAGACGAATAGGGCAGGTGACTGAGAACACATACTTGTTTCCAGACCAATAATTTCTGCACAAATACTGCCTAGTGTATAAAATCGTTTTTTAAGTATGTTCTATTTTTGTAGAGTTTTAAGTGTTATTTGAATTGTTTGAAAGGAAAACACTAGTGAGTGTGCCTTTGCAATTCATGTATATCGGATTTCATAAAGAATTACTACATAATAATTCCGTAAACTTGAACGATCAGCTTCAGTTACAAAGACATTTTATCATGTCTATTGCACTTGTACTGAAATTTACTTTTATTCAGATCAATGTATTTCATCAACGCTTTACTGCAGTACGTTTCTCTATTCGGTACAAATGTTGTGTGTGTATATATATATATATATATATATATATATATACGAATATCATCTCCACAAATACAACTACAACCATTGTATGAAACGACTCGTGTGAATGGCAGTTCTAATGCGAATCTTTTCGAGATTTTCGATTTATACGTACCATGTTAAAAACTAACCGCATTTTGAAATCCATATGAGTATATACGTACATCATTTACCTTCACGCTTGCTATATGTTTCATCCTGGCACATACACAACCAATATGAATGAAAATGGTATACGTATGTAAGTTCTGGAAGATTTTATCAGAAAAGATGCACTACGTAAAAGATTTACTTTGAAAAGTTCATATTTTTCACTCCGTTTGTAGATTATATCAGCTCCTTATACATGAGGCAAATATATTGAAAGCTTTATAAGTTACAAGATGTAATGCTACAATTCGATATACTCTTCTAGAAAAGTGACACGTAAATCCCTAGATTCCAACAAAGGAAAATACAATAAATTGTATTTATTATGGGATTTTAATAATATTTTAAAATAATTTTATAAACATATTTGAACAATAGCTGTTCTTAATAGGAGGAAGGACGTTTTACGTTAAATATGTTTGATAATAGTAATAATAAGAAGAAGAATAAAAATAATAATAAATAAATCCAAAGCGGCAAATCATACTTGAAGAAAAGGTCGATCACATTAGAAGAGATATAGGAAGATTAACACTATACACTAAAGAAAATCAAACATTTTAAAACACATAATGAAGGTCATGTATAACGAAAACAAAACTAATGGGAAAACTAAAGACTCTAAAACAAAAACTAGCTGTATATTCTACGAGATTTGAGAGATAAAATGAATCAAATGAGCGCAAAAGTTAAAACATAGCATTTGGCAGAATCCAAAAACAATTTTACAAAAACTTTTAAAAAGTCCACAATACAGAATTCTTGACTCCCAATCCATACGAAATTAGAAATTGTAACTTATAATAAAGGATATGTTAGCCTTTTTCTAAGGCGAGCAAAATCCAATATGCTCTGCCTTAAATAATTCGTTTATTGGCAATAAGAAGATAGGCGTAAAAACAAAAATTATAGTTTATAAAACGGTAGTCATACCAATCCTGAACTTACGGCAATGAATTATGTATTTCATCAAATATATTAAAAAGCAAGATACAGACCCCTGATAAAAAATATCTAAGAAAAGTTGAGGGAATAACTAGAAGGTACAAAATCAGTTCAAATGGTTGGATCAGAAATGTATCGCAAGCGAAAGCATGAAAATGTAAGAATGTAAATAGATTTAGGCAAACAATAAACGATAAATTAATTTTAATTTTGAGAAAAACTAGAGGAATTAACTTCAAACGGTAAGTAAAACATGAAAGATTGGAGCAGATATGATTATCAATCATACGAAATTTGTAGACAGCAATGTTTACATCCCCACTTGCTATGCAATTACATACTAATTTGATATTTGTAAATATATAAATATATATAACTATAAAACTCCAATAATTTATCAATTGTTATATGTAATAAACGGCTAAGAAATTATCTAAACACTTATATATATATATATGAAGCGTTGTTCTTCGGGATATTTCGCCGCGTTTGGATGATTTCGTCCTGAGAAGGACAACTTTCTTCCTGACGTTTCGGTGACATCATTTTCACCTTTTTCTAGAGGATCTTCTCGCTGCGATGGTAGTTTCAAGAGTGCGTCGATTTCCTGTGCAGCTTGTATTATATGGTCCCGTCGTAGTGGGGACGCGTGTCTGACTCCTCGTGATTGGTCGGTCGGTTGTTCTGTCGCTTTCGACTATTGGTCGGTCGGTTTGCGTTCGGTCCGAGTTAGTATGACTGGGCTGTGGTAAGTTATCATTACGTCGCTTGTGTGTAATCTGCCTGTTGGGCAAGGCCGGCTTCTATGTGTCAGGCAAACGCTGTCCGTCGTCACGTTTGTTCATACAGTTTTGCCGTTTCTCAATTTCTATAGCCTCTCATATAATCCTGTACGTTAACCTCGTACTGCGTGCTATAGTTTTTGTACCGTCAAAGTCGATGGTGTGTCCTGTATGTAGCACATGCTTAGCTAGGGATGATGTTTCTTTTTTAGCTACCGCATTTCTGTGCTCTTCCCTCCGTACTGGGCGCTGGTTTTACGGTTAGTATGCCCTATGTATGTTTGTTCGCATTCATAGCACGGTATTTCGCAGACCCCTTGGTTTTCTAGTTCTAGCTTGTCCTTTGTATTAGGCAAAATGTCTCTTATTTTCCTGTCTGTCGTGTAAATGGTGTCTATGTCGTGTCGGCGTAATATTCTACCTATTTTCTCAGTCGTACCTTTCACGTAAGGGAGAAATGCTGTCCGTGTAGATCTTTCTTCCTTTTTTGGTTGATGCTTGTTAATTCGTGTCGCTCTGTTAATGGTATGTTGTGTATAGGTAGAATATTACGCCGACACGACAAAGACACCATTTATCGAAGGCATTCAGAAGTCTGCCGTATAAAAATTTAGAGTGCACCACTGGATAGAGGTTTAGAAATGGCCACAAGGATGTGTTTTTATTTTTTCTCTACAAGGCCAAATGTCGGTGCTACAGGTAAAAGAAGAAAATGGGTTTTCGCGTTTTTTTTTTAATAACGAAGGTCATTTGTCACAGGTTTATTTTCTTGACGGATTTATAACAAACACAAAATTTAACAACTTTGCCAAATTTAAACCTATACTCTATCTCCAATAATAAGCGAGATAACCATCACCATCACCATGAGGGCCGAAAATGAATCAGCCTATATATATATTTAGTGTTAATAAGAATTAAAATTTATTTCTTATTTATTTTATTGGCCGTGTCACAATATTAAAATAATAGACATTTTCTTGGTTTAGAGACCTTTAATGAATATCAGTTTTTTACTACGATGTTTCGACTTTTTTTTATATAATTAAGTCTTTTTCAAGTGATTAGAACTAAAAAATTAAAAAATATTTAACATACCCTGCAAAGACTGTGACAAAGTATACATAGGCCAAACAAAACAGTTACTACAGGAAAGATTAAAAGGACACAAATACGCAAAAAATCAGACAGCTTTGAAAAAACACCAGATAACATTAAAACATAATTTTGATTTTGAAAATACAAAAATAATAACCAAGCAAAAAAAATACAAAGGGTAGGGAGGTCTTAGAAATGATTTATATATTAAAAAACAACAAAACAATCAACGATCGTAACGAGATTGATGGCCTTTCTAAACTTTATTATCCGCTCATTAAACAATAGAAGACAACCCCAACCACACAAAAAAAAAATTTTTCCCATTGGAAATATACTGTATTTTCCCAAACATATGGCCTGACCAAACTAATTTTAAAACGAAATAAACAATTTCATTTCTGCGCCAAGACATTTAGTTACACTAAATATTCCGAGAAAGGCAGTTCGACCCTATAAAAAGGTCGACATGTCTGACCATATATATTACACAAAATATGTGTTTGAACACGAAATAAATTGGTGAGGTTTGTATCCTTTAATTTTCCTTACTTTAATTATTATTTTAATTTTAATTCATTCATAGAAATTGTAAATATATTTCTTACCTTTCGGTGTATTAATTTTTTAGTTCTAATCACTTGAAAAAGACTTAATTATATGAAAAAAAGTCGAAACGTCGTAGTAAATAACTGAAATTCATTAAAGGTCGCTAAACCAAGAAAAAATAACAAAATTTTATTTCGATTTAAAATATCGTTTGGCATCCCAAATAGTAAATTATCATTTTATTTGGTAAATCAGGAATAATTAGACATTAATAACAAACCTTAAAGTGGAAATGCTTCCCAAAATGTAATTTTTTTTTAGTATAAATTTCTTTTATTCATATCTAAGGTTAGGATAAAGATATTGAGATGCGGTTCTCACTGGCTTGTTAGGCTCTTGATTGATTATGTAATGACGTAAAAAATGATATTGCATTTAATTTTTTTGCAGTAAGTTAATTTTTCTGCGATTATGTCAGAAAACGTCATCTGGCGGCAAGGTAAGCTAACACAATCACCTCACTCACAGTTAAATTGATAGTCTAGGAAACCCCCTGTTTAACGACTCCAAGTTTATTAAGATACGTTAAGCCTCTTTAGAGTTATCGACATTTATTTCCGAAAATATTCTAGCGCCCCCCACCACTTTCTTTTCAGAGATAGAGCAAAAAGCATTTAACAAAAAATATTTGAATTTTTCTCAGCTTTAAAATAGTATTCACTATGACTATCATTAATATAAGAAAATTTTGCAGAAAACGGGGTTTAAAATTCTGGATGGCAAATTACGCCCCCTGGAGGCCATTTCAGAAACTCAAAAATAATTTCCAGCATTTTCTCTTAGCCGATTTACTCAACAATTTTTTTGTTTCAAATTTCTAGGTACATCCGTTTCCCTAATACCGCACCTCGTTACCCTTGTTGGGACACGGGGTATATATATATATACATATATATATATATATATATATATATATATATATATATATATATATATTTGTGTGTGTATTATGTCTCAAAAATACATTTTCTATTTTGAAATTGGTGTGTTATTGTATTCTTTATATTAGATTATGTACCCATACATATTCACGTACGGACATAAAGCAAATAATTTGTTTACCAGAACAATAATGTCACTATGCATATTGTTATTTTACTTGAAGTTCAATTTTGAATATTATCCGTGTATCTGAGATTTACATACGTGTTTATTTACCTGCATAATGTGTACATACAAGTAAAGGTAAATTTATAATCCGCGGGAATTGGTTTGCCTCCGAACATAATAGATATTTGTTTATTGTTCAGATTGTGTACATATCTGCACGGTTGGAAGCTAATAATAACAATAACGCCGAAATTACTTCCAGTAAGCGACCCTTCTGTTTAGCTTTTTTTCCTTATAATTATTATATAAGAACCCATTGTGTATATTACGGTACGTTTACTATGTTACATAAAAATAATAAAATGTTGACTGAATTTAATACTAAACATAAAGAAACTTCGTTTCATTAGCGGCAAACTTTATATGAATTAGTGATATGCTAAACTATTAATTTGAAAGCTATTTTAATATAGGAGTAAAACTACCAAATCCAATGGAATCTGTTCAATAGTTTATTTTTGGAACTTCTCAAAAAGATTAATTGATAACATGGTTAAACGTTTAATATATGAATACTTTTTCCTTAGGTTACACAATCGTTTTACTAGTTTTAGGCATTTGAAGACCACCATATTTATTTTTATTTATGAATTGTTTTTCATCGATTTTAGTAGATCCCTTCTTCTTCTAGTTTTGGGTTGAATGCCAGCACGTCCAGGTACTTGAGCACAGTGCTCTTCGTGCCACCCCCAATAGATCTCTTGGTTTCATTCTGTTAGTCTTGTAACATCGATAAAAGTCACTATCCTCCTCAGGGGAAGTTTGAGTACTATCCTAGGATCTGTTTCGAAATGTTTCTATCTGAGTGCTTTCAGTTCCTCACAGGTGCATATTACATGATGGCTAGTTTCCTCCTGTTTTTCACATTCCTACACCAGGGATCGCTAACCAAGCCAATGCTGTACAGATACTTCCTTAAAGGACAATTTTTTGCTATTACGATTTAGATCGACCTAAAACCTAGAGTTCAGCTCCATTGGTAGTGTTTTAGTATGAAGTTAACCTTCCATTAGCCTATATTTCTTTTCATGTTCCCTTTCTAGCAATAACAGATCTCCCTTCTATCGGAATCCTTAGCGATTCCACATACAGGTTCTGGTCCTATGAAATTAATTTTAGTACCTTCCTTGGCCAGTTCGTCGGCTAGCTCATTGCGTTTAATTCCCTCAGGTCACTGGCACCCGTATTAGTGACAGTATTGTCTTGTGCCAGTAAATGCCAGTAAATGGTTTCATAACGGCTGCCTGTGTATCAGTTGTTATTTTGATTTTTCTGATCGCGCAGCCGGCATCCCGGATTTCCTTGGTCACGCTGCGACTGCAATCAATATTTTCCTTCTGGGGTACATTTTGCATATACCTGCACCTGTAGTCCGATTTACCAAGTGCCGGCACCACAATCGATTGAGCGACTTTTTTCTTATTCGCTGGTCGGTATGGATATGTACAGCTTAGCTGTAAACATAATCTCAGGTGTCACACTGTCCACCAGCATTTGAAATATCGGCTCTCCTAGTAGAGTCCCTGTGGTAGCTGTATGACCCACTATGACCTTATTAGGGCACCATACGTCATTGCCTTAGGATCGCAGCCATGGCCTCCGCTTTCACAAATAGTTTCAACGGAGGAAGATCCACGATGGCCTCCATGGAGGCGATTGCCGTGCTGCTCATAGCTCCCGTGATTCCCAACAGAGCCTACCGCTGAAGTGTCGCGAGGAGCTCCGATGATGTCAGCTCCATCCTCCTTCACCAGACAACTACCGTGTACAACCAGTGTACCACGCTTGGTCTTACCTAGGTCTTACCAACAGCTCTTCTGCATCTCCAGAAGAGCTGCGTCGCCCTGTCTGCCACTTTGACTAGGTGCCCGCTCCAATTCAATTTCGCATCAAGTGACTTCACTTCATTGGTTAGTTATAACTCTTGTCCGAACAGCCTTATGCTACCTAGATCATTTAGTTTTCTCATATTTTTATTAACTTGTTTTTTTGTGGATTGACAGTTAATCGCTCCTGAAGTCACCATCTGTCCACAATTCGCAGAGCATTTTACATTATGCTCGCCACTGTCCCTGAGAATTTCCCCTGGGACACAATGACAATGTCATCGGCGAACCCCTACGTCCATATTACTTGGTCATTTAATGCCCTGATGAGATTATCCACTACTAGAATCCATAGTAGCGGAGACAATACTCCTCCTTGAGGACACTTTTCTTGTCCTCATGGAGATCGTGCTGTTTTACATTTGGACATGTACTCTGCTACTCTGCTACACAGCATGTTGTGGATTTATACTTTTCTTCCCACCTATTGTGCCTGTCGTCAATAATTATACTTACTTTGCTTCGAATACCCTATGTATCCAAACTATTGGAATTTTTGCCTTCTTAGCTGCCCCAAATATAAATTAGTTCAAAAAAATAGTCACGAATGTATTGCCTATTATTTTATGTGACGTCCTCTATCTTTTAGACAGATTTAGAATTGAAGTATTTGACTAAGGCCATCATTATCTCCTTAAATACTGAGAGTTTTTACATCCAAAAAATAATTGAAAATGGTAAAAATCCAAGGACTTTATGCAGACAATGTGGTGGATGCGGTAGTATTTAGTTACCTAGTACTTATCATGCATTCAATTTTCAATTTTTTCATATATTTTATCCTGACCCTGTTCCTATTTTATCTTCTTATTTGAGATTAGTAAAAAATATCCCCGTCAGTTTTTCATATTAATCACATGATTTTTCATATTATCGGCTAACGTTTCCTTCTATTCAAAAGTTCGGTTTATGATACCTGTCATACCTAAACCTGCATCGAAATTTACGCACCATATTTTGAGTTCGTTCCGTCAATTTGTTCTTACAAATATTACGATTATTTTAGAAAAAAATAATTACCAGAGAAATAAATAATACTCCTGCATTTACTTTCATCGCTTTTTTAAATAATGGATCATTATACTGATCTACAAGAAAACAATAGACGCACCAAATTTTGTGGATTGATCTGTTTTTGGAATGCCGATTATAAAGCTGTTTCATTCTAGCATATAACTTCTCTCGTATGGGGCAGTATATCGAGTCCAAGAACTCGATATTCTTCCCTTTTTCAAACTATAGGTTAATCAAAATTTGGGCAATAATAAGTACAGATATTTATTTCTTGTAAACCACAATATTGCAACAACACCGACGATTTACATATAAGCCCAAGAGAGAGTAGTTAAATTGAATCCATAGACTTAAAAAGACAATGCTTGGAAGTTAATTAAACTGTTGACTAGTTAGTTGTTTTAAACAAATAAAGAGTTCAATTCATCATTTGTCAATATTTGTCGCTAAAAATTCCATTTTCTTAAGAACGCAAAAGTTTCATTATCGAATCATATTTTCTAAATAATTGATTGAATTTGGTCATATTCAATTGCTAAATGTTTAGGTGAATTTCGAATTAAACATCCAGAAATTGCTTCCAAATACGATCACTTCTGTAAAACTCTAAATCTTTGTGTGACTTTGTTTCCTGAGACAGGAAGTGTTAGTTGAAAAAAAGGGAGTGGAAGACCTAAAACCACACAGAGGAAGCAATTGAAAATACATAATAAATAACGAATTAAAAGCTTAGTATGTTCCTTAGCCCAACAAATTCTATCTTTTGGATCTTGTCATGCAGTCGTGCAAAAATATCTCTGTCTACGCTCATAAAAATAATATCCTTTCAAGAATTTCTGCAAAGTGAATCACCTCAAAGCTCCGTTATTGTGAATGGCTCAATAATATTTTGGACAATGATGATATTTTATTGAGAACATTTTGCTTAGATGAATCGTGTTTTTATGTTTCCGGATAAAAACATGTGAATGGGGTCTTATGAAAATCCTCATATCTTTATTGAATCACTATTACATCCGCAAAAAGTTCGATAATTTTCGATGTCAAGTCTATTAATTATTGATCCCACATTTTTTTAAAGTAAATTAAATTTTATTAGAAAACAACAAATTTTTGATTTATTTAAAAAAAAATATTAATGCGGAAAGATAGCGAGAAGAAATTTTCGAGCCGTTCATGAACGAACTGCATGATGACGAACTCCACTTAGGATATTTTTAACAATATTCACTTCATTGTACACGTGAAACAGTTGACAGAATTTCTGAGTACTTTAGGATGATAACATGTAAGTATGCTAAATCACTGGCCGACAAGATCATGCGTCTTAGCGCCCTGTAATTTGTTTTTGTGCCTTTGCCATTTTTAAAACATTTGTGCAGAATTTGAACCCAGGCAAAGAATTATTGAACTGCTGAATGAAATTAATAATAATCACATATTTTAGAAAAATGTATTTCTTATATTCTAGAGAGTTAGAAAATGTCTCAATGCACAAAGTAATTATTTTCAAATAGAAATAAAACTACGATTCAAATCTTCAATTTTTAATATTTAATCGTAACACGACAATTGTTTCAGCACAGTGGCTTCCTCAGGTACTTACAGCTAAAGAGTACGTTACAAACTAAATTAATATATATATATATATATATATATATATATATATATATATATATATATATATATATAATCAAGAAGGTTCGTATTATTTTACAACGTTTTTAAAGAAATTTATGAATTTACACAAGTATTGTCGGTAGTGAGAAAATGTGGATCATTTGGTCGGCCCTAACAGTTATATTATAGGGTACTAAACATGTTTACGCATAAAATTTGTTTTAATAAGCTAAATATACATTTATATTACCTTCTAAACATATTTTAAGTGAATAAATTTAACAAAGGCGAGTTATTTAAATCTAATTGGTCATTAAGTAAAATTTGTGAGTGTTTTAATTTATTGATTTCTAAACTTTCCAATAAATTTACTTTATTGCCTATATTTTCTAAACGCAGAATTTGAAAATGTTTATTGAAAGTGTGCGTTTATCAAACGATCTTCCTGTTTGAACGACATATATCTTACCGCATTCGCACATTAATATATATATATATATATATTATAGATTCCAGTCTTCTTATTTTTATCTGTTTTATATCTATTGTTTGTAATATGTTTTAAAAATTATTATTATCCACTATCCAAAGAAAATTATGAAAAAGAATTAAATTTAGTCAAACAAATTACTATCAATAACAGCTCAGACACTTTAATTGAAAATATGCTGACAAAAACTTTTCAAAAAAGCAATCTCTATGGTATATCCTGCAATAAAAGATAAGGAAAATTCAAAATTTAGATTACAAACGTACACTGGGATACCTAATAAGCATATTTCATGTTATTTAAAAAAACTTAATATTAACACGGTTTTCAAAACTAATAATAATTTATCGAAATATAAAAACAATAAAGATAAAACAGTTAAAAATAAGAAGTCTGGAATCTATAAGTTAATGTGTGGATGCGGTAAGATATATGTCGGTCAAACAGGAAGATCGTTTGAAAAACGCATTGCCGAACATTGTTCTTCGTTTAGAAATAAAAAACAAGATTCCACTTTTGCGAATAATCTATTAGAAGAAAACCACACTTTCAATAAAGATTTTGAAATTCTGCATTTAGAAAATATAGGCAATAAATTAAAATTTACTGGGAAGTTTAGAAATCAATAAATTAAAACACTCACAAATTTCACTTAATGACAAATTAGATTTAAATAACTCGCTTTTGTTAAATTTATTCACTTAAAATCTGTTTAGACGATAATAGAAATGTATATTTAGTTTATTAAAACAAATTTTATGCGTAAACATGTTTAGTACCCTATAATAACATGTAACAGTTAGGGTCGAACAGATGAGCCACGTTTTCTCTAAAAACGTAAAATAATACCAACCTTCTTTATTTTATATATATATATATATATATATATATATATATATATATATATATATATAATTTAGTTTGTAATGTACTCTTTATCTGTAAGTACCGGAGGAAGCCACGGTGATGGCAAAACTATTGTCGTGTTACGATTAAATATTAAAAAGTGAAAATTTGAACCGTAGTTTTATTTCTATTTTAAATTATGGATCTTCATCAAGTAAAAGCCGAATCAATTCAATTAATCATTTTCAACATATTTTATAAATGGATTTGCCCTAAAAAAGCATTTTCTATTTTCCTTTATGAAATAAATCGTGATTTAAAATACTACAGTGTTTTTCAACATTTTCAATATAAAATCTGAAAATTTAAATTACAGCCAAACCGTGCATTTGCAGTGTTTAATAATTTACCTTAAAATGGCAAGAATTATCTATTATATCAAACAAGAAAATGATGATTAGATTATTAATATTTTCTTAAACAATTATTATATTTCATAAAACATTTGCACAAGCATGGATTCAAAAGTTACCTGTAGGTCAGTACACGTTAACAAAATTTAATTCGACGCCTTCAAATCATTGTCTCAAATCAAATATATGCAAAAGTTAAAAACTAAATTTAAATTTAAATAATTCTTTGCTAATTTATTATAGATACATAAAAATGACAGCAACTTGGTAACAGTAAAATGTTGTAATTCATTTAAAACATACTTCTATGGCCAATGTAGTTTTTGAACGCAAAATATAAATTGGGGTTTTACTATTCTAAATGTAAGCGTGCGTTTCGTTCCAACATAAGAAAGTATTTAACATTTGGAATTTACTGCAAGTGAGAATTAATGAATATTAAATCACATTCTTACATGTAAATGTCGACTTATTTAATGCGTTCGTAACTACAATCCGACAAACTAAGTTTGTACCAGTATGCAGAACACACCCTTTCGCGACAACAAACTTCCTGGTGATTAGGTTAATTAAGAATTAAGAAATACTGAAAAAACAAGTCAATCAACGGGAGGAAACGTACAGACGACGTTTCGTTCTAGTTGGAACTTTTCAATGTACGGTATTCCCTCGATGACGGACATTGCTTTTCCATTTCTATACTTTCTGTATATATAGTTAACATTTGGAATTTATACTGCAAGTGAGAATTAATGAATATTAAATCACATTCTTACATGTAAATGTCGACTTATTTAATGCGTTCGTAACTACAATCCGACAAACTAAGTTTGTACCAGTATGCAGAACACACCCTTTCGCGACAACGAACTTCCTGGTGATTAGGTTAATTAAGAATTAAGAAATACTGAAAAAACAAGTCAATCAACGGGAGGAAACGTACAGACGACGTTTCGTTCTAGTTGGAACTTTTCAATGTACGGTATTCCCTCGATGACGGACATTGCTTTTCCATTTCTATACTTTCTGTATATATAGTTAACATTTGGAATTTACTGCAAGTGAGAATTAATGAATATTAAATCACATTCTTACATGTAAATGTCGACTTATTTAATGCGTTCGTAACTACAATCCGACAAACTAAGTTTGTACCAGTATGCAGAACACACCCTTTCGCGACAACGAACTTCCTGGTGATTAGGTTAATTAAGAATTAAGAAATACTGAAAAAACAAGTCAATCAACGGGAGGAAACGTACAGACGACGTTTCGTTCTAGTTGGAACTTTTCAATGTACGGTATTCCCTGGATGACGGACATTGCTTTTCCATTTCTATACT
This sequence comes from Melolontha melolontha, assembly GCA_935421215.2. Classification (NCBI taxonomy): domain Eukaryota; kingdom Metazoa; phylum Arthropoda; class Insecta; order Coleoptera; family Scarabaeidae; genus Melolontha; species Melolontha melolontha. The sequence continues at coordinate 53,417,360 of OW285240.1, forward strand.
TTCTGTATATATAGTTAACATGTACGTTTCCTCCCGTTGATTGACTTGTTTTTTCAGTATTTCTTAATTCTTAATTAACCTAATCACCAGGAAGTTCGTTGTCGCGAAAGGGTGTGTTTTGCATACTGGTACAAACTTAGTTTGTCGGATTGTAGTTACGAACGCATTAAATAAGTCGACATTTACATGTAAGAATGTGATTTAATATTCATTAATTCTCACTTGCAGTAAACTCCAAATGTTAACTATATATACAGAAAGTATAGAAATGAAAAAGCAATGTCTGTCATCGACGGAATACCGTACATTGAAAAGTTCCAACTAGAACGAAACGTCGTCTGTACGTTTCCTCCCGTTGATTGACTTGTTTTTTCAGTATTTCTTAATTCTTAATTAACCTAATCACCAGGAAGTTCGTTGTCGCGAAAGGGTGTGTTCTGCATACTGGTACAAACTTAGTTTGTCGGATTGTAGTTACGAACGCATTAAATAAGTCGACATTTACATGTAAGAATGTGATTTAATATTCATTAATTCTCATTTGCAGTAAACTCCAAATGTTAACTATATATACAGAAAGTATAGAAATGAAAAAGCAATGTCTGTCATCGAGGGAATACCGTACATTGAAAAGTTCCAACTAGAACGAAACGTCGTCTGTACGTTTCCTCCCGTTGATTGACTTGTTTTTTCAGTATTTCTTAATTCTTAATTAACCTAATCACCAGGAAGTTCGTTGTCGCGAAAGGGTGTGTTTTGCATACTGGTACAAACTTAGTTTGTCGGATTGTAGTTACGAACGCATTAAATAAGTCGACATTTACATGTAGGAATGTGATTTAATATTCATTAATTCTCACTTGCAGTAAACTCCAAATGTTAACTATATATACAGAAAGTATAGAAATGAAAAAGCAATGTCTGTCATCGAGGGAATACCGTACATTGAAAAGTTCCAACTAGAACGAAACGTCGTCTGTACGTTTCCTCCCGTTGATTGACTTGTTTTTTCAGTATTTCTTAATTCTTAATTAACCTAATTACCAGGAAGTTCGTTGTCGCGAAAGGGTGTGTTTTGCATACTGGTACAAACTTAGTTTGTCGGATTGTAGTTACGAACGCATTAAATAAGTCGACATTTACATGTAAGAATGTGATTTAATATTCATTAATTCTCACTTGCAGTAAACTCCAAATGTTAACTATATATACAGAAAGTATAGAAATGAAAAAGCAATGTCTGTCATCGACGGAATACCGTACATTGAAAAGTTCCAACTAGAACGAAACGTCGTCTGTACGTTTCCTCCCGTTGATTGACTTGTTTTTTCAGTATTTCTTAATTCTTAATTAACCTAATCACCAGGAAGTTCGTTGTCGCGAAAGGGTGTCTTCTGCATACTGGTACAAACTTAGTTTGTCGGATTGTAGTTACGAACGCATTAAATAAGTCGACATTTACATGTAAGAATGTGATTTAATATTCATTAATTCTCACTTGCAGTAAACTCCAAATGTTAACTATATATACAGAAAGTATAGAAATGGAAAAGCAATGTCTGTCATCGAGGGAATACCGTACATTGAAAAGTTCCAACTAGAACGAAACGTCGTCTGTACGTTTCCTCCCGTTGATTGACTTGTTTTTTCAGTATTTCTTAATTCTTAATTAACCTAATCACCAGGAAGTTCGTTGTCGCGAAAGGGTGTGTTCTGCATACTGGTACAAACTTAGTTTGTCGGATTGTAGTTACGAACGCATTAAATAAGTCGACATTTACATGTAAGAATGTGATTTAATATTCATTAATTCTCACTTGCAGTATAAATTCCAAATGTTAACTATATATACAGAAAGTATAGAAATGGAAAAGCAATGTCCGTCATCGAGGGAATACCGTACATTGAAAAGTTCCAACTAGAACGAAACGTCGTCTGTACGTTTCCTCCCGTTGATAGACTTGTTTTTTCAGTATTTCTTAATTCATAAGAAAGTATCTCATTTCTGATGATTAAAAACAATTAAATTTTGCAGACGAATGTACTAGTACATTCTTTTGGTATTTTTTCATCTCTTTTAATTATTGTGTACGTTTAATTTATTTTTTCACCGTATTTAAATTGTTTCAGCAGTTATTTTATCAAATGCAGGGCTTTTATTATATTTTAATTTTCATATTATTTACTCAGTTTATCCAATTCTTAAATATTGTTCTCCTTTCTGACGTTTACATTAAATATCATTTTCCTTTTCCTTGTTTAATAGTAGATTAAAGTGTTTGCTTTATCTTCATAGAATTTATTCATCTACAATATTAATTTTTTTCACAAACACTGATAGACGAGCCTCATCTTCCGCCAAATCGTCCTTGTATAAAAAGGTACTAAAATATTTCGATTTATAATATTTTGTATACTATGATATTTAATTCAAGTATTATTCCTATATTCAATTTTGACAAATCTATAAGTTTTATTTTATTTATTGCTTCAATAAATTTATTTATATAACAGAATTACTAAATATTGCGTTATATGTAACATATCATATTCCTGTACAAAAACGTCAGAATCAGTAAGTCAAGGTATATCTTGTGTTATTTAAAGCAACAAATTTTAATAAAAGTACATCTGTCTTTTAATACAAAATGAACGTTTTCAAAATATTATTCTTTTATTAAAAAAGTAGAACATTCCTTTATCTGAATGCACGGGAACAAATACAAACACATATACAAATATTATTTGAAATTTATAATTCGAATTTCTTCCGATTTTGTGAGTAAAATCTTGGTTCTAATATTAAATATTTTTATTTAATGTCTACAGTAACAATTACATCAACATTATTAACAATTCATGTTATAAGAGATTTAAACATACATTATTTCGAAAGAAAATTTATTTTCTAATATTTCTAATCTCTGTTAGTAAGATATACATTAGTTAAAAAACACGCTTCTGAACTTAATTTTGTTTCAGTTTTTATACCTTTATTATTTCGTCTACTCAAAGAATTATTTTGTGTCCATTAGGAATTTATACAGAAATTTTCACTAATTTTTTAATTGTTGTAAGTACATTATATGATAATTGCTTAACTATAGTGGTTACTTCAGATGTTTGAAAGCATGTTTGAAGCGTGGTGAAACAACTGTCATGTAATTTACAGTCACTTTCATGGAAAACAAGTACATCTAAAATGTAAATGGCATTTTCAACTGATATTTATATTTTCAGCTGTCACAGTAAACGTCCTATATGAATATGCAGTAACAGATATTGAAAAAGCAAACGTTTCAAGTAAATTAGAAGCTGGTTGGTCTGTACGAGCAGTTGCACAATATTCTAGTGCTGCTAAATCCATCATAACGAGGATTAAGAAATGTTGGAAATTTGAAGAAACAACATTCAGAAAAAGAGGATCCGGCGGATTCTTATGGCAAAATATTTTCCAGTCTGCAAGAAAACCAACAGTTGAAACTAATTGTCTTGGTTATTTTTCAACTGTTTGTAGAAGAGTTAAAGGGTCAGAACTACTACTAATTGAATATAAACATTTTCATCAAGTTAAAGGCGAATCTTGGTTTTCCTGTAAATTATTTATAATTTTGTACTACGTTCTTTTTTAATAATATGTTAATTCCCTTCACTTTATAGTTATTTCTTTCTGTTAAAAGTTTTTTGATTGCATTATTTCCGCTTATCGCTTTGTTATAAAAATTGGACCATATATTTCTAAAATCTTTATTATGTGTTTTCAAATAACCTATTTTTAGCATGTATGTCTTCAGCTATTCTAGCTAGATATCCTCATAAGTTAATTCCTTAAATTTTGCTATATTAGTTTACGGCAGATATTTGTTTGGGAACTTTATTTTAATTTTCCCGACTGAAATTAGTTGGCAGTTCTGTACAAAATATCGTAATTACGTATTCCAGCCATTTGAATTAACTTCAGGAGTACTTCAAGGTTCCAACTTAGATGCTCTATTATTTTATTAATGTTCAACTTACTGTAAATGAGAATTAATGACTATTAAATCTCATTTTTCGTGCAAATGTCGCCTAATGTGTTACACTAATTAAAAACCTGGTGTGAAGAACACAAATACATGTTCACTATTAATATTTTTGTGAACGTCTTCGAAAATATCTTTCCCCAGAGACGTAGATACGTATTTCACCTTTCTACAGGCTCATCGGTACGCCCCTGCTGGAGAAAGAATATTTCCAGACACATTCACAAAAAAGAACCATATCACCACATCACCGTAATTATCCAGACCGGGCGCAGAAGTAAATTCAGCGCTGCCTGTTGTCAGACAACCGAAGTACCTAGCCCCGCCAACATAACCAATGTGAAGTAACGACGCCTTTCCAAAGGTGGCACAGTCATCCCTCTAGAAACTGTATTTTGTTTGTGTCTTCACTCATACGACGGACTAACCGCATGTGTAATGTATCAGAATAATTGAAAGATACATGAGTAGGTAAACCCCACCAGTTTTGTATAATACAAAGGTATTTTTAATAATATAAAATATTATTAAAAACCTGTTGTGAAGAACACCTGGTGTGTCTGGAAATATTCTTTCTCCAGCAGGGGCGTACCGATGAGCCTGTAGAAAGGTGAAATACGTATCTACGTCTCTGGGGAAAGATATTTTCGGACACGTTCACAAAAATATTAATAGTGAACCTGTATTTGTGTTCTTCACACCAGGTTTTTAATGATATTTTATATTATTAAAAATACCTTTGTATTATACAAAACTGGTGGAGTTTACCTACTCATGTATGTTTCAATTATTCTGATACATTACACATGCGGTTAGTCCGTAGTATGAGTGAAGACACAAACAAAATACAGTTTCTAGAGGGATGACTGTGCCACCTTCGGAAACGCGTCGTTACTTCACATTGGTTATGTGGACGGGGCGAGGTACTTCGGTTGTCTGACAACAGGCAGCGCTGAATTTACTTCTACGCCCGGTCTGGATAATTACGGTGATGTTGTTCTTTTTTTGTGAATGTGTCCGGAAATATTCTTTCTCCAGCAGGGGCGTACCGATGAGCCTGTAGAAAGGTGAAATACGTATCTACGTCTCTGTGGAAATATATTTTCGGACACGTTCACAAAAATATTAATAGTGAACCTGTATTTGTGTTCTTCACACCAGGTTTTTAATAATATGTTATATTATTAAAAATACCTCTGTATTATACAAAACTGGTGGGGTTTACCTACTCATGTATGTTTCAATTATTCTGATGTTACACTAATTACTACAATTCAAGAAACTATGTTTGTTCCAGTATGCAGAACGCAACACGTCGCGATGTCAACCTTCCTGGTTGTTAGGATTATGAAAAATTCGTGAAAGTCACATGTATCCCGGAACGTGAGAGATTTAATAGTCATTAATTCTCATTTATAGTAAATCCAACATGCTAAGTATATATACACAGAGTATAGAAGTGGAAGTCATCTCCGCCTCCAGGATATCGTGTGCTGACGAGTTCTAATAAGAATGAACTGCGCTCACACGTTCCGGGATAGATGTGATTTTCACGAATTTTTCATTATGACGTTTTAAATATTTTGTGAGAGATTAATGTTCGCTGATGACTTAAAACTTTGTTCGGCCATTGCCATAGTAAGATATCTGATTAGTGCGCCGACAACAGACTAAATCTGAATATTTCAAAATGTACGGTTGTTATATAGACAGGAAAAATGTATCCTATTGCCTATTACTATCAATTTTGCAATGCATTTTAAATTAAAATTTTCCACTACAATTAAAGATTTAGGTATTCTGTTTGACCTAAAACTTTCCTTTAGTATTAAAATTTAAGAAATACTTAACAGCTGTTCTAAAATGTACGGCTTTCTTTACCGAAACTGTAGAAATTTTCAAAACCATTTATTTACTTTTCTAGATAGATATGATATTCTAATTTGGTTTCCAATTTATAACTTCCATATTAATATAATCAAATTTATTAAAAGATAATTTTCAAAATTTGTATTAATTCTGAGGGTTGTCCTGAAAGGGGCTCCAGTACTTCAAAAATTCACTCCAACACAATTATACACAAGAAGAATAATAGTTTTATTGAAATTTATTACTCTTCTGACAAATAATAGAAATGCTTGTCCACAAATTCTAGGCAAACTAAATTTTTAAGCTGACACTGAAACACTAGAATTTTAGTAAGATCTCTCAACTAATTGCTACCTACTCGCGAACTGGCGCAGCGAAGGCGTTTGAAGATGGTCGAGATAAAAAACTATAGTTGGGTCGCACAAAGTATAGGAGCTTCTATTTATTATATATGCCCTTAGTCAGTGGAGACGGGTGTGGGTGACTAAAATAAAAGTTAGAAGGTAGCGCCACTCAGTTTTGCTTACGGAAGCTCAGGCTGAAAACCGAGACAAGAGATTGCGCGATATGAAAATGAAATTGCTACGGGGAGTGCCAAGGCAGAAAAAAACACTTATGAACAAATAATTTGTATATTCACGATCAAAGGAAAATAAATGATTATAATATAATTATGAAGTGGATGTATTATATTTGAGCATAGAATAAAATCAAATAAAGAAATATTCATCAATTGAAATCTTCACCTTGTATAATTATACCGACTGTGTGTTAAGGTAAAAAAAATATATAACTCTATAAAAAATCCAAAACTAGATATCGCAAAAAGGTGAACACAGGACGGTAAACATAATATCTCAAAAGTTGAACGTAATAATACTGTTAATAGAAAATGGAAAATAATTACTTAAGTTAATTACATAGTTTATTCGCGCAGATTTTTTTTCTAAAGTTACTATTTAGATAAATTCACAATAATTTTATAAACAGAAACAGCGATAGTCAAAATATCCTACTCCCAAATACAAATGATTTAAATTCTAAATTCAAAATGATGAAATTACAAAAATGCTTCGTCATTTATCGACACCTGCATGTATGCAAAAAGATCATCTGTGGTCACGTACGCACGGCAAAAACAATTGTGACCGTAGAAGAAATTACTATGAAATATATCGATATCGGAATATGTTACAAAATTTAGATTTTAATTTCTAAAATACGAAAGAATAATTTGGCTTTAAATGCAAGTAAGAAAAATAAGTTAATCACAACCATGAATTCTTTTAAGTTATACTATACAAGATATATTAAATTTTAAATGAGTTGGGCCCTAAGCCACTAAAATTGATTAATATGGCATTAAAATTGCTAATAACTATATTATCAGAATAATTGAAACATACATGAGTAGGTAAACCCCACCAGTTTTGTATAATACAAAGGTATTTTTAATAATATAAAATATTATTAAAAATCTGGTGTGAAGAACACAAATTTTATTAAAAGCCGACCGTTACAGAATAGGCTATTTGCTAAACTATCCGATGAAATGAGCGAATATAAAATTTCTCTTCTTTTCCATACGGAAGTTAGATAGTTTTCGCGAGGGAGTGTTAACATTGAAATAATTATGAATTAATAATATTTTTCCAGGACAAACAAACGCCATTCTCATCGTTTTGACAGAATAATGAGTGTTGTTGTTATTGGGTTAGTTAGCTGATGTATTTTCGCACTTAAACGACTTAGCTGTGAATTTACAAGGACGTGATAAAAACATTTTGTTAATGACAGACAAAGTTCATGTTTTCATTAAGAAGTTTGATTATCTGCATTATTCGCCTTCAAGGCAAAAATGTTGATATGTTCCCACTCACTTCGGATTATATTGAGAAAAATTTGAATGAACAAGACACTATTATTCACTACAATTTCGATTCCATGAATATGCATTTGCGTGAGCTAAAAACTCAGTTGACGGCTTATTTCTCGGAGATAAAAATAATTTCTCGGTGAGATGGGTACTGAATCCATTTAGTTAAAACGTTGTTGCCGCTGCTAAGTTACCAGATGAGATTCACGACAAGCTCCTCGAAGTGTCAAAAGCGACAAAACGCAATTTACATCTGAAGATTTAATAAGCTTTGACTTGCTCGACGAAATGAATATGGAAATTTAGTCACCGAAGCCTTGAAAATATGAAACAAAATAAAACAAAACAATTGTTCAGCTAAAGTATTGAAGTGAAAGGTCTTAAAAAATATAACAATCATTAACTTTAGCAGTAGGCATAGATCGTTATATTAAGTATATTATAGAGATTCCTGGAGTCAATCTAAGGCATCGTTGACAAATAAAAGGTGCTAAAAGAATCGTTTTGCTTGTGTTAGTTGGTAAGTGAATCGAGTAGTTTATTATTATCATCGTCAGTTCACGTTCGATCAAAGAAATGGCAGGAGAGGATACTATCTTAAATGGCTACGAGTTCAGAGATAGGCAACAATAAGGAATAAGATGAAAAACAAATAAGTATTGAATATAAGGTTATCTAATTTTCAACATGCTATATTATTATAAAGTACGAAAATAAAGTCACATAAATATCTTAAAATCAAAAATACTATCCAAGAAGATCCGCATAAGGATCAATATATTTTATAAAATAGTTATATTTGTGCAATATATTTTCTGGATCTTTATATTTTAAATGAATGTTTCTGATCCATTCAAAATAGTTTTAATCTGAGTTTTATTGTCAATAATATTTCGCAATAATTTCTTCATTCACCTTCTAATTACAACTTTTTAGAAGTCGCTTAATCTAAAATCAATTTTGATCTGGCTCAATTATATAACACATATTACATATATGGATGGTTTTAGGATAGAATTAGATATTTTAGTTGCATTATACGTCTATATAAATGAATAAATAAATAAATCAAATCGAAGGAAGGATGCGCTCTACCGAATGTGTGTATATTTATAGGGAACTGCTTTGCAACTAATTAACATAATATTAGATGTTCAGATTTTCTAAATTTTATATCTAAAGTTTTTGTGTCTTGTTGTTTGTTTCAGATGACTACTTCAGATAGTAAAACCGTTGTGCTTCAGTCAGTTACGTTGAATACAAGCGGTGTATTTCGGTGTGAAGTATCTGCCGAAGCTCCGTCTTTTACATCTGCTCAAAGTGAAGCTCGCATGGAAGTTGTATGTAAGTTGACTTAAAAATTTTCAATTAAAGTTAAGCCACTGAAAATATTCTCAAAGAATTATGAATATTTTCGCAACAAATTCAAAATAATTTACCTTGATGGAAACTAAATTCTGCTACTCAAAAAAGGTATAAAACCCCTCTTACCAAAATTAATAATCGTATCCTAAACACGTATTTCGAGAAGTAAATTGTCATCATCAGTAGGTAAAACCACTAATCAAAGTGTTGTACACGGGGTACAGTAAAGCTAACACATATAAACATATACACTTACTTTAAAATAAAATTCACAGACTGAAAATTACGACAAACTTACCTCTCTTAAAAGAACGGCATCACATGTGTTTACTATCCATTCTCCGCCCTCGACCTTTTCTGCCTCTTTTCTAAGAATGAAAAAAGACAACTGTATGGAATAGGACCGTTGTCCGAGTTCAACATATTACTTTTATTTTTAATTATATGTATGTGTCGAGATCTCTGGTGTTATTGATGGCTTTGACAAGTCTTAACCCTTTAACCGACACGTTTTGATCTGTGTGTTGAGTATAATATGCTACGCTAGATTTTTCTGCTCTGTTAAATCTGATATGTGATATGTGTTCTTTATAACTGGTTATTATTGAGCGTTTCGTTTGACCTATATATTTTAAATTACAATAGTCGCAATTAATTTCGTATATAGCTGATTTCAAATCCAAATTAACTTTATCTTTAGTATTACCTAGGAGGCTTTTGATAGTACTTTCGGACAGAAAAGCAACTTGGAGGCCTCGTTCTTTAACAACTCTATTGTTGTTTTTCGTGATTGGGTGGTATGGTAAACACATGTACTTTTTCTCCTAGTTACGTTGAGATATCAAACTTGTAGATTCGCGGATGATCTTTTTTAAATTCGTTTTTCTAATTAATTCTAATTAAAAAATCCGGAAAAAAGGTCATAATATTTTTTAAATAAAACTTGTTTCACACTTATTTTGGCAATTGCAATTAATTTTGTAAGTACTGTGTTAAAGTTGTTTGTTTTATTATTTATTAATTATTTCTATGTCAAGCCATTATATTTCGCGATGTTTTTAATGAAATCTAGTTCTATTTTATATCTCTCTTTTGTTAACGGAACTTTTAGTAACCGATTGACTAAGAAATTAAAAGAAGTTGTCTTATGTTGAAAGCTATGATTTGAATCCGCGGTGATGAATCTATTGACATTGGTTTCTTTCCGGAAAATATCGATTTCCATTTTTTGCTAATTTTTAATTACTAATGTATCTGAAAATGGTATGCTTATCATTGTTTTACTTTTCGACCGTGAATTGAATAGTCGGAAATTTCAAATTTAACTATTTAACGAACATGTCCAGTTCACATTTCCGAAATCGCGAAAATGTCATCTGCGTACCTGATTCATATTCTTGGAATGTATTTAGCGTTATTTTTAAATTCTACTTCAAACTGACTCATGAATAAATTAGCTATGAAAGGAGATAGGCAATTACCCATTGTTGTGGCTTGTTTCCGTTCATAAAATTTGTCACCTACTTGGAAACAATTTTGCGTCATGCAAAGAGTGGTCAGTCTCATGTATTCCTTTATTTTTGAAGGTTCAATGTTATTCTTATTAAGCAAGTCTTCTAAATATTTTAAGGTTTCTGGAATAGGTACCGAAGGAAATAATAATCGAATTAAACTAAAATTTCCCCCTCTTCCAGTTCATAATCTTTAATTAATTGAACAAATTCTAAGAAATTACTAAATGACAAACTTTCTGATTTCACGGATAAATTTTTAAACTCATTCTCTAATCATTTGAAGATCAAGTAAGTCGGTGAGTCTATACCTGAAACGATAGGTCTCATCAAGTTACCTGGTTTATGTATCTTCGCCAAACGATACATCCTTGGTACTAAAGGATTACTATCATTTAATTTATATTTTTGGGTAGAAGTTTATAAAATTCGACATTTCTTTAAACAATTAAATTTGAAATTTCCGACTATTAAATTCACGGTCGAAAAGGAAAACAATGATAGGATACCATTTTTAGATACATTAGTAATTTGAAATAATCCTAAAATATAAATCGATACTCTTCGGAAAGAAACCAGTATCAATAGATTCATTACCGCGGCTTCAAGTCATAGTTTTCAACATAAGACGGCTTCTTTTAATTTCTTAGTCAATCGGTTACTAAACTTTCCGTTAACAAAAGAGAGATATGAATTAGAACTAGATTTCATTAAAAACATCGCGACAGATAATTTGACATAGAAATAATTAATAAATAATTAGAAAAGCGAATTTGAACAAGACCATCTGCGAATCTACAAGTTTGATATCTCAACGTAACCAGGAGAAAAAGTACATGTGTTTACCATACCACCAAATCACGAAAAACATAAATAGAGTTGTTAAAGAACAATGTCTCCAAGTTACTTGTCTGTCCGAAAACACCATCAAAAGCCTCCTAGGTAATACCAAAGATAAAGGTAATTTGGATTTGAAATCAGGTATATAGGAAATTAATCGCGACGAATTGTAATTTAAAATATATAGGTCAAACGAAACGCTCAATAATAATCCGTTATAAAGAACACATATCACATATCAGATTTAATAGACCCGAAAAACCTAGCGTATCTAATCATGCTCTACACACAGATCACAACGTGTCGGTTAAAGAGTTAAAATAATAACCCGTTATAAAGAACACATATCACATATCAGATTTAATAGATCAGAAAAATCTAGCGTAGCTTATAATGCTCTACACACAGATCACAACGTGTCGGTTAAAGAGTTAAGACTTGTAAAAGCCATCAATAAGACTAGAGATCTCGACGCATGTGAAAGCATTCATATCGTTAAAAATAAATGTAATACGTTGAACTCGGGACAACAGTCCTATTCCATACAGTTGTCTATTTTCATTCTTAGGAAAGAGGCAGAAAAGGTTGAGGGCGGAGAATGGATAGTAAACACATGTGATGCCGTTTTCTTAAGAGAGGTAAGTTTGTCGTGTGAATTTTATTTTAAAGTTAGTGTATACGTGGACGCCGTGTAAGATTGTTGCGCGTTTATGTATGTTTGCTGTAGTGTGCCCCATGTGCGACACTTTGATTAGTGGTTTTTACCTACTGATGATGTCAACTTAGTTGTCGAATTACATATTTAGGATACGATTATTAATAGAGGTAAGGGGTTTTATACCTTTTTTTGTGTTTTTACTTAACCACAGTCTCCAAAGAAAGATTTTAAATTCTGTTACTTTATTATTTACAAAAAAAAACAATTATCGTAAATTTCTACTTGACTCTGAAATAATTCTAATGAGCTCATCTTCTGTCGTTATGGTGAATGTTCTGTACAATTTCTTCAATTATTGTTTTTATACTAAGGACTAGATTGGTATATTATTATTTTGGATCTATTTTATTTAGATATTCCTAATTTTTATAACTATGTATTAAGAATTGTCCATATTTTAATTTCTTATAACTGCACAGGGAACTTTCTTAATTTTTCATTGAGTATTATCCAAAATTTATAGCTTTATTAATTAATTTTGTGAAAAATTTTGATACTGAGTTTATTCTGCTATTGCTGATGCTTTCTGTACCTCCGTTGTAGTTGATACAGGAACATAATTAAGTCAATAAAGTATGCTTTTTATGCTTTCCTGTATTATTACTCATTTGATCTTGATTTCTTCCAAGTATCATTACTTGGGTGTCATAAAATCTATTGTTATTTAGTCTTATGTAGTTATGACAATTTCCCAATATTTAATATATCGTTAATCATTTTTTTTTATTTTAACGAAGTGGTAAGAAATATTGAAGGAAATAAGGTTGGCTTTAGATCAGATAATCTAAATTCGATTTTTTGTTGGTTATATTTTGACTTTTTCAAAGTTACATAACCTAAAAAAATCGAAACTTGTGTTGTCTTATCTGATCTAAAACCACCCGGATTCCTTTCAATATTTCTTCAAATCCTTTTGTCAGCTTTTGATAATAATAATTTGATCTTGATATCTCAAAGTTCTTGTATGCGCCTCTTTAATTTAAGTATAAACCACATTTTTTATATGCACAAAGAAAAATTAACTTGAATTAAGTTTAGGCAATTACTTTATTTTCTACGAGGATTTAATTAATAAATTTGTGTACTTCTGTAGAGTGTCATTCCTTTTTAAAACTGAATTAGTTCTATTTTGAAACCGAAAGCACTTTACTATTGGACTTAGAAAAGTTATTTTATTTAATTCACTTTTTAGTACTTGAGTAATGCTCATTCTTGATCTTATCCGGTCATATTTTCAGGTATTTCTTGGCTTAACAACATTTCGCATTTTGAAAATATTTGTTCTAGTGGTCGCCGTGTACGATAGACATGTTTTTTCTTTCTGTAAGATATATCTTAAATCTGCTTTTGAACAAACAAGCTCCAAATTAATGTAGGTTGCATGACTGGCCATGCATGAGTAAAATACATTTTCCCACTCACCTTATAGTAAGCATACCATTAATACATTGTTTCTATAGACGTAAGTTGGTTTTACTGAAATGACTGTGATTGTTATGACAACGGGGCGTAAGTAATTTACTTACGTCCTCTAGGGAAAAAAAGTGCATCAAAACACGTGTTCTATTAATTTATATTTATGGTAATATTACAGTTTGTACAATTAGTAACATTATTAACAATATTGGGATATTTATTTATATTTCTTGATAATTCAATGTTATTATCACCTACTTTATCAGCAGCACTTAATGTCTAATTTATTAAATTCCGAGGTTGTTCACCGTTATTGTTTATCATGATTACATTTAATTTTTGAGGATTTTATTGTCTGGGGAGTGGGAAAAATGTCATAAGCAATTCGAGAGGTAACATTTACCAGACTTGAACTCTATTGCAAGTCCTCGGGCAAGCCCTCGGACGCAAACTATTCCTCGACTAGTAAATGTTACTTACCTCCCTTATTACTTAAATAACTATTACATAAGGTTGGGATGTAATAAGGAGACTTTAGGTACAGACTTTATAGGGAATTCGTGTGACTATAAGACATTGTATCACATAGGACATTGTATCACAGGAGATAAGATCGAAATTCACTTTTAGTCGCTTTTTTTCTCTTCGTCAGGCAGATTGCCGTCAATCTGCCTGATAAGCAATGACCGTTTTCTATAATCGACATGGTGATATGTATAGAGTATCACTCTAGCGAGTGATCTCCATTAAACAATTTAACAATAAATCAAGAGTTTATATGGGAATATGAATATTGTCTATAGCTTTACTTATCTGGGTTCTTTAGTCGGATGGCAGCAGACGTTCCACTCTACGCAATTTACTGTCACATGTCACATATAACTGATTAGCTAACGCATTAAGATGTTCTGGCACACTTTTGCTGTAATCTACACTTAACCGATGAATAGTTTCTTTTACTGATTCCAATAGGATATCACGTTGGATGACCTCATTAGGAATGTAATACGGTGCCTCAACAATAATGCACAATACCTTGTTTTGAAACCGTTCCAGGATGGCAATGCTGGAGTTACTAGTGGAAATTAGAGGTCCATATGGCCAGGCTAGTTTTAGTATGGTCTTGTAAAGCAACAGCTTGTTGTCTCTAGGGATAGTTTTGCTTTGTTGCTAATGAGCCAGTATACGTGACATAGCTTAAGCCCTAATTGCTTTCGTTTGGTGAAAATATGTTTCTCCTACGACAAGCGTCGTTCTAGATGCATACCAAGATATTTTACATCTTCAGCTAGCGAAAGTTGACAGTTGTTAAGCTTGACTGGAGGTCATGTGAATCTACGCAAGATAAACGTCGTGATTTTAATGCGCCACTTCTTTCACCAGTTTTGGATCTTGTTTAATTGGATTGTAAGTTTCTCGACGTGGATATAGGCACATTATGGGCCAAGGCTGCTGTGTCATTAGCAAATGTCGCTACCGTAGTAAGTCGGATTGTCGTTAAATTTATTGTGTAGACAATATAGATAATTACTTCAAGTACACTTCCCTGGGAAACGTATAGATTTGATTAGATTAAGGCCAGTGAATTTGTCACCTTGGTTAACTAGGAAATGTCTATCTGTTAGATAAGACGTTAACAATTGACACTCGGGATAGGGAGGAGACTTTTTTAGTTTGTCTTGCAATCCTTTGTGCCGCATTTGATCAAAAGCTTGAGATATGTCAATGAAGGCTGCCGAACAATTTGTTTGACCATTCAAGTCCGTATTTATTTGTTTGACTAGATTATGTACATGTTCGATTGTTTTATGATTGGTACGGAAGCCAAGCTGATGCTCAAGTATTATCTCCTTATCATCTATTTTCTTTTTAAACCTTTTGGCGTAAAATTTCTAAAAAATTGTGGATAACATGGGCAGCATTAATTTAACGCTCCAGTTTGTTTTCTTTATTTTTATCCACAACGACAAAATTATTTGAAAAAGTAGTTATAAAATGTATGTGCATAATTTTGTTATTTCACTATACTTGTTAGTACTAATAGGAAGTTTATGAGAATGTCGTTAGTAGATAGAACAAAAAAAATTTCAAAATATTTCTCAAATCTTTCCGCTCTTTAATTTTTAAATGTGTCAATTTTTTCCCATAATTTATCTTTTACACGTTGAAATGAAACATTAAGTACCAGGTCTGAATTATCCGACAAATAACGTTTTATTTCAAAGTTTTGGGAATCCAAATACTCAATCATTAGAGCAGCAGTGTGAACCAGACCGGTATCGCGATGTAAAAATATATCAAATGTCTATGTAATAATATGTTAATTACTTTCACACCAATCTTCTTGCTTGATCAAGAGCTCCTTACAGAATATATGCCTCGTCAGTCATGTCCCGAACAAGACTAAATTCTTTTCGATAATAGCCGTTTTGGCTTAAGAACTAGAAATGTGTTATTTGAGCAACCGAATCGATTTCCTTAAAATACTCCTTACGGCTTCGACCACATTTGAATAAATCACAATTCGATAACGCTTATTGTTCGACTTCATGATTTCTTGTATAAGTGACTTATATACTTGAAAAATTCTCAAATATATTGTTTTATTCTTATACTCATTAAGCTTGTAAATAACTAGGTTAAAATGCTAAAACAAATTGTGGAAAAATATATAATATTGGTGTTGTTCGTCTCATCTACAATATGTGTAAAACTTTTACTCTAAAAATAACTATATTATTAGGGTATCGTAGAAATCTATATCACAATTACGATACGTTGATTAATCGTTATAATATATACTGTGTCATGAACGCGGAAATAACTAAATTCAGAGAAAACGTGAAACACATGTCAGCACAAATCATAAATAAGTTAGCGTGTATATTGCTATAGTGACGTTTGTAATGTTTGTCCATTGAAGTAAAAAATTCTTGTTTAAACAAACATAACATGTACATATATGCATGAATTTTTTTTTTAATTTGTTGAAGTAAAGAAGGTTAATATACCGTGTGTCCAAATTTCGATGCTCACCATTGGTATCTCGGTTATTAGAAGATATAGAACAACGGTTAAATGGGGAATGTTTTGCAGAATTCAATACTCGCGGCAAATCTCATTTCAAATTTGATCTAACTTTTTAAATTTTTAAAATATTTTGAAAAATCAAAAATTTGCCAATTTCGTTATTCCTCAATAACTCGATAACGCTTAGTCTGACCTCTTTTAAAGTTTTACATTGTTCAGACACTTTTTTAAAACAAATTATTTGATACAAACAGAAACCCCCGATTGTCATTTGTTTTTAAGTTATTACCACTATCTTTTGTTTTCCATATGGCGGCCATATTGGTCAAGTATTAAGATTTATAAGTATTGATAATGGCACATACATATTCAAACGAAGAAAAAGTTGATATGTTGGAAGTGTATTTCAAAGCAAATAGAAACACTAAAAATGCGTGCACGAGTTATGCAGAGCGTTTTTCAGAAAGACAACAGCCACACAGGACAATTTTTAGAAGACTAGTTAGCAAATTAAAAAACTTTGAAAGCTTCGAACAAAAACGAGCTAACTATGAAGTTAATGATGCTGATACACGTCTAAATAATATTTTGCAGAACGTTAGGAACAATCCCAGCACATCAGTTCGTCGTGTGACACGAGAAACAGGGATTTCAAAATCTACTGTTCATAGAACCTTGACGAAAAACAAGTTTCACCCTTACAAACCAACAATTGTACAAGGTTTAAGTGATAATGACAATCTCCGACGATTACAGTTTAGCAGGTGGTACCTTTAAAAATGTGAATATGACGCTAATTTTCCTTGGAAGATACTATGGACAGATGAAACACGATTTACCAATTGTGGAGTGTTCAATAGGAATAACTATCATCATTGGTCTACTGAAAATCCACATTTGGTAAATCAAAGAAGATTTCAAGTTCGATTTGGTTTTAATGTCTGGTGCGGTTTAATTGGTATGACATTTTGTTTACATTTTTTTTGTTTTTTAAACTCTTTTTTTCGTTTTAGATAATCAGTTAATAGGTCCTTTCATCTTTGATTACAATTTAACTGGTAACAGATATTTGGAGCTACAAACAAACGAGATAATGCCTGCTTTGAGGCAAATTATTAATCCCGAGAACATGCAAAACATCTGGTTCCAGCAAATGTTCGGTAGTAGCGGTTTTTAATTTTACTTCGCCTTGTAAATCAACGTAGAGGTGCTCCTATGTTGATTTTCATGAATTAATCACGGATTGGAAAGATAGGCTTCCATTTTATATGACTGCAAAATAATACATGAGATCAAGATTGGTAAGGCATTACCATCCTCAAAAATTTGAGTTAAACTTAGGTAATCAGCTACAGCACATTATTGAAAGACCGGTATGCTGAAAATTTTCCTGTGAATTGCATTACTGTGGACCTTGACATCGCCGTTCCGTTTTCGTTTCATCCTGTAGAAGTATTGTATAAGCTAGAACTCATTTTAAGTATATTTCTGGAGACTACGTTATAATTAATTGTCGTCAACGTCACAAATTGCATGAATTTTGTACATATTTAAGTATATTAATTTTTTACTTGTATTAAAATATTCGTGTAGGTAATTCAAGTTAGTATAAATTTGCCTTTTGCTTTTTCTTAGTGGAAAATAGGTAATCGATTCAAGTATTCAATTTTTTTTATTACGTAAGAATAATTTCTACATATACTGTGTGGAAACGTAAATTTAATTTTGGGATTAATTTGGGTAATATAATTTCTGTAATTATTATCATTAAAATTTATGAGCAGTTCAATTTTTTAGTTATAATTAACCCAGATATGCCCAACACTTTTTATTTTTACTAAAATACTTTTTTTAACAGTACTTTATCAGCCTAAGCTTACTGATGACATAAAAAATATTTTAAAAAATCCTTCTCTTTAGTAATAATCACAAAGAGGTGTCCTTTTAAAAGGACACTGTGAAAATAGACGACAATAAAGTAATTTTCTTTTATTTTGTTTTATGTTTATTTATTTATTAAACTAAAAATGAAAAATCAAAAAGTTTAAAAAAATGTTATGCCCTCGTGTGATATGCGACAAAGCACCTCACATGTAAAGCGACGTCACATTTTGTGCACTTCGTAGAAACTTTCATATGACAGACTCTACATCTGGTTTGCTTAGGTTGTTCAGCTACTAAATGATCGATTCTGTCAAATCTTGAAGTAGCATTTTCAAATGGTGAAGAAGATGATTTTGATTTTTGCAGAATATTCTTCTTCCCATTACTTTCAATAAGCCCTAGAGCAATGGTCCTAAAAGTGAGGTGATCCATGTTGCCTCCACGCAATTTATGGAGTTGCCAGGCGTTTTGTTCTGCAACGTCTATCAATTGCGCAATAAGTGGAAAGTACCACTTTTTCCCCCGAATTCCTATACGGTATAGGCTGATGTTTTGGTCGCTCCGATCAACACCGCCCATATATGCGTTATAATATTTGATAAGATTAGGTTTGTCTACCATGATACGCTTTTTTTCTTTTTGTGAAAAACGTGAAACTTGATGTAATGGCACGACGGCATGAAAATTAGATGTCCTGTGCACAAGGCTATTGTCGCTCCATTTTACGATAATTATTGAGCTATTCTCCGTTGTTTTGCAGTCATACGATCCGCGGTTTTTCTTCAAATTTGTGTCAGACTCTAAAGGACAACCATACAATCGATTTTTTCTTATTCCTTTAATTCCCCGACTAGTAAGAATATCTATCAAAGACAATGTTGTGAAGAAATTATCAAAGCATAAGTGATATGGAAGTTGCTTATGATTTGTTAAAACATCAAGTTATTCGAGAATTACGGAGGGCCCCAAGCCAAGATTTCTATCACACTCTTTTATATCTGATTTGGCACCTTGATATGGCTCAAACCAAACCACATATCCGGATGGCAAGGTGTCGACCCAAAACTTGTAACCGTACCTCAGAGGTTTTCCTCTGATAAATTGTTTGCGGCCATGGTGTCCAAAATATGGAACCATGGCCTCATCTATAGAGTGGTGTTCATTCGTTGGTGAAAGCTTGACAAACCTCTGAAGAAGTATGTTGAAAAGAGGCCTGACTTTGGAATAACGATCTGTATTATCTAAATTTCCATTGTCACAACAATGAATATTTGATAATAAATATTCAAACCTGTTCCTTGACATCGCATTTGATACTACATCATTATGGGTATCTCGTGAATTCTGCCAAAACATGAGACGTCTGGGTAACTTTACATAGCCGCTTAGTAAGGGAATACCGATAAAAGTTTTTATTTCCTCTGTTGTGATGTCATTTTTTCTATTTTTTGAAGCAGCATAACTATTAGAATATGACGAGAACATATCAATTACATCTTTGTCAAAAAACAATTCAAATAAAAGTAGTGGGTCAGAAGTATCAACCGAAGTATGTACAGGCGCAGTTGAAGCAAGATTTGGCCATTTTTCTATCAACCGAGTTTTTAGATCCACTTTTTTCCACTTGTATGTCTTTTTTTTATATTCTGAATATGCTTTTGACTCGTTGACAAACCTAGATAAAGGCCATAAGTCTTCTTCATCCCAATTGTCCTCATCATTGCTACTCACAGTATTTTGCGAAAATAGTTCGGCTCCTGCTAGCAATTGAGCCCGAGGTAAATTGTTGACATTCACAATATCTTCGTCTCCGGAGTCCTCATCCGTAAGATCATCACAAGCAGTAAGTAGGCGGCATTATAGCTATTTCTACATTGGGAGTTAAAGTTTCCTCATCTTCCTCTTCCAAAGAACGCAGTAGTTGGTCTAATGTCAAACCTCTGAAAATATGTAGTTTTGTTTTCTAAATCCTATTATAACAGTATATGAATATAAAAGAGAGTTGGGAAATTTTGTAACCGCACATCAACAATTTAAAATAGATTAGAGTAATAATGACATGTAATGTTGAAACTGCAGTCACATAGTGATAAAAATAAAGTGAAGTTATTCAAAGTTTAATTGAGTGTTTTATTTTACTTATATCCAGTATCATGAATCTTCACAAAGTAATAGCCGAAAGTGTTATATATGTAGTTTTGTTATTATATGTGCCCACTGTCCTTTTAAAAGGACACACTTGGTGGCAGTTACTTGCAGGGCAGAATAAAAATATTTATTGCTTGAAAACAAAGCACTATCCTTCTTTAGATATTAATAAACGTGTTTTTATCAACAAAGATACAATTTACTAACAATTTGCTATAAAATACCTACCCTACAAGTCTAAAATCATATGGACAAGACATGATCACTTTTTCTTGCACTCTAACCTCTCACAATAATCACCTGTTTATTGCAAACTGTCAAAATACTGTAGAATATAACTTCTCATTAATGTTTGAAAACAAGACGACATCTATTATTACAACGCGTAAGTTTTATTTTCATTTAAAGGCACACCCGCGAAACGTCCTTTTAAAAGGACAGTGGGCATATCTGGGTTAATATATTATTGCATAATTAAATAATTAATTGTGTGTGTGTTATATAAGGAATTATTGCATATACAGTGTGTGTCAATATCTTGTAAGATTTATTAAAAATCTTTGATAAATTAATGATGCAATTCTTAAATTGTTTAAATTTAAATATAGTTTTTTGTCATTCAAATATTTTATTGTGACGTGGTTAGCCAAGTTGGTATAACCGTATTATTTTGACATTCTGGGTACAATATCACTTTGTTGTTGTGTTGATTGGATTACAATAAATCCTTATTATTATTGTTTTGAACTTGGTTGTTTTATTTGGTTTAACAACGATACACGTATTCAATTCACTATCGGCAGAGTATGTGTTCTCTGTTACGGCTAAAGGTATAAACATTGTGGCACCCTTTATGATATAAGAACTCCCCCTCCACTCGCCTCTAAACTGAGCTAGTCTTTAGCCGAAAGATCATGTATTGAGGTAAATTGGGTAAGTCATCAGCAGTAGGTATTACGTAAGTAGGCGCAAGACTAGTGCTCGTGGGGGCGAACTAATGAGCTAAAGTATGTTCACAGCAATTTCAAGAATAAAAAAAGTACAGTTTACATGAACAAATGAAGCCTAATATCTCGAAATGATGTTAAATTCAAGTGAAAAGTTCTCGTCAGAAGGAGAAGAAAATAATTTAATATTAAATGTAACGGAATACAATTACTACAGAACAGAGAATGTCATTGATGTCGTCGCAATTTTACTTTTACTTTCTAACATTGATTTCCCATAATGTCGCTGGCTTGTATTTCAGTTTCTATGCTAGGTTTTCTTGTAAATGTACTTTCCAAATACGTACATTTTTTCAACGTCTTCGAATTACCACATTTTCAGTATTCATCCTCAGGAGATATCCTTTTTCCCGACTTGGCTAAAAGCTCGAGCGTAACGTAGCGTAGCGAATGTTTTTAAAGTGACGAGTGCAATAAATAGATTTTTACATGTGTCTTACAATGTTTTATCTACGATCATTCCAATTTTCGTATGAAACGGTCAATTTTTATAAATACTTGTAGAACTATATCGATCTCTTAAATAAATGTCACTTCGACGTGTTTAGTATTTTTCAAGTATCATATACCCCCCGTGTTGGGTATTAAAGGAACGGTATTGTCAACAAACTCCTTTAGTGAAGTCGTCATTATTGCTATTGAAAGTATGAATTTAAATGTAAAGTCTATAATGATTTATTATGGTGTTGTAGATGAGTTTCAAAATATCCTTCCAAGAGTTTTAGAGTTCGCACACCTGAGAATACGAAATACCTGAGAAGTCACGAAAACAATATGAATTGGTATATAAACGATTCAACGATTGGTGCGTTTCCTTGCTTACTTTTCACAAAGAGCAAAGCGCATAAAACCGTCAACTCTATTATCGAAATATTCCATCGTGAAATATCTCCTACTAGCCGAAAAAGATATCGATCATAAGGCGTTTTCTTATATTAAGTGCCAATCTGTAGGATATCGTTCTAAGAAATCGAAAGTGTTCAGCAAAGATGAAATACAAAACTTTGTAAACAAACCTTCCAATAATAAATATTTATGATGAAGGTATTTTTAATACAATACTTTCTTTGAGTGGACAGTGACTAAAAGTAGATACTTTCTAATTTTAGGTTGTAGCAATTGTTGATATTGCTGGTGTATGCAGAAGAGCTGAGTTTCATAAAATAAGCATCGCTGATGTGGAAGATATTGGTAATGTGTTGATAGTCAAAATTCAAACGTCCAAAACCAACAAACCTAGATGTCTTATTATTGGCACTGAAGCGAGACACATAAAAAATATAGTTTAAATATACAGAAAATACGCCGGCCTTAGATTACCAGCAACAACACATTATTGACTGTTTGTCATTTACAATAATGAAAAATGTTCTGTTCAGCCTATAGGTACTAATACCTTTGGAAAAATACCAAGCCAATAGCTGCCTATAGTTTCAGACGGTCATCTGCCGCCATGCTTGCAGATACAGGAGAAGATGTTTTGGAATTAAAAAGGCATTGTTGCTGGAAGTACTTGATGGTGGCAGAATCTTGCGTGGAAGAATCCGTGCAACACAAAGTCGCGAAATTAAATAAAATTTTGCACAGAGATCTAGCAGAAGAAGTAAGCTCAAGCAATGTTGCTACTGATATACTGCATTCCAAATGGAAATGAATGGAAGTGAATGTACGTATTTACAAAAATAAATAGAATATTAACGTTCTTACTAATATTTGCTTTTTTCTTTTATTTGAAATCGTGCAACAAAATCCGTGCAATAAAAACTTTTATTGCATGGGGTCAGTAAATGCAAACTTTTTGCACTAAAAATCATGCAAAAAACTGTCACTTTTTACATGATCGTAGATAAAATAACTATTATTTATAATCAATCTGAAGTTAATTCAAATTTTTTACAATTGATTTTTTTTTATATTCTGGAGAAATTGATATATGCTAAACCTATTATTAATTTAATTTCAATTGTTTTCTTAAAAGAATATATATTATTTGTTGAGTTAACCTGTTATATATAGTAACTCACTAATAGAGACGAATAGACAAATAGACTAAAATGTTTCACCTAGTATTCGTTGGAAATTATGTCTTGTAGATTATAAACGAGTACATTACTTATTAATCGCTATCATCAAAATCTCTCTCAAACAATTTGTTTGTATATCATAAATATTCGGTAGAATTTATTGGCCTGTCGTGTTCAGACTAGACGAAAGCCTTTACCAGACCACCATGCAGCGTTAAAAAGCTTTCTTTAAGTCGTGTACGCGACCAGCGCACTAGGAAAGTATAAATTTTAATGCACCTGACGTAAAAACTTTAATAGAACTTACATAAATTCCCGCGCTGGAAGTTTTTAGGATCGTATTTATCTAAAAGATAGCGCCACATGTCGTCCTTCGGACTTTACCGAACGAATAGCTGAGGGAATTATCCTAATTTTGTCGGATATTCTTTCTGATTTATATATTATTTAATTTTAAAGAGGTTCTTCGCCACTAAGCACCTTCGATATATTGCACAGACGATGTTGGAAGTTTCGCTCAAATTCGTTCGACAGTATTTCATACTTGGAATAAAAACAAATTTCGCAATAACAATTTATTAAACGATAAAGATCTTGTCTCGTTCAGTTTTAAACCCTTTTTTATTATGTTACTATTAAGCTGGGAATTATATGCACACGGAAACAACATTATATGCGCATAAGTTATATGTGCCTACATAATAGAATCATTTAGTAATTACCACACGTCGATTCTGCAATTTCATTTATTTAGCCGGATACACGTGGAGTAAGATAAGATAATATTTAATATATAAAGATGGGCAATGCATTAGTTGAAAGAGTTATTAGTGTAACTGTACGCGACACAGATCGCTATTAATCCTCAAGTGTAATCTAGTTTAAATCTATATGGTAACGTATTGCCAAAAACCGCAAACAAATAATTTTTTTTTAATTTCAACGCTTCCGAAATTTAACTGGCGCAGTCAGGACGGATCTTGGCCACCACCGTTGGAGAATTACAAACGTTGAAAATAGTGAGTGTGAATTTCAATTCCTTGGGCCAAAAAAAAGCGACATTACGAGCAATTAGATTCAACGACGGTTACACAAGGCGGATCAAAATTTCCAAAAGGTGCAACGTTTGAACTGGGACGAACACCGAAGCGATCAAAATCTCGTCGAGGTACCCATCAACGTTATAAAAAATTAAATACGACTGGAGGATCAAAATTTCATAGGTGCGATATTGACTTGGAAAAAACACAAGAAAACAACAATACTTAACAAGAAGAATAACAAGCCAACGAAGAAACCAAACCAACACAGCAACTAATAAAAGAAGTAACAAAGGAAAACAACAATACTTAACAAGAAGAATAACAAGAAGAATAACAAAGAGAATAACACAAAGAACAAACCAACCAAAATCGAATGAAGATCTTACTAACAGTTCTGTAAGTAGATTTTTAATTTTTTTTTACATATCTACAATTTACTGTAGTGATTATAAGACGTATTTTTGCTTTTGTAAAAAAAAAGTATTGAAATACACGACGGAAAGCAAACATATAAACAAAACTTTATTTGTAAATAGAAAATCTTTTGGAAGAACTAGTAAATTCAATTAGTACATTAAATTTAAACGAAATGCCTAACCAAACTCATACGAGAAGTTCTATAAGTCAAGCAGAAATCTGCACGATACCAATATACAATGGTGATCCAAATACGTTATCATTATTTATTCATGCCTGCGAAGATTTGATAAAAACTTATTTCGATAAAAATAATAGGGACAACCCTTTAAACCCATATTTAATAAGAATAATAAAATCAAGATTGAGTGGAGAACCGCAATCGATAATAGGGGCAAGAAAATTAAAAACTTGGCATGATATTAAAGCATTACTAGAATTAACATTCTTAAACCAGATATCAGAAGATTGTCTTTTGAATGATGTAACAATGGAACAGCCTAGGAAGAATGAAAATCCTTATGTATTCGGACAAAGGATTAGGGACATGTTAAATTTACTATTAACTAAAATGCAACTAGATACTGCAGAAGAATTAATACCGTTAAAAATAAACATGTATAAGAAGACAGCATTACAAACATTTAAAAGAGGATTAATGAATTACGGTAGAATTGGCGAAATAATGTATCTAAAGAATCCAGAGACATTAGAAAATGCTCTAGCTGAAGTACTAGAATACCAAAATTGGCAGTACAGATGCGGAAAATCAACAATGCCGCAAAATAACTACAAAATAGTACATCAGATAACACCAGGACACATGAAAATACCAGCCCAACAACAACAACTTCCACGAATGCAACAACAAGTGCCACGAATACAACAATGTCAGCACCAACCACAAGTAAAACAATTCCAATACCAGCCAAAAACAAATTATCTAAATCCATTTCCTATAAAACCAAATTTCCAAAACCAAAGTAAACAAAATTCCCATATTAAACAAAATTCCTTTAAATTTGCAAAATCTCCTGCACAATTAATGGAAAGAAGAAAACCTAGACAACAACCAATGGAAATTGACCCAAGCATGAGCCGAATGAAACAAACAACATATGGACCATCAACATCACAGCAAAAATGGAAACTTGAAGAAATGAACAATCAAGGCCCAGAAGAAGAAGAAGAAAATCCAGAATACGCAGAGTATGGAGAATCAGAAAGCTATGAATATCAACCAATTTGGGACGATGATACCGAACCATTTCCATTCGAACCAGAGGAGCAGCCAAATTTTCCAACTGTAGCCTCAGCGAACGAGACACCACCGAATGTCCAGCAACCGATATAAAGTTAAGAAATCATTTAGAATTTAATCAACAACATTGTGTACGATTACCTTATATATATATTTATATATATATGAAAAAATGTGTGAAAGTCGTATCCACCCCGGAATGTGCAGACGCCAGCGTTTCATGGTTTTACCAATCATCGGTGCACCTACATCCAGAAATAGACACGACTTTCATTTCTATACTGCGTGTATATATACTAATTATGATAAACGTAATGTTAATGAGAATTAATAATCATTAAATTCTCACATTACTGCCAATGCTGCTCTAATTCGTTGCATTAATTTCTACACCCGACAAAATCACATTTGCCTAAGAATGTAGCTGCAACGCGTCGCGGCGCCAACTGACCGGGTTGTACGGGAAAATGAAAAAATGTGTGAAAGTCGTATCCACCCCGGAATGTGCAGACGCCAGCGTTTCATTGTTTTACCAATCATCGGTGCACCTACATCCAGAAACGCGACGCGTTGCAGCTACATTCTTAGGCAAATGTGATTTTGTCGGGTGTAGAAATCAATGCAACGAATTAGAGCGGCATTGGCAGTAATGTGAGAATTTAATGATTATTATTTCTCATTCACATTACGTTTATCATAATTAGTATATATACACGCCGTATAGAAATGAAAGTCGTGTCTATTTCTGGATGTAGGTGCACCGATGAAATCAAAAATTAACTCAAGATATAAAACAGATAATGAAATTATCATTGCTAGCATATAACTCGACTAATCATTCAGCAACATGAACCTCACCTTTTGAACTCTTGTAAGGACACACTAATACAAAAGAACCAATGGACCTATATTACGATGAAACGTATTATCAAGATTATATTCAAAAACATGAAGAACGCACGAAATATCTCTATAATAAAATCGCAAATAAAATGCAAAAAGATAAAGAAAAGAAAATCATTAAAATAAATAAAAATAGAGAAAATGAAGAAATAAAAATAGCTCAGGCAGTATATGTAAAACCCCATAAATACTGTTCACAGAAAACGAAAGAAAGATATCAAGGGTCATACACAGTTACGAAAATCAATGAAAATGGAACAGTTGAAGTTAAAACAAAAAAGAATAAAATTTTACGTTATCATATAAATTCACTAAAACTAGCCAATGTTCCAGAACCCTCATCGGAAGAGGATTAACAGCAGTATTAAGAATATTTATTTAAATGTAAATAAGGAATTTCCGTTTGAGCTACTAATAACAACATGTACCAAATAGAAAGTTTAATTGAAATTAGAGTATATCAAACTAACACTTATTTTACATTTATATTGTTAATACCTATTGTAAGTAATGAAGCATTTCAATATTTTATGTAAAATGCTCTGTCCATTTACGAATGAAATAATAATTTTAAACAAATTACTCCTAAAAATAAAAATACGTTAGCATAAAAAACAATAAATTAACTGAATTATTTTAAAACTTTCAGATAGGATTAATAATCAAAAAGATACTTTCGAAATTTAACTGACGCAAAAGAAATGTTAAGCAAAATTACTATCTCAGATAAAGCAAGTAATTCTTTAGTTTATATAATTACATTCATATTAATACTATTAATACTTGCAATTCTTTTGTTTAAATTATATAAAAAGATAAGGACTAAACAAAAGGTTGAAAAACAAACAGATGCCGATAACATAAGAATGCAAGATTTACCTTTTTAAGGATTTCAGGGAAGGATGTGTGCCTATATAATAGAATCATTTAGTAATTACCAGACGTCGACTCTGCAGTTTCATTTATTTAGCCGGATACACGTGGAGTAAGATAAGATAATATTTAATATATAAAGATGGGCAATGCATTAGTTGAAAGAGTTATTAGTGCAATGTACGCGACACAGATCGCTAATAATCCTCAAGTGTAATCTAGTTTAAATCTATATTGTAACGTATTGTCAAAAACCGCAAACAAATATTTTTTTTAAATTTCAACGCTTCCGAAATTTAACTCATATATGTTTCCAAAACTCCATGAAAATAAGCAGAATCTTTATTAAAATAGACAAAACTATGTAAAGTTTAAGTTATAATTACATAACTAAATTATTGTCAAAATATTAAATAATGTCAAAGTGAATTTAGAGATAACACAAATATGTATATCAATATTTTATTCGAGATTTTACAAAATACACATTTATAATAATAATAATAATAATAAGAAGTAAGCTAAACAATGTAACTCTTTATATTTATATTTGCCTTTTTATAGTATTGTAAACATTTAATTAAATGCTTTTCTAAATTCTCAACTAAAAATGATCTGCGATCCCTCAATAATAGCTTGTATGCTGAAAAGCTTCGGTCAACGTCAACTGATGCAATTGGCGCATACTTACGAGTATATTTGAAGCTAGTTGGTGGACTTATCTCAATAGTTTCATCGTAGTTTCCTTGCCACACTGAATATTCCACTAAGCTCATTAAAATGTTCGTTTTTCTCCAGAACTTGTGTTAATTTAATTTTGAACCGCTCTCGATTATAAATTTTAATTCTTGAAACTTTGAATCAATTCTATCGATTCACTGATTTCAACACTGTGAGTTTCAAGTTTTCGTAGTGTTTTACTAATAAAACCGTAGTTTGTTGTGTTTATTTAGTATATTTTTGCAATATGCAATTAGTATCATGTCGTTTGAAAAAGAGAATGAATTCTCTTACCTGTTCAAAGGTATCTGCATAAAATACAGCGGTATCAAGCCACGTGTCCCATCTTGTCATTATGGGTTGTGGTGGCAGTGCCAGACCAGGTAACTTATCTTTGTATGTTTGAACTCTCAGCGGTGATTTAATATTTTTTTTTTTTGCGAAATTAATCAATCAATTAATATCTGGAAATGTATAACGTATTTCTTCTGCTACTCTGTTAGCAGCATGGGCCAAATATGTTACGTGCATCAGATTCGTGTAAAAATTTTTTTAATTCTGTGTTGACTTCACCGCATATGTCGCAGCATCCGATAACATCAGTAATACCTTGGAATGGCATTTCTCATTAAATTATAAATCTTATTTTGGTTAAGTTATTTGTTTTCTCCAATCCTTCTGTACCAATTAAAAAGGATTGGCCGGCGCAATTTTCATCAGTTGGACGCTATATATTCTGTTGTATCATCGACTACGAAATAAATATCATTTTCACCTATTGTTTCCTTAATTTTAATCATAATTTCCTCAAACAAAAGATTAATATACTTTTTTTCTTGAAGTTGGGCGACTTGGAACTCTCAATTTCTTATACTTACCTAAAAAAAATTTTAAACGTTAAATTATCCAACTTCGATGTTTGCACTTAAGAAGGCGTTACGAAAGTTATAATGGAAACTATTCTGTTCGATATTTTTACTTGTTGAATTAAGCGATTGATTCAGAATAGCTTGTGGTGCATTTTTAAATCTCGTGATACTTCTTTCATGCAAATGAGTTCCTACATGCTGCATTAATTTAAATTTTTTGTCGCAGCAAATTTACAATAATTAATTGCAGGTATTAAAATATTAAATTAACCGTAAACAAAATAGAAATAAAACTAATGGTTAAAATCATCACTTTTTTAATACGTAATCGTAAAACGACGACAATTGTTTCGCAAACATAGTGGCTTCAAGCTAAAGAGCACTTTACAAACTAAATTAAAAATATAAAATCAACAAACGTTTTTGAAAAATCTAAGAATTTACACAAATATTGTAGGGAGTGAGAAAATGTGGCCCATCTGGTCGGCCTAACTATTGTACTATAGGGCACTAAACACGCATAAAATTTGTTTTAATAAACTAAATGTACATTTCCATTACCATCTAAACAGTTTTTAAATGAATAAATTTAACAAAGGCGAGTTATCTAAATCTAATTGATCATTAAGTAAAATTTGTGATTGTTTTAATTTATTGATTTCTAAACTTTCCTGTAAATTTAATTTATTGCCTTTATTTTCTAAATGTAGAATTTGAAAATCCATATTGCAAGTTTGGTTTTTCTTCTAATTGATGATTGGCAAAAGTGGAATCTTGTTTTTTATTTCTAAACGAAGAACAATATTCAGCAATGCATTTTTAAAACAATCTTCATGCGGTAAGATATATGTTGGTCAAACAGGAGGAAAGTGGCTAATGCTAGAACTAATATGATGAAAGCACTCCTTACGCACGCTTTAGTGAATGCCGGTAAACTATATGACGACATATTCTTTTTGACGAGTAATTTGTGAAATACTTGCTTATTAGATAAAGTGTTTTTGCTTTCCATTTATAAGCACACAGAATGTACTTTTTTCTTCACGCTAGCTATATGTATCACTTTTTAATTTCAATTTAATTGCCCTATAATTGGATAAATCTGTTGAGTACAATTATATTATTATTATTATAATTATTTAAAATACACCGATTTACATCTTTTACAAACTCAACCTTTTTATTTATGGTAAATTAAAAACGGGCAAGCGATCTCTCAATTAAAATTCATTTATTAATTATCTCTATATTTCGCAACGAGTTTGTTGTTTCTTAGGGAGATAAAAATATAGACCTCAAAAAATAAAAATTAGGTACACAGATATTAAATTTTATCAATCAATTTTAATATATAGAGATAATTATAATTATCAATATATTATAATAATATATATATATATTATTAATATATAGAGATAATTATTATTATCAATATATTATAATAATACAGTTCATAAAGTATAAGTTTTCAGTTCGTACTGCCCAAGTGTGAACCGCAAATTGTACTTTATCTCTTTCTAACACACATGAACACGCGCTGTAATACTACAGACGTTTGTCATTTTGAGTTAAGACGTACGTCTTTGAAATATTATATTAAATAAAAAGGATAGGTTGTCTAGGATATAGTCTTATGATATTCGACTTGTCAAATTATTTCAATATTGTTGTTTATTGACTTTGTTTCCGGTATTCTGACTTCTAGGTTAAGCATTCTTCTAATTTGAATATTTAGTTTATTAAAAATTACAAAATCTGGTTTTTTGAGAACAATACTGATAATAAATAGTAATATCAATTAATGGCAATAAGTACGAAATTGTTTGATTATTACTTTGACATTTCTAACCTATTTATTTTACAGAATATTTCTTAGATGCCAAGTAAACCTATTGGTTCTCAAGCGAAACAGCTTGTATTAAATCTTACAGCCTATTAACGGGTAAAGGAGAATGGTGGATCATTTATGTCCATCGACCGCGTTCATGAGGTAATTCACATAATCAGTTAGATAAGGCGGTATTATGAAATAAGTTTTATTTTAGAGGGTAGCAGAAGCCCTTAATATTTCTAGTAGAACGGTCTACACTATTAAACATCGTAACATTCAGAATCCAGTCTTATCGTCTCCTAGCAAAAAAAGGTCTTGTAAGAAGCCAAAAACTAAGGACTTAGCAGAAGCAACTAAAATGGAAGTTCGAAATACTATTTATGACATGTATAAAGAAAGTATGTTTTTAATATATTGTAAATATTTATTACATGTTAAAATTTTTCAGAAAAACATCTTACTTTAAAAAATTTAAGCAGTTTTGGCTATGAAAGAATTTGTTCATACATGTACAACTACTTTAGCAATATTGCTTAAAGATATTGGTTATAAATATAAGAAAGAATGTAACAGGAGAGCGCTCACAGAGAAATTAAATATAGTCTGAATGAGAAATGTATTTTTAGGGAATTTTTAGGGAATATATGAATAACTTAAATTCAATTTTACGTCAGGTTATGTTCCTTGATGAAATTTGAATCTTTTCGAAAGAGAATAGAATGAAATGCTGGCAAAATGATAATATAAAAAGTGTTAGGAAACCCAAAGACTATGATGGTAAACGGTTTATTATTATACATATTGGCACAGAAAATGGCTTCATTAAAGGAGTTAGTCTGATTTTTCCATCAAAAACAATCACTGGTGATTACCATGGAGAAATGAATGGTGACTCCTTTAAGCAATGGGTAAATGATCAGCTTATACCAAATCTTGAGGTACCATTACTTATAATAATAGATAATGCTCCTTATCATAGTGCTAGTCAAAATAAACAACCAAATACCTCCTCAAAAAAACAGAAATTATGGAATGGTTGAGAAAAAAAGATAGAAGCTATTCACCTGCAATGACTAAGAATGAATTAATTCACTTAGTAAAATATCATAAAGAAGAGAAGATATTTATTATAGGTGAAATAATGTGAGAGTGGACATGAAGTTTTAAGATTACCTCTGTACCATTGTCACTTGAACGCAATTGAAATGATTTGGACTAAGGTTAAAAACTATTATAATTCAAATATTGGAAGAAATGGTTATTCAGATGAAAGAGTTAAAGAAATGTGGAATGAAGCTTTGCAACAGTGTGATGAAATTACTTGGTATAATTGTGCTAGGCATACGGAAAATTTATTAAAAAATTGCATGAGCGGGAGCAATTTCTTGATAGGGCAGAGATTGCTCCAATAATAATGTAAATGACTCAAGTTTTGAGTCAGAATCAAAAACTGACTAGTTTTCATTCATTTTTGTAATATATACTCCATTCACATTAAAAATAACATACCTATTGCAAATAATACAAGTAATATTTTTGAGGTTTTATTTGGATGAAACAGGGAAGTTTACTTCTATAAAAGTTCACTAAACATTAATAAGCAGGTAACTAATCTTATTGACAAAATATTTTTATATTTATATTTTGTAGAAGTTTAATATGGTTACATTAATACTGCCATAAAAACCATCAATGTGTATCATTTGCATGCACATAATATAAAGCAGCGAAGAAATTACTGCCACTGGTTCAACGAAACATTACCTGATAAAGATCTCGTGGCAAAGTTTTATATGAATGAAGTTTGTTTTTTTCTTATTGGTGGTGTAGTTTGTTTTTTTTGTATTGGTAGTGTACTAACCTGCAAAATTATCAAATGTAGTTATCAGAAAATCCTCATGTGTTTGTTAAATATTATCTTCATCTAATAAAGGATAATATGGATTTGGATTGTATTATTATACCATTATTTTCTTAAGAAACAATAAAATATTAAATGTAGACTATATAAATGTTTCTTTTATTTTATAAATGTAATTTGACAACATATATTTACAACTTTCAAAAGGTTTTAATTGTTTTTCAAAGAGTTACGAACATAACTTTTACATTCTTTTCCAATATATTTAAATTTATTTAAAATATAAACAATATATAAGTTAAGTAGAAATCTAAATTATTCATCAAATTAATACATTACCAATACCCAGATATAGTGCAAGAAAATGATTTTGGTAGGTATGTCATTCTTAATAATGCAAACATTTTTAACACTAAAGATCTTTTCAATACCTATGCATTTCACTATTGATATCTGACTTGAAATATTTCTTTTTAAATAAATTTTTGATCGAATATTTTCCTGAGTTTATAATTATAAATAACATTTAAAATAATTTGTTCAAATATTAAAGTAATAATTTCGGCATAGTTTTCTTGGATAGAATATATTTATACAGAACTAGTAAAGAAACAATACTTTTGAACTATTAATGTTCCCACTTTACTCATTATTAGTATTTTGACATGTAGGTTATGTATATGCTCTCTTTGGTTATATTGCAAGTAACATAGTAAAATTTTGACAATATTGAAACATGACGTTTATATTTTATGATGACAAACGGTTGTTTCCGCGATTGAATACTGACTTCATTTGACTCTGCAGTACTGATTTGAATCATATGCTTCGAATTTGACCTTGAACTGAAAACTTACACTTTATGAACTGTATATATATATTATTAATATATGGAGATAATTAATAAATGAGCTTTAATTGACAGACCGCTTGCCCGTTTTTAATTGAACCAATATAGTACGGTCGTTAATTATTTATACATATATATATATATATATATATATATATATATATATATATATATATATATATATATATGAATAACTTCATGCGCATGAGAATTAACAGCTATTAAATTCTCATATTACATGCAATTGTCGCTATAATTTGTTGTATGAAATGATAGAAATGAAAGTAATATCTATTTCCGGATAATGTGTACTGATTATTTGTAACAACAATGAGGTATCTGCATATTCCGAATGGATATGACTTTCACACATTTTTCATTCATATATACTCGTATATATATATATATATATATATATATATATATATATATATGTATAACAAGTGTTCATTTGAAAAGTCAATCTAAGTTACTTTTAATTTTGATAGAATAAGACGCAAATATATTAGTATTTGTTTGTTGTTCCGTAAACGTAAATCCAAATGACATTTGATAATGTCAATCACAAATATCAGTTAGTGCATAAAATAATCGTGCGTCGATTCTGGCTTAAATAAATTGCTTCTCAGTTTTAAAATGGCTTTCACTTTAGAAGATACAATTTTTTTAGTCCAGGCTTATTTTCGAAGTGGTAATAAAATTGATGGTTTATGGGTTTATTCAGTTCAA
Source organism: Melolontha melolontha (assembly GCA_935421215.2). NCBI lineage: Eukaryota > Metazoa > Arthropoda > Insecta > Coleoptera > Scarabaeidae > Melolontha > Melolontha melolontha. The sequence goes on from OW285240.1 coordinate 53,452,427, forward strand.
GATTGCATGGTAGAATTTCAAGTTGAGTTTCCACATTTTGTAATAGATTATATACAATTTAAGAATACTTTGGATAGAACTTTAAAACTTTTTTTCTGAAACTGGTAGTCTCTTAAGAAAATCAGGCAGCGGAGCAGTTAAGAAACGTACACCTCAAGTTGTCAATCGTGTTGAAGAAATAATGGAAAATGAACCTCAAACATCTGTTCGACATGTGAGTGAACAAATAAACCTTTCTGTTGGTACAACTCACAAGTTATTAAAAAAAGATATGGAACTTTATCCATACCGTGTGACAGCAGTACAAGAATTGTTAGAAATTGATTGCCCACGTAGACTGCAGTTTTGTAATTGGTTTGTAAATATGAACAATAATGGAGAACTTTCGCAAAGAGTCATCTTTACTGATGAATCATGGTTTTATAAAACGGGATACCTAAATTCACAAAATACAAGAATTTGGAGTAGTGAAAATCCACATGTAATTAATGAAGAATCGCTACATCCAGAGAAAATTAGTGTTTGGGCAGCGATAAGCTAAAGGCGAATCATTGGACCAATATTTTTTCAGAAAACGTTAACTGCTCAAAGGTACCGTACGGAAATTTTACAGCCATTTGTCAATCAGTTGCATGATGATGAACTACAAAATGCATATTTCCAACAAGAGAGACCACTTTGTCACTGTACTGCAGAATCTTTGGATTATTTAAGAGAATTTTTTGATGATCATATAATTAGTCGAAATACTGAAATTACCTGGCCTGCACGTTCATGCGATTTAACACCTTCTTTTTGTGGCCTTATCTAAAAAATAACATATTTCGTACACCTATATTGAATTTGAATGATATGCTACAGAGAATCGAACAGAAATGCATGGAAATTAATAACAATCCAGTAATGTTGCAGAATATCATCAGAAATTTTGAACGGAAGATTTTAAAGTGCATTGATCTTGAAGGACAACATTTTCAACATTTGTTATAATTTTCAATAAATACCTATTATTTGTTAAATCGCCAACTGATTGAATTTACCATTTCATACCAAGGTCACGAAATAATTATATATATATATATATATATATATATATATATAACATTTGATAAATTATTGGAGTTATATATATATATATATATATATATATAGTAAATTCAATCAGTTGGTGATTAAAGGTCTGGCTTTACTTCAAAGTATATATATTTAAAACAACCCTACATGTTTCGGCAATGATGCCTTTATCAAGGATATAAAATATAATATTATATTATTATTATATATTATTATTAATTATATTTTATATCGTTGATGAAGGCATCATTGCCGAAACATTTATGCTTGTTTTAAATATATATACTTTGAAGTAAAGCCAGACCTTTAATCGCCAACTGATTGAATTTACCATATCATACCAAGGTCACGAAATATATATATATATATATATATATATATATATATATATATATATATATATATAAGTGACCAGGAGTCTTTGCCGTTAGAACATGTATGAAAGGGTTTTTTTTGGGGAATCCAGCAAAATTAAATTCTATTAATTAAGTCAGTTCTTTATTCTTTAGCCCAATTTCTCGCACCGAAATTAGAGTGCTTCATCAGGGGATCAAAATGTGAACTTGTTTTGTCTGGAGAAAATTACTCATATGTTTATAATATTGTAAATTGATAAAGCTAATGTCAAAGGAATTACACTTACTTGTTTTGAGATTACATTTAAAAAAACACAGGACAAAACAAATCTAAAAGGAAAGCCACACACGTGCATTATTGACAAACAAAAGAAGGAAGGATTGCAAGTTTTAACTTTGTGACAACAACATGGTTGCGTGCGATTAATTCTTTTGTTCGTCAATAATGCACGCGTGTGGCCTTCCTTTTAGATGTATTTTGCCCTGTGTTTTTTAAAATGTAATCTCAAAACAACTAAGTGTAAGTTCGTTGACATTAGTTTTATCAATTTACAATATTATAAACATATGAGTAATTTTCTCCAGACAAAACAAGTTCACATTTTGATCCCCTGATGAAGCATCCGAACTTCGGTGCGAAATATTGGGCTGAAGAATAAAGAACTGACTCAATTAATAGAGTTTAATTTTGCTGGATTTCCCCAAAAAAACCCTTTCATATATATATACAAGTGTAGCGTATCGTTATGTTCAAATTTTAGGAGTGTAGAGTAGACTTCATTTCAAGTAACAAAAACGCAAGACTTGTATGTCCATTTTTATTTGTTTCAAAGTTACAGATCTATGAATGTGATTGTCAGATCATGAAAAAAAATGTAATCCTAAAGTCAATAAAAACTAATTTTATTTAAAAAAGTTCAATTAATAATATTTTCGAAATGTCCACCTCCTTGTTGAATGCAGACTTGTGCCCGTAAGCCCACAGAAGAAGTATGTACTTATCCGAATTTCATGCTTGTTTTGTCGGATTTGCTCGGCAGCCAGGTGAATAGGATCCAACAACTCTTCTCTTGTGTTCGAAACTTGCGCCTAGACTAAATATTTCATGTACCCCCATAAATAAAAGTCAAGGGGATTAAAATCGGTTGCATGTCCTGTGGCCATGCAACAGGACCATCTCGACCAAACCATCTTGGATAATTGACGCTAACCCAATTTCGGACCGCAATTCCGAAATGTGGTAGTGCCTCATCCATGTGAAACCACATGTCTCGTCTAACATTCAGTGGGACATCCTCTAAAAGACCTGGCAGTTCGTCAATAAGAAATTGAAGGTAATTGTCGACGTTTAACCTCCCAGGAAGAACGACAGGACCAACCTGTGCAGGTTTCTCAGATTTGTAACACCACTTCTCGTGAACGTAGATTCATCTGTCCAGAGGACTGTTCTGCAGAAATTAAAATGAAGACGTGACCATTTTAATATCCAGGTAGAATAAACTAGACAAGCATTTTGGTCTGCCTCAAGCAAACCGTGTCCCCTGCGATAGTGATATGGATAGAAGCCCTCATGTTTTAAAATTCGCCAAACTGTTATTCGTGGGACTCCTAGTTGTCTAGCGATTCGACGTACACTGAGAGTTGGATCCCTTGTAACAATAGCTACTGCTTCTTCCTCTAAGTCTGCTGGCAAATTTACTCCTCGGTCGAAAAGATAATCACGCAGTCCGCATTCCCGAAATTGTCTGTGTACTTCCAGAAATGTTAAATGTTACAGAAAATGCATGTCCGCATACTCTTGAGAAGAAAATCGGTAAGGCATTTTGAATAAAGAAAACGTGTCCACTCACTAATGAACTGAAAAGTAATGTAATCCTTTATTAAAAAATGCAACGTTAACAGTCATCTGAACATTTGTTTATTGTATGATATTCATGGTTCAGCACTTACGAAATAAGTAAGAACCTTCTTTATCATAAATCAATTTCCAATTCTCCTTTTTGTAGATCTCCAAGAAATTACTGTATGCACTACGACACGTGTTTATTTATTTTAGGATAACATTTTATTATGCGATGTTAACAATCACAGGCCTGTTATTGAATTGTATAACTTTTTTTAAATAGAATCAGTTTGTATTGACTTTAGGATTACATTTTTTTCATGATTTGACTATCACATTCATAGATCTGTAACTTTGAAATAAATAAAAATCGATATACAAGTTTTGCGTTTTTGTTACTTGAAATGAATACTTTACACTCCTAAAATTTGAATATAACGATACGGGACACTTGTATATATTTGTGTGTGTGGCTGTACGTGCGTGTGTGTTGTGTGTGGGTGTGTGTTTTTGTGTGTGTGTACGTGCGTGTGTGTGTGTATATATATATATTAAATTGAAACTTAGAAATAATTTGCAAGCATTTCTTTAAAAAGGTATAAAGTCTATTATATATTTCATGAGATTTTATTAAACAGAAAATAATTCGATTATTAAAAATTAATGTAGAAAGTGTCAGAAATATATTATAGTTAGGACATTTCCCCAAACATAAACTAATGAAAAAATTTAATTAAAACCAGGACGATTGCATGTGATTTTATAAGTATATATGTGAAGCGCAAAATTGTACTAGGTGAATTGTGCTCGCACAACGGAAACTTTTTCTATTAAAATCTTAAACGTCGAGTTACTTTTATTATGGAAATTGGAATGCTGGCCTGGATGGAATGAAAATTGAATAAAACTGATTTTAATTTTAACGGTTGAGAAAAGCCAATGAGATGAATTCATATTTTGGAATATGTTAAGAAAAAGAATTAAAAGGTCACACTGGATAAATTAAGATAAATTTCGCAATTTTGGAAGGTGTTCAGTATTTTCCTCCAAACTCCTCGTTAATTATTTTCCTATGATAATAGAACACGCAAACACGACAATCAAAATTCATAATTTTCAGTCTCAAGTTATATAAGTAAACATTATCCCTTCATGCGTTAATTTTAATTAACATGAAGGGTCGCTTGAAATTGCCTATAATTTATTAATAACTGATTTAATATTTAGAGCAATTTTGAATCGCATTAAATATTAATAGTATTGTTTATAATTATTTTATCCTTTTAATATTTTCTATTTTAAGTGTCATCATATTAAACGGGGGCAGGTCTGGAATTTTATAAAATAATAATAAAAAACAAAACAATCAAACTAGTCTCAAAATTAAGTAAATTTATTATACTAGCGATGTACATAATTATTTTTCACATTATCACCACTTAGTGTAACATATTTTTCTCCAAACGCTGAATCCATTTCATCATTCCTTTCATGATCAAATTTTCTTGTTCACCGTTGATCCAATTGCGAACAGCAGCCCGAACTTCAGCGTCTGATGAAAAATGTTCATCTTTGAATACCTTCTTCAACTATAGGAAGAAACAGAAATCTTCCAAAAGGTGCCAAATCAGTTTTGTACGGAAGGTGTTAAACAACCTTGAATTCCATATCCGTCACCGGTTTCATCGTTTCGTTGCTGTAATGCGGCCTGGCGTTGTTGTGATACAAGAAAAAAAATCGTTCTTTTCGGCCGTACTCCACGGATACATTTCTTTAATGACTTTCTGCGCCGATGAAACTCTTATGAATTTTCGTACACGTGGAGAATCAGGATGCCAATATTCTATTGACGCGATGCGATGGTGATGTTATGAGAAATCATCTCCTTCAGATCGATACAGGTTAAGAATTTTTTTCTTTATTCTTTCATGGCATTCATAAATTATTTGGCACAATTTTTTCTGAAATTCAATGTCTGAACAATGTACTTTAATTAATCAATGAAAAGTCCTTTTTTGATTAATGTATAATTGGAGAGCAATTTCTTTTTGCGTAATACGGCGACTTCTTAGAATTAGTGCATTCACTGGTCTGTGATTCTTCTCAGGCGTCACTGATACTGATCGACCTAATCGCTTTTCGTCAAACACCTCCATTTCGCCTCTAGGACAGTGTTTTGCACGTCGAATCTACTGGCAAATATTCTTCACATCCTTGTATTCGTTGCTCTACACAGATTTCAACGTTTGTAAATTTCGATGGATGCGAAACCTTCCAGCGTTAAAAATTCCATCATGGATTGTTGCTTGGTACCCATCTCACAAATTGAGTTCATAATAAATGACTGATACTCAACGACGGTTCGCAGGAAAACGAAACGTTGCACGCTAAGCCGAGATATATATAATATCTATATATATATATATATATATATATATATATATATATATATATATATATATATAGATAATTATTTCGTGACCTTTGTATGTTATGACAACTACAAATGTATAAGTATGATATTAATATACTGTCATTTATATTTTAAATTCTTTGAGAAAGGCATCACTTGCCGAAACATGTAAGAAACATGTAAGAATTAAATATATGCACTTTTAAGTAAAAGCAGACCTTAAATCGCCAACTAATTAAATCTACTATATATATATATATATATACATATATACAGGGTGAGTTATTTTGAATGTTTAGCATTGGGATCTCAGAAACTACGGGAGATAGAAAAACGCTTAAATGGGGAAAGATGCGCAGTTTTACGAGTTTGATTTAAAACTGCTTTTGTTTCTCCGATAACTTTCATGGCTTATTAGATATTCGAAGAAAACTAAATTTTACGATTTCCTTTAAACATGCTTAGCATCGTTAATAGTAATTTTAGAGAAAAAGTGTTCAGACAAAAGTTTTAGACAATTTTACGCCAAATAAAACTATGTAGCTATTATTTTTTTTTCGTTCAGCATTATCGAGTTATGACACAAACTTGTGTTTTTTTAAATGGAAACCATGGTTTTGACATCATTAAAAAGCTTATTTTTTGCTGATTACAATGATATAAGGTTTGATATGGTTATTTTAATAAATAAAGAGGATATAGACATTTCTATGATTGTTCACTTTATAAGATAAAAACTTAAAAAAAAAATGTTTGGTGTTTTGTAATTCAAAAAACGAAAAATCTGAGTTACAATAGTGTTCGTTGGAGCAGTCGAGATAAATATACTAACATTGCTTTCACGTTGAGTCACAGAAGTGAGAGCTGTTAATTTTTACTTTTAAGTCAAGTTAATTGTCAAACATTCACAATTAACTATTAATTAATTATTGTAACTTAATTATAAGCGGTGCAAACGGCCGTTAATCATAAGTTTGCATTGGCTATGGAATTTTCTAACGTAGAAAAGCGTGATATGGTTGAATGTTACATTCAGTGCCAGAAAAATTCTACTATAGCTGCCGAAGTTGATTTAAAAAATTATTTTGATCGACGTCAGTCGTCGCTACCTACTTTTAAGAGATTATGGGATAATTTAGCAGATTATGGTTCGTTCGTTAAACCAAAATCAAAAAAAGGGATGGATGAAGATAGAGAAATAAACATATTAGCAAGTGTCGCTCAGAATCCATCTACATCGACCCGTCAAATTTCAACAGAAATGGGCTCCTCTCAACGCACTGTCAGAGTGTTGAAGAAGCATAAATTTCGTCCCTACAAATTATCAGTATCACAAACTTTACATGAAGGTGATAACATCAGACGAATAGCTTTTTGTAGATGGTTTAAAGATCAGTGTCAAAACGATCCACACTTTTCAATGAAAATATTATGGACTGATGAATCTCGTTTCACAAATTGTGGAATGTTTAATAGGCACAATGAGCACATATGGTCTCAAACAAATCCACTTCACGTTGAACATAGGAGACAACAAATTAAATTGGGTTTAATGTTTGGTGTGGTGTTATAGGATCAACCGTTCTTCCTCTTTTTATTTTTGATGGATCACTAACTGGCAATCGTTATCTTAATTTTTCACAACAAGATTTCGAGGAAATGTTAGATAATTTAAATTTAAGAACCCGAGCAATGCTGCAATGGTTTCAACATGACGGAGCGCCTCCGCACAATCATCTGAATGTTAGAAATTATTTAAATTTGAACTTCCCTAATCAATGGATAGGACGAAATGCACCCATTGAATGGCCGGCTAGATCCCCTGATTTATCAGTTTTGAATTTTTTCTTGTGGGGTGTACTAAAGGACACAGTATACAAAAGAACATATGAAACAATCGACGATTTAAGAGAAGCTGTCTCAGTTGCTTTTAATAACATCGATAGGCGTAAAGTTCGCAATGCTACAAATTCTGTTGTGAAGAGATGCAATTTGTGTATTAATAATAATGGAGGTATCTTTGAACATTAATAATGTTGTGTGCCTTTAATAAAAGTTCTTATAGTTTTCATTTTATTACTACATAAGATTTCAAAATAAGTTTTCGTTTGGTTTGTATTTTATCAGTTCGAAATTCAATTGTTTTCCATAAAAACCATAGAAATGTCTATATCATCTTTATTTTTTAAAATAACCATATTAAACCTTATATCATTGTAATCAGCAAAAAATAAGCTTTTTAATGATGTCAAAACCAACTATGGTTTCTATTTAAAAAAATACAAGTTTGTTTCATAACTCGATAATGGTGAACGAAAAAAAAATATTGGCTACGCAGTTTTATTTGGCGTAAAATTATCTAAAACTTTTGTCTGAAAACTTTTTCTCTAAAATTACTATTAACGATGCTAAGCATGTTTAAAGAAAATCGTAAAATTTAGTTTTCTTTGAATATCTAATAAGCCATGAATGTTATCGGAGAAACAAAAGCAGTTTTAAATCAAACTCGTAAAACTGCGCATCTTTCCCAATTTAAGCGTTTTTCTATCTCCAGTAGTTTCTGAGATCCCAATGCTAAACATTCAAAAAAACTCACCCTGTATATATATATATATATATATATATATATATATATATATATATATAATATATATATTTAGTGTTTATAAGAATTTTATTTTTCTTATTTATTTTATTGGCCGTGTCTTAATATTAAAAATAATAGACTTTTTATTGGTTTAGCAACCTTTTATTGAATTTTGATGTTTTATTCTACGACGTTTCGACTTTTATTATTATTCAGTCTTTTTCAAGTAACTAGAAACAAGAATTAATACAATGAAAACATGAGAACTGTGTTTGCTTTTGTGAGACTGAATTAACAATTAAATTAACAATTAAAATTAAAATTAGATTAAAGACTGAATTACCAATTAAATTAACAATTAAAGTTAAAATTAAAATTAAAATTAGATTAATGATAAGTAAAGAAAAATTAAAGTGATTACATCTGTATAAATGAATTGAAAATTTGAATTAAACTACAAATACAGTAAAGAAACATTGAATGACAATAAACTCACCGTTTTTTTGAGGGTTTCAAAAACACGCATTCTGTGCAACATGTGTTATCGGGGACATCCGAGACCTTTTTTTTAAGGACCGACCGCACTGGTTCGAATATTGTAAGTGTCTGTGTCTTTGGTTTAGAGAGGTTAATTTCTGTTCTATTTTGGAATTAGCAAAGTGGTCAGGACCGTGTTTAGGGGTATATAGTTAAAGTATTTACAAATGGGAACTGATAAAAAAATTTTTTGGGGTTTGTGTTTGTGTGTGCGGGGGGTTTTGATTTTATCTATTGTTTAATGAGTGGGTAATAGAGTTTATAAAGTCCATCAATTTCGTTTCTGTCGTTGATTGTTCTGCTGTTTTTGAAAATATGGGTAATTTCTAAGACCTCCCTAGCTTTTGTATTCTTTTTCTGTGTTATGACTTTGGTGTTATCAAAATCAAACTTATGTTTTAGTGTCAATTGGTGTTTTATATATATATATATATATACCGGGTGCGGCAATAGTGTGTCGGCGGAGCTTAGCATGAAAACTAATAAAGTTGTATCAATGAAATTTTACATACACATGTAGTATGCTACAGTGCATTTTCTAATTTTATTTATATATTTACAGGGTGTTCCAAATTTCCGCAACCACGTCCAATTTTTTTTTTTTTAATAGATTGCTATACTTTCTTGTTATTATGATGATAGCCACCCAAATTATCTTTGCAATGATTTATGACAATGTGCACTTACAACTGTTAGTTTTGGTTTTATTGCAATTTTTGTTAAAATCTTGACAGTTGCAGCGTCTAACATTTTAAGTCTTAGCCTGAAAATGGGTGCAGTGTCTCACGTAACTTTTTTGTTACCAATTTATGGACTAACACGTTATATGTTTTGAGGGTGAACAACGTGACAACATATACAGAGTGTTAAATATGTCGTGCCAAAGTTATCGAAGTTTAAAGGCTATTTTCTCTTTTTTTTTTTAACTGAAGCTATAATTTTTTTATTAGTCAGCAAATTCCTTGTAAAATTTCCGTTAAAATGGTACCAATAACATAGTACTTATTTCTAGTATTTTCGAAGTTATAACCCTTTAATGGGATATACCTATGTTTATAATATTCAATATGCGGTGCATCTAATAGTTGGTTGGCCATGAAATGATATCAAACAAAGTAACTTTTACAAACACCTGTTTCTTAATTCTTTATTATTAGTTTTAGAATTACATTTTGTAATTTTTCAATAATAAAACAAAATTAATTTGAAATGTGGTCAAATATATTTCCATTCTGCTCTACACATGCTCTTAATCGCCTCTGCATCGACAGACTTACATTTTGAGCCATGTTGTTTTCACTTACTTGAAGAAAAGCGTTTCTGATTCGTTGCTGCATGTTCTCTGCCGTTGTAGGAGGTGTTTCGTAAACTATATTTTTTATAGTAGGCCACAGAAAAAAATCACAAGGGGTTAGATCTGGTGACCGCGGTGGCCAGCTTATAAAGCTTCCTCTCCCAATCCACCTATTGGGGAATACTATATCTAAATGTGTTCTTGCAGCAGCACCGTAATGTGCAGGTGCACCATCATGTTGGTACCACAATCTCCTTATGACGTTATCTGGTAGGTCTTCTAACAGTAATGGTAAATTATTTTGTAGGAAATTTGTGTAGATTTCACAATTTAAAGTATTATTAAAAAGAATGGACCTACAATAGTGTTTCCTATGATGCCTCCCCAGGTGTTAACACTCCATTTTGTTGGTATAAAATGGGTTGCACAAAATGAGGGTTTCTAGTGTCATAATAATGAGAATTTTTTCTGTCTGTTATTCCACAATTAGCAAATGTTGCTTCATCTGTGAAAAGCACATGAACTAGAAAAGTTAGATCTTGTCGTAATTGGAAAAGTAGCCACTCACAGTAAACAAGTCTCCTTTCAAAATCCGTTTGTAATAAGCCTTGATGATTTTGAATTTTGTAAGGGTGAAATTTATGTTTTTTTAAAATCCTTCTTACAGCAGTGACTTCTATCCCGTGTTCTTTCGAAATTATCCTTGTAGATACGCGCGGATTTTCCACAACGGACTGGACGACTGTCACTTCATTATCTTCTGTAACCATAGACTTAGTTCTTTCATGTTTGACATAATTCACTGAACCCGTCCGAAGAAACCTTGTCAACAAATTTTCAAACGTCTTAATATCTGGTGCACTTCGGTGAGGATACTCCATAGCATATGTTCTTGATGCTAAAAGTGGATTTCTATTGCTAGCGCCAAGAACAAATACCACGTCTATTAGCTCCTCCTTCGAAAAATTCATTCTAAAGAAACACAACTATAAACTATTACGGCATGGAAATAAAAAATAATGACAACAAAACGATATAACTGACAACAAGATAACAACTAATAACGAACAAACGGAAATTGATAATTAACTAGCCGAACTTAAATTATAACAATTAAACGCGATTACAGTAAAGAGAAACTATTGAAAAACACTTTATATGGAAATTTTAAGTAGATATTTGACGTTTGGTTACACAGCAATTTTTGCTTAATATCATTTCATGGCCAACCACCCCAACTATTTGATGCAGCACCGCATATTGAATATTATAAACATAGGTATATCCCATTAAAGTGTTATAACTTCGAAAATACTAGAAATAAGTACTGTGTTATTGGTACCATTTTAACGGCAATTTTACAAGGAATTTCCTGACTAATAAAAAAATTATAGGTTCAATTTAAAAAAACAGAGAAAATGGCCTTTAAACTTCGATAACTTTGGCACGACATATTTAGCACTCTGTATATGTTGTCACGTTGTTCACCCTCAAAACATATAACGTGTTAGTCCATAAATTGGTAACAAAAAAGTTACGTGAGGCACTGCACCCATTTTCAGGCTAGGACTTAAAATGTTAGACGCTGCAACTGTCAAGATTTTAACAAAATTTGCAATAAAACAAAAACTAACAGTTGTAAGTGCACATTGTCATATATCATTGCAAAGATAATTTGGGTGGCTATCATCATAATAACAAGAAAGTATAGCAATCTATTTAAAAAAAAAAATTGAACGTGGTTGCGGAAATTTGGAACACCCTGTAAATATATAAATAAAATTAGAAAATGCACTGTAGCATACTACATGTGTACGTAAAATTTCATTGTTATAACTTTATTAGTTTTCATGCTAAGCTCCGCCGACACACTATTGCCGCACCCGGTATATATATATATATATACAGGGAGCAACACATATGCTCACACCTTGCTTTCTATTTTTTGGAATACTAAGGCATGACTTATTATTATTATTGGAATGTATCTTTGAATAATTTAAACCATAGCAACTCAATTATTTGTCATTTATATTCTGTCATTTATATTTTTTATTCCCTTGACAAAGGCATCATTGCCGAAATATGTAGGATTGTTTTAAATATATATACTTTGAAGTAATGAATCAGACCTTTAATCGCCGACTTATTAAGTTTACCTTATCATACCAAGGTCACGAAAATATTATATATTTATATATATATATATATATATATATATATATATATGATATAATATATATATATATATATATATAATATATATATATATAAATGATTTGAAATCTTGGAAATTCGGCTGTATTAACTATTTTAAATTAGATGTTATTTCGCGAAGTAATGTGTAATTTCATGACATCTTTATGTTATGACAACTATAAATGTATAAGTATGATATTAATATACTGTCATTTATATTTTAAATTCTTTGAGAAAGGCATCACTTGCCGAAACATGTAAGATTGTTTTAAATATATGCATTTTTAAGTAAAAGCAGACCTTAAATCGCCAACTAATTAAATCTACTATACAGGGTCCGGCAACGAAGCGGGGACGGAAGATTACACGCGTATTTGAAAGTTAGTCAAATATTTAGTCATCGGATATCCTTCCGTACCATCAAGCGCACGTTTTAAAAATATTTTGTATTATAGAGGGTGTTCCAGATGGAAATGCCAGACTAAAGTTGCATTTTTTTAAATGGAACACCCTGTATATTAATAGACAAAATGATCCGCGCTTGAAAGCTGGTTACATCGATATAATGTTGTATGAGTCTAAAGTTGATAGTTTCTGTGTAAATAATTATTTTACTTGATAAATTGATACACTTCAGTCGGTTATTCTGCATAAGGAAAATCAAAAGATCCGAAACCAATAGAATAGAATATTTTCTACTAGTATGCACTTTCGTTGCTACGTGAAATAAATTCTGCAACTGCTCGCGTTATACAGGATGTTCACAATTTCGCAAAATCGAAGAAATCTCGTAATTTTTAACTGGTACACCCTGTATATTTTTAGCTCATTGAAAAGCCCTTTTACTACGCTTTCTATTGATATCTCATTTGATACACCTAGCATGGATCATTTGCTAATTATTTCTTTTTAGAATTGAATTAATGAAAAATGTTTGTATTTTTAGTAGCTAATTTGCGCTTTTAAACCTTCTGTAAGATCAGATATTCAACAAATTATCCATAAATGGTCTATAACAAGAAGAAACCCCATTAAGTACGAGAAACAGTTGATTTTCACTCAGCGGTGAAAGCAAACATTAAATGAATATAAAGTAATATAGCATTTTCAATAGATTCACTGCTGATCTGGTGTTATCTGGTGTGTTTTAAGCTTGTATACTTAATAACCAAGTTGTCAAAAATTTCGCTCCATCTTACACAGTATTTCGTTCAATCTTTAAAAGAAATTGCTATAATGACTAATTTTAGTATTCAAGAAATCATATTTATTCTTGGGGAGTGTACAAGAAATTGTCTCCTAGCAAGTAGAGTATATGCAGAGAGATTTCCAAACCTTGAAAGAAAGCCAAGACCGGAAGCATTTGAAAGGTTATTAGAAAGATTTACAGAAACTGGTAGTGTAACCTACAAGAAGAGAGAAATAAGTAAGCCGGTAAGCAATGAAAAAAGCGAATTGGCCGTATTATTAACAATACAGGAAAATCCACGTATAAGTATAGACGGTATTTCAAAGGTAACAGCTATTGAAGATAGGAGCGTACGAAGAATTTTAAGAAGTCATAAGTATCATCCGTACTATATGGAATTAAATCAGGAATTGCGTGGTGATGATTTCATTAAAAGAACAGACTTTTATGGTTGGTTGTTAAATAAAATGCGAGAAATGCCAAAAATTTTAACAAAGATTTTGTTTAGCGATGAGGCTACTTTCAAAAGTAATGGGGCGGTAAATAAACATAACATGCATTATTATGCAACAGAAAACCCGCATTGGATACGTCATGTAGACAATCAAAATAGATGGTCTCTTAACGTCTGGGGAGGTATACTTGGTCCATATATCATTGGGCCGTACTTTTTCGATGGAACCGTTACAGGCGATACGTATTTGGCATTTTTGCAGAACGAACTGCCTAATTTACTTGAGCATGTGGATGCTGACACCCGACAAATTTTCTGGTTGCAATACGATGGTGCACCTGCTCATTACAGCCTTAACGTTAGGAAGTTTCTAGGGCGATGGAAGGAAGACAAATGGATAGGACGAGGTGGTCCAATCGCTTGGCCTCCACGAAGTCCACAACTTACTGTCTTGGACTTTTGGGGATATGTCAAGGCTCTAGTTATGTGGAAGTTCCTACAACAAGGGAAAATATGATGGAACGCATAAGAGAGGTATTTAGAAATGTTCGCTAAGAAACATTACAGCATGTTCCACAGAATTTCACCAGGCGGCTTCATTCATGTATTGAGAGACATGGAAGGACATTTGAAAGTTTTCTTTGATTTATTTGCATTTACTATTTACATTTACTTTATTTTTATTTACTGTGCTAGGTACTACTTTTGTTAATTAAATTTGATGTTGTGGTTAATAATTAGTATTTATTTAAAATAGTGCAAACTTTTAATACTACTCGTACTTGATTCTTTCCTACATGATTTCGATTTATGTTAAGTTAATTAGGTATGTATTGTTTCATATTAGGTATTCGTAAAATAGTTGGTTTTACAAAATTCTTTAAAATACAAATTAATTAGTGCAAATTATTTATTAAAATAACACCAGATAACTTGATCAGCAGTGAATCTATTGAAAATGCTATATTACTTTATATTATATAATTGTATTATATACAACTGTTTCTCGTACTTAATGGGGTTTCTTCTTGTTATAGACCATTTATGGATAATTTGTTGAATATCCGATCTTACAGAAGGTTTAAAAGCGCAAATTAGCTACTAAAAATACAAGCATTTTTCATTAATTCAATTCTAAAAATAAATAATTAGCAAATGATCCATCCTAGGTGCATCAAATGAGATATCAATAGAAAGCGTAGTAAAAGGGCTTTTCAATGAGCTAAAAATATATAGGCTGTTCCATTTAAAAATTTCGAGATTTCTTCGATTTTGCGAAATTGTGAACACCCTGTATAACGCGGGCAGTTGCAGAATTTATTTCACGCAGCAACGAAAGTGCATACTAGTAGAAAATATTCTATTCTATTGGTTTCGGATCTTTTGATTTTCCTTATGCAGAATAGCCGACTGAAATGTATCAATTTATCAAGTAAAATAATTATTTACACAGAAACTATCAACTTTAGACTCATACAACATTATAGCGATGTAACCAGCTTTCAAGCGCGGATCTTTTTATCTATTAATATACAGGTTGTTCCATTTAAAAAAATGCAACTTTAGTCTGGCATTTCCATCTGGAACACCCTATATAAAACAAAATATTTTTAAAACGTGCGCTTGATGGTACGGAAGGATATCCGATGACTAACTATTTGACTAACTTTCAAATACTCGTGTAATCTTCCGTCCCCGCTTCGTTGCCGGACCCTGTATATATACATATATACATATATATATATATATGATTTGAAATCTTGACAATTCGGCTGTATTAACTATTTTAAATTAGATGTTATTTCGCGAAGTAATGTGAAATGTAAATATTGCTATCTATAATTACAACGCTAATTTTACAAAATTTGTATTTAAAAATTTTCTTGGAAATATCAATTATTGGTCCACATCTGCCACGTTTATTTCGGGGCATACTGCTGTTTGTTGCGGTCCTCATCCATTTTAGAATTTAGTACAGCCTTCACGCGCATCTACAAAATTACTTATCATAATAACATCAACGAGATGCAACTGTACGAGAATCGAATCAGCATGATTTCACACGCGTGCATAGTCTTGCAATACTTTTAAGTGGACATTCATCTTTCTTTCCATCTCTATATATATCTCTATATATAAAATAGTGATATTTATACAATAATTTTTCTTCACCTGGTAGATTATATCAAATAGCTTTCAGTCTAATATGAAGATGATTTGTGTTCGTTAGCTTCTAGACGAGAACTAGTGGTGCCAAACGTTTATGAGGCTTTTACATGATAAGATTGATACATAGTACTGGCTGTCGCGTCTACATCTACGTACCATGGTTTACCTCTAGGTGAGCATCAACTTTCTATCCGTTAGCGTCATGTACGGTTGTCCTGCGATGTGTCCTGATTTCAGTTATGTGTAAGACTTATTAATGTTAATATTCACCATGTTATTGTGTTACCATTGGGTGATAAGTGAATTAAAATAAATTTAACATTTCAATAGGTATACAAATACAACGTTTCAATAATTTCATTATTTACATTAAGATCTTAGTTATTTTATACTTACTTCATTAAAGTTGTGATACATTTTAAAGTAATTATATAATATATTAAGTGCAATATATTAAATGGATTCGTAAAGATGGCGATAGACGATGTTCGATGTTAATAAGGTGATGGGGTCGTTGAATGTCGTCCACTTCTATATAGGAAACGACAGACGTTGACACAAGGAAGGAGAGACGAAAAGACGGAAGGAAACGGGAAGAGTTGCTTGCGGAAATTCGAAAGACCCCTATCCAGTTCATAAAATCAAACAGATTGTCGTTATTATCGTTGCATCGAGTGAATTGGGGCCAACCGAGAGGATTTCATTTTGGAAATGGAAACGTGTGGTGGTATGGAGGGATTGATCTTTCGGCAAAGAAACTAGAAAATATTGACCGTTAAAATTCAAAGAGCGGATGTGGTTCTTAAGTGGATTTTCTATTGGATATTGCTGAACTATTGTGACAGTACTTAGAAGCAATTCTTCTAAGAACGCAGTACGTGATCTTAAAGTTCATAAGAGGGCACGTCGATTGAATTTTCCGAAGATGCTGTTCTTATTTATTTACTTACTCTTTGGCGACATTTAATATACACGTCATACTTCAAGATTTTTCAAATAGTAAAAGCAATGTTATGGTGGTATTTATTAAGATCCTTAAAGAATTTTTATTTTATAAAAATTTTAGAAATTAATCTAGAACAGACATCTGTTGCTTCTCAAAATACATCTTTTTGGTAACCAGATAATGGTTATTAATAAAATGAGTAATTTTTACCAAGGCAATAAAAATTATTGATGTAAGGACATTTCACTATCCATTTACCATAAAAGTTTGTTTGCGTTAGTTAAATCTTACGAAAACCCAAAAATTTTCATAAATTTTTTTCATAAATACTTGTGAGAACTTGATTCATCGATTGTAAACCTTAAAACAATGAAAGCATAGGCAGCTAGTTTATCGAAACCATTACAAAATCTTGGTTTTTGATTGATAGTAGTGATAGATAGAAAGCTTTACATGTGTATTATATATATACAGGGTGAGTCGTGAGGAATCGACCAAACTGTAGGAGTGTATTTTACAGGTGAAAGTAATGTAAAAAAATTCAAATGTTGCTATCCGATTTTTATTTGTTTTCGAGTTATAGCGTAATTAAAAATAAACAAAATTTCATACATTGAAGTTTTTGTATTTTATTGGTATTATCGTTCTTTATAATATATTTTCAAAAACACCGCCATTCATTTCAAAACATTTTTTACATCGTCTACCAGTGGCGCTGGTTGCGTTCTGATTGCGTCAGGTTGATGTTTGATATTGTCAGCAGCATTCATTATCCGTTGAATTAGTGCATCACGAGTGTCCACTTTTACTTGATACACTTCATTTTTTAACCAGCCCCATAAACAATAATCGAGTGGCATGAGGTCTGGAGACCTAAGAGGCCAACCAATGTGACTACCATGTCCAATCCAACTCCCTGGAAACCTTTCAGCCAAATGTTGCCTGACTGCACGAGCGTAATGTGCAGGCGCTCAATCGTGCTGGTAGAAGATTTGGATACTGATGTTTATGGCAACATCCTCTAGCAGTCCGTGCAGTTTATTTTCTAAAAAATGTAAATAGGTGTCTCCCGTGAAGCGATTCTCAAAAATGTAAGGACCAATTAAAAACCATCGATCATACCACACCACACGTTTACCGAAAATTTATGTTGAAAGTTACTTTTGACTGTTGCGTGTGGATTTTCGTCTGACCATACATGCTGGTTATGACAATTATTAATACTGTCGCGGGTGAATGTCGCTTCATCCGTAAACAGTATACGCGATACAAAACGAGGATTATCATTTATCCATCGACAAAATTCCATACGTCTACGATTATCATCTCGTTGTAGTGTTTTTATCACCCTTGTTTGTCGAATGCCCAATTGAATACTAATTCTCCGTGAGCTGGTAGTTGCGTCTTCTTCTACTACATCCAGAATATCTTCTACTTCTTGTAATTGTTGTCGACTGCCTCGTTCAGATATTATGTTTAAACTGGGAAGCTTTCCGGTCGAGCACAATGTGTTGAATATACTAATAAATCGAAGTACTGCTCGGTAATGGATTCTGCTCTTATTAATTCGTCTCTAAATCTGGCGTTCCACAAGGATCGAATCTGGACCCTCTGCTTTTCTTGACGTACATTAATGACCTCCTTGATTGTATTGAGTGTCATGTACTTGCATACGCTGACGATGTTAAAATTTATACTTCCGTCACGTCTGGAGCATGATTCTGTATTTCTTCAATCTTGATCGTTTGAGTAGTTAGTGCTTTTCTAACAAATTAAATGTTAATGTTGCTAAATGTTGCTCTATTTCATTACGCGAAAGCAAAATTCAACCCCTTCTTCCTATGTAATACATAATAAATGATAACACAATCCGATACGTTCAGGGATCTTGATGTATATTTTGATTTTGAGCGAACTTAGATTCTCTTTCCACATCGAACAACTTTGCGGCTCCACCTACAGAAAATTGGGATTTATTATGCCTGCTGGTAAGTACTTCACTAATCATGACATACTTATATCGCTCATCTTTGCATTCGTTGCTAGTAGCTTGGAATATGCTTCTCCGTCTGGTTACCATACTATGTTTCTCATCAGGTTTCTATTGAACGCCTGCAGCGGAAATTCCTAAAATTTTTGTATTACAATCTCGACGAAACATATCCTCCAAGGGGAATCGATTATGATTCACATCTTGAAAGGCCAACATGCAATATTTCACTATTCGCCGTAATATAATCAGATAATCTAAATCTTAAATATCTTGATTTTTATATTTATATAAGGCACTGAAATTAGAATAAGAGCTTATGGCGACTTGTTCATATAAGTGTTGGCTTTTGTGGAACTTATTACATTAGTTATTTTTTTGCTTGTCCTTTTTCGTTTTATTACTTGATTTGGATACTTTTACTTTAGTTCAATTTTATATTTTGTATCAATTTTAATTTTGGTTTTTTTGAAATTCGTTTTGTTTATTGTGTACGTGCATACATTCACATTTATATTTATATTATAACCTGTAAATGATCTCTGTTGGATAAATAAATAAATAATATTATTAGAAGAGCTCGACTTCGCGGAGAGGTAAAAAAGTGCGAAGGACCAAATCAAAATTCAAAGTTCTGATGTTTGTTTTCTTCAAAATCAGTGGGTTCCTCAAAGTCGAATTGTTAATCAGTATTACTACCTTGCGGTTCTTGCTCAACTCCGTGAGAAAACACGAATTGTGAAAAAAGTTCATGGGTTCGTCGTCAGGACAACGCACCGGCGCACACTGCGTAGAAATTTGACTAGAAACATCTGTCAAGACTTTTCTAGCTAGGTATAACAGCCCAGTGTTAAAACATCTCCATTATTCACCTGCCCTGGCACTGTTTGACTTTATCTGTTCCCAAGATCAAATCTGCATTAAAAGGAACAAGATTTCAAACCGTTTAAGCTGCGAAAGAAAAAACGGCAGGCGTCATGAACGAAGTCACAGAAGAAAACTTTAAGCACTGGAAAATTTGAACGGAGCGGTGTAGGGATAGAGGAAGGGTGTATATTGAAGGAGATAATAATTAAATATGTAAAAATTTAAAATAAAAAGTTTCTCATTAACAGTGTCGTTAGTTTATAGCCACATGTAGACTAAATTTAGACTAAATATGAACAACAATTTTTTTAGTATTATTTTGTTGTTGACACCGCGTTATTTTTA
The DNA here is from genome assembly GCA_935421215.2 of Melolontha melolontha. NCBI lineage: Eukaryota > Metazoa > Arthropoda > Insecta > Coleoptera > Scarabaeidae > Melolontha > Melolontha melolontha. The sequence continues at coordinate 53,472,690 of OW285240.1, forward strand.
AGCTTCAATAAAATTGTGTTGGATCCAACGACTGCAAAGCCTGAATACGTCTAAAAATCGTGTGTATTGCTATTATGCTAATGCTCAAGGATGCTTCAATTTCACGATATGTGGCATACCGCTCTCGTGCAATTATGTGTCGCATGAACGTCTATGAACTTTCAAGAAATTGATCTCTGGCAAGTGGTGTGTTACGCTGAAACAGTACTCTTGCCCGGTGCTTCATCCCTAATAAATTCAATACATTTTTTCGACATTAAACCACATTTAAATCATAAAAAATCAACTTTTTCAAGCAACAGTTTCGTTTTTATACAAAGGTTCTTTCTTTTAAATACTTTACGAACTGTCAGCTGAAGTATTAGTTAGGAATGTCAAATTTTACGAATATATCAGCTGAAAAACGCAGGTACCACGTAAACTATTAGATTTCAGGAATTTTCCACGAAACCCCTTTTGTAACCGTAATTTTCTATCCTGTGCGCTTCTTCTTTTCATTGCAATTCTATTAAATTTGTCAAAACTACCGTGACGTTTTACAGTTATCGTTGTACCTCCTGTAATAACCTAATTGGGTAATGTTTTATATTATTGATATAGTCAAGGTGCGGCCCCGGTCTTATTTATATTGTATACACAAACACGGCCTTGGTCCATCTGATTGACTTACACAAGCGTTCTCAATTAGAAGTATACACACTTGCACATCTGTTTATAGATAAGCGAGGACGTAGTCAAACGAGGGCAATCTAATGGTATATAAGATGCTCTATTGAAGAACAAGAAAGAATCGTAGTTAGAGAGCCAGTTAGATCTCTCCTTTGACTACCATACTATTCGTTGTTATATGTGTAAATAATTGTTATGTTTGATATGTATTAACTTATTATACTTCGTTAAACAAACATCATCTGAGTATTATTTCGGTGTTGATACCCATCCGCGTATCAACGCAACAATGTAGCCTTCGCAGGACCCGGCTACATTACACTCCAAAAGCGAAAATATGTCAAATTTTTCTTTTTCTGATTTTGGCTTCGGGCAAATCTGTTCATATTCCAAGATTTTCTGTACTAGTTCTTTAAGAATGCTAAAGCGCAGATCTAGAGGCCCATTTTTTTTGCGCTTGAGCTTCAAGAAATTAATCTAATAAGATAAAGGTTTCTTAAATCTGTAATTACTTAAACAAGATTATTTTCATTTTGCGACATATAGGTATATGAACATAAAAATCTCATATTTTTTAGCTTCCGAAAATACTATATCGTTCTCAAACACATTATTATTACGCCGGTATGATGGAATATTTGTTAGTATGTAAGCATAAGGACATTTTTAATAAAATCAGTTTTTAATTATAACTTATAACATATTGTGGTGTGATTTTTATGATCAACCCTAATCGCCAGTGTTGTTGATACCTTAGCTTCATTTAACAATTAGTTTTATTAATGTACTGTCGCGAGCAATAAATTCTGATCGTCAATGTTACTTAAAAATGTGATTAGATTGTCACAAATTGTAAAGCCCTCGCTTTTATTTATATGAGCAATGATATAAATTAAAATTTAAATTCAATTTTACAATTTTGTGGTTATTTGAGTTGAGATAATGATTTCAACAATTACATTTTGTAAACGTATATTGGCCTACAGGCGACTTCCAAATCCGTGCTTCTGAGAACGTTATATATAGTACGACTATAATGAATGGTTAATAAAATATTATTAATTTAATCACCACTTTCTTGTTTAAAATAGTAGATATTTCACCATTTTAAGGTAAATAATTAAATATTTCGCAAACGCTTAGTTTGGTTCTAATTTAAGTTTTCAGGTTTTACATTAACAATATTGGAAAACATGAAAACAGTACCTATAGCGTTGTAAATCACCATATTTTTCATAAAGGATAATAAAACAATTCTTTTTATTAAAAACTTATTTGTTAAAAATTAACAAAATTAACATTTTCCATCAACACATTTTCGAACTTTACGCCGAATATTATTGAATACATTTTGTAAAATAATACAAAGGTATTTTTAATAATATAAAATATTATTAAAAATCTGGTGTGAAGAATACAAATGCAGGTTCACTATTAATATTTTTTGTGAACGTGTCCGAATATATCCTATCCCCAGAGACGTAGATACGTATTTCACCTTTCTACGGCTCATCGGTACGCCCCTGCTGGAGAAAGGATATTCCCAGACACATTCACAAAAAAGAACCACATCGCCCTATCACCGTAATTATCCAGACCGGGCGCAGAAGTAAATTCGGCGCTGCCTGTTGTCAGACAGCCGAAGTACCTCGCATACCGTCCACATAATTAATGTGAAGTAACGACGCCCTTCCAAAGGTGGCACAGCCAATCTCTCTGGAAAACTGCATTTTCTTTGTGTCTTCACTCATACTACGGCTTAACCGCATGTGTAATGTATCAGAATAATTGAAACATACATGAGTAGGTAAACCCCACCAGTTTTGTATAATACAAAGGTATTTTTAATAATATAAAATATTATTAAAAATCTGGTGTGAAGAACACAAATGCAGGTTCACTATTAATTAATTAATTAAAACGTTCACAAAAAATATTAATAGTGAACCTGCATTTGTGTTCTTCACACCAGATTTTTAATAATATTTTATATTATTAAAAATACCTTTGTATTAAACAAAACTGGTGGGGTTTACCTACTCATGTATGTTTCAATTATTTTGATTTTGTAAAATATGTGGATTATTATTAATTTCATTAAATTAGTTAATAATTCTTTGCCTGGGTTCACTTAAATTATGTACACGTGTTTCGAAAATGGTATTCTTAAGGGAAAGCCACAAAAAGAAATTACAGGGTGTTACATCTCATGGTCTTGATTGGACATATTTCTCCTCAGAAATACTGTCTGAAGTTTTTCACGTGTAGAAGGAAGTGATGCATCTCTTTCGAAATATCTTAAATGGAGTTCGTCATCATACATAAACGGCTCCCAAATTTCTTCACCGTACCTCTCCGCATTAATGTTCATTATACTTTCATAAAATGTGTTTTCTTGATATACACACATCAAAATAATCTAGGGGACAAGCAAGGAAATGCATTTCTGCTCCACATAGGTGAATAATTGTTTGTTATATGTGAAGGTATAAGTCGACCACCATTAGTTGTTTATTTTGAGAAACAGTTAAAAATACTTAACGAGAAATATCTCTTTATTTAGAAATAACCTTCAAAATTAATACATTTTTACAAAACTTATTTAAAAAAAACAATAATGATAAACAATATGTGACAATGAGTGCAATGTCAGTACCCTGTGGGACCTCCACGAGTGTTGACTACATTTCTGCAACTGTTTGCCATACTCATAATCAAATGGTCTAGCTCTTGTTGATCGATGGCATTCCACCGTTCCACCAGACACTGATACAATTGCTGTTTTGTTTCAAAGACTAGATTTTGACGCTGTATGCTTCTTTGCAGCAAATCCGATACGTTTTCTATGGAATTTAAATCAGGTGATTGCGCTGTCCATGGCAAAACATTAATTTCGCGATTTTGAAGCAATGCACGTATGATACCTGCAGTATGCGGACGCGCATTGTCGTGTATGAGTTGAAAATTTTCACCAATTCTTGCAGCATATAGTAGTACAACATTTTCAAGGATTATGTCCCGATTGTCAATGGCGTTTAAATATCTATCTAAAAAAAACGAGGTCAGTTCTTCCACCAAGACATACTATTATACTACTTCCTTGGAAGCTGTGAACAGTTTACGATGTAGCTAATCGTTCTGCATTCCCGGGACGTCTCCACACTCTCGTTCTTCCTGTATTTGGTCGCAAACCAAATCGGGATTCGTCAGAAAACAAAACAGATGCCCAGTTCTGTTGATCCCAATTTAAATGTTGCTGCGCCCATTCTAATCTTCTTCCGCGATTTCCTCTAGACAAAGTAGGAACTCTCAAAGGCCGACGAGCATTAAGACCATCTGCATGAAGTCTATTCCTCACTGTTTGATCGCTTATTAACACATCACGTTGATCTTGTGCGTCCTATATGACGTTCATGCACATCATTGGTTTGCTGATATCTCAACCACAAACGATTGATGACACTTTTTAACGTGTTGAGAGCTTCTGCAATGTCATTTAAATCACACCACTTTCAAGCATTCCAATAGCTTTTAATTGCGTATCGCGGTCTTATGATGTCTCTCCATCCTCAATTAATGCTAATGAAACTGGAAAAAAAATTGATCGCAAAATCTACACAAAAATCTCAGGATGACAAATCAGCGAATCTTACACTTTTTTTTATTTCCACTGATTTTTCAGTTAATAAGACCTTATTGTCACTTAAACTGTCGAAAGACCAGCAGAAAACCTCTATTGACATTTAAAATGACATTACAAATCATTCGTTGTATATGTTCCGCAAAATACTAGCAAATAAAAGCTTGTCCCCTAGACTATTTTGATGTGTGTAGTTACCCAAACTCCAACTTTTTGCGTATGTGGTGATTCAATAAAGATATGATGATTTTCGTCAGACCACATGAACTTGTGTATTGATGAATCGGGAAACATTAAACAACGATTCATCCGAGATAAAGTTCTCGACAAATTATCGTTATTGTCCAAACTATTAATGAATAACTGCAGAAGTTCTTGAACGGATGGTATTTTGTGTGAGGTTATAGGCGGATCCTTTATCACAGCTACATGCCATGCTGCAATGGAGACTTAAGTTTGTTATGCTAAAGAACATATTGATTTTATTAGGTCGTTATGATGATTTGTAGTATATTTTCAGTTGTTTCGTCGGCGCTGTGCTTGGATCGCCTACTGTCTTCTTTTCTGTTAACACTGCTTGTCCTACGAAATATAGTTCCACGAAGATTTAGAGTTTTACAAAACTGATCGTATTCGACAGGAACTTCTGTGTCTTTAATTCGAAGTTCAGCTGAACATTCATCAATTGAATAGAACCGGCCATTTAGAAAGTACGATTCGATTATAAAACTTCTGTGTCCTTGAGAAAATGCCATTGTTAGTAACAAATATTAACAATTAAAAATATGTTTGCTTTCAAACGAACATATTTCTTGAAATTCGACTAATATTGGGGATTAAAACTTATCAATCCAAGGGGATGAGAACCCTGTAGAGCTACGGAAATCAGGAATTCCTATTATCTGTGTGCAGGCGAAATTACTTAATAGCCGACTCATAGGAACAAAGTACCCCACATTATTAATTTCTGCCTCATTGGAGGGATTACGAAAGAATTTCTAATTGCAAAATTCTGTTTCGTCCTCCCGTCCTCCAATTTTTCGACCTTGATCTCAATGAGTACCGAAATACTTGAGCGAAATTTACCTCAAAGCTCTAGGAAATAAATGAACAAATTGATAACAATTTCGAACACATCGTGATCATAATTTAGATCTGAAAACTCCACTTAAATCAAATTCTGAAATAAAAAATTCTGTAGAAGATTCTAATGTAAACATTCAATAAGCTGTTTGGCAATCTATACCTACTGGAAAAAGACGAACGTATATTATCTCTAATTAAGTATACGATTGTAGAAAAGTGTAAAACGCAAGCAAATTATGGCAAAGGATAAGAGCACCCGAGGACAAGGCCTAAACAGACACCTCGTGAATTGTAGTCGTTACTCAATGATCTTAAAAATATTGGAATTTATAACTACCTAAAAAACTTAACAGCTACAGAGACCACATAATATTCTCTCTGGAAATCCGCAAAGAAAATAAATCTACCCCAATTGCCTAATTCTTCCGTCAGAATAGAATGTGGACAAGAAATAATGACGAAGATGTTCATGTTTTTGCATCTTATTTAACTAAAGTATTTCAACCTTTTATCACAAATGATAAGGATGATAGTAAAATATATCGCCATCTGGAATCTTCTTATTAACTCGAACCACTTCTGGTAAATTTGAAAATAAACTATTTTAAAGATATAATTAACAGTTCAGAATACTAAAAAAATCACCTGGATATGATTCAATTACTATTTTGAAAGAACTATTAACGAAAGATTTAAGGTATTTAATGTAAATTTTTAATGCTATTTTAAGAGCAGGCCATTTCTCTGTTCAATAAAAGGTGGCCCAAGTCATTATTATTCTACAGACAACGTCAAGTCTTTCAGATCCATCAGGCACCAGATTATCCCTAAACACCAAATTTTCTTTAGGCCATAACTCTTCTGCAATGTTTGTAGACGTATCCCAGGCCTTGGAAAAAGTTTGACCCTCTAGTCTTCTTTACAAAAATCAGAACACTCCTTCCTCATAACTAATTCCGTATTTTTCAGTCCTAAACCCATAGCTGTCACTTCCTAGTTCAACATCTTGACGCCTTTACTGATATTTACCCTTTCAAAGTTGGAGTGCAAAGTAGCATGCTGGGATCCGTTCTGTATTTACTACATACTGCCGAACTTCTAACTACTCGTGGCGTCACTACTGCTACAAATGCAGACGACACGACCGTCCTTGTCTCATACATAAATTCTATTATTACTTCGCAACTATTGTAGACAAATCTGAACAAAATTCAAGACTGGTTAACGAAACAGCGAGTCAGAGTTATTGAAAATAATTTTCTTTGTATAATATTTACCGCCAGAAGAGGTTATTATTCTGCAGTGTTTCTACATAGTTGCGCTCTACCACAAGGAGGAAGACGCCAAATACCTAGAAACGTACCTTAACTGGGGATTAACATGGCGAAAGCGCATGTTCTAGAAAAGTTAGCAACTAGGTCCCAAACTTAGTAGACCATTCTAGTTAATTGGTCAAAAATTTAACGTGTCCCTGGAAAACAAAGTACTTGTCAACAAAGTATCATTGAATGAGGACTGCGTCCATCTCTATCATTTGGATATTAGAAAGATTTAAGTCCAAGGTACTCCTTATGATTACCAAGGCTCCTTGGTATGTCTCAAACAACATCATAGACCATGATCTGAATTTAAAAACAGTGAAGGTTAAAATCAAAACTTTCTCCGAAAAATATGCAGAATGACTAAGTAATCATCCAAATTCTTTGGCAACTACTATAATCACTCGATCCATCAGAAGGCATTGACACAAGTGGTTCAATCCTACTGATGTGGTAAAGACATTTTAATCTTTTTGAAATACCATAAAATATATTTTTGAAATTGTAATTTAATGTTTTTACAAATTGTAAATAAATTTGGATGTTAAAAAAAGTCGATATTTATAAGGTAAAAACGATTGGAAAATATATAACTAATTCTTTAGTATACAATTAAGCTTAAAACCAGTCAGTTAACATTTTCATCCTAGATGTACCTACCTACAATAATATCGATTTCTAGATTCATAAATATTTACCTTTGATTATCCTGTCAGGTTGACTGATTCCGAACCTGTATCTTGTTTATTTATGCAGATTTACATGAAGTCAGATCTAAGGTATTAATAGAGTATCGTAATACTGTTAGCATCACATTAAATTTCAAACAAAGTTTGTATTAATAATGCATTTAGTTTGCTTTGAAGATGGCAGCTGATATAAATATTCCATAAACTTAGTAGACAGATTTTCGTGGCTTTTATTGTAGAAAGAGGATTAACTTCTGAGTTAATACTATTTCATTGTATTTATTAGCTGTATGTATCGTGATTTTATTTACTTGTCACTAGTTGTCAACGAACTAAGCCGAATAAGCTTGTACCTATTAAATGTATTAGACTATACTGACAGAAAAATGCTTAGGAATAAAAGACACTCACATAAATTTTTAAAGTGCTCTAACTAATAGATTACAGATGGTTCAGTGGAACAATAAGTGTTCTGAAATAGTGGAGATTGGATATGGACCCTCTCAAGGATTAGGTATATATATATATATATATATATACTCGTATATATATATATATATATATATATATATATATATATAAGGTAAACTTAATTAGTCGGCGATTAAAGGTCTGGTTATTACTTCAAAGTGTATATATTTAAAATAATCATACATGTTTCGGCAATGATGCCTTTGACAAAGGCATCATTGCCGAAACATGTAGGATTATTTTAAATATATACACTTTGAAGTAATAACCAGACCTTTAATCGCCGACTAATTAAGTTTACCTTATCATACCAAGGTCACGAAAATACTATATTTATATATTTATATATATATATATATATATATATATATATATATATATATTTATACTCTCACTGAGAATAGAGTATAAATGTGCAAATGATATTTCATTATATGTATATATCAACTTGTAATAAATATTTAATTTAAAAATTCATTTCAATTTTAATACTATGTAATTATGTAAACATTCTCAATTTCTTTTTAAGAGAGGAATTTCAATTTTATATTTAAAATTTTCAAAATATATTTTCGCTAACCTCTCTACATTAGATTTAAAAAAAGTTATGGTAACATTTTGTTGAAAACTGAAGGAGAATTATAATTTTTATCTATGAAGAAAGCACGGATAAAAATTCTTACGATTTATAATGCGTTGAATTAAAAAACTAACATATATATTATCATAATTTAATATCTATGTGCTAAATACAGTGATAACAAATTAAATTGAAGAAGAATACAGTCATATTTAATAAAAATATGTAGAATATTCCTACGATAAACCTAATAAGAACCTGTGAAGACTTTCTAGCTCTTAATTTGCTCAGGTATCGATATACCAATACAATTTGATGGTATCGGTCATAATTTGGACGTTCGAAAAAGTAATTGCGAATTTGATCCAGATCTCCTTGTGATTATCCATGAATATTATCCAGGTTCCGAGACCTTCATAGAAATTAGAAAGCAGTAATTGTTATTCTGAGCCAGGATGGTGCTGCTCTTAGTATATTAATTTAACTTTATCCATACGATAAACCTAATAAGAACCGGTGAAGACTTTCTAGCTATTAATTTGCTCAGGTATCGATATACCAATACAATTTGATGGTATCGGTCATATGTTGACGTTCGAAAAAGTAATCGCGAATTTGATCAAGATCTCCTTGTGATTATCTATGAATATTATCCAGGTCCCGGGACCTTCATAGAAATTAGGAAGCAGTAATTGTTATTCTGAGCCTGGATGGTTGCTGTTCTTAGACTTTATTCATACAACTAGAACAAGAGGGATAACCATAAGCTGTATCCAGAGCCTATTCTATTCCTGAAAAGGAGACAATTTTATAGTAATTGAGAAGTTAGTATTTCAAATTTTACATTTATTTTACATAGATTTCTTGAAGTATAATATGCACAATTTCATATTTAAAAGACTTGTAGTTAATATTTACTAATTTATAAATATTTATTTAAAAATACATTTGCCCCAGAAGTCTTAAGGAATTAATATAAAGATAATTTTACCCACCATGAGATATCATTCATGCGTGTACATCTAAAATTCATACATATATATATGTATATATATATATAAATATATATACATAGACTATTAATATATATATATATATATATATATATATATATATATATATATATATATATATTGTTGTGATACAAGACATACCCTTAGAGCAGCAACTGGAATGGGAAATATAAATTACTCAACATAATAAATATAAATGTAAACAAGGTTATAAAACGGTGTTAGCAAGTTTTAGTAGTGTCGAAATGTATACGAATTTATATAACGATAATATTACAATCTTAAATTAGTATATTTTTTTTTCTTTCATTAATTTCATTTTTATTATTTTAAATTCATAATTCAAATTTAAGCGCGAATGCACCAATATTGAAATTCATATACATCCATACATTATATCGACGCTAATAAGACACGCCCACTAATAGACATCTTCCCGAAATGTAAATATTTATCGTGCGCAATTTACAAAAAGTAATATTAAGATTGATATTAAAATTGGGTTAGAATTTGTTAAATAATTTTTAAATCTAGATAATATATTATATATAGTTAAAATCTGTCTTAGAAATTAGTTTTAAAGGCAAAACTTCGAGACTTTTTGGATATTAAATAACTAGGCTTTGATTATAAAACAGACGCTATCGGCATCATCTTTTGCAATATTCATAAACGTAAAAGACGTATTTTTCGATTTACAATTTGAAATTTCAAAATTTAATCAATTTAAAATATATAAACAGTGTAAAAGTGATAATAGATAACCTGAGAAAAGACTGGTAATAGATTACAATCGAGATTCTGACAAATAACCGAACTTCTGCGAATAAACGCAAAATAAAGCGTTAAACTATCAATTTCTTTATCAAGTACACGAAAATACCCAAAATATATAACTAAGAAGAACTACAGGTCATTTTCTACTTGGAGGAGTGTTAAATCAAGCAAATACCTCAAATCCAGCAGTAATTCAAGGCCGTAGAGAGATACTAGCAGATTTGTTCCGAGTCCGAAGAAAACTTCGAGAGCGTCATCAAAATTTCCCGAACAAGCCGCCGAAGTCGGAGAGCGTTCGGAGAAACTTACATCAGCAAGATTCCACAACATCGCCGCTTAGAACCTACAATCAGAACAACAGGTTAACTATATAAACTGAACTAATAAATATCGTCTTTAATACATTTCTTTAAATATTGAAACACACAAATAAATAAAGATTCTCGAATTTTTTCACCTTTTACCACACATCATTCAAAACTATAATTTTTCTAAATAATATACCTATTTTACTCAGTACACATAATTAAAAGGTACTCACCAATGTATAAGAGATTATTTAAATAAATTTAGTCCACATTTATTATTAAACAACACGCATAATCTTGTCAATTGAACACCTTGTTGTAATACACATATATAGTTCACATTCCACTTAAACGTTTATATTTGTACATGTTATTACAGTTTTCTACTTTAAATGCAATAAATATATTTTGTTTATATTTATATAAATCTTTTATTGATGTAGATCCAGTTGTAGAAGTTATTTCTTTTGATAATTGTTTATTTATTACTTATAAGGAAGCAACTACTATTAGTCACGACGAGCCTGAGATATATCATTTATTTAAACTTACTTACACAGTTTTCATGCACCCTGAGACTAGTTGGCAAGCAAAAACAGAGATTGCGTACATTGAGAAGTGTATCACATTTAATAAGGCGCCCAATTATTATTTTCAAAATAAAATTAAACTAATCACTTCTCGCTCAACGTAAATGGTTTATTTTTTAATTACAGCATCTCTGTCTTTTAACAATATATATATAAATATATATACAAGAGTCCCGTATCGTTATGTTCAAATTTTAGGAGAGTAAAGTAGACTTCATTTCAAGTGACAAAAACGCAAAACTTGTATATCCATTTATTTACTTCAAAGTTACAGATCAATGAATGTGATTGTCAGATCATGAAAAAAGATGTAATCCTAAAGTCAATACAAACTGATTTTATTTAAAAAAAGTTATACGATTCAATAACAGGCCTGTGATTGTTAACGTCGCATAATAAAATGTTATCCTAAAGTAAATAAACACGTTTCGTAGTGCATACAGTAATTTCTTGGAGATCTACAAAAAATAGCACTGGAAATTGATTTATGATAGAGAAGGTGCTTACTTATTTCGTAAGTGCTGAACCATGAATATCATACAATAAACAAATGTTTTTTTAATACAGGATTACATTACGTTTCAGTTCATACAACAGCTTATTAGTGAGTGGACACTTTTTTTTATTCAAAATGCCTTATCGATTTTCTTCTCAAGAGTATGCGGACATGCATTTTGTTTATGGCTACTGTAACGGCAGTGCACGTCAAGCAGTTATTGAATACCAACATCGGTTTCCCGATAGGCGCATTCCTAATTACAGAACGTTTCTGGAAGTACACAGACAATTTCTGGAATGCGGACTGCGTGATTATCTTTTCGACCGAGGGGTAAATTCGCCAGCAGACTTAGAGGAAGATGCAGTAGCTATTGCTACCAGGGATCCAACTCTCAGTGTACGTCGAAGCGCTAGACAACTAGGAGTGCCATGAACGACAGTTTGGCGAATTTTAAAACGTGAGGGCTTATATCCATATCACTATCGCAGGGGACACGGTTTTCTTGAGGCCGACCACTATGCTCGTCTAGTTTATTCTACCCGGATATTAAGACAGTCAAGACTCATTTTAATTTCTGCAGAACAGTCCTCTGAACAGATGAATCTACGTTCACGAGAAGTGGTGTTACAAATCTGAGAAACCCGTACAGGTGGTCATCAGAAAATTCCAAAGCTATACGCCCATCTAAATTTCAACATGAATTTTCTATTAACATTTGGGCGGCCCTAATCGATGATTTGTTGATAGGTCCTGTCGTTCATCATGGGAGGTTAAATGCCGACAATTACCTTCAATTTCTTATTGACGAACTGCCAGGTCTTTTAGAGGATGTCCCACTGAATGTTTGACGGACACGTTGTTTCACATGGATGGGGCACCACCACATTTCTGAATTGCTGTCCGAAATTGGGTTAACGTCAATTATCCAAGATGGATTGGTCGAGGTGGTCCTATTGCATGGCCACCCAAATCACCCGATCTCAATCCCCTTGACTTTTATTTATGGGGGTACATGAAAAATTTAGTCTATGCGCAAGTTTCGAAGACAAGAGAAGAGTTGTTGGATCGTATTCACCTGGCTGCCGGGCAAATCTGACAAAATAAGTATGAAATTCGGATAAGTACTTCTGCTGTTGCCTTACGGGCAGAAGCCTGCATTCAACAAGGAGGTGGACATTTCGAAAATATTATTAACTGAACTTTTTTAAATAAAATCAATTTTTATTGACTTTAGGATTACATTATTTTTCATGATCTGACGATCACATTCATAGATCTGTAACTTTGAAACAAATAAAAATGGATATACAAGTTTTGCGTTTCTGTTACTTGAAATGATATCTACTTTACACTCCTAGAATTTGAACATAACGATACGGGACACTTTGTATGGTAGAATCAATTAGTTGGCGATTTAAATGTCTGGTTTTACTTCTATATGTATATATTTAAAACAATCTTACATGTTTCGGCATATGATGCCTTTTTCAAAGAAATTTGAAATATAAAGGACAGTATATTAATGTCATACCATATATCTGTAGTTGTCATGGATAAAATTATTCAAAGATATATTCCTGTTTGATAATAATAAATCATGCGTTAGTATTCTAAAAATGGTTCGACAATAAAAACAGGGAATGGCAAGGCATGAGTTATTATTATGTATGCGCCCGTGGAGCGGCTTAAGGTGTTAAGCTGTCTGCATGCACCTTGAACGAAGAAGGAAAACCACAAAAACCTACTCGGACAGCCAGTCAGGGATGTAAACACGGAACTGTGAACATGATAAGCAAATGTACACATACGTAAATAACATAAGATATATATTTATATAACAGTAACGTCCACTATTATGGTAAATTGCAGATCGTTACATAATTAGATTATAGTATATACTGTTTAAATTTTTTATATCACTTCTGTTGTTAATTGAATTTTTTTCCTGTTTAATACTAATTATTTCTTTAATTTCCATTTTCATTGTGTTCTTTATCAATTATCTGTGTGTTTTCAAAATCGAAATGGTGATCGCGTTGTAGTTTGTGTGTAAATAAAGCAATTTTGTCTGTTTTAGAGTATTTATGGGCTCTATGGGTATAAATATTGTTTAATTTGGCCTATGTAGTAACTATCGCAATCGCGACATGATAATTTATAGATGGTTTGTGTTTCTAGATTTTTTCTATTTTAGGTTTTAGTTTTGAAAATAGATGTTTATTAGTATTACTAAGTTTATATGTTGTATAATATTTTATAGATGGCATGTGTGTCACGATTTTTTTCTATTTTAGGTTTTAGTTTTGAAAATAGAGGTTTATTAGTATTACTAAGTTTATATGTTGTAGCTATATCATATTTTTCTAAAGTGTATTTAATTTTTTCTGATAATTGTGTAACATATGGAATCGCGATATATGTTGTTTCATTGTTTAAATTGTTATTGGTGTCTGCAGTGTTGTATATTTGGTGGATTCTTTTTTAATTGTTTGGTCTATAAGTTGTGGTGGATAGTAGTTATCTGTTAAGATCATTTTAATTTTCTTGATGTTATCTTTTCTGTATTGAGTATGTGATAGTTTTGCTGCTCTATCAGTCAGATTATTTACAATCATTTTATTGAATACTGTAGGAGCATTTGAGTGGTAATTCATATATCGAAAAGAAGCCGTGGGTTTATTATACCAATTTGTATAAATAGTACCCTGTCTATCATAGCGTAAAGAAATATCAAGAAAATTAATACTGTTATTAATTTCTTCTTCAATAGTGAATTTTAATTTGTTGTGAAAATTGTTGAATTTATCTAAAAGGTATTTTATTTTATTTGTCGGAATACATGTCATGATGTCATCTACATATCTTTTGAAGAAAATAGGGTGGAAGTCTAATGAATTAATAACTTTTGTTCCAAATGTTCCATTACCAGATTTGCAATAGCAGCAGCTAAAGGAGAGCCCATAGCAATACCAAATGTTTGACTATAAAAAGAATTATTCTATTGAAAATATGTGTTGTCGATCTTAAATGACCAGGGAATATTGACGCAGGGGTTCGCCGATGACATTGTCATAGTGTCCCAGGGGAAATTCCCGGGGACAGTGGCGAGCATCGTGCGAAATGCTCTGCGAATTGTGGAAAGATAATGCCTTGAGGAGGGATTAACTGTCAATCCTCAAAAAACCAAGTTGGTAGCCTTTACCAGCATGCGATAACTAAATGATCTGGGTAGCGTAAGGCTGTTTGGACAAGAGTTAGAAATAACCAATGAAGTGAAGTATCTAGACATAACACTTGATGCGAAAATGAATTGGAGCAGACACCTAGTCAAAGCGGCACACAGGGCGGCGCAGCTCTTCTGAAGATGCAGAAGAGCTGCTGACAAGACCTGGGGACTAAAACCAAATGTGGTACACTGGTTGTACACAGTAGTAATAAGACCAACGATTACCTATGGAGCAGTTGTCTGGTGGAAAAGGACGGAGCGGACATCATCGGTGGGGCTCCTCACGACTCTCCAGCCACAGGCTCTTTTGGGAATCACGGGAGCTATGAACAGCACGGGAACCGCCTCCATGGAGGCCATCGTGGGTCTCCCTCCGCTGGAACTATTTGTAAAGGCGGAGGTTGCAGGGAGCCATACAGATATCACAGGAACTATACTGAAAGAGCCGATATTTCAAATGCCGGCGGACAGTATGGCACCTGATACTATGAACATATTTATACCGACTAGGGAACAGGCAAAAAGTAGCTCGATCAATTATGGTGCCGGCACCTGATACACTGATGGATCACAATCTAGTCAGGGGGCAGGTGCAGGCATATGCGGAATGTGCCCTGGAAAGAAGATATCGATATGTTTGGGGAAACATACTACGGTTTTCCAGGCCCAATTGTTTGCAGTCGCAGCCTTCGCCGAGGAAATTCGGGAGGGCGGCTGCGCAAACAAAAAAAATTAACATAATGACTGATAGTCATGAGGCTATTAAAACCATTATGAACCCATCTACCAAGTCTAAGCTGGTGAAATATTTAAAACAGGTCCTCAATAAACTGGCACAAGACAATACAGTGCCGCTGATATGGGTGCCAGGACATGAGGGAATTAAAGGCAATTAGATGCAAACTGGCCAAAGAAGGTACTAATAGGAACTTCATAGGACCAGAACTTGTATGTGGAATCACTAAGGATTCCGCTAAAAGGGAGATCTGGTTATGGCTAGAAAAGTAACATAAAAATAAATGGAGGTTAACGGTAGGTCAACTCAATACCAAAACACTACTAAGGGAGTTGGACGGAAAGTTTTCAGGCAACCTAATTCATACTAATAAAAAATAAATTAAAATAATTACCGGGTTAATAACCGGGCATTGTCCTTTAAGGAAGCATTTGTACAGCATGGGCTTGGTTAGCGAGCCCTGGTGTAGGAGATGTGAAAACAGGAGGAAACTAGCCTTCATGTAATATGCACGTGTGAGGAACTGAAGGAACTCAGACAGAAATATTTCGGGAGAGATCTATTGGATCCTTCGAGTGTACTCAAACTTCCCCTGAGGAGGATAGTGGCTTTTATCGAGGACACAAGACTAACAGAGTGGAACTAAGAGATCTATTAGGGATAGTACAAAGAGCAGTGTGCTCAAGTGCCTGGACGTGCTGGCGTCCAACCCAAAACAGAAGAAGAAGAAGATATGTGTTGTCGAGACAGAAATGTATACCTCTAATAAATTCGTTTTTATTTAGTGATGTGTGTGGACTAATTTCATCCCATTTGGATTCTATTAGGTTTATAGCTAGATCTGTAGTAATGTTAGTATATAAAGATTCTGCATCGAGTGATATAATTTTGTGATTAGTTGTTTTTGTTCCTTGAAGAAATTTTGAAATTGCCATGAGTCTTTTGTATGATATTCTGATTTTACTAACCTCTTAGATATGCTATCACCTAGGAATTTTGCTATATTATAAGTAGGGGCTTGTATGTTTGATACTATTGGTCTTAGAGGGATATTATTTTTGTGTATTTTTGGTAAACCATATATTGATGGAGGTAAATAAAACTATGGCTCAAATCTTCAAGTGAAGATTAACCGGAGTTTGATATCTATTTTAAATTATAGCTCTTCATCAAGTAAAAGCCAAATCAATTCAGTTATCCATAAAAATAATTAAAAACCAGCTATCTATCCCATTGGGCACGCTACATAAAGCTTTTTGTTTTATAACAATGTTTGTTTTATTATAAACATAATAATTTTACTTTTAAAAGAAATCTAACGTTTAAACTATTTAGTTTTAATCACATTTTAATTAATGCGGCGTAAGTTTGTAGACATATTCGACATAAAGGCTTTTATTTAATAAACTTCTTTTTTGATTTTCAGTTAGACATTTATACGTATTGTTCAGATTCACATAGATTGGGCTCTATTCAACCGCAACTCTGTATAAGCTTTCATTTAATTGGCTTTAATGCTAGTTTTGTAAGGAAAAGTTTTAATTATTAGTCAAATTTTTAGGTTTAAGGTAATCTATCCTATAGAAAGTATTTTCTATGCAAAACTATTCATTTTATAAGTTGCAATAGCATACTTTCCGAAACATTCTTGATTGGGTAAGTGCCCGCGAAGTTGTTAATTTCCTCTCCTGCTTTCTTGATACATCACGATCATAAAAGCTTTCCCGCCGTACAGTATTTCACACTAGGCAAAACGCATAAACATGAAACTTGCCTTGAAAATTTCACAGTGACACTGAAGCCCGTGTCAAAATTTTAAACTCATATATCTCATAGTCTCGGAGTTACGACTGCCACAAATAAGCAAGTAGACAGGCCGACCCGTTGTATTTATGTCAAACTGTTGTTTAATGTGCTATAAAAATATCTTCATAACTTTTACGACACCGGGCAGGAATGCTGGAATTCTGGTGGTTTTGTATGGAAAAAGTAAAAGGAAGGAATATCGTAAGGGAGATAAAAAAAACATATTAGTAAAGAGTTACTTTTAGAAAACATTATTTTATATTTTCTGAAAATATTAGGTGCGACGGTGCTTAGTTTAATTGTAAATTTACATTATAGGCGAGCTTTATCAAATTATCTCTATAACATTTATAATAAATTTCTTTGTGAAGAGTGAAAGTTCTTATTAAAATAAATAAAAACGAAATATTTTGTTTCGTTGCTTTTCGAAACACTTATCTCTATTACAATCTAGGATTGCATTCGAGGAATGTTAAAGCATTGAATTTTTTTATTCAAAAGTATTCAACGTGACATAAATTACTTAGTGCGAATTATTATATTTTAATAATTATTTGACAACATGGAATTGTATTGGTAAGCAAATAAATGACAAAAATTTTAGAGAAAAAATTTTGTTTGCAATTTTACTTATTTACATCCACATTGACGCATGGTGACATGGTCTTCAATAAATAGTCAATGCCTTTTTGTGATACCCTGTCCCAGCTTACGTGCACCTCATATCGAAGAGCCTTCAGGATTTATGGTCGACGCTTAAATATTATATGAAATATATGACGCATTTGTTAGCTGGAGAATAAATTTTGTAATAAAGTTTATTTAGTAATGCACGAAACCGAAATAAATGAAAGAATAGAAAAAGCAACACGGACATACTATGCTTTGAATAACAAATTTATAAGAAAGAAAGAAATGTCAACTAAAACAAAAATCCTAGTCTACAAGGCTATACATAAACAAATATTAATGTATGGTTGTGAGAACTGGGTGTTAACAAGGCAGCAAAAAAGTAAAATCCAGGCGGCAGAGATGAGATTCCTGAGAGCAGTTAAAGGCATTACAAGAAGAGATAGAATACGGAATGAAGCAGTGAGGGAAGAACTAAAAGTGGAATCGATCTTAAAGAGCATTGACAGGCAACATCTGAAGTGGTTCGGACATGTAATACGAATGGAAAACCAGAGACAACCGAAACGGATATGGCTGGCATGGACACAGGAAAACGAGGACTAGAGGAAGACCGAGGAAAGAGTGGAACAGTGTAGTGGCAGAGTGCTTGGAAGCCAGGGGAACAAAGTGGAAGGATGCAGAAGTAATGGCAAGAGACAGAAGGGATTTGGAAATGTTTGTTCGTAAACGAAAAGTTTTTTAGACGCCTTAACACCTTCGGGTATAAGAAGGCTTTATCGATTATATATATATAGTAATGCATTAAAAGTGTACTATTAATTAGAAATAATATTATATTGGTTATTAATTAAAAGGTCAAGATGGTGTAATAGATGACAAAACTGAAATCTTAAAGATCTCGGGTTCGCGTTTCGGACAACTCAAACACCGATCGCGTTTCACTTCAGCTCCACCTAGGCTTTAAAATTTTGGGGATAACTCTTAGGTAATAATAAGCCGTTGATGCACAGCGCTAGCCACATTATAATCCTGAGCTAATAACGTGGTAGGTAGTAGTAACGAACTTGTCTTATTACCTAAAGGCCTTCAAGGCCTGTTACAAGTATCAATTATTTTAAATAGTACGAGGGACACTTTTATATTTTTACAATCGATCACTAGATGGTGCTGTTGACATATGTATTCACTATATTCTTAAAGTTTGATATTTGTCAATGAGAAATCCGCGATAGCTTAGAAACTGAGTCAGTAGTTTGTTGACAGTGACAGTTTTACGACAGCGAGATTGTAAAATAATGGAGATTACTCGTGAAAGTTTTCGTTGGATGATTTTTTACATAACCTTTGGTAATGAAGCACAATCACAAAAGACAGTTTACAATTGGTTTGCAGAATTTCTTCATGGTCGTGCCTCACTTAGTGATGAATCACGTAAAGGTCGACCAAAAACTGTTGTGATTCCAAAAACCAACGATGCAATGCTGTGCGGAAAATGATAGAACACGATCGACATGTGACTTACAGTGAGGTAGAGGCATCTCTTGGCATATCGCAGACTGCAATTCATTCGATTTTGTATGAACATTTATTTGTAAAAAAAAATATGTTCCAGATGGATTTCACCTAACTTGACCGAAGCACAGAAAGCAGCTCATGTAAATTGGTGTAAAGAGATGAGCAAAAAATTCGATGCAGGAACCGCAAAATCCGTATACAACATCGTCACTAGTGACGAATCATGGATATATGCGTATGAGCCGGAAACCAAGCAACAATCTACTGTATGGATTATCCAAAACGAACCGAACCCCACAAAAGTTGTTCGTGCAAGGAGCACTTCCAAGAAAATGATCGCTTGTTTCTTCGATAAAAATCACTAGGAGCTAGGTCAGGTGAGTATGGTGGATGGTCCATCAGCTCGAAACCTGCATTGTTAATTGCACTTTGCACTTAACGAAACAAAGCTCTTATGTACTGGAGCATTATCCTGATGAAACAAAATTCCACGCGCCAACTTTCCTCGTCTTTTTTCTTTGATGCAATCACGAAGTCGATTAATTTGTGTAGCGTAATACTGACCCGTGATTGTAAGTCCTCGTTTCAGGTAATCAATTAATAAAATTTCCTTGGCATCCCAGAAAATGGTGGCTATAATCTAACCCGCCGAGGGTTGGACCCTAAACTTGCTTGGTGGTGGAGATCCTCGATGTCGCCACTCCTTGCTTTCGACTTTCGACTCTGGTTCGAAATGGTCAACCCAGGTTTCATTAACGGTAACAAAACGATCCAGAAATTTTTTTGGATCACTGTTAAACAATTTTAAATTCTGAAGTCATGACCCTGTCTTGCTTTTGTTCGGGTGTCAACATTCGGGGTAACCATCTTGCAGACACCTTATGAAGTCCCAAATAGTCATTGATTATTGTTCTAATTGTACCGTTTCAAAAGCCTGTTATCTCTGCTAAACGTCTACTAGTTAACCGACGATCTTGTTTAATCAAGTTACAGACACGATCAACATTTTCCTGAGTGCACTCAGTTTGGGGCCAACCAGCACCTTTTGCATGTTCGCAAATTGCTTTTCCATATCGAAATTCTCGGGACCAGTTCTTCACCACCTGATATGAAGGCGCATCATCCCAAAGTACACTAACCATATCTTCATAAATTTGTCGTGCAGCTAAACCTTTCTTTTGCATATATTTAATGTTAGCGTGAAGTTCATTTTTCGCAATTTTTCAAAATCTTTGAGCAGCTACTATTTTAACTCAAGGCAACTTTTGAACAAATATAGCTACACGACTCAACTTTGGCACTTTGTTTGACAGATAAACAGCGAATGAAAGGTGTTGTTGCGTAATGTTTATATCAACGCCCTCTATACTAGGGACAGCAAATACTGTACATTCCTCATAGCAACGTTTTGCAGGAGACAATCTTCTTGGAGCCTATGTACTCCTTATCCGTTTAAGAGGAGCATTCTACTTACAACTCCTAGACAATACATTACCGGAGTTAGAAGACATAAATAATAAGACGCATGTGGTTTATGCATGACAGGGCGCCACCACATATTTCATGAGCAGTACGGAATTTTTTAAATACAAACTATCCTCGATGTATGGAGCGTGGTACATCCGCTAGATTTTTTATGGGGATACATGAAGGCATTGGTATATAATTACCCAGAACGGAGAAAATCTTCGACAATGTATTTTTGCTGCAACAGCACGAGTTACTGCTGAAGCAGTAGTATGGAAGCCACGTGCTAATGGAAGTCATATTTATCATTTTCCATAACGTCGAGTATCCCACCTGCTTCCGAAATTGGTTCTTTTCAAAACCAACGATTCTGAAAACTAAAAGGAACTAAATAACGTAGTTACAATGATAAATTTGATATTAAAAATGTATTAAAATACTAAATGTTAATACATTTTTAATTAAATATAGAAAATTAATAAAAGCACGAAATACATAAGCATAATAGACCCGTTTTGTATCAAAAAGGTGAACAAACGCTTTCTGTTTGATTGCATACGTTCTCTTTCCACTTATTTCTTAAAGTCAATAACCTATATACCGCAAAAAAACTTCATTTACAATTGAAAAGGAATCGATTATATTATTTTAAAGTTGGAGCTAAAATTATCTATTCCAAATAAAAACACATCCTATTCTGATCTTGCCGATCAGCTGTTATTTTTAACAAAAATTAAATAGTTCAATGTTTCTACCAAAGTTGTGGATAATATTATAAAATCCTTCTTTCCAAATTAAAAAAAATGAAAGTGTTCAGGAAGTCATGATATTTTATATTTATGATCGGAATATTTTACATATTTCGATACTTTATTCAAGACTAACCCTGTAACTTTACGCAGTATATACTTCACGTGTATACTTTACGCGCGAACAAAACCCGAAATGACACGATTTTACCTTACACCCACGACAACCTGTGATACCATGTCATAATTCTTAAACATTTCAATTAAGAGAAAGGGAAAATATATATCATTGTATCGCCAAAGCTCCTTATATAGAAACAGTGGAAAATCAATTCATTATTGGTACGGTGGGCCAGAGAGCAGTTCGAAGTTCTGCACTTTGCTTACCGCTCATTGAGTTCGCAAGTGGGAAACTTTTTACAGTTCCAGACCACTGATTTAATTAATTACCGCCCGAATTACACACAGTTATATTTCAGGACGTACGTTCGTAATGCAAACAAATTTTGCGTGATGAATAAAGACTGTCCATTAATTACGAGTTTATAATTTAAACTTTTAAAGTTTACCTACCTTACGCAGAATTTTCAGTTCGCAAGATTAGTTAATTACTTATTTTAATTTCTGTTTATTATAAACTTCACAAACTTAAAGGAATTTTTTAGCAAGAAAGCTAACAGAACAAATTAAAAAGTAATTTGAGAGGGCCCGTGTTTTTAGTTTTGTAATATTATATATATATATATATATATAAATATATATATATATATATATATATATATATATATATATAAACACTAGCCCACAAAATTAACGCATCACTTGCAAATTTAACAATTTTTGAGATCAATCAAAACAATCGCAATTTTTTGAAGTAAGAGGCCAAGTATGGCTAGTAAAACGCATATTCCAGTACAAGTATCTTTATTTCTATTATTAATTTGACCTAAATAAGACACAAAAACCATAAGGTGCACAAATTTACAATTTATTTACGGTTAAATAGGTTCATCTTATATTGTAATCCATCAATGTCTTCTTGTGGAATTTCATCCCATATACGTAGAAGATATTGTTGGAGTTGATTTAGGTCCAATAGTGGTCGATGCTGCTGTCTAATTTTTCTTCCCATCATGTCCCACACATGTTCAATTGGATTCATGGCTGGACTACATGTTGGCCATTCCATAGCTCGAATACCTACGTCATACAGATAATCGTTTACTATGCGTACAGCATGTGGTCTAGCATTATCGTGCATTAAGAAGAACCCATCTACGATATAGGGCGCAAAAGGGACTACATATGGTTCTAGAATATCGGTAATGTATCGCGCAGCAGTTAAACGACCACCATCAACAATGCACGTGCTGTCCGTGCTCCTAAAGGTATACCATTATTGAGCCTCCCCAAACAATATCGTTTGCCGAATGTTACAAACTGTGTATCTTTCATTTGGTCTACGGTACACTCTTTGACGGCGATCGGAACTGTACACACAAAATCTTGATTCATCCGTAAAGAGTACCTTCTCCCAATTTCCAATTTGCCAGTGAAGGTGTTTCCTAGCAAAAGCTAATCTTGACCTGCGGTGTCTTACAGATAATCTAGGACCAGTTGCCGGTATTCGGGGGTAATAATTCTGCTCAGATGACCGCCGTCTAATAGTATATGCCCTGACACTGGCCTCGTGGACATCAGCAAGTTACATTTGGAGACTTCTTGCCATAGTGAATCGTTCCCGAACAGCCCGCAAAAATACTCCTCCACAGCATAGGTAGCACGTTTTCTGCCTTGCCCTTGCCTTTTTCTGTGATCATTGGTTTCGTCGTATGAACAACTCCAAATCTTCTCCCCAGAAAGCTGTGAGAATATCCTTCACCAGATAAAGTAACAATTTGTACACACTCATCTCGTGTAAAATTACGTGCACCATGCTCCATTGTTGTTCAAATACTCTCAGTTATTTTACACTTCCAAAATATGCCAAAAAACGGCTTACTAAGGAATTTAATTCAAGCAAATAGTACTAAGGCGCGATATATGTATAATGCAAAAACTACACAGTTAAGTTAATTGTTTCAATTATGCTTTATAAATCGAATGTAAAAAAATGCAAATTTAACAAACAGAGTTTTACATACACTGGTCCTTCTTAAAATGTTAGTAGAGTTGTATATAATTTGTTGCTAACAAAACTAAAACTAAAAATTGTAGTGGTGCGTTAATTTTGCGGGGTAGTGTATATAAATGTAAATAAAAATGTAGCGATATGTGAGAGCAATTCAAATTTTATATTTTTCTGAACATAATTAAAGAGATACTGCAAAGCGGTTCTGTAAGAAAGTTAGCTAACGCCACAAACAGCAACTTGACTATGTCAATACTGACACTATATTAACAATGTCGTGCAACAATGTGTCAAATTCTGTTGCACAACGTACGCTTATTAAATTTGATTCCAATCAAGGTGTAAAAGTGACTGATCTTTATCAGAGACTTTATAAATGGTTTGGAGAAGATTCTTCACTCAAAACAGTTTTTGTGTGATGTTAATGTTTTCATGATGATCATGTACGCTTGTCGTACTTGTCGCATGCTCCCAGTGCAACGTTTGCTGTGAATCTTGGAGACACTCAAAATGTTGCTCGCTGCTCTGGAGAAATAAATGAATATCTGTGAAGGAAATTGCTAGGATCGTAAAGACCAGCGTTAAAGGTGTTCACACTATTGTCCACGACAAGATTAAAATTAGTAAAGTTATCACCAAGCGGGTTCCAAAACAACTTTCCTCGGAATAACAGCGAAAACAACTTCAGGTTTGCAGAGAACTCCGCCTCCTCTATGAGTATGAAGACAACAACTTCTTGTCACGTATCAGAACAAATAAAGAGACCTTCGTACACCATTATATCCCAAACAGTAAGAACGTTAGTATGGAATAGCGCCACTCAAGCTCATCTCCGCACAACCATCGGCTGGCAAAGTAATGGCGACTGTATTTTGGAATGCTATTGGAGCAATTAACGTCGATCTTATCGAAAAAGGAAAAACGATTAATTCAGTTTATTACAGTAAGCTTCTTGGAAAAGTTAAACTGGCCATACAAACAAAAAGACGCGGTCTCTTATAAAGACGATATGCTCTTACAGATAACGCTAGCCCACATGTAGCATATAAGTACAATACATTGGCTAAATTAAGTTGTGAAGTACAGTCTTGCCTCCTATATAGTCTGGACTTGGCCCATAATGACTGAGATCTCTTTGAACCACTCGTAGGGTTTTTGCGAGACAAGCGATTTACCTCTAACGAGGAAGTGCCAGGATGCGGTGTAAAATTGGCTACGTCGTCTCCCGGAAGAATTTTATTCGAGGGGAATACAGAATGATGTATTATAATATTAATTTGTAGATCGTATCGACCACAAAAAATAAAACGCACGTCAAATTTTAATCATCCTAGTATTATTCGATGTTATTAATTAATATCTAATTTTAGATAGGATAGCACATATTTTCTATTACAGTAAATGGTTCAAATAGAATTTAAACCTCAGGAATGTTAAAAGCCAAACAGTTCTTAAGGTGCGAGTTGTAAAGTTTGTCTACAAATTATTGTGTCCCGTTAGTCACGGTGAAATATCAATCTCATCTTTCAAGGCGGAACCCTACATTCTCGATTTAAAATACGTAAAGACGTTTAATATGAAGCAAATCGCCTTTGTGTAATAAAATAATTAATAGAAAACTATTAATAAACGCGTACGAATTCATCTCGGTTAAAATACATAAATATGAATTTTTATATCTATCATTGTTCGACAATAATAAAATTCATTTTTAAAACGTTTTATATAAAATATGTTTTACTTTAATTTTCTTCTATTTTTAATTATTTCTGTTATGGTAGATAGAAATTGCCAATGGCTTTTTCTCAATAGATTCTATAGAATTTGTAGGACGTATATATATATTAAATTTAGGATTGTTCAATTTGTTAAAGTCCTATTAAGTCGAATTAAAAAAAACTTGTGTTTAAGAAATAATGTTTCAAATGACGTGGTATTTAATATATAAACTTTATTCAGCGACTACTAATTTTTATACTTTAAACTTATATTTGGAAGTACCAAATATTTAATATTTGGTACTTTCACCTTTCACTCTTATTACTTTTTCGAGGCATGGAGACAATGTATTGTAATTGTGTTTTCAAAATCCTCATAGTTTTTCACAAATATTCGTAATTCTCTGCTTAATATATCGGGTTACTACAAAATAATAATCGGGTTTGAGAAAGCTATATTTCAGAAAGTATTATAGATAGAATAGTAATGTCACATGTCATTTACTATTCTATCTATAATACTTTCTGAAATATAGTATATATATAATGATATAAGTTTTGGGGTACTCTTTTACTTTGGATTTTAAACAAGATCAAGAATTTTCAATTCATCATACCTGAATGCTAGGTCTGAGGAATTTCCACACTAGAATGTCAGTTACCATGAGCAGAATGGAAGCCCATTATAGATATTCGCTCTATGACGAATAAAGGTATGTAATGCATTATCAGAGGTTATTGCATCAATATAAAAAAAAAAATAATATCCAGCATTCTCAAATACTTATTTAGGCGCATTATAACTATTAAGAAATGAATAAATGAATAAAAGTTTTGAAATGGTTGTTTCTTGTCATTTTAATATAGAAAGAACGTAGATTTGGTAACTGAGACTGTGGACAGTTCTCGATGAAATATGTTACATAAGATAACATAAGTCAATAAATAGAAACACTTAAAAAATGTTTTACTATTTTTTACTGCTAACATATTGTTGTGTATTCTACTTGGTGGTGCGAATGTAAAATGAATTATTTACTAAAAATTACACAAGAATATATACATTTCTTCGGTTCTGCTTGTATAAAAATTATCTCAGCTTATTAATGTAGTCAGAGAAATAATACGACAATTCGTTTATATTACAATATCAAACAAATTATTAACATCAACGAAATATCCATACAATTATACGATATGAACAATAATTAAGTAAATAATAACAATTTTGTACATACAAATTGTTTTTAATTATAAACAATTATTATGTGCATATACTATACAGTGGGGTAAATATTACCCTGACTTAATATTTATTATTAGATAACGATATATTCATGGACTTTTCTGTTTTAATTTTGCACTTTTCCCACCAGCGAAGCGCCACCCTGCACGGGGTTGCTCATCGCCAACCGAGAGAACACTCTTAGTGGCTACCTCAGTCGACGACGGTCACACTTTGTGCCATCTTAACGATTTCCGCAAAAGCGGGGGCAATGCACACACGTCGAACGTGTGTGTGCTGTTAACAGCAGCCTAGCCAGGTTGCCGCCCAGGACCGGTCCTAGTGGTGTGCGCATTGCGCGGCGCCGTGATTTGCGCCGCGTAGCTTGGTTCCTCACTCCTGCTGGAAAGGCGGAATGGCACCTGACTGCCCATCGGGCAAACCGCCTTAGAATTTGGTGGCGCATATGCTAGGCTACAACCCAGTAGAGGACTACATCAGCACAAAACAGAAAACAGGGATAAGCAGGGAAAAGCAAGACATGAGTTATTATTACGTATGCGCCCGAGGAGCGACTTAAGATGCAAAGTTGTCGCCATTCGCTCAAAACGAGAAGGAAAACCACGAAAACCTGCTCGGACAACTAGACAGGAATCAAAATACGGAACAGTCAGCATAATAAGCAAAAGTATATGATATTTAAATGTAATTGATATTTAAATAACATAAGGTATATAACAAAAAAATAAATTATGATATTAAATTGTAGATCGTTACAAAATTAAGTTATAGTATATACTGCTTAAATTTTTTATATAATTTCTGTTGTTAATTGAATTTTTTTCCTGTTTAATACTAATCATTTCTTTAATTTGTCTTTTCATTGTGTGTTGTTCTTTATCAATTATCTGTGTGTTTTCAAAATAGAAATGGTGATCGCGTTGTAGTTTGTGTGTAGATAAAGCAGTTTTGTCTGTTTTAGAGTTTTAGAGTATCATAATATATTTTTGTGTTATATACCTTATGTTATTTAAATATCAATTACATTTAAATATCATATACTTTTGCTTATCATGCTGACTGTTCCGTATTTTGATTCCTGTCTAGTTGTCCGAGCAGGTTTTCGTGGTTTTCCTTCTCGTTTTGAGCCCATGCCGACAACTTTGCATCTTAAGTCGCTCCACGGACGCATACGTAATAATAACTCATGTCTTGCTTTTCCCTGTTTTCTGTTTTGTGCGGATGTGGTCCTCTACTGGGTTGTAGCCTAGCATATGCGCCACCAAACTCTAGGGGGGTCTGCCCGATGGGCAGTCAGGTGCCATTCCGCCTTTCCAGCAGGAGTGAGGAACCAAGCTACGCGGCGCAAATCATGGCGCCGCGCAATGCACACACCACTAGGACCGGTCCTGGGCGGCAACCTGGCTAGGCTTCTGTTAATAGCACACACACGTTCGACATGTGTGCATTGCCCCCGCTTTTGCGGAAATCGTTGAGATGGCACAAAGTGTGACCGTCGTCGACTGAGGTAGCCACTATGAGTGTTCCCTCGCTTGGCGATGAGCAACCCCGTGCAGAGTGCGCTTCGCTGGTCTGCGCCTTGCCTCGTTGGGGCGGGGGTCGGGCCGTCGAAGTACTGCTCGGAAAAGTAAAGAAGTTGCCGGGAAAGGGTTGGCGGCCCTACGCAACCGCTGGTTATCCGATCACTCTAAATTTACGCGACCTGTCACTAAACACACGCACGAGCGCACTAACATACAAAACCGTACACTTACGCGGTCACACAAATACAAAACCACACACCCAGAGAGAGACGCAAGCTGCCAGCAGCAACCAACACACAAATTCATACCCAGAAAGAGACACATGCTGCTGGCAGCGAACAACACATATGTTCACACCTTGCTATCTATTTTTTGTAATACTAAGGCATGATTTATTATTATCATTGGAATGTATCTTTGAATAATTTAAACCATAGCAACTCAATTATTTGACATTTAGATTCTCTCATTTATATTTTTTATATCCCTGACAAAGGCATCATTGCCGAAACATGTAGGGTTGTTTTAAATATATATACTTTGAAGTAATGAACCAGACCTTTAATCGCCGACTTATTAAGTTTACCTTATCATACCAAGGTCACGAAAATATTATATTTATATATATATATATATATACACATTGCTTACGTCAAATTTTGACCCTTGTACATTTTATGTTCTACTATATTTATTTACTTACTAATTCATCATACTAATTTCATTCTTAAATTTAAATTACCCTGTTTGGTATTTTAATTTGTTGATTATTATTGAACCGCAGGTTATATATACTAAGTTTCTGCTATATTACATTACTACTCTTCATACTACTTGAATTCCTTAAATTTACCTTACCTCATTTTGCATTTTTGGTTGTTGGTTATTTTTGTATAACTAGGTATACATAAAAGGTTCGCTAATTTTAATCCTACTTCCCATCTTTCAGTAACGGTTTCTTAACTTTTTCAATACCTAAAATTATATATTTCCTGTACTGCTTTGATTCCTTTATAATTAATTTCTTCATATACGTACTACTGCCAGTTAATTGTTACTATTATAACTTAGGCCTCTCCTTTAAATATCGTAACGGCAGTTGGGTTAGTTTCGATTGACGTTTGATTTAATAGAACATCCTTTAAATTGTTAATTTTCTAGTTAAATTATGGAGTCTGTGTATTCTGTAAGTCATGTCGGATTAGAGGGTTAATATTATATCCATTTACAATACCTTAGTCAATTAGGGCTTCCTTTTTCGTGATTTTTTTTAGTTTATTTAAATTACTTTACGATGGTTTGTTTACAAACCTCAGGTTCAAACTGTTAAGTCATTTAAGCATGCGATTTAGCTTCACATTGACACAGAATTTGCATTTGGGTGCGTTCAGTTACAGCAATTATGCAATTGTAATTAAACACTGCTGTTTAATGTAAAATATTGTGAGAATAGGAACTTAGTATTTTATCGAAATTTTTTAAGATACAATTTAATTAGTATATCAGTTATTTGTATTTCGTATGGGATTTGAGAATTAGCACGCCATCCATTAGTATTTATTTGTGATATAGTACGATGTAATTAACCATTTTGGGATATTAATTAGTTGAAATTTAAAAGAAAAGAGGTTGTAAATTAGTAGTATGTTTTCTTTGCGGTCGATTTGAAAATAATTAAATATAGGATAATTGGAATATTCTTTTAAATATTGTTGTTTTGCCGTATGACGTTGTATGTCAGCGATATAAGACGCGTACAAGACCTTCTCGCTCTCATTAATCTTTCGTTCAAGTATTTGTGGTTAAGCCTTCATTTCCAGGGTTGAATTTTAATTCAAACATGGTATGTGTTCGCTTATAGCGGGCGTTAAATTCTACTGGCATTGCAACGTTAAAGTTGTTCTAAGGTTGGTTTGCATCATGATGACACGGATTCAAATGGATTCATTCTTCGACCACGTGGAAGTTTTTAACTTTGTAAGGAATAAAAAATTCATTGAACGAGGTGAGTCCATAACTAAGAATGTCTTGTAAACGGCATTGTTTCTCTCATTAATTTGGCTTCTGTTACTTATATTGTTTTTTTTCTTCCTTAAATTCATTAGAGGGGCTAATTCCGAATCAGATAATTAGACCTTGTATGGGGCTATTTGCGAATCAGCTGATTAGAACTTGGACGTAAGCAGCTGTTGGTCGATTTGCATCTAAGACGTGGAAATTTCTGTACCAAATGATAGTAAAGTTTAAGGTAGAATTATTTCATCATATTCCCAAAGACTTAATTGGTTTAATTCGACCGCTTACACGGAAACACGTGAATATAAACTTCGATATAATTTAAATATAATTTTAACGAAGTCATATTTTTTTTCTGTCCGTATTTAGATACTTGTCTTGTGAGCACAATTTTTTTGTTCCCTTGGTTTAAATTTATAAATTTTACGTCTTAATTATCGTTTTGCTTTGTACCAGTTTTTTTCCTTAATGCAAAGAATTTAACTGAGACGTCATCTAATTTTTTTTAAATTATATAAAAATAATTTTCGGTTTAATTTGTGTAATATAATGTTTTATGATAACTAAGCTTTGTGAACAATTTTATTTCACATCTGATTAATATATTTTCTGTACATACAGTCTGGACAAATCTTAATAGATTTATTTTGGTATAACTTTTTATAAATTGAAATTTACGCAATTAAATAATTAATTGTGTTATATAAATAATGATTGCATATATTATACTGGGTGAGTCTTTTACCCATGACCAGAATT
This sequence comes from Melolontha melolontha, assembly GCA_935421215.2. Taxonomy (NCBI): domain Eukaryota; kingdom Metazoa; phylum Arthropoda; class Insecta; order Coleoptera; family Scarabaeidae; genus Melolontha; species Melolontha melolontha. The sequence continues at coordinate 53,503,856 of OW285240.1, forward strand.
CACTTTGTTTTTAAGATATATATCACTATTTTAATGTCATTATCGCTTTGATTAAATTTAAATATAGTTTTTTATTCATTAAACTTTTAATATTTTCTGAATCTTTCAAATATTTTATTGTGACGTGGTTAGCCAAGTTGGTGTAAACGTATTATTTTGACATTCTGGGTACAATATCCCTTGATTGTTCGATTTATTATTAATAAATCCTTACTGTTATTGTTTTGAACTTAGTTGTTTTATTTGGTTTAACAACGATACACGTAGTTACCTAGATTTATTATTTACTATCGGCAGAGCCTGTGTTCTCTGCTACGGCTAAAGCTATAAACATTGCGGCATCCTTTATGATATAATAACTCCCACTCCACTCGCCTCTAAACTGAGCTGATATTTAGCCGAAAGATCTCCGGGCAATCATGTATTGAGGTAAATTGGGCAAGTCATAAGCAGGAGGTATTACGTAAGTAGGCGCAGGACTAGTGGGACATATAGCAATATGTGAATAGTTTTCTATTAATTTTGTTCTTTTGAATTACACAAAGGCACTTTATTTTACATTAGTAGTGTTTTACATACATATTTAAAACCAGAAATGTAAAACTCGAAGAGGAAGTTAATATTTAGCCGTGGCTAGGGAAAGACGAACTGTTCCTGTAGACCTAGTGTCGGATTTAATTTTTTTCTAATTAGTAGCAGTACTAAAACACCTACAATATTATACGTACCTTAATACAGTTTTGAAGCAGATAAAATCTAAATATGAACAGTTAATCCTAATTTAAAACTTGCGTAATAAATGTCACTTTTGTGTTTGGGTAAATAACCGTTTTGCTAATGTTTATTTTTCACATGTAAATAAAGAAAGTTAGCGAAATGTTGTTTTCATAATTTTGAGGTATAATAATCACGCACAATATTCCCCTGACTGTTTAATATTTACATCACGTTTCGCTAAGTAGTAGCAGAGGTGCAGAAATGTTTAATTTTATCTAATAATGTAGGGAGAACCGTACGTGCCTAACTAACTAAGGTATTGCGCAAAAGCCGACTAGAGTTTGTTGTTAGATTATTCAGTGGAGTTGGTAACATGTATACAGATGTCGCTCAATTGTTACAGATCTCCCCGAGGAGGACCCTAAGATATCCGGAGTGGAGTTGCAGTATCACATAGGGGACGAGATCGACCTCAATTGCACCTCCGGCAAGAGTCATCCACCCTCCGTACTTCAATGGTACATTAACGACAAGGAAGTTAGTATTGTGACAAAATTTAAATTGTTCTTGACGTTGGACAACGCTACACTTGACTGTTTGAGTATTAGACCCTTTATGTTCGTCCACCCACACATTCACGCAGCCTCGTCTGGTTTCTTTTGTTCGGTCTTTCGCCAAGCTTTTTATCTAATCGCCACAAACTTATTTCATTATTTCTTTAGTGTTTCCCTTATTTCTTTTAACTATTTCCTTTGCGGTTAGCGATTTCAAATATGAAAGCGTATTTTATTTGTTCAGATTGTAACATGATAATGATGTAACTCGTTACAAAACAGATGCAATATATTTTTTATATATAATTAGTTTAACACTCTATTTAGTAGTTTATATAAGGCAATATCATGAATTCAACCCAATTATATATGAAACTAAAAAGACTTTGTTGCCTTAGCTGAAGGGAGAAAATATATTAAACTAGTCTAGTCTAGTCTAGTCTAGTCTAAAAAATTCATAATGTGAATACGACGACATTTTCTGAAAAACATAGCAATTCATTTTACTTCTTTGAAAATTGAGAATAATCTTCTTTGAGGAACATTCTTATCTAACAGATATTTTCTGTTCGAATATTTATGAATAAATATAGCGAGGTTCAAACTCGATTAAGCAATGTTTTTTGTCGGTAAATAAAAAAATACGCAATAAATTTAAGTATGACCGGTTTTATTATAAAGTTGGGCTCAATACAATTTGTTTACATGATCAGTGGAATATGATATCGCCAAATATTTGCCTTTTTCTTTGATGCAAAGTTGGGCTCGTTTTTTGGAATTTTCCATGACTTTTTTCAATGTTTCGGTCAATATGGCAGCGATTTCTCGTCGATTATTACGTTTGAGCGCTTCGAGAGTCTTTGGCTGGTCAGCATACACCTTTCCCTTCAAATATCCCCACAAAAAAGTCCAGTGGCGTCAGGTCAGGTGAACGCGGCGACCAGAAGAAATCACCATTTTTTGACACTAAACGGCCTGGGAACATTTCGCTCAACAATTCGATGGTTAGACGAGATGTATGAGCCGTAGCACCATCCTGCTGGAACCAGTGGTCTTCCAGGCCGTTGTTCTCGATCTCTGAACGCAACAAATCGTTCACCATAGCCCGATAACGGGCACCATTCACCAAAATTGCTTCGCCATCGTCATCTTCGAAAAAGAACGGCCCAATGATGCAATCCGAGCACATTCCGCACCAAACTGTCACTCGTTTGTCATGGAGAGGCTGCTCACGATATTGTTCTGGATTTGTGTCGCCCCAAATACGACAATTCTGTTTGTTTACGTTGCCATTCAAGTCAAAATGTGCTTCGTCGCTCATGATGATTTTGTTCCAAAAATCATCTTCACTTCTCTCCAAATTTCGCATCGTTTTAGCGTATTCCAATCGTCTGAGGTAGTCTCCCGGCTACAGTTCGTGCACCATTTGTATTTTGTACGGGAACAACTTTAAATCATACCGTAAGATGCGTCGCATTGACGATTTACTGATGCCCAAAGTCTGAGCATGGCGCGAAGTCGACACATTTCGGCTCTCAGCTAAAAGATCCTGTGCGATGGCGATGTTTGTGTTCGACCGTGCTCAGCGCTGTATAGTGCCACGCAACACATTACTTAGCACACCACTGGACTTGAATTTTGAATATAATGCTCGAATTGTATTCGGATTAGGTGCTTTTTTTCCAGGAAATTTTACACGAAATTTACGTTGAGTCAAAATAATTGACTTCTGATTTTCAATGTATAATTCTACTATATCAGAACGCTCGGTTAGTGTGTACTGAGACATGGTGAAAATTCTACTGAAGTCTAGTTTCTAAAATGCCATACATTTCGTTGCTGTCACTAAACCTGTCAAAATTAAGACCGGTTCACATAGCTTAATCGAGTTTGAACCTCACTGTATTACTAAGTTTTACTAGGTTTTGAAAATTAATAAATTGGTGACATCATTTTGAAAGATGTAAAAGTTGATATTATGATATAATGCAGGTTTTTAATATTAAAATACAGTTCGTGTGTATTTTACATATTTAAATAAAAATTTTATGATGGATTTGATGATATTGACGTTTTTTTGTTTAGCTCTACTTTTCTACTATGTTTTCCGCATGATATAAAGTCTCTCTGCTGTTTGGTCAACTTGGTTATCTCATTTCAAGCAACGGGGGAAGTTTTGATCTTCCAATAATAATAACATACAAAATGTATACGAAATGTCACAAATACATAGATAAAATACAAAATCTGTATATATAAAATAATAAACATATACATTAAAACGATTTTCAAGTCCATAGCAACTATTACATAATTCTTTCTAAAGAAAAATCGTCAACTCTTTGTTTATTAATAGTTCCTTGAGTCGGTATTTGAATTGTTTTTTGACAATGATTTTTGGAGTCTCAGGCAAGTGGTTGTATATTTTGATATACTGGTGGAGTACATTTCTTTGAATTTTTGCTAAATGAGATCGTGGAGGACACAAATATGACTCAGAAGTCCCTCTTGTATTATAACTAGGCTTGAGTTAAATTTAGCAAAAAAATTAGTATAATGCATTTTGACAAACAATACGCACTGCAAAATTTATACCGAGGGTAGTGCAAGTATTTTTGATCCCTAAAAGTGCTCTTACATGTATCCTGTGGGCTGATGTTAAATATAGACCTAACACATGCCTTTTGAACTACGAAAATTCGTCCCAAATCAACTGAATTTCTCCAAAAGATAACACCATATGCAAGTCTAGAATGCACGCGGCATCAGCACTAACATTAACAAAAACCGATCAATTTAGCTGCCAGCCGTTCGAGGTACGCCTTCCACGACAGTTGGGAATCCAAGGTCCATCCCAAGAAGTCGGCCTCGCCAAAGGCAAGTTGCACATCCCTGTATCCGATATAAATTTCCATTCTTTTGGCATCGAATCTTATTAGATTCGTTTTACTTACATTCATTTTTAAATTGTGTCTTGTAAACCAATCCTCAAAGAATGACAAGTGCGTCATTAATAATTCAGTAGCATCTTCTGTTTTTGCTCTTACTACTGATGAAGAATCATCGGCAAATTGTATAGTTGGGCATGTAGCTACTGCTGATATCAATTTATTATTAAGTTCTAAGTTTAGAATGTACTCTAATATGGCAAAGGTTGATTTGTTATAAACAATCTACTTGATAGAAGTACATTACTAAGCCCTAGGATGTATATCTGGTACAATATCTACTTTTATGTCATTATAAAGTGCAACAATACAAATTTATTTAAATAAAGCATCATTCAAAAGATCGTTTCACATAAAAACATAGTTATATAACAAAAATTGTTTATAGATTAGAATAGTGATGATAAAAAAATTATTTTCTAATTAAAAAAAAATAAATAAAAAATATTTGACCTGAGAAAAAGTTGAAGGAATACCTGTTTAGATTATACCAGAATACTGAATGAACTTAAGAATATTTAATACAAATTATAAGCAATCAAATATTACTCCGGGCCTAATAAGCCCAATTTATGCATCTTAGGCTTAAAAGTATTTTGGATCGTTTCACCAAATATTAGATTGTCCAATTATCTAGATGCTTCTATTAATTTCTTTCACAAAATAAGAAAATTTAACGTTCGCATTTTTCTCACTGCTCATTAAATTATAATAGTACAGGCAATAACTTGTATGTATCCACATAAGTACGTATTTTTAGAAGTGTGACTTTGTGATAGAAGTAACTAATATGTAAGAAATGTAAAATTGTGTATCGTTGGCATGGATATGACGTTTAAAATATTTTAAAACTCATGACTGATTCGCAGTTTGAAACTTGAAGAGTATAGGACTTAGCTGGTCCCTGTGTCACTGCATGAAGCATGGTAGGTAATGATGTTATTAATATGTCGATTCTCTATTAATTATTTTAAAAATGTTTTAGGAAAATAAGTTAGTTGATACTTTGGATCATTATCTTGTTAAAAACCAAAATGATCTGCGAGCTCTAGGTTTTCATCAGTAGTACGCATATTATCTTGGAGAATGTTGACATACTTGGCTTTTACCCACAGCACGGTATCTTCATTATCAACAGACGGTAATATTACCTACACCGTGTTTGGCGATTATTTGAATTGTTCCTTTATCTAGAGGTTACCAAGATATTTCTATACATTTACTCTTTTTTTTAGAGTAGAGCAACTCAAATTTATTGCCATCTTTCCACATTATATTTTTTCAAAAATATAAAGAATGTGAAATATATTTTTTCTATTTTGCGTTCGAAATGAACTCATTATGAAACCCAAAACAGTATCGAAATGAGCTTCATTTCGATACGCTTTTTTTCATTTTTCAATGTTGGCGTTGTTCGAACACAGAAATAAATATCATTGCTGTCATTTGATTTTAAGAATTTATGTACATTTGACTGATATGATATATGTCCGTATTTTACACAAACAACGTATGTTGTATACAATTGACAACAACATATATATGTTTCTATGTCACTCATGTTTATATTTTTAAATGAAATATCAAGTAATGTTAACGAAAATTAATAAATAATATGTAATATAATATACTTCGCGGATAGCAAGATTTAAATTTGAAAATGTCAAGTATCAATGTGACCAACTGCATGCTTTATATAAAAATTAAACTCTGAACTTTGAATTAAATAATTCCAATTTAAGCAATTTATTAATGTAAAAAACGCAAAATAGAAAAAATAGTATAAAAAACTCGTTTCATAAGGCCTTTTGCCGCACTCGCTCTTTAGAAAACTCGCCGCTATCGCGGCTCATTTTCTAAACTGATCTCGTGCGGCAAAATGGTGCCTTATGAAACTTGTTGTTTAATATACTATTTTCTATTTTGCGTTCGAAATGAACTCATTATAACACACAAAACAGTATCGAAATGAGCTTAATTTCGATATGCTCTTTTTCATTTTTCAATGTTGACGTTGTTCGAATACCGAAATAAATATCATTGCTGTCATTTGATTTTAAGAATTTAAGTACATTTGACAGATATGATATATGTACGTACTCTACACAAACAACGTATATTGTATACAATTGACAACAAGTTATATTAGTTTCTATATCATTCATGTTTATATTTTCAAATGAAAGATCAAGTAATGTTAACGAAAATTAATAAATTATATGTAATATAATATACTTCGCGGATAGCAAGATTTAAATTTGAAAATGTCAAGTATCAATGTGAGCAACTGTATGCTTTATATAAAAATAAAGCTCTGAACTTTCAAATTACATAATTCCAATTTATTAATATAAAAAATGCAAAATAGAAAAACTAGTATAAAAAACTCGTTTTATAAGGCCTTTTGCCGCACTCGTCCTTTAGCTGATCTCGTGCGGCAAAAGGGTGCCTTATGAAACTTGTTTTTTAATTTACTATTTTGGCAAATTCTAAACGACGTTTTCAGTTCTTGGGAAAATTTTCTGGTCATATGGGAACTGTAAAAAACACCTCTTCTAGTTTCTTTCTTGAAAAGCTCTTTCCGAAGTAGTGATCTTCAATTTTTTTTAATACTTCGAGCTAAACTTCCTTCCTTCCTAAAAGAAACACTTTTTTCTTGTCGGAAAACCCCGGATTTGGACTACCTGTATATTAATTCATTTATTATATTAAGTCAATTTAGAGTTTTTTTAATAATTTGTTCATTCAATCTTTATAATTATATAGAGATGTTACAATCAAACCAGTCATTCTCAATTACTTCAAAAATACATCTAAAAATAATTTCCTTTCCTATTATTAAAGCTACATTGTATCTACTTTTGAAATTTAAATTTCAAAGCTCTGACAAAGGGTATATTGGCCTATATCTACAGTAATTTTCGAATATAATGGTTTTATTTACCCTTTTCTACCGTGTCCCAATATGCGACCACACATATTGATATAATGGATTAGGATTTACTATGGCTTTATTATTTACAGTGAAATAATTACTAATGCTTCGATTACAAATATTTTAAAACCCCGTGGTTTCGTGCCATTTCTATTAATTATAACGAAACTGCATTATGATATACGCATAAATATTTATTCTTTCAAAATATATTTAACTAAAAAAATGTATAGAGTACATTAAATTAATTTGTTGTTTTAAATGGAGGTTTAGTATTTTTAGCATAAACTAAGTTTTAACTTAATTAAAGTAAACAATACTGCCTTAATAGAAGGAATAATTTTGTATAAACAGATATATAGTTATATATATATATATACGAATTTGTTGCGAAATATAGACAGATTGAAAATAAATGGGTTTTAATTGACAGACCGCTTGCCCATTTTGAATTTATTATTAACTATGTAATATAGTATGGTCGATAATTCTTGGGTTATTTATGTATTTATCATATACCGGGTGTATTATGAAAAACCTTTGGGACTGTCGCTTCCTTATATTTTATCTGATTTTAATGAATGATATGTCAAACTAAATCGTTTTTAAAGCACTGTAACCTGTTTTCGTTTTCGACAGACAGTAGTAATTTTTTTTTTAAAAATTGTACTACATATTTTTTTTTACTTATTCTAATAAACATTTATTTCCTGAAGACACCTCCATTAAATTGAGTGACAAATTTTTTATTATTAAAAAAAACTACGAAATTTACAGAAATCAAGCTATCATATATTTTAATGAATCAAATGTTCGAAATTGGCCCAATTTTGTTCCAGACACATTTGACACCTTCTATTAACTCCAACTGCTGCGCTTAATAAAAGATTTGGTGGTATTTCATGACATACTTGTACTTTCCTTCTTACTAAATCATCTCTGGTATCAGGTGGAGTCAAATAGACTTGATCTTGAATGTAAGACCACAGAAAGAAATCCAGTGGATTCAGATCTGGCGATCTAGCAGGCCATTGAATAGGTCCGTAAGTGCCCATCCATCTGACGCCAAAATAATTATTTAGAAAATCAGTATTCATCAGTGCATTATGGGGTGTGGCACCGTCCTGTTGGAACACCACCCTGTTTAACTCAGCAAGTGGCAATTCATCTAAATAATCGCCTAATTCATTGCGTAACAAATTATTATACTTTTCTTGGTTTAGATTACCCTCCACAAAAAAGGCCCTACTACTCTATCGCCTAAAATGCCACACCATACATTTACACTGAACCGATTTTGAAAATTGTGTACAACATGGTTATTTTCATTGCTCCAATGGCGATGATTATTTCTATTGAATACACCATTTTTCTCAAAAGTGCAATCATCTGACCACAACACACGACGATAAAAAATTGGATCTTCCCTTAGTTTATTCATGAAATCCGTGCAGAATTGAACCCTTCGTTGAGGGTCGTTTTCACCGAGAGCATACACCTTCCGTGGTTTATAAGGAAAGAACTTGTGTTTCTTCAGAATGTACTGAACTGTAGAATGTGATACCTGCATGTAGTGAGCAATTTCTCGCGTAGACGTATTAGGGTTTTCTTTCACATAGAGCAAGACACTTAATTTTAAATTTTGATCTTGAATTACACGTGCGTTTATTTTCGGTATTTTGAATGATCCAAAATTTCGTAAATTTCGCACGAGCCTTCCAAACTTATCGGCACTTGGACGCAGTCTGGCAGGAAAACGATTTCCATAAAGTCGCAAAGCAGCTGCAGAATTTGTTCCGCATTCAAAATATGCTTGAATCGCATCCACACATTCGCCATTATCCGTTTCAATAACAAAATTTAGAAATAAATCGTTGAAAATGTTATAATGAATGTGTGACTGACAGATGTCACAGCTCTCTTCGAAAATTTGGAATGCACTTTTATCGTTCAATATGACTGCTTGATTTTTAAATTTTTAAAATAAACACTGTAAATATTGTTGTTGAACCACCGCTCACTGATAACATTGGTTTGTAATCCTTTATGGGCTATATAGTATTGAATGTAAGTGATTTTAAAAGGTACACACATTTGCTGGTAATAAAATGAAATAGAGTATTTAAAGTGCATTTAAGAAATCTCTGTGTTCGGAAAAACCAGAATAAATCGAACTAAAAAAAAACCTTCAATTTCTCGATTTTTTCATACAAGGATATCGTTGTTTACAGTTTCATATTCAGAAAAAGTAATATATTTGAATAAGGGAAAAAAAAGTATAGTGCAATTTAAAAAAACACAGTTTGCAGCTGTCTGTCAAAAACAAAGTGTAAAAAAGGAATTTAAAGCGGATCACGTTACAGTGTTTTTAAAACGATTTAGTTCGACGTATAATTTATTACATTCGGATAAAAAATAAAAAAGTTACAGCACGAAAGGTTTTTCATAATACACCCGGTATATATATTGCGCCAATAGTATGTCGGCGGAGTTTTGGCGTGTAAACTAACAAAGATACGAAAGTGAGATTTTCTGTACGTATATAGTGTATCACAGCGGATATTGCAAAGTTAGTTACGAATATACAGGGTGTTACAAATTACAGCACCCACCTACAGATTTTTCAGTTTAAACATATTTCTATATTTTTCAGAAATTATTTCGATAGACACCTAAATTATCTTTACAGTGATATATGGTTATGTGCACTTTCGACAAATAGTTTTCGTTACATTGGAATTTTTGTCAAAAATTTTGCAGTTGCAGCCAATGACATGCATTGAATTGTTCTTCGCATACCAATTTGGGGTGTAACATTTTATATGCTTCAAGATAGTATAATGTAAAAATATATACAGGGTGTTAAATAGGTCGTGCCACATTTATCGAAATTCAAACGCTTCTCTCTCGGTTTTTTTAAACAGAACCTATATTTGTCGATATTATCAGCAAATTACCTGTAAGATTATCTCCAAAATGGTACCAATAACTTAATACTTATTAACAGTATTTTTAGCAATATTCCAATTTTATGGGAAATATCTTTAATACTATTCAATATTCAGTACATCTAACATAAAATACACGAAATACAAAATTATTATTATGTACACTTTTTGATTTCTTAATAATAAATTAATCTTAATTCATATGTTGCTCGAATATGTTTCCATTCTGCTCTAGGCACATTCTCAACTCTGTATGAACTGCTTTACATTTTCAGTCATATTGTTCTTGTGCAAGTCGAGAGAAGCAATTTTTATACGTTGCTTCGTGTTTTCTATGGTTGTGGGGGTCTCATGTAAACTATGTTTTCTATAGTAAGCGACAGAAGAAGATCACAAGGGGTGAGATCTGGTGATGGCGGTGGCCAGCTTATTTGACCTTCTGTCCCAATCCACCTATTAGTAAATACTATTAAACTTAAATAAAACACCTTATATTTCACAAACAATAGTATATTGACTATATGTACATTTCATGTGCACTGCACACATCCTCAGTAGTTACAAATTAGTAACTACTGAGGATGTGTGCAGTGCACATGAAATGTACATATAGTCAATATACTATTGTTTGTGAAATATAAGGTGTTTTATTTAAGTTTAATAGTGTAATAATTTCACAAGTGCTCAACATATATACTACTATTAGTAAATACCCTACCTAGATGCGCTTTTGGAGCAGCTCCGGAATGCGCGAGTGCACCATCATGTTAGTACCACAATCTGTCAATGAAGTTACCTGGTAGGCCTTCAAGTAGTATTGGTAAATTATTTTGTAGGAAGTTTCTATAAATTTCTCAATTTAAGGTATTGTTAAAGAAGACTGTATCTATAATGGTGTTTCCTATGATGCCTCCCCAAGAATTAACACTCCATTTGTGTTGATACAAAATAGGTGCCACAAAATGGGGGTTACTTGTGTGATAGTAGTGCGAATTTTTCACATTTACTATTCCAGAATTGGAAAATGTTGCTTCATCTGTGAAAAGTACATAGTCTAGAAGGTTTTTATCTTGACGTAGTCGTAAAAGCTGCTATTCACAATACATAATTCTCTTTTCAAAATCTGTTTGTAATAAACCTTGGTGAATATGAATTTTATAATGGTGAAACTTATGTTTGAAATTATGTTTAAAATTCTTCTCGTGCCAATGGTTGTAATTCCATGTTTCGAAATTGCCCTTGTAGACACGTGCGGTTTTCTATAACGGATTGAATGGCTGTCAACTTCATTATCTTCTGTAACCATAGTTTTTCTCCTTTCATGTTTGGAGTAATTCACTGAGCCCGATAGAAGAAACCTTACCAACAAATTGTCAAAGCTCTTACTACCCGGCGTTGTATGATTGGATAATCAGCTGCATACATTTTTATGCTAATAGTGGATTTCTGCCGCAAGCTCCAATATCAAATACCATGTCTATGAGTTCCGCCTTCGAAAAATTCATTTTTAGTGAATGAAAGTAGGATAAAAATAATGGGAACAAACCGGTGTGATTCATAACCACATTAAAGTAATACGTAATAAGGAATAATCAACAACTAAATAAATGAAATTGCAATAAGCAAGCAGCCATAAAATTGTAACAAATATTAGAACGCGATGAAAACAAAGAGAAACTACAAAAAACGACTTGCTGTGGAAATTTTCAGCAGGCATTTGAAGACTTGTTAGATTGTTAGTTGTTGTTTGAAAATCATGGCCATCTAGCCATATTGGATGTCCCGCACATTGAATAGTATTGAAGATATTTTCCATAAAAGGGGAATATCGTTGAAAAGATTGTAAATATATTACGTTGTTGGTACCATTTTGAAGATAATTTGACAGAGAACTTACTGACAATATCGAAAAATATAAGTTCCATTTAAAAAAATCAACAGAGAAGTGTTTGAATTTCGATAAATGTGACACGAATTATTTAACGTCCTTTATATATTTTTACATTATACCGTCTTGAAACATATAAAGTATTAGACTCCAAAGTGACATCCAAAGAATAATTCGATGCACGATACCCATCTTCAGCCTACATCTTAAAACATCAGACACTGCAACTGTAAAATTTTTGACAAGAATTCCAATATAACTAAAACTAGCGCACATAACTATATGTTACAGCAAAGGTACTATAGATGACTGTCGAATAATTTGTAAAAAATACAGCAATCCATTTAAACTGAAAAATCTAAACGTACAAACGTACAAAACATCTCACTTTCCTATCTTTATTAGTTTTCACGCCAAACTCCACCGACACACTAATGGCGCACTCGATATATACTCGTATATATAAAAGGTTAACTTTTCTTGGAATGCGGCTTATTGATAAATTATTATCAAATTATACAGTTAATTGACGAAGGAGATACTTGTTGAAACTTCATTATAACGCTAAGAAATAAGTAATTAAACTTCTAGTTTCAAAAAAATTATTTTATTGTTAATACCACTACAATATTGTTTCGCCATACAATGGCTTCATCAGGTGGATGAAATACTGAACATGTACAAAACAAGTTTGAATATTTATGAGAAAATTATTGGGGAAATGGTGGTGGAAAAATTTTTGCAATCTTAAATTTAATAGAGGGGAGTTGTTTAAATCTAGTTGGTAATTTAAAGCTAATCCTAAACTATTGTATCTATTAATTTCTAAGTTTTCTAACAGGTTAAGTTTTTTACTTTTTTCTTGAATGTGTAAAATTTTGAAATTTTTCGCAAGTCATTGTATAGATATCAATCATAGATTTAATATAGATTTCAAAATTTTACACATTCAAGAAAAAAGTAAAAAACTTAACCTGTTAGAAAACTTAGAAATTAATAGATACAATAGTTTAGGATTAGCTTTCAATGACCAACTAGATTTAAACAACTCCCCTCTATTTAATTTAAGATTGTAAAAATTTTTCCACCACCATTTCCCCAATAATTTTCTCATAAATATTCAAACTTGTTTTGTACATATTCAGTATTTCATCCACCTGATGAAGCCATTGTATGGCGAAACAATATTGTAGTGGTATTTACAATAAAAGAATTTTTGAAACTAGAAATTTAATTACTTATTTCTTAGCATTAAATTATACACCTAGTATCCAAATCAATGTGTTTCTTATGAAGATAATAAATGTTGAAATGTTAAAATAAGATTTTTATTTAAAGAATAATTTACCAATAAGCCGAATTCCAAGAAAAATTAACCTTTTATATTTAAGAGAACGGCTGAGAAATATATATATTTATGTCGATACAAGTTTTACGCATTTAATTTTCACGTTTATTAAGGCGAAAAGATATCTTATAATAGTTTTACAAATGAAACAGACATTCATTATACACGTCTGTATCTGTACACAGTACACATGTACATACACCTCGTATTTTTCAACATTTACTTTTGCCAAAGGCACAACTATCAGACTTCGTCAGTTTGACTAGTGTAGTAAAGTGTAGTTAATCGTCTCATAGGTATAGACTAGATAGGCTACCTATGAGGCGATTGATTGAATTTTTCGTCGCTAGCCAAACTGACGAAGTCTGATAGTTCTGACAGAAAGACGTGTCTTTGACAGAAATAAATGTTGAAAAATACGAGATGTATGTCCATTTGTACAGATACAGACGTGTATAATGCGTGTCTGTTTCATTTGTAACAACGTAATACGTGCTTAACGTATTGATATATTTTTTTATAATAGTTTGTTTAATTTCCTGATAAAATTAACTCCGAAGACGCGAACACTTAATATGGAGAATTATTATTGGCCAAGTCGTGGCCCACTTAGGTTTGCTTTATATACAGTACAAATCTCTTCCCTATAGTCACCTACAAACGTGTATTACGTATGTGTGCGTTCGAAAGCGAGGAGTGGGGACGCACATAGCATGTATGTATGTATGTACTGTACTGTAGATCAGTTTGGATGTAAGCAGTAAGCACATACATACATAGTATAAACTTCGATGAATGTGGAACTACCGTCAATAATAGGGACTTTATGTAATAATAAATACAAATAAGTGTGGACTTTTTGGAAGATTTTAATATTTTTAACGTTTAAAACAATGTCAGATATACCTATAACAATAACAATAAATATAGCGGTAAATCATAATAACTTCTATATTCTATACATAATAAATAAAACTAGAATTAAAAAAATAAAAAGTAAACTATTTAATGTATTGTATGCTCAAAACGGTCTCGTAATGCAAACAAGCAATGTCCTAATCTGTCATAAAAGTTTCTCTGAACATTTAAAATCGTTTGCGGTTGAATATTTAGGATAGATTCAACTATTTTCGCCCATAATTATCGTTTCAAACGCAATGGTACGTTGAAAGTTAATTTGAAATACCCGTACAATTTCTCTTATGCTTCGACCAAGATGATACTGTTTTACGACATATTTTTTTTGTTCAAGGGTAAAAATATCCAACGTGAATACGACTATTCGCAAAAGTTGAGCAAACCATCCAACTTTACAAGTAAACTGTAACTACTGTAATGGCATGTATGCATCGCTTCGTGCGTCCCCACTCCTCCTCGCTTCTTCAACGCACACATACGTAATACACGTTTGTAAGTGACTATAGGGAAGAGATTTGTACTGTATAGCAAACTTAATTGGGCCTGGCTTATTCAACAATACTTCACCATAACTTCCTATTTTCCACCTTCTTTCGGAACCTCGCAAATGATAGAATAGTAAAGATTACTACTTTAATATTCTAAGATTGTTTTCCACTTCAGTAGTCCCTATTGCCGTTGGTCGACCTCTTCTCCATTTTGCTACTATTGTGCTTGACATTGGTAGCTTAGGTACTTTTGTTTCCATTATTCTTTCTATATTTCCGATCCACCTCAATATTTGTGCCTTCCTAACGCCTATTATATTTGCTGCTTTGCAAAGTATTTCAGTTCTTCTGAATCATCTGGTCTCTATTTTCTTTCCTCTAAATATTTTTCGAAATACTTTTCATTCCCATACCTTCTTATTTATTCTGTTATATTCAGTGTTCATGTTTCACATACACATATCACAGTTGGGTTTATTACGGTGTTATACAATTTTAGCTTTGAAGTACCTATTTTGAAATTAATGTTGTTTAAAAAGTATTTTCTAGTTACATTTCAAAAATTTAATTGTCCATCACTACTACTAACCTACCTTCAAATATAAACTTTGATTTGCAAATAAGATTTTATTCTATTTAAATGAGTTTTCTTTACATTTTTTTTTACGCCAATACATGTCTTACGCATTTAATTTTCACGTTGATTAAGACGAAGATACAACTTATAGTAGATAGTTTAATTTCCTGATAAAATTAACTCCGATGGCGCGGAGACTTAAATTCGATTTATCAGGAGTCGTAAAGTGCAATTCAGATATACGGAAAGGCTTTTAAATTCTGTGTAGAAACGATAAAAGGACCATTCGGAGAAGTTTTAATGTTCATCGACTGGTGTTCTGGTAAAAAGCAAATTTGTCCAAAACGACTCGTCTTAAGCTTAGAGCATCGTAAAAATGACAATTCAGCGTTATCGACTGTTTTTTATGGGGGCACAATTTTTAATTTAAGCTGTAAAAGGAAACGCGTACATACAATTTTGCCATCAAGTTTTAATAACTGACGTTTCGGAATTAAGATATAAATTTGTTTATGCGTATTTTGCATGCTTCAAGAATTATAGCGTACATAAAATATACATAGTATGTGGTAAAATGTTGTCATAAACTACGAGACAGAATCTAAACATTAAATAGTAATCGATGTTTAGGAAATACATATAATAATAATAGAAATAGGTAGAAGGAAACAAATAGTAAGTACGACATTGAAAAATAACTACACTAAATTTTATTCCATAGCTTTGCTAACTCTTCTTTTGCCGCAAGACTAAGGAACTGTTTATTTTTCTCAATTGTTAAAGGTGATCTCTCTACATATCGCGGCCACAAGGTACAAATTTGCTTTTCGTTTCATGTATACCTAATTAGGTAATGTATGAGATCTAAGGACTGTTTTTACCTAAAAGCAGATAAAGGGAACAAGTTAGTAATAATGGACAAAATCGACTATTTTCAAAGAGTTAAAAATTTAATTGCCGAAGGTCCGTATGTAGAAATTAAGAGAAATCCTTTACCAAAAAGGATTAATGACACAAAAGACGCGTTAAAGAAATGTCCAATTTTAATAACTTCTACCCAAAAGTATAAATTAAATGTTAGTAATCCTTTAGTACCAAGAATGAATTGTTTGCCGAAGATACATAAACCAGGTAACTCCATGAGACCTATCGTTTCAGGTATTGACTCTCCGACTTATTTGATTTCCAAATGGTTAGTGAATGAATTAAAAAATTTACCTGTGAAACCAGAAAGTTTGTCAGTTAGTAATTCCTTAGAATTTGTTCAATTAATTAAAGATTGTGAATTGGAAGCAGGAGAAATTTTAGTTTCATTCGATGTAACGTCATTATTCCCTTCGGTACCTATTCCAGAGACTATGAAATATTTAGAAGGCTGGCTCCATAAGAATAACATTGAACCTTCAAAAATAAAAGAATACATGAGATTGACAACACTGTACATGACACAAAATTGTTTCCAAGTAGAAGAAAAATTTTATGAACAGAAACACAGCACAACAATGGGTAACTGCTTATTTCCTTTCATAGCTAATTTATTCATGAGTCAATTTGAAGTGGAATTTAAAAATAACGCCAAGTATTTCCCAAGAGTCTGGATCAGGTACAAAGATGATATTCTCGCGATGTTTTATAGAAGGAAATGCGAATTTGACATGTTCATTAATCAGTTAAATTTGAAATTTCCAACCAGTAAATTCACGGTGGAAAAGGAAAACAATGATAGGATACCATTTTTAGATAAATTAGTTATTAGAAATAAACATAACATAGAAATCTATAATTTCCGGAAAGAAACCAATGTTAATAGATTCATCATCGCGTTCAAATCATAGTTTTCAACATAAGACAGCTTCTTTTCATTTCTTAGTGAATCGGTTACTAAATTCTCCGTTAACAAAAGAGAGATATGAAATAGAACTAGATTTCATTAAAAACATCGCCAAGTATAATGGGTTTGACATAGAAATAATCAATAAATTAATAAGAAAAACGAAATTAAAAACGACAATCGGCGAATCCACAAGTTTGGTATCTCAAAGTAACCAGGAGAAAAAGTACATGTGTTTACCATACCATCCTATCACGAAAAACATTAATAGAGTTGTTAAAGAATGAGGACTCCAAGTTGCCTTTCGGTACGAAAATACCATCAAAAGTTTCCTAGCGAATACCAAAGATAAAGTTAGTTTAAATTTGAAATCAGGTATATAGCAAATTAATTGCGATGATTGTATTTTGAAATATACAGGCCAAACGAAACGATCAATAATAACTAGGTTTAAAGAACGCATATCATATAGACCAGAAAAATCTAACGTTGCCAATCATTCTTTAAGTACACAACACAACAAGTCGATTAAAGGGTTTAAACTTGTCAAAGCCATTAATAATCCTCGAGATTTTGACGCATATGAAAGCATTCATATCGCTAAAAATAAAGGAAACATCATTAATATAGATAAGGGTCCGATTCCATATAGTTGTCTCTTTTCATTCTTAGAAAAGAAGTACAAAGGTTGTTGACGCGCAGAGAGAGAATAAACACACGTGGTTGCCGTTCCCTTAAGAGAGGTAATTTGTCGTAATTTTTAGTAGATATATTTTTATAGTGTATACGTGTATACGTGGACGACGTGTAAAGTTGTTGCGTGATCCGATGTGCTAGCTTTACTGTGACCCTTTGCGACACTTTGATTAGTGGTTTTACCTACTGATGATCACAACTTATTTCTCGAAATACGTGTTTAGGATACGATTAGTAATTGTTGTCAGGGGTTATATACGCTTTTTAAGTTATTAGGAGTAAATTAATTAGTATTATCTGAGGAATTACTATCTGAATAATAGTTCGACTTGTGAAGGGATTGCACCATGCAATTAATAATTTCATAAATTGAGATTGTTGAGAAATTGAGAAAAACGAACGTACATCTATTTTCAGCGTTGAAAGAAATTATTTAAAGGCACTAGCATTTGATACCATAAAGAAATCAGAACTAAGAATAGCTAGAAAATTAAAGTAGATTACGTGAGATTATTCCACTGGTTTTCATGTTTCGTTAGAATACTTTCTTTCTTTACTCTTTTAGTAAAGCCTAGCAGGTACGAGAGGGGTTCTTCTAAATATAGTTTTGTTTTAGGATATAGACCTCCCATTTGGAAGAACTGCGTTCTTGTCAGGTCATTGGCATAGTATACGAAGCGTGGCTTCCTCTTCTACTTGACGGAACTTAGATACGGTTTCCCCTGTGAAATCCGCATTACTCATATATGTCTTATGCGCTGTTAACAGGCCTACTATCATCTTGACAAGTTTTTCTGCACCTATTATAAACTTAAGCGATTGTTTTCCATAGAACTGTTTTACCTACCCTTTTCAGATCACTTTTCACGACTATTTTGATATTTGTTTTTGCAGTGCAACAAGAAGGCTTGTATGAAAGTCAAAGACGTAGCTTCTCCAGACAATTTGTCTGCCTTTTTACTATCACTATGGTCTTCGTACCTTAGGAACCAGGTTAATGTTACTTACTTGTAGCTACTGAGCTTGTTTAGAACACACGCACAAGTATAGATTTAACTTACTCCTAATCAAATGGTTGTTTGGTTGTTGGAGCAGATCGATTCGTTCCCCCTTGCGTGTTAATTTTTCCAACGCAATGATGTAACGCGGTTACTTTCGTTTGTAATACTATAGGATTTTTAATAGGTTTACCTGGATCATCGTTCTTTCTTTGCACCTTCAGTGTTTCAGATAGATGGGTTAACTTTATATGTAACTATCGTATATTTTTCAAATTTCGATTCCTGAGAATAGCTTGGCTTCACTGTAAGAGGCATAATTAGATGATACTGTAACTTAAAATACACTTCACTCGTAAATCATATAAAGAGATAATATTTAGAAAGTTAAAAAGTATTTGGTTTTTATTAATCTATTAGCTGACCTGGCGAACTTCGTACCGCCTAACAATCAATGAATGTCGTGTTAACTTTTAGCTAAACTTAATTTAGGATTTTATTAACGTAATAAAATGAATACAAAAAATTTATTACGTTCAATAGTTTATTAAGATAATATATACAGTGTGGTCATAAAGTTTGGAACCAAGCTTATAACCGCATTATTTTACATTTTTAGGAAAAACGTTCGGACAGGTAAATTTTCTTTTTTAAAACGCCATCTTTTGACATACAATTTTTTTCTATGACGTCATTGGTTTTCGAGTGATGACGTTATCAACACTTTCTTTAAATGGCAACCATATTATTTTTTTCTCGTTTTTTGGTAGATCTTTATATCCACCAAATAGTGATATAAAACAATTGGTATGTTGCATCACAATTTTTTTGAAAAAATGATAAATTTAGAAAAAAATACGAAAATTTTATTTTTGTACAAAATTAAAATTAAATTAAAAAAATACATCTGAACTTAAATTTATTGTAACAGTTAACGCAAATTTTCAAAATGGACCCCACCAACCAACTGACACTGTCCCAGCCGAGTGTAAATACTTCGTATACTCGCCTCAATTATGTCTGGGGATGTGTAAGTTCTACGCGAATTCGTTCTTTTAAATCTTCTAAATTGTTCGGTTTGTTAAAATACACTTTCGATTTCAAATAACCCCACAAAAAAAAGTCTAACTGAGTCAGGTCAGGAGAACGAGGTGGCCATTCTATGGCGCCTCTCCGTCCAATCCATTTATTGGGAAATATTTCGCCAAGATAGTGGCGAACCTCTACACCATAATGGGGAGACGCCCCATCTTGTTGAAACCAAATATTTGGATGGGGTACATCACCATCCTCGCGATTTGGGAAAATAAAATCGAGCGCTGGAAACAGGTCAAATCTAAAAAATTCTAAATATTGCACAGCAGTCAAATTTCCTTCAAAAAAATATGGTCCTAAAATGCGTCGTCCAATCATTCCAACCCATACGTTAACTTTTCCTCTGCGCTGAGTATGACATGCTTGAGTCCAATGCGGATTGTTCTCCGACCAATATCTGCAATTATGGCGGTGAACAGATCCATTTAGGCAGAACGTAGCTTCATCTGAGAAGACGATATTTTCCAAGAAATTTGGATTTTGGTCACAACGTAACATTACGTCTTCACAGAACTGCAGTCGACGATCTTCGTCATCCTCGTGTAATTCCTGTACAAGTTGAACTTTGTAAGGACGATAGTGTTCTTTTTTAAATAAGTTGACGACAAATGAGTGAGCCACCTGATTGGCTAACGCAAGTTGTCTGGTGGAAACATGATGCCTTTCTTCACATTTAATTTCACATCTTCTCCTACTTGATGTCTACCTTGCCGTGGTCGATCTTTTACGGATCCAGTTTCGGTAAACTTTCCAACTAGTTTTATCACCGTAGACACCGTAAAAAGTCCGTGTTTTTGTTTTTGTAAATTTTTTGCATAGTAACATTAGTACATGTGCTTTTGACGATCCGGTTTGTTCAAGAAGGATATTTAAGTCCTCACACAAGACAGAAGTGTGAAAAAACTTAATTACATATTTCAGTAAATTTTGTAAGCTAAATTAGTTTTTGAAATCTTCAATTTTTGGGCGATAATTCTAATTAAGAAATGGTCTGCCACATCATGTCAATTTTTTAAATAAATTAAACTTCTTTGGCCCTTTTTTGTGAAACTATTTAATGTTAAATAAGATTTTTTAATAAGTAATTGGCCGATTGGGAAGACGAATTTCTTTTGACCTGGAGCGAATAACGCAGATTACTATTGATCGCAAAGCATTTACACTCGGCTGGGACAGTGTCAGTTGGTTGGTGAGGTCCATTTTGAAAATTTACGTTAACTGTTACAATAAATTTAATGCATTTTGCTGCATGGGTTGCACTCGGGTCAATTCTGTTCAGTGGAGGATCTTGTGATATACGAAATTTTACGTTTTGTTATCAGGCGCAAGAACAAATAAAGTGGATGGTTTGC
This sequence comes from Melolontha melolontha, assembly GCA_935421215.2. Taxonomy (NCBI): domain Eukaryota; kingdom Metazoa; phylum Arthropoda; class Insecta; order Coleoptera; family Scarabaeidae; genus Melolontha; species Melolontha melolontha. The sequence continues at coordinate 53,525,149 of OW285240.1, forward strand.
CGACACGTGAACATGCCACGTACAATTTACCGTGAGAAGAATATGCATTTTCTAGATTCAGACTACAAACACTCAAGGATTGGCCTTGTGATTTGTTAATCGTCATTGTGAATGCAAGACGAATAGGCAATTGAATTCGTTTAAACTCAAAGGGCATATCGGTTAGGGTCATCGGAATCCTCGGAATGAGAACTTCCCCACCTTAGAATCTTTCTTAGAGTATCGTCGTGTGAATCACATTGATCATCAGATTTCTTATCACCGAACGCGTTCTATTGAATAGCTGCACCGAGCTAATCTTCAGTTGTAAATTATGCGGTGGTAAACCAGGCACATTCAAGGAGTTTAATAATTCAGTTGGATATTTGGTGGCTCCGTCTTCGTTTGTAACACAGTCAATAGATTTGAATGAATGCAGAGTACCAACGATTTGAATATAAATGACTAAGTTCAAGTCATCCACATCTTTGTTCTTAGCCGCCAAAATTGATGGCTCACTCAACCATTTCTTGTTTTTGTGGTTAGCAATGATGTTCGGGAATACTTTGTTGATGAGTCCGTCTTTCGATGAGACGAAATTGCAAAAATTTGGAAAAAATTAAATCAACCCGCTCGATTCGTCGACAGAAACAGGACCATTACTGATAGCCAACAATTGCTTGGAGAAATCTTCAGCAGATAGATCGTTCAGCAATGCAACTCTCATGTTCGCTGCCAGCTGAAGTTTCTTCACATAGTGCCACAGATTCGTTGATTTGAGGCAAGCGTTTATTTCATCGGCAGCAGTCGATCTTAGAATGACTGGCAGTGTGTAGCGGAAATTGCCAGACAGTAAAATCATTGCGTCTCCAAAACATCTCTAATTATTGCGCAGATCTTTCAATGTTCGGTCAAGTGCTTCCAATGCGCGTTTGTGCGCCATTATGCATTCGTCCCAGATAATGATTTTAGATGCTACTAAAACTTTTGCCATTGCGGAGTGTTTTGCAATGTTAGAGGTCGGTTGTTCAGTAGTTTGAAGGTTTAACGTCAATTTGAACTCTGAATGAGCCATACGGCATCCTTATAACAATGTGGTCGTTATTCCAGAAGAAGCAACTGCTACCGCAATGTCGAAACTCGCACGAACAGTGGCCAAAATCAATGACATGAGGAATGTCTTCCCAGTTCCACCGGGGGCATCCAGGAAAAATAAGCCACCATTCCCATCATCAACTGTCTTCATTAAAGTAAAATACACTTTATTTTGTTGTGAATACTCGCACAATAAGATTTATTAATAACACTCGCATAAAACAAACAAATCGACCGGTTACCTTTACATGCTTTTTTCAAAACAAATCACAAACAACATGAAACAATAAAAAACTACACTTTTATATCATTGATTTGCAATGGACAATTATTACAAATAAGCTATAAGCGTGCGCGACGTAAGCCGTCAATTGCGGAAGATGGCGGATTTCCTAACCTAATCGATTTAAAAATTAATTTTCTGTATAATTTTTTTTCCGTTAATTTTTCCGCTGTTTGGGGCGGATACGAATCCAACAAATCAGAGACCAAAATCGGTCTTGCCGTACTTGCGTTATAAATGGTGTAACTGACCCGACTTTGTTTTATGTATTAAGATTATGTATTTTTTTTTATGTCAAGGCACTTATTACTTGCACCGTTCGCGATATCTAAATTAGAGTTAATGATAATACATATTTCGAAGCAATGTAAAGTGTTTTTCATCAAACGCAAAGCATTTTGTTTGTAAATGCCCAAGATCGCTGAGGAATTGAAAAATTTGAGTCTTCGCAGACACTCTGACGCACAACTGCAATATTCTCTTCGCTCCTTCCACCTTTTTGTCTCCCTGACAAGGGGAATTTATGAATTGAATATACTGGTTACGACCGAAAATTGGAGATAATACACATAAAGTAGCCACGACTTAACATGGGTTTTAATAAAACAACTGAATACATTGTTAAAGAACCTCTTTCAATGATCAGTTTTAATCTGCACATGTTTCTCTAATATAGTAATAATAATAATAATTTGAGGCAAAACCACGAAAATTGGGAAGGTTTTTGCTTCTTGTTTGAAGTGAATGCTAGCAAATGTTAAGTAGCTCCAAGGATGCAGCCGTAATAATGCTTCCTGTAATTGACTCTAAGCTGTTGGGGGATTCTAAGGCATGGGTTATTATTACTGTATTTATTATAATAATTATATATAGCTTACTAGTGGTTAATCCTAGGACTAGCGAGGTAACGGCATATCGCTACTTACCGCGCGAGTCCATTGGACCCGTATTACTATATGCTGGGTTTGAGCTAATATTCGGCGACTATTTTGAATTCAATATATGTAAGCATTATTATATTTGACTTGTATTTTATTAAATATACGAAAAGACTATTAGAATAAACCGAAGCAGTAATAATAACAAGAAGACATACATATTGTAAAATAAAATATATAACTGACTTACATAAAAGTAAAAGTGGATTAAACAGATTTCTTACATATAACTACTGAGTGTTTACCGCATACATTGGTTTTACAACGTGCACAAGTTGTACTTGTTTTTCAGTCTTTTAAAGATGGACAAACATCACATCTCATCTTCTTTCTTGGAATCTCAGAACTAGTAGATGTTTCAGCATCTTCTTCTGCTTCTGGTTTTTCGTTGTCCTTGTATTCTGCTAGCTCCTATCCTCCTCAATTAGAAAGTTTCTTTTCTTCTTCAAATCAAAAGCTGAATTAGGTTTCAAGAACTTCCATAGTATGTATGCGTTCATGGCGCTGATGCCTATCATGTTACAAAAAACTACAAGAATCCATCCCTTCGTCATCCTGTTCATGGTGTATGATCGTGTCATTTTGTCCATGTTGTCTACGCCACTTTGTTTTATTGTAGTCCAGAATTACCTGAGGTTTCTTTTTTTGACCATTATAAACATTTTTCTCACAGTGTAGAGTACTCAGCAACGTTCAAGCTTGCGTTTTTTTGGGCAATACGAAATAATCATCGCATCGTCTGTAAAACCAAACTGTGGAAAAAACTTGACGATTTTTTGGATCAACAAATGAAAATGGCAACTCAGGCTTATTTAACTAATGTTAGGTTTTTTGATAAAAAATATTTTGCAAGATTGTACGAAGTAAAGAAATTGTCGCAGAGGACATTCTTTCCAGAGCTTTCAATTTCTTCTACTAAACGTTTTTCAACATTTTCCCTTGAATCTTGTCTCTTTACTTTTCCTGCTTTCCAGGATAAATTTCCAGTTTCCATGCATAGGTTTTTACACTATCATAAATGGCGCAAAAATTATATCCTCCAGTTTATGATGGCATATATTGTCTAAAGGGACATCTGCCTCTGAAAGTTACAAGCTGTTCACCAACCGTCATACACCAATTTGCTGCATACGCATCTCGCAAATAAGTATTCCATAACTCAAAGCATTCCCGTATTGGTGCAATTTTTTTCGCCACTCTTTTTTCTTCGTCTTTCAGCTGCATTGTCGAATCTAAGTACGTGTAAGTATATTTTGAAGTATATTTCGAGCGATAATAGTACCAAAGATTTTCCGACCATTGTTTTTGGGCCAAAGTTTTGTTAAGTCCTCGTTATAAGATTTGTATACACCTATTAGTATCAAAACTTCAATAAATTTCTTCAATTCTTGGTAATCCATTTTTACCGAATTTTTGCCGAAAACAATCTCTCCTTCTGCATTCGTTCACTTTAGGATTTCAAAAAGAGGTTTACGAAAATAAATAAAAAAGAAGAAGCAGGTGTATCGATCTCGCGATTTCCAAAACGTGTTGGGCTGAACGTTCTCGTAAAATATTGTATCGTGGTTGTCTTCCATGATGAGGTAAAATAGGATCTTGGTACCAAACAACTTGTTTGTTCTTTGATATAAAAGAATTAGCTCCAGCAGGATTTCTGTTGTGGTCATCAACGCTGCTCTCAGCAGATTCTTCGTTATATGATTTTTCTGCTGCGCTTTTATCACCTCCATCGATGAGGCCTTCGACTAGATCTACCTCTCCATCGTCGTTTGAAGCTTCATATCCGCTATTGTATTCAACGTCACCCATTTCGGGTGCTATCGCCTCTGTAAGGTATTCCTTATTTCTAAGATCCATTTTCCGTAATGAGTATAACGCAAAGTAGAAAATAGTCGCAATAGAAGTTTCAGAAATAACTACCTGACAATTGATAAAAAATGATGCCAAAATATCAAATCGCACATCACAACTGAACAAAATATAAATTTTGTCTTATTCACAGTAACAAAGTAACACTACACAGATTCGGCATGCACTAATGCATTGTTCACGACGTGCGGCTATAAATATGCAGAAACACGTAAAGTCCCAAAAATCCGCATGATAAAGGGATTTCCCCTTTCTGTATAAATCGGGGAATGTCAAAAAAGGTTTATCAGCAGCGGGGAAGTCCGGAATTTAAAAGCGAAACACTATCATTGTAAAACACACTCGCTTTACCTACATTTATACAGTAAACGACATGTAAACGGTTGGTAAATCGCGAAAGTATTTTTTATACTGCCAAAACCATTTTTTCTAAAATAACTTTTGTCAAAATTTTGAAGCTATGACTTACTTACTTAAAAACTCTATTAATACCAGTAAATTAGCCCAACCATAAGTACGATAAAACAATGGTTAGAAATCGTTTCGGATCCATTGGTCGAGCTCGGTAGTCCTAGGGTTAAAGTAAATATTTAGTAATACATAAAGAGCACAAAGATTAACAGGTATTAGCATCTGTTCTTAATAAATTAAAATAATTAAATTTCGCTTAAATTTTTCTAGATTAGGTAATTGAACTTAAACTTAAAGTCTCGTGCATTTAAGAATTAAGTAAATTTAGTATTTCAAATTTTTTCGGTTAAAGATTATGTAAATTTACTGTAAAAATTTACATAAAGCTTTCTATAGGGCGAGAAAAATTTCTGAATGGAAGAATTATAGGTTACGTGCTGATAAATGTTTCCTCTAGGAGTATGCGGTTTCGTGCAGTCTATTGCATCGGGGAAAATCTGTCTAGACTTTAGTGGCTATAACATAAATATGTTAGTTTGAGCTGTCTTACCGAACTGCATAAGTATTCTATGAACTTATTACGTTAATGTAGATTCTAAAAATATAAGGTGAGCAAAATCAGTTATAACTTAGTTTGATTCTGCTTACTAGATTATCTGTCGTGTATTTCGCTACATGCAAACATGTTGATGAAAAGGTTTCCATGTTTTAGTATATCGAGTTTGAATTAGTGATTTTGACTTTTATTTATTTTATTGCAAATAAAAAGAGTCTGTTATAGGAAATCGAACTTAACATAATTTCTATAACCTCATTATTATCATTGAAATAATTAATAAATCGCAGACAAAATTTTCATTTTGTGAATATATCTGCAGAAAATATTTCTTTGATCGCTTAAACGTAAGCGGTAAGTTTGTAAGTGTAGATCATTTTTAAGGATATTTTTAGTAATTCCATAGTTCTTGCTGCAAGTGTCGCAGAGAAATAAGTAAACGTTCCTCATTTATTTGCTTCAACACTTCAACGGTTACTTAATTTCTCACTGCTTGTCACACTTGTTTTTTTTTTCGATCCACACAATTAGTACTCCAAAATGATCTTAGGGGTGGCTTCATGCCAAATTCCTCTAGAAAACCTATATACAAGGTATCCTTGAAATAAAGAAACAACTTATTAAAAATGGAAAGATGTAATTATATATAATATAAATACAAAATTTTTTCCAAAAATTCCCTGTCAGTCATAAGCGAGAGACAAAATGACAGATATTTATAAAATATTTGTCACGCCACTGTGTGACCGACTATTTCATAAAGAGTATTGAAGACGATATTTAAAGCTGACCGTTAATAACAAATATAAGCAATATCGAACTCTTAGCACACAAGGTTGTATACACAATGTTATCTTCAAGAGTTTTCTAAACATAAACATTCCAGCGTGTGTTTGCGAGTAAATTGAATAGTGTTATTTTTTATAGACATTCTGAATTCATATTAATATTTTATATTTGTTACTTTTCGTTATAAAAAGAAACAATCACCTAATACATATGAAAGCAATAATTTAGGTCTGTTCTAAGAGTTTATAAACACGTAGCTTTGTACGTAATATATTGAGGTTATTGACCTTGTAGGTAATAGTTGTAACTTCAATAGAAGTAATTATTGTTTATATACATTTTATATCTATGAATTGAAAATAATACTATTTCCTGGGGATTTTTAATTTCGGAGTTGGCGTCGTAATTGACATACGTTGTCTCTTTAGTTCAAGGATGCCTGTATACGTCCCCAACAACGGTATACTATTTTTGTAGTTCATTAAATCCGAAAGATTATTTACTGATAAATTTCTACAAATACTTGACAATAGTATGTTAATACTATAGTATATTAAGTATCAGGAACGGTACGGTGAGACGCCTACCAGTCGAAGGCAATGTTAAAGTTTTGCCAGAAACCGGTACAACTCTTTACGTTTGTCATACTTATACTGTTCTTTATACGGTTGTATTAAATTTATGACAATTAAAATAATTTTATTTCTATTAAATAAATGAAAAATCAAAATGGACGTTTATACTGCTCGTCAAGTACAACTTGTCTATATGGCGATGTATACAGTAAGGGGAAATCATGCGGATTTTGGGGACTTTACGTGTTTCAGCATATTTACAGCCGCACGTCGCGAACAATGCATTAGTGCTTGCCGAATCTGTGTAGTGTTACTTTCTTACTGTGAATAAGACAAAATTTATATTTTGTTCAGTTGTGATGTGCGATTTGATATTTTAGCATCATTTTTTATCAATTGTCAGGTAGTTATTTCTGAATCTTTTAATGCGGCTATTTTCTACTTTGCGTTTAACTCATTACGGAAAATGGATCGTAGAAATATGGAATACCTTACGCATCAACAGCTAGAGGCGATAGTAGCCAAAACGAGTGACGTTGAATACAATAGCGGATATGAAGCTTCAGAAGACAATGGAGAGGTATATGCAGTCGAAGGCCTCATCGATGGAAGTGATACAAGAACAGCAGAAGAATCAGATGTCTGGGGAAACATACTACGGTTTTCCAGGCCGAATTGTTAGCAGTCGCAGCCTGCGGCGATGAAATTCGGGAAGCCGGCTGCGCAAGCAAAAAAATTAACATAATGACTGATAGTCAGGCGGCTATTAAAGCCATTATGAACCCATCTACCAGGTCTAAGCTGGTGAAATATTGTAAACAGGTCCTCAATAACCTGGCACAAGACAATACAGTGTCGCTGATATGGGTGCCAGGACATGAGGGAATTAAATGCAATGAGACAGCCGACAAACTGACCAAAGAAGGTACTAATAGGAACTTCATAGGAACAGAACCTGTATGTGGAATCACTAAGGATTCCGCTAAAAGGGAGATCTGGTTATGGCTAGAAAAAGAACATAAAAATAAATGGCTAGAAAAAGAACATAAAAATAAATGGAGGTTAACGGAAGGTCAACTCCATACCAAAACACTACTAAGGGGGCTGGCCGGAAAGTTTTCAGCCAACCTAATTCGTAGTAGCAAAAGAGAAATTAAAATAATTACCGGGTTAATAAGCGGACATTGTCCTTTAAGAAAGCATTTGTACACCAGGGCTTGGTTAGCGAGCCCTGGTGTAGGAGATGTGAAAAACAGGAGGAAACTAGCCTTCATGTAATATGCACGTGTGAGGAACTGAAGGAACTCAGACAGAAATATTTCGGGAAAGATCTATTGCATCCTTCGAGTGTACTCAAACTTCCCCTGAGGAGGATAGTGGCTTCTATCGAGGACACAAGACTAACAGAGTGGAATTGAGAGATCTATTGGGGATAGTACAAAGAGAAGTGTGCTCAACTGCCTGGACGTGGTGGCGTCCAACCCAAAACAGAAGAAGAAGAAGACTCAGATAGCGAAGAATCTGCTGAGAGAAGCGATGATGACCACAACAGAAATCCGAATGGAGCTAATTCTTTTATATCAAAGAACAAACAAGTTGTTTGGTACCAAGATCCTATTTTACCTCATCACGGAACGCAAGCTCGACACAATATTTTACGAGAACGTTCAGGCTTAACATGTTTTGGAAATAGCGAGATCGATACACCTGCTTCTTCTTTTTTTGATTTATTTTTGTAAACCTCTTCTACAAATTTTCCTAAAGTGGACGAATGAAGAAGGGGAGATTGCTTTCGGCAAAAATTAGATAAAAATGGATGTCCAAGAATTAAAGAAATTTAGTGGTGTTTTGATACTCATAGTTGTATACAAATCTTATAAGGAGGACGTAACACAACTTTGGAGCAGAAACAATATTCGAAAAATCTTTGGTACTATTATCGCTCGAAATAGATTTCAAAATATACTTCGTGTACTTAGATTCGACGATGCAGCGGAAAGACGATGAAAAAGGAGTGGCGACAAAATAGTACCAATACGGGAATGCTTTGAGTTATGGAATACTTATTTGGGAGATGTGTATGGACCAAAATGTTGTATGAACAACTTGTAACTTTCAGAGGCAGATTTCCCTTTAGACAATGTATTCCAACAAAACCTGGACGATATGAAATAAAATTTTTGGCCATTTGTGATAGTGCAGCAACCTATGCATGGAAACTGGAAACTTATCTTGGAAAGCAGGGAGGGGAAGGAGATAAGAATCAAGGCGAAAAGGTTGTAAAACGTTTAGTAGAAGAAATTGAAAACTCTGGAAGTAATGTCACCTGTGACAATTTCTTTACTTCGTACAATCTTGCAAAGTATGTGTTATCAAAAAACCTAACATTAGTTCGTACAATCCATAAAAATAATCCTGAATTGCCAACCTCATTAGTTGATCCAAAAAATCGTCAAGTGTTTTCTACATAGGACGATGGGATGATTATTTCGTATTGCACAAAGTACTCTGCGCAGTGAAAAAAATGTTGATAATTGGCCAGAAAAAGAAACCTCAGGTAATCTTGGCCTTCAATAAAACAAAAGGTGGCGTAGACAACATGGACAAAATGACACGATCATACACCGTAAAAAGGATGACGAAGAGATGGCCTCTTGTAGTTTTTTATAACATGATAGACATCAACGCCATGCACGCATACATACTATGGAAGCTCCTGAAACCTAATTCAGCTTTTGATTTGAAAAAGAGAAGAGACTTTATAATTGATCTAGTAAAGGAGCTAGCAGAATACAAGGACCACGAAAGAACCAGAAGCAGAAGAGGAAGCCGAAGCATTTACTAGTTCTGGGATTCCAAGAAAGAAGAAGAGATGTGATGTTTGTCCATCTTCAAAAGACAGAAAAACAAGAACATTTAGTGCACGTTGTAAAACCAATGTATGTGGTAAACATTTAGTAGTTGTATGTAAGAAATATGTTTAACCCACTTTTATTTTTATGTAAGTCAATTTATATATATTATTTTACTATATTCATGTCTTATTATTATTGCTTCGGTTTATTCTAATGGTCATTTCTTATGTTGAGTAAAATATAATAATTCTTACGTTATATTTAATTCAAAATAATCGCCGAATATTAGCTCAAACCCAACATATAGTAATACGGGTCCAATGGACCCGCGAGGTAAGTAGGGATAGGCCGTTTTCCTGGTGGTCCTAGAGTTAAGCCAACGGCAGTTATGCCTGTTGCTTGCATACCTAGGTGGCGGTCTTTAGAAATAACGTATATTTTATACTAATTTAATTACCGTTAAAAAGTGGGTAAGTAAAATACCGACGAGTTGGGCTTAGCAAACAGTAAACTTAGTCAAATCCGTCTTGGTAACAGATACTGAAAATAAACAAAAAAAATCAAGCGTGCGAAAATATTCTTAATTTGTCAATTTCTTTTGTCAATTGCAGCTTTCAGTCAATTTCTGTCTTTCTCGCTCATTATCTACTCTCAAAACATTTTGTGACCTTAGTCCTCATAATGATTACTAAAGACCGGATTATATGCATAAAAAACTATAAAAATGCATATTTATATGCACGTTTTTGTTGTCAAAATATGAAAAAAACCAAACAAATAATGCAACTGGAAATTCCAACACTTCCTTCAATCAATCGATGGTTTGGCCATGTGGCACAGTCCTGCTGAAACCAAGGGTCTTCCAGATCATGTTCATGCACTTCTGGGACTCAAAAATCATTGGACATGCCTCTATATCGGCCGGCATTGTCGGTGACAGCTTGAATATCTTCGTCTTTGAAGAAGCGTGGCCCGATTATGCCATCGGATCACAAAGTGCTAAAGTGCACTTTTCGGTGTGAGAAGTGAACTCAATTTGACCATAAAAAAGTGGATCGACTTCCAACTATTCAAGCGCCCAATTACTGAACTGACGTTGAAAAATGGTCGGTTGGTAAAGAGTAAATTGAGTGCAAAATTTTTCAATTATGTTTCGAATAGTTGTCTCAGTTAGCCGATGATGTATGCAGTAAATTGGGCGAAGCACGTTGTGGACATTTTTAACTGAACACTAATTTTAGAAATAAATTTCCACAATTTGTAGACGCTGCTCGGCTGTAAGTTTTTACATCATGAAATGTCAAACAATACTTAATAAAATCACGATATGGCTTGTCAAATTAATTGTTCTAATGTCAGAGTTTCTCCCTATTGAAAAAGAAAGGTGTTTAAAAAACACACGTTATTTAACAATGAAAGGCATTTCCGTCTTTGCGTTTTCATAAATGTAATGGTGCAAATAGCAAATAATAGTTAATTTTATTCATTTAAAATTATAATAAATGTTCCAAATGCTGTCATTCTTGGCTAATATCCTGCAATATCCATGCATTCATGCATTTCTTTACTGCATATCATCAAATTTAAAACTGTTTGAAATATGCTGTTTTTTTAGATAAAGCGACAAGAAGAAATTACATAATATTAAATCACACGAGCATGTAAGCCCAGGAGTTTCTGCATTTTGATTAATTACATGAAACTAAAAGTTTGGCTTAAAAAATTCGTATATTCATCAATTTCGAATTTCATCATATAATTTATCAATAAATAATTGTAAAATTTCTTTGTGATGTCTTTGACCAGTTGATATTTCTTGAAAAAAAATTGATCAATTATTCGTTTTCATCTTGATCTTGCGAGACCACTTCTTTTCTGGTTATAGCGGTTCTTCAATAATTACAAGTGAATTTTCAGTACTTCAAATTATTTTATTTTGTGAATGTAGATGTCCCAACAATAAAACTATGGTCATATGAGTAAAAACCACTCTTCGTGAACGCTTTTTCTTTGCTATCAATATTTATGTATCAATTAAGAAGCTGCAGTTTTTGTGAATAATAATTTAAAGCTGTTCTTATACTGCTATGAGACGATGTGGATGAAGTTGTATATCTTTATTTACTAGAGTTATTTTTTCAAGTTCAGTTTGGCTAGAAATAGATACTCAGTTGCAATAATTACGCGGCACTTATGCAGTACTGTTTAGCAATATGCGCTAATGCCTCCTAATGGGCTTTCACCAATTATTGTTGTAGTTTAGATGTGGGCGTTGTTTTATCATAACACTATTATGGCATGGCATTGTTGCAGCGCTACAATAAAGAAGGGGAAACATTTTTGGAAAATATTGTAGTGGGGACGAAACGTGGATTCGGTTTGTGAATACCGGGATAATAGAGCAATCGTAACAATGAATGCATACGAACTCTCCCAACAATCAAAAGACGTCCAAACTATGTTTAACAGAAAGCTTATGGATACTGTGTTTTGGGACTAGAGGAATTTTGATGGTGTAGTTCGGAACCTGGGACCACAATTACTGCAGGGACACATTGTGAAACTTTTTACGTAAAGCAATATAGAACAAAAGGAGAAGCATATTGTCTACAGGAATTGTATTACTTCATAATAATACACGCCCTCGTGCAGCAACATAAGCTGCTCAGGAATTTCGAGTGGGAGCTATTCGACTATCTACTGTACAGCTCGGATTTGGCACCAAGTAAAATCGATGGTTCGTCAGAATGAAAGTATGGTTTGGAAAGCAACGATTCAATACTAATGTGGCGTAAATTTGGTATGAGGGGATTAACATAACCTGATTGCTGGTTACGATAATGTCTTAATGTCGGTGGTGACTACATTGAGAAATATTTCAGATTTATGCGTAACTCTCGTCTATATTAAAACTTTTCTTATTGTTCTTATTTGTTTTTACCATCTCACCGGAACTTAAAAATAGCTCTTGTAATATTTTGTAAGTTGTACCAATAGAACGCTTAATTTGTTGACATAATTGTCGAATATATATTTTGATTCATTTTCCATTACTTCTTCAACATGGGCGACAATTTCTGGTGTACGATGCTGCCTGACTTTGCTCTCTTTAGAATTTCTTTTAATTGCATGTGGTCTACTGTAAAATTTGGAAACTTGGCTTGAACTTCCTCAAGACAGTCCTGTACTAAATAAAGTCATACACCACTAACTATATCTCCATCTCGAAAGTAAGATTGGGCCAAAAAGAAATTAAATTGAACAAGACAAATTCTGAATTAAATGTTACTTGAACTTGTGTACATGGAAAAAGAAATGCTTAACATTCATGTAGTGAACTAGGTGAATTTTAATTGAACATATGGTAATAACACATTTCAATAACAATAAAAAATATATATATAAATACTTTTTCATATTGAAACCAGTTATGGCGTAAATAGAGAATATATTCTTAAACGTTAATTATTTTACACAACACGAGGATAAAAATATTACACTATATACTTTAACAGGGTCCGTGGGGATTTAGAAATTAGCTCAAAATTACTACTAGCTTCATCAACACTTACGTGACCTTGGCTGGGCGTTTGTTCTGTTAAAAGAACAAGATATTTGTTGTTGACGTGCATTTCGTCGAGGCCAGTCAATCGGAGTTGGTTACGAAACTTAATACATTCAACGTCACTATTTACTAACTGATACATAAATGGATGTCACTAATAATACGTTCGGTGATTTCAAACCTAAACAGATCAGAAAATCCTGTTGTTCAATTCCTCTTTTGGGATAAGTACTAGCAGCCTTAAACTTGTCAAAATATGCATGCAAATATTCACTAAAAAGTACGCCTAAATATGCATTTAATTGTTTTTGTTTCGACTGAAAATTTACCTAGGACAAAAAATCAAACCCATTTTCTTAATTTTAAAAGTAACTAATATACATAATCTAACAACAGTTTTATTACTTTATCGCTATAATCATTATCATAATTTATAATTAATACATACATATAATTATAAATTATAATTTATGAACATTCCAATTGAAATAATATTTCATCAACTGTTACAGATTGTCCTTAGTCACTTCAAAACTAAAATAAATATATTTTTCCAAATGTTTCCAAATCTAATTCCTTAGAAGTGTTACAATTTGAAACCTAATAATATCCGTTTCATTTCTCCAAGATTATATTTTTTTCTAGAACTGAACAAAGTTTATTTTTAGCATTAATTGACCCCTTTAACTTACAGTTTTTATCTTTTTTTTTATTCACAATAGAAGCAGATACATCCAAAGTATTTCTTTAGCTTCTAAATTTGTTATTTTTAATAATGGATCGTTAAAAGGTCTACGTATTTTTCAATAGCTCCTGAACTGTCGGAACTGAAATCGGAAATTACCTCCTTTATTCCATTATAATTTGTTGAAAATAAAGCCCCTTGCTATTAGTCAGGTACACAAATGGATAGCGTAGGCTCTGGATGCGGTGGCATTCCTCGCAATTTTAATTTCTATACTTCTTAATTTTTGTTACTAAATTATTTGCAAGAGCATACTCTAATCTGATAGTTTTAGTAGCCCTATTAAAACTACTACGTACGTACTAAATACGAACTAAATACGTACTAAATACTACGAACTAAATACGTACAGTGAATTAATTTGTGATTAAATACATTTAGCTGCGCTTTAACGTCAGTCACCATTGATATTGTAATGTTTGTCTTTTCGGGTTCTTAAATAAAACTAACAATAACTTTAGACACACACACTATATTAATATTAAAACGTATAACAATATAAAACTAACTATTAACAACAATAAGTACATTTATGTTTTTATATTTATGTAACTATATTTATGTTTACTTCGCGAGACTGTAGGATTCAATGAATGTCCATCCCTTCTTCAACGCGGCTTTTATATTGTGGTGAACATATTCTAGACGCAGGCAGAACGATTGAGAAAATGCTAGAGGGTATAACGCGCTACGCGTTGTTGGATGAGTCATCACATTGCCCCCTTCTTAAGAATGAAGTTTCGTCCCGAAACATGTCATGTTTTGGTTCCCTCAACCGATGGCGAAATCGACAGGTAGGGCCTTTGTTACATTGTGACGTCATAGCGAAATAACAGTCCACGGTCCTATCTTGCCTGGATGGACAGGAATATTCAAGCCGGTAGCTGCATACCAGAATTTCCATGCCAGTATGTCGGAAGATTACTTCCAACATGCTCCTTACAATTCTCCAGTCCAGGCGGTCCAATTCACAACCCAATTTTGGAACTGCTAATTTCACAATGTCTTGCTGTAACATTTGTTCGCGTAAGTGGGCCAGGGCCTCCCATGAGGCACGATAGGTTGGCTTCAGGCTCGACAGTTCTTTCGTGACCAAATAAAATATGGGCTGTCCTTCATTTAGTATTTGGAGACTCTTCCCAATTGCTGGTCCCTGCTGCCTTAATTTTTCGATTCTGCCAAATCTCTCTTTAAATTCCCTGGCAATTCCCTTGGCCATTCGCAGATCTCGGGCTACGCAATGAGCAAGCGCGTAGTCTGGCGGCACCGTAAACAAATCTTGCTGTTTCTCGATGGTTACCCCAAATCGAGCTTTTCTCGAACCAGAATACTCTTCCATAAAGTCTTCGAAGGTTAGTTCTTGGTATTGGCTATCCAATCGGCGCAAGTCAGCGGTTTCGTCATTATTGTCTCCAGAGTATGGGGCTAATCGATTAAAATGTACGACTCTTGGCTTAGTGTGAGGTGTTCGCCTGATGCAGTATATTACATCGTTGATCCGCTTCAACACCTCGTATGGCCCCTTCCAATTCTTTTGAAGTTTTGGAGATAGGCCCCGTCGGCGTTGTGGACTATACAACCAAACCCGATCGCCTTCATGGTAACCACTCTTCTCGGCGTTGATGTCATAGCTCTCTTTCATTATGTCACTAGCATCTTGGATATTATGTCTGACTTGTTCATGGATATTATCTAGTCGTCGTCTGAGCGTGCTGACATAATCTTCTCCGGCAAGATCATCACCAGGCTTGCTCCCAAACTTTAAATCACAGGGCAATCGAGTTCCCTCCCGAATAGCACGTTGGCTGGTGATTGGCCTGTTGTCTCTTGAAAGGAGGCCCGATACGCCATTAGAAATAATGGTAAATGTTCGTCCCAATCTCTCTGGTGTTCGGAGACCACTTTGGATAAGTGTCTGATCATGGTCTTGTTCATTCGTTCTACCATCCCATCTGATTGTGGATGCAAGGGGGTTGTTCTCGTCTTCCGTATGCCCAAAAGTCCACACATCATTTCGAATAGACTGGACTCAAAATTTCGCCCTTGATCAGCATGAAGTTCCAAGGGTACACCAAAACGGCTGACGAACTCCTTCGCCATCACTTCTGCTACAGTTCCAGCTTCTTGATTTGGTAGAGCATATGCTTCAACCCATTTGGTAAAGTAATCCATGACCACTATTATGTACTTATTTCCTTTGTCGCTTTTTGGAAAAGGGCCGGCGCATCTATGGCGATACTTTCAAATGGGCTTCCTACATTGTATTGGCGCATGGGTGCACGTCGACGCCTCTGGGGACCATTGCTTCCGGCGCAATTAGCACACTTTCGGCACCATTCCTTCACATCTCGTGAACAATTCACCCAGTAAAATCTCTGGCGCATCTTCTCCAGTGTTTTATTGACTCCAAAATGTCCCCCAGAAGTACCATTATGGAGTTCTCGCAATACCTCTGGTATTCTTTTCTTGGGAACCACCATTTGCATCTTCCGCTCGCTTCCATCGTGATTTTCGACCTCACGTCTCAGGAGATCTTCTTCTATGGTTAAGGAATCCCATTGTGCCCACTATGACTTCAATTCTCGTGAATGGGGAGCAATTTCTTGCCAGGTCGGTCTTTGCCCATTCTTCTTCCAAGCGCTGAGGACTGAAAGATCCGGATCAGCTTCTTGATCTGCGTGCAAATTGTCAGTTTGCCATTGGTCATCAATCACGGTGGTTCGAAGAGCGTTGGCCGATTTGTCTTCGATTCTGATGCAATATCGACAGTGTTCTGGACAGGGCCTTCTGGAAAGGACATCTGCATTTTGATGTTTGAGACCTGCTCTGTGTTCAATGATAAAGTCATACTCCTGTAGCCTCTCAATCCATCTAGCTACTTGACCCTCTGGATTCTTAAATTGCAAGAGCCACTTTAAGGCGGCATGATCAGTGCGGATCAGGAACTTCTGCCCATACAGGTACTTGTAAAAGTGCTCAATGGTCTTAACTACTGCCAATAGTTCTCTCCTGGTTACGCAGTAGTTCCTCTCCGGTTTGGACAGGGTCTTGCTGAAGTATTCAATGACCTTTTCTTGTCCATCTTGGATTTGAGAGAGCACGCCACCAATCCCGACGTTACTGGCATCGGTATCCAAAACAAACCTCCCAGATGGCAGTGGATAGTTTAAAACAGGTACACTGATCAACGTACCTTTTAACAACTCAAAGGCCGCTTGGCATTCGTTGTTCCAAATGAATGCTCGATTTTCTGTTAGGCGAGTAAGTGGTTTTGCAATGTTGAAGAATCCAGGAACGTAGCGTCGATAATATGTGCATAATCCCAAAAAGCTTCTTAGCTGATGTCTGTCTTTGGGTACCGGCCATTTTTCCACAGCTTTTACTTTTTCGGGATCCACAGCAACTCCTTTTCTGGAAACCACATGTCCAAGGTAATTTACCTCCTTGCGGAAAAGGTGACACCTCTTTGGACTTAATCTCAGGTTGGCATCTCGCAACCTCTGGAATACTACTTCCAAATTTTTCATGTGATCTTCAAAGGTCTTCCCTACCACAATCACATCATCGAGATATACCAGGCAGGTATTCCAAGACAATCCCCTCAGTACAGTGTCCATGAGTCGCTCAAAGTATCTGGGGCGTTACACAGTCCAAATGGCATGACTGTAAATTGCCAGAGTCCTGTACCTAAACTGAAGGCAGTCTTCTCTTTGTCATTGGGATCCATTCCCACTTGCCAATAACCGCTCTTTAAGTCGAGAGTGGAGAACCATTTTGCTCCTGCCAAGGTGTCTAGCGTATCGTCTATTCTTGGGAGAGGATAGCTGTCCTTTTTGGTCACACTATTCAAACGACGATAGTCCACACAGAATCTGGTAGATCAATCCTTCTTCTTGACAAGGACCACTGGTGAAGCCCATGGACTATTCGATGGTTCAATTACTCCTTGGCCTTCCATATCTCTTGTATAATTTGCTTGGCTTCCTCACGTTTTGCCAGAGGTAACCTTCTTGGTCCTTGCCGAATTGGACTTGCATCGCTGATATTTATTTTGTGCATTACAATATTGGTTCTTCCTTTCGTACCAGTTTCAGTTTCAAAGACGTCTTCATAATGTTTGATTAAATCCTTAACTTGGCTTTGTTCCTTCTTGCTCAATCCCTGACAGGCGGAGTCGATTATCTTGGACAATTTCTCAGAAACCTGCGCCAATCCATTCTTCTTCGCCTCTATATGATGAACGACGGCCGACACTGGTGAACACCACCCCAAAATAGTACCCTTTTTCAATGAAACAGGGTAATGGTTCACATTCATTACCCTTATCGGTACAGTCTTCTGAGTCTTAACCAGCATTTTGGCAACTACTATTCCTCGACCCACCTCGTCATCATCAGCCTTTGGTTCCAACATTGTAACATTTCCGTCCAAATAATCACCTTCCATACACGCCGTCAAAAATGTCTCACTTCTTGCATCCAGAACAACATTCTCTGCAGTAATTACTTCTACATTCCCACAATCTTTCCCATGAAGAAACAATTCCTCATTATTTATTTTTAAAGTGCCTTCTTTCATGTTTAACTGGAAGCCGTAGGTGTTCATGATGTCTAATCCCAAGATTATCTGTTCTTCTATGTCGGCTACACGATGTCGGATTGATGTTGGTCATATGACAAAATTGACATCTACTTCACCTTCCACAGAAGCTGCTTCTCCAGTAGCTGTCCTTAGTCTCCATTTGCTAGAAAGTAATTCTTTATTCCTGGATATTAAATCGGGTCGTACAGTGGTTTTCGTCGATCCAGTATCTAGCAAGCAAGCATAGGTTCTTCTTTCCATAATAGCATCCATATACAGGCCATTGGTTTGATTTTGCAAGGATGCGATTTGGGCAGTCCTTGGGACTTTCGGATTCTCAGCGGATTCTTTCTTGGTCCTTTTATCACATTTATTCTGGATATGACCGTTTCTTCTAAAATTCCCGCATGGCCGCGCACTTTTGTTTGATTTGATCTGATTTAGGACTTGACTAACCACCTGCTCCATGAACTCCTCATTTTCCTGTTCGTCGACAGAACAGCGACGAGCATTGTTCCGAGAGGCTTGTTTAGCAGTCTCAAACTCAAGTGCGTACCCCAAAGCATCGATCAAGGTTTTCAGTCTTGCCAACCTTAATGCTTGCTGCGTATCAATATCCCGGAGACCATCTATGAACGTCTGGACCGCTAGGTGTTCCATGAAATTATCTGGCGCCATTGGATATGCAACTCGAACTAGACGAGCAATATCTGCCTCAAATTCCTGAAGATTCTCGCCTTTCTTCTGTGATCGATTCTTCAGTTGGGTATGGTATACTTGCTCCAAATGCGCATGGCCATATCTCATCTCCAAGCGTTTAATGAGTTGAGAATAATCTTTATGTTCCTCAGGAGGCAATGTCTGCAAAATATCACTAGCATCACCCCTCAATGCTATGACTAAAGCAGTCGCCTTCTCGGCAGAAGACCATGCGTTTGCTTCTGCGGCCGCTTCGAATTGCGTCAGGTAAGTTGCCCATGACGTCTTTCCATCAAAGGTTGGTGGCTTGATTCTGGTCTTTGAAATAGCCACAAATTCTTCTTTTATTTCGATGGGCCGCGGTATGAATTCTTCGTTGACCTGCTTGGGATCAGAATGACTCGTGGTAGCGGGTAATTTCATCTCAATCATTATTGCCTCTAAAGGTCTAGAATGTTCTCCAATTTTCTCTTCTACAGCTATAAAAACCTATTCTTTTAACGCTTCTGATTTTTCCGCTAATCGCTGTTCTAGAACTTTCTCCAAAGCTCTCGAATTTTCAGAATTCTTCTTTTCCATCATTTCCAAACTTTGCTCCACTTGTTCCAGATTTTTCTCGAAAGTTCTAGAATTTTCCAGTAATTTCTTTTCTAGATTTTTCTCGAGAATTCTAGAAGTTTCAAAGTTTCTTTCCTCCATCTGTGCTTATGAATCTAGTAAACGCTGTTCCAAACTTTTCACACTGTCCAGATTCTTCTGCTCCTTTTGTTCTAGAGTTTTCGCTAAGTTTCCAGAAGTTTCCAGGTTCTTCTGTTCCATTTGTTCTAGAGTTTTTGCAAAGTTTCCAGAAGTTTCCAGGTTCTTCTGCTCCATTTGTTCTAGAGTTTTTGCTAAGTTTCCAGAATTTTCCAGGCTCTTCTGCTCCATTTGTTCCATTTTCTTCAACAGCGAATTCACGTCAGCATCTCCGCCTTGAAAGACATAATTCTCTGGATACTCGCCTTCTTGGATCAACACATTGCGAAGCCGTTGCTGGAGGATCGACTTTTTGCCAGTTGTATCCTCATCTCTCTCTTCTAATTCTCGTTTTAACTCGGACACTTTTAATTCAGTCAGTTTCATTCTGTTGGCCACCACGATATTTAAAATAACGTCTTTCCGCACTGTATATTTATTTAATCGAATACTTAATTAACACTTAATTGTCTACTTAGTTTATTATTTATTATTTAGTCCACACCTGAATACCACTGTAATGTTTGTCTTTTCGGGTTCTTAAACAAAAGTAACAATAACTTTAGACACACACACTATATTAATATTAAAACGTATAACAATATAAAACTAACTATTAACAACAATAAGTACATTTATGTATTTTATATTTATGTAACTATATTTATGTTTACTTCGCGAGACTGTAGGATTCAATGAATGTCCATCCCTTCTTCGACGCGGCTTTTATATTGTGGTGAATATGTTCTAGAAGCAGGCAGAACGATTGAGAAAATGCTAGAGGGTATGACGCGCTACTCGTTGTTGGATGAGTCATCACAATATATTGTATATATTGTATATATTGTCTGTATATATATATATTTTCTTGTCGAGTTCTTTTATATTGATCAAGTAATCATTTCCTGGTTTATCCAAACTACATGCCAACATTAAAATTTGCAACATACCGTCCTTTGACATCAGTGGTTTCATTAACTGAAAGCCAAATTGATCTACTACGAATTGCATCATTAATGCCCATCATTACAGATACATATTTTGAAACAAGAAATTTGATCAATTTGAATTTTTTATCACAACTAATTTGCGAAAAATATACATATATGATACACGTAATGTTAATGAGAATTAATAATTATTAAATTCCCACATTACATGCAATTGCCGCTCTAATTCGTTGTATCAATTTCTACACATGACAAAATCACATTTGTCTAAGAATGTAGCCACAATGCGTCACGGCGCCAACCGTCCAGGTTGTCCGGGAAAAATGAAAAATATGTGAAAGCCGTATCCACCTGGAATGTGCAGACGCCGACGTTTCATAGTTTTTACTAATCGTCAGTGCACCTCATCCAGAAATAGATACGACTTTCATTTCTATACTGCGTATATGCAAATGATGATAAACGTAATGTTAATGAGATTTAATAATTATTAAAATATGTCATTTGTAGAAATTGATACAACGAATTAGAGCGGCAATTGCATGTAATGTGGGAATTTAATAATTATTAATTCTCATTAACATTACGTTTATCATCATTTGCATATATACACGCAGTATATGTAACTGGATTCCGAGTTTTCCTCCGCGTTAAACAAAAGAAAATAACTTAAGAATAAATGTTTAAGCAGGCTTTAAGCCATTTCAGTGTTAAAGAATATTATACTAGTTTGACAGTTCACTAACATTTAAAAGAAGCAATAGATCAATAATTGACGTCTATAGAAGTTAGTAGAGCTGTAACTTTACTTGAAGAAGCATATTCACAACGTTATGTTGCTCAACAGCTTGGATTTGTGCAGGGAACTGCGTGGAAGCTTTAGAAACGATATCGAGAAACAGGTACAATAACAAGGCGAGCAGGTACAGGATACTTTAATTATAAATTGAAGGAACAGTAACTCGTTAAAAGTAGAGATAAATTTAAAGAAAATTAAGAACAATTAATCACTATTTTTTTAATATATATGTACATAGAAATTAAATGTGTTTTTGATATTTTTGTAAAAAAAGAATTAAATAATAGCGTTTAATAAATAATGCTTTTTTATAACAGATTTAGTAGAAAATAAAGTACCATTTTAAACCTTAAAATATAACAAAAATTGTTTTTTACTCCCTCTATGTGTATCAGTCTAATGAAATGAGACATTTTGTTTGTTCATAGATAATACAAATTGCAGATCTATAGCAAGCTAAGCTCTCACATTTAATGAAAACTGACATGCTACTTGATCATGTGGAAGAAGGATGTAGACTTTTAGCTTGGTACAGGTTTGCAATTTGTGTTGTATATACGCAAATAAGTTCCCCAATTACTTTAGACGGTTGCTTTACATATACATAATGTATGCATGTTTATGTAATAAATTACTTAAACTTACATAACTTGTAATTGCTAATTATTTCACATCTCATATTTTAAGGTACTACATAAAAATATCAAGAAATACATTTTGTCGATTGTGAAACGCTTCATTTCTCTTTCCTGCACTAAGCAACAAATCTTCTTTTGAATGCACGACGTGTATTCAATTCTTTACTTTAACATTACATGCAGATACAGACGTGGATATCTGTCAAAGTAACGTGAATATTCTCAATATACATATTACCAGAGGATCTTCCTGGATTTTGTACAAATCTCGTAGATATTTGAGCGCTTATATTTCAACAATGTTGAGAGTAGTCCCCTGAAGTTATATCATAATTTCACTGTCCGGATCAATAATGTGGAGTTTTATATGCACCCGGTACAATCACATTCAAAAGTAATACAATTATTTGAGATGTAAGCTACTTAGCATTCATTTCAAGTGCTATTATTAGTATGCTATTTATTTCGGTGTATTTCTATTTATATCTATATATGTAATTATATTATTTAATACTTTACATTATTTTTTAAACGTCTACATATTCACAGACTTTCTGCACATTTTCCAGGTTGTACTTTTGCTTCATTTAATACATTTTCTCTGCTTTTTCCATGATCCTCCACTAGTTACTTGCTTTCTTATAAAGCTTTGTATCGATCTGCTTAATTGTCTTCCTTCAACAAAATTTAAAGTCGATTCCATGCATTTGTAATTCTGCTCGTTCGTACTTTCTTCTTCAGTCTCGTCTCTAGTTACAAATACATTTCGATTGCTGGCTAAAGTTTGCCTCTAATTATTTCTATCTATCTCTTTGCATTTATTATATTAGTGTGCATTTTTATTTTCCATTTTTCCCTATAATGGCTTCGATACAGTTATGTTTTCTCTTATTTTTTATATTGACAAGCTTATTCAAAGCAGAAACTTATAAAAAGAGTAATACATAAAACGAACCTACATGATGCTGAATTGTCCACACGATTTATATAAACAGGGTACTGTTTGCCAGCTTCCTAGTGCAGAAAGCAAAAAAGGCCAGAAATAACAGAATCAAATCTTTTATTTCGAGAATGAATTTATGTATCTAATAAAGTGTCAAGTTAAATTAAATATGTTAATAAAAGTTTAGAAATGGTGGTTCTAACCACTTGGTTACGATTGATTGCTTAAATAATGTGTCATTAAAATTTAAAAAAAACCGGTTTATTATTTAGACTAAATAACTTTATATATATATATATATATATATATATATATATATATATATATACCGTATGAACGCCGGGGAGTGATTGATCTACCACAAAGTAGTAAGACGAAGACGAATAGCGAGTTTATGTGGTTAGGGTTGAGAGAGTATATTCAATCGGGTTCTACTGTCTAACTGTACGGGCGTTCCCTTTCTTTATCCAACACATTCTACATACGATCTAAGAACGAATAAAATAATCTCTCTCTAACACATTCAATATTCCTATCAGTCGGTCATTGTGTTCAAGCAAGGCCAATATACTTGCAATTGGCCAGTCATTACTTATATATCCATCGATAGCACGATGTTGGGCACACGGTATATATATATATATATATATATATATATATATATAAAGTTATAATAAAGATAAAGAATAAGTGTTTCTTGGGAATGGCGCCCAGGTAATTAAAACAATATTTAATTTTGTTTACGTTTCGGTTTTATATATGGAGAGAAATATAAAATATATTCCTTGAAAAAGGCATCATTTGCCGAAACATGTAGGATTGTTTTAAATATATATACATTTTGAAGTAAAACCAGACCTTAAATCGCCAACAAATTGAATTTATCGTATATATATATATATATATATAAATATAGTATTTTCGTGACCTTGGTATGATAAGGTAAACTTAATTAGTCGGCGATTAAAGGTCTGGTTATTACTTCAAAGTGTATATATTTTAAATAATCCTACATGTTTCGGCAATGATGCCTTTGTCAAGGATAAAAAAAATATATCTTTGACAAAATATATATTTTTTATATCCTTGACAAAGGCATCATTGCCGAAACATGTAGGATTATTTTAAATATATACACTTTGAAGTAATAACCAGACCTTTAATCGCCGACTAATTAAGTTTACCTTATATATATATATATATAGTATTAGAAGGAATTTCTTATTTTCTTGGCCGCAATTATAATACGAGATAAAAGTAATATTTTTTGGGAGTAGCGCCCGAGTAATTAAAACAACAGTTAATTTGACGTTGCTATGTATAGTACCCTTTTCAAAAATCTAAAACTTTGTTTAATGCCAAAAATGGCAAAAGAAACAATATTATAATAAATCTACTTACATGAAATTATTGTGGTATTAACATATTGTGATTATTTGTAACACATTTCAAAGTAAGACTGAAACGTTTGAATTGCAGGTAGACCGTTTTTTGGGACATGTGTTTATTTTTACGGGAAAAGGAATGTTGTCTGAGTCGACACATGCGGGTGTAGGTTTAACTGTTGTCGGCCATATATCTTTTTTAGTTTTTATTTTATTTTCATGATCTTTATATTGTCGTTATACGGAGGGGGGGGGGTGTTTATATAATTGGCAGGTATATTGCCAACTTATTTTCTAAGTCTGTACTGTCATTTATGGAATTTCTATTTTTTGTATGTGGATTTTTACATCTGAGAAAAACAACAAAAGCAATAAATATATTAGAAAGCAGCCACATACAAAAAAAAATTAGAAATTCCATAAATGACAGAACAGATTTAGAAAATCTGCCAGCAATATACCTGCCAATTATATAAACACCTCCCATATAACGACAATATAAATATCACAAAAATAAAATTAAAAATAAAAGAAACACATGTCTGACATATACAACATTCCTTTTCCCGTGGAAATAAACACATGTCCGAAAAAACTGTTTTCAAAACTTTAAGCTTAATAAGTAATTAAGCTTGTAGCTTTTATGCTGCTAAATTGGATTAGATGGTAAAAGTATGAGCACTTCAAATACCAAACTTAAAAATAATACAGAAATTTTATTTATTTATTTATTTAATTAGCCTGAAGGGTAATTAAACTATGTAATTAAAGCCGTTAATAGCTCTAAATAAAACTAAAACTACGTAAATATCCGACCTCGGGTTCATACACAAAGGTTGAAATACACTTTCAGGCGAAACCGGAATAAAACTTGTCGTAGTTCATTGTCAGCGAAGTCAGTTCCAACTTGTGTGATAAAGGGATTTCCCCTTTCTGTATACATCGGGAAATGCCATGAAAGGCTTATCAGTAGCGGGGAAGTCCGCAATTATAAGCGAACCACTATCATTGTAAAACACACTCGCTTTACCTACATTTATACAGTAAACGATATATGGGTCCAACGGACTCGGTTGGTAAATCGCGACAGTATTTTTATACTGCCAAAACCATTTTTCCCAAAATATCTTTTTTGTCCAAATTTTAAAGCTAAAACTCGTACTTAAAAAGTTTATTAATACCAGTAAATAACTCAACCATAAGTATGATAAAACAATGGTTAGAAATCGTTTGCGGTCCACTAGACCCGCTCGGTAGTCCTAGGGTTAATTATAGTTTCATAATTATTTTACAGTTTAATGCATAATTGTTATTGTCCACTTTCACTCCCTTCATTGTCCACATGTACTTCATCATTGGGCAATCGTTAGCTTTCAAATCCACAAAAATACATGACTGTTATTATTAAGTCCTCAAAATTTTTCCTAAATGTTATAAATATAATCACTTATGATTATTAAGTAGAAAACTAAAACAATTGTAGTTAAAGATAAATTTCCTTCAGTTTTAGGGTCTCTCTAATTTACATTAAAAACAATGAATGCAAAATCTTGAAGGCCATCTAGTTGAATTTTTAGCTTTACCTAACGAATTAAATAATACTGACATTTTGTAAGAGGTAAGAGGTTCTGAACATTTTACGTTGTCAGAATCCGGTGCCTTTTAAACAGCAAGTGTAACTGGATCTAAACCATAGTCATATAAAAGAGGATAAAGTCTAGCTCTATTTAATTAAACATCATTAGTTGTTCATATGAGGCTTCTAATGAGCTGCGCCTTCTTCGTATGCGAAATGTTAGTCATTTTCATTTTGTTGTCATTAATAAGTTTGTTGTTACATAAATCCTCATCTCCGTGTTTTCTTTTAGTTTATTTTTAGATTCTCGGCAGAAGTTCATCTCTTATCTAATGTAATTTGTTTATATTTTGTTCTTGTTTTTTCTTCACCCACGTTTCTAATATACCGCCTAATTCTGAGCAAACGCAACGGCTTGAATGTACGAATATTTCTCCCGCTTCGAATACAATTCCCCTGAATGCTGTAGGCGTGTCAACATCAATGTCATATATAAAGACGGCAGACTATGTGCCCCAGCAGTGGCGTTGCGGGGACAGTTTAGCAGAATAACAGTGCGCTTACTTAAAAATAAATATATCGAATTCCTATACAAAACGTTAAGAAAAAACATAAATAACTTACCCAACATGTTCACATTGTTGCAAAAAAATGCGGATGTGCGCGATGAAAAAACTGCACCATAATATATGTTTGGTTGTTTATACAAAGGTATTTTTAATAATATAAAATATTATTAAAAATCTGGTGTGAAGAACACAAATGCAGGTTCACTATTAATATTTTCTGTGAACGTGTCCGAATATATCCTATCCCCAGAGACGTAGATACGTATTTCACCTTTCTACAGGCTCATCGGTACGCCCCTGCTGGAGAAAGGATATTCCCAGACACTTTCACAGAAAAGAACCACATCGCCCTATCACCGTAATTATCCAGACCGAGCGCAGAAGTAAATTCACCTGTAGAAAGGTGAAATACGTATCTACGTCTCTGGGGATAGGATATATTCGGACACGTTCACAGAAAATATTAATAGTGAACCTGCATTTGTATTCTTCACACTAGATTTTTAATAATATTTTATATTATTAAAAATACCTTTGTATTATAGAAAACTGGTGGGGTTTACCTACTCATGTATGTTTCAATTGTTCTGATACATTACACATGCGGTTAAGCCGTAGTATGAGTGAAGGCACAAACAAAATGCAGTTTTCTAGAGAGATTGGCTGTGCCAACCTTTGGAAGGATGTCGTTACTTCACATTAATTATGTGGACGGTATGCGAGGTACTTCGGCTGTCTGACAACAGGTAGCGCCGAATTTACTTCTGCGCTCGGTCTGGATAATTACGGTGATAGGGCGACGTGGTTCTTTTCTGTGAAAGTGTCTGGGAATATCCTTTCTCCAGCAGGGGCGTACCGATGACCCTGTAGAAAGGTGAAATACGTATCTACGTCTCTGGGGATAGGATATATTCGGACACGTTCACAGAAAATATTAATAGTGAACCTGCATTTGTGTTCTTCACACCAGATTTTTAATAATATTTTATATTATTAAAAATACCTTTGTATTATACAGAACTGGTGGGGTTTACCTACTCATGTATGTTTCAATTATTCTGATATATGTTTATGTATTAGTCTCGGAAAGGTTCGAACGTAGCGACGTATATAAATGTTTATATACAGAGAAGGATTGTTCGACGTTGAGAGATGTTATATTTGCATAGTTAAAGCGCTCTTTGTATCTGTACAACGGATCTTCAGTATTGGTAAAAAGTTGCCCTAATTTTGTAAAATCTACATTTTTATCTAATACACTGTTAAATATTTCACGGACACAATCACTTTTTTCATCTTCAAGGATATGCAGCACTAGTTTTACGTGGTCAATAATTGCTAATGAGTCCGATAAGGACAGCGCAGTGTTCTGTAAATTTTTTATTGCGTCCAGTATTGGAACGTAACTGTCGTAAATAATTTTTAAATTTGCTGCAACTTGAGGATTGTTAAATTGAACCTGGCTGAGCCGTATTGCAGCTGCTTCTTTGGCATCTAGTTGTAAAATCACTGATTTAATTTTTTCAAAATGTTTATAATAATAAAATGCTGCTTCTAACCAAGTACCCCATCGTATAAGAATTGGTTGCGGCGGCTCGGGTATATCAGGACACAGCGAATGAAATAGCCGACTTCGTTTCGGAGATTTAAGAAAAACCGCTTTAGTTTGTCCTATCAGTTGATCCACATCAGGATAAGTTGTACGTATAGTGTTTGTTACAAGGTGTAAAGCGTGAAGCAAACATGTGACATGCAGCAGGTTTGGTTGAATCGTTTTGAGTAAGTTTGCCGTGGAACACATAACCTTGGCAGCATCGGTAACTAACATTAACACTTGCTTCGGTAAAATCTCAAATTTGTGTAGTGTTTCTATTAATACATCATATATCGCTCTGGCAGTACACCCTTGCATTCGTTTACAGGTGAGTAAATAAGGAGAAAAGGTCCTTGCGGAGTCAGCGTCCGTACTAGAATGGCTAGGATGAACTGTTTTTTAATATCTGTAGTTTCGTCTATTGTTAACCACAGGAATTTTTTTTACCGTATTTTTCGTACAATTTACAATTCTCTCACGCACTGACGGTACGTAATTCCGTAGCGTACTTCTTTCTGGTAATTTCTACGTAGGATTGTATTTCTTCCAAAACTGACGAAACATTGGGTGTTCCACTTTCTGCATTTGTATATTGGTCGCAATTAACATCATTGTTAAATCACACACAAATTTATTATATGATGCGCGTCCACTATTATTCAATTTATGTTTGTCACTATTTATATGTCTTTGGCAATGACTTGCTTTCCAAGTTAATAAAGTTGTTTCACAAACTAAACATCTCACTACGGTGCCGTCATATATTAAATCAAGAAACCGATGTAAAAATTTCTTTACTACGTTAGCATGCAACCGAGTCGATGCATTGTTTCTACGCACTCCCGACATTTTCAACACGATTGTGTTAACAATGTATCGCTTACAACGTCTCAACGGCAGCTGAATTGATCGTCGTACGCCTCTACTCGATCCCTCCACATCACGCTACTGTTCGGGCATATAGTCTGCCGTCTTTAGTCATATATCATACATACTTACATATTATGGAGCCGCGTAAGAAAAATTATCTGATTACCAAATTACTATTAAAGGACTATAAATTGTTTAGTCCTGTGTTATGGTAATGAGTAATTTGCAATACATTATTCTACAAAGTGTAATGAAATTATTAATAAGCGGTTAAGAAAATTGCTAATAAGGCATCAAGAGATTTAATAAATTAAATTTTAATAATAAAGGTCAAAAACTGTTCATAGTAAACTAAATAAACTTCAGAAATAAATAAAAACTAAATAAATTCTAGTAATGTTAAGAAAAATTTACTCTTACAGATAATAAAATAAATTGTTTATAATGAGAAATTAATTATATAATAACGAAAATTCATCCGTTTAAAATCATCACCCTAAAATAATTGATGATGTTTGGAATATTTATAATTTCGAAAACCATTTAATTTTAGTATGCGGTTAACGGAAGGGCAGCATATGCCTAAATCGTTGGAAATATCGCTAACTGTCAAATTTGAATTTAGTTCTATTGCAGCGCATACTAAAATGAACGTATCATTAGGAACTCTGCAATTTGGGAATAATGGTTTTAAATTTTGTACAGAACCAGTAATGTCTATTGTCTTTTCTTATTTTCTTATTGTCACTATTCAAACGCTTAAGAGACTCCGTATAGGGTGACAGTGGTGACACTAATTTGTGACATTAGTTGTTAAATGGTTGCGCGACAGACTGGTTTGTGATTGGCTAAACGCGTTCAGGGGAATTGTATTCGAAGCGGGAGAAATATTTATACGTTCGGATCGTTGCGTTTGCTCAGAATCAGGCGGTATACAGGTTTATTTGAGTGCAGGATGTCATTTCCCATACTTACATTCGATTTAATAGTAGATTTCTACTTTTACAACTGCTTTTAATTATACTACTTGTCTGGTGAATTCTTTAGGATAATAAATTTCAAGTTTTCAAATAAGGTTAAATTTCGTTGAGCAGTAAAATTTTTTATTGCATTATCAGTTTTACGAACAATGAATTATTATTAAATTTGGGATGAAATTGTACCATCTGCGGATACATTTTCCATATTAACGTTTAAAGTAGAAACTTACAAAAGATATAAAAATACTTTCGACATTAAAATTCGTATCTTAAATACGTATATTGATCATCTTTAGTAAGTAAAAATAATAATTACAAGACGCCTTGTAAAATGTTTTGTGATTTTTGTGTTAGCTTTATTTTTTCCTATTGAGAATGACAACTTAGTTGTCGAAATACGTATTTAGGATGCGGATATTAATGTGGTAAAGGATTTTATACCTTTTTTAAGTTTTTACTCAGCCTCAGTCTCCAAAGAAAGACTTCATTTAAAGTAAAGCTAGAGGTAATAAAATTTTATAGTTTTATAATTACCCCAAACAGATCAAGTTCTTAACTATTCTCTTGAACTTCGTTTATACCAGCCCTTTCATTGGTAGAAACACGCCATGCTATGTGATAAATACGATCATTACTTTTGAAGCGTAAATTATGTGACTTCAAGATCAGGTCTGGATTATACGGCAAAAGGCCGATTATTTCAACGTATTCAATACTCAATTGTTTGAGCAGAAGTGTAAGCTTGAACGTTATGGTGTTATAAGATTAACCTTCCTTTTGGACAATTTTCACGGATACTTTGAATAACTTCAAGCCTGAATTTATTCGTCGGTTGTTATACGGGCAACGCGGTGGCATGAGCGGTAGACCAAGTAGATTACGATCCTTCGTTAGCTTTTTATCCAACGAAACCGAATGGTACAATGGAGGACAGGGCAGCTTCTCCGCTAGAATAAAAAATCTATTAATCTAAAAAAAATGTATCGACAATTTGCTTTGGTTTTTTTCTCCTACAATTTTAGCTGGAAACTACTCATTTTCAGAGATCCAAAATGCTTATTGTTTCCTTTTTCGTGATAATAGTAGGATACATAAGGTTAGCCCACCGTTCTGATCTTGGGGTCGCGACCCCCAAAGGAGTCGCGGTGGTATTAAGATAGAAGACGTGGCAAAAGGGATTAATACGTTCAATGCTTCTGTGACTAAATTTCCACATTTCCATATTTATTTCGACGAGAAAGCCTAAACGTATTTAAATTTTCAGATGTAAATTGCAGTTGTAGCGTTTTGTCGGCAGATATTTCAATAAACTGGTCGTGAATCTCAACTGGTAACAGCAGCGGCAACAATGTTTTCACTTAACAGAATAAGGACCCATCTCTTCGAGAATCATTTCTATCTTCCGGTAAATATTCCGTCAACTGAGCTTTTAGCTCACGCAAATGCATTCATGCAATCCAAACTGTTGTGGATAATAGTGTCTTTATCCTTATATTTCTCGATATAATCTGAAGTGAGTAGCAACATATTTTTTTTTTCTTTAAAGGCGAATAATCAAGATATCGAGCTTCATGATGAAATTTTGAACTTTGTCTGCCATTAATGAAATGATTTCATCACGTCCTTGTCAATTCACACTCAAGTCGTTTACATGCAAAAATACATAAGCTAAGTAAGTCAACAACAACATATACTCATTATACGGTAAAAACAATGAGAATGGCGTTTATTTATCCTGGAAAAATATTATTAATTAATCTCGCAATTTCAATACCCAGGTTAATACTGTCCCTCGCGATAACCATTTAACTTATGTATGGAAAAGAAGAGACTTTTTATTTTCTCCCATACATCCCATAGTTTAGCAAACAGCCTGGTTCTGTAGCGGTCGGATTTTAATCAAATTAAGCATTTTTACAGGTTCAGAAAGAATTTTATTTTCCGGCATGTTTTTTGTGACGAGAGCATGTGTGTGAAGGAAACAGTGCGTCCATTCCGCCCTTGGTATAAGACGATCTTTTAATATTTTCATTAATCAACTGTTTGCTCCTATTGTCGCCTTTGCACCATCGCTATATACTGAAATACATTTTGTCCAATCTACGTTAGTATAGTCTCTAGTCGCTTCATAAAAAAGATTAAAAGGACATTGATCTTTCACATGACCCGATACTGTGTTGCAAAACAATAATTTTCTTTGATTGATATATCGCCTTCATACCTTACAAAACATAAAAACTAGGCATGTTTGCTTCTTCTTCTTCTTTTGGTGCCCTCTCCGTCATCGGAGGTTAGCGATCACATCAGCAAAGGTCTCTCGATTTGCAGCAGCTCTAATGAGTTGTTCAAAGTTTAATCCGGTCCAGTTCCTAATATTCCGCATCCACGATAGTTTCTTTCTGCCAAGCCCACGTTTACCCTCTATCTTTCCTTCAATTATGAGCTGCAGTAGGTAATATTTTTCATTTCTCAAAACGTGACCAAGGTAAGCCGTCTTTCGCATCTTTACTATGTGGAGCAGTTCTCGATCTTTGTGTACCCCTTTCAAAGTTTCCTCATTAGTTGTATGTGATGTCCATCGAATTCTTAGCATTCTTCGGTATGTCCACATTTCAAATGCTTCTATACGGTTCATACTGACAGTTTTCAAGGTCCATGTTTCCACTCCGTATAATAGCGTTGACCAGACGTAACACTTTGTAAACCGTACGCGTAAATTTACATTTAGCTGTTTATCCCACAGTATGTTTTTGAGTTTGAAGAAGTTTTGCCTTGCTTGTTCAATTCTGGACCTTATTTCGATGTCATGGTCCAGTCTTGAGTCAATCCAGCAGCCCAGGTACTTAAAGCGATCAACCCTGGTCAATATTTCCCCGTCAACCCGTAGAGGTATGGGTACGTTTGAATTACGAGAAATTAACATTACTTTCGTTTTGCTGATGTTTATGGCCATATTAAAATCTTTGCATGTCATATTTAATCTGTTTATTACGTTTTGTAATCCTATATCGGTATCCGCAATCAATACAGTATCGTCTGCATAACGGATAGTCGATATATTGACACCGTTTATTTTTATTCCGTCGTTACAACCCCTAAGCGCCTTCGCAAACAGATACTCTGAGTATATATTAAATAGTGTGGGGGACAACACGCACCCCTGTCTCACTCATCTACAAATGTCAATGTTTCTTGAAGACAAGTTAGTCTCGACTCTTATTCTTGCGGACTGGTGCCAATACAAGTTTCTGAGAAGTCTCAAATCCCCATCATCCAGCCCGATTTCCTCCAGGAACTCGAAAAGTTTATCATGGTTTACTCGGTCAAACGCTTTCTCAAAATCGACGAAATAAATATGTATGTCTCTTTGTTGGTCGTGGCACTTCTGTGCAAGGACTTGTAGGCTGAATAAAGCTTCTCTCGTACCTAACCCATTTCGGAATCCGAATTGTTCCGAGCCGATGTTAGATTCGCATTTGTTATATATCCTCTTGTGTATAATTTTTAATAGGATTTTAAGAACATGACTCATCAGGCTTATGAGTCTGTAGTCGTTACATTTCCTTGCACTATACTTTTTTGGTAAGGGTATAAAAGTTGATTCAAGCCAATCCTGGGGAATTTTGCCTGACATATATGTTGTTAAACAGAAGTAGAAGTAGATCTATGTTTTCCTCATTTATGAGTTTAAGTATCTCTGAGTTTATTTGATCAGGGCCCGGACTTTTATTATTTTTCAGCTGGTTAATAGCATATACAATCTCACACTTTAGAATATGAGGTCCTCCTATATGTTCAGCGTTGATGTCTAGCTGCTGTCTTTCGTCTGCGAACATTTCGTGAATGTACTTTTCCCATTGTTGTAGCTTCTCTTCTTCATCAATTATTATTCTGCCATCTGAGTCTTCTAGCATATTATGTATTCTTTTGTTATTGTGTGTCATCTTTTTTATTTCCTTATGTAAGTTGTACATGTCGCTTTTGTACTGGAGCTCCTCAATTTTCTCACATTTCTGTCTCATCCAGTTCTCTTTTGCATTTCTTATTTTGTTTCTTATTTCCTTATTTACTTTCTTATAGTCTGCTTCATTATTCTTAACTTCTCGCCTTTTCCCCATTAGATTTAGAATTTCTTCAGTCATCCATTCTGTTTTCTTTTCTACATAGATTGACTTTAAATTGTTATTTGTTACTTCTAAAACTATATCTTTGAAGTTGTTCCAAATGTTATCCATGTCGGTTATACTATTATTGTCTATTCTAGTTCTTAAGGTTTCGAGTTGTATGTTTAGTTGTTCAGATGTGCTTGTTTTAACCGTTTCTTCCTTTAGAACTCCCATGTCAATTCTATTTTAAATCCTTCTTTTTTCCATCATTTTTAGCTTGAGACGCATATTAACCACCACCGGGTTGTGATCCGATCCAATATCGGCCCCAGGATAAGTTTTTACACTAAGTATTGTGCTGCGGAACCTACGGTTAATAAGCACATAGTCTATTTGATTCCTTACGATTCTATTTTCTTGTGTTCTGGGGATGTCCATGTATATAGTCGTCTTGGGTGGAGTTTAAATAAGGTGTTTGTAATGACCATATTGTGTTCTTGGCAGAATTATATCAATCTATCTCCGCGATCATTTCGTTCTCCCAAGCCATACTCCCCCACGATGTTCTCAACTTTTCCTTGTCCAACTTTGGCGTTCATATCACCCATTATTATAGTCACGTCCTGTGGTTTTGTGGTTTTTAGTAGGATTACTAGTTCATTGTACCATGACTCTATTTCTTTTTCATCCTTACCAGCTGTTGGAGCATACGTCTGAATTAAGTTTATATTCACCGGATTCCCTGACATTTGAATTAATATGTTTCTGTCCGAGTAAGGAACAAAATTTTTCACTGCTTGACTGACACTTCTGTTAAGTATTATGCCTACTCCATTTCGGTGTTCTGCTTCATTATTTCCTGAGTAGTAAAAAGTTTTCCCCATTGATTCCGTCCTACCTGATCCTGGCCAACTCATCTCACTGATACCCAGTATGTCAAGCTGCAGTCTATTTATTTCGTGGCAGGCATTGGCTAGTTTTCCTGCCTCAAACAAAGTCCTCACGTTCCATGTTGCTGTTCTTAAATTGTTTCTTGAGTTTATTGTTTTCTTATCTCCACTCAAAGCCATCCTCCCCGGAGATCCGATTGGAGGATGAGTTTTACCTCCGGAATTTTTAACATCGAGCGATTGCATCTTTCTTCTATTTGAGACCATGTGATTCTCTTGGGAATAGTTTATGGTTGAGGTAATTTCCCTTTGCTTTCCTCAACTACAGGGATTTAATCCTGTTTTTTTTATCCATTATGGTTATCCCGTCAAAGTTCGGTCGTCAGAGCCTCGTTCGTTATCTAGCAGGGTGTACCGGGTGGCGTCGGCCACCACTCGTGCAGGTGAGGTTGACTTTTGGGTAGCTTTGCTGTTCAGATGTGTCGCGCTACCCCTTACACACCCCAGCATGTTTGCTATATCTGTTGATTTAAATACTAAAAAAATCACTTGAACTCACTTGCTGAATTATCTGATCGTGAACATCGGCAGCCATGTCATCGACTCGCCTTGATATTGTGTCATTAGAAAGCGCCATTTTTTTCATTTTTTTACATCTTCCACGCCTATTAAAACTGACCATATGAATTGCAACAGGCGATATGAGATTTTCGGGATTGTATGGGATTTGGACATCTTAGTTACTCTTAATGTTACGAGATAGGATTCTTCAAGTACACTTTTATCAGTATGGGTTGAGTTACAAGTAGAAGTTTGTTGAGTTCTCAAGGTATGTAATTTTCTTTCGAAAATTTCCAGGGGTTTGTTTTTATGAGCCGGATGTTTAATTTCCAGCTGTCGAACTAATGTCAGTTACAACCTTGTCTTTTTACCAACCGATTCATAAGATTTAGATGGGTTACTTTGCTTTTTCACAAATTTATTCTTTTCGCATAGAAATTTAAAAAAAATCAGTTTCACGGATGACCACACAAAAATAAAAGCACCAGACACATGGTTCGCATTCGGAGCTTAACTAAGGTTTTGCAATCGCGCCTTTTTATACTGGTAATAGCACGACTTGTTCAAACGCAATCATATGATTTTCAAACATGCTCTCGCAGCGAGCATTATAGAAAGAGACCAAATTACAAGGAGCACGTACACAAGTTGGAACTTCTAAATTGCTCATGTATGTACACGCAAGACATGCATGTCAATACCTGTTGCTATAAACGCAGCGACATAAAATAATAAGAATAGTATGCATAAAATTAGAGCAATGTGATTGTATAATATTAAATCATTCTTCACGACCTTCCCCCTGTGAAATCTTAATTTTATTTACATTTACTATTTGAGGCTCTCGTGGCTAAGAAGGTTGAGAATCGCTAGCTTAGACGATCCATTATATCAAAGCGATTTAGTGTAGATCTTTGTTTCTTTAAGTATTTGTGTAATATGGTGTTAATTCTTCAGACCATTCTTTAGAGTTGCTTGAATACTTCTTATAGTAACAATTGCATTGGTTTAAGCACTCAGAACTTGTCATTGATTTCCTCTTTACCTTAAGCCGCCTTTGAAATTGTATAAAATTCTACTCGTTAATGAATTACATGATTTCTTGTGAAAATAATTGTTTTAGGCCTTTGTTGTTCAAAAATACTCAAGTATATTTTTCAACTGTCACTATCATTAAGTAATTAGGTCAAAACGGAAAGAAAAAAATATAGCAAAATGTATCCTGCTAGAGTTTAGTGGAGAACAGCCGTTATATATTCATGGAATAACATGTTCACGTATTCACTATGTTACTATAGTGAGTTCCTCTTGCTATCCTCAACGATAATGTTCTAGTGTTAAAAAGAGTAATAATAATATTTTTCTACGACAACATCGAAAAATGTTCATATCAAGAGTGTAAATTGAATCATAAGAAGCTACATTTTGTACTGAATTTCATTTTGCATCGGTTGCTAGGCAAGTTGCTAGACAACAAATGCAATTTGAAATATTTCGTGTTCGGTCTGCTGTTTTTGATAACAAAAAGTAAGGTGGCTTTGAGAATATAACGCCGAACGACAAATGTCATCAGTTTGTTACAGTTTGTGCATTACAAATAATTTCGTAGTTATTTCAAAGAAACCAGATAATTAATATGGAAAGTGATAGTGATAGTGACTTGGAATTAACACCTCCAAGTATAACAGAAGCAGCAAATTTAACAACACTAAATTTATTGCCGGAAACATCGAAGAAAATGTACAAACGGACTTATAACCTATTTTTGGAGTGGAAAGGAGTTCGGAACGCCAAATCGTTTTCCGAGAACGTCTTAATGGCGTATTTTGGCGACTTGGCAAAAAAAATCAAAAGTTCCACATTATGGACACAATACTCAATGCTTCGAACGACTCTCAGTATTCATAATAATATAGATATTGCAAAATACTTAAAACTGAAAGCATTTATTAAGCGACAGTCCGACGGCTACAAACCCAAAAAGTCGAAGATCTTTACATCAAATGATATCAATAAATTTATTAAAGAAGCCCCAGATGAGATCTATTTAGCGACAAAAGTAAGTTTTATATAGCCATATAAGGAAATATATATTTAATCTATATTTTAGGTCGCATTAATTATGGGCATAATGGGTGCATGTAGACGACATGAATTACATCAAATGAAAATTACTAATTTCAATGATTTGGGTTCAGCTGTTTTAATAACTATACCAGACACTAAAAACAAAACTATACGAAGTTTTACTGTAACTAGTCCTTATTATGAAATTTATAAAAAATATGCAAACCTCCGCCCTTCAAATGTAAATGGTACATGGTTCTTCATTAATTATCAAAACGGAAAATGTACCGTCAAAAGAATAGGCGTGAATAAGCTTGGAGGCATGGGAAAAGAGATTGCTAAATATTTAAATTTGCCAAACTACGAATTATACACCGGACACTGCTTTCGTCGATCTTCAGCAACAATTCTTGTTGATGCTGGTGGTGACATAACTAGTTTGAAGCGTCTCGGTGGCTGGAAGTCCACGACAGTCGCCGAGAGATATATCGATAAATCGGAGAAAAATAAATTTCACACAGCTAATAAAATTGTAAATGCAATACAGAGCATTTCAAATATACCATCGACTTCAGGAATAGGAAATCGTGAAATGCCATCTACTTCGACAATGGAAAATTGTCAATATCAAGAAAATTTCAGTATCCAGCATTCCACAAGTTCTCCAAAAATGATTTTCAATAATTGCACATTTAACTTTAACAATAAATAAAATACGTAAGTAGGAAGTTATTTCATAGTTCTTCTTCTTAAATGGTTGGGAACTGTCCAGGCTCTGCTAATGAATAGGTAATTTCGTATTTTCATGGATCCAAAGCAATAAATAAAATATTTTCATATTTATTTGTATCTATTTTTATAATTGTTGTTGTCGTAGAAAAAGTATAGTATGGAACGCGCACAAAATAGCAATTTTGCACAGCAACTTTGAAACTCGTGCAAAATGTGCATCATTTTGTGCTTGTTGCATAATATACTATTTCGATACTAGTACATCGTTTACAAAATATTTGATGAGTTGCTCTGTGAATAAGAAATAATATACTTGAATTCGAATTTCAAAACGACGCGACATCCTCTGCTTTTTTGCAATTCCCAATAAAATCTCATGGCAATATCAACACCTTTATTGACCTTGTCAGCAAATAAATAAAACAACATTCCATTTAACTAAATACGACAGAACATTTTGTTCCAAAATTTATAGACCGAGAGAAATTTGCGCATCATCGTAATCTAGATATGCTGTTTAGATCCGTAAAAATGAAAGTAAATAAATATATTATAACCAATTCAAGTTTTAAATAAAAGTGGTTGAACTTGTAAAAGATAAATAATAGCTGTGTATTAGAGAACTGCCTTCATTAATTGTTTTTATAACGAAGAATTTATTCAAAAATGAAAAATTGTACTATTGCCAATTATACAGCTCTCTAGTTATTTGTAGGTAATATTTTAAAAGTTATATATGAAGCTATGTTATATTTTCTCTATGTAATAACGTTGTAGTAGTACGACTAGTCATGGCAATAAATATAATGAAATATTGTTTTACATGCCATAAAGTCTTTAATATTTATGTCGTGGTAACCGTTATTATCCTGCCGAGCTGCAATTGACTTTAATAATAATAATTTCTATGTTTGAGACAGTTTTTGAAATAATATTTGACTACGAATGAATGAAAATGTATTTTTCAAAAGCAGAATTTCTACAAATTTCGAAATTTATGATGCAGAAAGTAAAATTACGGGGATGCTGATATGCATATTTTATGCCAACCACATCGTCAAGAAACAACTAGGTAACCGATAAAAATATTCATGTACTAAAGTATACTTTGTTACCTAAATTAAAGTAATATTTTTTCGGATAAGCGTACGTAAATTATACAATCCTTTAAGTACATTTTATACTAGCAACTGTGGAAGATACACACACCAGTAGGAGGTCTAAAATAATCAAGTGCTGTACATGATCCGAAGAAAACGCAAATACAATTTAAATAATAATCCTAGAATATCAGTAATTTTTATACAAGTGTAGTATTAAAGAATTGTATAATAATGATAATAAACAACTCACAAATAAAACATGTACATTACATTCTTAAACAACTAAAACTGTAAAATTTCAACTTGATTTTTTCACCCCGCATGGTGATGAAGTCACTAATAAATTGACGAAATATTGAGAAAGAACATTTGAGTTTTGGTATAAATAGACCGATATTACATAATAATAAATTTATGTTAGTATAATCAAGATATTTTTTATAATTATATATATGTATATATATATATATATATATATATATATATATATATATAATATATATATATAATATATATCTATATATATATATATATATATATATATATATATGTTTAGATAATTCCTAGCCGTTCATTTAATATAAAAATTGATAAATTTCTAATTAGCTTGAACCAAGGTCTATCTTGGCTTAATTGGTAAAGCAACGGTCCGGCAAACCGTAGACTTGGGTTCAGGTCCCAACGTAGACAAAATTTTTCAATTAAGAATTTCGTATGAATTGCTTTGTAATTTGTAGACAGTAATGTTTACATTCGCATTTACTTTGCAATTACATACTAATTTGTTAATATTTGTAAATATTTCATATAAAAGCCGAAAAACTCCAAGAATTTATCAATTGATATATATATATATATATATATATATATATATATATATAGGGTAAACTTAATTAGTCGGCGATTAAAGGTCTGGTTATTACTTCAAAGTGTATATATTTAAAATAATCCTACATGTTTCGGCAATGATGCCTTTCTCAAGGATATAAAAAATATAAATGACAGAACATAAATGTCAAGTAATTGAGTTGCTATGGTTTAAATTATTCAAAGATACATTCACCTGACCGCCCATCGGGCAGACCCCCCTAGAGTTTTGTAGCGCATATGCTAGGCCACAACCCAGTAGAGGACCACATCAGCACAAAACAAAAAACAAAAAACGAAAAACGAAAACGAGAAAAGGCAAGACATGAGTTATTATTACGTATGCGCCCGTGGAGCGTCTTAAGATGCAAAGTTGTCGGCATTCGCCCAAAACGAGAAGGAAAACCACTAAAACCTAATCGGACAACTAGACAGGAATCAAAATCAAGCTGTGCTGATGTGGTCCTCTACTGGGTTGTAGCCTAGCATATGCGCTACAAAACTCTAGGGGGTCTGCCCGATGGGCGGTCAGGTGCCATTCCGCCTTTCCAGCATGATTGAGGAACCAA
The DNA here is from genome assembly GCA_935421215.2 of Melolontha melolontha. Classification (NCBI taxonomy): domain Eukaryota; kingdom Metazoa; phylum Arthropoda; class Insecta; order Coleoptera; family Scarabaeidae; genus Melolontha; species Melolontha melolontha. Next base: position 53,566,023 of record OW285240.1, read on the forward strand.
GCTACGCGGCGCAAACCTCGGCGCCGTGCATTGCACACACCACTAGGACCGGTCCTGGGCGGCAACCTGGCTAGGCTGCCGTTAACAGCACACACACGTTCGACGTGTGTGCATTGCCCCCGCTTTTGCGGTAAACGTTAAGATGGCACATTGTGTGACCGTCGTTCACCGAGGTAGCCACTAAGAGTGTTCCCTCGGTTGCGATGAGCGACCCCGTGCAGGGTGCGCTTCGCTGGTCTGCGCCTTGCCCTCGTTGGGGCGGGGGTCGGGCCGTCGAAGTACTGCACGGAAAAGTAAAGAAGTTGTCGGGAAAGGGTTGGCGGCCCTACGCACCGGCTGGTTATCCGATCTCTCTAATTTACGTGACCGGTCACTTAACACACGCACGAGCGCACCATCATACAAAACCCTATAATTACGCTCTTACACAAACACAAAATCACACACCCAAAGACACGCAAGCTGCCAGCAGCAACCAACACACAAATTCATACCCAGAAAAAGACGCAAGCTGCCAGCAGCGAACAACACATCTGTTCTCACCTTGCTATCTATTTTTTGGAATACTAAGGCATGATTTATTATTACTATTTGAATGTATCTTTGAATAATTTAAACCATAGCAGCTCAATTACTTGACATTTATATTCTGTCATTTATATTTTTTATATCCTTGACAAAGGCATCATTGCCGAAACATGTAGGATTATTTTAAATATATACACTTTGAAGTAATAACCAGACCTTTAATCGCCGACTAATTAAGTTTACCTTATCATACCAAGGTCACGAAAATACTATATATATATATATATATACGAGTATATATATATATATATAATTTAAAAGAAATTATCGACCGTACTATATTGGATAAAATAAATTAAAAGGGGGCAAGCTGTCTGTCAATTAAAAACTCATTTATTAATTATCTCTATATTTCGCAAAAACATTGTTGCTTCTTCCGGGGATACTACAAGATAAATGAAAAATATCATTAAATAAATAAGTGTATAAAGTAGTAGTAAAATACTTACAAATTGTAGAGTTCAAAAAAAATATAAAAGTTACGTACAACGGACAATAAAATTGATTAGATTTAAGACATTAAAGTCACTATAGATATAAGCCTTTAAAACCTTTAAAAAACATGTATATGTAAAAGTTAAAACATGAAAAATAAAAAATATAAAACGAAACATATAGCAAAAAACTAAAGTCACAAGAATATCGAAAAACAATGCACTATAAATTTAACAATATAAGGACCAAATAACAAAACAACTTTTAGATGGTCAACTAACCGCCAAACCGAGTATATTAAAATAAATTATACTTAGTCCGTTAGTATCAGATCTATAATTCACGTTATTTGTGTCTCTGTTAATCTGGACCATTTCTAAAAAGATTCTTTTCTTATGGTTATTTTTAACGTCTAAGATCTTAACGTCAACAAAATTGAATGTATGGTCACGATCAAGTGCATGGTCGACCAATTCACAAGATCTCTTTCCAATACGGACATCACTTTTATGTTGTGTGATGCATGACCATGTTCGGATTGTTGTGGCGTTTATATAGGTCAGGCATCGCAATAGCTAAAACAGCGCATCACATGACATTGCTGTCTACAAATTACAAAGCAAATCATACGAAATTTTTAATCGAAAAATATTGTCTACGTTGGGATTTGAACCTAAGTCTACAGTTTGCCGGACTGTCGCTTTTACCAATTAAGCCACGATAGACCTTGGTTCAAGCTATTTAGAAATGCATTATAAAGTTACAGTGTTAATGAATCAGATGTCAGTTATTGATAGCAGATGTCTGTTATGAAAGCAAACGTCAGATTTCAAAGCAGATGCCTGTTTTGAAAGCCGGCATCATATGAAATCCACCACCCTATAAGAATTGGACTACAATTTTGAAACTTCGGTAAAATAATGCTTTATTATCAACTAAGAAACGATGAAAGTTTCCGCCGAAAAAATTCAACTATGTTTCCCGTATCATTGTTATCTCCAACTTTCAATATTTTCTTCCTACCAATTAATGAATTTTTGCCAACAAAATGTCAGTTTATTTGATTGTCAAACTGTCACGTAGACGCTTTGTAATGTCCCCAGAGCGACGTCGTCGAAATTTTACCCATATTAATGATTTTGTTATGGGCCAAATTATCGGTATGAAAGAGGCGGGTCTCTCATTCCGAGAGATTGGGAGAAGGCTGAATCGGGACCACACTACAGTTGCTCGGGTATGGTCTTTATGGTCCGAAGAAGGTATTCAGAGGCGCCGTCCTGCTGGAAACCTCCCCCGAAGAAGCAACGCATGTGAAGAGCGACTTCTTAGGCGGATGGCTACCAGGGATCGATTTCAAACAACAAAGTCGATTGCTGTGGATTGGATGAGAGCTTTGAACCGACACTTGTCGATGGCAACTGTTTACAAAAGAATTTCTTCCTTTGGGCTTCATTCATACCGTCCTTACTTTCGGCTTCCATTAACACCTCCCCATAAAGCAGCCAGACTTGCATGGTGTCAAGAACGGCAAGGGTGGGTTCATCAATGGAATGACATCGTCTTTAGTGATGAACCAAGGTTTTGTTTATGGGTGAATGATGGTCGTAGATGGCTGGGGCGATATCGAGGAGAAAGACGGAATTTTGAGTTCGTTCAAAGACGACACACAGCCTTAACACCAGGGGTTATGGTTTGGGGGGCGATATGTGCTGGACGAAGGTCACCCCTTACGTTCATTCCAGGCACATTAAACTCACGTCGTTACATCGACAACGTTCTGGAACCGGTGTTTCCAGTACCTTTCATGCAGAAGTTGCAGAATGCCACTTTCCAACAGGATAATGCAACAACCCATACTGCTGAGGTTACAAGAACATTCCTGGAGCAGGTTGGATTGCAGATTTTGCCCTGGCCTGCACGGTCACCGGACTTGTCGCCGATTGAACATGTCTGGGATATGATGGGTTAGCGACTAAGACAACTACCCAGGCCTCCTGAGAATCTGGATGAACTTCGACACGATCTAGAGGTTACATGGAACGAGATACCCCAGGAGGACATCGACCACTTAATATAGAGCATGGGAAGAAGAGTTAATGCAAGCATAGCTACGCGTGGAGATGCAACCCTCTACTAGCTTCTTCTTGAAAAATGTTAATTTTTGTTTTGCTTTTTTCAACTAAACTTTCATCGTTTCTTAGTTAATAATAAAGTATTATTTTACCGAAGTTTCAAAATTGTAGTCCAATTCTTATTGGGTGGTGTATTTCATATGAAAGTGAGTGTATATACAGTGAAAGCTCCCTTAACGGGCAGCTCTAATAAGCGACCATCTCCCTTAAACGACCAAATTGTTCGGAACCGATTTTCGCCCTATCTTTTAATACATAAGACACCTTCCCATAAGCGAGCGCTCCTATAAACAGGCGTGGGCAACATTTTTTTTAGCCAAAGCCAGAAAATATCTCCCATAAGCGACCACGAAGCTCCAACAACCGGGCGAATTAAGATTTTAACACGCATTACACATTTCTAGACTCGGCGATTCCCTTAGGGGATTTACCATTTAAGAAACAGCTGGTCGTTGGTTCTTTGTGCTTTAGTTGTGATAGAGAATCGGATGTGTGCATTTTTAACAATGCCTCCACAAAAAAGAATGTTAACACTAAAAGAAAAAATGGAAATAGTGAATATAATTGATTCAGAAAAACTATCTACTCGGGCTATAGCAGCGCTATTTTCGATAGGAAAGACGCAAGCTACGATTATAGCAAAAAATAAAGAGGACATTAGACGTTTATGGCAGTCTGGTGTAAATGTGCATAAGAAAAAAGTTTTTTCAGAACTGAAGGTTCCAACACCGATAAAGAATGTTATCAGTGGTTCGTGAATGCTAGAAATCGGAAGATACCCATTTCTGGAGGGCTACTAAAAGAAAAAGCAAACCAAATTGCAGAAAAATTCGGCCACACCAGTTTCAGTGCATCTGATGGGTGGCTACAAAAGTGGCGTAAAAGACATAATGTACCTAAGCTTTAAATGCATTTCTGGTGAAGCAGCTGATGTAAACCAAGAGACAGTTGATGCATTCATAGAAAAACTTCCTTCACTATTACTCGGATACCAATGCGAAGACATTTACAACGCCGACGAAGGTTGCCTTTTTTTCGCGCGCTTCCCAATAAGACCCTTTCCTTAAAATCTGAAAAGTGTGTAGGTGGGAAATTGGCCAAAGAAAGTCTTACAGTGTTGTTTTGTGCAAGTATGACAGGGCAGAAAGAAAAACTATTAGTGATTGGAAAATCGGCTCGTCCTAGAGCACTGAAAAACATAAGCATTAAGGATTTACCTGTCAAACCTGAAAGCCTGGATGACAGGCGATATAATGGGTGAATGGTTAATCGAGCTTGATCGAAAAATGGGAATTGAAAAGAGAAAAATTTTACTGTTTTTAGATAACGCTGCTTCACATCCTCGAGAATTACACCTCAAAAATGTGAAATTCATTTTTTTGCCTCCCAATACAACCTCTGTTTGCCAGCCACTAAACCAAGGCATCATTCAGAATTTCAAGCTTTATTACCGCAACCAGATTACACAACATATTTTATGAAACATAGATTCTTCTAAATCATCATCTGAATTATCAAAAAAAATTAATATTTTAGAGGCATTATATTTGATCAAAACGGCATGGGAAAAGGTCACTCAATCAACAATAAAAATTGTTTCAGAAAGGCTGGGTTCAGAAAAACGGATGCGACGGTTCCTCAGTTTGACTCTGAGGATGAGGATGGTTTACCGTTGTCTGTTTTTGCGACAATGGAGATGATGAGGAGAGCTGCAGAAGATTTAAATATTACCAGTGACCAGAACCTAGACGAATTTATAAAAATTGATGATAAGACACCAACAGAAGATGATGATTTTGAAAACCAGACTACTACATCCAGTCACGTTAGTGAAGCGAACGAGACCGATGACGAAATAGAAGACGTTCAAGAACAAAAAGAAGAAGAAAATAAAATAAAGTGCTTTGATGAAGCTTTAAATTGCATCAGGGAACTGAAAAAGTTTTCTACAGATGACTATGTGGCTTTTGAACATATCAAAAATCTGGAATGTCATTTTCAGAAGTGCCGTATGGAAGAACAGCAAAGGAAAATGAAGCAGTCATCTATTTTAGGATATTTTCCAGCTGTTCCTAAATAACTTGTTTGCGTCTATGTCATTACGTATTATGTACATACATATATGTACCTATATAGTAGTTACATGTTACATTATACGAGTTCTGTTTGATTTCTCAGAGTTTTCTTTTAAGCGGGCACCTCCAATAAGCGGGCAAAAATCCTGGAACCGTGACTGCCCGCTTATGAGAGCTGAATAATACGTATAAATGTCTAACTGAAAATTAAAAAAGAAATTCATCAAAAATTTCCAAATTTTTAGGGCCAAAATTTAGTTAAAGTTGGTCCATATCTTTTTTTATCCTATATTTACGTAAAAACAGCTGATAATTCAAGTTCATCGACCTGAAAAAAGTATCGATGGGATTTCTAGACTTAGACTTGTTACACATTATGAATAGTGAACATTCTTGTTTGTTTACCAAACGATTTATACAACATAGGCAACCGAACATATGGTCCCTTCATTCTGATGCTTTTTTTTGTGGATATCAATCATATTTTTGTCGAATATGGCAACAACCAAGTAGTCAAATAGAAGTAGTTTGCGTGTATATCGTCTGAATTTTCGTAGTGAATATCATGGTAATTCAAAATACCATCTTTGGTAAACGTAGATCCGTCGGTAAAAAGATTTACTAATGCAAGATCTGGTTGATGAATTTCTCTGTATTGAACCACTCACGGAAGGTAACACGGCGTGGAAAATATAATTCCGTTAAGTTGGATATAATATGGATGAAGTAAATTAGTTTTAAAAATTTGATGCACAGTAGTTTGAGACATATTTTCTCCCCGTGCTAGGGTTGACGTACTTAGCCGGGATTCGCTTTCGCGATATTTTAAACATCATCTTCTACTTGTTGCACTATGTGTGTTCTTTGAAGGCCACAACCTTCGAAACGTGGAACTACTGATCCTGAATCCTGAAATCGATACCCGCCTCTCACACGATGCTATTTAAGTACTTCCCGACGATTATAGCTTCAGTCCCTTAATAACTCAAAGGTTAAGAGCGTGGTCCGGCAAACCAAAGGACGTGGGTTCGAATCCTGCATATGGGAGAATTTTTTTCCAGTAAAAAATTCCAATAATTTGCGTCGTATATGTAGAAAGCATTAATTTAATTTCTTAGAATTACTTGTTTAGAAGGTTAGAACTTCGTACTGTAAGTCGTGATATATTTGGAAATATATAGGTGAAATTAAAATTATTCGTTGTTATTTATTTAAATTTATATGTTAAAAATAATTTTATACTTGTTTTCTTTAGTGAAGCAAAATTACTTTTTGAAGAAGATTACCACATATAATCAAATCTTACGTTTTCCCGAAAATAATATAAAAAAATATTTGTGTTTCTTTTATTAGCTGGCGCGCAATAAAAGCACAAGAAAGAAAACAATAAAGTTACCACTGGTGACCCATAAAGTTTCCTTACTTCAATTAGTTCACTTCGACCACATCGATTCCGAACTAAGTAACATCAGTACATCAGCTTGCGTAATCTCATGAGTAAATACAAATTACAGCATGGCATGTTAAAAAGAAGCATGATGTAATCTTTAAGCAGCAACTTTTTTATTTGCTTGAAAGCATATCGATCGAATTCATGTATGACTCCTATATTAGTTGAAGGACAAGCAAAATGAGCGTTTCGAAATCCGCTTTCACGCTCAAGTTGGTTATTATTATAGTTGGAATTTTCTCAGCGTACAAAATTGTAAAATTTTTGTTTTGTTTTTTGTCTATTACTTTTACTTTTTTTACTTTTTGGGTAACGAAGTTCTTATGTTGTAAATGTAACGGCAACAATAATACTAAATCAATTTCCTGTCATAGCCTTTGTGCCATCGGTATATACAGCGTGTCCACAGATTCATTCTCAACATGGGGATCTTGCTTGTTATGAGAGATAGAGATTTGGTTAAATGAGTTCAAATACTCCAGAGGTAAAGTTGTACCAAACCCTATACACTAGCTTTGAATATTTAACGTACTTCGGGCGCTATTGCAAAAAAAAAGTGAATTTTTGTTTTTTCGATTTTATTTAATAACTCATTTATTTTTAAAGTAATACAAATTTAGTTTGCACTTCCTTAAAGCACTTTTTTAATAGGAATCTGGTTGTGTATTTATATTTTTGAATACTGCTATAGTAGCTGAGCTACAATGGTCAAGTTTCATTTTTCTTATGGGGGTCATAGTTGGCTATGACACCATCGAAAACAAAACAGGGAGGAAGTCTGAGCCCTACATTGCTTATTCTGTTTATGGACAACATAATAAAGGAATGCTCGAAAAGAATGAAAAAATTAGATGTAGGAAGCTGGAACTTACAACGGATAGATATATCGGAAGGCGTCTTTGCTGATGACATAGTCATAACGGCTAAAAGTGAGAAAGATCTACAGAAGAATCTGGACATATGGAACATGACAGTCAAGAAGAACGGAATGAAGATGAATAAAACAAAAGTCATGGTGATAGGAGAAAAACGAGAAGATATAAATATACAAATAGATGAGATGAAAATAGAACAATACAAACCTTCGACTACCTAGGAGTAACTATAGATGAAACAGATCACAAGAGATGAAATTAACAATAGAATCCAGAAAACCATAAATCTATTTTACGCAATGAACAAGAAATTCATAGACAAAAAAGAAATAACGAGAGGAACTAAGATGAATGTATATAAAGCTATATATAGACCAATATTGACTTTTGGATGCGAATCTTGGGTGCTGAGCGAAAGACAGAAAAATAGGATACAGGCATTATAAATGAAGTATTTGCGGAAAGTTAGAGGTGTCACTAAATTGTATAGAATCAAGAACATAAATATTAGACAGGACCTAGGAATTGACCCAATACTTCATTTTATCGAACAAAGACAATTGGGCTGGTGGAGACACATGCAACGGATGACTAAGGAAAGACCGATAAGACGAGTGTGGGAAGCAAAAATTCAAAGAAATAGAAAGAAAGACAGACCTCGGAAGTCATGGGATGGAGTAATAGCGGAAATACTCAAGAAGGTGGATACATCATGGACGCAAGCAAGAATATTGGCTAGAGATAGAAGAGAATGGAGAAAATTCGTACAAGCATATTAATAGAAAGATTTTAGTATACATCACACTACACCATTACATGGTAACAGGACATAGATTATATATAACGGGTGTTCAGAAACATTCGAAGTCAAGTGGGCTCTGAACAAAAAATCTTATATCTTTACTTAAGTCAGAATCTAATATCGAAGATACTAATTTGATAACCTATAAAATTGTATTAAGTAAATGTATCAATCTATCTCAGACATGACTTCATATTTTCAAGGCCTACTTTGACTTCGAATGTTTCTGAACACCCGTTATATTATGTTTTCACACAGTATATGATTATTATGTAATCACAAAAAAAAAGGGAATAATTATCGGTTACATGCTTTTGACTAAGAAAACGGCCAAAGCACATCGATAATTAAATGTATAACATTCTGACTATTATAACCACAAAGGTAAAGGTTCTAAATTATATACCAAAAAAAATATACAATAATTACATCTATACTCAAGATAAGTAATCTTACAATTACTAACTTGAACAGAATGAGGTTAACAACACGTGTTTAACAACCTACGGCTAGAACTTATACTTTATGAAGTTATATCAACTGAAACATGTGCTTAGCGAACAATTGCTGAATACTGATAAAAAAATAATAATCAAAATAGGTTTTATATGCAAAATTTATACCAAATATCTGTTCCGGAGAGAAACTGAATTGCACTAACTTTGGTCCTTAGAAATTAAACACAATTAAACTACCTTTTGAAGTGGTTCTTGCAGGAAGGAAGAAAGATGGCGATCTCGTGGTTCACAGTAATTAATTTAACTGTAAATTTCCAGCATATTGGGTTTTATAGATCGGCAGAATGAATTTCGTCCTTCGCTTAAGTATGGTTGTACTAGCCCAAACCAACTTCTCTGTAGATAAAAAAAGGGAAAATAATTAGGAAAACGACACGCCTAATTTGGATAACAATGGCTTCTACAAGATAGTCTCGGGAATCACTCACCTTGTTGAACGATTTTTGCAGTCTATAAAATGGCGGATTCACCACATGGCCGAAAAAATATCTTCTCTAATCCGTGAATATACACAACAAATAACGGTAGGACTAATTCCCCATTATTTTCACCAGACTAATTAGAATTGATAAACCGCTATTGGGAACAGAAAACACTTTCAAGCAATTCTAATCAAGAGACAATTTTAGCACAATAAAGTAATGAAACTAATCACTAAGACTTGAACAAGAGTAAAATGAGAGAGAACCATGCCCAATTCGCATCTTTATATCGGACAGTTGGGACGTCATACGAAGAAAAAACAATATTTGAAAGAATATTTCTATTACCCTATATTTAATTATTTTCAAAATGGATATCGACAGCAAATAAAGCCTACTGCCAATTTACAAATTTTTCACTTTTAAATTTCACTAATTAAGAGCAATAAATTAATAAATAATATATCGTACTATAACACAAATAACTACGTTAGATATCACTGTATGCCTACTTCAATTAGCTTCCAATATCGAAATACCAAAATGAGTTACCCTAATCAAATACAATTAAATTATATCTTCAAAAATTTCGATAAAATACTAAGTTCCTATTCTCAGTATAATGCCATATTAAACAGCATTGTTTAATTACAATTTAGAAATACTGCTTGAATGACTTGCATAAATTCTATATTTGAACGCACCCATATGCATATCACTTGTCCGTGTGAACCTAGAAACCATGCGCAAATGGCTTGACAGTGTTAAAAATGCCTAACCTGTATTTTGTAAACAAACAATCGGAAAAATGAATTTCGAGGAGTCCAAATGACTAAGGTATTTATAAAAGGACATCTAATTAGCCGTCTAATTTAATATGAATTGTAGAATATCCAGATACGATAAGTTATTAGAGAGATGACGAATATACCGATGTAAACGATGTTATTATGACAAATCTTAAACAAATGGGTAACTTTAATTCGGAGATACAGATACCAAATATAATTAACGTTCTAAGTCACGTACGTAAATTCCAAATATAATAATACACCAATAACACGTCGTTAAGCAATATATTATTCTAGATATTACAAGCAAGAAAACCATTATGATGGATCTAATAAATGTGTAACTATTCCTACGAACAAAACTAGTGAACCTATTATATATACCCTGTGGTTCAATAATAGCCAACAAATCAAAATGCAAAATAAGGTAATTTAAATTTAAGAATTCAGGAGTACGATTGATTAGTGATAATTATAGAAGATACTAAAAATATAAAATGGTCAAAATCGACGTATAACAACTGATTGTTGATAATAGAGTACAATTTGTATTAACGTTTGCACTACATCCATCGTTTTAGAAATTTAAGTAAGCCGTCTCATAGTAACTATATATTTAAATCTTCATTCATGTTATTAATGACATTATTAATGACGCTGTTTGGTAACAGAGAAAACACCTCACTTATTAATACGATTATTGTACCTTTGCAGTCGAAGTTTAAAACTACTTTAATTTACGTGAAAGTCCAGGGATGAGATAATGATTTGATTCGAAATGTAGTTCATTGCGTAGAAATTTAATATGTATTTGAATAAAGTTCTTTAATTATTATTATAAAATTATAATAAACGCATCCAATGCAATGCTGTACTGGGTTATCTGCATTATGCTCTAATTAGTTTTCGAAATAATGGGTTTTATTAAAACTCTTCTATTGTTACTTTATGGAATATTTTCAGAGATACAGACATGTACTTTTTGAGAAACGTACTTGTAAATATAATTCAAACGAAATTACGAAGAATATGTACCAAGTATTAAATTAAAATGGTTTTGTCAATTACGCCGCCAGTATTCGTCAGGAATACAGTTCTCTTTTTAATTTGTATTTCTAATTCCTTCATATTTATTTTACATGTCCAGTTTATTACTATCCAATTTTATATTATAAAAAAGTGATTTAAAAAAACTTTCCTCTGTTTATACGTATATAAAAAATATGATGTAATTCGTTATATTTCATTTTACGAATTGGTTTATTTTTGCGTTCGCTTGTTTTAATTACAAAAATTTTTAATTAGTAGTACTGAAGCTCATCCCTTTTTCTCTTTATTGATTACATGTTGCAGGGGTTCTATCGTTCTTTTTCGCATTCTTATTTTGTAATTTAATATTTTCCTTTATCTTATTTAATAAAAGCACTAGGTTATTTTAAATGATTTACTTTTATACAAGTTTTGAATTAAAATAAATATAATTTCAATACTATAACAGCTTAGAACATGCACCATATACACAAAGAAAAGCTTAGTATAGATTCTGTCGAGTAAATATCGGAAAGAAATTGTTGCCGTAAGTTGGTGTCTATATACTCGTACTTAATTGATAGGTAAAGTTTTGGCACGATCCGCCAACCAATTTGTTTATAGTCGTTGGCTTTGTTAGTTGATCCAAGTGCTCTGCGATTTTTAAAATTAATCAAAACATTAAAAAAATCCAAATTTTTCGTTGCTAATGAAATTTATTGTGCTAAACCATTGACAATGTTAGAGAACGCCTACGATGCTTTATCGAAAACATAATCGAACAAGTGAGTGCGAGTATTCAAAAAAGGCATAAACCGATTTGTCTTGTACCAATCGACCTCCAACGTCTTTAACTAATGAGAACATCGACGAACTGGACGTAACAGTGATGGAAAGTTAACATTTAACCCTAGGACTACCAGGAAAACGGCCTATCGCTACTTACCACACGGGTCCATTGGACCCGTATTACTATATGCTGGGTTTGAACTAATATTCGGCGATTATTTTGAATTCAATATAGCGTAAGCATTATTATATTTGACTTTTATTTTATTCAACAGAAGAAAAGAACATTAGAATACACCGTAGCAGTAATAATAATAAGACATAAATATTGTAAAATAAAATATATAAATGACTTACATAAAAGTCAAAATGGGTTAAAGACATTTCTCACATACAACTACTGAGTGTTAACCGCATACATTGGTTTTACAACGTGCACAAGTTATTCTTGTTTTTCTGTCTTTTGAAGATGGACAAACATCACATCTCTTCTTCCTTCTTGGAATCTCAGAACTAGTAGATGCTTTGGCTTCTTCTTCTGCTTCTGGTTTTTCGTGGCCCTTTTATTCTGCTAGCTCATTTCCTAGCTCAGTTAGAAAGTTTCTTCTCCTTTTCAAATCAAAAGCTGAATTAGGTTTCAAAAGTTTCTATAGTATGCGTTCATGGCGCTGATGCCTATCATGTTATAGAAAACTACAAGAGGCCATCCATTCGTCATCCTTTTCACGATGTATGATCATGTCATTTTGTCCATGTTGTCTACGCCACCTTTTGTTTCATTGTAGTCCAGGATTACGTGAGGTTCCTTTTTTTGGACATTATCAAAATTTCTATCACACAACCATTTATAATCATGATTTAACTAATTATTTAAATTTAATGAAAGTATGCGCAAAGTGAATGTCTAGATATCTGATCGGGAAACATTTTTGTTATGACCCGGCCATTCCAGTTATACCTTTTGGATCTTCTTGTCTTCTATTGATCTAGCTTTTTGTTAAATATCTAAGATTTCCAGTAGAAGAGTATTCAGCAAAGTTACAAGCTTGCGTTTCTTGGGCAATATGAAATAATAATCGCATCATCTGTAAAACCAAACTGTGTGGAAAACACTTGACGATTTTTTGGATCAACAAATGAAGATGGCAGTTCAGGCTTATTTTTACGGATCGTATCAACTAATGTTAGGTTTTTTGATAACAAATACTTTGCAAGATTGTACGAAGTAAAAAAATTGTCGCAGATGATTTTCCTTCCAGAGTTTTGAATTTCTTCTACTAAATGTTTTACAACCTTTTCGCCTTGATTCTTGTCTCTTTCCTCTCCCTGCGTTCCAGAATAAATTTCCAGTTTCCATGCATAGGTTGTTACACTATCACAAAGGGCCCAAATTTTTTTATTTTTGATGGAATATATTGTGTAAAGGGACATCTGTCTCTGAAAGTTACAAGCTGTTCAACAACCGTCATACACCAATTTGGTACATACGCATCTCGCAAATAAGTATTCCATAACTCAAAGCATTCCCGCTCCTTTTTCTTCGTCTTTCCGTTGTATCGTCGAATCTAAGCACACGAAGTATATTGTGAAATCTATTTTAAGCGATAATAGTACCAAAGCTTTTCGACTATTGTTTTTGCTCCAAAGTTGTGTTACGTCCTCGTTATAAGATTTGTATACACCTGTTAGTATCAGAACTCCAATAAATTTCTTCAATTCTTGGAAATCCATTTTTATCCAATTTTTGCCGAAATCAATCTCTCCTTCTTCATTCGTCCACTTTAGGATAATTTCAAGAAGAGGTTTAAGAAAATAAATCAAAAAAGAAGAAGCAGGTGTATCGACCTCGCGATTTACAGAACGTGTTGGGCCTGAACGTTCTCGTAAAATATTGTGTCGCTGTTGTCTTCCGTGATTACGTGAAATAGGATCTTGGTTCCAAATAAGTTGTTTGTTCTTTGATATAAAAGAATTAGATCAAGTCGGATTTCTGTTTTGGTCATCATCGCTGCTCTCAGCAGATTCTTCGCTATCTGATTCTTCTGCTGTGCTTGTATCGCCTCCATCGATGAGGCCTTCGACTGCATCTACCTCTCCATCGTCGCCTGAAACTTCATATCCGCTATTGTATTCAACGTCACTTATTTCGGCTACTATCGCCTCTAGCTGTTGTTTTGTAAGGTATTCCTTATATTTACGATTCATTTTCCGTAATGAGTAAAACGCAAAGTAGAAAATAGCCGCTATAAAACATTCAGAAATTACTACCTGACAATTGATAAAAAAGATGCTAAAATATCAAATCGCACATCACAACTAACAAAATATAAATTTTGTCTTATTCACAGTAACAAAGTAATGCTACACAGATTCGGCAAGCACTAATGCATTGTTCACGATGTGCGGCTATAAATATTCTGAAACATGGTAAGTCCCCAAAATCCGCATGATAAAGGGATTTACCCTTTCTGTATACATCGGAGAATGCCAAGAAAGGTTAATCAACAACATGGAAGGCCGGAATTTATAAGCGAACCACTATCATTGTAAAACACATAGTTGGTAAATCGCGAAAGAATTTTGATACTGCCAAAACCATTCTTTCTAAAATATTTTTTTTTTTCAAAATATGTTAATACCAGTAAATTAGCTCAACCATAAATACAATAAAATAATGGTTAGAAATCGTTTCGGGTACATTGGACCCGCTCGGTAGTCCTAGAGTTAACGTTCCATTTTCTTTTGTCAATATGTAATACGATCTTCACAAATTCAAAAACTGTTTGCCTAGTCTATCTTATTGAGTTGTGGTGTCAACTCGACGAATTCATTGTTAGTAAATCTCAACAGTGCAATTCAGAAACGACGCTTAATACGATAATAAAATGACTTTGGTTATATATGCCTAACAATGTCTTTTTCAACGCATTCTTCCTAGAAACCAAAAACGCCATAAACTTATAGATTAATCTGATAAATATATCTTAGTTATGTGTTAGTAATACGCAATGGAAATGTTGCCACAAATATTAAAAGTTAGAGAACTTTGTTTACGAAACTGATAAATAGTACGAGGTGCATTCAAGTTCTAAGGCCTCCGATTTTTTTTCTAACTAACTACTCACCCGAAAACTATGAAACTGGTGTTACTTCTCGATGCAATCTCCCTGCAGACGTACACATTTTTCACAACGTCGACGCCATGATTCCATGGCCGCGGCGAAGGCTTCTTTACGAGTCTGTTTCGACCACTGGAAAATCGCTGAAGCAATAGCAGCACGGCTGGTGAATGTGCGGCCACGGACAGTGTCTTTCATTGTTGGAAACAGCCAAAAGTCACTAGGAGCCAGGTCAGGTGAGTAGGGAGCATGAGAAATCACTTAAAACTTGTTTTCACGAAGAAATTGTTGCGTAACGTTAGCTCGATGTGCGGGTGCGCTGTCCTGGTGAAACAGCACACGCGCAGCCTTTCCCGGACGTTTTTGTTGCAGTGCAGGAAGGAACTTGTTCTTCAAAACATTTTCGTAGGATGCACCTGTCACCGTAGTGCCCTTAGGAACACAATAGGTACGGATTACGCCCTCACTGCCCCAGAACATGGACACCATCATTTTTTCAGCACTGGTGGTTACCCGAAATTTTTTTGGTGGCGGTGAATCTGTGTGCTTCCATTGAGCTGACTTGCGCTTTGTTTCTGGATTGAAAAATGGCCTCCACGTCTCATCCATTGTCACAATCGACGAATAGAAAGTCCCATTCATGCCTTGGTTGCGCGTCAACATTGCTTGGCAACATGCCACACGAGCAGCCTTGTGGTCGTCCTCAGCATTCGTGGTACCCACCTGGAGGACACTTTTCGCATTTTCAGGTCGTCATGCAGGATTGTGTGCACAGAACCCACGAAAATGCTAACACTGGAGGCGATCTGTTCAACTGTCATTCGGCGATCCCCCAAAACAAGTCTCTCTACTTTCTCGATCATGTCGTCAGACCGGCTTGTGCGAGCCCGAGGTTGTTTCGGTTTGTTGTCACACGATATTCTGCCTTCATTAAACTGTCGCACCCACGAACGCACTTTCGACACATCCATAACTCCATCACCACATGTCTCCTTCAACTGTCGATGAATTTCAATTGGTGTCACATCACGCAAATTCAGAAAACGAATGATTGCTGTTCAAATAAGGAAAACGTAGCCATTTTAAGTATCTAAAACAGTTCTCATTCTCGACGCTGCCGCTACAATTCCATCTGCCGTACAGTGCTGCCATCTCTGTGACGTATTGCAACGAACGCACGCTCATTTTAAAACAACGCACATGCTTCTATCTCTTTCCAATCTGGAGAAAAAAAATCGGAGGCCTTAGAACTTGAATGCACCTCGTAATGTTAGAAATATTTTAGGAAGTGTATATTGAGAAGTTGAAAATTATTTATATTTCTATTTATATTATAATTATCTAAAATAGCAGCATCAAGAAAATACTTTCTATTTCATGACTGTAATAACAAAACACGTTATATTTATGTTTGTATTGTCATTAAATGCAGTATACAGCAATTGCTATTAAGTCTCTCCATCTTCTACTTCTTCTACCATTTTAGAATTAAGATTGACTGGTATAAATAGATTCATGATTAATATCATGATTTACCACATCGTGATGTTATCTCGTCGATAGATCTGGTAAAAGTTAATATTCTTCTCCACAAGATTTATTTAAAAAATCCAAAAATATTCACAAAACTGCAGAACAAACATAATACATGTCAGATTTAGCGAAACTTACGTCCATCAAATAACAAAACCTGCAATAACTTTGTTCATTACATGTTACAATAAAAAATATTAATTTATTATTAGACAATGAACTATTTATTGATAACAATAGCTCAAAAATTAATTTATAAAGCAACTTGTTAATGTTAAAAAATTCATGTGACTAAATGAAACCAATTCTGAACATAATCAAAATTCTCAAAACAATAAACTGGAAATACTTTAGTTTATGATTACTGAATTCTAGTCTCGTATAATTCACCACTAAAATATTATAAGACAAAATGCGCATACATTTATCATATTCAGAGACATACATGAAGTAGAATACTAGTTCTCCATTAATTTTAAAATGCTGATAATGAGGAAAGCTAATATAACGCTTATGAATTTAACTTTTAGGAGATTCTATGGCTTTTTCCACTAAATAATTAATTAAAGATACGAGAAATTTTACGCAAGCCTTCATTACGCCTTTAGTCGATTAATTAAAAAGCTTTACAGGCAGAAAGAAAATTAATATTTTTAACATTGAGTAATCAAGATCCTCGAGCTGTAAATTTATTTTTCACCGACAAATTAGACTAACTTAACGGCATATTATCGAATTATAATTTGCCAGTGTAGATAAACGATTTATCAAGTTGGACACGTTTCCTATCCGCCCCGAGAACGGCGAAGTACGGAGTCTTCACCCCTTTTCCTACTAGTCGAAATTAATTAACACGAACAACACACCCTCGTTCGCATTATTGCCAGGGCGGATACTTAAACTTTAATTAAGATACGCCTTCGGATACTAGAACCGGACTTTGACTACGACAACTGCAACCTAACGTAACTTAACCTGCTACTATTACCGCAATGGCTACCATTGCACCATAAACTAACACTATCCAATTTCACCCATACGTCCTCGAATTTCTCGTTAAATTCGTATGTTTTTCCATCACACGTTGAACGATTTCGTTTTGTTATAGGTAGAGGATCCGAACGCCCTCATCAACCATGCAGTGGTGGAACACCTCCACGGTCTGTCGTCCTCGATTCTAGGTCTCAAGTTCGTACTAAGAGCGGAACACTTCAACAAAGGACTCATGATGGTAAAGTGTGTCGCGTATATTTTACCTGTGTTGTGGCAAGGTGAACAGGAGCGTATGGTACAGAGTTTACCAGTAAGAGAGATGCGAGAAGTCACTTTGGAAGGTGAGTGGTTTTGCGTTCAACCCCCTTACTTTCCTTACGTCGTCCATTGCTAGTACCACTACTAGGACCGTTGCCCCGTATTTCTGCTAATTAGGAGAGTGCTCGGTTTAAAGGTGAAAATACATTTGAATGCGGCAACGGTGTCTGTATCCGTATTAATTTCGGTTTGTCGGAATAATGAGGTTAAGACAGAGGTTAGACCTCCGGCACAAATTCAATCTGTCTCGTAACTTTATTATAATATATTCGTTTATAAATAAATGATCAAATTTTAACGTTGTTTATACAGGATAATTTCGGTTTACGAATACAGTAATAAATTTTATATAGAGGAATAACATTCATTATTACAAGCATTTGTTATAAGAAGAATCCCATTAACGATAACATAATTTTATAAATTTGATTGCCTTAGAACCTTAGTTCATTTCATAACATATTTATACATTTTATAAAGTATGCAAATCTTCTTAGTTTACACTTAGTCACGAATTTATACTTTAGAACTACTACTATTTTATTGCTGTATTGTAATAATTTATACTGTAAATTTTAATTTCTTAAAATTGTACGAATTTATAATTGCTTCCTGTCTTGTACATGATGTAAGGCGAGGTTGAAAAATATCATTGAAAAATGTATGTATAAAATTGTTAGCTTTAACTGACACTAAAATTTCTTGTATGTATAAATAAAGTATACTTACGAAATAGTGCTATTACTATTTTAATTATAGTACTATCGAAGACTTCAATCTTTCAAGTCAAGAAGTTCTAACAAGTCCTATAACAGTTTTTCAAGATAAGTTTCAACATGTAATGGCTGTATATAAATAATACGCTGATATCTTCTCGCTAAAGAATATTCTCATCTGTATCACATAACAATAATAATCACAATAATAATATTGATAATTATAATAATAATATTTCTTATTCTGGTGCATATATAACGGTCCAATGTATTAAGCTAAGAGCTAGTCTCAGCTTGTTATTGCTCGTGTTTATTGTCAGACAATTTGAAATAAAGGAATCTGTATTCTCATACCAGTTGAAGCCTGCAATATTACAGGATGTGTAAATACCCGTGCAGTATACTTTGTCATTCAGTTGAATCACAAGCGGTATTGAGTAAAGTTGTAGTACAAAAGTGTTTACTAAGTGTAATATTTGGTAATCCGAAGTTCGAGAAAACATTGTTCCAATGGGCAAATGAGTGCTATGATTCACCTTCTGGAGAAAGTGATATTTCAGAAGTAGAAAATAATTAAATAATGCATAGTGATTTCCAAGAAAATTGCAATGGGTTCTCTAAATTCAGTGGCGATGACGATGGTAATAACACCAAAGCAGAATATATTAGTCAGAGTGATAACCTGAATATTCTATATGCAAGTTCTTATATTTCTCTAAACAGCCTGGAGTGAGGAATAGAATCACGAGCGAAAAATAAATTTCAACACCATATTATTCGGCGTGCACTTGCCTTGGCACAAAAACATATGGCTGCTGCTGTACCAAGAGAAGCTTTTCAGATATTTGCGGACTAAGTTTTTATGCAGGAAATTGTGCACTTTACAAAGTTAGAAGTTAGAAGTAAGACTTGTTTGTAGTGCTTTATGCATTTTGTTGATTACTTATTTATGCTGGAGTTGACAGAAACCGGGACGTTCCTGCAAGGGAGAGTTTTTCTAATGAATTTGCTAATCCTATATATCGAGCAACGATGTCCGTATTTCAGTTTGAAGAAATACCAAGATTTATTATGTTTTGCGATGAAACAACTCGAGAAACAGGTTAAGAAACCGATAAATTAGCACTAGTATACATCTGAGATCTGTCTTTTCAACATTGCAAAAACATCATACCAGGTACCAACTCAACAATTGATGAACAACTTGTTCGCTTCAGAGGCAGGTGCCGATTCGTTCAGTAAATCGGATAAATATGCCTTGAAAACTTTTTGGAAGTGCAAATCTAAATCTGGTTTTGATCTTAGTTGTTTAGTTTATGGTGGTTGCTAAGTACCTATGCATCGTACACAGCTGTCAATGACGATGTTCAAAAAGAAGCCCGAAATTATCTCCTACTACAATAAAACAAAAGACGGTGTCGACGATGTGGATAAAACTGTATCCACATTCACATGTAAAAGACAATTGCCTGACATTTTTCTTTAATACAATTGGTGTGGTAGCACTAAATGCGTCTATCGCTTTTACTAAAGAATATCCAAGTTATAACGCTGGTGTCACTCACAAACGCAGAATCCTTCTAAAACAGATTTAGCAAAGGAACTGGTGATACGCTATATGGTTCGACTAACCTCTCATACAATGTAGCATTGTGAAGTGTACGAAAAAGTTATTGATATCGCTAATCCACCTACAGCTCAAACAAATGAAGCGACCAAGAGAAAGAAATGCTCAGTGTGTTCTTCAAAAATAGATTTCTAAAGTAAAATGATATGTGCTAGTTGCAAAAATAATATATGTAATGAACACAGTATAAGGATACGCACAACTTGTTATTCTAATCTGTAAATAATTTTTGTTATATAATAACTATGTTTTTTTTCAAGCGTATAACAATTTCGATATTATACTATTCACAACCTTATATTGAAAGAGTTCATTTTTATCCCGCGGCAGTTTTGTCGTTAGTACTGTACTATATATCGTAAATTCATTCTGACACATATTTTCGCTACTAATCCAAAACATCAAATGCCAACATCATCATTAATAAAGAGAATTAATTGTGCCATCTGTCGTTTGAGCCTAACCTAATGATTTACAAAATCTCAAACAAATATTCTAATTAAACGCTTGAAAGAAAATAGTATATAATACACGGAAGCGAAAGCATATTAATTGCCTCGCACACATTCTACTGCCTCGGCAATGAACTGTATGCTCGGCTATAATAAGAGTTTTCTCTGCCTGGTGTATAATATACTATTGCTTTGTGTGAAATTATCTCTTGAACGTAGCTTTATTTCAATAAATTTGGGTTGTAGCATTTTACAATGAATTTTAGTAGGCAGGCTTGTGAGGCCCGGTCTATGTAAAAATAAACTATTATATACTTTAGTATCTGCTAGATTTAATTACCACTTTGTCATACTACTTGAATTGTTTATATTTAAATTAGCGTATTCTGTATTTTGGTTGTTAGTCATTTTTGTATAACTACGTATAGATTATAGGTTTCTGTTATATTTATTTACTAATCATCGTACGACTAAATTCTTAAATTTAAATCACCATATCTTGCATTTGTCGGCTATTATTGACCCACAGGGTATATATAATAGGTTCACTAATATTGTTCGTAGGATTAGTCTACACATTTAATATATCTTCCAATAACGACTTCTTGCATTGTTTATATAATGTTTAATTTTCTTATTTTAATCGATCTAGCGTTGGTTATCTGTAAAGCGTTCATTAGAGCAAAGGCAGATTAGTGTCTTCTAACGTTACGACTGCTTAAAATCGTAATTTTGTACGGGCTTCCTAGTTAAATAAATCTTTTACCTGTGCTTTGAGTGTTGTTTACACCTTTTTAAATAATATACTTTGAAATTAATAGTACCTGCGCCGTACATGCGAATTAGATTCACACGGCCAAGCGATATGCATGTGTGTGCGTTTACTTGGATTTCTACTTGGATTGGATCCTAATCATTTATCGATTTTTTTAAGATATAATTTAATTGTATTTGGTTAGGGTAACTCATTAAGGTAGTTCGATTTATGGAAGCTCATTGAAGTAGGCATACAGTGACATCTATACGAAGTTATTTGTGATATAGTACTAGTTGTTAATTAGTCAATTTTGCCTTCGATTAGTTAAATTTAGAAGGAAAGAGGTTGTATATTGATAGTATGTTTTCTTTGCGGTCGATTTCCTTTTAGAAAATACTTAAATATGGGATAATTGGAATATTCCTTCAAATATTGTTTTTTTTTACTCGTATGACGTAGAAACAGCTCTAATAAAAATGCAAATGGAGCAAGATTCATTTTGGCTCTTGTTTTAAGTCTAAGTGGTTTGTTCCATGGTTTTATGGTGAAGAATTGTATGAGTGGTGTTAGAATTTGATAAAACAGTGTTTCTGTTTGCAATAGCGGTTTTTAAGTTCGAATTAATCTGGTAAAAGTAACGAGGTATTGTCCTACCGTTATTTTATCGTGATTTAAGAAGATTTTTTTTCTGGTCATGTGTTGAATCCGCCATTTTATTGACAGCGATAATCTTTGAACAAGATGACTGATTTCAAGAATATATTGTAGAATCCATCGTTATTCTGAGGCATTGGTTTCATTAAATAGAGTATTTGATTTTTCTTATATTTTTTTCTCTTTCTTTCTTATCTGACAGAGCAAAAGTGGTAAGGGCGCAAACATTCCTAAAAAAAATGAGCAGACGGATGTAATCAGCTTCTGCACATCCTAGAACGACCGGTGTGCTGAAAATTTTCTTTTAAATAATTACTGTGCAGCATTTCATAAGATAGTACTTATTTTAAGTATATTTTTGGGAGACTACAATATAATTAATCATCATCATCACACGAAGAAATTGTATAAATTTTGTACATATATAAGTATATAAATTAATTAATTAATTTTTTTCTTTATTAAGATATTGGTGTCATTCAGTTTAGTATAAATTTGCCTTTTGCTTTTTTATAGTGAACATTATGTAGCCGATTGCATTATTCAAGTTTTTTTTTTATTACTTAAGAATAATTTCTACATATACTGTGTGGAAACATAAATTTTAGGATTTATTTTGGTAATATAATTTCTGTAATTATTATCACTGAAATTCCAAAACAGTTCATTTTGTATTATAATTATTATATTTCTGCATATACAGTGTGGACAAATCTTAATAGATTTATTTCGGTATAAATTTTTGTAAATTAAAATTTACGCAGTTAAATAATAAATTGTGTGTTATATAAATAATGATTGCATATACAGAATGTGTCAATATCAATGTAAGGTTTATTAAATATCTTTGATAAATTATTTATGCAATTTCTAGATTAAGGTTCTTAGTTAATTTACTTGTTTTCCATATTGGTCAAATCATTTCAGACGTTGACCTTAATTTTTTTTATTAAATCTTGTGATCTTATTTTTTTAGAATTTATCTAAAACACACGATTTTAGGTGCATATATTTTAACTTCCCATATTAGTCAATTTATTGTCTGCACTTTAAATTATTTCATTCATATACTATACTGGGTGAGTCTTTAACTCAGGACCAGAATTTACTTGAATGTCATTATCGCTTTGATCAAATTTAAATATAGTTTTTTTATTCATTAAAATCTAAATCTTCTCCAAATCATTTTAATATTCTATTGTGACGTGAGCCAAGTTGGTGTAACCGTTTTATTTTGACATTCAGATGTACGATATCCTTTGCTGTGTTGCTTTTTATTGTGTTTATTTTGGATTACAATAAATTCTTATTGTTATTGTTTTGAACTTGGTTGTTTTATTTGGTTTAGCAACGATACAAGTAGTTACCTAGATTTATTCAATATACTATCGGCAGAGTCTGTGTTCTCTGGTACGACAATCTCCCCCTCCACTCGCCTCTAACCTGAACTGGTCTTTAGCCGAAAGATCTCCGGGGCAATTATGTATTGAGGTAAATTGGGTAAGTCATAAGTAGTAGGTATTACGTAAGTAGGCGCAAGACTAGTGCTCGTGGGGGCATATAGGAAACTAGACGAGTGGTATCTTCTGTCCCGAGGTTTTTAAAGCCTGGTCCATGTATGTTTTAAGCTCGATTCTCATTTTGACATAATCTATCGTTCATTTTATACTTTCATGTAAGGATTCCTTGTTTCGTAATTAAGACTTTTTTGAGAGGCAAAAATGTCCCTTATTCTTATCCAATAATATGTTACCTTAATAAAGAAAAGTAAAATTCGTTGTTACGTTTAAGAAGTTTAGAATTGGTTGATAATACACACTTACACCCTATGACTAAATTACGCTGGGCAACAAATTTTAGTTTATTTGTGATCTTGCTTGAAAAGTGCATTTTTTGTTAATTTTGGGGCGCTGAATACAAAAATGACAATGACATTAAAACTTGGTTGCAGTTTTCAAGAACAACACGAGGTATTATGCAGAAATAGCAATCATTAGCATGATTTTGACCAGACCATTGGGACAGGAAACCACATAGATCGTTTTTTTTTTAAGTTTTAAACTTTTTCTCAGACTTGAAGCGCATGTATTACAGCAGATATGTAGCGCCTAATGGTTGTCTGGACCACTATTTTGCAACCGAAATAGAGCTGATTCTATTGTTTTATGTATGGAATAATAAACCGCTTGTGAGACGCAAAAGTCACCTCATCGCGAACATTGTTTACACACTTTTGAGACATCTTACAATGTCAACCATTGGATTCGACTGACTAACTTCGACTGACTAACCTCTCCGCTTTGTAGCTGCTTATATACCCAAATACGGTTTCAAGATTTTTAGAGAATATTCGAGAATTTTCTATTCAATTCCATAATATTCGCTCTAGTGGCGTTTGTCATTTGTTTGTATACAGGGGCTGTTTAGTACAAGGCAGACATCGGTTACAATGTTAATATATAGGGATACATGACATTACGTATCTTTAAAACTTGAACTAATATCAAAAACATAAGTTTGTTTTCGGATTTAGTACACCTAAAATAGTAACATTTAGTCGATTTTATTTTAGATACATTTTGGCTGTTATCTAGTGAATTATTAGCATATTCATATTTGACATTTAACTCTCATATTTCTAATGACAGGAAAAGGGCGCTAGGAATCTTCATTTTTTAGTTATCTTGCTGTGGTGTATAAATGCTAGACAGTGATTTACAAAAAGTAATTACAAATTGACATTCAATTTAATTAGTTTACGGATTATGGGAACGTTTACTCGTTTACGGGTATTGTATCTTATCGAATTTAATGAAAATTAGTTTTAATCCTCACACAAAATGTCTTTATATCATTTGCAGGCATAGTCTTAATTAAAATGCATAGCTTCCAAGAAAGATTAATAGAGTAGTTCGGAATTTATTTAACGATAACTAACAGTTAATTTCATACACGCTGCGTAACATAGAATATAATTAAAGTAGTAATTAACTCAATATTTTGCATCGATTTAAATTTAGATTTTATGCTCGTACTTAAAAAACGAAAGATAAAGCCGCAAGTAATGTTATTAATCTTATAATGTCTCCGTATACTCTTAAACGAAAGAGGGTTGTATTTGCACGTCGGATATGTGAAAGCAAATATTTTCTTCTAACTCTAAACCGTTCTCGATAAAAATAATTATTTATGTGTTTGAAAATGAATTGTTTAAAGAAAAAGAAAGAATTCGATAGTTTTATTTATAAAACTCTATATATATTTATCACACACAAAATCAAAAGTTACTTATAATTATAATTTCGAAAACTATAGCCACAGGTATTTGTGACCAAACGTTGAAACAAAAAAAAAAGTTACTCAAAATGTTTGCCAAATATATTGAAATGCCTTACGCATTTACAGGTCTTTTTATGCTATTGATGCTAAGGTGAAAGTTGGCATTCAATATTAAAAAAAACTAACTATATACGAGAGCTAAGTCAAATAAATACGAGGACTACCTTTTCGCCTTCCTAGTAGGTCAAAATATTTTGCTTCAAATTTTATTTGACATTTTAACCTAGTTGCTTACAAGTTTAACGACAGTCACAGTTCGCAAATATATCTCAGTATTTTTGAACCACAAAGGCTTAAAATGTTTATTTGCACAAAAACCATGAAATTTAACAAAAATCTTTATCGGACTGAGACGTTTTGGGTATCAGGTATAAAAAAAGCAACAATCGAATCTTTGAAAACGAGTTGGTTTTAAAACAATTGCTCAAGAAAAAACCGAACCAAAAATATTATAGGTTTTACATTTTATTTCAACCGAATAGGCGATCGGCTCATTTAACTCTAAGATGCATATATATATATATACCTTTTAAACTTCAAATTGAGCATAGCTAACTTCAATTTGAAAACAACCAACTTCAAATTGAGAATAACCAACTTCAAATTGAGAATAATCAACTTAAAATTGAGAATGAGTCGAGTATCATTTAGCGTCAGTGGTAAGACATTTACTGACATTTACCATGCTTTACATTAAAAAGGCGAAGCTGACAGTTATGCAGCACATTTGTGCTGTATTTGACTGTCCAGGTGACTAGAGAGGGTTTGCAATTAAAAAATCGACTGCCTGGCGATGTGTAAAAAATCAAGAAAATGTGGAAAAGCCACGTGGGGGACAAAAATCACGGAGGACCATCGTCGATTTATCGTTCAATACATTGAAGTATCCCCAAATTGATATTAAAAGAACTTAAACTAAAAATGGAAATGCAACATCAAATAACAGTATCTAAAGTACACTTCGAAAACATCTGCACAAATTGTTGTTCACATTGAAAGACATACTACGAAAAGAACCTGAAAGAGCAAATAGTGATGAAAATAAGATAAAACGTCGTGAAGATATTCAGAAACTTTTAATTTATCAAGCGGATAATGTGCCAATTATATACATGGACGAAACAAATTTCAATTTATTCATATCAAGAAGACAAGAACGAAAAGAAAGGCTGCAGCAATATAATGGCTGATTGCCGCGAAGTCGATTACAGATTATTATTACAGATTATAGGCTGTATTGGTAATATGGACATGATTCACAACGAGGTCAGATGAGATGCCTTCAGAATGGAAGACGCAAATCAATTTGTCCGCCAGTGTTTGCGTGCAGCCTACAACATTTTTCAAATTCATGTGTTGGTAATTGACAACGCTACGTGATATGCCAGTATAGAAACTGTATTTACTCAAAATGAATTCAGCTAAGATTTGCTAAGATTTAGTCCTTACAGCCGAATATTTAATCCAATTGAAGTAACATGATCCAGCTCAAAAGCTGCTGTTAAGCGGGATTTAAATCCGCGTTTGCCACTTATTTTAGCTGGTGAGGGCAGAGCAAATTTAAACCAGACGGAGTTTCGTCCACAACAATTAGAGGAGATAATACATACTAATGTTAATGCAATAAATCCGGCAAACTATCCAAGATATGTAGCGCATATTCAACGATTTATACCGGACGCATTAAATTTATTAAATTAACGATCTAATCATGTAATTTAGAAAATCAATTTATTAATTGTGTTATTTTACATGTTACAATATAATCAAAGCAGCTTTATTTGTAATTATTTGTTCTCATGTTGAATGTGTCTATTCTCAATTTGAATTTGTTTATTCTCGGTTTTAAATTGATTATTCTCAATTTGAAATTGTTTGTTCTCATTTTGAAAGTGTTTATTCTCAATTTGAACTTGATTAATCCCAAATTGAAGTTGAAAAGGTATAGTACAATATCTACTATAAACCAGGCTTCACTAGACTTCTATTAAAACTCACTATAAAATGCGACAATACAAATTCATTGAAATAGAGCTTTATTCAAGATATCGTTTCACAAAAAACAAACATAGTTATTATACAGGCTGATTCTAAATATATTATTTTATAGGCTGATTCCTATGGTTATTATGATCTTAAAAGTTCATATAAATGAATGTTTTAAACGACCAGTAAATTAAAATTACGGAATGATTAATGGTAAATTAAAAGTTCATACAATAAGACGTACTTATACAACAAAATGAACTTATAAAAATTATTAGAAATGACCGCCTTCAACTGCAAGCTTCTATCCTCCATTGCATGCATTGATTGGTGAGTATGTTCAAGAATACCGTGGGTGTTTCGAATTGTCTCAAATTATGCAACAATACTATTCATTTGTTATAGTATAACTAACTAGATTTTATATCATACCTGTCACTGTAAAAACATTCGTTTTGAAGAGAAAATATTTATTTGTCATTTCAATATTATTGTGTCAAAGTATTGTCAGTTTTCTAAATTTAATTACACATATGCTGAGTGGTACCTTATGTATTTTGTTTAATGTCTTACTAATGGTAATTTACGTGCAGCTAGACGTCTTTATGAAGAACAATACACGAACCGTGTCATTCCGCATCATTCAATATTTGCCCGTCTTCACCAATGTCTTAATTAAATGGGAAATTTTAGAAAACATACGCCTGATAGCGGTCACCCACGTACAGTTAGAACTCCACAAGTGGAAGAAATGATACTAAATGAAATAGAAACATCCTACTACAAGCACCAGAATAATTACCTCTGCCTTAAACATAAGTCAGCCCACAGTTTGGTGGATATTGTACAATCAACTGTTGTATCCGTATCACATACAACGGGTACAGGCACTTCTGCCAGCAGATATTCCGGAAATATTGGCTTTTTGTCAATGGATATAACAGAAAATCGCACTAAATCCTCAGTTTTTGGCTCAAGTTTTCTATACCGACTAGGCTAATTTCTCCAGACACGCTGTTATTAATTTTCATAATAATCACATATGGGCCGAAGAAAACCCACACGAAACATTGGAAGCGCGTCATCAACATCAATTGTCTGTTATTGTGTGGGCCGGTATTACTGGAGATAACTTCATAGGTCAATATGTTTGCCGATGAGCTTAAATGAAGAAGCATACCGCCGCTTTCTTGAAAAGGAGCTACAACTACTGTTGGAAGAAGTCCCGTTGCAATTAAAATTACAAATGTATTTTATGCACAATGGTGCTCCAGCACATTTCAGTTCAGTTACTCGTGAGCTTTTGGACGGTGCGTATCCAAATCGATCGATAGGGCGAGGCGGTCCACAACCGTGACCTCCAGACTCTCCAATCTTAAATTCTCTAGACATTTTTCTCTAGGGTCACCTTAAATCATTAGTTTATACGACTCCCATTGAAAATGTTGATGAACTGAGAAATTATATTGATGCAGCATTTGAGACAATTCGAAACACGCCCGGTATTCTTGAATGCACCCACCAATCAATGCAATGGAGGATAGAAGCTTGCATTGCAGTTGAAGGCGGTAATTTCCAATAATTTTTATAAGTTAATTTTGTTGTATTAATACGTTTTATTGTATGAACTTATAATTTACTATTGAACATCCCCTAACTTTAAAACTAAGCCGTTTAAGACATACATTCATATAAACTTTTATTATCAAAATATCCCTAGATATCAGGCCATAAAATTTGTCGTATATATTTAGTATATATATTGCTCTGGATTTTTCCCCATAAATATTTTAAAAATATTTGACTTGCGCAGTTGGAGCAAGCCGTTTGTTCTGCTGTGGAGGATTTTTAATACCGTATTTTTTTATGCGAAGCCTGCGTGCTAGCTGTATACAGACAAGTGTACTCTGAGTTAAGAAAGACATGTTTATAAAAAGATTAATCTTTATCTTTTTATTAAGTAACTTCGGGTTAATTTTTAATTTAATCGTTATTGGTGCTGTGCTAATTCATTACCGATATTTTATACGAGTTTGTTTATCTCGTTATTGTTATATTTTACACTTTCTTACTCACGTGTCTTGAATATATTTTTTACGTAAGTAATATATTATTAAAGATATTTTATTTTTATATTGAATGAATTGAATATTGTATTATTATCATCGTTTTGTAATTTAATCTTAGTTATTTGATATAAATAACAAATAAGGATTTTTAAAATTTCTAGTAAAAAAATTCTGTAACTATAAAATTTAGTACGTTGGTTTATCAAGGGCATTTTTTGTCACATGTGGTTGCACATGCGTTAGAGTTTGTTTCTGTCTGTCAAATAGTTTGTTTATTTTGTTCTCTTGGGAGAAATTAAAAAGTTTCTTTGTAATTTATTATTTTTAATTTTGTTCGGTATCACAAAGGGTTTTGCATGCAGCTGTCATTTCCATGCGTTATTTTTACCTTTATAATATTGTTAAATGAGGCAATATTAATCTTTATACTTTATAAAGATTTAAAAAATTTTTTTTTTTAATTTTTGTATTAAATTTTCATTTAAATTTTATATTGTGATTATTATTTAACCTTACTACAAGAAGATTACAAGTAACTTAAAGAAATATAATTATAACATTTGTCAATACTCTTTTACTGGCGCATTATAAATTTTGTAGAAGAGACAACCACTTTTCCGATTGGAACCCTTTCAAAAAATGGGACTGCTTTCAGTCTCATTTTTTGAAATTAAACCGACTGAGTATCCTAGCTGGATAGATTTGTCGTAAATTGTGAATAAGCTAATTTCAAGATCACAATTCATAGCATAGTATAACATTAATTGTTTATAGATTTCATCAACAAGTAGGGCATATTGCTACACCGTGTTCATTACATATATTATATTTGCACATACCATTTTGCTTTCGTGATCTATTTTTGATGCATCTTTTTCTCTTGATCGTGTCATTTGTTTAAGCTGTAGATGCATCGGATTTATCAATACATTTTTCATACACTCCACAATGTTATGTCGTATGTTTGGTTAATCGATCTTCTTGCCATATAGGGTATCACCACTATCTTTGCTAAATCTTTTAGAAAGATTCTGCGTTTGTGAGTAGCACCAGCGTTGTAATTTTAATGTTCTTTGATAAAATCAGTAAATGCATTTAGCGCTGCTGCGTCAATTATATTAAAGAAAAACGTCATAGGCTATCCTTACTTTGCCTTATACATATGTGTCTGGATATCATTTGATCCATAGCGTCGCCACCGACTTTTGTTTTATTATAGTGGGAGATAATTTCGGGCTTCTTTTTATTCATTTATTCATTGATAGTTTAGTAAAATTATGCATTTGTTCTTGTTAATTGCGTAACTTACGATGCAACACAAAAATGAATATTGCTTATGGGTCTTACAGGTTCAGTTTATGTAAATACAATGATGTGATAGTGATGATAAAGAAATATTTTCTAATTAAAAAATAAATAATAAAAATTATTTGACCTGATAAGCAGTTGAATGAATACCTGTTTGGACCATACCAAAACGCTGGATTAATTTAAAAATATTTAATACAAATTATCAGCAATCACATATTACTTCGGGCCCCGGCTTACGCATTTTAGGGTTAAAAATGAAATAAATATCTTAACGAGGAAAATCAAATATTTTCAAGATTGGATAAAAATGTACTTACTGTTAGTTAATGTACAAAAATGCATAATACACAGCACAAAAGGGAATAGTAACCTATATACAATACAAGTATAATTTCGATTGTAATTAAAAACGCTTAACATAAAAAAGATGAAATCGAACGATTTTTCAATGGTTCCATCTCCTTTGGAATATCTCGCTTATTTTGACGTAGCTTACCAATAAGAGCAATATTTCTCCCCAAAAGGTACTCTGCCAATGGAACACTCGTTAAAAAATTTGTCAGTTATCAGATTCAGACTAGAGTTATCAATACTACATACTAAAGTTTGCACTACTTCAGATTCCGGATCCTAATGTGTAGGTTTCCCAGGTAGACTTCCAATATAATCTAAACCATCAATAGTGAAGTCAGTTTTAGTTTCATACAGTTTAGTTTTCACCGTCGTCATCGCTACTGAATCCAGAGAACTCATCACAATTTGCTTCGAAGGCACTGTCCATTGCGTCATCGTTTTCTACTTCTGAAACATCACTTTCTCCAGAAAGTGGATCATCGCACTCATTTGGCCACTGCAACAATGTTTTCTCGAACTTTGGATCACCAGACTTTACACTTTGCACACACTATTTAGATGCTATTATTTCTGTTGTACTACAACTTGACTCAATGCAGCTCGCGATTCCACTGAACGACAGAGAATGCTGCATGTGTATTTATACATATTGTAATCATGCAAGTTCCAACTTGTAGAAACATACAGATTCATTTACTTCAAGTTTTCTGACAACATACCCCAACAATAACAAACTGAGACGTGTTACAATTCCCAAATATAAAAAAATTGATTATGGGCCTCCTAGACTCTGTTTATGTAAATTCAAGATAGTGATAATAAGAAATTATTTTCCACGTCTATCGATAGAAGAAATCGTAGCTGCAACTTCTGGGATTGCGACGGAGTACTCTTGATCTATATTTAAGAAAGAAAAAAAAACTCTGCAGTAAATGACTAATGTACATATAATGAAGTAACATATCATGTGGTGTTGAGGTGCTTTATTTGAATACATTAGTTATTAATTGTTTAGAACGGACGGTTACCGAGTTTCGTGCTTCATATTTTCTTGCTAATTCCCTTCCATAATCTTCGGTAAGCTGTTTTCTTCTTTCCATCCTCCAATACCCCCACACCTTAGATCCTCCTCTGCGCCTTGCTATTGTTCGCGTAATTCCCGGGTTTTGTTGGAATATTGAATACATCACTGATGACTGCTTTCTATATATACCCTAACTATGTTACTCTTTGTTATTTTATCCTCCTAACTGTATTATCTTTCGCCATTCTCTTTAATAATTGAAGGGAACAGGGGAAGAAAGATGAATGTCACAAAATACTACTTTTCAGAAAAACGACTTAAGTCAACTTGTTATGTAACTTTTGAAGTTGAAGAAAGAGGAATGTCACAAAATGTAACTTTTGAGAAAAACGACTTAAGTCGTTACAAAGTCGTTAAAAGTTACATAACATGTTGACTTAAGTCATTTTTCTCAAAAGTTACATTTTATGACATTGATCTTTCTTCCCCTGTACCCTTCAATTACTATTTATAATAAAGTAAGATATTTCGATTTTACAATTTTCAAAATTTTCTTCTATTACTTTTTCATTTATTTTTATTAATCTGCCCTCGACACAAAAAATGACTCCTACTTTGAATTCATATTATCACATTGTTGGTATCTCCTTCTTTGCAGTTTTCCGAAACTTCATAATTTTAGACTTATTTTGTAGTATTACGTTCTATTCCAGCATAAATTTTGAGATACCGTTAAAGAAAAATTGTCGATAAAGCTGAATTTGTGCGATTTCTTCCTAACAATGCACCCATTCATGCAATCAAAGTTACTAAGCTGCATTAGATATTGTGTTTTTTTTTCAGATAGACCACCCGCCATATAAATCTGTCTTGGCTCTAAGTAAATGTTACTTATTCCAAAATTTATAAACAACAAAAGAACTTCAAAAATGTAGTTTCAGCACACGCGATGACATTAAAAGAATGCTTAATCGTTTCTAGAATTGGGTCGAAGGCAGAAGAGTATCAATACCATTTTTTTCATGTTTTGCTTCCGTATTACTTACGCTAAGAATTTATAGCGCAGTCCATGTATAAATTCTATTTGTTATAGTATTGAACAGAGAAATAAATAATAATCCAAGAAGGAGTCTAAATCAAATTTGAAATGTGAAATAAACTGCAATGCAACAATAGTGGATAACTTTTTGTCTTTTTGTTGTCGTTTCATTGCTTTTTGTTACTTCCAATATTCTACAAAGCAATTCAGTAGTGTATTGGATATTTTAATCGAAACCTGTGTTATTTTACTAAATATTTTTCTTGACTGGAAGGAATACTATTTCCAGGAGATTGCATTCCCATTTTGAATTTTGTTATGACTTTCTCTGTTGGAACAACACAGACGCTCTGGCGAAATCAAACTTAATTTTCCATCGAAGTTCTACATTTCGTCGTAATAAAAGTACCTGATTAGAAATTAACTGCGATACCCTGTTTACAAACACTCTTACCGTAACACCGACATCTGTGGGAGTTCGCACGTACTTAATTATACTTTGGCGCTTCGATAAGTGTTTGCTTTTTTCTCTTTGGCTTCGCGGCAATTCTATTTATTGTCCGGAAGAGACACGCACACGTACATACACCTACACATACGGTTGGTATCCTTCATCAGCGTTGTCGTGACGTACTTGAGTTGAAGTACATTGTTAGATCGTTACTGGCACTTTTATCGTTCAAACAATGGCTGCTAATTGATAAGGTCTCTGAACGTTAACCTCGATTTTTTTGTTGATTCACCTTGGAAGTTTGTATTCTTTTTGTTATGACGAAGCATTATTAAATATAAATGTAGAATGTTTTATACAAGACATTTTCGTAAAGTTAGGTTTATTATTGAAAACATAACCCGCTTTGTAGATGTAGATGCGACAACTGTCACAGCCGATACTGATGTTTAAGATTAAGAATATTATATATAAACCGTATCATATTCTACAAATTAAATTCATGAAAAATAAATGTTGTACTTGTATAAGAAGAACTAAAATAGAAACAAAAGGATGCTACCTACTCGGGAGACAAGCGCAGCGGAGGCGTCTGAAGATGGTCGGGATAAAAAAAACTACAGCTGTATCCCACATAATATGGGAGCTTCTATTTATTATATATGCCCTTAGTCAGTGGATGTGGTGTGGGTGACTACAATAAAAGTTAGAAGGTAGCGCCACTCAGTTTTGCTTACGGAAGCTCAGACTGAAAACTGAGAAAAGAGATTGCGCGATTTTCGGCGTATGCACATACAAACTACTCCAGCTCACGCTATGTATTTAGACTTACTAAGTACCTACGTACTAACTCCAAAATTGTTGCCCAGGATACCTGAAAAAGGAAATTGCTACGGGGAGTGC
The DNA here is from genome assembly GCA_935421215.2 of Melolontha melolontha. NCBI lineage: Eukaryota > Metazoa > Arthropoda > Insecta > Coleoptera > Scarabaeidae > Melolontha > Melolontha melolontha. The sequence continues at coordinate 53,600,574 of OW285240.1, forward strand.
CAAAGCAAAAATAAAAAAAAACTTATGAACAAATAATTCGTATACTCACGATCAAAGGAAAATAAATGATTATAATAAAATTAAGTAAATGGATGAATTATATTTAAGCATTGATATAAAAAATATTAATCAATTGCATTTTCACCCTGTATAATTATACCGACTGTATGTTAATGTAAAAAATTATATCTAACTCTATACAAAATTCAAAACTAGATATCGCAAAAAGGTGAACACAGTACGGTTAACATAATATCTCAAAAGTTGAACGTAATACTACTGTTGAAATTAAGTGGAAAATAATTACTTAAGTTAATTACATTGTTTATTTCCGCAGTTTTTTTCTAAAGTTACCATTAGAGATAGATTCACAATAATTTTCTAAACAGAAATAGCAAAAGTCAAAATATCCTACTCAGAAATACAAATGATTTAAATTCTAATTCCAAAATTATGAAATTACAAAAAGCGTCGTCATTCATCGACACCTGCAGGTATGCAATACAAAAGAACATCGGTGGTCACGTACGATACGACAAAAAATTGTGATGTACACTCGTAATTCTTTTTAAACGACTTTACACTATCAAGGTTTGTCTGCTAATCTCCGAATTTAAGTCGCGTGTAAGCGGAAGGGGTGATATAGTTACCAAAGTTAACCACAGAGAGTGGAACAAGTATCCGAATGAACGTATTTAAAGATTCGCAAGCAATATAAGATACCGAGACTCGTCAATAAATAATGAAGACTATAAATAGTTACTAAAAAGGGAAGTTAAAGTGTAACAAGGAACGAAATAGTATTAGGAAATAGGCATGCGAGAAGGCGACCTCTTATCTACACTCTTGTTTTATCTAATATTGAAAGTTAATCTAATAGACAGTGCAATGCTTATAAAAAGTTTGCTAAATCATAATAAATACCATTACAGACGATGTGACGTTGGAAACAAGATCGAAACAATAAATTGCATGAATATAGAGAGAGCTATAGAAAAATGCAAAAATTTACGGTCACTACATTAATCGACAAAAGGCAATGTATGTGATTTTAAAGGGATGAGGAGGCAGAAACCAAGAGAACATGTGATTCCAACGCCATGATACAGCAGTATTTTTTCGAAATGTTAGATCATTTTGAATATCAAAGTGTCAAACTAACTGATAAAAATGAAGATGAGATTGAGGTTCATAAAAGGTGGAACTATCAAAGTTAAAGAATATATTTCAAGCAGCAAAATTGAGAACTTACGATACAATAATTAGACCAACAGTGGTGTGTGGATGTGATTTATAAATAGAGGCCGGATTATATGCAGTTTGAATAAATTTGCATTTTTGTATAATATGTGTATTTTGTATATTGTTTGCATAATTTGTAGTAACTAAGCATTTTTGCATATTTTAAGTATCCGAGTTTTATTTATTTACTAAATCAAATGCATTATAGGCATTACTAAACATATGTCTTGGATGTAACAAACAAACAAAAATTAAACAGCTCTCATTAAATTAAAAATAGCATTTTCTTAAGCCTCTTCTCTTTACTTTTCCGATAAGCGTCTCCAAGAATTTATTAATGCTCTTCCCATACATCCAGGCGAGACAAAATTCCAGAAAAAGCTAATACCTTCAAACTTCTAAATTATTTCAATATGTATATAATAGCAAGTTTGTTTGCTGCTGCTGTTAAGCTTATCTTTGAAGACCATTCAAATATATTGAAAATTGATAAAAACTGATTGATAAAACTATACATATTTTAAGTATCCGAGTTTTATTTATTTACTAATCAAATTTATAAATAAAATATGTCGTGGTTGTAACAAACAAACAAAAACTAAAGAGCCCTCTTTAAATTAAAAATAGCATTTTACTTTTCCGATAAGCGTCTCCAAGAATTTATTAATGCTCTTCCCATACATCCAGGCCGTGACAAAATTCCAGGAAAAGCTAATACCTTAAAACTTCTAAATAAATACAAAAATACATTTTACCAGAAAATTAGGAGTATATGTGTTTCTTTGCTATTCGGAGAAATTTATTCCCATATTCGAAAGTAATTTGATTTTAAAAGTCATTTTACGTTGGCTTTTCGGAGTGTAAACTTGCTGTGAGTTGTGATATATAATAGCAAAAATGCCGAAAATAGCGACTGTGCCTGGATGGATTGCACCTTATTCATAATTGCGTATGGATGGAGAAAAAGTGTTTTGCGTAGCATATTGCAAGGTTGTGAGTAAAATTTTAAGTTTATTTCCTCTTATTAATTAATTAATTAAGTTTCTAATTATTCCTTTATCTTTTACTAACATGTATTTTACAAGAAACCTACTGATTATATAATTTTTTTTTGCAGATTATAAGTGAGAGAAAGTTCCAAGTCGACCAACATATGGAAACTCCATCTCATGCTGCAAAACTAACAAAGATGAAATTGGCGAAGAAGAGTCAGCAAATATTACCGCAATGTTTGCCACAAACTTCCAAAAAATCAGAACAAGAACAATTTAAGATTTGCGTCAAATGTTTGTGTCGGCAGATATTCCATTACATAAATTAGACAATTTAAATGTCAAGTTATTTTTGCATAAATACATCAGCAAATATAACATTCCCAACGAGAGCACGGTAAGAAAAAAATATTTTCGCTGTATCTATCCAGAAACATTGGAAAGCATTAAGAAGGTTGTTGCAAACAATTATCTTTATATATGCGTAGAAAACTACTCATAGTGTGGGCCGATACATAGCTCATTTAATGATTGGTATCCTTAACGCATCGGCTCCAGAAAAATCTTATTTAATTTCATCCAAACAGTTGGAAAAGGCAAATAATTTGACAATAACAAGGTTTATACAGGAAGAACTGGCAACTTTCTTCTTACCGGAATCGATTCCAATAGAGAAAATTCTATTGTTTTTGACGGATGCTGCACCATACATGGTGAAGGCAGCTTTCAACTTGAAAGTCTTTTACCCAAATTTAATTCACACAACTTGCTTGGCGCACGGACTAAATCCTGTTGCAGAAGAAGTCAGAAACTATTTTCCCTTAGTAAATACTTTAATTGGTAGTATTAAGAAAGTATTTTTAAAGGCCCCATTACGAGTTTAGTTTTACAAACAACATCTACCAGGTGCTCCGCTTCCTCCTTAACCAATAATTCACACAATGGGGAACGTGGTTGGAGGCTGCAGTTTTTGATGCAAATCGTTATGAAGGAATCAAGACAATTATTATGGATCTTGATATGGATGCACAATCTGTGATAGACGCCCAAAGGGTGTATTCTAGTAAAGAAATACCTCAACAGTTGGTGTTTATTGAAGCCAATTACAGATTTATTTCCATTTCTATATTGCAGTTGGAAAAACAATTTATGTCGCTAATCGAGAGCGTTGAAATAATAAACAAATTTTGAAAAGTCATGTTAAAGGAAGAGTGGGACAGTCTGTGTATGAAAAATTTTTAACGGTAATAGGACAAAATAAGGGTTTTAAAAAGCTAAAGAGCATTGCTAAAATCTTCTGTGGTGATTCAGTAGAAAATATTGTGTTGACAATAGATGATATTTCTAATTTAAAATATGCTCCTATAACAAGCGTCGACGTAGAACGAACTTTTCAATATATAAATACATGTTTTCAGACAAGCGTCACAATTTTTCTGTTGAAAACTTTCAGAAATATGTGATTGTAAATTGCTTTCATAGTTAATTATGTTGTAAATGTTCTAAATAAATTTGTAGTAAACATAATAGAATATTTTTTCTACAGTATTCCATTTTCTAACATTCCTCGTACTGTTTACCCGCATATTTTTCATAAGGAAGTACATATTTAGGCTAAAACATCTGCATATTTATGCGAATAGTTTTTTTTTGCATATAATCGTGCCTTTAGTTATAAACAAGCAAATAATTTGGAAGGATTCGAAAGATATACCGAAGAAAATCTTTTGTGGAAGAAAGTACGACAAAGGTACGTGGCAGAAAGGATTGATGGCGGTTGAGAATTTTATGGTAATAAAGGAGAATCGAGTCCCAAAACAGTGTCTTTAGACAAGAGGAGGGACAGAAAGAAGATGACATCCTATAAAGAAATGGTAGGACATTCAAAGTGACCTGAAGAGAATTAGAGCGCCCAACTGGAGATAAGTAGCTTTTAATGGAATAGAATGGAACAGATGTGGTTAAAAAAACTCTGAATATCAAACACAGTAAAGCTTTAATAGCACGACATAAATCGAACTAATAAAATATCTACAAAGGTATTTTTAATAATATAAAATATTATTCGCTTTTCTACAAGCTCATCGCTACGCCCCTGCTGGAGAAAGGATATTTCCAGACACATTCACTTCTGCGCTCGGTCTGGATAATTACGGTGATAGGGCGAGGTGGTTTTTTTCTGTGAATGTGTCTGGAAATATCCTTTCTCCAGCAGGGGCGTACCGATGAGCTTGTAGAAAAGCGAAATACGTATCTACGTCTCTGGGGATAGGATATATTCGGACACTTTCACAGAAAATATTAATAGTGAACCTGCATTTGTGTTCTTCACACCAGATTTTTAATAATATTTTATATTATTAAAAATACCTTTGTATTATACAAAACTGGTGGGGTTATCCTACTCATGTATGTTTCAATTATTCTAATAAAATATCTCTTCGTGATTTGAGAGGGTTTGATAAAATGCCTCAAGTATTGAACTAAAAAGAACAGCCATGATCAAAGAAATTGCTCATGATATGCCCTATAATCAAAGAGTTACTGCTTGTTGGATGTCTAGCATGTTATTTACTGATAAAAAATGCACGGTCATGTCAAATTTTGGCGATAATTAAGACAGATTCGGAAACTTTTTGGAAATATGAACCTAACTCCATCACTGATCCAGAATAAAAAGTAGAAAGTATGTATCTGTAGAATAGCGGTACCATGGCTTGTTCGCATCCATGGGAATTTCAGGTCATTTCTTCCATCGACGAGTTCATGGTAATAATTGTTTCTGATTTGGAAGAAGTTTTTCTATTATTTATTTAGTACGGGGTTACAAGATCACGGCCCAATATTATGCGAGACTTCGACAAAAATTAGGTCGCAATGTTTTATTTCAGAGTTTGTTTCGAAATTTTTAGGTAGCTTCCTTATTCTTCAATAAGAACCCGGCTATTAGTTTTTATTCTCTAAACCGAAGGAATGTCTACAGAAATTTATTTTGCTAATGCCGTGCATGCAATTGCTATTGAGAATAAGCAATTGGCAAGAAAAGCAAACGAATTTTGTTTAAATGCCTTAAACCCTTCGTTATTTATGTACATTATGTTAATCTTTTAGGAAATGGTTTCTCACAAGTCAAAATTGTTTCAAGCATTTCTTTTATTTCTCTTTATTGGAGGCAATAGATCGTGAGTTACCCTCGTATGTTAGTAACAAGAAATTTACTCGCGAGAACTATTGCTTAAATAGATGTATTTGGTAAATGTAGCTACCACTCAAAGTCCAGTATATAAAGAAAATGACAAACAAGAAAATAAATTGATAGCGACCCATGAAAACTAGTAGTACGAGGGATATTTTACAGGAACGTGACTTTTAAATGAAAAAATATTTTTGGTAAAGAAGAACGTTTTATTTTTCTTGGTAATTGCTATTCACTGATATACTTGGATCATACTATTACTACATTTTTTTAATTTCATTTATTATATAAAAGCTGAGCAATAAACAATTATCGGGAACTACACCTTGAAAAATTTTGAAATTGTGCGCGATCTAGAGGTTATCACGTTTGACTCTGGACTACAATTCGACTTCAAGCCCATTGTACTGCAATTTTTTTTAATTTCTTCTTTTCGTGATTTATTATGTAAAATGAATCAGAGATTTCGAATTTTAATACTTTATTTTGCTCTCCAACTAACTTTTCGTTGGATAAAAATTAATTAATTAGTTGTATTTATCAACTTATTTGAAACCTGCAAGACCTACAAACTGATAAATTCTTGGGTAAACCTAAGATTAGCTTTTGGGTTCACCCTTCCCCAGCCATGTGCCTGCATGAATTTAAGATAGTTTTGAAACTAATAACATTTCTTTGTCAAAGTACAATGTATTCACAAAAAAATTGTGGACTGATTTATTGCAAAATGGGACAGAAAAAAAGTAAAAAGATTTTTTGGCATTATTTGTAAGACTTTTTTTGGGTTCTGCAGTCCACAACTTTTATCCGCTTGAGACCTTCTTGTCCACCACTCTAATTTGCTTAAAAACTGAAACAAATGAAGTATATTTACCTATGGAGAACGCAATACAAGTTCATATGTGAAAGTATCTCTCCAGATACGCAGACGCGTGTTTCATCTCAGTACAGAATCATCAGTGCGAACCACAGGAGAGATACTTTCCCCGAAGAAACATCCTTGCCATATTATATAGTTCATAAAGTATAAGTTTTCAGTTCAAGGTCAAATTCGAAGCATATGATTCAAATCAGTACTGCAGAGTCAAATGATGTCCTGTATTCAATCGCGGAAGCAACCGTCTGTCATCATAAAATATAAACGTCATGTTTTGCAATATTGTCAAAATTTTGGTGTTACTTGCAATATAACCAAATAAAGCAAATACATAACCTACATGTCAAAATAATCAGTAAAGTGGGAACATGAATAGTTCGAAAGTATTGCTTCTTTTCTAGTTCTGTATAAATATATCCTATCCAAGAAAACTATGCAAAAATTATTACTTTAATATTCCAACAAATTATTTTAAATGTTATTTATAATTATAAACTCACAATAATATTCGATCAAAAATTTATTTAAAAAGAAATATTTCAAGTCAGATATCAATAGTAAAAGGCATAGGCATTGAAAAAGATCTTTAGTGTTAAAAAAATGTTTGTATTATTAAGAATGACATACCTACCAAAATCATTTTCTTGCACTATATCTGGGCTAAGAAGATTGGGAATGTATTAATTCTATGTATAATTTAGATTTTTACTTAATTTATATATTGTTTATATTTTAAATAAATTTAAATATATTAGAAAAGAATATAAAAGTTATGTTCGTAACTCTTTGAAAAAAATTAAAACCTTTTGAGAGTTGTCAATATATGTTGTCAAAATTACATTTATAAAATTATAAAAAGAAAAAGAAAACATTTATATAGTCTACCTATAATATTTTATTGTTTCTTATGGAAATAATGGTATAATAATTCGTCTTGCAAATAATACAATCAAAAAAAGGTAATATTTAACAAACATATGAGAATTTTCTGATAACTACATTTGATAATTTTGCAAGTTAGTACACCACCAAAAAGGAGAAAACTAACTTCATTCAAATAAAACATTGCCACGAAATCTTTATCATGTAATGTTTTTTTGAACCAGTGGCAGTAATTTCCTCGCTGCTTCATATTATGTGCATGCAAATGATGCACATTAATGGTTTTTATGGCAATATTAATGTTATCATATTAAACTTCTACAAAATATAAATACAAAAATATTTTGTCAAAATAAGATAGTTACCTAGTTTACTAGTCAGTCTCTGATTCTGACTCAGAACATGAGTCGTTTACATTAATTATTATTGGAGCAATCTCTGCCCTATCAAGAAATTGATTTCGCTCACGCCTTTTTTTAATTAAATTTACCGTATGCCTAATACAATTACATCAAGTAATTTCATCACACTGTTGCAAAACTTCATTCCACATTTCTTTAACTAATCACTTCAATTGCGTTGAAATCACAATGATATGGGGGTAACCTTAAAACTTCATGTCCACTTTCTCTTATTATTTCATCTATAATAACTATCTTCTCTCCTTTATGATATTTTACTAATTGAATTAATTCATTCTTAGTCATTGCAGGTGAATAGCTTTTAACTTTTTTTCTCAAACATTCCATAATTTCTATTTTTTTTGAGGAGGTATTTGGTTGCTTATTTTGAATAGCACTATTATAAGGAGCATTATCCATTATTATAAGTGATGGTACCTAAGCTGATCATTTACCCGTTGGAGTCCCCATTCATTTCTCCATGGTAATTATTTATTTAATATAATATTTAAAAGACGTACGACTTAACTTAAAATGACAAACGTGTGTAGTATTACAGCGCGTATTCATGTGCGTTAGAAGGAGGTAAAGTACAATTTGCGGTTTACACTTGGCAGTACGAACTAAAAACTTATACTTTATGAACTGTAGGTGTTATTAAGTCAGAGCGTAGAAGAACATTCAGAGCTGCTCACTGACTAATGTCAACATCACGAATACCAAAAGAACAATCACTGTCTTCAAAACAAGTGCAAAATAAGATCTTACAGATACAATCGTAACTTGTAGAAGCTGTATTTATATTGTCAAAAATATTTTTGTTTTATGCAAAATTTGATGAGGTTTCACCTACTCAAGTAATTTCCTTTTCATATGTAACAACTAATAAATTGAAGCCATTTATCATTAATGAGACCGAAAATAGAATTATGTTTAAAAACAGTGAGAATATTTTTATGGCTTCCAAAAAGTAGGATCTTTGAAACTGTACATAATACGTCTTTATTTTAGCGACGACCTCCTCGGTTGATGCGTACCTTCTGACAGACAATATTCAACCAATTTAGCGGTTACAATATGCAGACGAATGAGCTAATGGATTATCGTAGTGAAACAACACTTCTTTTTCGTTAAAAATAATCCAGTTTTCCTTAATTCAGCATTGAAGTTGTCCAATAAATTATCGTTTATTGTAATACGATCCTGTGGTCGTTCTTTCTTTTTACAAATAATTGATGTAAATTATACCGTGCTAACCCATGCGATGAATCCACCTTTCTTCTACAGTTATATGCAATACATACAGTACATATTTATATACAGTAATGTAGCGTTGCGAAAACTTATGTGAATTGTACATACTCAATTATTACGATTATTTGAAACGTTATTAATTGAAAGGAAAATTTAGAGACACAAAATTTGTTTTTGTGGTGTGCTGAAGCTTTTCCACAACCGTTTTTTGTTATTTTTCTAGCAATGTAGTTCAATATTTATATTTAATATTGTAAATAATATAATAAGATACCAAAAAATGCTTAAATATCCACTCAAATGTTAGTAAGAAAGGAAAAATAGTCCTCGTGGGTTTCATCATCCGTATAAGAAGTGAGCGCACAAGGGAATTGTAGAGATATTTTTGACGTATCTTCAATATTTAAATCCCCTTGAGGGCCTTTATAATTGATTCATAACAAGGGCCACATCACACAACAGGGGATATATGATATATTCAAACGTGAACATTTTATTTTGGCCGAATGAGAAACCGCAAAAGAACCATTTCTTAAGGAGTATAGAGAATAATGAAATTATTGGCTTTCTCGGATTTCAAATAAAACCTTCCGTTTGATTTTTAAGAAAGAAATGATAATTTCGGCGCAAAAAATATTGAAAAGCATTAAAAAGAACTATTCTTTGCATTTTTTTTGAGTGCCATTTCTAAAGTTTTCATTACTACTCTTTTTACCACAGTTTCAAGTTTTAGTAGCTTCATTTCAATAATATTATCTTATTTCCAGATTCATCGTGATAATGAACGTTTCATTTTATACCACGTCCGTTTGATTATACATTTTTGAACATTTGATAGCTCTAACTAAATTACATACAAAATTCTAAGTAGATATATCAAATAGTCATAAAAAACCGAAGAAAACATTGGAAAATATTCTTCTCGTTCGCATAAAATCGTTAATATGAGCACGGATAACCCTGGGGGTCAGGTTTACAGAAACAAACAAAAACTGATTATATCGTAGACTTGTACTGATTCTGAAAGTTAATCGAAAATAATTCTTACCATAATATAACACAATATGCTGATGAGAACAGCTTAGATCTCGAAATACGTATTTAATATTTACGTTACATTTTGGCAAGTTTTATTTTGAATTAACTTTTACCGACGAAATTATGAAAAAAGTCGATTGATGTAGTGTTGATATATCACCAATTGAAGGTACATGTGTATTCAGTATCTTGCACGAATATTTTAGTATGAAAAAGTTGTCTAGGTAAATGGATACCACATTGACTGTTAGACGGCCAAAAACGATATCCCGTGACAATTTCAACGCAATGTTTAAATATCTATAAACGCAAAGCAAGTCAATTTTTACGGAATTTTGTAACTATAGACCAAATATGAGTCCATCACTTCCCGCCAGAAATGAAAGAATAATCGAAACAATGGACTTTCATTGGCGAACGAGCACCAAAGAAGACAACATTGGTTTCTTCTGTCAGAAACGTTATGGAATTTTTGGGATTCTCACGCCAAAATCTATATTGATTATTAGGTAATGAGAAGAACAATCACAAGATGGTATTATATAAACTTATAGGACCATTTAAATGCTGAATTAAGGAAAACACGACCACATTTAAGAAGGTATTGTTTCTATGTGGCAGCTCATTCTCTGAAGTGTTAACAGCTAAATTACTCGAAATATATTTCGAATTATTATTGTCTTATTCCCCATATTCACCTGATCTGGCTACCTCTTGGAGGACACCAAAAAGCTCTAGTATTAGTGGTCTAAATATAAAGAGTCGAAAGGCGGTTGTGTAGATAAATAAAACATTTATAATAACAGCTTTTCATTTAAGAGTCAGGTTCCGAACAAACATCACTAATATATCGTATAAAGCTCATAGTGTGAGAAATATTGTCAGGTAAATTGTTTATAAGTAAAGGCCAGATTATATGAAAAAAAAACTGAAAATATGTGCATGTTTTAGCCTAAATATGAACTTTCTTTTGAAAAATATTCAGGTAAAAAAATACGAGGAAAGAAAATGAAATACTGTAGAAAAAAATATTTTATTATGTCTACTACAAGTTTATTTAGAGCATTTTGCAACATAATTAACTATGAAAACAATTTACAATCACATATTTCTCAAAGTTTTCAACAGAAAAATTGTGACGTTTGTCTGAAAACATATATTTATATATTTCAAATTAGAAATATCATCTATTGTGGACTTAATATTTTCTACTGAATCACCACACAACATTTTAGCAATGTCCTTTAGCATTTTAAAACCCTCATTTTTTTCTATTACATTTAAAATTTTTTCATAAACGGACTGTCCCACTCTTCCTTGAACATCAAAGCATGACTTTTCAAATTTGTTTATTATTTCAACGCTCGATTAGCGACATAAATTGTTTTTTCAACTGCAATATAGAAATGAAAATAAAACTGTAATTGGCTTTAATAAACGCCAACTGTTGAGGTATTTCTTTACTCGAGTACACCGTTTGGGCGTCTATCACAGATTGTGAATTCCTATCAAGATCCAATAATTGTCTTGATTCCTTCATAATGATTTGGATGAAAAATAGCAGCGTCCAACCACGTTCCCCAACGTGTGATTACTGGTTGAAGAGGAAGGGGAACACCGGGTAGATATTGTTTGCGTAATGGGGCTTTTAAAAATACTTTCTTAACACTACTAATTAAAGTATTTACTAAGGTAAAATGGTTTCTGACTTCTTCTGCAGCACGATTTGGTCCGTGCGCCAAGCAAGTTGTGTGAATTAAATTTGGGTAAAAGATTTTCAAATTGAAAGCTGTCGTCACCATGTTTGGTGCAGCATCCGTCAAAAACAATAGAATTTTCGCTGTTGTAATCGATTCCAGCAAGAAGAAAGTTGCCAGTTCTTCCTGTATAAACCTTGTTATTGTCAAATTATTTGCCTTTTCCAACTGTTTGGATGAAATTAATGGAACCGATGCGTTAACGATACCAATCATTAAATGAACTATGTATCGGCCCACACTATCAGTAGTTTCATCTACGCATATATAAAGATAATCGTTTGCAACAATCTTCTTAATGCTTTTCAATGTTTCTTCACAGATACAGCGAATATAATTTTTTCTTAACCTGCTCTCGTCGGGAATGTTATATTTGCTGATGTACTTTTGCAAAAATAACTTGACATTTAAATTGTCTAATTTATGTAGTGGAATATCTGCCGACACAAACATTTGACATAAATATTTATTAAATTGTTTTTGTTTCGAGTTTTTGGAAGTTGATGGTAAACATTGCGGTAATATTTGCTGACTCTTCTACACCAATTTCATCTTTATTAGTTTTGCAGCATGAGATGGAGTTTTCATATGTTGATCGACTTGGAACTTTCTCTCACTTGTAATCTGCAAAAAAATACCATATCATGGGTTGTTTTCTTATAAAATAAATGTTAATAAAAGATAAAGAAATAATTAAAAACTTAATTAATTAATTAATTAATTAATTAATTAATTAATATTAATCAGAAGAAATAAACTTAAAATTTTGCTTAAAATCTTGCAGCATGCTACGCAAAACACTTTTTCTCCATCGATAAGCAATTCTGAATAAGATGCAAATCCCCAGGCATAGTCGTTATTTTCGGCATTTTTGTTATTATATATCACAACTCACAAGTTTACACTTCGAAAAGCCAACGTAAAATGACATTTAAAATAAAATTACTTTCTAATATGGGAATAAATTTCTCCGAATAGCAAAGAAACACATATACTCCTAATTTTCTGGTAAAGTGTATAATATAAATAAACGCTTAATAAAATGTTATCCTAAAATAAATAAACACGTGTCGTAGTGCATACAGTAATTTCTTGGAGATCTACAAAAAAGAGTACTTGAAATTGATTTATGATAAGGAACGTTCTTACTTATTTTGTAAGTGCTGAACTATGAATATCATACAATAAACAAATGCTCAGATGACTGTTAACGTTGCATTTTTTAATAAAGGATTACATTACTTTTCAGTTCATACAACAGCTTATTAGTGAATGGACACGTTTTCCTTATTCAAAATGCCTTACCGATTTTCCTCTCAAGAGTATGCGGACATGCATTTTGTGTATGGCTACTGTAACGACAGTGTACGTCAAGCAGTTATTGAATACCGACATTAGTTTCCCGATAGGCGTATTCCCCATTACAGTACGTTTCTGAAAGTACACAAACAATTTCGGCAATGCGAACTGCGTGATTATTTTTTCGACCGAGGAGTAAATTTGCCAGCAGACTTAGAGCAACAAGCAGTAGCTATTGTTACAAGGGATCCGACTCTCAGTGTACGTCGAATCGCTAGACAACTAGGAGTGCCACGAACGACAGTTTGACGAATTTCAAAACGTGAAGGCTTAAATCCATATCACTATCGCAGGGGACACGGTTTGCTTGAGGCAGACCACTATGCTCGTTTAGTTTATCCTACCTGGATATTAAGATAGTCACGTCTTCATTTTAATTTCTGCAGAACAGTCCTCTGGACAGATGAATCTACGTTCACGAGAAGTGGTATTACAAATCTGAGAAACCTGCACAGGTGGTCATCAGAAAATCCCAAAGCTTTACGCCCATCTAAATTTCAACAAGAATTTTCTATTAACGTTTGGGCGGCCCTAATCGATGACTTGTTGATTGGTCCTGTAGTTCTTCCTCGGAGATTAAATGTGGACAATTACCTTCAATTTCTTATTGACAAACTGCCAGGTCTTTTAGAGGATGTCCCACTGAATGTTCGACGTTACATGTGGTTTCACATGGATGGGGCACCACCACATTTCGGAATTGCTGTCCGAAATTAGGTTGACGTCAATTATCCAAGATTGATTGGTCGAGGTGGTCCTGTTACATGGCCACTCAAATCACCCGATTTTAATCCCCTTGACTTTTATTTATGGGGGTACATGAAAAATTTAGTCTGTGCACAAGTTTCGAACACAAGAGAAGAGTTGTTGGATCAGATTCACCTGGCTGCCGAGCAAATCCGACAAAACAAGTATGAAATTCGGATAAGTACTTCTTCTGTTGGCTTACGGGCACAAGCCTGCATTCAACAAGGAGGTGGACATTTCGAAAATATTATTAATTGAACTTTTTTAAATAAAATCAGTTTTTATTGACTTTAGGATTACATTTTTTTCATTATCTGACAATCACATTCATAGATCTGTAACTTTGAAACAAATAAAAATGGATATGCAAGTTTTGCATTTTTGTTACTTGAAATGAAGTCTACTTTACACTCCTAAAATTTAAACATAACGATACCGGACATCTTGTATATACAGAAAGACAGAAAAAAATATGTTATTGAAATGATAAGGAAATGCAATTTTTATGTGTATATAGAAATAGATAGACACAACTGCAAAACTTATCAAAATACTTACACGTCATGTATACAGGTGACTTTAGACATGTACCTGCTTGCGCTATAGATAATCTAAAAGTAGTATATTTGCAAGTGTTAGAAATGGATACGTTAAAGTCAATATAGGCTGGTATAGTTGTGCAGTCGATTTTGTTTGATAAAATATTTTGTAAAAATTTACCATTATACCTTTCGCGGCAACAAAATAAAGATTGTACACTATAGCAACCCACAAGACAATTGGAGTCCGTTTCTCGTTCAGCCACTCCGAAGGAAAGATATTTTAGGGACCCCTTATGATCACTCTCAACAGAAGTTTTTGGTATGCGTAATAAAGAAACCACACTATAGCACATACTTCAATTTGCATCCCAACAAGGTATAGTATAAAGTCTTAATTACAGTAATATTATTGAAGTTTCTACGCCATCTAATAAGACAACCCAATGATTTTAAACTTGAGGCAGATATGGATGAAACGTGTTGACAGCAAGTGAGTTGCAAATCAGGAAGTTTGCTTAGATGATGTACATAATCACTAAATAAATTTACTAAATAATAAAATAGATTAGGAGCAATACATCTGGTATAAGAAGCAGCACAATATTTAGAAACATTAAATTAAACTTGATTATGGGTACACCATTCTTCAATTACAGAGAGCTTAATTTCTAATTTGTTACAATCAGAGTCTGTGCGGATGATGCTGTAGATCATCAGCAGATCATCAGCATACCCAAGATATTCAATTTATCTAAGAGATCATTGATGAAGATGTTAAGAAGCAAGGGCCCGAGATTTCAACCCTGATGATTTTAACTCTGAGATACCCCTGAAGATAACGGAAGAATTTGAAATGAAAATCCATTGTAAAACACATAGCGAGAAAGATTCACAGGTGTTATGACATTAATTTAAAAAGCTCAGAACTAAAACCACAGTAATCAAACTTTGTAAGGAGGATACTGTTGTCTATAGAATCAAAGGCTTTAGAAAAGTCTGTATTTATAACGCTTGTCGATTTTCAATGGTCGAAGAAGGAAATTGAGTAATGCCGACTAGATTTATTGTTGCCAATCACCCAGATATGTATTCAAACATGTATACTAACAAATTAAACCATAATAATGGTTTAATTTGTCTGTAAATTTTATAAAATAGAATGTGTTGAAGAACTTTAGCAAAGTTTTATGATTTACTTATTGGCCTATAACTAATAATATTTGATCTGTCGCATTTCTTGAACACGGGTATGATTTTCCTCACCTTTCGGATACTTTAAAATACAGGTGTATTAGTAATTTGATTATATAGAACGACTAAAGGACTAGCAGACACTGCTGCACAGTCACGCACTAGATAAGTGAATATATGATCGTCACCAGCGGTTGAGACAGATTTAAGTTTAGCCGCTCCAAAAATTAATTCATCCTTTCTAATATGTCCAACGCCAAAAGAAGGATTATTATCGAACAGAATCAGTCATTTTGTCGAAAAGACTTAGAAAACACCTCAGCAAACTTGTTTAAGATTATATCCGCTTGCATAAGTTCGTCCTCTTCATAAATCATGCATCCAGGAATTCGATGTTGAACGCTTGTTGTTGATAAACTTCCAGAATATCTTCGGTTTATTTGTAATATCCATTTCAATCCAAGCTCGATGAGTATCATAAGCGTGTTTAAGCAGTTGTCTTAATCTCTTCATAGTAATAAGGGGGGTTTGGTCGATTTACATTTCTTAAAATATAATTCTTGTATTCTAATTAATTCTATTATGTGACCAGTAAACCATGCAGGATATTGCCTGTTCGACGATCACATTTTAGGGACAGAGCGATCCAGGATAGAATAAAGAGTTTCATAGAGCCAATCACAGTGAAATTGACATAGTTGAACTGCAAAAAAACACGAATTCTCACACATTCTCAACTCAGAATACAGTAAAAACAAATTGCATGTCGATGCGACAATTCACATCAAGCTTTGATACAAAATAATACAAATCTGTATAAAAACAAATTTGTATCTGTATATGCATGGACACACTTTATCAATGATAGGTTTACGAAAACCTATCATTGACAAAGTGGTTACATAGAAACGCATGCGTCTGGTAGTTGAAGCAAACGCTGGTAAATACGTACTGTGTGTCCATGCATATACAGATACAAATTTGTTTTTATACAGATTTGTATTATTTTGTATCAGAATACAGTGTTTTTATGAATACCATATTTAATATTTTTAGCACATGGCATCTAGCTATTCCAAACAATTTACTGTGCGCCATATGATGAATATGTTTTAAGAAGATAGTATGCATAGCATTCTTTTCACTCGCATGGATTGCTTTTATAAAATTTATTGTCCTTATCTAAACAATTTTGTTCTCCTCATATACGACATAAATGTATCTTGGAACCGATATAATTTTAGTTATCATGTGTGTTTCCACAAACTGCAATAATTTTGTCACAGTCAAGTCCATGATATCAAGCAAAATTTAGTAACATAAGTTATAAAGGAAATAAATAATCAAATTTGGTTTCTAGATTTTAACCACTATTCCAATATAAGGTAATTTACCAACCCCTTAACAGATTGGTCACCAGAAATCAGTATATTAAGGTTTTGTGTTACTAATTTTCATATTTTATTTTTTTACATAAGGGATAGACAATATAGTTTTGTAATTATAACGAATAATTTGTTGAATTAATGGTAAGGACGATATACATTCTTTTAAGGGAATGTTGTGACGTAACGATTACCGGCTATATTTTTCAAATGTTCCTATTACCGACCTTCAATGTACCCAATACCGACTATACGAAAAACCTACTACGAATCAGTAATTCGTTGAAAAACATAACTTTGTTTTTGTTTAAATAAGTACAAAAACAAATAGGAGCAAGACGTGTGACTCCTGGAATAGAATAAACTGCACGATTATTAACAGCCATTGGGAAGTCAATACTGCACATATCTTGTTCAGCATAAGGCAGAATATCGTCCTTTGTTGGTCATTTCCAGTGGTTATCACTCATTGTCACTGTTTCATTACAGTTAAAACACTCTTTTAGGATTTTTCAAGACTGCCTCTAATTTATTTTCACTTATGTAATCTTGAGCTCGTCTAAACCAACTACGAATGTCTTTTTCAGTGATATTAGCACGTCACTTTGTAAGTTCTTGTGAAACTCTAGCGGAAAGTTTTGGATGTCTAGCTAGAAAGTTGCTGTACCAGTGACGACCTATAATACCACTTTTGAAATGGTTTTCCCTATAGTTGGGTTACTAATTTTGCTGCCCTTTAAAGCAACTGGCATTTAAACATCAACGCTTCTTAAGCTAATATAAAATCTATTTTACTATGTTATCATCCTCTGCTTTCGTAAACACAGTATACGATCCACTTTTCGAATCGTGACTATATTCATTATGAATTTTATCTACTAAAGTAGATTTCGGAATTTTAAATTCATAATAGAGCTTTTTATAGCATTTCTTCAGAATAGTTTTTTATTCTCTCCATTTTTACTGTAAAATTTGGAAATAAAACTATGTTAAATATATACGTTGCATTAGGTCAAAGAAGAAATTAAAGGTAGTTGTTCTAAAAAATAGAATAGCACTTTATAACAGTACAAATATAAGAACTAAGCTATGATCGGTGAATGGGGAAAGCAACCAGTGAGTGCTCCTTAATCCGCATATTAATTAATTAACATTCATTTTTAGTAAAATGTAAGCGCATATATGCTTCATATTAGTTAATTGGAAATTAAAGCTATTTTTTAAATAAATAAATTTGTGGTACTAAAAAAGAAATAGATAGTTCCTTGTCATTTCAAGAGGACACGTATTTAAAATTAAGAACAATTGTTCCATATATGCGAATATTTAATTATGTATTACGTATTTTGCTGGTCGGTGAAAAATTCTATTGTTTAAAAATGAATTTCTGACAGAAATATCGTTTGGGTTGTATTAGATTCTACATAATATTCTCGTAAAAGGCTAATTGAAAATCTTTGTCTATTCCATATTAGCGACCATTTGGTCGGTAATACGAACTATGCTAGTTACTCTTAAATGTTTTACTCAGCTGTATATTTTGTATTTTCGAACCTATTTCTTCATAAATTTGTCGATATCCATAACCTAATTAACCATAATATATGCCTAAAACTATTGACATAATATCTATGCCATGACTTACCTAATTTTTAAACCAAAATCACAAAATAATAATTCAATCAACTTAACAAAATTGACCAAAATTATCATTAGTTAAGCACGCCCTCGTAAAAACGCAAATTTCCCACTCTTTACTATTATGATCGCGTGTCAACATAGAAGAGAACTAGAACTGCCAATAGCTTTCTATTATAGCATTAAGTTTGTTTTAACAGAAATTTCGTTTTGATCGTTAATAGCTGCAGGTCGATAATGGGCACTCTAGTCAAGATTAGTAGCACCACTCCCTTTCAAATATCCTACCCCCGCATTGTTGCCTGATTTTTAGTTTTACAAAATATACGTGATCTTAATCTGGCTTTTAAGTTTTGCGGTCGTTGTCTATGATTGTTTCTGGAATTCCGGGTTGTCACCGTATCCTTGGTAATGCTTCCTTCTTAGCCAACGTTTTTGTCCACTTAGGCTACCTTCAGGGCTACTACTACTATTACTGCACTGAAACTAAAAGTTTGTTAGACGGGGTTTGTCAGGAATTATATAGAGAGCATTCGTCATCGCGAAGTTTCTATGGATTCACGTATTTCACAGTTAAAGTAATGAGAATTGCGGGATAAAGTTGGTGTCCAGCTTTCAATCTATATATTTGCAAGCACCCGAATTGTTGAACACAGTGCTATGCTAGGGCGCTGTGCGTGACAGTGGCTGCGTGTTACGTACAGCGTTTAGGATAACACTGTTTTCAGCAATACGGGTGCTTACCGAACGCTTTGTATCACCGATGTATACACTGCCACACGAGCATGGAATATCGTAAACACCAATGCTTTTAGATGGTTGCAGTTTTTGACAGAAAAGAGGGCCGATAATGTTGTATTGGATTTAAATGTAGTTTCGATGTTGTGTTATTTAAGGACTTTGCTGATACGGTCGGTGGCACCTTGTACATAATGTAAATAAAGTTTCGAAATGGCAGGAAGTATGTTGCGAAATGGACCTGGACGGTCTAGGGTTAAGGTACGGATTTAAGGTGCGTTGAATATCGTGCTTAGAATAGTTGTTGCTCATTAAGATATTGGTAACATGATTTATTTCTTTGGATAAGGAATTAGGTTCAGATATAGACTTTTTGGACTAACAACTATGACTTCACGTTTTTGTGCAGGATTATAGTGTACATTTCGATTCAATCTCCATAATGAAATTAATGAAAAAGTGTTTTGTGTATAGGAACAAAGGATTTGTTGTTCGAACGCGTTCATAAAGATGTTGGCGACGACAGGAGAAAGTGACCAATTCATGACAGCATCAAACACTTGTTCGTAGTAACAGTCACAGAAAAGAAAAGTAGAAGTTAGAGAAGTTTCTATGAGGTGGGATACGTCGTCAGACTGTTTACCGGAGTATAAGATTTCACGGATATTTGTATAGTGTCAGTTATGTGGACTTTAGTGAACAGTGATTCAACATGAAAGCTTACCTGCAAATCTTGAGAATATATCGCCCTTCAGCTTTTATACAAAATGTTTGGAATGTTGGATAAAGGATTCACTGTTACATTTATAAAATATCAATTGACATTTCTCTAGATAAGAAGTAATTTTGAAATAGATGGCGCTCTACGTCTACTGTATTAACTAAACACAACTAAATAAATAACATTTAATATCCATATCGTAATTTATATAATATAATTGTCTGAAAGGATTCTTTTTCAATCCATTATCTTGTGTATTTATCCTAGTAAGCATCAAATCTACAAAGTTGCTCGCATATATGCTCTTTAAATCGGGAGCTGTGTATGGGAAACAAACAAAAGGATTAAGTGAAACTGAGTGCTTATTATGAAACGGTGTCTACTACAGCAAGGTGAGTCAGCCCAACAAGTTTGCACACACGGATGCACTGTTATGAAGTAAAATAACAGAGTATGCAAAATTAAGGGGTATATTGCAGAGCTAAGTGAAGTAAGAACTATGCAAGCGCCGTAAACAAAATATTTAGTTAAGTGAACGAGGAATGAAGGGTAGACTGAATGAAATAATATCTTGTTACTGAAATGCAACTTGTGTTGCATTAGTACACTAGTATTCGGCTGTTCGTCCTAATAAATAATTACGTATTCGTAAATAAGTTTTTGATCGAAAGTTTGAATAATCTTTGTTAATTAACTTTCGATATAAGAAATTATTATAAGAAAATATTCGTCGTATCCCTAAATATTACACCAGACATTTTTATCACTCATACAATCAATGAATTGTTATACAAGCTTTAAAGTTATTCAATCTAAACAACCAACTTTCTGAAATATTTTACTCTCATCCAAGAAATAACCTCTTTAAATACCCCAGACCATGCTTAGATTTCTTAAATAGCAGAACTTCTTGTTATTAATATCACCGTTTTGCTATACCTTTTTTTTTCTTCGAAATTGAGTTGCAGAAGGCTGCTTTTATCTCAAAAAATGTGACCAAAATGAACTTTTTATTCATTATAATTCTTCATACACCGTCTAGCCATAAATACTGGCAGTATTTTAGTGACTTATAGGAAAGAATAATTAAAATAAGTATATTTGAAAATACAGAAAATAAGCTTAGACGATGTATACTTTATTCGAAGTATTCGATTCCAGCCCCCACATGGAATTAAAAACAACCTTTATCTATCTATTTACACACTGGTTCTTGAGACATTTTTTTGCAGCTTCAAGAATACTTTGTTTCGGACACTTTTAGCAAGCTATAATTCAGAGAAGATGGTTGAGCGTCAAGGTCATAGCTAACCGACTGCCAATCGGAAGACTTAATAATAAACTCAGAAACATTATAACGCTAAGAAATATGTAATTAAACTTCTAGTTTCAAAAATTCTTTTATTGTAAATACCACTACAATATTGTTTCGCCATACAATGGCTTCATCAGGTGGATGAAATACTACAATATTGTAGTGGTATTTACAAGAAAAGAATTTTTGAAACTAGAAGTTTAATTACTTATTTCTTAGCGTTATAATGAAGTTTCAACAAGTATCTCCTTCGTCAATTAACTACTCAGAAACATTGTTTTTCAGTCATGTTTTGAATCGTTTTTGCTTTGTAATCAAGTGGCCTCTTCTTGTCGAATCACGATTTTTCCCCGCTAACCATGAAGTCTGTTAGAGGCTTCACCATATTTTCTAATACAGTCCCTTTGCATACTTGGGCCCTCAGTCTCGCAAAAATGAAGTAGAAACATCTTCGTAGGAGACATCTTACCAAACCTTTACTAAAGCCGGATGGTGACTATACCGGTGTCACAATCTTCCAGCCTTCTATAGAACCTTACCTTGATCATGTACTCTGTCATACTGTAGATGATTTATTTCTGTCTGAGAATAAGATTTTGAGATTCCTTCTTTTGCCGTAACAATTTTGCAATTTCTTCAATCTTTCGATTGTTATCATTTTGAAGGCTGATGTTAAAGAACGGCTTCCCAGATTGTTCTGAGTATGATGTTCGTTTCGCGGAATAATACTGTTTGCTTCTGTAGTGAATTTCGAACAAATGTTAAACGAACAGCGGTCACAGTGTTAATCGTACGTGCTAAATGCGGAATGCCAGTATGAGGCAATTATATGACTAATGTTTCGTTGATATAGATAGAAACGTTCGTTAATATTAATGGGTGTTCGGACCACGCCATAGTATAAATATGTATTCATTGAGGGACTACCAAACAAGCAGTAACGTATTACATATTCCCAACAATATGCTTAGAACATTCTGAAATTCTCTGACTCAAAATTTTGTACAATCGTGCAGCGTTGACCACTGTGTAGTTCTATAGTTGTTGAAAGATTTCATCTATTTTCAAAATTATGTACAGGCGCATCTCGAAGCCATCCAAGCGTAAAATTAGTTTTCATCTCAGTTTCTACTTTCGCCATAACATTTCATTACACGGCATTTAAGTTGTATATGTAGGTCCATTTAAACATTCTAAATATTTAATTTTACTTCTTTTTTAATTTTTTAAGCTTTTTATCTACTATCTGATGTTCCTTTGTTATATGTGTCTTTAAAAAATATATTAAATGGAACCAATTCCTTTAGTTCGAAAATCTAAACTAGTCGAATTTGATTCAGTAATTTAAGAAAAAATTAATCTGCCAAAGTTAGCTTCTGAATATTACGATAAATGATGAGTTAGTTATTAATTGTCACGTTACGTTTACATATTCTTGTATATTCCGTGACTACGTCGTTTATACTGTCTTATTCTTGGGAATAGACAGTGGTGTTAATAATTTTAAATAGAAATTTTAATTTATAATTTTACCCAAGAGAACACTCTTTCTAATGCCCAACTTAAAAGCAAACATTCGTAAAATTCCTAATCTGAAAAATGTATTTGAAATCAGTTCTAGCAGTTGGATAAAACAATTTTATTTACTATCGGGTGTTTTTTTAGTTGCATGAGAACTATCGATATTTATAACTATGGTTTGACAGCTGAGAATGTCAAACTGTGTTAACATTTCTGTTCAGTAAGGTTTGGCAAGTTATCATGAATCGTTTAATGCCTGAACAACGCTTCCAAATCGTGGAAATTTACTTTGAAAAAAATAAATCTATTCGCGAAGTTCATAGAGCACTTCGTCCATTTTACGGTCATCATAATCGGCCTAGTGAACAAGCAATTCGTGCTGTTATTGATCGTTTTCGCACTAATTTTACTCTTCTCGATTCAAAACAAGACAAAGAAATGTGCTTACCGAAGAGAATATTGCTGCTGTAGCGCGAAGTATTGAAGAAGACGCCGAAATGTCGATTCGTCGTCGTTCTCAACTTGTTGGCCTTTGTCGTTCGACTACGTGGAAAATTTTACGTAAGGATCTAAGGTTACGTGCCTATAAAATACAGCCCGTGCAAGAATTGAAGCCAAACGACCATCGTTTGCGTCCATTTTTGCTGATTGGGCTCATTTGAAACTGGCCGAAGATGAGCATGTTTATCAAAGAATTGTGTTTAGTGACGAAGGTCATTTCTGGTTAAATGGCTACGTCAATAAGCAAAATTGCCATATTTGGAGCGAAGACATTTCTCAAGCCGTTAACGAATCACCGTTACACCCATTAAATTGACTGTTTGGTGCGGTTTACACACTGGCGGCATCATCAGTCCTTATTTCTTTCGAAATGAGCAAGGAGCTGCCGTTACGGTGAATGGCGAGCGCTGTCGAGCCATGTTGACTGAATTTTTGTTTCCAAAAATTAATCAGCTAAACATCAACGACATTTGGTTCCAACAAGACGGCGCAACTTGCCATACAGCGCGCTTAACAATCGATTTATTGCAAAATCAATTTGGTGACAACTTTCTTTTCAGATGTGGTCCTGGTCACTGGCGCCCTCGTTCTTGCGATTTAACGCCTCTGGATTACTTTATATAGGGCTATGCTAAGTCATTGGTTTATGCCGACTAACCAGCAACTCTTGAAACATTGGAAGCCAATATTCAAGCCACCAGTGACGCCATACGGCCAGATTTATTGAAAAAGTAGTCAAAAATTGGACTGATCGAATGCACCATGTAACTCGTAGCCGCGGCGGACATATGCCGGAAATCATATTTAAAAAATAAATGCCATGAAATTATCTACCAGATCATAATAAAAAAAATTTAATTCCAACAATATTTCTGTCTTGTATTATCATTTTAAGTTCTCAAGCTCTTAAAAAAACACACATTATAATGTATAGAATCCACGGTTGGCTCTTGGTGAAACATAATGAATAATTTACTAAAGAAAACACTCGGTATATTTGTTTCACAAAATATATTTATTAGATCTCTAACATATGTTTCGACTTTTCAGTCATTATCAAAGAGTTTTTAAACTAAAATAAAATATTCTCGGCTGTTGTTGCAGATACTTCTTGGTGAAACATTTTAACTTCATACAGTAAATAATAAAAATAAATTAAAACACTTGGCTTGTTTCACTATGAGATTTATTTAAATACTCTAACAATTGTTTCGGCTGTTATGCCATTCTCAAAGAGATCTATAAATCTAACTTAAAGACTATCGCACTTGTTCTTATATGTTGTCTGTTCTTGTGTGTAGTGGGGGTGGTATTATATTGTGTATTACGGTGTCTATAAAGGGTGTATTGGCATATTCTATCTGTGTGTTGGTGATTAATAGATTTTGTTTTTTCGCTATTTTTATTTCTAATATTTCTAGGAGGTCCAATCTCTTGCTTTTTGTGATATTGTGTATTAATTCGCAGTTATCTATATCGGGGAAGTGGTTGAGTTCTATACAGTGTTCGGCAAAGCCTGTATTTTTCTCACTATATAAAATTGACTTTTTGTGTTCTTTAACTCTGTTTTTAATGGCTCGTCCACTTTGGCCGATATAGATAGCTTCACAGTCTTTACATTTTAATTTATAAACACCTGATTGGTCCATTTTATCTCTTTTATCTTTGTTGTTGCTAATCATTGTTCCTAAATTTGTTTTATTTACCCAGCTTATTTTGATATCTAATCCTTTTACTATTCTGTTTATTTTATTAGTGAGTTGTGGTATGTATGTAATTTTGTGCCATCTTTGTATATTTTCTGTTATTTTCGGGTATAGGTATTTGTTCTTATTATTTTGTATTTCTTTACGTTTTAACAGTTTATCTACGATTTTAGGGTCATATCCATTATTTCTTGCGATTAATTTAATTGTGTTTATTTCTGTATTAAAATCTGTCTTGCTTAATGGTGTGTTTGTGGCTCTATGTATATAACTATTGAATGTTGACATTTTTATTTTCATCGATTGTTTCGCATTTGCATGTAATATGTTGTCTGTAAAAGTGGGTTTTCTGTAGATTTCGAATGTAAGCTTATTATTATGTCTGTTTATTGTAATGTCTAGAAAGTTTATTTTCTTGTCTTTTTCTGTTTCTTTTGTAAATTGTATCTTGTGGTTTATAGAATTTATTACTTTTAATTTGCATATGGAAGGGTACAGATAGGCAATTAACGGAGTTCCTAAAAGTAATAAATTCTATAAACCACAAGATACAATTTACAAAAGAAACAGAAAAAGACAAGAAAATAAACTTTCTAGACATTACAATAAACAGACATAATAATAAGCTTACATTCGAAATCTACAGAAAACCCACTTTTACAGACAACATATTACATGCAAATGCGAAACAATCGATGAAAATAAAAATGTCAACATTCAATAGTTATATACATAGAGCCACAAACACACCATTAAGCAAGACAGATTTTAATACAGAAATAAACACAATTAAATTAATCGCAAGAAATAATGGATATGACCCTAAAATCGTAGATAAACTGTTAAAACGTAAAGAAATACAAAATAATAAGAACAAATACCTATACCCGAAAATAACAGAAAATATACAAAGATGGCACAAAATTACATACATACCACAACTCACTAATAAAATAAACAGAATAGTAAAAGGATTAGATATCAAAATAAGCTGGGTAAATAAAACAAATTTAGGAACAATGATTAGCAACAACAAAGATAAAAGAGATAAAATGGACCAATCAGGTGTTTATAAATTAAAATGTAAAGACTGTGAAGCTATCTATATCGGCCAAAGTGGACGAGCCATTAAAAACAGAGTTAAAGAACACAAAAAGTCAATTTTATATAGTGAGAAAAATACAGGCTTTGCCGAACACTGTATAGAACTCAACCACTTCCCCGATATAGATAACTGCGAATTAATACACAATATCACAAAAAGCAAGAGATTGGACCTCCTAGAAATATTAGAAATAAAAATAGCGAAAAAACAAAATCTATTAATCACCAACACACAGATAGAATATGCCAATACACCCTTTATAGACACCGTAATACACAATATAATACCACCCCCACTACACACAAGAACAGACAACATATAAGAACAAGTGCGATAGTCTTTAAGTTAGATTTATAGATCTCTTTGAGAATGGCATAACAGCCGAAACAATTGTTAGAGTATTTAAATAAATCTCATAGTGAAACAAGCCAAGTGTTTTAATTTATTTTTATTATTTACTGTATAAAATAAAAAGTACACTTCTACCACTATTTATGAGTTTTTAAAATACTTTATTACGGCATCATTCGTAGGGGTGTTGAAAAAAATCCAGCTGTGTATTTGTGACATGTCTATTAAGATCTATGGCTTTTCTAATTTCTAATATTTCGAGGAAGTCGAGCCTTTTTCCTTTATTACAAGTATGTAAAAGTTTAAAATTACTGGTATTGAACAAATGTGTATTTTCAATGCAATGTTGCAAGTGAATAAAGTCAATCTAGGAAATATTTTAGTAAATAATAAAGAAAAAACAGAATTGTGTGATAAGTCAGGTGTGTACGAATTAAGTTGCAGTGATTGTGATGCGATATACATCGGCCAATCAGGACGCTCAATAAAAGAACGGATAAAAGAGCATAGAAGTTCTATTCTTTATGGTAATATGAATACGGGATTCGCGGAACATTGCATTGAAAATACACATTTGTTCAATACCAGTAATTTTAAACTTTTACATACTTGTAATAAAGGAAAAAGGCTCGACTTCCTCGAAATATTAGAAATTAAAAAAGCCATAAATCTTAATAGACATGTCACAAATACACAGCTGGATTTTTCAACACCCCTACGAATGATGCCGTAATAAAGTCTTTTAAAAACTCATAAATAGTGGTAGAAGTGTACTTTTTATTTTAGTTTAAAAACTCTTTGATAATGACTGAAAAGTCGAAACATATGTTAGAGATCTAATAAATATATTTTGTGAAACAAATATACCGAGTGTTTTCTTTAGTAAATTAATTTTATTTACGATAATCTTGGCTTGTAAACTTCCGCGATCGTTGCCCATGAATTGGATTTTGGGCGGAAACCACGTACTTGGCACTACTTTTTCTTGTGCCGACGTTTCGTCCACTTGCAAGTGACATCTATTGGACTGCTGTTGGTGTGAGCACTGCTGCTCTGAAATTGGACTGTGTGGGTGTGCTTGGATTTATTTGTAGACTATATCAAAATGCTGGCGATGCGCTAAGCTTGTTGTCGCATAAAGAAATCTTACTTGATCCAATGTCCATTCTTATTGCAAAGCCATTGCCATACATTCAGAAAGTAATAAAAGTAATCAAAAAAAATAAAACAATGACTTTGTTATACCACTTTATTCACATGTAATAGTGACCGCGGTTTCGACATACAATGTCATTATCAAACTGCAAAAGTTATCTTATAAATGACACAAAAATATATGGGGGTGGTTTATGATGTTATTTAAAATTTCTACTATATACTTAACTATTATATACAACATTGGAAAAGAGGTGTATATATAAGATCCAACTGGTCGTTAAGAACAATATCTATTGTGTTGTTGCCGCTTTTAAAAATTTCAAGTGACTTTAAAATATTTAATTTACGACCTTTCTCGGCCAAATGCAATATTTTATGATGACCAAATGTATGACTTTCTGTAATAAAATGGTTTGCGAATGTTGAATCTGTCTTCTTTAGTTTATATGACCTCATGTGTTCTTTTACCCGTATAATAAAACTTCGACCTGTCTGACCTATATATACACTTTTACAATCATTACAATATAATTTGTACACTCCTGATTTATTATTGATATCTGTTTTAGGTTTTGCGTTAAAAATGAAATTACTTGTCTTTACATATGGTTTGTAAGCTATACTAACATTACTATTACTTTTTGAAATTATATTTCCAATTTGCTCGCTAATATTACCGAAGTAAGTTAACGAGACAAATTGTTTCAAATTAGCACTATCTTTAGGATATACTAAACTAAGGGCCACTTGTAACTGTTTTTTCTTTAGTATACTGTCAATTACGCTACTTTTATAACTATTGTTTACCGCTATTTGTTTTATAGTATTGATTTGACGAACAAAAGATTAATTAGACAAAGGAATATTTAATGCTTTATGTATCATAGAATTAAAAAATGAATGTTTGTGTGTCTTAGGGTGTAGTGAATCTTTGGGAATAATGCAATCAGTGAAAGTAGGTTTACGATATATATCAAATTTTAAGCTCTGATTTAATTTGTTTAATTTTATCAATAATAAATCAGGAGTGTACAAATTATATTGTAATGATTGTAAAAGTGTATATATAGGTCAGACTGGTCGAAGTTTTATTATACTGGTGAAAGAACACATGAGGTCATATAAACTAAAGAAGACAGATTCAACATTCGCAAACCATCTTATTACAGGAAGGCATACATTTGGTTATCATAAAATATTGCATTTGGCCGAGAAAGTCGTAAATTAAATCTTTTAGTGTCACTTGAAATTTTTAAAAGCGGAAACAACACAATAGATATTGTTCTTAACGACCAGTTGGATCTTATATATACACCTCTATTCCAATGTTGTATATAATAGTTAAGTATATAGTAGTAATTTTAAATAATATCATAAACCACCCCCATATATTTTTGTGTCATTTATAAGATCTATGTAGGCCTGTAACTTTTGCAGTTTGATAACGACATTATATGTCGAAACCGTGGTCACTATTACATGTGAATAAAGTGGTATAACAAAGTTATTGTTTTATTTTATTTTATTATTTTCAAAATGAATTACCGCAAAGTTACTGCTACCAGTATTAATTTTCTTAATAAAAGTAATCATTTGCAAAGTTTTCTACTTTGTAGCGATGACTCGTATTGTCTTTCTTTATCATTACAACCAACTTTACGAACCAAATTTTGTGCAGTCATGGTGTGATATTCTGATCGTGTCCAATTTTCCAACCAATCTCGGTATTCTTCGAATATTTAGTTTCGATTTTCATTAACTTACATGTGTCCTTAACCCTCTTGCCAAGATTAAACTTAAATTTTATTGCAGTTATCTGCTCCACCATGATTTCTCCACAAACTAAAGAAATTCAAGCGCATTCAAAATCCAGTACGTATCTGACTCAATCAAATGCACGTTTACAGATAACTACAAAAAGCTGCCCGGAACGTTCCAGATTGACGGCGTATAATATACTGGCAAGTATATATATTTGTTATATTTCCTGCATTTCTAACAATTTCTAACAAAATTAATACTATTTTTTATTTAAAAGGTTTTATATTCGTTATAAACACTAAAAAAGATCATGTTGAAAAATGGAAAACATTTCGCCATACGCTTCTAAGCTACCTACCAGTTTATTTACTGAAACAATGCACCGTTCCTTTTTAAACCAGAAAAAAACAACCTGCGAGAGGAAACTCTAAACTATGGCACTATATATATATAGGTATATATATGTACATATATATATATATATATATATATATATATATATATATATAAATATGTATTGCCTATACTTGTATATATGTATATATTGAATTTTATTTAGTATTTTCTTACTTGATACTAATTCAGTATTTCTCTTTCTGTTACAGTGACGACTTCCAGTTCTTACCTTCAAAAGTTCTCCGCTATTCTTCTGTTGATGTCCGTACTAAATGTGTTAGTGTCGTTAGTTTAAAAATGTGTAAAAAGTTATATAGTGGAAAACGTTAAGAGTTGGGCTCAAAATCCAATGGGTGAAATTTAAATAAATGAAACATTTCGCGACTAGTTTTCAAAAACCGTTAGGGAGGTGAGAGTCGGTTGTATGTGTATGTAAGTAAAATGGAAAATATACCTTCTAGGAAAAAAATAAATATGTAAATAATCTACCGAGAAGGAATTCAAGCGATATGTGATATAAAATGAAGAAGGAGCGATAGGAAAATATAATACGGAAGAAGATGTTTATTTTCTGTTCCGTTGTTTTATTAATATTGTGAGAAGTGCGTGGAATAAAATAAAATGAGAAAGATATGTTTTTGTTCATGAAATGTCTGATGCAATTTGTAAAATACGTATATATATACAAAATTGAATAAAAGGGAAACGGTGTTCCCTTTTTTTTTTCATATGCAAGGTAGAATTATTAAATATAAAAATACTTCTTCAGAGTAATTTATGAATTAGTTTTTAAGTATCGCATTGTAATATTATCTACACGTTTAATTGAAGTACTTTTTGTTAGTATTCGTTTTCTGTCAGCATCATTGTTCTTTAACATTAAAAAATAGATTTTAATCAATTATAAGAAATTAGGTTGATGTACTAACTATATTTTTTTTAGTACAGACCTCCTGAGGCAGCCATTTTTTCAAATAATAAGAAACAGAAAGCGAATTTGTTTACAATAATATTTTAATAAATATACAAAAAAGAATCATTTACCCACTCATGTTTTGAATTCTGTAACTATAAAAGTGAGATTTTGGTAAAATGGGAATGAAAAGTTTTTCTTTGCAGACTGTGGTTAAGTAAAAACTTAAAAAAAGGTATATAATCGCTTACCACAATTATTAATCCTAAATACGTATTTCGACAACTAAGTTGTCATCATCAGTAGGTAAAACCACTAATCAAAGTGTCGCACATGGGGCACAGTAAAGCTACCACATCTGATCACGCAACAACTTTACACGGCGTCCATGTATACACTGACTTAAAAATACCAATATATCGACTAAAAATTACGACAAAATTACCTCTCTTAAGGAAACGGCAACCACATGTCTCTCCGCGCGTCTACAACCTTTCTACCTCTTTTCTTAGAATGAAAAGAAACAACTATATGGAATCGGATCCTTATCTACATTAATGGTGTTTTCTTTATTTTTAACGATATGAATGCTTTCATGTGCGTCAAGATCTCCCGGATTATTAATGGTTTTGACAAGTTTTAGCCCTTTAATCGACATACTGTATTATGTTTTTAATAAATGATTGGCAGCGTTAGATTTTTCTGGTCTATTGAATTTAATATGTGATATGTGTTCTTTAAACGCAGTCCATTATTGATCGTTTCGTTTGGCCTATATTTTTCAAATTACAATTATCGCAAATTAATTTCGTATATACCTGATCATAAATTGAAAAATAAATGTTTAAAACAAATTCAGAAAGTTATATATATATATTTAGTGTTAATTAGAATTAAAATTTATTTCTTCTTTATTTTATTGGCCGTGTCACAATATTAAAATAATAGACATTTTCTTGGTTTAGCGACCTTAAACAATTTCATTTCTGCACCAAGACATTTAGTTACACTAAATATTCCGAGAAAGGCAGATCGACCCTAAAAAGGTCGACATGTCCGAACCATACATATTACACAAAATATGTGTTTTAACACGAAATAAATTGGTGAGTTTTGTATCCTTTAATTTTGTCTTACTTTAATTATTACTTTAATTTTAATTCATTCATACAAATTGTAAATATATTTCTTACCTTTCGTTGTATTAATTTTTAGTTCTAATCACTTGAAAAAGACTTAATTATGTAAAAAAAGTCGAAACGTCGTAGAAAAAACTGAAATTCATTAAAGGTCGCCAAACCAAGAAAATGTCTATTATTTTAATATATATATATATATATATATATAGTGATAATAAGAATTAAAACTTTATTTCTTATTTGTTTTATTGTCCGTGTCATAATATTAAAATAATAGACATTTTCTTGGTTTAGCGACCTTTAATGAATTCCAATTTTCTTTTTTTAATTCGACGGTTCGACTTATTTATTAAGCCTTTTTCAAGTAATTAGTACTAAAAAATTAATACGAAGAAAGATAAGAAATATATTTACATTTGTATGAATGAATTAAAATAATGAAATTAAACTAAGGAAATTAAAGGATACAAAATTCACCAATTTATTTCGTGTCAAAACACATATTTTGTGTAACATGTATGGCCAGGCATATTGCACACATTATAAAAGGTTCGACATGCCTGGCCATACATGTTACACAAAATATGTGGTTTGACACGAAATAAATTGGTGAGTTTTGTATCCTTTAATTTCCTTAGTTTAATTTCATTATTTTAATTTTAATTCATTCATATAAATGTAAATATATTTCTTACCTTTCTTTGTATTAATTTTTTAGTTCTAATTACTTGAAAAAGACTTAATAAAAAAGTCGAAACGTCGTATTAAAAAAAAAATTGGACTTCATTAATGGTCGCTAAACCAAGAAAAAGTCTATTATTTTAATATATATATATACTAGCCGAAAACCAAAACTGACGCTTAAAAAGAAGGTACATAATTTGTTTCCTGAATGCCTTTGTCTCTAAGGATTTGTAATAGGCCGGAATAGAAGTTATAATTTTATGGTGTAGACATAAGGCATGAAGCTTTCTCCTGTTAGCCATATTTAACCACTGTAACTTACGAAGTTTATGCGTAATATATTCAAATTTACGTATACCAAGAATATAACGCATACACGCATTCTGAACCTCCTGTACGCAAACTCGATCAGCACTATTCAAGCAAGGGCCGTAGATTGTCGACGCAAAATTAAATTACAAGACAAGACTTTCGCGTAATATGGTTTTAGTTCGGATGTCAAAAATTTATCGATAAGGATACAATGTTTTAATGTTAGTATATGCTGACATAATAATTTTTCAAAGATGTTTTATCTGAATATGTTATCAATGATTAAACCTAGATTTTTGCCGAATCAACCAACAACACTTCTGCATTATTAACCTTGATCATGATTTGTTCTGTAATGCTATGAATTAACGCAGGGTTACCAAACAAGGCGTCAGTGGTCTTTTCCGGGTTGATCTTTAGTGCATGGTTCTGCAAAAATGATTGTATGCGCTCTAAGTGCTGATTAATCTTTTCAATAGCAACATAACATCTTTTTTTGTGAAACCAACCCGTAGAGCTGCATAACATCAGCATACATTTGCACCTGGTAGTGCTTGACACATTTGTATAAGTGACTGGTACAAATGGAGAAAAATAAAGGGCCAGGGATTGATCCCTATAGAACACCACTCGTTACAGGCAATGGTGATGATACGTCGCCACGCAACGTTACGCACTGATATCTTTCGGAGAGATACGAATGTACCAGACTCAAGGCATCACTGCTGAACCCGAGATGATATAGAATAGTCAATAAAATGTCATGATTAACAGTATCGAACGCCTTACTATAATATAGCATAACCAATAGAGACATAGAGTCTCTATTGGTCTTTGGTCCTCATCTCTATATCTGAGAATGTCATCTGTGACCTTCAAAAGTGCAGTAGTACAACTTTGATTGCTTCGGAAACCGGATTTACAGTGAGGGAGCAAATCAAAAGCTTGCAAATTCGAGTATTTAGAATTTCTTCCAAAACTTTGCTTAGAACAGGCAATAAACTAATAGGTCGAAGGTCACCGATGCTAGCAGCGTTCACTTTTTTAGGTATAGGGATTGCCAGTGATTTTTTCCACGTCGCAGGAGAAACGCTTTCTGTTATGTAACAATTTATTAAATGGGTTATGTATGGAAGCGCATACTGTATGAGCAATCTCAGCATGTAAATGGCAATGCCATCAATACCGACAGCAATACTCTTAATACTTAATATGAATTGAAAACGACATTTTTTTAGGTCCTGAGGAGTATTACTAATGTAATTATTAATACATTCCAAAAAATTTCCAGAAACAAGAGGTTTGTTGTTAATGAACTCAGCGTTAATCAAATACGGATTTGAGAATTCACATGAAATCTCATTTCTCCTTTTTTCCAATATTTAAATGATTAAGTTCGCGGCAGATAGATTTACTGTTACTATTATAAGACAAATATTGAAAATAAGCTGTCTTTCCATTTCTAATCGCTAAAGTAGTATAGTTTCGTAGTTGTTTGTAATAGATCCAGTGGGACTTCAGTTTGGTTCTCCTAAATTTACTATTAGAATCGTTGCGTAATTTCTGCAGAAGCTTAATATTTTCAATTATCCAAGGTTTATGAGGTTTCGTAATTTTTACTCTTTTAAGGGGAGCATGAGCGTTGAATAGATTATGAATTACACAATCGAAGAAATCCAGCTTGTCATTTAGTCATAAAAAAGATGTGATTGAAGGGAATAGTGGTTAAATCTTTCATGAAGAGATCGTAATTAAAGCTCGAGTAATATCTGAAAGTTTGATATTTCGGTGTGTTAAGAACCTGAGGTTAGAAAAACTACAATAGGGGATATCGCGGTCTGATAAATCGCATGAAATTACACCACTTTCGAGCAAATCCGACTCATCAGAAATATAATTAGATCAAGTAAGAAGTGAGAGTTACTCAAGTAGGTTCCATTATTATTTGTTTCATGTTTAAGGTATCAAACATATGTGAAACCCGTTGCCTCAAAGGTGAGTTTTCATTTAAAAAATCGGCATTAAAGTCACTCATGCAGTAAACCGACTCAGCATTGCGCCTGCTTGTAAGCAACCAATCCTCCAATTCGTCAAACAAAATTGATGCACAGAAACTAAGTGGTCGACAAACACACCCAATCATGGAGTGTACATTATAAATGTAGCAAGATAACCATATTTGTTCAATGTGTGAGTCGTCGGGATTAATAATATTACAGCAAATATTTTCTCTAACGTAAATACCCACCCCGCCACCAATGCGATTCTCGTGGTCGTGTCTGTAAAAATTGTAATTGTGTATTTTAAGAGTGCCATCAGGAATCCTTGGAGACAGCCAGGTTTCGATTAATCAAAAAACATTGAGAGAATTCTCAGCCAATATGTCGATCACACTATCAATTTTAGGAAGTAATGATTTAGTATTAAGTAATGCCCGCGAAAGACATGTTCTCGACCATCAATGATCAAACATACAGGTATACTACATTAATACAATTTAGAAATATTAGAATACCAAGATATCCATTTTATAAATTGTATAATAATACGAGGTGCATTCAAGTTCTAAGGCCTCCGATTTTTTTTCTAACTAACTACTCACCCGAAAACTATGAAACTGGTGTTACTTCTCTACGTAATCTCCCTGCAGACGTACACATTTTTCAGAACGTCGACGCCATGATTCCATGGCCGCGGCGAAGGCTTCTTTACGAGTCTGTTTCGACCACTGGAAAATCGCTGAAGCAATAGCAGCACGGCTGGTGAATGTGCGGCCACGGACAGTGTCTTTCATTGTTGGAAACAGCCAAAAGTCACTAGGAGACAGGTCAGGTGAGTAGGGAGCATGAGAAATCACTTCAAAGTTGTTTTCACGAAGAAACTGTTGCGTAACGTTAGCCCGATGTGCGGGTGCGTTGTCTTGGTGAAACAGCACACGCGCAGCCTTTCGCAGACGTTTTTGTTGCAGTGCAGGAAGGCACTTGTTCTTCAAAACATTTTCGTAATATGCACCTGTCACCGTAGTGCCCTTTGGAACACAATGGGTAAGGATTACGCCCTCACTGTCCCAAACATGGACACCATAATTTTTTCAGCACTGGCGGTTACCCGAAATTTTTTTGGTGGCGATGAATCAGTGTGCTTCCATTGAGCTGACTGGCGCTTTGTTTCTGGATTGAAAAATGGCATACATGTCTCATCCATTGTCACAATCGACGAAAAGAAAGTCCCATTCATGCCTTGGTTGCTCGTCAACATTGCTTGGCAACATGCCACACGAGCAGCCTTGTGGTCATCCGTCAGCATTCGTGGCACCCACCTGGAGGACACTTTTCGCATTCTCAGGTCGTAATGCAGGATTGTGTGCACAGAACCCACGGAAATGCTAACACTTGAGGCTATCCCCCAAAACAAGTCTCTCCACTTTCTCGATCATGTCGTCAGACCCGCTTGTGCGAGCCCGAGGTTGTTTCGGTTTGTTGTCACACGATGTTCTGCCTTCATTAAACTGTCGCACCCACGAACGCACTTTCGACACATACATAACTCCATCACCACATGTCTCCTTCAACTGTCGATGAATTTCAATTGGTGTCACACCACGCAAATTCAGAAAACGAATGATTGATTTAAGTATCTAAAACAGTTCTCATTCTCGATGCTGCCGCTACAATTCCATCTGCGGTACAGTGCTGCCGTTTCTACGACGTATTGACAACGAACGCACGCTCATTGTAAAACAATGCACATGCTTCTATCTCTTTCAAGTCTGGAGAAAAAAATCGGAGGCCTTAGAACTTGAATGCACCTCGTATTACAATACTCAACGACAGCGAAAAAAAGCGTTAGTTCTGTGTAAAAAATTAACATAAAAAGAAAGAAAAGAAAATGCAAAAGTAAATCTGCCTATAAGAAAGTATAAAAACAAGAAACAACAAAAAAATAAGTAAACAAGCTATATAAATTTATTATAAAAGGTCGGCTCATTCGATGGGCATCGGGTGCTCCAAAGATTTTCTATATCTTTCTCAGATTTAATACTTTAAATTGTAGAAACAAAATTAAATAGAAAAAACATAGTTTCATTAAAACAACACGATTTTCAAGGAAACGTGTATTTCATGCAGACAGCAACAACTACAAATACAAATTTCGTAATATATTCAAGGAAAATGTTCAGTTTTAATTTTTGAACCTTACTAAATATTTAAAACTCGTTTACCAACATAATTTACCATTCTCCTCAATTAAAATTGCAACATTCGAAACAAAAGCAATAGAAGAACGTAATGTGAAGTTTTGCGAAATTGTTTATTTCAATGAATAAAATTCAAAAAATCATCTTGAATATAATGTATTCATATCGAGCGCGTTCATTAGGTACGCTTATTATTTATTAAGTCTTCTACCCTTGTAGAATATACACTTAACCCATTTCTACTACAGCTTACAATATTGTGTTGGAATATTATATGAATTTCGGTATAACTCGCGTCGTCTCATGTCCCATTTATGTTTGATACTCATGAAAGACACTGAATATTGTACTTGTGTTGTCTTACCCATTATACACAGGTTGCGTACGGACTAATTTTATTCCAATAATGCCTAGCGAAATTGTAATAAACATTCTAATTTAATAATTAATGAATTCATAATAAGGAAGACAATGATACCGAAAACTGGTATTTCTTTTAGATAATGTTGAATTTCAATAAACAATAAATATGAAATCACAAAAGTTATCCAAATAAGATAACGTAGTTTTCGTATACAAGATATAGGTGGTTAACCAAAATCTTTAATATTAGTAAAAATATATATATTTATAATTGGTAAACTACATACGTGATACAGAAATAAAATAGTATCATATACAATCAAATGTAACTATGGTTTATATGACAAATAATCACTTACATGTTTCTAATTATGTAACAAATTTCTTTAGTTCTACCTTTAAACTGTTTGTGTTTGAGACGCTTTAATTAGCTTTAGTAATTGACTACTTTTTTCAGTTAGCGCTAGTAGATGTTTGACGTATTCAATAAAGAGCTGTGTGAATGTCGTACAAACCTAAGTTGTGTAATATAATACACACACATATATATATATATATATATAGATAATTATTTCGTGACCTTTGTATGTTATGGTAAATTCAATTTTTTGGCAATTTAAGGTCTGGTTTTATTTCAAAATGTATATATTTAAAACAATCCTACATGTTTCGGCAAATGTGCCCTTTTCAAGGAATATAAAATATAAATAAATTATAATTATAATTTATATAACAACAACACACAAGTTCATACCCAGAAAGAGACACAAGCTGCTAGCAGCGAACAACACATATGTTCACACCTTGCTATCTGTTTTTGGAATACTAAGGCATGCTTTATAATTATGCAATTGGAATGTATCTTTGAATAATTTAAACCATAGCAACTCAATTATTTGACATTTGTATTCTGTCATTTATATTTTATATCCTTGATAAAGGCATCATTGCCGAAACATGTAGGGTTGTTTTAAATATATATACTTTGAAGTAAACCAGACCTTTAATCGCCGACTGATTGAATTTACTATATAAATACATATATGAAGCATTGTTTTTCGGGATATTTCGTCGCGTTTGGATGATTTGGTCCTGAGAAGGACAACTTTCTTCCTGACGTTTCGGTGACATCACCTTCACTTTTTTCTTTGAGAATCTTCTCATTGTAACTTCAAGAGTGCGTCGATTTCCTGTGCCACGCTCGTATTATATGATTCCGTAGCAGTGGGGACGCGTGTCTGGCTCCTTGTGATTGGTCCGTCGGTTGTTCTGTCGCTTGCGGCTATTGATCGATTGGTTTGTGTTCGATCCATGTTGGTGTCACAGGCCTGTCGTAAGTTATTATCATTACGTCGCTTATGCGTAATCTGTATATTAAACAAGGAGGACTTCCATGTGTCAGGCAACCGCTATCTGTCGTC
This sequence comes from Melolontha melolontha, assembly GCA_935421215.2. NCBI lineage: Eukaryota > Metazoa > Arthropoda > Insecta > Coleoptera > Scarabaeidae > Melolontha > Melolontha melolontha. The sequence continues at coordinate 53,639,378 of OW285240.1, forward strand.
ACGTTTGGTCATATAATTTTGTCGTTTCTCAATGAACAAACGTGACGACGGACAGCGGTTGCCTGACACATGGAAATCCGCTTTGTTCCGCCTGGGCCGCCTTCCCAGATTTTCGATACAAGAAATCATAAGCCTCTCATATAGAAACTTGATTCTTTTGGTTTGAAGGCTGCCGTTTGTAAACTCAATAATTCTCACTTGTCAAATAAATTTGGATATGTTTTTTAAGATCTTAAGGAACTCACTAGAAAAAAACCATCCATTCATATCCTCTTATTCAATTTATGATTTCAGATTAGGAATCTAGGATTGTCATGTGTTTCAGCATGCTTATTTAATAATTATATTCAAGAAATTTGTTCATCTACTTCAAGAATGCTGGGATTTATTATGAGAACTTCTGAAGTGATTACAGTTCGCTCTTCTTTTGTCAAAATTCTTGCTTTTTAAAAATACTGGAGTATACTGGGACAAAAATATTTCCTATCAAGAGTTTGTGCTACTTTTTGGATTCCAAATACTCACCGATCGGAGAATAATTAGTGCCCGTTACTTATTTAAGCTCATAAGCAGCATTAAATTGATTGCGCTCAGAGTTTATCAGCTGCCCGTTGTTATGTACCTTGCGTTAATACTCGTCGCATGTTCAGCCAGAGTGCACCGAGAACCAAATTACTAATAACATCACCTTTATACCATATGATGAGGATACTATCTACAGCGACGAATTATATTTGTTGGAGATATTACTTAATAGATTTGTTTATGTATTCCCTAGATTGCCCCCTCATTGGTATTAGATATTCTACATATGGTTGCCAGTTACATAAAGATCACTTACGCTTGTTTGTATATTATTTAGTGTGTAATTGTCATTTATTATATCTACGTATATATCAAGAACAGTACAATTCCAGTTTTGTCCTATTATTGGGTATGAACCTGTCAGGAAAATAAATTATCTTAATTAATATATACAAGGTGTGTATAAATTGTTGCAAAAGCTACACGTAGCGACATTCTTCGTTCGGTTCTGAATAAAAAATCTTAATGTTAAAATGTCGTATCATTCTTCGTAAATTCGTAAATGTTAAAATTTGACAGTAATGATTTTGATTGAACTCACTTTGAAATACAAACTTATTGTTCTACAACGTTGCCAAATGTGTTTTTCGTGAAAGTACGTTAATGAATAAATGTTTAAAACAAGCTTTTAAATCAAAAAGAAAACGTTTACGAAATAATACTAGTAAAAATTTTTTCTTTAAACTTAATTGCATCTATCTCCAATAACAGATATCGAAGAGCAAAGGTTAGTTACGCACTAAAAGTCTGAACTTCAAGAACCCCGTGAAAACAAACGAAGCATGATACGACATTTTAACATTAAGATTTTTTGTTCAGAACCAAACGAAGAACGTCGCTGCATGTAGCTTTTGCGACAATTTATACACACGTTATATATATATATATATATATATATATATATATATATATATATATATATTTAATTTGGTCATAATAAAATAATTTCTTTAATCCCAACAGACGAACAAATGATTACTAAAGTTGAATTCCGAGACACATGACACTCACAGATCTCTAATCTGCTGACCTGCAATCGTAAATTGATTAAGAGGATATCCATGGATGGTTTTCGAGTTTATTTGACAAGTAAGAATTATTTAATTTACAAAGGGCAGCTTTCAAGCCAAAAGAGTCAAATTTCGGTATGAGAAGCTTATGATTTGAACTTGTCCTGGATTATCCAGCTCTACCCTTATATACACTACTATTATTACTAATACTGTTATGAACTATGTCGAAAAAATGATATACCGGAAGAAAAAAAAGGATTGATGAAGTTGCATTTAACTTTCTCGAAAAGTCCATTCATATTTTTTTAAATATAAAACAATCTATTACTACATTCTATTTTCAATATATACAGTATATCCAGCAGCAGACTAAACATCCACACACAGAATTTGTGTGTTCAAACTAAGCATTAAAGATTATCATTTTTTACTTTAAAAACGATCAGTATAAGGAAATACAAAAATCTGTTTTGTTATTCTTAACATTAGAGTGTCTGGTATTTACTTCTGTCAGACAACACTCGACTTGCCTCTCTATTTTGTACTTATAAACAATTATTTTTATAAAAGTACCATAGGTTTAAAAACTAGTAGTTTAAATAGTCCTAGTTTATTACTTTCAAAAACATTATTACATCTATTGCAACTGTTTGTTAAGTTTTTAATAGTAACCGTGTTAATGCTACTATTTGGCCGTTTATAATAATTGTATGGTCTTAAAATGTATAAAAAATTGTTTTACTGAATATGTGTAGGTATGTATTCTACAAATTGTAACAGATTTACGCCTACTACTTTAAGAAAAATCCAATATGTAAATCCATGTAAGTGCATTAATTTCTATTGTATTTCTGTTTTAAATAACTGTTTTCCAAAGGCCTATATCCGTGTATCTAATTTTGACATATGTATAAGTGTATATACAGATATAAATACTAAAATTTAAGAAATATTGATAAATATATCAATGTAATATTAATTCGTTTACGCCACAAAGTTGTATATATTTTAAATTGTTTCTTGCTCTTACTATAATTTCGAAGGAAACAGTTTTATATAGATACGTAATTATACTCATTATTAAGGTTATTTCAAAGAAAATAGACATACTTATGGTAAATGGAGAAAATGTGAGTAGATGTTTCAGAACGAATTTAAATGTCATACAAAACCCCATTCATTACATAATTATTGATGTCAATTTGAAGACTGTTTATAAAAGATTTAGAACGAACAGCTTAATTCGTGACAAGTCTAACGAATTTGATGTATTAATAAATAATTCTGTCTTGTACTATGTTCAGTTGTTAAAATTTACAGATTGTTTTAGAGAATCGATACAAAAAGTTTACTTTTGTTGTTAATTAAGAATAAAAGAACGTAATAATTAGCAATTTTATTAAATGAAATATCAACTTGGATGTACATATTTCAATCATAACATTGCATATATGCAAGATTTTTGAATTTTTAAAAATGTTTTCGTAGAGAAAATATGAATATGAATTTAGACATTTTTTTACTAACACTTCCATTAGCTTGGTATTATTTAATAAATCAAATATAAATGCTAATATAATTCCTATTTACTTTAATCGCAGTCCAAAAATGCGCCAGACCAAATAATTATTTCCCCATTTTACTTAATTCTTAGTTCAAGTTCTTCTCTGAAATTTCTAACATCTTCCAGGTGCCAACACTTTGATTCAGCATTCTAAAAATAGTGTGTAATATTGTAGAAATATTGTTCCTGCTTCCATGTCTGAATCTAGCTTTACTATTTTTTTTTATATTCAAGGTAGAAATGATAATAAATATGATCTCGATAATAAATGAATTTTGCTAATAAACTAATGAATATATTTTAACAATTGAAAAGCACTAAATTTAAGCAAGTTCGTTTTCTTACCGAGACTTTATTTTTAAAAAGGCAAACAAGGACTGCTAGTAATTACTTCATTCGTAATCGATATTGTCCTAAATATGAAAACTTTTTTAAATTTCTAAGTGTAGTTGAGGGGCTCTCTTTGCATATAAATTATTTATTCGAATAACGAACCATGTCTCCTGAACCACCTTGAATGTATTTGTATTTAGATTTCTTTTCTTCTGCCAGGACAAAAAGTATAGTATGTGTGCATTGCGAAATATATATATATATATATATATATATATATATATATATATATATATATATATATATATATATATATATATATATATATATAGTAAACCTAATCAGTAGGCGATTAAAGGTCTGTATATTACTTCAAAATATATGTATTTAAAAAACTACATGTTTCGGCTGTATACGCCTTTTTCAAGAGAATACAAAATATGAATGACAGGATATAAATAAATTTATATCCTGCATATATTTTGAAGTAATATACAGACCTTTAATCGCCTACTGATTAGGTTTACCATATCATACCAAGGTCACGAAGTTATTATATTTATATATATATATATATATATATATATTCTGCATTGGACCCGCGTTATAAATGGTTCCCTATTACAATAGCTTCTCATGTGACTTGCAGGTATCCTTTCGTATTCCCAAAGTCCATCTTACGACAGACGGCGTTAAACTAGTGATCATGTTCAAATTATTTGAGAGACTATATTTCTATGTTCTTCCAATCTAACGTTTACGGGCCTGTTAGTTTGTTCTATGTCTTGTTAAATTTCGCATTGGGGAATTCATAAAGTTGCCAAACATACATAGAACAAACTAACATACGTATAAACGTAACATTAGAAAAATTTAAAAATGCAATCTGTCAAATGATTATAACATCGTCACTAACTCAACAACGTCTCTCGACAGGTCACAAGATAGACTTTGATAATGCGAAAGCGATAGCTACTGGTGAAAATTTCAAAATTCGAATTACTCGAGAAGCTATAGAAATAGAGAAGTAGCCTAACAACATGGATAAACGAGACGATTCCCAACGCTATCCGCAAATATGAAAAACAACATTACACAGATCAAACAACAGGTCACAAGATAGATTTTGATAATGCGAAAGCGATAGGTACTGGTGAAAATTTCAAAATTCGAATCACTCGAGAAGCTATCGAAATAGAGAAGGGCCCTAACAACATGGATAAACGAGACGATGCCCAACGCTGTCCGCAAATATGAAAAACAACATTAGCAGAGCCGAGCAAGGCGAAAAACGATAATAAATGGAAACGTGATTACAGTGAAGACGACAAAGGCACTGCCGGCAACAAGCGACCTAGTGACTCGAGTCGGTCTGCCCTCCACCGGCCAACAGGTACCTAAGTGACCTGCAATAACGCCAGTATTGGTCCCCTACCTCAACCAATAGACGCCTAGCTACCTCGGTCGTGTGTATAAGAGGATAGATCCCGGAGCAGAAAGTATTAACAGATAAACAGAGGTCAACACAAACACACAAAAATGTAGCAAAACACACAGCATTCCATATAGGATAAACAAACGTAACACACAAACACACAACTACACATAATAACACAAAACATACACAACCCCGGGTAATGAAATTGGAGTGGAAATGGGGGCAACCCCGACCACCGAACAAAATCAAGAGGACTCATATAAAAGCAGAAAGTAACGTTCACCCGGCAACGACAACAAAAAGAAGGTGCAGAATATGACGAGTGAGATTCGTCGAAACATCGATAGAAGTCGAGGTCAAGTTTCGTGTAATTTTAATTCGGAGTCAGCGCTAACTCCGACGAGCGCAAGACCAACTCCATAAGATAACGAGTGCGATCTCGTTGAAAGGTCAGGAAAATGAGTCCTTGTCAGGGCATATCTCATACGCGGAGTAGAACCCGAGAAACAACGATTTCATCATTCAACCGCGAGAACATGAAGAGTAACATATATATACATATATTAGTTTGACATGCTTTCTTTGATTATTATTCCAAAACATGAAGTTTATATTTTATGATGACAGACGGTTGTTTCCGTGATTGAATACTGACTTCATTTGACTCTGCAGTACTAATTTGAATTAAGTGCTTGGAATTTGGTTTTGAATTGGAAAGAAATACTTTATAACTTTAATGTGTTTTTTAAGATCGCCTTTTTGCGAAAATGTCTTGAAACAGTAACATGTCATGTTAAGTTCTTCGGCTCCTATTTTGCTAGCTCTTTGCAATAAACTGCTTAAAACATGGAATGATATTTCTACGCATAAAACACAGATTAACTAAACAACTCACTTTGACTATTTAAAATAGAATTCCTTCTGTAGCTTCCATGGAGCATAGAGAACCAATGGTGTCAAAAACTCATTAAATTGCAATACCCAGTAGGAAATTGCATAGTTCCTCAACTAAATTCCTCGAGTTCATCCTGTCTCTTGTTGCGTTTTTGTTTCCCTTCCAGGTTCTATTTTCTCGATATCCGTGAATATGCTTCTTTTTCGGCTACTGGAAGGCCTTTCTCTCGTTCTTTTTCTAAGCACGTTGAAGTTCAAAGCCTATCTTGATATGTTGATCCATTTCAACTCGTGTTTCTTGAAGGTTTTTCTACAATTTGTTCCTTCAAATTTTTCCATAGAGTTTAATTTTTAATTAACTCTAGCCGAAATATTACATATATTATACTAGAGCATAGATTTATAAATGTTTGAATTATATTTTGTTCATTTTCTGTGTGTTAGTTACGTCTAGTATCAGCTTTGTATTTGTTGTTATACATCTCAATCTCCATGTTGAAATTTAGTGAGCTAAATTTTCTTATCCTATTTTCTAGATCACAATGCTAGATAGCAAAATGCCTTTACCGCCTCGATTTTTTGCTCATTATATATATATATATATATATATATAATTATTTCTTGACCTTTGTACAATACAGTTGATTTAGATATTCCGCGATTGAAGGCATGTTTTACATTAAATGTATATATTTAAAATAAGCTAAGATTGTTTCGGTAAATATTACCTTTATCAAAGAATTATAAATGGCAGATGTTAATGTCAAAGTTATATAAGCGATGTAGTCATGGTGAGAGATACAAATTCATAAATACATTCAATTCAATTAATAATAATTCATGACATAACAAAAGTTTGATATCAATTATAAAGAGAATGGTAAGTCATGAGTTATTATTACACTTGCGCCCGTGGAGTGACTTAAAATATAAAGCTGTCGGCATTCGCCTAGGACGAGAAGGAAAACCACGAAAACATACTCGGACGCCAGATCTAAGCACGGAACTGTCAGCATGATAAGCAAATCTGCAGGTATTTAAATAACATGATATATAATTATATAACAGCAACATATATTATAATTGTAAATTGCAGATCGTTACATTATTAGGTTATAATATATACTGCTTAGATTTTTTATATCACTTCTGTTGCTAATTGAATTTTTTTCCTGTTCAATATTAATCATTTCTTTAATTTCTCTTTTCGTTCTGTGTTGCTCCCTATCAATTATTTGTGTGTTTTCAAAGTCGAAATGGTGATGGCGTTGCAGTTTGTGTGTAAATAAAGCCGTTTTGTCTGTTTTGGAGTATTTGTCAGTTTGTATTCTTTTGTATAAATATTGTTTGGTTTGACCAATGTAGTAACTCTCGCAGTCACGACATCGTATTTTATAGACACCAAGGAACAAAAAGTATCTACAGATCACAAAATTATATCACTTGATGTAGAATCTTTGTACACTAACATTCCTACAAAACTAACTATCAATATAATAGAATCCAAATGGGATGAAATTAGTCCACACACATCACTAATAAAAGCGAATTTATTAGAGGTATACATTTCTGTCTCGACAATACATATTTACGATACAAAAATTCTTTCTACAGTCAAACATTTGGTATTGTCATGGGCTCTCCTTTAGCTGCTCCTACTGCAAATCTGGTAATATATTAATGTCATACTTATAAGTATGACAGTATTGTCATTTATATTTTAAATTCTTTGAAAAAGGCATCATATGCCGAAACATGTAATATTGTTTTAAATATATACATTTTGTAGTAAAACCAGACCTTAAATCGCCAACTAATTGAATCTACCTTATATACGAGAAAAAAGCTTTTTGCTTTGCTTAGTATAAGCGTATTATTAAGGTAATTTGGTACATAGTTCAGGTATATGAAATACGTATTTTAAGAAAGAACTGTTTGCACATTTGTATTTACTAGTAGGTAAGTCACATCCACTATTGCCTAAATATAGTTATTTAAATATACATTAATATGTGACGCCAGGCGTCTGTCTGGTCAAATCGCGGCCTAGCCTACTTTATATACGATTAGAAACAATATTGACGGCAACAACCATACCATGCTGAAAAGACCAGTTCTCGTCCGATCACTGAAGTCAAACAGTATCGGGCGCTGTCAGTACTTGGATGGGGACCGCTATTAGATTCAAGGGCGCCATTTTTATATGAAAATAAACATTAATATGTGACGCCAGGCATCTGTCTGGCCAAATCGCGACCTTACCTACTTTATATACGATTAGAAACAATATTGACGGCAACAACCATACCATGCTGAAAAGACCAGTTCTCGTCCGATCACTGAAGTCAAATAGCATCGGGCGCAGTCAGTACTTGGATGGGGACCGCTATTAGATTCAAGGGCGCCACTTTTATATGAAAATAAACATTAATATGTGACGCCAGGCGTCTGTCTGGCCAAATCGCGGCCTTTCCTACTTTATATACGATTAGAAACAATATTGACGACAACAACCATACTATGCTGAAAAGACCAGTTCTCGGCCGATCACTGAAGTCAAACAGCATCGGGCGCGGTCAGTACTTGGATGGGGATCGCTATTAGATTCAAGGGCGCCACTTTTATATTAAAATAAATATTAATATGTGACGCCAGGCGTCTGTCTGGCCAAATCGCGGCCTTACCTACTTTATATACGATTAGAAACAATATTGACGGCAACAACCATACTATGCTGAAAAGACCAGTTCTCGTCCGATCACTGAAGTCAAACAGCATCGGGCGCGGTCAGTACTTGGATGGGGACCGCTATTAGATTCAAGGGCGCCACTTCTATATGAAAATAAACATTAATATGTGACGCCAGGCGTCTGTCTGGCCAAATCGCGGCCTTTCTTACTACTAAGCAAAAAATGATGCCTTCATCAAGGATATAAAATATAAATTTATATTTTATATCCTTGATAAAGGCATCATTGCCGAAACATGTAGGGTTGTTTTAAATATATATACTTTAAAGTAAAGCCAGACCTTAAATCGCCAACTGATTGAATTTACCATATCATACCAAGGTAATGAAAATATTATATATATATATATATATATATATATATATATATATATATATCTATTAAGATAAAATAAAACAAATTTTATGAATTTCACTTTTTAATTATCACTGAACGAGTCGTTTCGCACAACCTGGGCTTCGTCAGACATATAACTAACTTATTTACAAAATATTTTTTATATTAAACACAAGTAAACGGTAACAAGCAAAAACACATGTTTTATTTTAAAAATACTCAGAGGGATGGGTGTTTTTTATTACTGGATGAATACAAAATGTACTGTTCTTAAGTAATAAAACTAGAGGTTTACATTATATTACAGGGAGGTAAGAATTCTATGGAAAAATACAAAAAATACAAAAATGTAACTGTCTGCATATCAAATAAATAGATTGAGTAAGGGTGAATTATTTGTTTCTAATTGATCATTTAAGATCTTGTCAGTTTTCTTTATTTTATTGATTTCAAGTGACTCTAATAAATTAAGTTTTTTGCTCTTATTTTCTACATGTAATATTTTAAATTCTTTGTTAAAATTGTGGTTCGTTGAATTGATATGAGACGCATATGAAGAGTCACTTTTATTATTTCTAAATGAAGAAAAATGTTCTTTGACGCGTATTTCAAACGATCTGCCTGTCTGTCCGATATAGGGCATAGGGCAACTACCGCAGGTTAACTGATAAACCCCTGACTTTTTATTGTTGTTTGTTAAATCCTTATTGTTTTTTATAAATTTGGATAAATTGTTATTAGTTTTATACGCTGTATTAATGTCAAACTTTCTTAAATATTTACAAATTTTTGTGCTTGAAGAGCCTATAAACGTGATCATTTTAAATTTTTGGGTGTTATTATTTAATATTGGGTAAACTTGTGATATGGCTTTTGTACGGAGTTTTTTATTTAAAATGTTATCTATTATATTACTTTTATATCCATTGTTGATAGCTATTTGTCTAATTAAATTTAACTCTTTCTCGAAATTTGTTTGGTTCAACGGAGTATTTATTAATCTATGTATAAGACTGTGATAAGCCGCTAATTTGTGTTGTATCGGATGGCAAGAAGTGTTATGTATAGTAATATCTGTAGTTGACGGTTTGTGGTAAATAGCAAAGTTACATTTATTGTTAATTCTAGTAATTGTTAAATCGAGAAAGTTAATACTATTATTTGTTTCCTGTTCCATTGTAAACTTAATATTTTGATGCAATGTATTAATATAATCAAATAATAAATTTAATTGTCTATTTGTTCCTATGAAACCTAGTAATATGTCATCTACGTATCTATACCAAAATAATACATTTTGAAAAAGAGAATTTTTTGAAATAGAATTTTCAAGATGATCCATAAAAATCTCAGCTAATAACGGACTTAGGGGATTACCCATGATTAAACCTTCTTTGCAAGTGTATATGTTTTCATTAAATTGAAAGAAATTTTGTTCTATGCATAAGTTTATTTAATGAAAACATATACACTTGCAAAGAAGGTTTAATCATGGGTAATCCCCTAAGTCCGTTATTAGCTGAGATTTTTATGGATCATCTTGAAAATTCTATTTCAAAAAATCCCCTTTTTCAAAATGTATTATTTTGGTATAGATACGTAGATGACATATTACTAGGTTTCATAGGAACAAATAGACAATTAAATTTATTATTTGATTATATTAATACATTGCATCAAAATATTAAGTTTACAATGGAACAGGAAAAAAATAATAGTATTTATTACCTTTCTCGATTTAACGATTACTAGAATTAACAATAAATGTAACTTTGCTATTTACCACAAACGGTCAACTACAGATATTACTATACATAACACTTCTTGCCATTCGATACAACACAAATTAGCGGCTTATCACAGTCTTATACATAGATTAATAAATACTCCGTTGAACCAAACAAATTTCGAGAAAGAGTTAAATTTAATTAGACAAATAGCTATCAACAATGGATATAAAAGTAATATAATAGATAACATTTTAAATAAAAAATTCCGTACAAAAGCCATATCACAAGTTTACCCAATATTAAATAATAACACCCAAAAATTTAAAATGATCACGTTTATAGGCTCTTCAAGCACAAAAATTTGTAAATATTTAAGAAAGTTTGACATTAATACAGCGTTTAAAACTAATAACAATTTATCCAAATTTATAAAAAACAATAAGGATTTAACAAACAACAATAAAAAGTCAGGGGTCTATGAGTTAACCTGCGGTAGTTGCCCTATGACTTATATCGGACAGACAGGCAGATCGTTTGAAGTACGCGTCAAAGAACATTTTTCTTCATTTAGAAATAATAAAAGTGACTCTTCATATGCGTCTCATATCAATTCAACCGAACCACAATTTTAACAAAGAATTTAAAATATTACATGTAGAAAATAAGGGCAAAAAACTTAATTTATTAGAGTCACTTGAAATCAATAAAAAAAAGGAAACTGACAAGATCTTAAATGATCAATTAGAAACAAATAATTCACCCTTACTCAATCGATTTATTTGATATGCAGACAGTTACATTTTTGTGTTTTTTGTATTTTTCCATAGAATTCTTACCTCCCTGTAATATAATGTAAGCCTCTAGTTTTATTACTTAAGAACAGTACATTTTGTATTCATCCAGTAATAAAAAACACCCATCCCTCTGACTATTTTTAAAATAAAACATGTGTTTTTGCTTGTTACCGTTTACTTGTGTTTAATATAAAAAATATTTTGTAAATAAGTTAGTTATATGTCTGACGAAGCCCAGGTTGGTGCGAAACGACTCGTTACAGTGATAATTAAAAAGTGAAATTCATAAAATTTGTTTTATTTTATCTTAATAGTTATAATGGAATTTCATCAAGTAAAGGCCGAAACAAATATATATATATATATATATATATATATATATATATATATATATATTTACGTATTTTGCGATCTTGTTCTTTTCGTCTTCTTGTATTTGTCTTTTGAAAATACCAGATAATGCAGTACAATTTTTATGGAATCGCTATTCTATCGTTATTAAGTGCCTAGTATTTTTGTAAAGCGTCTTTTTACACAAGCTTGCAGACTATATGTGGCCACAAACTTTAAATATAAATCTTCTAATTTTATAAATCTATTAGAAAGTATTCCAATTTGTTGATCAGTTATTTTTCTCATTGCTTGATCAAAGACAATTAGGAATAGAAACTGTACCAGAAAGTTTTGCATGGTTTTCAATGTTATGATTAAAATTACATAAACTAAAAAAAAGTTCAATAATGTTAATAATTAAAACGTATATGTTTCACTAGTATATTGAAATCTATTGGTCCAACGCCTATAGCATCATTGCTATTTTTGCTAGCTGCCTAAACGAGATACAAACCAAAATTACAAGAATTTAACTTTATAGCTTCTTATTAAAGTGGTAGTTTAGCTTCGACACAAAATATCCTTTCTGACATAATACAAATAAAGTAAAAGCTAAACCGAAATTTCTTGCATTCTAATAGACAGGAAGATATTAAAATATCTACTGTACGCAAGAGTTTTTTTTAATCTCAAACATCTATAAAACAACAGATTAACGACTTTATACGTACATTAACGAAAAATAATATTTTTTTATTAACATCAAGGGTAAATTAGCTCATATAGAAAAGTTCCATTATTATTAATTAACTTAGGTACGAATTTCATAAACATAAAAGTCTGTAAATTCTAATTACTGTAATATTTCAGTGTTTATTTTCGTAATGAAAATAAAGACGAATAACACGACCCTCACACAGGGGAAAATTTGGGGTTGGCTTTTTAAATAAACCGACATTTTATTAGGTTTAGTCTTACTGCATTTACCTTAGACGGTTTACACTTTATAAACAGTCTTACCCCCCTATATTATTACGAAACCAAAGATAATTTATTGCAGATATTTCCCTCTAATTTAGGAACGATGCTATTATGGTCGGCTAAAATTTATATTTGTATATAACCTAGCAGATATAATTATATCATGATTCCCTTTAATTATATTTTTACGAGTCTTACTAGTAAAGAATAAACTGTTATTACATTGTTTTAGCTTTTAAATGTAGGTAATAGGTACATATTTAGGTAACTACGTATATGCTAAATGCTTTATAGGTCTTTGTTAATTATTATTAATAGAGTTTTTATACAATATTTTGTTATCGTTAAAATTATTAGAATATTAAAATAATATTAAAAAAGTATCATATATATGTATATATATATATATATATATATATATATATATATATATATATATATATATATATATATATATATATATATATAGATGGATAGATAGCGTAAATAAATCAATAAGAATGTAAAGGTGCTAAATATATAAAAAAAATATATATCAAAATTATAAGAAATTGTAAGAAACACTGGGTGTATATAATAGATTATAAATTTATGGTAACCAGAATATATATTAAAATAAATGCAGGGTCAAATACAAATATAAAATCGGTGCAGAATCAGTAATTTTCCGAATATTAATAAAAAATAAATAGTAATAATAATATTAACAAAAGGGTTAGAAAAAATGATTTCGGCTAACTTTTGAATTAATATCATAATTTAAACCCATTACAAAACTTCAAAAAAGCCATACAATCACATAAGATCAATTTACAATAGAAAAATTAAGTCAATTTACATCTAGTGTACTATGTATAAAATTGTATATCGTTGTTTGCTAACATTAAGTGTATAAATACGATAATATATGTTACAAATATATCTGTGTCCATACAAATGGATACAGAACGCATACGAATTCGAGTTGGAGACTTCAGAGGCTTCACATGTGCTTCGGACTTTTCTTTGTCCTCATCAACTTATCACGAAAGAAGTAACCACATTAGTTATCCACGGAAACCGTCGCCGGGCGTGGCCCTTGTTACACGTCGCATATCTAGGATGTTTATTTATTTTTAAACAATATTTCTTTAAATATATCTCGCATTTTAAAATATTAAAATTTAAATTCATTTAGACATTTTCCTCTATATTTGTTTGCAAAGAGAAAGCATTTCTTTTGTTCTCGTTTAGACGATAGACCCTCGAAATCTACCTGACTTCTCAACAAGCCCATAACGGTCACTTTGGAATTTCTATATACATTTCATTTTAAATTTAGTAGTTTTAATTTAATTACGTATTCTTTTATATATGATGTCTCATATAATTTGAAAGGTTGACTCGCAAGGGATATTTTAATAATATTTGTGTCATCGACATCACAACTCTTCAGGTCGCGCTTTCAATTACTTCATTATTCAAGACATCGACAATATCGATTTACCCTCTCTCAACTTAGGTCAATAAAACAAACCTTTTCTAAACCAGTGTTCTATCTACACAAATGCTCAGTCTTCTGTTCTGAGGCTTCGTAAGATACACATCTTATTCGCCGTGCTGTTCAAGTCCCCGATTCCACCACCACGCCGCCCAGCTTCTGTCGCTTCTAAGGTAATCTGTATTGTTCTACATAAATTATTCTTTTAAGCTAATTCACATTAATTTAACTAATTAATTTCTTATTCCTTCGGCCAAACATCGCTCTACATATCTGTCCAAGTATATAACACACCTCGTGGCCGACCATCTTCGCAACTCAAAGGTAACTCTCTATTGTTCGATACAGAGATTATTTTATATTAATCATAATTAATTAACATTTAATTTACTGCCCAATTTAACATTGGCTTCAGTTTATTTTTAATGTTTTACTTACTTATTTACCGCTCCTTGTGTATGTTACTTTTAAATATATCAAGCTCAATTTCTTTTATTTGGATAATAAATACAAACTTTAAGGACAACGCTCCTGTGTTTTATTTAGTTAGTAAGTTGTAATGTATTTAAGCATTATCACACACGTCCTGGACCTTTAATGAAGCTTCACCAGCACGCTAATTATTTTATATTAAATAATTCATTATTATTAGCACAACCACAGCAGATCAACCAGAACGCTTGTTAGTAATAAATGTCGCCCAAGACGTACAGCTAGTTAGTAATAAGTGGCACCATAACAAAAAGCTTGTGTTTGTAATACTCTCTTGGCCGTCAGATGTTGCGAAACTATTTATCATGGACATTTGTCTTACAATTTCGACATAAGCGATAGGCCCGCATAGGCATGATTATCTTTTTCGTCGTAGGCTGATGAGGACAAGGAAAATCCAAATATGTGACGTACGTTGAAGTCTTCAATGTTAATTTGTGCGTTGTGTATATCCCTGTTTAACGTATAGACATATGTATTATTGTATTTATTACTACTGAGCCCATATTGAATATCTGATAATTAGAGACCGATTTTGTCGTTCGGAATAGTTCAAATTTTTGCTTAAATTCATTAACTTGCTGTTGTAAGCTATACTTAGAAAAAGTCTTGAATATATATATATATATATATATATATATATATATATATATATTTACTTTACAGAAAATTAAACTCAAAAATGTTTCAAAATTAATAATTTTATATAGAAATTACTTGATGAAGTAAACGATTACACTGTTGAGAGACGTACCCCGCAAAAGAATGAATAGAATCGAATCCCTTCTTCAACACCCTGTGCCTTTATATAAGCTTGGTAACGCCAAGAGTATTTTGTCGTAGAAAAGTCTTCTATAACGCCATTTTTCACCTGTACACTTGTCATTTTTTAATGTTTTACATTATCCAATTGAATTTGATTAACAGCGAAGTATTATAATACGAATATTTCATTAGCTGTATGTATATATATAAATATATATATATATATATATATATATATATATATATATATATATGTCTTAACTCTTAACTGGTGACGTATCAAATATGTAGCGCAACTGGTGATGTGACGTCAAATTGATACTGGGTCAAAAACAAAACATAATCGGTAAATTATTGCTCAATTGCTCAACTGACAAGGAAAAATTAATTTAGTTTCACTTTCATATATGTCGAATCAATGAACTCTGTGTTAAAAACGGAAGATCAATCAATAATGCCAAATTTTATTGCATTAAAACTAAAAAAAGATATTTTTTTAATAAAGGAATATTAAGACAGAAGTATATTGAATATATTCTTTAAACATATTTGAATTTTCTACAGAAAACTAAGAAAATGACTGAAATTGTCTTATGAACACAAATGAAGAAAAATTAATTCAGTTCATACTATAGCAGTTCACACATTTTTTCAAAGAGTCTAAGCATGATGGTTTTTTGTATTTCACGCACGCATAAAATGTTTTCTTTCTAAATTTCGAATGGCAAATAACGTACGTTTTCCTGTAATTTTTCTCCGACTGCTTCATCAACTGGAACAGGAATTTGACAAATGATTTCTTGCCTTCCCGCATCATTGTCCACACTTTCACTGTGATGCATGTAGGACCAAGAATGACAGGCTTATTTGGCTTTGGCACATGTGAAATCATACTTAAGTTTTTGATGAAGCCATACAGACTTTCTCTAAGTGTTCTGGATCTTTTGAGAAGAAATTCAGATGGAATTTCCCATTTGCTTTTTTATGGTCCTACGTATGTTAGGCCGTTTGATCTCAATTTATTAACCAGTTATATTGAGAAAAACCAATTATCGGCGGTAATGTTATGGTTGCTTTTATAAATTGGCATGCACAATCGTAGCACAGATTGGGTAGGAATACTAAGCCTTTTCTCCTCTTCAGCTAGACCAATTTCATCGGTATTTTTGCTTCCATAGATACATGTATTAAGTAGGTAGGAGTTCTTAGCGTCAGTTAGGAACATTACTTTGATTCCATATTTGCACGGCTTACATTTGAAATTTGCTTCTTCTCGGAAGCTGGCAAGCATTTCATCAATACAGCAAGTGGATCCAAGAGAATGCTAATGAACGTATTAAACAACTCAGATTTTTCAGTATATGAGTCACTCTTTTTCTTTTCATCGCGTGTTGCAGGATCGTCAAATCTCTTTTTTGATATTACACAATGAAAAATATCTCTACAGGGCCGTCGGTTGCAAATAGTGAATCCACATCTTCATGGTTAGATTTGAAAATTATTGAATACGAAAGCAACTCCGAAAAAGACTTCAACTCAACAATGCCAATATCAGCCAATTCCGGTCTGTTGTTGTTTGCGTATTTAGACCTAATGGCAAATAATTTATTATTACTCCATTTTAGAATCTTATCACCCATGCTGGCGACAAATAGCTTACTCAAAATATAAATTAAACTATTTTCAGGTAAATGGAATCAATCATGCTGTCGGCAAATAGCTTACACAAAATGTAAATTGAACTATTTTCAGGTAAATGAAATGCATTTGGAATTCTGACGATGCTATATGCAGGAGTTCTTACATTTCTAGTGGAAGGAACTCTTGACCAGTTGAATCTGTTTTTCACATAATAATTCTTTTTTTTATTATCACTTTCGCTTTCCATTTCATAGACTTCCATTTCATCGCCCTCCTCGGATGTAAACTCATTGCAGAGTTTATCATCATTCACATCACCTTCTTGCTTACTATTTGTTTCATGGCCACTAGGTTAAAAAATTTCGTCAAAAGCGCTATTGTCAGAATTTTCATAATCTTATACTCTCATCATAAAATTCTCTTAAATAATCGAAAGATTCTGCAGTACAGTGACAAGGTGCTCCGCCTTGTTGTTTGAGTAATGTTTCTTCGTAATGTGGATCAGAGAATCGAACGCGTTTCCTGAACTAGCCAACGCACACTATTACTCTTGAAATAACGCAATTAGTGATGTGCGATCAATATGACGTATAGAAGAATTGAACACTTTGTAACTTGTAAACGCACGTTATCAAAAACAACCGAACTCTACAATATTCTTCTGATGATTAAACTAAAAGGTAGACCAAAACTTGTCTTGAAAAGTTTGCGGTAAGTGGGGATTCGGAGCAAACCTGAAGATGCATGATGTCGAATTGACCGCACGTCATCAGTTAATGGTTAACTCAAACTTTAACTAAATGACGCATCTTTCTCAAATTTTTATAGTAGTCTATTGAAAGATGGCAATTGACGGAAGGAGTGTTGCTTTTCAATTTACAAGTCGGAAAATTCAAAAAGTCACGTAGATAGTGAACCACCCTTGTAAATAACGAGCGAGCAAAAAATTATCATACAGTACAGCGGAATAGAAAACAAATGATATACCATCATTCTGCATTTCTAAAAATAGAAGCTATAAAGTTTAGATTGAATATATATTATTATTATTTAAAATACTAAAGAACTACTAATAAGAAAACATAATCACATTAATAGAACATCCATTACCTAATACTTTGTCACGACGTGTAAATTTCTACCGGTCTATTTTGATTTGGTCTATATGATTAAGGGAGGCTGAGCACCAAAGTAACTACAAACAAATCCTAGAGAGAAAATTTGATGAATGGGAGAACACGTTAGACACAATATGGAATAAATTTAAAGGCTGAGGAAGTCTGTAGAAAATCCATAATAAGACCGGGACACAAACAAACAGCTTGGTGGACAGAAGAAATTAAAAACGAAGTTAAACTGAAGAAAAAGGTATGGGCAAAATATTTGAGAACAAAAAAGGAGACGGACTATAAACAATACAAAAGGCAAAGGAAGAAAGTAAAAGAACTAATCCAAAAAGCTAAGGAGAAAGAATGGGAAGAATTTGTGGAAAAGATGGAGAGAAACAGACACGAAACCAAAGAATGTTTTATAGAGTACTTAAAAAGTTAAGGAAAGACAATAAATCACCTTTGTCAAGGGGACTTTATGATAAATATAAGAACCATGCGTATGAGGATACCAGAAAAATTGAAATTTGGAAAGATCATTTCGGAAAAGCTCTGGAGGAAATGGATATAGACGTAAACCTATCAGGTATAAAATTAGGAAATGTTGCACAAGAAGAACTAGATGTACAGGACGACGTAACCGAGGCGGAAGTCACCTTAACACTTAGTAAAATTAAATTAGGGAAAGCTGCGGGATATAACACCTTAGCCCCGGAGACAATTCAATTTTTGCAATATAAAGGAAGGGTCATCCTAACGAAAATAGTGAATATGGCCTTCAAAACAAAAGAGGTACCCTACGATTGTACAGTAGCCATACTGCTACTAATTTATAATAAAAGTGACCCTAGAAGCTACAAAAACTATAGAGGAATCTTGTTATTATGTGTCGGATGTAAAGTCTATGAAAGTGTACTTGAAAATAGATTGAGAAGGTACGTCGAAGCGGAAATAGAAGACGAGCAGGGAGGATTTCGTCCATGCAGAGGTACGCAGAATCAAATCTTTACCATCCGACAGTTAATTGGAAAGACGTTAACATATGGGAGAAAGACGTATTTCGCGTTCATCGATTTAGAAAGTGCTTTTGGTAAGATAAGTAGGAATTCTATATGGAAAGCAATGGAGAGCAGAAATATAGCAAGTAATATCATAGGCGAAGTCAAAAGCTTGTACAGACAGACTCTAAATATCATTAGACAAAATAACAACTCAGGGATCTTCGAAAGCAGAAGAGAAGTGCGACAGGGTAGCATCCTGAGCCCCTCTCTTTTTTTTTGGCAATGGATGATATTATGAAGGAATGCCACCCTCTTATGAGACCGTGGGAAGTGGGATACTAGAATTTACAGAAAATAGTAATTAAAACCCTTGCATATGCCGATGACCTAGTAATGTTTGCACCATCAGAAACCGCCCTAAATTAGAATATCAACTTATGGGACGATACTTTGCACAAGAGAGGTTCAAACATAAACGTAAAGAAATCCAAAGTGATGGTAATCCCCCAACGTCAAGAACAGTTAAATATAGTAACAGAAAATAAAAGAGTCGAACAAGCAGATAGCTTCAGTTATCTGGGTACGGTAATCCAGGCAAATGGACAAATGGATAAGGAAATCGTCAAAAGAATAAGAAATGCGGAGAAGATTTATTTTGCGTTGGGGAAAGTAATGATACATAAAAAAGAAATATCCAAAAATACCAAGCTACAGGTTTATAAAACTGTATATATACCAACTTTAACATATAGGTGCGAATCTTGCACCATAAATGACAGATCGAGGGCCTAACTACAAGCTATTGAAATGAAGTATCTACGTAGAATAGAGGGTGAGACAAGGTTGGATAGAATACAATACGTCGAGATAAGACAAAGAAGTCGTGTAACTTCGTTAAACGTAACGATTGAGCAGTCGCAATTGAGATGGCTCGGGCATCTAATAAGAATGAAACGGAGCAGAATGGCGCAAAAAATGTGGAACAGTAAACCTATAGGAAGGAGAACAAGGAGCAGACCCAAAAAGATATGGAACAATCATATAAACGAAAATTTAAGGAAGAGAAACCTAGAATGGACACAGGCGATACGGATAGCTGGTGACAGAAAGAGATGGAAAAGGGCATATATGGAAGACGTAAATTAGAGCCCCCAATTAAGAGAAAAATATGGAGTCGATACAGTGGGTTTATAAGGACATCTGTATTAACTATAATGTATATTAATAATGTATAGAGTATGCCGTATAGTGCATAATGTATAAAAGAATTAGTCATCCAACACTCGTACAACTGGTAAATGGAAATAAAGATTATTTATGTATTGTAAAAAAGCAAACTGTATAAGATTATTAGACAGTGCAAAATATTTAATTATACGTATATAGTTACATCCAGAAATCAATGGGAGGTTTCCTGAAGATCTATAAAATACACCAAATATCATTACATATGTAGGTAATTTACAATAAATATACTTTTAATAATTAGACCAAGCGAAATACAATTTCGTTTATTTCAAATAAAGAAAAATTGTTCTAAAAATTTAAATTACTAATAGTTTGGTCTTATATATGTAGTATTTTAGTCATCCATCAAATTAGTACCAAAATATATGGTAAAGGCACGATAAGTTCCATCGTCCGTTATTAGCGTATCGTGACGAAGATATAACATTGATTTATTAGATGTTGCAGCGCGTTTGTGAAATATGAATGACATTTAGTTAAGTTGTTTACATGACATTTTAAACAATAGCTTAGTTTCATATATCTAACAAAATTGACAATGGTATTCTATTATTTAAGTAATTAATATGGATTAATTTTGAAATATATTACAATAAATCGTTGATAAACTTGTTAAATAAAACGTTAAATTTCAATTACTTCAAAATATTTTTAAAGAAATGAAAGTAAGTGGTCTGTATTTTAAGGAATAACTTAATATTTATTAAACCAATTACTATACATATTATCCAAATAATTTATCGTACGCTAACCATACAATGTAATATACTAAAAATTACCTGAAAAAATTTTTTATGAAATAATTATTAACCCGTAACTGGTGACGTAGAATAAAATTACACTAGTGGTGACGTGGAGTCTGAGAGACTCCCTGCTAATTTTTAATTATTTTTGTTTAATAAAAAGCACAAATGAATAAACTGTAGTTATATTTAGTTATAATGTTAACATATAAACATCGAAACATTTGAATAAAGTTATCAAATAAAAAAGTTATTGTACTTGTATCAGTAAATTGTAAATGGAACTTAGGAAAACAACGGTATCCTTCAAACTTTAAATTTGTAATTTTAGAAGCTTGACATGTCAAACAGAAAATGTTCTTAAATAGTAAAAACTATGGAAAAAATAGAAACTGAAAGAAATGTAAGTTAATTCATAGCCAAAAAAAAATGTCAAGGGTTCAAGTCAGTCATTTCTGGCACAGCATTCGGTCCACACTTTATTAGCGCATTGCAGACAAACTGGCACTTTCGACAAAGATATTTGGTCTTTCTCTTTAGTTTTGCACAAGAAACAGTACTTTATTTTTTCTAGTGTTTCTGCAGGTGTTTGTTCTGGCTCGATGTTCAATATTTTTCTAATACAGTTACGAATCTCTAATGAAATTTTTACGTTGTCGACTCTTCTTTCCATATGGAGTTTCACTAATTTGCTTGCTAAATCCTTCATAAATGTAAAGCGTTGTAATTGACAATTATTCTTGTACATATTGTACATGATAAAAGAGTCGACCGTACTCATATCCAATATCTCTCTCTGGAAAAATATTGCCATCGGTCAGCGTCTAGTTCTTCGGCTTGAACTATATACGGCGCACTTTTCATCAAGAGAGTCAACTTCTCTCTTGGTATTGTTGTAATGAAGAATCATTTCGGGTTTATCATCATTGTTATTTGACTTACAATGATGCATCGATGAAATAAGTAGTACCACTTTGCGTTTCTTCGGAACGTATGATAGATGAGTCATATCTCTTGTGAAACCATACAAAGAAGATTTTACTTGTCTTGTGTTGTTGGGTAAAAATTGGGATGGAATTTCTCTTTTGTTCTTTCGTAATGTGCCTGTATACGTCAAATTGTTAGCTTTTAACTCACCCACTAATTGAATTGAGCTAAACCAATTGTCAGCAGTAATATTTCGGTTTGTACCTTTCAAAGACTTAGCTAACGTTAGCACACTTTGCGTGGGTTTCCTTTCTTCTTGTGACATAGGTTAAACCATCAGAATCTTTATCACAATATATGCATCCATTATGTACATATCCGCTACAGGAATCTGTGAGCATCATGATTTTGATACCATATTTAGCTGGTTTTGCTGGCACATAGACGTTAAATCGGCACCTTCCACGAAAGCCAACTAACATTTCATCAACGTAAGCGTATTCACCTATTGTGAACGTTGCCTGATAGTTTTTTATAAATTTGTTTAAACAGCTCGCTATTTACCGCAGCAGGGTCACTTACTTGCCGCAAAGCTCTATCCTCTGGATTGTCAAATCGAAGACAAGATAACAGCACAGCAAATCGTTTTTGGGTTATAACTAATCTAAAAATATCTCTTCCCGTATCATCAGTAGAAACTATTGAGGCAATATCTTCAGTGTTGGACTTGATAATGGCTGTATATATATATATAAGGAGCCCCATGAACGCTTTCATTTCGATATCATTAACTGGTTTGAGTTCCGGTTTGTCCGCTCTTTTATATTTTTGGCGTACCATGTTTAATTTTACATTAATTCATTGCACAGTAAGTGAAATCATTGTGTCATCAAACATGAGATTCCAGACCTTTTCAGTGTTCTGATGTTCATCTAGCATTGCAGGAGCTCTTAGTACTGGTAGATGCGACACGATGTTATGAAGTGATGTTCCGGATGTTCGAGTATTTCTTGTTGGTTCCTGACTGGACCATTTATATTTATTTTTTCCATAGTAGTATCGCGTTCTCGAAATATCGTGTTTGATCTACTTCTAAGCTTGCTTCCGGTTCGATGTCATCAAATATTGTAGGTATATCTTCTGTATCCGATACCGATTGTTCTGATTCTGTGTCATGATCGGAAACCTCAAAAATGTAATCTTCTATCATTTGTTCGTTATCAGAATCACTTGCAAGTTCGTCAAACCACATCTGCAGTGTAGTTTCAAAATCTGTGTGTCCAAATTTAACTCGTTTTGAAGTTGAAGGCAATTGATCCATTGTGAAAAACCTAAAAAGTCAAAATTCGATTGTTAAAAACTATTAAAATTGTGAAAAAAGTTACACTTACAGTGACATGGAGTGTGGGAGACTCCTCCTGGACTTTACAAGCATACACCTACACAACAGCAAGCCAAACAGAACTGACTGGTGGGGGTTAAATCGGGATTTGTTAAAATACAAAACAGACAAACTTTGCAGGAGTCTGGTGGACTCCACATCACCAGTTACGGGTTAAATTTCGTTTAACACTAGAATCACGCCATGTTACACATATTATTTATCTTCCTGCATATTATTGTAGAGATATGGTGTTTTCATATTTAAAAATTTAGTTAAAATGTTAAAAATTATTCTAAAATCGTAAATTATGGAATATATAAAATAAGTACAGTCAAAAAGTAGGTATAATATTTCAAATAAAATCTCATTTCGACATTTTCTCATTTCTCATAACATAATGTTTCGTCTTTAACATAAAGGCTTTGTTGCAAGATACATATACATTCACGCAGTGTGTACATTTGAATATCTTTGCCTTGAATCGAAATAATAACGTGTAAAGTTAATACGTTCTTTGTTGCTGTACTAACTTTCCAAGATTTCTCGCAAGCGAATTCGAAGTTTTACGGAATTATTTGCAAAATTGAATGTATAGAAGAATTTTAAAATTTGAGGATTATTTAAGCTTATAGAATCGAAACAAGTTGCATGTATAATAAGGTATTTTCGTAAAATAAAGCAATAAATGCTGTGTATATAGGTACGTATTTAGACAAAAATAATGTTTTATTTTTTCCTGAGCTTACTGAGTCATTTTTGTGGTTTTAATGTTTTGTTGCCAATTCTATTTGCTACTTTAGATCCTTTACAAACAAATTTAAATAATTCTTTATGTAGTATTCATCACGGACTAGTTTTTGATTACTAATATTTTAGCCAGTGTAGGAGGAATTATTTATTCATCACATTATTGCAATTTATTCTTCTTATGTCTGTTAATTGTCATTTCAGAGCATGTATAGAAATAAAATCACTAACCAAAGTTATTGGATATTTCGAGTGTACAATGGTGTATACAAGTTTCATCAACAGTTATTCTTAGGCACCAAAAATCCATGGGATCATGTTTCGCTAAATTGGGGGCTAAAAGGAATTCTTATTCGCGTTTGTATTCCATAAACAAAAAATGCGACCCGACATAATGTTTTTCATGTTCAATTCATTACACAAAATCGAAACACTGATACAGATGAGATATGTAGACTCTCTGCTATTTCGCGCACTTTTATTCGACGATCGTCCAGCACCATCAAATTTACTTTATTAATAGTATCTAGAGTACATATGTGTTTTCGATGGTCACTGCATTGTTCACCAAATACAAGGTGAGCCAATAAGAATGAGGACAAGTTGAATTTCCCGCCAGTTTTTAATTCTTTTAAATTGGCCAACCTGTCGTAAACTCATAAGCGTCTCATTTTTAAAGGGGTGCTAAAGGTACAATATTAAGAAAATATTTAATCTGCTAAGATTTTATAACACAACTGGAAAAATTCTATGATCTATCATACTTTTTATTGATGAAAAACATAAATAAATAACACTTAGTACAATAAATATACATTAAACATGAAAAATAGGGAAGTAGTATTAAACCCGAATAAGAAGTTTCTTTTATTCTTACATAAACCGCATAATTTTATGTTCAAGCAATATTATAATAAAAGTTCAAAATTACCACCATCACTTGCTAAACACAAATTTACATGTCTTTTCATATTTTCGAATAACGCTGTCAAAGTATTCGCATTGATATTTCTTATTATAACAATAGCATCTTGCAATTCTTCCAAATTATGTAGGCGATTTTCGAAAAATTTTATTTTTTAAATATGAAAACAAAAATAAATCATAATGATGTCAAATCAGGTGATCGTGGTGGCCAGATTCCTCTACTGATTAGTCTTTCATCGTAAAATTTTTGAAAAAACTCCATAATCAAATTAGCTGGTGGTGCGCTATCTTGCTGAAAATACCCATTCCTAAGTTCGTCATCATGTAATTCCTCTATAAATGGCTGTAATATGTTTGTTTGGTACCGTTCAGTTTTATTGTATCATTGAAAAAATATGGTCCAATTATTCTGTGCCGTGGCAATGCAACCCATATGCTAATCTTCAATGGATTCAGACTATGTTCGACATGGTTTGGGGATTATCTGTTGCCCATGTTCGATAATTCTGACTATTTATGTAGCCTGACAAATGAAACCACAATTCATCAGACGTAAATGTTAGATTTAAAGTATCGTTCTTATTCAGGTGATTGTTAAACCATTCACAATATTGAATACGCAATCCATGATCAAAGGGACTAAGGGAATAACTGCTGCACAACTGTCACTTTGTAGGGGTGCATATCTAGATTCTTTATTAAAGCTCTATGACAAGTTTAATAAGCCACACCTATAGAGCAAATTTGGTATACAGTAAAATATAATTAAAGATGTTAATGATATTGAAAGACACATCTTCAACTTTCCTAAAATTAACTTTAATGTAGTAATATTAAGTAAAAGTTAAGTGAAGGCTACCTGGTTGAGCACTTAATTTTCTCAATGATTTAGTTGGACTTTGTTCTAATCTCTGTCGTAAATCATTTACAGTTTCTTCGACAAGAACTTTTGGTCTATCGGTTGATTTCTTTTTGCAAACACAATTATTATTGTCAGAGTGCAAAACAATTCGATCCTTGTGTTGGACAAACATTTTATATGGAACATGCAAATCAGGAAATGCTTCTTCAAACTGTTGAATACATGATTGTATCGTGTATGTCCATGTTCCATCCTCATTACGCACATCACTTCGATAATGAGTTCCAAAATGAATGCCTTTTGCTCCTCGGATAAAGGCATGTTGTCTATAACAAATAATAGGACAATAAGGAAGTACAATATAACCTCTAATGTTTTATTCTGAATTTTTACTTTTCTTTCATCACAATTGCCCTGCTTGTTTTGAAAAAAAAAACAGTTCTAATAAAATATAACAAATAAACTTACGATGAAACTGAATGAAAAGCAGAATAAATTTATAATCATACCTACACCAAACACCTCCAAACACGAGCCAACTATGCAATATGCCGAAATATGTTTTTCGAAGATTCACAGTCACTTTGACCAACCTAAGATAACAAAAAAATAGCGGGAAATTCAACTTCTCCTCAAACTTATTGGCTCAGTCTGTATATTACTCCGGCCATTACTACACTCAGCTGTGCATCGTCTTATAATGTAATCGTTAGAGACCGGTCTCTGTAAATAGCCTCCAGTGCAAATGTAGTTTCACTTGTTCTTTAATAAGGACCCAATCGTTTATCAATACTTTACTTTTTCCATGATACAAACAAGCTAAAACCAGTTCATTTTCTACTGAGATAAGCGTCCTTACGATAGAAGTGAACGCATATTTTGACAGTTGCTAGATTGTTTGAATGTTTTGAAAGATTACCAACTTAAAAATACGTCAGATTTTTTTAAGTGCCGCCCTATTTCGCTGGGCTCGCGAATTACTGTTGCATCTTCATAGTATGGTGTAAACCACATCGACAACTTGCACACTCTAAGTATTTAAAGAAAATATTAATAGTGAACCTGCATTTGTGTTCTTCACACCAGATTTTTAATAATATTTTATATTATTAAAAATACCTTTGTATTATACAAAACTGGTGGAGTTTACCTACTCATGTATGTTTCAATTATTAGATACATTAGATACATTACACATGCGGTTAAGCCGTAGTATGAGTGAAGACACAAACAAAATGCAGTTTTCTAGAGAGATTGGCTGTGCCAACCTTTGGAAGGACGTCGTTACTTCACATTAATTATGTTGACGGTATGCGAGGTACTTCGGCTGTCTGACAACAGGCAGCGCCGAATTTACTTCTGCGCTCGGTCTGAATAATTACGGTGATAGGGCGATGTGGTTCTTTTCTGTGAATGTGTCTGGGAATATCCTTTCTCCAGCAGGGGCGTACCGATGAGCCTGTAGAAAGGTGAAATACGTATCTACGTCTCTGGGGATAGGATATATTCAGACACGTTCACAGAAAATATTAATAGTGAACCTGCATTTGTGTTCTTAACACCAGATTTTTAATAATATTTTATATTATTAAAAATACCTTTGTATTATACAAAACTGGTGGGGTTTACCTACTCATGTATGTTTCAATTATTCTGATATATTTCAAGATTGTTTCGAAAGAATGAAATTACCAAAAAATATTTTAATTCTAATAGTAATGCGTAATATGGCGATATTTCGTTATTGCTTGACATATTTGTATTGCTCAGATGTAATCTTGCTACCGTCATAATTATTCACTAGATTATTAAAGGTCGGCTGATATATTTTAATATTTTTAAAAGTAAATTTTTCTAGAATTTTTCTATTGTCACCGTAATTGCATCAAGTATGAATATATAGACTAATGATCCATGTTTATCATTTTGTTAGAAACAGATTTTGCATTAAAACAGTCAACGCAAAATATCTTGTTTGTTGTCTAGAAGTATATAGTAGAAAATAGAAGCAAGATTTCGCTTGAAAAAAAGCAAATTACGTTAAACTAATGAAATAGGAAATAAACATTATTATCTCGTTAATTATTTATCAAGTTATTATAGAATGACAAGGGAGTTTTTTGTTGAAAAAATCATAAATTTTTAGGCACTTTTAAAGTATTATATGTTTATATTTGTACTCGAATAATAAGATTCGTGAAACTATTAAAATATTAAATGTATTAAATCATATCTATTTCAAACCTTATATAGGCATATACAGTTTATTATTGTTTATTTTCTAGATATCCATGTTAAATTTATAATTTTCTTATCTGCAATAAGTTACCTGTTAAAATATAAATACATATGCAAGTGTACATATCCCGCATGTTAAACAAATATACTCACTTTGTCCCAAAAACACACATGTAAATAAATATGAATGTGATTTTAATAATAAAAATTTTAAAAAATTTAAAAAAAAACATATTATATATGGGGTAAAAATGCTTCGTGTAGATATAAGGTCAAGCTTCTTTTGCACATAATGTAAATAAATACATATCTACGTATTTAAAAGAACAATCATAACTTGCTATCGATGATACTCTAATACTTTATATTTTCGGAATTGTTTATAATCATGTTATTATAATTATTATTGTTTATGGTTTACGAAATAAAATAAAGTGTGAAACAACTATTTTCAGTGTTTTTATTTCATTCACAAGCTACCTCAATTTTGAAATAGAATTAAATATATACATTATAATTTTATTCAGGCAATCAATAACAACATGCATAAATGACGCCTCATAAATAAAGACGGCAGACTATGTGCCCCAGCAGTGACGTTGCGTGGAGAGTTTAGCAGAATAACAGTGCGCTTACTTAAAAATAAATATATCGGATCCCTATACAAAACCTTAAGAAAAAACATAAATAACTTACCCTACATGTTTACATTGTTGCAAAAAAATGCGGATGTGCGCGATGAAAAAACTGCACCATAATATATGTTTCTGTATTAGTCTCGGAAAGGTTCATACGTAGCGACGTATATATATGTTTATATACAGAGAAGGATTGTTCGACGTTGAGAGATGTTAAATTTGCATAGTTAAAGCGCTCTTTGTATCTGTACAACGGATCTTCAGTATTGGTAAAAAGTTGCCCTAATTTTGTAAAATCTACATTTTTATCTAATACACTGTTAAATTTTTCACGGACACAATCACTTTTTTCATCTTCAAGGATATGCAGCACTAGTTTTACGTGGTCAATAATTGCTAATGAGTCCGATAAGGACAGCGCAGTGTTCTGTAAATTTTTTATTGCGTCCAGTATTGGAACGTAACTGTCGTAAATAATTTTTAAATTTGCTGCAACTTGAGGATTGTTAAATTGAACCTGGCTGAGCCGTATTGCAGCTGCTTCTTTGGCATCTAGTTGTAAAATCACTAATTTAATTTTTTCAAAATGTTTATAATAATAAAATGCTGCTTCTAACCAAGTACCCCATCGTATAAGAATTGGTTGCGGCGGCTCGGGTATATCAGGACACAGCGAATGAAATAGCCGAATCCGTTTCGGAGATTTAAGAAAAACCGCTTTCGTTTGTCCTATCAGTTGATCCACATCAGGATAAGTTAACGTATAGTGTTTGTTACAAGGTGTAAAGCATTTCACTACTGTACCGTCATATATTAAATCGGGAAACCGATGTAAAAATTTCTTTACTACGTTAGCATGCAACCGAGTCGATGCATTGTTTCTACGCACTCCCGACATTTTCAACACGATTGTGTTAACAATGTATCGCTTACAACGTCTCAACGGCAACTGAATTGATCGTCGTACGCCTCTACTCGATCCCTCCACATCACGCTACTGTTCGGGCACATAGTCTGCCGTCTTTACTCATAAATTATTGATTTATATGCTCCTGCATTAAGTTTACAGCATCACTTGCAAAAGCACGCTTAATTTAAAAAGTATTCTAATTCCCGTTTTTACTAGTAGGTCAAAATAAGGATAATTATCATCTCTATCAGATTACTTTAACGCTAAAATGTTGAATTTATTGATAATGTGGATCCGGATTTCTATAGTTGGACTGCAGTGTATAAAATTATCGTTAATAATAATGTATAAACATCATGAGGAAGGTAAAATTTTAGCAAATAGCCAGACTGGCGATTTGGTGAAGAGCATATCTTCAAAGGTTGAACCGTAGCTAAAGACACAATTAACATGATCGTTTCTTTCAGTTCTACTGCAGATGATAATTTAGTTACCGAAATGCGTATTTAGAAGTTTATTTTATAGTAAGGGATTTTTCTTGTTTCTGTCTGCTTCAGACTTCAGGCCACAGTCTCCACTAAGTCGGATTACATTTTCTTAGTTTGCCTCTCTGCCATTCTATTCATATGCCCAAACCTTATTTTCCTCAATTTTTTCCAACGTTTTTACTTTGTTTACGTTGTTTAATTTCTTATTTCGTTGTTTCAAATTTTTTATATTTGAGAGCCTTCTGAGACACATCATTTCAGAAATTTGGAAAATTGGAATTTCTATGTCGTTCACACGTAGGAATGTATATATATTATATATATATATATATATATATATATATATATATATATATATATATATATAATTATTTCGTGACTTTGGTATGATATGGTAAATTCAATCAGTTTGCGATTTAAGGTCTGGCTTTACTTTAAAGTATATATATTTAAAATAACCCTACATGTTTCGGCAATGATGCCTTTATCAAGGATATAAAATATAAAAGTTTATATCCTTGATAAAGGCATCATTGCCGAAACATGTAGGGTTGTTTTAAATATATATATTTTAAAGTAAAGCCAGACCTTAAATCGCCAACTGATTGAATTTACTATATATATATATATATATATATATATATATATATATATATATATATATACTCTGCTCAAAAAAATTAGGGGAACGCTTTTTTATAACCTGTACCTTTTTAAATAAGAGGTCAAGGAAAATCAAATTTGGTATACTTCAACGGCATATAATTAAAGAACTTTACAAAAACAATGTTAGAACTATTAGTTACTTCTAAGATACACTTAAAAATGTAAATTAATAACGCAAAACAAAATGAAAACGACTGTCATAGTATCGATGAGAATAGAGTTTTCTGTGGATTTGTGAGGTTTAATACCGTGTATGACCTCCACGAGCGCGAATCACTTCCTCACATCTGCGTGAAATGCTTCGCACTAATCTGGGAAGAGATTCTTGGAGTATGCTTTTCTATTCCTCAATCAGAGCTTGTGTCAGTTCCTGTATGATTAGTGGTGGATTAGGGCGCTTGCGAACATGTCGGTCAAGCTGATCCCACAAGTGTTCAATATACTTCAGGTTAGGACTAAACGCCGGCCATTCCATGACCTGAATTCCACGTTCTTGTAAAAGTTTCTGGTGATGCCGACGGTATGTGGCGTTGCATTAGGATGAAATTGGGACTGACGCCATATGCAGCAGGTGCGACACGGTCCTCCAAGACATTTTCGATGTAATTCATTGCATTTAGTCTATTAGGAACGACAACAAGATCAGTTCTGTTGTTTATATCGATTCCAGCCCAAACCATCACAGATCCAAGACCAAATCTATCCACTTCATGTATAGTAGCGGCTGAGTAGCGTTCACGAGGACGTCTATATATACGTACTCGACAGTCGCAAAGAGCTAAACGAAATCTGGACTCGTCTGTAAACAGTATAGGCGTCCAGTGACGAAGTTGACAATTTCTGTGATAAAGAGCAAACCTCATTCGCGTTGCTTTGTTATGCTACGTAAGGCGTGGTGCGCGGACAAGTCTTCTTGGTTTCAAATTCGCTTCCTTTAATCTGTTTCTAACAGTGTGATCAGATATTTCTATTCCATGTGCTCGTCTTAAGTCGTTTAGGAAGTCTCTTGCTGTGGCAATGGGCTTACGTAGGGAGGAAAGGACAAGATATTGGTCTTGATTTTGAGTAGTTTTTCGATTTCGACCTTGTTCAGTTCTTCTGACATATTGGCCAGTCACCCGAAACCGATTCCATAAACGCTGAATAACAGAAGGGGAAATTCCAAGGTTCCTGCTAACATGTCGAGTAGAGTGGCCGTGCTGAATAAGAGCGACAGCACGAGCAACATGCACTTCACTAAGATGCCCCATTTTACTTCTGATCAACGAATATTGACAACTGAATTCATCTGTCATCTTTAGTAGGCTCTCATACGTCAATTCAAAGCATACTTGAAATTTTTTCCATTTTTATTTGCGTATTAATTTACATTTTTAAGTGTATCTTAGAAGTAACTAAGAGTTTTTGAATTTTTTTTTAGTTATATATATACCGTTAAAGCATACCAAATTTGATTTGCCTTGAAATATTATTTAAAAAGTTACAGGTTTTGAAAAAAATAATTTCTTTGAACAGTTTATATGTATTTTATATAATATATAATTGAAAAGAAATTATAGACCGTGATATATTATCAAAAATTAATTAAAATTCGGGTAAGCGGTCAACTAAAAAACTCCTTTATTAAATTACCCTATATTTCGCGACACTTTGTCGCTTCTTCTGGGGTAAAAAATGTAGAGTTAAAAAATAATTATTTTTTAACTGAGTGAGTCGTGAGGAATCGACAAAACTCAAGGAGTGTATTCTACTGGCGAAAGTAATGTAAAAAAACTCAAATGTTGTCCGATTTTTATTTGTTTTCGAGTTATAACGTAGTTAAAAATGTAGATTTAGTATACCATGTTTATGTATGTATTCGTAAAAACAGTGAAACCTCGGTAGCAATTCATTATAGGGAAGTCTTCCTAGCTGAAGCGCTACATGTTCGTGGTTTTCCGAACTAGCGGTAGTGACGTTGAAAGCAGTAGAGAAATAGTGTAGAGTGGTTTGTATGCCTAATGCGTCTAATGTCAGTACCTCTAGTTCATCGTTGATATAGTGAGGGCGCTGCCATCATAAAATATGTTCCCTATACCTTGGAGTAAATTATAACATTGTGTTCGGGTATTGTGACATTGACTTGACGTTTGTACGACTATAGTGTAACAAACTAAAATGCCACACACTTATTCTAATTTAGAATATGCTAATACTGTGTTTGTTTATGGATTTTGTGATGGGAATGCTACAGCTGCTGCTAATGAATATCGTCAACGGTTTCCACATCACAGACATTCTAATAAAACTGTATTTATTAGTGTATTCAACACATTGAGCGCGACCGGAAAGCTTCCCAGTGTAAACATAATATCTGAACGAGGCAGTCGACAACAATTACAATAAGTAGATGTGTAGAAGTAGAAGAATACACTCCTACAGTTTGGTCGATTCCTCACGACTCACCCTGTATATATATATATATATATATATATATATAATATACATATATCTAACTTTGTATATCGTCACTTTGGTTTTGTTATCAGTCTTGCTAAGCCTTTGCTTATTTAATTTTCTGTTTCCTCTACTATTAATTATTGTCCCCAGGTATCTGCATTATAGCTATGTTGGTGTATGCGCTTCTTTCTTGCTTCTTGCTATTTTGCCGTTTCGCTTCATGTTTCTAAGTAATATTGTATCTTACTTTCTCTATCTACCGTATCTGCCATATCATCTGCGAATATTCACATTCTTACGATTACCGGTTTCAGTATATATCCCAATATATTTCTCTTAAATTTAGTTTTACATTCCTTAATTGTTTCATCGACTGTAGTTATAAACAAAGCTATCACCTTCCCCTATTCCTTCCATTGTTATAAATGTGTTAGGTAATTTTTGTTTTGTTTTATTCATTAGTTGGTTTCTTACACGAACATTTAATCGCCTTTATTAACTTTTGTAAATTTCGTTTCTCTTCAAACTATTGTTGTTCCTTTTATCGTTTCGAATGCATTCAGTTTTGTTCAACAATTTTTATTCACTCTACGAAAGCAATGGTTGAAAATTGCAAACAAAATTAATTAATACAATCTTCAACTTAATACATTCAAAATGCATTCCACTTAATACATACACTTAATACATTCCACTGCAGAATAAACAATTTTCAACCATAAATTCTCAAATGTAAAAGTTGAAAAAATGCCAGTAAATTGAATATGTTAAATTGAGCTTTGTATATAACACGTCATATATTGAACTATACACAAAAAACTCCATACATATTCCTGAATAAATATTGTATAATTATAAAATAAATGGGAAATTTAATGTACAAACAATCGTAAAACTACACAATGTTAATTATTGACTCATCCATGGATTTTTATTAATAATTTAAAAGATTGAAATTAACCAAAATCTTAGTAACAAAGAAGGACTACTTGTTTCGTAAGGTAAGTTACTTTGTCATAAATATAATCTCTCTCTCATATATATAAAATAGATAGAATTTGCATATACTCGAAAAATAAATTCTGGAAAAATTAAAATTCTGTCATGGAAACAAAATAATAAAGTGAAATAAATGAATACTGAAATGGAAAATAATGAAGGGGAATTGGAGTATAAAAGATTTTGTGATGACGCATAAGCATATACATATTGCTATGAACTGTGGGTTTTTTTACTGTACCACCGTTCACGACAAATCTATCCAACTAGGATATCCAGTCGGTTTATTTCCAAAAATGGGACTGCTTTCCTCTCAGGGTTCCAATCGGAAAAGTGGTTGACTCTTCTACAAAATTTTTAAGGCGCTAGTAAAAGAGTATTGACAAATGTTATAATTATATCTTTAAGTTACTTATAAAACTGGTAATGAAAGGTGAATTCAATAATAATCACAATATAAATTTAAAATGAAATTTAATACAAAATCAAAAAAAAAGAAAAAAAAAACAATCTTTATAGAGTATAAAGATTGTGTAATAATATACTTATTACATCTGAGGTAAAAATAACACGGAAATGACCGCAACATGCATTCAAAAACCTCAATGAATACCGAACAAACTTATATTAATAATAATAACAAAGATTATTTTTAATTTCTCCCTAGAGAACAAAATAAAAATATAAACAAACTTGACACCTCGATCAAAAATCTAACGCATGTGCAAACATTACACATGAAAAAAAATGCCCTTGAAATCCAAACGTATAAAATTTTACATATAAATTTTTTACTTAGAAATGTTAAAAAATCCTCTTTGTCATCTAACTCAATTAATTAAGACTAAAACTCAATACAACAATATGAATACAATAGAAAATACAATATTCTATTCAAATCTTTTGAATAAATAAGATATCATTTAAAAAATATATATATATTTTTACTTACATAAAAAATATAATGTGAGACACATTAACGAGAATCGTTATAAAATTAAAAATTACGACACTAAAACTCGTAGAAAGTTCGGGAAATTGAAATACAAACACATCAACTATACCAAATCAAAATCAAACCGGAAGTTACTCAATTAAATAGATAATTATCTATTTTAAATAAAAGGAACGTACTTCTCGTCTTAAGGTTAACTTGTGTCTGTCAAATCATCAAGCACGTAGGCTTCGCATAAAGAAATACAGTTTTTCTTACACATAAATATTTCAAAAGTATACACATAAGTTCAAAAATATGGTACATACATAAATTTTAAATATTTATTGGGGAAAAAACCATAGCAATATGTACATATATATGTAAGTACATACATATAAACGTAAGTAAATATAAATATAAAAGGTAAGTAACCTTAATCCATTAGCCTTTAGATTATATTTTCTTAATGTTTGAAAAGTAATTTCTTCTTTCGTAAATGGTAGGATATGCGAAACGAAATAATCGTATTACTTTTTATAATGAGGATTGTCCTGATTGAATGATAGATTTACGAAGCTTCGTAAATCTATCATTGACAAAGTGGTTACACAGAATCGCATGCGTCTGGTAGTTGAAGCAAAAGCTGGTAAATACGTACTGTGTGTTCATGCATATACAGATACAAATTTGTTTTTATACAGATTTGTATTATTTTGTATTATATAATTAAGTCAACGAATGTATTATATTTAAGCATTGCCTACAATCAAATAAAGAAATATTAATCATCTGAAATCTTCACCCTGTATAATTATACCGACTGTAGGTTAAGATAAAAGAAAATATATATAACTCTATACAAAATCCAAACTAGATATCGCAAAATGGTGAACACAATACGGTAAACATAATATCTCAAAAGTTGAACGTAATAATACTGTTAATAGAAAATGGAAAATAATTACTTAAGCTAATTACATAGTTTATTCCCGCAGATTTTTTTCTAAAGGTATTCATTAGAGATAAATTTACAATAATTTTACAAACAGAAATAACGATAGTCAAAATATCCTACTCACGAATACAAATGATTTAAATTCTATTTCAAAATTATGAAATTACAAAAATGCGTAGTCATTTATCGACACTTGCATGTATGAAAAAAATAACATCTGTGGTCACGTACGACACCGCAAAAACAATTTTGACCGCAGAAGAAATTACTATAAAATATATCGATATCGGAAAATGCTATAAAATTTAGATTTTAATTTACAATACGCGAAAGAATAATTTGGTCTTAAATGCAAGTAAGAAACATACTTTAATTCACACGAATCGGAAAATGCTATAAAATTTAGATTTTAATTTACAATACGCGAAAGAATAATTTGGTCTTAAATGCAAGTAAGAAACATACTTTAATTCACACGAATTAATTCTTTTAAGTTATACTATTCAAGATATGTGAAATTTTAAATGAGTTGTGCTCTAAGCCGCTATTCAAATTGATTAATATTGCATTAAAAATGCTAATAACTATATTAATATTACAAAAATGAATTTAAGTTGTGCTAAAAGAAGTTAAATTTATTACGGCAAAATATGAAAGCAGTATATATAAAAAAAAATTATAAGACGAAATTTAATTTACACAAAAACTTTAATACGAATTACTTGATATACTGTCCCTGTCCGTCGAAGATTGTGATTATTTCCTCAGATCGATCGCTGTTCGGGGAATTAGACGACCATAAATTACCCTTGAGTATAGGCTGCAGTGCTCGTGAACTGTTCAGCAGGAAACTATTTTTTTCCGTTGACGAAGACAAATTGGAACGCCACACAAAAACCAAGGTTGGGTTATATTTTCCTCAAATCTGCGTAAGTCGCAAACGGCAATTGGCTGTTCCAAAAATTAGAATTCACCCCTTCGACATGATCCGTTTATTAACGATGAATTAACTGAAGGTCAAACACGCGTGAATTAACTTCCATTATGAAGATGTACACTCGTAATTCTTAAAAGACTTTACATTACCAAGGTCTGTCTGGAAATTCTCGAGTATCACCCGCGTATAAGCGGAAGGGATGATATAGTTACCAAAATCTAAACACAGAGCGCGATAAGGTATCCGAATGAACGTATTTAATATAAGATACCGGGACCCGTCGATAAATAAAGAAGACTATTAATCAATATTAAAAAGGGAAATTAAGGCGTAACATTTACTCTAACTAGGAATTCATTAATGTGAATATTGAATAACAGGGGACTCAGGCTAGATTCCTGTGGAATTTGAAACTGTTTAGAATGATAGCCATTGTAACATACATAGCTGTGATGTGATAATTTTGTCAACAATAAAGACTCATTGACTGAATCAAAAGCTTTGGTGAAATCTTTATGCTTGTGAACGATTGTCCAACGCTTCAGAAATAAATTATATAATCTCAACAAAATTACAAACTCTTTCTGTTACACAGCAAGTCAAGATTTGATGGATAATGAAATTTAAATTATTGGTATACTAACGGTTTTAGAAGTTTTACAAAATTGACTAATATACTTACAGGTTTGTAATTATGAACAGATGAATCATCGCCTTTTTTTTAAACTGGGGTAACTCTAGTGATCTTTTAACAGTTTGAAAAACAAGAAGTTTTAGTAATGATATTGAAAATATAACTTACTAACTATCAAACGCATCCATCTTCCCCAATATCAGCTCGTTTTAGGTCAACTTGTTAAAAAAACTAGTGTTTAAAAAAAAGTTAAACAAAAAAGTCAATAACACGTGGTTTTTTATTTCGTAAAGAACATGTTCTTGTCAAGTATAAATTTTACATTTTCGCGTGATAGGACGATTGATAAAACTCGGAAATAGCAGGAAAATAACGGTTTCAAACGTTATCTGTTTATATAAGCATTGTGTCCTATGAAAACAGTGCTCGAACATGCGTCAAATATTTGCTCAACGAAAAGTCTTTTTGTATTTGTATGTTTGTGTGCCGAATGTACATCCCGAATCGATGTCGTATCAATTTCAATTCTTTTTCGTTTTTGCCGACAAAGGTATATTCTATTTCGCTTGAAAAACAAATTTAAATAAAAACATTTTCTCAAGTCAAACACTACGCAAAATGAATTTAAACAGATTTAAAGTGAATTATAAAATACTTTGGAATGTACGTTGCTTGTTTCTGATAAATTGCGTTTAAATTAAATATTTGGGTTCATCATTTCTCTTTAAGAGACAAGGAAAATTGTATTTGCTAATTCTGTTAATTCAATTTTAAGTTAACTTACAAGTATTCTCTTGCTATCTGTTGCATGAAGCGTACGAAATTGAATGGAGAAGTTTCTTCTAAGACAAATTAAGGAACCCATCAGAAACAATTCAGTACAAAATTTAATACATTCGACGAAGTTATCTGCTCGCTAGAAGGATTAAAAAACCAACTTAGTAGTTAGTGAGCATGCACATACTACATTGCACAGAAATATTCGACGCGTTGTCTATTATTTAGACCTTCCAAAATTGTCTTTATGAACTAAT
Organism: Melolontha melolontha; assembly: GCA_935421215.2. Classification (NCBI taxonomy): domain Eukaryota; kingdom Metazoa; phylum Arthropoda; class Insecta; order Coleoptera; family Scarabaeidae; genus Melolontha; species Melolontha melolontha. The sequence continues at coordinate 53,678,330 of OW285240.1, forward strand.
CGCTGAAGTTTATATAAGCAGTGCGTAAATTAAATTTATGTTGTACATTTAACGTTTCTATTTTGGTTTGGTTGAAACATAGCAACTGGCATTACGTAATGAAAATAAATTTAAAAGGAAATGCGAAATTAGTAGAAATTGTCGTGGGACGCAATTTAAAAAAAAAACGTGGCTTATCGTTTATTTCCAATTCACTCGCGTACTATATTAAATAATAATAAGAAGAATAATGACGATAGTTGTTGATGGATGATTAATTGTGTAGTTACTTGGGCTATTTCCATCGTTTGAAGGATATTAATAATCCAATGTTTCGGCAGTCAATTAACAGCCGTGTTCAGGGTAGCCCTGAGAAAGGCTGGTTCTTGCCAAACTCATGTCTGACATGTACGTCTTCCCAATGTTTTAATTGCGAAATGTACGTGTGTGAGTCTGGTCTGAAATTTCAAAGTTTTTTAATTAACTGAATCAAGCACACTACCCATTATGCTATTATTGGGACAAAATATTATTTCTTAAAACCGCTGCTTAAGTTACATGTACCTGCGCCACTGCCATGTTGTGTAGTAGCCTGTGCTTCTTCCACATTCACATGGTACTTCGTATATACAGTCTTTGGTTCTTTGATTTTCATTGTCTGGTTTTGTTTTTGTCAGGGTAGATCTGATGGTGTTTGTTATCTTCAAAACTGGTCTAATCCTATATCCGTTGTCTATTTTTCTGATTTTTTCTGATAGGCCCTTCATATACGGAATTACTGTGGTGCATACGATGAGCTGCTGCTGTTCTGGTGTTACTTCATTCTCCCTGCATTTTAACGTCTTTTCTGTATATCCGTGTTGCTTTATTGTGTTTGTTACGTTTCCATATTCGTTTCATCTGAGCAGATGTTGTTCGCTCTGTCGTATAAGCACCTGGCTACTCCTACTTTAATATTATGGGATGGTTAGGTTCATAGTGACGGTACGGCTTGGTTCTGTAGGCGTCGGCTTTCTATACATATAATTTAGTTGTGTCTGTGTGTTTGCGTACTAGGACATCCAGGAATGGGATCTCATCTTCCTTTACTACTTCTATAGCGAATTCGATGCATTCTTTTATGTTAGTTTTATATTAGTTTTATGTTAGTTTTATGTTAGTTTTATGTTAGTTTTGGTATCAGGTAAACAAATTATACATTTTTGAAAAGGGAAAGAAAATTGTTTTCGATGGTGTCATAGCCAACTATGACCCCCATAAGAAAAATGAAACTTGACCATTGTAGCTCAACTACTATATCAGTATTCAAAAATCTAAATACACCATCAGATTCCCATCAACAAAGTGCCTTAAGGAAGTGCAAGTTAAATTTATTTGTCTTACTTTAAAGATAAATGAGTTATTAAAGAAAATTGAAAAAACAAAAATTCACTTTTGTTGCAATAGTGCCCGAAGTACAATAAATATTCAAAGCTAGTGTCTAGGGTTTTGTACAACTTTACCTCTGGAGTATTTGATCCCATTTAACCAAACCTGTATCTCTCATAATAAGCGAGATCCCCATGTTGAGAATGAATCTGTGGACACACTGTATATATAAATATATATATGGTAAATCCAGAAATTGTTTAAATAAAACGAATCTAATCTGATTGAATTATATATATATATATATAGATATATATATATATATATATATATATATATATATATATATATATTTAAAACAATCTTACATGTTTCTTCAAATGATGCCTATTTCAAGGAATATAAAATATATATAAAATATATATATATAAATATACAGAATGACAAATTTCATTAAATAAACATGGAATATTAAATAACACACAAAATGGATTTACAAAAGGCCGATCAACCTCAAGGGCCATGTTCCAGTTACTGGAAGAGATTTCGAATGGATTGAGCAGGGGAGTGACAACTATCTGTATGTGCATGGACTTGTCAAAGGCATTTGATAGCGTGGATCATGGAGTGCTTCTTGATAAGTTGGAGATCATGGGTTTTCGTGGAAGGGCATTTGAGTGGATTGGTCCATATCTTTCGGGTAGGAGGCAGTGTGTCAGTGCCAATAAAATTTCTGAACAAGAGGTACGATCTGAATGGGGCAATGTTCATTATGGCGTGCCACAGGGATAAATTTTAGGTCCATTATTATTCCTTTTACATGTAGATGAGATTCCAGCAGTAGCTACATGCCCAACTATACAATTTGCCGATGACTCTTCATCAGTAGTAAAAGCAAAAACAGAAGATAATACTACTGAATTGTTAACGACGCACTTGTCATGCTTTGAGGTTTGGTTTACGAGAAACAATTTAACAATAAATGTAAATAAAACGAATCTAATAATATTTGGTGCCAAAAGAATGGAAATTGATATCGGATATAGGGATGTGCAACTTGTCTTTGGCGAGGAGGCCGACTTCTTGGGCTGGGCCTTGGATCCCCAACTATTATGGAAGGCGTACGTCGACCGGCTGGCAGTTAAATTGAGGGGTTTTTGTTACGCTCTGGAAGTGATTTCGCGAAGTGTTATGCTGATGCCGCGGTGAGTGAATATTATGCCTACGCGCATTCTAGATTTGCATATGGTGTTATCTTTTGGGAAAATTCAGTTAATGTGAGACGAATTTTCGTAATTCAAAAGGCATGTATTAGATCTATATTTAACATCAACCCACGGGATACCTGTAGGAATACTTTTATGCATCAAAAAATACTTACCCTACCCGCGGTATACATTTTGCAGTGCGCATTGTTTGTCAAAATTAATTATCCTGATTTTCTTGTTAAATATGAACTCAAGCATAGTTATAGTACAAGAGGGACTTCTGAGTCATATTTGTGTCCTCCACGTTCTCATTTAACAAAAATACAAAGAAATGTACTCCACCAGTGTATCAAAATATACAACCACTTGCCAGAGACTTTAAAATCATTGCCAACAAAACAATTCAAATACAGACTCAAGGAACTATTAATAAACAAAGTGTTGTATAAAGTTGAAGATTTTTGTTTAGAAAGAATTATGTAATAGGTGCTATGGACTTGAAAATCATTTTAATTATATGTTTATTATTTTATATATACAGATTTCATTTATGTATTTTTGGCGTTTCGAATACATTTTCTGTGTCTTAACGAATAAAGGTATATTATTATTATTAATGGCATCGTGGACAATGGCGAGTTTGACTAAGGGTCATACTGATTGTATGTCCATTGCCAGTAATTTCGAAATTTATTGCAAAAGCTGGAAAATATCGTTAAAAAATTCCAAGAAATCGCACGTAAAACGTCACTTAGCATCGCAAACACATACACAGATATTAGACCCGTTGAAATCTGACAATTTTAACGCAGAACTTTAATGGCGGCAAATATTCCATTTAATATACTTAACATGCCCACCTTCAAAACATTTCTCCAAAACTATACTGGTCGAAATGTTCCTGATGAATCCACCTTACGCAAATATTATGTTTCTAAGTGCTACACGAAAGCACTAGAGCGCATTAGAAGCCATCTTTCAAATCAGTACCTATGGATAGTGTCGACGAAACTGTCGATATATTAGGATGCTGTGTGGTAAATGTTGTAGCTAGTGTACTACATCCAACTATTCCATATAACTCATATGTAATAGCAACAAAGGCTATAAATACAGTAGATGCGGAAGCAGTAGCTAAAACCATTTACGAGAATTTCATTCGGACGACAGGTACAAAGAAAAAATACTTTTATTTGTTAGTGACAGTGCGGCATATATGTTAAAAACAGACAATTAAAGGAAACATATCCTAATATGCTACATATTACTTGTGTAGCACATGTTCCTACAGAATCTGTAAATATATCAGAGATACTTTTCCGGAAGTTGATAGACTTGTATCCGCTATTAAAAAAGTTTTCGGAAAGGCACCATTGAGAGTAGCGCTTTAGAGGAAAAAACTTCTATCATTTTCACTGTCTCAAATTAAATGATGAATTAACAACATTAAAGGTGGCTATTAATAATTAGACGCAGTTTTTAATAGAAATCCAGATTTTAATAACATTGCGGCAATTGTGTATGGAGACAATGGCTCCAAATAACTAGTTGCGATGTATAAAGGACGTTTTCTATCTACAAGGATGTATTTCATTCAAAAAGAACAAATTTTACAGCAGAGAACCTTGAGAAAGTATTCTTAGTTAATATTAATACTCCTTTAGTCAGCTTTAACTACAAAATGAATAAATAAAAATGTATTTCGTATTTTATAGATATCACCACCCCTCTGTTTTCCAATTATTTAAATAAAATTAAGAAATCTTTAAAAATACAAATTTTCAAAAGTATGTCCGTGAGCGATAAGTCATAGTGTCCGTGTCTGGTCTCTAATTATGACGTACAACCGACAACGATCCATACGGAAGTCTACATATCCGAAGTAATACGCACCGCACCCAATATTACATTCACGATGACCGTGACGGTTTACGGTGCTCTCAATATAGATACTATGCTATTGGTGCGGAGCGCAATATTCATCTTTTTACACATAACATAACTTGTAGACAAATATATACCTAATAGTTCCTATACAATATATTCTGGCGGTGATTACGACCAAAAAATGTCATATGACCTATAGGTGAAGTCCTCTAATTTAGTAAGCTCTGACGTATTAACGTTCGATTGACAAGTTAATGATTTTTGTGCTGCAATATTAATTTAAGTCGTTATACCGTGTTTTACTCATGCAGAATATGCTGATATGTCTTATATGGTTTTTGCAATGGAATTGGACATGCTGCAGCTGCGGAGTACATCAGGCGATACCCAGATCGCATTGTTCCTTGCTACATAACATTTTTAAATGTTTTCAAATCATTGTGTAGAAACAGATGTATTTGGAAACGCTGAAGTAGTTTTAAATGAAGTTGAACAAAGTCCTTCTACCAGTATTCGTAGAACATCTCATACAATGCGAATTCCTCAAACCAACGTATGGAGAATTCCGCACCTTAATGGGCTTTATCCCTATCGTTTACAAAAAGTCCAGCATTTCCTCCCTAGGGATTTAGAAAATCGAGCACGATATTGCCAGTGGTTACAAAATAATTTGGAGGTTATTCCACACATACTTTTTACATGTTATTGTTATGAGGCCCAATTAACAAGGAATGGTATAAGCAACACACGTAATTCTCATATCTGGGCGGATCAAAACCCACGCGAAACAATCGTAGTTAATCGTAATCAACATCGTTTTTCCGTCAACGTGTGGTGCGGCTTGTTAAATAATCATCTAATTGGGCCTCATTTTATTGAAGAGCGACTTAATGCAGAAACTTACCTACACTTTTTGGAAGAAGAATTGCCGAATTCCTTGAAAGATATTCCTTTGGAAGCTCGTCGTAGCATGTGGTTTCAGCAAGATGGGGCACCAGCACATTTTGGGAGACAAGTGACGGTGTTTCTTAACGGAAAGGTAGATAAGACGAGGTGGTTCTGTACATTGGCCAGCTCGGTCACCTGATTTGTCGGCTTTTTAGATTTTTTTTGTGGGGTTGCCTCAAATCTCGTGTGTATAGTCATGGTAAACCAGATAAACGCAAAGAGTTGACTGACCGTATAGTTGAAGCTATTAATTCTCTAAAGAAGGAATTGGAATTGAATTGAATATTAACTGGAAACATTCTATGCCACGAAGAATAGCTGCTTGTTTAGAAAATGTCGGTTCTTATTTTGAACAGTTACTGTAATTTTGTGTTAATTATCTATCAATTTATGAATAAAATTTCCTTTCCCATTTTTTAAATTTAAACTACATCGATATCTACACGAAACAAAGAGGAATTCACCTATAGGTCATATAACATTTTTTTATCGTAGTGACCGCCAGAGTATATGGTATAAATTTGTCGGTCGAGTTGCGGAACACTCTGTATTTGCAAAATAAGGACTTGTAGGTACTACACAAACTACAAATTGTACAAATAACAGTATTTCAACCTTTGCTTGTCAGCTGTTTGTCAGATAAATATCTTATGTATATTCTTTGTTAATCAATAAAAAGTTATTACATTATTCAAAGTAATACATGGTACTAGTTTTACCTCCAACATTTATTAAGTCACAAATAGAAGATTAAAGACAAGTAGTAATCTAAAGAATATGGAATTTTCAGTTATTTGAATACAATTCTATATACGTTTCTCTGTAATAACTACAATGTAATTAATATGATAACAAACAAGAATTAAAAAATAATTCCTTGGAATATAATTTTCAATTATTAAAGAGTATTACATCCATATTTAAATGTTCTATCTGAAAAATATGTCTTTTATTCAATAATTTTATAGAACAAAGGCAGATATAAATTGATGGATTATAAGGTAGTATTCTTTTTTCGAAAATAATGTAGCACACGATGCTTCTGTCGGTGTATTACAAAGACTAGACAAAATGCACTTTATTTGCAGATTGTTTGGAAAGTATATTTACTTCTTTCATGAAAGAATTCATTACAGAATGTTCGCTCAGCTGGAATAAATTCGGCATTGTTACATTTCCAGAACATTTACGAATTAATTTCAAGTTATTTAATAGTTTTCGTTTTACTTTGCTTAACCATAACCGTATAAAAGTTTCTTTTTAAGTTGAAATTTTCATTTGTTTTATTGGTATAAATGCATTATGCTTTGTACAATCGAGAAGGAAAGAATATATGTAAGAGTAATCAGTCCAACCAACATCTGTTTTTACTGAACAAATATATTTTTAAATATAATAGGTTTGTACATAAGTTTGTAGGGTTTTTGGTTTCTAGAATGAGAGTGCCTTGAAGAAATGAGTAAAACGTTAAGTAGAAAAAACAACATTTCTAACATATCCTATTATTCCAGTTTAACAGAGGAGCGATTACTTCGGAAACCGCTTGTTGTATGTTTTCAGCCAAGACAATAAGTATCAGCGTGCCAACATTTTCGTTCATTTCATCTCGTCATCGTTTAGCTTGTCAATAACATTGGCCGTTCTTGACCGACATTGTTACTGGTGACGAAAATGATGCCTTCATGTTAACATCAAGAACAGAAAAGAATGGCATAGCCCTAACTAAAAGGCAATTCCCAGAACCAAAGTTGATACACATGTAAGCTGTTGTTTTGTATCTGGTGGGATAAAGAATTCATAATATACTATCAATTGCTTTTAAGGAATGCAACCACCACTTGGCAACCATAATCTTCGCTCTCATGTTGCTAATATTACAAAAGCGACTATTCAAGAACTTGCTTTGAAAGTAGTTCCACATCTGCCATCCCCTCCTAATTTCACCATGTCAGATTTACATCTCTTTCGCTATCTATCAAACAACTTTTGAGGAAAATTATTAGCAAGACGACTTCTTCACTTTCAAACCACCTGATCTCTTCAACCTTCTAATCGAAAAATTGTGAGATCGTTGGAAGGTAATCGTAAATAATGGAGGAGAATATGTTCTTGATTAGTTAATGTATTTTGCTTGTTAAAAAAATTAATAAAGTTTTAATTCAATAAAAATGCTATAAACTTATATTTCAATTCAATATGTCCTAATTTTCAAATGTGGTAGTATTTTATAAACATTTGTCTGACAATGTTTATTACCTATATTAGTTAATAATATAAGTTCATATTTCAATACACATACTAGTACTGTTGCGGTACAAACGTGTTCGGATTAGAAGACGAAGTAGCAGTAATTTGAAATGCAAATGGTACACATTAATAGTGAAATAAATACGTTTTTTAAACAAATATTATAGTCGTCGCTTGTATATTTCTGCGTTTATTGAATATTTCTCATTTTTTTACGGGAATCGTGTATTGCATACTTTGGCTGCCTTCAATATTTAAATCACCATCTACATAAGCTTCTCCTTCTTCTGCTAATGTTATTATCGCAATAATTAATTTGAAATCTAAGTGTTTGTGGGATCCCCTTAGCAGCAAAGGTGTTAACAACATTGTTTTTGACTCAAAAGATTCTGATTCCATATATACATCTCGGAAAGCAAGAAGATGTTAAAATGTTGCACATAACTCGTTTATAACCAAATGCTGATATCATAATATTTCGCGCACAGCAAGATTTAAATTTGAAAATGTCAAGTATCAATGTGTGTGATATCTTATTATTATTTTGAATGAATTGAATATTGTATTTTTCTATTGTGAATATTATCGTATTGAAATTTTTAGTCTTAGTTATTTGATATAAATAGCAAAAAGGTTTTTAAAATGTCTAGTAAAAAATTCTGTAACTGTAAAAATTTATTACGTTGGTTTATCAAGGGCATTTTTTGTTATATGTAGTTGCACATGCGTTAGAGTTTGCTTCGGTCTGTCAAATAGTTTGTTTATTTTGTTTTCTTGGGAGAAATTAAAAAGTTTTTTTGTAATTTATTATTTTTAATTTTGTTCGGTATCACAAAGGGTTTTGCACGCATACAGCTGTCATTTCCATGCGTTATTTTTACCTTTATAATATTGTTAAATGAGGCAATATTAATCTTTATACTTTATAAAGTTATTTTTTTATTTTTTTTTTATTTTTGTATTAAAGTTTCATTTAAATTTTATTGTGTTTATTATTATTTAACCTTATTTCAAGAAGTTTACAAGTAACTTAAAGAAATATAATTATAACATTTGCCAATACTCTTTTACTGGCGCATTATGAATTTGTAGAAGAGAAAAACCACGTTTTCCAATTGGAACCCTGAGAGGAAAGCAGTCCCATTTAGAAAATAGACCGACTGAAGATCCTAGCTGGATAGATTTGTCATGAATGGTGGTAAATTATAATATCAAAACCACAGTTCATAGCAATATGTACGTACATACGTATTGTATGAGCAGTAATTTTATTACTTATGTAGGTGAACCACATCGCAAATTCAATAAAGTGATGACAACTAAGGAAATATTTGACGAGTTTTTTACAGAAAATATAAAAAGTGAAATCCTCAGACACAGTAACAAAAAAAGAAATGAACTAGCGTTAAATTTAAACCAGAAAAATGCAGCAGATATAATAGCTTTAAGAGTGAAACCTCGCAAATTTCGTTTGATTTCAATGGAGGAACTGGATGCATTTATAGGAATTTTATTGGTCATGAGATTAAATGGTGCCAGCGATGATCCCCCTTCAGCTCTTTGGGGAAATTACGCTCATCCACTATATAAAGCATCATTAAGTCGTGACAGATTTCAACAAATAATATGTGTAATACGTTTTGACAATGCATTCACACGATCAGCTAGCAAGCAAACTGATAAAGCCGCTCCTATTTCTGATATTTGGAATACGCTTACGAAAAACCTTCAAGAAAACTATTATCCAGATGAAAATGTGACCATTGACGAACAATTATTTCCATTTCGTGGTCGTACCAGCTTTACGCAATATATTCATTCAAAGCCGGCTAAGTACGGAATTAAAATATTTTGGTTGTGTAACACAGCCAATAGCTATCCTTTGAATGGAATTATTTATACTGGTAAACCACCTGGTGGTCAGCTGCAAGCGAATGTGGGAGAAAATGTAGTTTTAGCTCTGGTAGATTTTTACAAAGAATCCGGTATTAATATAACTACTCATAATTTTTTACGTCACTCCCTTTGGCAAATTGCCTTCAAATGAGAGGAATAAGTCTTCTTCCGAATTTTCCGAAAGAGCTACGGCCAAACTCAACGAATGAAGTGGGAATGTCACGATATGGTTTCAGTAACAGCGGGGCTCTTTTGTCTGTGGTAACGAAGAAGAAGAAAAGTGTTTATTTTTTGCCGACAAAGCATTATACTCGAGAGGAGCCAGCTTTTTAACGGAAAGTAAGAAATAAATGATTTCTAAAATAAAACGAAAGGCGGAGTAGATGTTATGGACTAAATGGTATCGAAATATAGCACTAAACGCAAAACAAATACGTGGCTCTTGGCCCTTTTTTTAATATGGTTGACGTGGCTGCTTTGGGTGCATTTTGTACATTTTCCAGCCTCAACCCAAGTGCTAAAAAAGCTCGAAGCTCCCGTCGTAGTTTTATTGACATCACTTGGAGTGGAATTGGCAACTGAAAACATGAAAAAGAGGGAGCTATGAACAGCACGGGAACCGCTTCCATGGAGGTCATCGTGAGTCTCCCTCCGCTGGAACTATTTATAAGGGCGGATGCAATGGCTGCGATACTGAGGCTGAAGGCCAATGACGTATGGTGTCCTAACAAGGTTCTAGGAAGCCATACAGATATCACAGGAACTATACTAGAAGAGCCGATATTTCAAATGCCGGTGGACAGTATGGCACCTGAAATTATGTTTATAGCTAAGCTGAACATACTTATACCGACCAGGGAGCAGCCAAAAAGTCGCTCGATCGATTGTGGTGCCGGCACCTGGTACACTGACGGATCACAATCTAGTCAGGGGGCAGGTGCAGGCATCTGCGGAATGTGCCCTAGAAGGAAGATATCGATATCCTTCGAGTGTACTCAAACTTCCCCTGAGGAGGATAGTGGCTTTTATCGAGGACACAAGACTAACAGAATGGAATTGAGACATCTATTGGGGATAGTACAAAGAGTAGTGTGCTCAAGTGCCTGGACGTGGTGGCGTCCAACCCAAAACAGAGAAGAAGAAGAAGAAGAAAAAGACATGAAAAAGAGAGCCAATGACAATCGTATAATACGTTACGCTAACGTCCGAGCAGCTCTCGTACTAATGTTAAATGAAACCATCCCTAAGTTTCTCAGGATGCTGCAGGTCCACCGGAAACATCAAAGCGCGATAAAACTGGTCAGCTACCAATTAAAGGCCGGTGCTACCTTTGCGTGGCTATTGACTCGAAATCGGTGAAAATATGTGATGGCTGTAAACGTCCAATATGCAACACGCATAGCAAAATAATTGCTCCATGCTGCATAAAATATTAATTTCTTAAATTTTGTTTTATGCAATGATACCAGTACAAAGTTAGATATAAAAATTTATTAATTTTAATTAAAATAAAATACAAAAACTACTCTTATCTTTAGTTTTTCTTTGCAAAATGCTTAAATTTGTATACGGGTACCCAGGTACCCTTATCAGGAGGATAAGGACTATTTGGCTTTCGGTGGCTCCACAGCCAACCCAAATAAATCAAGAAAGCTTAAAATTATAAAAATCTTTGGAAAATTATTAGCTGAAGGAACTTGCAGAATCTCAACTTTGTATCTTTTATTGTTTACGAGATATTTGACTTCAAAGTTCGTTCGGGTACCGGGGTACCCGTATCAGTACGGTAAGGGTTAAGCTGTATCAATCATGTCATGAGATACCCGGTATATCACACTCGAATATGTATAAATATCTGGAAATTATATGGGTATCCAATTAAACTCACACATTAAAATGAACAGTGTTTTAATTTTCCTGTCTTGTAGAAATATTAGTAAAAAGCACCAATATATTAATAATTTAGTCAGTTTCTATAAATATAAAAGTAATTAGTAGCTTTGATTTGATTACAAGTGTTTTCATAAATATGCAGTGAAATAAAATATGTTTATTGTTCTTTAGATCGTTTTATTTCAGACAACACATTTATTTATTGGTATTGCACGATAAGTAAGGGCTCTTCCATAGTTAGTGGCACTTAATCATCGTCTGACTAAAATTTCCTCGCTCGCAATTAACCGGTGAGATTAACCTTAATTTTTTTTGACCATTGCGCGGAATCGAGGCATGTCCATATTTGATTTAACTGGGAACTTATAATGCATCAGTAAACATTTCCTATTATAAATCGAGCGCACAGGTAAAGTGGACATAGTACACCTTAGGTGATAATCTTATGCAAACTTGTGAATAGTAATTTAAATTGTTTAAAACTTTTTATTTTTCAAGACGATTTAACGACACTTTAGAAATTTTTTATTCTCGGTTCAAGATTGCCAGATTTTTAAAGCTAATTGTTTAATCGATAGCTTTTAAATTTTAACATGTAAGCGTTTTCAGGATAGCATGTGCACATACATATTTACCTTCTATTAACGACTGTAATATTTCAATAAACCCAACGGTGTAATAAACTAAATCAAAGCAAAATTTTATTATTCCATATTTTATAATCATATTCGTCAATAATTATACTTACAGCTTAGTATACGGCTGTTTAAAATGGCCACCCAGATATTAGTCTTTGAAATATATATGTTATAGTTTAAGTCAAGTTTATTACCTCGGCAACGTTATTAAACGAACCAATTTATGGTATACACGTTTCAGGTAATGCATCATATTAACTCCAGCAGTTACTTCCAGTAAGCATAATTAATGTGTGTTCATGAACAAAGGTTTCTCTCCACCCCTCAAAACACGGTACGGTTAGTGTTTTGGCCGCAACATACATATAACCGGTAAGTATAATTCAACGGATTTATCTTGTGCTGGTCTAGAATTTCTAAGGATTTTCTCGACAACACGAAAACAAGCAACAGGTAATCTGTTTTCCCCAACAAATATGTACTTAGAAGTAATTTGTTTCTATAAAACAATTATCATATATTTTTTAATAAATTCTCATTTCGTAGTTTTCCTTTAATATTTTATGACAAATTAAGGACAAACTTTTTGAAATTAAATGTAATTTGCTTAAGTGATTTGCTTGTAATTATTTTCATTTGATTTCTTTGTAATTTATCGAGTTCAATAGCCAATAAATATCACTGCAATTTAACTGAAATAATTATAATAATATATTTATTTACACCGGGCAATTCCAAATAAAAGAAAATAATTTAAGACACATAACAAAATATAGCAAATGGCCCCTAAAAACTGCATATTATTGTATGCTAAACTATAAAAATTAAATTGGACACTCTAACTATGTAATAATAACCATTTTATATATGTACTTAAGACTATCATGGCGAATGTAGCATTATTAAGCTATAGCATTGAAATCGATAAAGACGCATATAATTGGTGAATTGAGTAAAAGTGAATTTTGTTTAAGAGTGCTACGTGTAATAGCAAAAGTAAATATCGCGAAAGCAGACTTCTATACCTTTTCGGTGTTCGGTAGAGATCCAAGAACTTGCCTTTGTGGGAGAGTTGATAACAAAAACACAATTCAATTAGCCAGTACCCAGGCTACGGTCTCAGTGAAGACGATGTGCGTTTCTTTTGAAATGCTGTTACGTGACTGACTAAATACTAGATAAAAAGGACGCCACCGTGAATTAATGTTAAATTGCAAAACATTGTCATACATCACATGGATGGCGTAGAGAATATAACGTCTCACAAAGCGTGGTACACGAACAAGAAAAACAAAAAGAAAGGAAAAGGGATCCATAACCTCGCACAGTTAAGTAACAATATTAAAACGTTTATTGAAGAGGAGAAAACAAGAAAAGAAAAGGGTTCCCTCGTAATCAGTTATTAAGAGATACTGAATACATAGAATTAAATACAAACAGTGCGGTATATAAACTCAACAAAATTAACAACTTATGCAGCAATAAGAAAAATGTAAAAACAAAAGTTTCTATATAAAACAAATTATTAAGCAATTACACAATTTTAACAGAGTTTTGAATAGGCTTGTATATAAAGCGACCAGTTAAATAAGAAATTTTATATCTCGCACAAGTCTGTCAGCCGGTTAATGAATTCAGAGATCTCTGCATTCGTACAATGAAATCATACAAGGTCAAATGCAACGTATAAAATATTTGGATTTAACAGTAATCTCTCACTCACAATGCTGAGCGCAAAAAGGTCAATATTACTTATTACTCAATAACTAATTATTACTTAATTTGAATATTAAAGCATTAATAAGAGAGAGTAAGTTATAATCTGCAATATACCGCAATCACTTAAAATAGCTTTAAGTAATTAAATGTATCCCACGCTATTGATAGTTTTTATCACTTATCTGGCAAAGGTGTTAGTCAAGTTCCTCGTTACAGCACTCGGTCAACAACCATGTACAGAACCTAACCAGGCGGAGGTCGTGCAGAGAGAAACCACGTCAATGGTTAACTACTGGATAGGTTGGTAGGACTTTAATTTACTAATTTAACTAATTTATCGACATCCAAGGCAGTATTAGATTCAACTAACTTAGTGCCATATTGCACAATATACCACGTGTATTAGGGGTTGAAAACAAATGTGTAATAAGAAAATAGCGTCTCTTACCGTCTTTGATGGAAGCCGGCTATGTCAAAGACCGTGTGTTATAGATCAACTTGCCAGTTGTCGCCAAAGGAAAATCAGCATAAAATTTCGACCAAAAATCCACCTCAAACCCAAACTCAAGGTAGCACGATACTCTTCATCAATATACAAAAATGGTCAAAATTTTTCGCAAGGACAGTCAGATCTATATCACAATTGAAAGTCTGAATCAAGTGAACACTAACTCTTATCGCTACTCTGCGAAATCTCAATGCGCACATCCAACGCCAAGCGCATACCCATCTCCTACTCGTCTAATATGACCTTAATATAGAGCACAACTACGCATATTACAGCAATGACCAAAATAACAGTAACAAGAAATATGGATATTCAACGTTGTTGTACAAAAAATTGGTTAAAAAAACTAATTTTCGAACATCCACGCCTATTCTAAAGCGGTACAATTTTAAATCTGTCCAATAGTTTTTATAGTCAAAGTCACACTCCATCTTCTGAGTACATGAGGTATTTAAAAAATATTATCTGAATAAATTCTATCGTAATCAGGACATCACAACAGTGATCAATATGCTAATTTAAATCTCAGTAACGCGTACTATAATAATTTTAAACAATTAGTGTTTTGTGACAATTTCTGACTATAAACCCCTTGCGACGGTATCGGCTACGATCTGTACGATATATTCAATAAAGTTAGACATTGAATCAAGCAAGACAACCAGATCGTTATGTGTATCAGAATGACAAAGTAATTTACCAGCAATATTATAACCATACTTAAAAATTGCAGATTTCCTTGAAAATGTCATAACCCTGCATTTATATATGTAGACAGATAGTTTTCTATGCACTATGCACCAATCGCATTCAAATCCCTTTGCAAAGATGTGTAGTCTTCAATATATTGAATGTTACAACACGCTTTCATGTCGTTACCAAAAAGAAGTTTCCAACAAAATAACATTGGAGCTATATTATTAATGTAAATTAGAAAAAGAAAAGACCCCAGATTTGGTTCATACTCTAAAGCTGAAGTGTGAATTCGAGGAATTAGTGTTACAGTACTATGCATACTATTTTCTATTGAATAGGTAGACCTCGGAAAGAGAAACTCATGCAATAGCAAAACTTATTGATCCTAGTCCATCCAGCAGAAAATAATGATATGTTTAGTAACGTCTACTTGTTCTAGTTTCTCTATAACTTCAAATACATACTGCGAGAAATAAGCCAAGTTGGTAATAATTGAACGCTAGATCATGAAGCTATGCTGGGCAGGAGAAATGGCGTTTCTAATAACGTAATATATACAGCAGAAAATGAATAACTTTAACAGAAGCTAGAACGTTAAAAGGCGATAAATTTAGGTGGGTATTGTATTTTTTAGTTTCGAAACGCCTGCTAAAATGTTAACGAAAATCCTTATAAAATCATAATCAAGTTAAGTCAAATTGCGGGTCTTCGGCAATTTGACAGTTGTGTTTTTCATTAGCAGTATACGAAGCTTCCAGAAAACTACATGTTCAATGATAAATTATTGATTTAGGGCAATATGTCATACCAAAACATCGCGGTATGACCTTAAATTGTAGACTTTTCTCTTAAGATACATTATTTAAAGATAATAGTTTCTTCCGAAAAATTACATAAAATCAATAAAGAATACAATGTTATTAGAAAACGAATCACTTCAATGGATGTTAGAACATTAGAAAACGATAAACTTTGGTTGATATTTTTTACTTGGTATTCGAAATCATTGCCCATATTAGCACGCTAATAGAATCTAACCGTTATATAAAGAAAAATACTATAAATCAATCCTAGCAGTATTACTAACAAGCCTCACGTTACGGCGACATTTATTACCAACACGAGCTGTACGTCTTGGTGACACTTATTACTAACTAGCGCTATTTGGTTGGACGTGGTTGCTAATAATAATATGAATTATTTAAAATAAAATAATTAGTGGTGCTGGTGAAGTTTCATCAAAGATCCAGGACGTATGTGATAATATTTAAATTAAATAAATATATTACAGCTTACTAATTAAATAAAACACAGGAGCGTTGTCCTTAAAGTTTATATTTAAAAGGTAATTAAATAAAAATAATATCACAAGGGGAGCGATTAATAAGTAATTAAAATTTAAGACACAAATACAGAGTTCCCTTTGAGTGCCGAAGATGGTCGGCCACGAAGTGCATCATATACTTGGACAAGTATGGAAAGCGATGTTTGGCCGTAGGAATAAGAAATTAATTTGTAAAATTAATGTGAATTATATTAAAAGAATAATATATATAGAACAATACAGATTAACTTTTAGTTGCGGAGATGCAGGGGTACATGCATCATGGTGGGTACTTGAACAGTAAGGAGAGTAAGATGTTTAACTAACGAAGATTCTAAGCAAAAGGCCGAGCATTTGTGTAGATAGAACACTGGTCTCGAAAAGTTACGTTTTATTGTTCTAAGTTAAGAGAGGGATCGATGTTGTCGATGTCTTGACTAAGAAGTAATCAAAAGCGCGACCTGAAGAGTTGTGATGTCGATGACACAAATATTATTAAAATATCCCTTGTGAGCCAAGCTTTAAAATGAGATGAGACACAACATATAATATGAGATGTACGTAATTAAATTAAAGCAATTTAATTTAAAATGAAATACATAAAGACATTCTAAACTGACCGTTATGTTTCTAAGCAGGTAGAATACCAAGGGTCTAGCGGCTTGAACGGGCACAAAAGAAAGACTTTCTACTTGCAAACTGATATACAGGAAAATGTCTAAGTGAATTTATATTTTAAATGCTAGATATATGTAAAGAAATAAATATAATTTAAAAATATAATTAAAATATTCTATATATGCGAAGTGTAACAGCAGAAAGGAAACATTGGGAAAGACATACTTCACGGTTAGGGTCAATCAGTCGACCTTGTACACAATATAATAGTTATCGTAAAATAGCGTTACTCAAAAAGGTAAATAAGGTTAGGTAGCCAACTCTAAATCGAAATTTAAAAGTAAACATAAATACTCCTCCATCAATTAGTCTGTCAATGTATATTGTATGTTATAGTATTTGTAACATATAAATATTAAATAATTTAGATCGGCATTATTACATTTGTATTGCCAACAACAAGCAAATTTGAATGCAGCAATAAAAAAGGAACAGTGAAGCTTGATTAATAGGTAAGTAATTGCTTTCCAGGATAATAACGTTAGACAATATGCTTACGTCGCACTTTAACTCTTCTGCAGTGTTTGAGTTAAAATTTCCCGGCTTTTAAGAAAAGATGCTACACTAATAGGTTAAAGTAATTTTGATCTTACTAAAGCTTCATCTATTCGTTAACAGTATCAGTACCTTGGTTTTTGTAGAACAATCCAAAAAATTATGGTTTTTTTTCTAGAAGTTGAGATATGCTTTTTTATACACACACAGTGTTTTTGGGTTATTTTGACCCAACTTATTAATTGGTACTCAAACGTCATATTTGAACCGATAAGTGGACAACACTGTCTGCTGCTGAATGCGGCAGTTGAATTAATTTCTATGAAAATTAGTGTGCAAACATAAGATCGAACTGCTATGGGATGCAGCAATGATATAACCTTTGTATCCTATGTTTCAAAAAAAACCTAAGTTTGTTGCTGCGGTGAGTTCTCGTCACCATTATACCGCTGTAAGTGACGAGAAGAAGAAAAACCTGAAATCATACTTCATTACAAGACAAAAGCTGGGATTGGTGCACGCGATCACTTAGTTGCGAATTACGCATGTAAACGCCAAACTTCACCCTGGCACGTTGCATTATTATTTCGCCGTACAATTCATACATAATATGGATAAATCAACCCCGCTTGAAATTTCTTGTAAAAATCTTTCAAACGTTGACCTTATCTAGTGTCAACTTGCTAATCAGATGTTAAATGCACATATTTTACGACGGAAAAGATTATAATATGGAGTATCGGCAAAAATGTTCAAAAATATTCAACAATTTGTATGAATTTAGTAGGATAGCATCCTCTTCGAACGTATCAGCGCTAATACTCCAGGAAAAGCATCATGAAAAAGACAGCGCTGTCCCTTTTGTCCGCATACGCTAAATTCAAACAAATATTCAAATATGTGATCACTGCAATAAATTTATTTACAGTAAAGTTTAGTTATGTATAAGCTGTCAAAAAAATGCTTAAGATTTTTATTAACTTTTCTAATGACTTTTAGGAACATTTACAAGGCATTTTTTATTTTGCAAAAATAATAGAATAATTAAACGCATAATATAAAAGACTGTCGTCTTATAAATAATTGACAACACATTTGTGATCATTTTTTAAATGTAAATGTATTGCAAAGTTGGATTTGTTTTATTTAAGAAATGTCACGGAAGTTTTCAACAGACCTTATTTTAAGAAAATTATGGAGTAAATGTATGGAGTTAATATCTTTAATATAAACTAATTATTAAATGTCATTATGTATCATACTGAATAGCGCGAATTTGAAAGACAGATTAAAGAATAAGTTAACCGAATTTTTTGTTTACTCAAATGAACTGAAATAAACATTAAATTTTAATTGCTTTTATTTTGTTGTTAAAATATCATATACAAGTACAAGTATCTGCAATTATCTATAAATTCACTTTCTATGCATGTTTTTAGTGGTGATATATTTTAAATATTAGTAACATAAATTTTGAAATTACATCAAAATCTCTGGAACTTTTAGCTAAGGAAAAACAATTTTAGGATAGAAAAATGATGAGCATCCTGAAAAATGTTTTCTCTACAACAACATGCGGAGTAATACACATTCATTCAAGTTTGGCTTCGGTGACAGCACGTCTGGACTCAAATGGCGATAACATAAACTTAACAATCTGTTTCGGGGTAGACAACTCCACAAGTTTTACAGAAACGTTTATTACGTTCCTGTACAATAAGACAATAAAGTACTTGTGCACTCTACAATTTAACGAAACTAGCGACAAATTCAATAGTTATGAATCCTAACTATGCACTGCTATTCAACATATAATAGTTAATTATATCAAATTTCAAAAGAAACAGATATTTGAAGAAATTAATATTTAAAATTAAAAATTTTTCAATAAAGTATTTGCACACCTAGGCAATAAATAAATAAATAAATAAATATAGATACTGAGGCCTCATCGATGAAGTGATACGAGCACAGTAGAAGAATCAGATAGGGTAGAATCTGCTGAGAGCAGTGATGATGACCACAACAGAAATCCGGCTGAAGCTAATTCTTTTATATCAAAGAACAAACAAGTTGTTTGGTACCAAGATTCTATTTTACCTCATCACGGAAGACAGCCACGACACAATATTTTACGAGAACGTTCAGGTCCAACACGTTTTGAAAATCGCGAGATCGATACACCTGCTTCTTCTTTTTTGATTTATTTTCGTAAACCTCTTCTTGAAATTATACCAAAGTGGACGAATTAAGAAGGAGAGATTGTTTTCGGCAATTGGAATTGGATAAAAATGGATGTCCAAGAATTGAAGAAGAATTGAATTTATTGGAGTTTTGATATTAATAGGTGTATACAAATCTTATAACGAGGACGCAACACAACTTTGGACGTAACAATCTTTGGTACTATTATCGTTCGAAATAGATTTCAAAATATACTTCGTGTACTTAGATTCGACGATGACGCGGACAGACGAAGAAAAAGGAATGGCGCCAAAATAGCATCAACACGGGAATGCTTTGAGATATGGAATACTTATTTGCGGGATGCGTATGTACCAAATTGGTGTATGATGGTTGATGAACAGCTTGTAACTTTCAGAGGCAGATGTTCCTTTAGACAATATATTCCATCAAAACCTGGACGATATAGCATAAAATTTTGGTCCACTTGTGATTATTTCTTTACTTCGTACAATCTTCCAAAGTATTTGTTATCAAAAAACCTAATATTAGTTGGTACGATACGTAAAAATAAGCCTGAATTGACATCTTCATTTGTTGATTCCAAAAATCGTCAAGTGTTTTCCACACAGTTTGGTTTTACAGATGATACGACGATTATTTCGTATTTCCCAAAGAAACGCAAGCTTGTAACGTTGCTGAGTACTCTGCACAGTGAGAAAACTATTGATAATGGCAAAAAAAGAAACCTGAGGTAATCCTGTACTACAATAAAACCATAAAACAAAAGGTGGCGTAGACCACATGGACAAAATGACACGATCATACACCGTGAAAAGGATGACGAAGAGATGGCCTCTTATAGTTTTTTATAACATGATAGACATCAGCTCCATGAACGCATACATACAATGGAAGCTCTTAAAATCTAATTCAGCTTTTGATTTGAAAAAGAGGAGAAACTTTCTAATTGAGCTAGGAAAGGAGCTAGAAGCCAGAAGCAGAAGAAGAAGCTAGTTCTGAGATTCCAAGAAAGATGAGGAGATGTGATGTTTGTCCAGCTTGGAAAAAC
Organism: Melolontha melolontha; assembly: GCA_935421215.2. NCBI lineage: Eukaryota > Metazoa > Arthropoda > Insecta > Coleoptera > Scarabaeidae > Melolontha > Melolontha melolontha. Next base: position 53,699,070 of record OW285240.1, read on the forward strand.
AGAAAAACAAGAACAACTTGTGCACATTGTAAAACCAATATATGTGGTGAACACTCAGTAGTTATATGTAAGAAATGTGTTTAAGCCACTTTTACTTTTATGTAAGTCATTTAAATATTTTATTTTACAATATTTATGTCTTTTTATTATTACTGCTTCGGTTTATTCTAATGGTCTTTTCTTATGTTGAATAAAATAAAAGTCAAATATAATAATGCTTACGCTATATTGAATTCAAAGTAATCGCCGTATATTAGCTCAAACCCAGCATATAGTGATGCGGGTCCAATGGGCCCGCGCGGTAAGTAGCGATAGGCCTTTTTCCTGGTAATCATTGGGTTAAGATTTCTATAGATTCGGAGATTTTGTGGTTAGAGTAATAGAGGTGTGGCATAGAATCTGGGCAGCGTCCTAGTGCAACGCTTGAGCCCAGCAACAGTCCTTACCGAATGCTTTGGTTTGTGGAGCTATAGACACCCACACAGACATGAAATCCTCTAAATACCAGAACCTTTTAGATGAATAATGTGGTATGGGGTTCAAAGATGCGTTTGATATTATGTTTGGGAATATTTTGCCGATTCGGTCGGTAACGCGTTATTTATAAGATAAATGAGCTTTAGAAATCGCTAAAGTGTGTTGGGAAAACAAACTGGACCTTCTTTTAGGATGTTAGTTTATAGTGCGTTGAATATCATGCTTGGAATAGTTGTTGGCGATTAAGGTATTGGTAAAATAAATGGCTTCTTGGGATAACGAATTAGGCTCACATATGGAGAAGACTCTTTAGTCTAGAAGGTTCCTCGCGTACAGGAGGGCGATGGGTGTTGAGGTATCTCTTGGGATGCGTATGTTTGCTATACACGGAATGTCATAATCAACTATCAGCATGATGAAATGAAATAAAATTAATGAAACTGTGTTTGGGTATGAAGAAACTCGAAGAATTTGTTCCAGAAATCACATCCATATGACAAGCTAGCGAAGATGTCATTAACGTATCTAAACCAGCACTTCGGTCTTTGGGAATACAAACAAAGGATGTGTTGTTAAACCGCCTGCTTAAAAACGTTAGGAACGGCAGGAGTAAGTGGCGATTCCTAGCCCGAAATCAACAGCAAACTGCGGAAGTTTACAAGCCAGATTAAGATAAATATTATAAAGGTAAAAATTTGCCCTAAAAGATGGAAATAAATTTCAGCAAGACAGCAGTTTGAAGAAATATCGGGTTCGCCGAAGACTTGCACATACATTCTTAAGTATTTAGTTAGTTCATAAATATATACATGTGCAAATACTTCCATAGAATTCATTTTTGGATTTTCGTTCAAAATACAAATGTATTCTTACATATTTATTTTATTTTGACATTTTATATGTTTAAATATTATATGCTAAACAATGATGCATAATTAGAATTTATCTATTGAATATGTTAGCATTTTTTTTTAAACAACAGTGTCCAAATACTTTATTGCCCCACTGTACTTGCATGTTTTAACTGGAGAAAAAATTGTGAAAATTAATATTAAAAATGTTCCTAACATAGCTACTAAATATAATTGAAATTCTATCATATATAATATATAACTATATATTATCCATCTAAATTATAACGACTGTTCGTACGAGTATTTGTTTTGGATTAAAAATTTAACGAATTAAGCAATAAAAGGCATTGGATATGTTCAAAAAATATAAAAATAGAAAAACAAATATATAACCTAGACGAGAAATAACAACAAAAGACGGGTATTTACTAGAAAAATTTAAAATACTTAGAAGTAGTTCTCGGAATAAACTTCAGCAATAATACTCTGAAATCGATCACTTACGTCGTTGATATCATTGGGCTGCTATGCAGTAATGGAATAGATATATAAATGGAAATTGATTTAACTAGTAAGCGAGTAATACACTTATTCACACAATGCCTTACGAGTGTTTAATGCTTATTAAGTTTGTAAAAGTAAATGGCCGACATATATCTAGGGGTTTTCAAAAATATTTGGAAGTTGGATATGTTATCCAAGCTCTAAAATTAAAAATAATAATAACAAAAACCGCAGTAAACACATACGTACTATCAGTGCTAATGATAATACGATGGACGGCAACAGAATTAGAGGAAATCAACAGTAGAACTAGTACCGGTAATATTTACTAAGCCCAGCACCGTGCCCACCACCCCAGAAGTTCTAATGAAAGATTCCAGCTACATAGCAAGAAAGGAGGCAGAGGTATAATTGATATTAAATACATCTACTATGAACAGATATATGACCTCAGAGAATTCTTCACAGTAAAGGCACAAATATCAAATATCCACAGAGCCGTGTGCAACAATGATGACTAAAGACGCCAGACTATGTGCCCCAGCAGTAGCGTTGCGTGGAGAGTTTAGCAGAATAACAGTGCGCTTACTTAAAAATAAATATATCGATACAAAACGTTAAGAAAAAACATAAATAACTTACCCAGCATGTTTACATTGTTGCAAAAAAATGCGGATGTGCGCGATGAAAAAATTAAATCAGTGATTTTACAACTAGATGCCAAAGAAGCAGCTGCAATACGGCTCAGCCAGGTTCAATTTAACAATCCTCAAGTTGCAGCAAATTTAAAAATTATTTACGACAGTTACGTTCCAATACTGGACGCAATAAAAAATTTACAGAACACTGCGCTGTCCTTATCGGACTCATTAGCAATTATTGACCACGTAAAACTAGTGCTGCAAATCCTTGAAGATGAAAAAAGTGATTGTGTCCGTGAAAAATTTAACAGTGTATTAGATAAAAATGTAGATTTTACAAAATTAGGGCAACTTTTTACCAATACTGAGGATCCGTTGTACAGATACAAAGAGTGCTTTAACTATTCAAATATAACATCTCTCAACGTCGAACAATCCTTCTCTGTATATAAATATATATATATATATACGTCGCTACGTACGAACCTTTCCGAGACTAATACAGAAACATATATTATGGTGCAGTTTTTTCATGGCGCACATCCGCATTTTTTTGCAACTATGTAAACATGTTGGGAAAGTTATTTATGTTTTTTCTTAACGTTTTGTATAGGGATTCGATATATTTATTTTTAAGTAAGCGCACTGTTATTCTGCTAAACTCTCCACGCAACGCTACTGCTGGGGCACATAGTCTGACGTCTTTAATGATGACCGTTTAACTCCACTCAACTGAAAGGACAGGCAAAACAATATTAAAGAAAAATTGTACACGACAACGAAAAAATTAACACGTGAAAGAACAAAAAACTACACGGCAGGTACATACACGCTACACGCAATAAACACATCGATAAAGAAGCGAAATTACAATGGCTAACACCAACGTATTTATGGAAACAGAGGGGTTTATGAAGGCTATACAAGATCAAGTGATAGCAACTCGCACCTACAAGAAACACATATTAAAGAAAACATCACATCAACGTCATGCAGGATATGTGGCGAGAAACCCAAAACTATAGAATAGATACTCAGCAAATGTCAAATTTTAGACCCAAAAGAATACACCAGACGGCACAACAACGTTGCGAAGGTGAGCCACCAAGCTAAATGTAAGCTGCATGATGGAACCACTGGAATAACATCATATTGCAAGTACCAGCCAAATGATGTAGATAAGCTGCTCGCGGCCATGTTATACTGGAATCGGGCAATACAGACTGACAGAACTGTTCAACACAACCGACCAGACATTACATTAAAAGACTAAGACAAGAAAATAACGTATCTCATAGGCACCTCTGTCTCAGCACCAGCGAATATCCAGGCGAAGCACAGAAACAATTATCTGCCACTTGCCCAAGACGTAAAAGAAGTGTGGAATCAAGACAAAGTGATTGTCGCCCCAATCATCTTCGGTGCCACAGGAGAAATACCTGTGAAGTTACATGAGACTTTAAATACTCTAATCACACATCCTATAACATATAAACAACTTCAAAAGATTGTCATACTAGATTCAACTAGCATTATGCGGCAGGTACTGAGCCAGAATACATAATTAAAACCAAGAACACCACATTTCAAAACCAAATCTCCGAATGAACGAACTAAACGCCTCCTGCGGTCTGCCTAAATCAATAAAAAAAAAAAACGTTATAGTAGATCCATGGGGAAAAAGCCAAAACAGCTTTATAGTAGATCCATAGAAAAAAAGAAAAAACACCAACGCGATAGTAGATCCATGGAAAAAAACATGAAAACAGCCAAAATAAAAAAAATGGGCAAAATAACATCGTAGATCCGAGAGAACCAAGAGCTAAAATAACAACGTTCGTATTTCTAACAATTTCGTTCCATATCAATCAGCACAGATGTTGATATGCTTGCCTCGTGGCCGTATATGCAACTTTATCTACCTTTCTACCGAAAGGAGCTTTCACATAATTATAATAATAATAATAATAAAAACCTATGCGGATTACAACATATTCTTTATACCGTTGATAATTGGCGTTCTTGGGGAATCAACGAAAACATAACATTTCCTTAATTGCAAAAAAATTAAAACAACGGAAGTGCGAAAACTTATTACTAGCATGCAAAAATATGTTATCCTTGGTTCGTTGCGCACCTTAAGGGTCCATGAAGCCAGCTGCACACTATCGTAAGCTGGACCACACGGATAGCTGGTTTTCTGGAAGAGAAGCTGTTCGTGTGTAAAGAGTTGCTCCTGCGTATTCGCGAGCTGAGCAGGATCAACAACCCGATCTTCTCCCTGCCCGGTACTATTACCCACCAATTATTCGAATAGATTAATTAAGTTAATTAATTGTTACAGTTAAATTATGACTTTGTTGCTTGTTGTTGTTGTTACTGTTAGATTATTATCTATGACAAAATAAAACAAAAAAACATTTTAACTTAACCCTAATTATTGTCATAATCTGATATGGAAATTATGAATGAACTCATATATCTCTCAAGTCTATTTTGATTCATAATAAAACCTTTTAAAATTATCACACTTGAGTGTCTCATTTAGCTTAGGGGCTCTATATCCTCCAAATGTTAAATAATAGTTCAACGTGTTTATGTTAGACCCTCGTATATCAAAATTTTGTATATGGATTTTCTGTAATTTACTGATAAGTTTTTTATCCAATCAAAGTGTATTATTTGGCTGTATGCGTTGTCGATTCAAAACTCTACGCCCCATAAGTTTTATTCAGACTGCATATTATCTTATTTACTTGCTAAAATTTTAATTTTTAATATTAATTGCAATTATGACCATTCTATGAGTTACGTTGTGGATGCAGTCCCTACGCAGTAATTCGAAATATCTTTCATAAATGTTTGTTGAAATATTCAATTTACTTTTAATTAATTAAAAACTAATTATCCATATAATTTTTCAAAAATTATTAAATTCATTTTTATAGACTTCAAATTATATTATATGAGCTTGTTATGTACATTGAACTTTGTTCTTTGTGTATTTGTATATTTCTATATTTTCAAATTCTCGCTAATACATTTTGTATCTATATACGTTTTCCGTAAAATATATTTCTAATATAAAATTCGTTTAAATTCAAATTAATTTTAAACTTAAAAATCGTAAAAAAATATATCTACATTAATTTAAAACGTGATTATAAAATCTAAAGTTAAAAATAATTTTTATAATCATAAAAACATAGTGCGTCTTACCAGTTTCACAAATCGTTGTGATCTCCTTGTTCTTGCTTGCGTTCGCCCTTTTATACTACTCATAACGGGGAGTTTTGCTCTTTCACGATTCTCATTCTCAACTTTCATGTTTAGTGTAGATTTTCCTCATTCACTGGCTTATATATTGTTAACTAGTAAATAAAAATGCATTTTCTGTTGTTCTTATTTCATTATATTTTCTAAACTCTTTTTAATTTTATCGTAATTTGATATACGAGTAGTAAATTTAAATTTTCGTGGGTGCAATTTTTTCGTCCAATGGGATTTCTTCTGTTTTAGATTGAATTTACGCATTTTGAATGCTTTCCTCGCATTTCGCATTTGAATTTTGAATTCACGCATCGTGATTCAGTTGTTCTCTTTTCCGATTTGAGCATTCTTATTGGTTCATTTATCATTTTCTATTTATGCGTACTGTTAATCTCACTTTCGTAAGTTTGACATTATTTTTGTTTACTTTGATTTATTTCTTTTGTTCTTAGCAATAGTTACTAATTTCTTTCCATACCTTGTTCATATACTTTATCTTTATTTTCCTTCTCTTATCGTTTTGTAGTGTAATTCTCTTTTTCTTGTTTTGTTCTCCAGGTTCTCTACTTGCTGAAAATATTTCAACAATTACTTTTTTTTGGATTATACTTTGCTGTAAATGGATTGTTTTTCGTGTCTGTTAGAGTGGCTTCGTTTTATATTGTCTTTTAATTATTTGTTTTCTTTATATCTCTACAAAGTAGTTTACAAAATACTGGATTCTATGCCAAAACAATCTTGATATTCCTTTTTATATCCGATCAGGTTTGTACCATTTAATGCTCCTTTATTTTTGTGTTCTTGAATGTAACTTAATCAGGCTCTATTTTACTGCTGAATAGACCGTCACTCTGATTATTTTTCCATCGTTTAGCATCACGTTCTCTTCGTATTTTTCGGCCGTCTTTATTGATAACCCAGCCTCTTCTAGTTAAATGCTTGTCTGGTGTTTTCAATAAAGGTCGAGTACATTCAAATGTCAAATGTTATTGCTTCTTTCGGTAATCGTATTCGATCATACAATTCCCATGTTCCTATAAGTTCCCGCTTACTGTATATTTTCCATTATAGTAAACGCTCTTTCTCATTAAGTGAATTTTAGAAGATTTCTGAAGTGCCACTGATGATTTTAAAATTAGAATCTTGAGCAAGTTTAACTTATGTCCGAGCATCAACAAACAAATACTTTGAAAAATAACACCAATATTTTATCTATTTGTATTATTGAGATATCTGCCAGAATCTGACAATCATTTTAAGTTTGGAGGGCGTTTTTGCACCCTTAAAACGGTTCTCATTCCGTAAAGAAAATAGAGTTGAGTAACTAACTAACTACTCACACACAAAGTTGAATTTTTTTAAAATTTTCGGTTTGGAAAATTTCTTGCAAATATCTGATTCTTTTAAATTTCTTATAAAAGTATAAACTTTTCTCGAACATTTCTAAATTCAGTAACTGGCGAACATAGTTTTTCTTTCCCTCTTGGATCTACGATTATGAATCATTACGTTTGTGTCTTTTAGATAACTTTTTCGACAAAAAAACGTTTTATTACTCAACATAGTCTCCTTTGAACTCAATACTCTTCGTCCAATGATTTTTGATCCCTCCCAAATAATATGATTTATCGAGGATTTGAAAATAGTCGTTTGTTTTAGCGATGATTTCATCGTTGGAGCCAAGTTATATATATTAAAAAACTAAACGGACAAACAAAAAAGACAGTCAATCCATTAGCTTTACATTAAAAAATATGTTTTGTTAAAAAAACATATTTTTCCTTTCATTTCACTTAGCCACAGCAACGCAAGGTAGGATATTGAATTGAATGATATGTTTTTTCGATGCATCTATGTTCTACAATACCTTTATTTACTTTGGAAATAATATCCTTCTACGATAGCGATTCGTAAAGTAACTAGTAAAGTTCCGTTTAGTTATTAAAAAAACACCAATATATGAAGAGGTTTTTATTATACCCAACTTAAAACTACTACTTTCAGATATTTTTCTACATAGTTGCCATTAAAATTGAGACAATGTAATAGCGGTGAACTAGCTTTCTAATGCCCTCTTCATAGAACTCTGCGGCCTGTGAATTAAGCCATTCTATAACACTGTCCTGCAGCTCTTCCTAGCTTTCAAACCATTGGTTTCCAAGTCATTTCTTGTTAGAGGAGAGATTGTAGTCGCTAGAAGCCAAATCAGGATTCTCAGGATGCTCAAGAGGAGGATCTCAGTAGATACTCAAACACTTCCCACTTAAAACTCTCCAGTAGAAATCCTGCGCGGGCGGCAGTATGTGGGCGAGCGTTATCATGAAGAAAAAGATGTTCGAACTTAAAAATCCACGTCGCTTGTTCTGAATAACACTCTTGAGCTTCTTCAAAGTTTCACTGTACACTCCAGTGTTTATTGTGGTCCCTCGTAGTAGAAAGCCTTGAAAAGAAAATCTATCTGCCGAAATTGTCACAAAGTTTATTTCGTGTCTAACTGGTTTTATGTTCAAATTAATTGCGTTTTCGCGAAGTAATGTAATTGTAAATATTTTTTCTACACTTTACGACGCTATTTTATTCGAATTTTTCATAGAAAAAATTCGCCCTCAAGTAGGAATCACGACCTCTGGCTTGCCGGACCATTGCTCGACCACTGAGCTGTTGAGGCGTGAATTAGAAACTTTTATGGGGATGCTTTGAGTTACATCAAAAGAAACAGATGAATATATCTTGCCCGTAGTACGGCAGTAGTACAAATTAATTGCGTTTACGCAAAGTAATGTAATTGTAAATATTCTTTCTACACTTCACGACGCTATTTTATTCCAATTTTTCATATAATTTTCTATGAAGAATTCGTTTTTATGTTGTTCACAAAAATGCCAGATGAATTAAATATTTATTCTAATAGAGATATATTGAATTTATTCTACATACATGGTGAATATCTTCAAATTATTGAAAGAACACGTCAACTTTTTAATGGAAGATACCCACATTTACCAGCAATGAATAAAACTAAATTCACGCGAATAGAGTCAAATTTCATTCGCTTTGGTATTCAATTCAGGAAGACTGTTGCAAACCGATTACGGGCGAATCGTTGTTTTTGCTTATTTTCATGCACATCCAACCAGGTCTATATCGGCGGCAGCTGCAGATGTAGGAATTTCATGTACTTAAAAGGATTTTAAAGAAAAATAAAATGCATTCTTATTCTTTCCAATCAGTTTAGGCCTTTCGTCCACGAGATCAAAATAGAAGAATTCAGTTTTACGAGTTTATTATAACTAAAACACAAGAAGGTCCCATTTTTTTATGTAAAATTATCTGGACAGATGAATCGAAATTTAACCGTGAAAGGATTTTTAATAAAAGAAATTGTCATCATTGAGTACAACAAAATCCACATACCATTAGAGAAGCAAATTTTCAAGACATTTTTAGCTCTAATGTTTTTGCAATAATTACACATAACCACATTGAAAACGAAATTTATAACGAGAATTTAACAAGCGTAACGTATCTACAATTGTTAAGGGACGTAGTACTGTCATTTTTGAATAACCTACAAAACAATCTGATACGGCAATGTTGGTTTCAATTAGATGGAGCACCTGCTCACTCTTCACATGAGGTATATCGGGAATTAACTAATATCTTCGAGGATAGGTGGATTGGCCGCAATGGACCTTGGTTCTGGCCATATAGATCCCCCGATCTGACTCTCCTTGATTTCTGTATCCAATAAAAAATGAGGTATATGCGTCTCCCGTGCAAAACAGAGAATAGTTTACAACTAGAGTAAGAGACGATTCTCGAAACCCGAACGCTCACCAAGTAAGAAAAGCAACTACAATAGCGTTAAGAAGAAGAGTGATGCTTTGTTTAGACCGGAACGCAGATCGTTTCAAACATATGCGAATATCATTCTTAACGCATTATGTGTCTTTAATATGTTGATTTTATTAACTTTTTTCTCAATTTAGTAATTTATTTTCTTTTCAAACCTTTTCGCAAGAAGTTTGATGAATCTAAATACAATTGATATAATTCCAAAACTATTTAGATTTTTTTCCAAAGCTGTCTACTAATAATGCTCAATTTAAAAAATAATCATTAATAACCCTAAAACTACGAGATATAGGCATAGGGAAACCTATACTTGCACGAAGCAAAATATTTATTTACTTACTATGGCGTGCTCATCTGCAGGCTGTTCCATTTAAAAAAATCGATTTTCCTTTAATTAAATATTACATATATAAATAATCAATAAATTTCGAACACCCTATAAGAGATTTCTTAAATGTTTAAACATTACTCGGAATCTTATACCTTTCTCTATCTCCAGTAGAAATATAACGTAGTTGGGATCAAATATACCTGAAATATGTGATTTTAAAAAGTGTATTGAAAAAACAAACAATTTCACAAAAACCAAAATAATTCAAAAACGGTGGTTTTTTTCGAAAGAAACCTTAATACAAAGTGTTATAGTACTTTACAAGGAATATAAAAAAGCAATAAAAAGTATAACATCCCATTTAAAATATCAAAGTTGGCTATCACTTCCGGTATAATCGAAAGTGGTTCATGAGTGTAAATATTTTATTTTAACACACCAAGTATCAAGATTACGTGCCACAAATTTTCAAAAGTATCATAAGGCGTTAACATAGAAAACTTCTAATGAACGGGTTACGCGAAACAGCATGTATAATATATATATATATATATATATATATATATATATAAATATATATATATATATATATTATATATATATATATATATATATATATATATATATATATATATATATATTATAATATGTAATTAGATTTGTTAATGTGTTGGGCAAATAAATAATATTATAACATTATTATAACAATGTAGAATATAATTTAAGCAAAAACTGGAAAACATTGCAAATTGCAATGTTATTGGCATCTTCTGCTTTTCTTGTTTTTTTCTACATAGCCAATTTTTTTAGATTATAAAATATATGTTTTTATTGTTATATTATTCGTCAATCTATAATGTCGCGCAGTAATTTTATCATGAATTATCTATAATTGAAAAGGTGAAATCTCGTTAAGAAAAATACGCTCAAATAGTAATTCTGAGGGCACTAGAATCATTATCGTCGATATATATTCCGAACTCGGAGAGAAAACGACGGGCTTTCCCCTTAAATCGGAAAATGAGACAATTCCTGGCACCTACCCTGTACCCTTCTTACCTACCAATTCGTTATAACAAATCCACTTGGACACATTAATCATCTAAATGCTCCGCCACTGACTGCTCTGGATTCATGTAATATTGGACGAAATCCACAGCAATGGATTTCGAACGGTTTGCGCTCCATAACGACATTTATTTCGTTTTTAAGTACGAACCCGAATCAATCAGTCGTAAAACAAATAACATTAGCTACAGATTGTGGGTTGATTGAAAACTCCGACCTTCTGTTCTCTTGGGTACCGATTTCACTTCATGAAACTCAGCGGCGTTGGGTCAAAATTGAAAACGGAATGAATTGGTCTAGTTTTTTAAAGACAAATATAAAATTATATTGAACAAATACTTGCGGGATCCCTCGAGCACTCAAGACTACCTTGGCATTATTGTTACCTGACCTTTGTTTGCTTACTTTTGTTTTATTAGGATACCGACTGTAACCGATATTTACTACAAATATTTTATATGATTTACTCATGATATTTAAGAAAATTGGCTCGTATTGGCACAATATTTTTCGAGAATTTGATTTCACCATTATTTTTAGTTTATTACGGGAATCATTTTATAAAATTTTGTAAGCATTTATAAATCTAGTTTATTGTATCTCGATGAAACTACAGATGTTCAGAGAAGGTATATCATTGGAGCTTAGAACGAGGATAGCCAAGGAAAGGGATATTTGATTGGTGTAAAGGTGTTAGAAAAAATGAATAATTTAACATTGCTAGGTTCGTTAATGATACGTTACCTAGTTTCTTCTTACCGCAAAAATTACCAGTAGAAAACATATTACTAATGGTTACTGATGCTTCTTCGTATATGGTGAAAGCAGCAGAAAATTAAAACTTTTTTTCCGTAATTTAATACATTGCACGTTTTTGACCCATGGATAAAATAGAGTAGCCGAAACTGTTAAATCAGAATTTCCTTTAGTTAATAGTTTAATGAGTAACGTGGAAAAAGTTTTTGTTAAAGCTCCACTGACTTCAGGTATATAAAAAAAATATCCAGAATTGCCACTATGCCAAAACCAGTTGTTACTCGATGGGGGACGTGGTTATATGCCGTAAATTTTTTTGCCGAAAATTATGAAGAAACGAAGAATGTTACTTGTGATTTTGATCCAGATTGCTCGGCAGCACTTTATTAATAGTTAGATGTGTTTTATTGAAAATAATTTTTTGTATAATGCTACCCCAATCATAAAACTAGAAGGCAGGGAATTTTCTATGGATGAAAGTATTTTGCTAGTAAATTCTGTAAAATGTCGTCTCGAAACAACGGTAGGCCAAAATAATGATACATATTTGTAAAAAAACTTAATTTGGTGTTAGACGAAAACCTAGGATTTAAAAAGCTCATGTAAATTAATGATATTTTGCGAGGAAATTTTGAAGAAAGTATCAATTTTAGTCCAAATATAATGTGCAAATTGAAGTATACTCCAATTACTTCCTGTGAAGTTGAACGGTCATTTTCCAGTTACAAGTTAATTTTAAGTGAACGACGACATAGTTTTACAATGAACAATCTGGAAAAGCATTGGATTACTTACTGTTATTATTCAAGTAATATTTAACTAATTATGATTAGAAAAATTGTAATTTTTTAAATTTAATATACATATTGTTCATAGAAAAGTACCTTTGTTTTATAACATTTTATAATCTTAAACACTTTATGTAACTTGAACATGAATAAGATACTCTTTATTATAACATTAGGTTGTTAGTATTGTTACGCTTAGCATGTGAAATATTTTTATGTAATTTTAAATAATATTTCTTCTTTGAATATCTCGATATTAACTGTAGACATTTCTTCTGTATATTCGTTTCCAAGGAGAAAGTATTTTCTTTTGTTACATTTTGACCGAGACCCTTCCTTCTACCTGGACCGTCAACCGATAACCGTAATGTAGAATTTAGAATATCGAATTTCTTCTAGAACATTCCATTTTAAATTCTTTTAAATAATATTACATGCATCTTCTATTATATGTCGTGTTTGATATCGTTAGGAAGCTTATGTCACAAGGGCTATTTTAAGAATAATTATGACATTGACAGACGACGTCTTCAGGTCGCGCTTTCAATTAACTATAATTCAAGATATCGATCCCCCTCTTCGATAGATCATAAACCGACCGTTTCTAGACATTTTCTTTCGATGCGAACAACGATTAGGGCTTTTTCGCTAGTGCCTCCGAAGGTTACACACACACCTCGTGTACTGTCCAAGTCACGATGTCCCGCCGTCCAGTTGTTCTTCCGCTTCTAAGGTAATTCTATATTGTTCTATATATGATATTCTTTTTAGCGAATTCATATTAGTTTAAACTAATTAATTTCTTATCCCACCGGCCAACACCGCTCTCCATATACTTGTCCGAGTATACCTTCAGACCACGTGGCCGCCAACTCAAGGTAACTATATTGTTCTATACAGAGATTATTTTATATTCATCGTAATTAATTAACCCTTAATTTACTACTACATTTAACGTTCGTTTCATAGTATTTTTATGTGTTAATTTTAGTTACTTAATTGCCGATCCTCTTGTACATATTACTTTCTTTTATTACTGTTTCACCTTTCTATTTCAGATATTTTATATTAATTTCTCGATTACTAATTTATCGCCCCTTGTGTATATATTACTAATTTAATGATTTTTACACACATCAACTTCTTTTATTTAAATATACGAATTTCAAATCCTTATTATGTAAATATAAATATACCAATTTAAGGACGCCACTGTGTTTTATTTTATGTATTAAGTTGTTGTATATTTATTTTAATTAACCACCATCACGCACGTCCTGGACCTTTGATGAGACTTCACCAACACCACAAATTATTGTATTACAAAATAACTAAAATATAATTTTATTGTACTTATTTTAGAATAATTATTATTATTATACCTAGCCAACACCCCTACTTGTAATAGTATTAATATAACAATTATTTTATTACCTATAAAGTTTACTACAATAATTGCATACTTCAAAGCATAAACGCATGTTTGGGCGCATAATTTTATAGTTTATCTTCTATATTTGCGTGGATTTTCTGTAACTTTTAAGTGCATATTTTCCAATCTCTACTGATAACAATGTATATAGACCAATTATCACATGATTTATTGTGAATAAATGTGGACTAAAATGTTGGTTAGATATTTTCCTGAATACGACACATCATACTAACCAAAATGTTCCATGGAAAAAGGAATTTCTTTTCTCTTAAATCCTCATTTACACATAACCTTTCTGCAATTTGAAAACTTGAAAAATCAACTTTTTTCCATCGTTCTCTTCTTTTCGACAGCAAAGAAAAATTACTAATATTTAAATTAGTGCATTAAAATTACTATAAAAATTTGCATCAAAATAAAAAAAAACTAGTTACTTGCTTAGGAGACACACTTGAGCTTGGACCGCCGACCCCTCGATCCGCAGTCCAATACCCTACCACTGAGTTATATCCACATAACTCGGGTTTAATAACAAAATTAATACCATTTTTTCCATATACTTAAATTTTAATTAATATTCAGATTTTCTTTTCATAATCCCCTTTGTGAAGAAAATTATTAATAATAATATTTTATTGTCAAATGTATAAATATATTTTCTTATTGGGTTATATAAAAAGCAAACTTTACCAAAAATTTTAATTAAAAATAATTTGAGGGACCTCCGATTTTGAACTGGCACCTCTCGATCTGCAGACGAATGTTATACTACTGAGCTATATTCCTATAACCGTCGACTTTTAATAAAACTACATTTTCTTTTACATAGTAGTACATACAATTTAATTAACATTTCATTGCTTTCATAACATGGCCCTCTTCAAAGTAAAATAATTACGATGTAAATTATTTGACAAGTACAAAGTATAGATATGCATACTTATTAGTTTACATGAAAAAATTCTGTGCGATAAATTTTAAAATAAAAACGACGTAAAGGGGACACCCGGGTTTGAACCGGGGACCTCTCGATCTGCAGTCGAATGCTCTACCACTGAGCTATATCCCCACACATACAAAACCTGCAAACAATAATTTCAATCACCATTATTTTGCATTTATATATATACATATATATATATATATATATATATATATATATATAGATAATTATTTCTTGACCTTTACATGTTATAGTAGATTCAATTAGTTGGCGATTAAGGATTAATGTCTGCTTTACTTTAATATGTATATATTTAAAATAATCTTACATATTTCGGCACATAATGTCTTTTTCAAAGAAATTTTAAATGTAAATATTTTAAATTTATCTAATATATATATATATATATATATATATATATATATATATATATATATATAAATATAATACTATATATATATATATATATATATATATATATATAGTAAACCTAATCAGTAGGCGATTAAAGGTCTGTATATTACTTCAAAATATATGTATTTAAAAAACTCTACATGTTTCAGCTGTATACGCCTTTTTCAAGAGAATACAAAATATGAATGACAGGATATAAAAATTTTTAAAGATTTTTATATCCTGTCATTCATATTTTGTATTCTCTTGAAAAAGGCGTATACAGCCGAAACATGTAGAGTTTTTTAAATACATATATTTTGAAGTAATATACAGACCTTTAATCGCCTACTGATTAGGTTTACCATATCATACCAAGGTCACGAAGTTATTATATTTATATATATATATATATATATATATATATATATATATATATATATATATATATATATAGTAGATTCAATTAGCCGGCGATTTAAGGTCTGTTTTACTTTAATATGTATATATTTAAAATAATCTTACATGTTTCGACACATAATGCTTTTTTAAAACAAATTTAAATTATAAATGACAAAGTATAATAATGTCATATTTATATATCTCTAGTTGTCATTGATAAAATTAATTTTTTTAATTCTCTTCCCAAGTACTATAATCTAGACTTTCATGAGTTTTCCTAGATCATGTCTATCTCAATTTTTAATATATATGAATCTAATCTGTCATTGAAACTTTAATATATCAAATACCCGTTATGTCAAAATTGTATACCAAGTTTATTAATTTTTACTAATGACATTCGAATTAGAATTATTTTCCAAACATTATTTAAAATAGATTTGACATATGGTATATTTTTGAAATGATAATAATATACAGTTATTCAAAGATACATTCAAGTTCGATAATAATAATTCATGCCTTAGCATTCTCCAACAGCTAGAGGACAATTACGGGGGATTGGCAAGCCATGAGTTATTATTATGTCTGCGCTCGTGGCGCGACTTAAGGTGTTAAGCTGTCGGCATTCGCCTGGAACGAGAAAGAAAACCACGAAAACGAAAAAAGTCAGGGATCTAAACACGGAACTGCCAGTGTACAGATATTTAAATAACATATGATAGATATTTATAAAACAACAACATATATTCATGATGGTATATTTCTTTGAAAAAGGCATTATGTGCCGAAACATGTAAGATTATTTTAAATATATACATATTAAAGTAAAAGACCTCAAATCGCCGAATAATCGAATCTACTATAACATACAATGGTCAAGAAATAATTATCTATCTATATATACCGTGAGTTTTTCTTTTCTCTATACATAGCCGATGTTCAGTTTCAAAAACAACGCTTCAATGCATGGAAATGTTATGCAATCAACATCGCTCGATTATGTGTTTCGACAAATGTCAAAATCAATGTCAGTAATGTGCATAAACGAAATAACATTTTAAATATTTTAGCATTTAACATTTGTATTCACCTAATTAAAATATATATATATATATATATATATATATATATATATATATATAAAGATGAAAAGATACAAATTTCGAACTAGTATAAAGCTGGAAACAATTTAAGGAAAGTGCGGGAACTGTTTTCTATCAAATATCTTGACAGGCCCATACCATCTATCGGAAAAATTCAGGCGATTAGTAGGAAATTTGATTCTGATGGCTGCATAATAAATACACACAGATAGAAGATTAACACCCCCACGTTCATTCAGGAGACCTAAAATTAAATGTGTTATGTTGCCTTGAAGAATGTCTCATAAAAATAGCACAACAATATTTCTAAGATGTCTATATTTAAAATTCTCAAACAGTACAAATACAAATCTTACAAGTTTTCTAATTACCAACAATTATTTCATGAAGATAGAATAAGACGTGTTGATTTTTGCGAAACACTATTTAATTTATTAAATGAAAATCATAATATGTTAAAGAAAATAATTTTCACTGATGAAGTGTCTTTTTCTTCTAACATGTATTGTTCCTCGATTTGAAAATTTAGTCATTGAAGATTCCTGGTTTCAAATGGATTGAGCCCCAATTCATTTAACTGCAGTAATTACAAATTTTCTAAATTCAAGTCTTCTTGATCGACGGATCGTCAAATGACTTTTCTTTGGGGATACCTTAAATATAAAATTTATGAAAATGTAATTTTCACTAAATTCGTCTGCGAGGAATTACGAACCAAACCGGATCTTTTAACATACTCTTTGCAGGAATTTCATAATCGACTCGCATATTGTATGGAATGTAAAGGTGGATATTTCGAATATTTATGAAAAAGTTAAAGAATTATAAATAAAAACAAACTTTTTTTTCAATTTATCATAAAATTCATTTTACTATTGTCTGTGGAAGTTAAACGTTAAATAAGTTATTTTCACTTTGTTGACACTGATAACTAAAATGCCTTATTACGACAAGCGATGACACTCGCATTGTTGGTTGCATAACTTTCCCATGCAATGAAGTATTTATTTTAAAACTGAACATAGGGGTATTCATGTGTTATGTTCAGTGATATAAAAAACTCACGGTATATACGATTTAGTATTCATTTACTTTTTGATTTTTTTTAATGTATAAATTACAAAGACGTTTTAATTAAGCAGTGAAATCATCACAAATAATATCTGCAAT
This sequence comes from Melolontha melolontha, assembly GCA_935421215.2. Taxonomy (NCBI): domain Eukaryota; kingdom Metazoa; phylum Arthropoda; class Insecta; order Coleoptera; family Scarabaeidae; genus Melolontha; species Melolontha melolontha. Next base: position 53,717,063 of record OW285240.1, read on the forward strand.
TTCACTACTGCATGTTCAACGTTGAAGAAGTTCCTTCCTAATTTTCAACTAAATTCTTAAATAATATTAATTAAAAAAGTTCCCGGAGTATTGCAATTACCGGAAGTAACTTTGTGGCTTGTTTGTATTGAAAGTGTGTCAGACTGGGTAAAATTAGAAAAAAAATACCCGAAGTACATGTCAAAGTAAATTAGAAACTTCGCAACGAGATGATTTATTTATTAAATTTAGCTTGAATTAAATTAAATCTACTACAGGTGCAAATTTCTAGAAGTTTAGTAATTTTTGAGAAATGAAAACTTGATTTACATAAAAATTATTTCAATAAAATTATTTACCTAACAGAAAACAATAAATACAGGGATCTAAAATAGAAATAAATCTAATAGTTAAAAATAATAATTTAACAAAATATATTAAAAACAATAAAGATAGAAGAGTTAACAATAAGAAATTTGTAGTGTATAAATTAATATATGGATGCGCTAAGATTAATGTTGATCAAACAGGAAGATCGGTTGAAAAACGCATTACTGAACATTGTTCTTCGTTTAGAAATAAAAAACAAGATTCCACTTTTGCCAATCATCTACTAGAAGAAAGCTACACATTCAATAAGGATTTTTAAATTCTTCTTCTTTAAGTTTAGAAATTAATAATATAAACAATCACAAATCTTACTTACTGATCAATTAGATTTAAATAACTCACATTTGTTAAATTTATCCATTTAAAGTAACCGTTTAGACGATAATAGAAATGAACATTCAGTTTATTAAAACAAATTTTATTCGTAAACATGTTTAATGCCCTATAGTGTAACAGTAAGGGCTGATCAGATGGGCCACATATTTTCCCTATAATATTTGTGTAAATTCTTAGATTTTAAATTTATCCCTGACAGTGGTGCGTCCATGCTAAAATACGGAAAACTAAGTGTATACACTATTTTTGAATGGTGCTTCAATGTCAAAGCTAAATAAAGATCGACCAATGCATTGTTTCGGCATTAAACCACATTTCTAATAATAAAATATTATTGTATGAAAATTTTCAAGTGAAAGTTTTATTTAAAATGACTTTTCGAGTGCTGTATAAACGAAACTAAACTGAATTATTTGTTAATAATGTCATATTTTACGAATAGGATAGTTGCAAAACGCAGGCACCACTTAAACAATTAGATTCCGTAAATTTTGGCAGGAGCCCTAGTGTAGTATCGGAATTCAGGAAAACAATTTCTTAATAACTTTTAAGGAAAAGGTGTTAGACTACTGTAAATAATGGAAAATATCAGAAATACATGGCGTTAAAAGTATTCATATTTACACAATACAAGTACGTATTTATGCGAAAATTTCCATCAACACGTGCTTCATCCTATTATTGACTCGTCAGTGCATGATGTCGGATAGATAAATTTCCAAACAAGGGCTACCATGCCGAGGCATAAAAAACTGCATGGAAAAGAATTAAGCGCCCCTAATTGATTAACGTCAACGGCTATTAGCATTTGGTCCGCAGTTACTGGAAATGAGGCGATCTTTTCAGGGATTGTAATTTTTATTTAATGTAATTCATAATAACGTTAACTACGCAAAATTATTCAGTAACTTGTCCTTTTTTATACCTAAGCAATCTGCGCGTTCCACACCCACGTTCTATACTACGAATTTAATGATTAAGTCGGCCAATTAGTGTTGTCTGAGGTGTCTATAACAGTATCTGTTCTCAGTATGATATTTTTGCCACACAATTATTTGTTGAAAAGCAATATTAATTTTATTGATAACTAGCTGCCCGTAGCCCGACATTGCCCGGCCTCATTCTATAGAAAAATTAAAACTTGCTTTGTGTTAACTGCTATTGACCGATATAAAATTTTTGTTTATTGTCTAGCTAAACTACGTTATTCCATCTGGTGTATAAACAAACAGAGCAGATTGTTTTTCAATTCCCGAACGTGTTGCTATGAATAGTGGTTTTGAATTTGATAATACCACTATTCACCACCAATCTGTCCAGCTTGGATATTCAGTCGGTTAATTTTCAAGATGAGACTGCTTTCCCTCAGGGTTCCAATCGGAAAAGTGGAAACCAAATTGAATTAATAATAGTTTTCTATTGGACGCCACTCAAAACTTGTTTGAGAAAAGTTATGATAATGTTATTAAGTTACTTATGAGTACAAACGGAAAAGAAGGTCAAATGTAAAAGATACACACAGTAAACTTTAAATGAAACTTTAATACAAAAATAAAAAAAATAAAAAAAATATCTTTATGAAGTATAAAGATTAATATTGCGTCATTAAACAATATTATTAAGGTAAAAATATCGCACGGAAATGACCGCAGCGTGCGATATAGAAAATTTTTTATATTAGAAATTTTAAAAAACGTTCTTTGTCATTTAAATCAAATAACTAAGAATAAAATATATATATCAAAATTAACACAATGGAAAAATACAAAATTCAATACATTCGAAATAATGAAAATAATAATAATATTAAGATATCTTTAAATATAATTTACTTACGTAAATAAAAAAAAAATATATATATATTTTCTCGAGACACCTGAGGTAGAAAGCTTAAAAAAAATTAACAATAACGAGATCAACTAAGTCGTATAAAAAAATCTCGGTAATGAAATCAAACACCAACCACAAATAAAACAAAAATCACGAAGTTACTTAACAACGATAAAGATTTATCTTATAATAAACACGTCTTTCTACACCCAGAGTACATTTGCGTCTCCCTTCGGATACAGCAAACCTGCTGGCTCCGTATAAAAAATACAGTTATCAGAAACGTCCACATCAAATCCGGCTTGCTCCAACTGCACAAGTCAAATATATATTTAAGTTCAAAATAAAAATACATTCATAAATAATAAAACTTTTCAAAATATTTGCGGGGAAAAGTTCATAGCAATATGTATATGAGGATAAGGAACACAAACACAAAATTTTATCAAAATCGATTATGTAGTTTGTGAGTCTATAAATAACTAATTAAATGTTTTTGCTATATATGTACATATATATATAAATATATAAAAATATATGTATATAAATATATATATGGAAAGGAAAAGTGTTTTTGGAGAATCCAGCAAAATTAAACTCTATTGCTTAAGTCAGTTTTTTATTTTTTCTCCCAATATTTCGCATCAAGATCGTATGCTTCCTCAGGGACCAAAATGTGACCTATTTTTTGTGTGGAGAAATTACCCGTCTCACTATTCATATCGTTTGCAATATTTCAAAGTAATCCGACTAATAACAATTAGCGTACAAATAGTTTATTTTGAAATTGCAGTTTAAAATACAGGACAAAAACATTTAAAAGAGAAGAACACGTGTAGTTGTGACGAACAAAAGCAATCCTCGCACAACCACATGTTATCTGTCACAAAGTTATACATAAAATCAATGTGTACGCTAACTGTTATTAGTCGGATTACTTTGAAATATTGCAAACGGTTTGAATAGTGAGACGGGTAATTTCTCCATACAAAAAATAGTTCACATTTTGACCCCCTGAGGAAGCATACGATCTTGATGCGAAATATTGAGAGAAAAAATAAAGAACTGACTTAAGAATAGAGTTTAATTTTGCTGGATTCCCCAAAAACATTTTTCCTTTTCCATACATGTTCTAACGGCAGAGACTCCTGGTCTAATTTAAATATATATATATATATATATATATATATATTGAATTTAATTGGAGTGAGAAATAGCAATTATTCAAATCTTCTCTCACATGTAATTGTCGCTAAATTTGTGCAATTGATTCTACAATCTGACAAGATTACTCCTACCGAAGAATGTAGACGCAAACACGTCGCGACGTTAGCCATCCACCTGTGCGGATAATGAAAATTGTATGAAAAAAAACACATCCGCCCAGAAACGTGCATATATCGATATTTCTTCGGCAGGAGTAATCTTGTCAGATTGTAGAATCAATTGCACAAATTTAGCGACAATTACATGTGAGAGGAGATTTGAATAATTGCTATTTCTCACTCCAATTAAATTCAATATAATTCGTATGTATACACGAAAGTATAAAAATAAAATCATGTCCATGTTAAAATATCGTGTACTGATGATCTGTAACGACAGTGAAATATATGCACGTTTCTGGACGGATGTGGTTTTTTTCATACAATTTTCATTATCCGCACAGGTGGATGGCTAACGTCGCGACGTGTTTGCGTCTACATTCTTCGGCAGGAGTAATCTTGTCAGATTGTAGAATCAATTGCACAAATTTAGCGACAATTACATGTGAGAGGAGATTTGAATAATTGCCATTTCTCACTCCAATTAAATTCAATATAATTCGTATATATACACGAAAGTATAAAAATAAAATCATGTCCATGTTAGAATATCGTGTACTGATGATCTATAACGACAGTGAATTATCGATATATGCACGTTTCTGGACGGATGTGGTTTTTTTCAAATATATATATATATATATATATATATATATATATATATATATATATACAGGGTCCGGCAACGAAGCGGGGACGGAAGATTACACGCGTATTTGAAAGTTAGTCAAATATTTAGTCATCGGATATCCTTCCGTACCATCAAGCGCACGTTTTAAAAATATTTTGTTTCATACAGGGTGTTCCAGATGGAAATGCCAGACTAAAGTTGCATTTTTTTAAATAGAACACCCTGTATATTAATAGATAGAATGATCCGCGCTTGAAAGCTGGTTACATTGATATACTGTTGTATGGGTCTAACGTTGATAGTTTTTGTGTAAATAATTATTTTACTTGATAAATTGATCCATTTCAGTAGGCTATTCTGCATAAGGAAAATCAAAAGACCCGAAACCAATAGAATAGAATATTTTCTACAAGTATGCACTTTCGTTGCTACGTGAAATAAATTCTGCAACTGCTCGCGTTATACAGGGTGTTCACAATTTCGCAAAATCGAAGAAATCTCGTAATTTTTAAATGGAACACCCTGTATATTTTTAGCTCATTGAAAAGCCCTTTTACTACGCTTTCTATTGATACCTCATTTGATGCACTTACGATGGATCATTTGCTAATTATTTCTTTTTAGATTTGAATGAATGAAAAATGCTTGTATTTTTAGTACCTAGCTAATTTGCGCTTTTAAAACTTCTGTACGATCGGATATTCAACAAATTATCCATAAATGGTCTATAATAAGAAGAAACCCCATTAAGTACGAGAAAGAGTTGATTTTCACTAAGCGGTGAAAGCAAACATTAAATTAATATAATGTAATATAGCATTTTCAATAGATTCACTGCTGATCAAGTTATCTGGTGTCAGTTTTAAGCTTGTATACTTAATAACCAAGTTGTCAAAAATTTTGTTCCATCTTACACACTATTTCGTTCAATCTTTAAAAGAAATTGCTGTAATGATTAATTTTAGTATTCAAGAAATGGTGAATATGATATTTATTCTTGGGGAGTGTACAAGAAATTGTCTCCTAGCAAGTAGAGTATATGCAGAGAGATTTCCAAACCTAGAAAGAAAGCCAAGACCGGAAGCATTTGAAAGGTTATTAGAGATATTTACAGAAACTGGTAGTGTAACCTACAAGAAGAGAGAAATAAATAAGCCGGTAATCAATGAAAAAAGCGAATTGGCCGTATTATTAACAATACAGGAAAATCCACATATAAGTATAGACGGTATTTCAAAGGTAACAGCTATTGAAGATAGGAGCGTACGAAGAATCTTAAGATGTCATAAGTATCATCCGTACCATATGGAATTAAATCAGGAATTGCATGGTGATGCTTTCATTAAAAGAACATACTTTTGTGGTTGGTTGTTAAATAAAATGCGCGAAATGCCAAATATTTTAACAAAGATTTTGTTTGGCGATGAGGCTACTTTCAAAAGTAATGGGGCGGTAAATAAACATAACATGGATTATTATGCAAAGAAAACCCGCATTGGATACGTCATGTAGACAATCTGAATAGATGGTCTCTTAACGTCTGGCGAGGTATACTTGGTCCATATATCATTGGGCCGTACTTTTTCGATGGAACCGTTACAGGCGATACGTATTTGGCATTTTTGCAGAACGAACTTCCTAATTTACTTGAGCATGTGGCTGCTGACACCCGACAAATTTTCTGGTTGCAACACGATGGTGCACCTGCTCATTACAGCCTTAACGTAAGGGAGTTTCTAGAGCGATGAAAGGAAGACAAATGGATAGGACGAGTTGGTCCAACCGCTTGGCCTCCACGAAGTCCAGATCTTACTGTCTTGGACTTCTACTTTTGGGGATATGTCAAGGCTCTAGTTTATGTGGAAGTTCCTACAACAAGGGAAAATATAATGGAACGCATAAGAGAGGCATTTAGAAATGTTCGCCAAGAAACATTACAGCATGTTCAACAGAATTTCACCAGGCGGCTTCATTTATGTATTGAGAGACATGGAGGGATATTTGAGAGTTTTCTTTGATTTATTTGCATTTACTATTTACATTTACTTTATTTTTATTTACTGTGCTACTACTTTTGTTAATTAAATTTGATGTTGTGGTTAATAATTAGTATTTATTTAAAATAGTGCAAACTTTTAATACTACTCGTAGTTGCTTCTTTCCTACATGATTTCGATTTATGTTAAGCTAATTAGGTATGTATTGTTTCGTATTAGGTATTCGTAAAATAGTTGGTTTTACAAAATTCTTTAAAATACAAATTAATTAGTGCAAATTTTTTATTAAACTAGTACCAGATAACTTAATCGGCAGTGAATCTATTGAAAATGCTATATTACTTTATATTAATTTAATGTTTGCTTTCACCGCAGAGTGAAAATCAACTGTTTCTCGTACTTAATGGGGTTTCTTCTTGTTATAGACCATTTATGGATAATTCGTTGAATATCCGATCTTACAGAAGGTTTAAAAGCGCAAATTAGCTACTAAAAATACAAGCATTTTTCATTAATTCAAATCTAAAAAGAAATAATTAGCAAATGATCCATCCTAGGTGCATCAAATGAGGTATCAATAGAAAGCTTAGTGAAAGGGCTTTTCAATGAGCTAAAAATATACAGGGTGTTCCATTTAAAAATTACGAGATTTCTTCGATTTTGCGAAATTGTGAACACCCTGTATAACGCGAGCAGTTGCAGAATTTATTTCACATAGCAACGAAAGTGCATACTAGTAGAAAAGATTCTATTCTATTGGTTTCGGATCTTTTGATTTTCCTTATGCAGAATAGCCTACTGAAATGTATCAATTTATTAAGTAAAATAATTATTTACACAGAAACTATCAACTTTAGACCCATACAATATTATATCGATATAACCAGCTTTCAAGCGCGGATCATTTTATCTATTAATATACAGGGTGTTCCATTTAAAAAAATGCAACTTTAGTCTGGCATTTCCATCTGGCACACCCTGTATAAAACAAAATATTTTTAAAACGTGCGCTTGACGGTACGGAAGGATATCCGATGACTAAATATTTGATTAACTTTCAAATACGCTTGTAATCTTCCGTCCCCGCTTCGTTGCCGGACCCTGTATATACAGGCTGGCCCAAAATGATCGAAGGGGTTTGAGTTCATTATAACTTCTTATTTAAGACATAATTATTATTTTTTTTTAATTTTAAATACAGTATATTAATGGAGAATATTTTTAAAAAAATTATATCTCGCAATCGATCGTTGATTTGAGAAATAAAGGTCAACGATTTTGGCACGTTGTTCAATTGTTTACTGTTCAATTTTAAATTCCCCAAGTCTTCTTTACAAAATACTGAAAACAAAAAAAAAATTATAATAAAAAAGTTATAAGGAATTAAAACCCCTTCGGTCATTTTGGGCCACCCTGTATATATATATGGGATAATAATTGATAATATCTAACAATAAGTATATCTATTTACTTACGACTTATGATGTATGATCTATCTAATTAAACACTATTAAAAGAACAGTTAGATGCTTTTCTAAATTTTCTATTTTAAAGAAAAAGATAGTTCAACACAGACGGAAGTAATTGGAGCCTAATACTTTAACGCTACATGTTTCGGCACTTGTGGCCTTTTTCAAAGAGTTTTTTTTTTAAATAAAAACATTCAATTATATATAATTACAAAAAAATTACAGCATATTTTGTACTATCATATTTTATATGTAACGTTGATATGGTTTTCATGTGATTTAAAATTACATTACAATTTTTTATAGAAATTCATGTAGTTTCACATATTGTTAATTCTTTAATATTTGTCGATAAAATTGAAAAAATATGACAGCAACTTTCCACATACCATTAGGAACGTATATACAAAATTTTATCAAAATCGATTATGTAGTTTGTGAGTCTCTAAATAACAAACGAAATGTTTATGATTTTTATATATTAGATAATATATATTTTATTATTATATTTAATATTTTGTTATAATATGCACTGCTTTTTTTTCTTTTCTCAGCGAAATTAGTTAATATATTTTTTTATTTCGTATTTATCTACTCTCTTTTTCTTTTTTGATTGTATTTTATTGTTTGGAATTAGTACTATCTACGTTGTATACTATATTATAACAAATGTTCATATGAAAAGTCAAACTAGTAGCATGTGATTTACTGAGAACATTTTGAAGTATGTCGTAAATTTAAATTTACTACTTAACCTATCAAGTCGTATATTTTGACAGTATCATACATACAAATAAATAACAAATAATAGGTATTTATTGAAAACTATAACAAATGTTGAAAATGATGTCCTTCAAGATCAATGCACTTTAAAATCCTATGCATATCTTCTTTTAATAACTTGTGAGTTGTACCAACAAAAAGGTTTATTTGTTGACTCAAATGTCGAACAGATGTTTGTGGTTCATTTTCCATTATTTCTTCAACATGATTGACAACTTGAGGTGTACGTTTCTTAACTGCTCCGCTGCCTGATTTTCTTAAGAGACTACCAGTTTCAGAAGAAAGTTTTAAAGTTCTATCCAAAGTATTCTTAAATTGCATATAATCTATTACAAAATGTGGAAACTCAACTTGAAATTCTACCATGTAAACTTGAACTGAATAAACCCATAAACCATTATTACCACTTCGAAAATAAGCCTGGACTAAAAAAATTTTATGTTCTAAAGTGAAAGCCATTTTAAAACTGAGAAGCAATTTATTTAAACCAGAATCGCTAGAATATCACTAACTGATATTTGTGAGTGACATTATCAAATGTCATTTGGATTTACGTTTACGGAACAACAAACACATACTAATATATTTGCGTCTTATTCTATCAAAATTTCAAAGTAACCTAGATTGACTTTTCAAATGAACACCTGTTATTACATTTAATGAGTTCAATAGTTTTTTAATAATTGTTTGCTATATAGTTTGTTATCCTTTTCCATCCTTTACAAACAGCTTACGATGTTTGGTAAATAAATTATTGCTATTATTATTATTATTATTATCACATTTCATAATTTAGTGATCTGACAAATAATAGGAAAGGAAATATGTTCCGGTCTGACCTGTCATTTTATTTTATTAACAAAAAATAATGGATTGCTTATGCTTAGAATTAACAAGTTCGGACAGAAAGCTTTGTAACGAATTGATGAATACATAGTGCTATTAATTGCTAAATTTGGAAAACACTTTGGGTTTATTTATATCAAACTTCAGCTTGCTGAATTGATCTAATTGAACTAATAGGTTTGAATGGCTTAAAACGAAAGAATACTTCGAACCAAGCAGAACAAAGATGTGAAAGCTTCCAATTGATTTAACTAACAATGAGGCTAATTCTACACCTCAATTTCTACGTGTGTTAATTTGTTAAGCACACTAAACATATTAGCTGTCATATTACAGAAGGAATAGTGTAGAAGCGAACACTTCTGCCTTCTAAAATTGTTTCATACATTGAAGGATGATATAGGGTTATGATGAGCCAATGATATGTTGAATCGAACACCATTCCTGTTTCCTTGTACTGTTTCGTCTTCGTTTCGACTTCATCAGACGCGGAAACACTGCGTAAATATTTAAAAAATTAGCGCTTCTTGACGCTGTCGTAAAAAATAGTATTTCGTAGCTATTGGAGATATCTAGAAGAATAGAGGACCTGTTATTTCTCTATTGCATTCAAGATTACAATTGAAACAGCAATTTAACAAACTGAAGTTTAGTATAAATGAACCAAAAGTATTTTCATAACTTAGCAACTAATTGCTCCAAATGTTCATCAATGCATTATAAGGTTTCATTCTTTCTGGAACTTGTCGTATAGACGAAATGGTTCATGATGTTATTTATTTCAATGTATTTCGGACAGTAGGCAAATAGCAACTAGCTACAAAATATTATTTATTAGACTAAGCTTAAGTTTGCCTTACAACTATAAAATTTCAAAATTTAGGCATAAAGGAAAATTGAGGATATACTATATTTATTTCGACAAGACATTACATGCTTCTTTTAATATTTTCGCAGTAGTATCATAAAGAGGTTAAATATTGTTTCGAAATTCTTAGTTATATGTAAGTTCTGCTAGAAAAAGTATCATTATTTCGATGTTTTACCAACACTGTACTCGTCATCACCTTGATTTGTCGTTGACTAGAAATAGCTTCGAAGCTATTATATTTGATCAATAAAAAATGCATGGGAGAAAAAGTTTAGCATTAATTTCACTGTCCTATATGTATTTATCTGTTAAAAACAAAACGAAGCACATGATATATACCAACCAAAGCGTGAGAAGAATTAATAATTAATTCTTCTTATATACAGTAATTTTTTTTAAACTATATTAATTATTATACACAAATTAAATCAAAATATAGTAAATATTCTTTCTATACTTTACGACGTTATTTTATTCGAATTTTTCATAGAAAAAAATTCGCCGTCTAGTGGGAATCTAACCCACGACCTCTGGCTTGCCGGACCATTGCTCGACCACTGAGCTGTTTAGGCGTGAAAAATTCGAATAAAATAGCGTTGTAAAGTGTAGAAAGAATATTTACAATTACATTACTTCGCGAAAATGCAATAAATTTGAAAATCAAAATATATTTCAAACGAAATGTAATGTACTCGTATTCTTCCTCTTCCAGTAGTTTAGCTGAAATAAAAAAATTCGTTCTATTCAGATAAATTTAGCTTGATATTGCGTCAGATTATGTGACAAAGCATGTATCTTCGTTGTACTCGTATATTTGGTATGGCTCCCTTTCCTATTAGGAATGATGCCTTTGAGTACACATGCAGATATATATGTATATACATCGATGCATTACAAAATTACGTACAGCATGAATGGATATGACAAACTAATTAGGACTATTGTGAATTTAATCGTTGCTTTATATGCAAAATTAACAGCGCTAAGTTAGTATATCTAGTGAACAGTTTGTAAGTTTTCGGGGTATAAATGAATGCTTTTGAAATGCAAGTACATAAAAGTTGAATGCATCTACGTAACAATAATACTGTTTAACAGTAAACTGTTTAAGTTATAATTCCAGATATTCCGAGAAATGTTTAGAAGCATTTAATTAAAAGCAATAACTGCATTTTGAGCTACATATAAGGTTTTTATAAATAAACTTAACGAATTGCTTTTGTATCTAACTATTCCTCTTTTTCTGTCTAGAATTTTTTTCTCTTTCATTTTTTCTTTTCCGTCACGGTGGCATAGTTGTATTTATATTTTTATACACTAAAATAGTATTATGTTGTTTGCCACCATGTATTTGGACTATAGTATATCAATCATACAAGTAATTCGATTCTCATGAATCATTATATAGCTCAGTTTTTTATAGCGACGGTCCGGCAACCCGTAGACTTGGGTTTAAGTCCCAACCTGGACAAAATTTTTCGAATAAATTTCGTATGATTTGCATTCTAATTTGTAGACATTCACATTTATCTCGCAAAATAACATACTAATTTGAAAATATTTAAAATATTTAATATAAAAGCCGAAAACTCCAAGAATGTATTAAATGACATTAAATGAACGGCTAAGAAATTATCTACATACATATATATGTGTATATATATATATATATATATATAAGGTAAACTTAATAAGTCGGCGATTAAAGGTCTGGTTCATTACTTCAAAGTATATATATTTAAAACAACCCTACATGTTTCGGCAATGATGCCTTTGTCAAGGGAATAAAAAATATAAATAATAATATATATTTATTTATATTTTTTATTCCCCTGACAAAGGCATCATTGCCGAAACATGTAGGGTTGTTCTAAATATATATACTTTGAAGTAATGAACCAGACCTTTAATTGCCGACTTATTAAGTTTACCTTATCATACCAAGGTCACGAAAATATTATATATATACATATATATATATATATATATAACATTTGATAAATTATTGGAGGTTTTCGGCTTTTATATGAAATATTTACAAATATCAAGTTAGTATGTATGTAATTGCAAAGTAAGGGGGGATGTAAACATTGCTGTCTACAAATTACAAAGCAAATCATACGAAATTTTTAATTGAAAAAATGTCTATGTTGGGACTCGAACCCAAGTCTACAGCTTGCCGGGCTGTCGTCATTACCACTAGACCACAATAGACCCAGGTTCAAGTTATTCAGAAATGCATTATAATGTAACAGTGTTGATGAATCAGATGTCAGTTATTGAATGTAGATGTTAAGTTGAAGGCAGAAGTCAGTTTTGAAAGCTCATGTCAGTTTTGATAGCATTTATCTTTGCCAATATAAAAATTTCCAGAATCTTCAATGAAATTATCTTCCTCTGGTGATGTATTTTGTTCAGAGCCAGTATTATGGTCACCTTCTTCTAATATGTAATTTTCTAACTCAATCGGATTTTTCGTGTCAATCGAACTTTCTTCGCCACTCGATAATACTTCATACCATCATTTCCATACATCTGGATCTCTACTAGTCTCTACACACCTTCTTTTGGCATCAGACATGTCTGTATCTGTAATATACCCAGGCACTGGAGATATAATTTAAAAGAACCAAATAATACTTATCAAAACTTATAAAAAAAACTCCGAAATCAAAAAAATTCACACATAGGAAAGAATAATCAGGCTGTCTACAATCGCAGACCAGTCGTATACTTCACGTGAGTAACGTAGGGTTAAACATGAGAACCTATTTAGAATTAATACGTTTCTACATACCTACTATACTATATATAGTTACACCAAACACCGTCTACTGTTGACCGAAATGGGTTTACATTATGCTACCATCAGGTTATATACCAACTTACCTGTAGTACTAAAGCAGAAATGCCTTTAGAGCGATGTTTTATACATTTTTAAGGGATCTTGAACCTTAAAATTAAGAGTACTTTTTTTTTACATTTGCTACTGTAAAATATTATAAGGTTACAATAAAATTCAATTATTATTATTATTCAATTAAAATATTATTATTCAAATAATCTAAGCAAAAAGCTTGTTCTCCGAACAAGCGAGATTCCTTGCGAGATTTGATATCCTTTCTGGCCAACCTAGAATAACTTCGTTGTTGTTCAGTTAAAACGTTGTTAATATTTTTTCATGGTTATGACTTTATTTGTAAAAAGTTTAAAATTAATTACTAATTCACATCTGACAGACATTCTTCTTCTTTGAGGCTGGATATCAGTTTCTCCAGGTACTTGAGTACAATCCCCAATAGATCTCTGAATTCCACTCTGTTAGTCTTGTGTCCTCGATAAAAGTCACTGTCCTCTTCAGGGGAAGTTGAGTACTCTCGTAGGATCCAATAGATCTCTTCCGAAATGTTTCTGTCTGCATATTACATGAAGGCTAGGTTTCTCCTGTTTTCGACATCTCCTACACTACGGCTCGGTAACCAAGCCCATTGTATATATACTTCTTTAAAGGATAATGTCAAGGTATCAAGCCGGTGATAGTTTTAACTTCTAGCATCTAGCTCTCCTAGTAGTGTCGTAGTCTAGAGTAGACCTGCCGCTAGCTTCTATTTCTCTTTATGTTCTCTTCCTAACCATAACCAGCTCTCCCTTCTAGCAGTATCCTACCAATTAACATTAATTTAAGTTTTCATTTTATATTTTTCTTAACATATATGATATTGTTTTGCTTAATATAATCTGTATTGGTTCAAGTCTGAATGTTTAGTTTCGTGTTAAAATTGTCTTAATGATTAGGAATTTTATGAAATAGTGTTTTCTGTTCGCAATAGCGGTTTATAATTTCTAATTAGTCTGGTGATAATAATGAGGCATGGTTCTACAGTTATTTTATCATGTATTTTCACGGATTTAAGTAGACATATTTTTTTCCGGCCATGTGGTGAAACTGTCATTTTGCAGACTGCAAATATCATTGAACAAGGTGAGTAATTATCGAGAATATCTTGTAGAAGCCATTGTTATTCTAATGAGGCAATTGCTTCTTTAATTAGAGTATTTCATTTTCTTATATATGTTTTTCTCTGCTTCTTATCTTTAAGGGCTCTGATACCCTCAAAAAAATAAGCAACACGGACGTAATCAGCTCCCGACCGATTCAAAAAGACCGAATGCTGAGAATTTCCCGTCAGTGATTTCGACCACGAGAAGTAGTTTTTATAAGGTAGTAATTATCTTAAATATATTCTTGAAGACTACGATATAATTATTCGTCATCGTCCCACGAAGAAATTTGTATAAATTTTGTATATACTAGGTGGCGCAAAATTAATCACCCTGTCGGAAAATGTTATAACTTTTGCAAATGGCGTCGTACGTCAATCATATTTGACATTTGTGAACTAGACAGCTGCAGAATACAAACAGACAAACAATGGAGCCATCCTCAATCTCAACAACGAAGTGAACGATTTTCAGTCGAAAATAATTATGAGCGACGAGGCGCATTTTCATTTAAGCGGTTACGTCAATAAGCAAAATCTTCGTTTCTGGGGCACTGAAAATCCGCGTGTGATGCACGAAAAGCCGTTACATCCACTCAAGGCTACTGTGTGGTGCGGTGTTCACGCGGGAGGAGTGATTGGACCGTATTTTTTTGAGTACGCCATCGACAATACGGTTCCTGTTAATGGCGAACGCTACAGGGCCATGATAAACGACTTCTTGCTGCCAGAATTGAATGAGCGTGGCTTGGTGAACATGTGGTTTCAACAAGACGGTGCAACCGCACACACAGCAGGAGCTACAATGGATATTGTGAAGGAAGCATTTCCTGGTCGCGTAATCTCCCGTTTTGGCGATTTGGCATGGCCAGCAAGATCGCCCGATTTAACCATCCCAGACTTCTTCCTTTGGGGCTTCTTGAAGTCGCGGGTTTATGCCAACAAGCCTCAGACAATAGCAGCCCTTAAGGAGAATATTCGACAGGAATGCGAACAGTTATCACCAGAAATCGTGCGGAAAGTTATGGAAGATATTAAACCGGGCACAAATGTGTATCAATACTGGCGGCAGCCACTTGGCGGATATCATATTTTCCAATTAACAGAAAAAATTGTAACGGTCCAAGTAAAGATATTCACCACTCAAAATTTTTTTTTTTAATTTATTAAAAAAGTTATTCAAAAACAAAATTGGATGATTAATTTTTCGCCACCTTGTATATATATATATATAAGTACATAAATTGATTAATTAATTTTTTTCCTGTATTAAGATACTGGTATCATTCAATTTAGTATAAATTTGTCTTTTGCTTTTTCTTAGTGAAAAATATTTAGCCGATTCAATTATTCAATTATTTGTTTTATTATTTTGATTGAAATTAATGAACAGTCGTTTTGTATTATAATTAATATATTTTCTTCATATACAGTGTGGACAAATCTTAATAGATTTATTTTGGTATAAATTTTTGTAGTTTGAAATTTACGCAATTAAATAATTAATTGTGTGTTAAATATACATTAATTGTTGCATATACAGTGTGTATCCATCTCGATGTGAGATTTATCAAAGATCTTTGATAAATTACTTATGCAATTTCTAGCTTAAGACTCTTACTTAATTTGATTGCTTTCCATATTTGGTCAAATCATTTCAGACGTTAGCCTTCATTTTCTTATTAAATCTTATGATCTATTTTTTTTTAGAATTTATCTAAAACACCTGGTTTTACGTGCATATATTTGTAACTTCACATATTAGTCAGTTTATTGTCCGCGCTTTAAATTATTTAATTAATTTAATATACTGGGTGAGCCTTTTACTCATGACCAGACATTACTTTCTTTCTTGAGAAATCATATCGTCATTTGTAACGTAATTATTGCTTGGGTCAAATTCATATTTATAGTTTTTTTTATTAAAATCTAATCTTTTCTAAATCATTTTAAATATTTTATTGTAACGTGGTTGGACAAGTTGGCACAGCCTTTATTTTTGACATTCTGAGATACCAGATCTATTTGTTTCTTGTGTTTATTTTGGATTACAATAAATCCTCCATTATTATTGTTTATTTTATTGTTTTATTGATACAAGTACATGAAACACGTGGATACCTTTGATTTATTCAATTTACCATCGGCAATTCACTGAAGGGCTAAAGAATATAAACATAGTGGCACCCTCATATTAAATAAGATCCCTCCTCTCCCGCTCGCCTCTATAACTGAGTTGTTTTTTTTAGCTTAGGATATCCGGGGCAATCATGCCATTGGGTAAATTGATAGATCGGAATTAGGTATAAGGTATGTGAGCAGGCGCAAGTCTGTTGCCCATAGGAGTAGATAGCAATATATTAAAATCAATTAATACATTTAAAATAGCTTATTAGATCCCTAAGCGTGAATCAAGTTAATACGCTTTCTTGCTGTGGCTTTAGTACAAGCATTTACTTAACTTTACAAGCATTTAATACAAACCAATACGCAAAAATGCACGTTAATAGCACAAACAGGGTTTATTTTTATAAGAGTTTAAAAAATTACTAACCTTCATGAAATTGGATGATCGACAATAAACATAAGCTTATATTCGTAAAGACGGCAATACGAAGGAAACGCTTTTAAACTCACAAAGTAGACCTACAATTCTAAAAAAACCGGTAAAGAAGTAAGGAAAAAAGAAATGCTTGAATATGTTCAGACCAGACTTTATAATTATTTCTAAATGTTTAATGTTTTAATTGTTCAGTATCTGAACCTGCACAAATAAAAACGGTAACAAGGGGAAAAGTTCTGGTCAGTTAACAGACGGGAGACCTAGGATAACACGCCAACAAAAATTACCGTAAATTACAACATACGGCATCATAAACAGATAAGCGATTCTACAATAAAGCAGCATTTAAAAATACAAGGTAGTAATGAAAATAACAAAATTTATTGTACCGTTTTCGTTGCAAACTTTCGAACGTATTCGACCTAAAAATCGTTATGATCGAAAAGCGGTATTCTTTAAGTTTCCAAATGTACCGATGTCGCACGAAATTCGAAAATCGTTTGTATCGACGTTAGTAGAATAACGAAGACAAGTTAGTTATCATTAGCAGCGTAAGGATCATCATTTGTTATCATTTGCGCTAATACAAGAAAGTTAAATAAATATAAAGTTAAGATTTTAGATAGCTATTTTTGTCAATACATAACAAAATACAATTATTTTACGTTTCACAAAACACACTTTATTCATATACAGATTAGTGATCATATTACGTCATTGTTAACGAAAGGACTTACTAAGTCAAAGGTATTTTCAATAATATAAAATATTGTTAAAAATATGGTGTGAAGAACACAAATACTAAGAATAATATTTTATATTATTAAAAATACCTTTTTATTATACAAAACTGGTGGGGTTTTATGTTTCAATTATTCTGTTACTTACTAAGTCCTTTTGTTAACAGGTTAATGGAGAAAATAGAAACTGTGGCGATAGAAGCGGAAGAATGGTTTGCCTCTAATAAACTTCAACTTGACCCATACGAAAGGACTTACTAAGTCAAAGGTATTTTCAATAATATAAAATATTATTAAAAATATGGTGTGAAGAACACAAATACTGAGAATAATATTTTATATTATTAAAAATACCTTTTTATTATACAAAACTGGTGGGGTTTTATGTTTCAATTATTCTGTTACTTACTAAGTCCTTTTGTTAACAGGTTAATGGAGAAAATAGAAACTGTGGCGATAGAAGCGGAAGAATGGTTTGCCTCTAATAAACTTCAACTTGACCCACGTGAAGTACAACATTTAGATTTTCGTTCAGCAAAAATCAGCTCGGATCAGTTCTAATCACATCGGAATATTGGGTCTGCATGTCGATAGTAGCATAACCTGGTCTGTTCTTCAAAAAGCATTGGCTAACATGTTTTCCTCCGCAGTCTAGAGTATACGAAGGATGAAAGCGGGATCTACAAATTAAGTTGCAAAAATTGCATTTTTTGCAATTTTTTAATATTTCTGTATACAGTATTAAATTCTAGAGAATGTCACCGGAGTTTGATCGTATCTTTAATATACATAGGCGTGCTGTAAGGTTTCTATGTAATCTTAAAAAGGATGAGGCATGTAAGCAATCATTTATTAATTAGCAAATACCCGACTTCCGCAGTTCCGAGTATATATATATATATAGGGTGGGGCAGCATAACTTCCTGATTTCAAGACGGAATAAATTTCATGAATCAGGAAGTTTTTTATTTATTTTTTAGTAATGTAGGTACATATTTAAATTTTTGTTTTACACAGTTTTGAAAATCATATCAGGTAGGTAATGCCCCCATTGTCCATACACTGGATAAGCCGATTTGTAGTATTTCTCATGACCCTTACCAGCATACCAGCGGGTATGTTGGTAATTTCTGCATGGATGTTGGTCTACAAGTCTTGTAGGGTCCTTGGACGGTTGACATAAACTCGGGATTTCAAAAACCCCACACAATAAATCTCAAGGGGTCAAATCCGGGGAGCGGGCTGGCCACTCCAAATCGCCCCTTATTAAGATGAGGCGTTCCAGCAAGTGTTCCCTCAAAACAGCCATTGATGCCCTTGAAGTGTGAGTCGTTGCTCCGTCTTATTGGAACCAAATGTCTTCATCAAGTCGTGGAAGAAAGAATTCCTCCAGCATGTCGGTCTGATTTCACTGTCACTGTGACCTCATTTTATTCAAAGAATTAGGGACCAACAATCCCAACTGAGGAAACTGCAGAACACACTGTGACTTAGTTAAATGCAAGGGCCTTTGATGCAATTCTCGGAGATTGGTGTTGCCTCAGTAGCGCATGTTCTGCTTGTTGACGTATCTAGTCAGGTTAAAATGGGCATAATCACTGAAAAAGAAAACCGTCTTCAGGAACGTTTTCGAGAAGTACCTCACATGCGTTCCTTCGAGAATTTAAGTCGCATTAGGTGAGTTCAAGCACAATCGCCAACTTCTAAGGATGGTAATGAAGGTCATCGTGAAGATTTCGCTTCATTGAACGAGCTGAAAGTCCAAGGGCAGGCGCATGCTTGCGCGTAGGACGCTGTGGGTATCGCAAGAATGAAGCTCTCATTGCCTCAATGTTCTCAAGTGATCTGATGGGCCGAGGAACAACAATTATTCGTCTTGTCGTCCTCGAGGTTTGTCTTAACGTAGCGATCCATGTAACAATTGCTTTCCGGTCCGGTACACGACCCAACGGGGGTACATTGAAACGACGTCGGAAGACGCGCTGGGTTGCGATCATAGAATATCCGTTCGAAAAGTAGGCCTCCATAGCAAACGCACGTTCCTCACCGTTCGAACGGATTACGGTGACTGACCTGGAAGAAAAAAAAAACTTTAGTACAGCGTGTGTCGAATGAGACCACTCCCGCCCCGCTACGAACGCTACAGCCTGAACGGCGTGCATTTCAAAAAGGAGGTTATGTTGCACTACCCTGTATATATATTTACTATTATCAAATATATACACAAGGAATGTAGATGCACACATTTATAATATGCGTTATAGAATTTACGCCAGAGTACCGTACCACAGAGTACAGGCAACGCAAAGGTATACAGACTACTGGGGCATAAAAATATTTAACAAACTTCCCGAAAGCATTAAATTTCTCCCAAACATAAACTTTTCGAGGAAATTGAAAAGATTCTAGTAAACAATGCCTTCTTCAGTGTGTATGAGTTTATAAACAGTACCGTAAGCTAATGTTGTTCGTTATATATGTTACTGTGTTCTCGTTGTACGAGTATACATAATTAAAATACATTTTACATTTCTGCATTTTATCTTATTTATTTATATGTATATATGTGTGTGTGTATGTATTTCATATACATAGAGATAACGGACAAGGGATATGAGCAAGAAAGCGGTAGGCTGGGAATAAAAAAAGAAAGAAGAAGGGAATGTGGAATCAAACAAGTGCGTCAGCGTAAAGTTTATTCAAAATTCTCTCCACTCAGCAGGTTTTTCTTTTCGTTTCTCCTTCCTTTACTCGTATTTCTTTGTATGAACGCAGTGGCGGGCGGTTTCTAAGAACTTCAATCCTCGCTTTTACAAGTTCAATTCAAATCGCTCTGAAAAATTGCTAATGCTTTTGTATGTGTACTTTTAATTTATCTAAATCGTATTCTATTTTTGTATTTTACGGAAATAAAATATTTTTATAAAATATACTAAAATATTGTTCCGTTTATTTTTGGCGAATCGTTTAAAACATAACCAAGAAAAAAATAAAATCTTATGATTTGGTTAACGGAAGTTCGGCTTAATTACTTTAATTTAATGAACTATATTAAAGGAAGTTTCAAAAGAAGAATCTGAAATATACACTAAATTTTGCTTGCAGAAGTGAATTAAATTGAAATTGAATATTACTGATAATAATAATAATAAGGAGCTCCCGAAAGGAGTGCACACATCAATAATAATAATAATAATAATAATAATATGTTGCTTATATTTACTAAAATAATAATTTCAATAAAACGTTAAGAATAACACAGGTCTACAAAATTAAACTTTTTGACAGATGTTTTTATTTTGAAAACTGATTTTATAAAATTTTGGTAGGGTGATTTCAAAAATTCTATGCATTTATTTGTATCACGTAAGGTTTTTTTGCAAATATTAAATGAAAAAAAAACAATATTTCTAAAAAAATTTTTTTGTTTATTGAGTAAAAAGGTGGAATTCAAGTTAAAAAAGTGGAAAAAAATACTTTACTCAGTCTTTTTTAAGTGAAATCTTTGTCTTTTTGCCAGAAAGCTGCGTTGTCCGGACATTCGGTTGTATGATTTTAAGGGCATATCCTGTTTTAACATCCAGCAGTAGTCCGCCATCATCGTTATGCTCCATCTGCCTTGGTGTCGCCGTTCCATTTCCTTAATATCTTGGTGAAACCTCTCTCCCTGTTCTTCGCTAACTGCTCCAAGATTTTCAGGAAAATAGTTCAAGTGTGAAAACAGGAAATGCACTTTCAAACACATATTACAGCCTAGACGATAAAAGTGTTGTAACATATTTTGAACAATATTTTCGTAAGTTTTCGTCCTTAAAGTTCCCAAGAAACTTATCAATTATTTCTTCAAATGAAACCCAGGCGTTTTTCTCGACATTGGTCATTGTGTTTTGAAAATCCTTGCCTTTGCATAATGTTCTTATCTGCGGCCCAACAAAAATACCTTCTTTTAACTTGGCATTGGATAAGGCTGGAAATGTCCCGCACAAATATTTAAAACACTGTCCATTTTTGTCTAGGGCTTTAACAAACTGCTTCATCAAGCCAAGTTTGATATGGGGAGGAGGCAGTAAAACTTTTTTGGGGTCAACCAAGCTATCTCTTAATACACTTTTGCTACCAGGTGTAAGACTTGTTCTAGAGGGCCATTCTATTTGGGTCCAATGTATATCCCTTGCTCGACTATCCCACTCACAAATAAAGCATGTAAATTTTGTATAACCTCCTTGTTGTCCTAGTAGCATGCACAGCACTTTAAGGTCACCACAAAGCATCCACTGATGTTATTGGTAGTTTATTTTCTTTAAAAGAAGTTCAAAATGTTCATACGTTTCCATTAAATGTACCGAATGGGCAACGGGAACCGAGGCCAGCTCGTTACCATTGTGCAATAAAACGCCTTTTAAACTACGCTTACTTGAGTCAATAAACAGGCGCCATTCTTCTTTTGCATACGGCACATTTCCTAATTTTGAAATTAAGTCAGGAATATTGTTGCAATACACTAGCGGTCCGTCTTGAGTAAAATATTGACATAACTCTTTTTCGCGATCCCAGTAAAAGCTTGATGTGACGCCAGGTGCCAGGAAATGTTTCTCACGAAGTCGGGAGGCTAACAATTCGGATGCATCCTTTGGAAGATGCAAATCTCTAACTAAATCATTTAGTTCGCTCTGGTTAAACACTTCGGGCTCTCAGAAATCTGGTGTAAAATCTGAGTCATCTGGGTCGCAATTAGATTCCTCTGATTCTGACGATATGACGATTTCTAGTGCTTTTGGGGCGGTAGGTATCCGTACATCTGGTCCATGAGGAACTGGTCGAATAGCAGAGTCAAGATTGGGATACACAATTTGTTTCTTATTTTTTCTGTTGAATCCTTGAACATTACACTAACAAAAATAACAATCATCACTGTGATTTCTAGGCTCTCGCCATACCATAAGAACACCAAAGCTTAAACATTTCTTCCCACCTTTCAGCCAGTTTCTTAATGCTTCAACGCAAACGGAACAAACAGTATGAGGAGCCCAGGACTTGTCTTGGTCGCCAATTTTTACACCAAAATAAGCGTGGTATACAATTTTCACAAACGAAGTTATAGTTTGCCTCTGCTTTACTACGACATAACTACCACAGATATAACAAAAGTTATTAGGATTGTTCACACAATGTCTTCTTTCCATATTTATACGTTCAAGAACACTTAAAATGCGCAACAACGAAGACAACAAGCGCGCGGACAAAGTAGCACGACGACTAACACAACCAAACTGCACATAAGCAGGTTTCAACGTTGTATTGACGCTTCTGCGCCGACTCTGTTGCTTTTCTGAGAAATCTAATATTAACTAGTGTTGCCAAATAACATTTAATTTCATAAAAATCAATTCATTTAAAAATCATGGTCATAGGTATGTATATTAATAAATTAACATTTTTAAGATATAGAGCGCTATAAAAAAAATTTACGTGATCGAGCAAAAATATGGCGTTTTTTGGAATAAGGGCCCCCAAACATATACAAATTAGCAAACAGCTTTCAAACATCAAAATCACTGTAGGCCTGTGTAATCAATATATATTGTGATGAATATATGTATGTACGAGGAAGACTCGAGAAATTTAGGGAATCTGGCAAGGCTTCAAGTTAATAAATGATGCACTTGCACTGGTATACAGCATGTGTTAAAAATATGACGTTATTATCCGATTGTCAAAATATCAGTCAGTTTGTGCTGAATGCAATCTTAAAGTTTACTAATCGTATTCAAATGGAGTTAACTCGTGAAAATGTTCATGCTATTATTTATTATTAGTTCACAGAACGTTTAATTTCTGCATTTGGCGGTGAAGCGCCATCAAAGACAACGATATATCGCTGGTTTCGAAAATTAAAGTGTGATCGAACTTCGTTTCAAGATTTAGCAAGGAATGGGTATCCTGCAACACTGTTGTTGCAGAAAATATTGATGCTGTACGTCGAATAATTGTAGAAGATCGTCATGTAATTTATTATGATATTCAGATATGCTTGTATATTTCTAGAACCTCGATCGATACAGTTTTGTATACTCATTTAGCTGTGAGCAAACTTTGTTCTCGAAGAATACTGCATAATTATTCCAAGACTCAAAAACACGATCGCGTAAAATAATGGAATGCAATGCCGGAAAAATTCAATCACGGATCTTCTAGACATATCTATGACATCATTACAGGTGAAGTATCGTGGATATATTCTTATAACCGGAAACAAAACAACAATCAACTGTTTGTGTGTTTCAAAACAAACTTCTGCCAACAAAAATTGATCGCTCGCGAAGCACTTTTAAATAAATGATTTGCGTGCTTTATAACAAAATCGGGTTATGTAGTTAGAATTATTCTGGAGAATCGTCGAACTGCAAATGAGGAATGGTATACAACAATTTACTTGTCCGAAGTTATTGATGAATAAGCCTGCACAAATGTATTTATTCGCAGTGGGGGGCGCCGAGTGGGGCAAAGAAGTGCGATTAGAAATGTAATAAATAATGTATGTAATTACTTACTATTTTAGTTTAAATGTGTTGTTGACCTAAATTGACGCAGAATGACGCAAATATTTGCTGTAGTATTGTATCATTAGCATGTCTTCCATTGTTGGTTCTGTCATATCTTACAGCGAGGTGAGAACATGTTTGTGTATTTGGAAAATGATTTCTGCGTCTAATAAAGTAATCTTCGCGAATTAAAGAGGACCTTCGCATTGCTTTCACTATGTTGTTCTTCACTTAAACCTTGTCTATACCCTCTATATCGTCTACACCGTGATTCATATTTATAACTGCACATAATTTATGGGATGTCTTCCTACATTATCTTTTAGACTGCCTAGCGTATGTTTGAGACAATGTACTACACCTAGGGCTTCATTTAAGTAAAGCTTGCTGTTTTCTAATTTTAAAATAGCTTTTGACACAATTGAATCATTTTCGGAAATTAGATCTATATGTGTATGGATTTCAATTTCTGTTAACAGCTGCTTGTTTAATCCAAGATTAAACATCATTTTAATCTAAATAAAATAGTGTAATTATATTTTATAATTATCGCACTGTATATGTTACGTATTATAATTTAGTATTATTAATCTAAATAAGACAGTTACGTATTATATTTAGCAATTAAATAATTCACACATACAAGTCAGGTATTTAATCTAAACTAGTTCAGTAAACTCCTGATACAGAAACAATCACAGATCATGTATTTGAAATAATCCAGTTCAATATTGAATATCGTCATCGCATGAATATGATGAAGTGCAAGAATTGTGAAGACATCAAACTGTATTATAAACATATGTATTAACATCGTAATTAAAGTAGGTTATATTAGCGATACCACAACAAATATTAAATGTCTTCGATATTCAATTATGCTTAAAATTGAAATATTTAGAACTGTTGGAATTAAATTGCATATAGAATTAGTATATATACCATAATTTGTTAAATAAAGCCTTAAGGAATGTTCTGTTCTTTAATCACCTACCCATGGTCCTTAGAGATGAAGGAATGTACTGTTCTTTAATAAACTATTCCTGGTCCTTCGAGCCAACAGCACTACGCCATTAAGCCACCCTTGGTCACAGTAGAAAGTAAGGCTGTTCTCAGTCTATGGTCCAAGCCGCAAACTTCGAAGTGAGGCTGCTCTCGGTAGCGCATAACAATTCTATTACCATTATTTATCCTATTTATTATATTACCATTATTAGGCACTGTGTCGTTAAACCAGCCTTTAACCACCAGTAGAAAGTTAGGCTGCTTTCTAACAGTATTTATCCTTTACTTAAGTTACGGAACAAGCCAAAATTTCGGGAGTGAGACTGCTCTCTGTAGCACAAAACATCCCGCTTTCCTATTTGGACACATCATAAAAGTAACAATTACATTTTCTGCTCCAGATAACGAGTGACATTATTATGGACACAGTAAATGAACTTACGCAGAAACAGCAAGAATTGGGCCAGTCCATAACCGAACTGCTTGCGAACACAAAAAAAGATCCATCGAGTAGAAAAGACCAAACATACTTTTCGAGGAGGATCAACACACTAAACCAGTATTGGAACCAAGTGGAAACAAATCAAAAACAAATGCCCACTATGGATCAATCACACCAATACTTCAAGATCGATTACTACAGTCAACTACACAACGTATACGATGAAGCCAAAGCGTACCTTACAGCCGCTGAAGAAAACATGAGAGAAACAGGAAACAAGAAGAACCCAGAAACTTCTGAAGAAAGAAACAATCAAGAAATGCGTTTGAAGAGACAACAAACAAGAATTCAGCAACTCCTTACATCCATAGACCAAGCAAGACAAGAAACCGAAGACAACAAATCCAAATTCAAGTATGAAGCCCTATCAAAGAAAATCACAAGACAATGGGAAGCGATATACGAACTCAACGAAGACATAATGGTGTTTGAAAAAAGCAAAGTTTCATTCAAAATATATTCGCGACGACAGAAGCAAAATACGAAACCATCGTGGAAGAACTAGAAAAAGCAACAGCTAATTCCTACACTACCTGCAGTAAATCAAACATAAACCCTCCCCAAATAAACATCCCGATCTTCTACAGTGACTGCGATTCCTGGAACACCTTCCACGATTATTCAAATGTACTAACATTAATAATATCAAGCATTGCATCTAATGTTTATAAAATCAGAAAGCAGGTACAATAAGTCATAGAACATGGGTCGCTAATATTGATAAACTTCGAAAATAGATTACAATGTGTAAATAATTCTTTATATGCTATTCGATATATATAAAGGCGATATATATTTGCAAAATGTAATAAAATATTTCAAGATAATATAAGAACGCAAGTTTTAGAATGCAGGTGTACAGTGAAAAAGGGCATTATATAATTTTTCTACGTTTGAAAAACTCTTGGCGTTACCGAGCCTCTATGAAGGCACAGGACGTTGAAGACAGGGATTCTATTAATTCTATTACGGGCAACGTTCTGACCAGTTTCAAAATTTACACTTACCATAAAACTTGTACATAATTGTTAATTTTTAAGCATTTTTAATTTTAATTATCTATAAAGCGTATACGTTTTTATTTTATTTACTTTAAACGTTAATTTTTGTTATGAATTACTAATTTCTTTCATTTTGTAATATCAAACAAAAATGTATCACGAAAAGTTCGATAAGTTGGATAACGAACAAAGGTCTGTATAAATCATGACATAATAAATTTGGAAGTTCATAAATTTAAAATTGAAGTTTCAAGCGTATATAAATAATTAATTCGTAATCAATTAATTATCATTTCTGCTTTACAACAGAACAAGAACGCAAGATATCTTGGTGAACAAGTATAGACTTTGTCTCACAAATGATTTAATGATATTTATGTTTGGTTCTAAAAAACATTCGTGAATTAGGAATCAGATTAAAATTTATATAGTGCACAGTTAAATATTTTATGCGGTAGGATTACCTTCCACTACAGCATTAATAACACCTTGTGTCATAGCTTAGTGTTTGGAGGGTTTTTATCCTCTCCTAACACTATCCTAACACTAGATAATAGACAAGTGTGCTAATTGTAAGATTTATAAAATCTGGAAAGGATTTCAAAGATATTGTACTCCTGACAACCCTCATAATTTTATACGATAATAATTTGATGTAGGTTAATAAATGATTTATAATACTTTGTTAAACTCATGATGATTTATAAATATATTGAAAGTATAAACAATAAATATATTTAATTTGATATCTCGCTGTATTATTTCTTGACATTTAAATTGGATGCTAGGCCTAGTTACAAAGAATCCAGCAAACCCTGCGAGCTATACTTATTCAAAGAGTCAAAAGAGACATATGCGTGTGGAACCATTTACATTTTATAGAATTGGAGCCCAACTTATTAGAGCCAACTACAGAGCAATATGTTGCGTGATTGAACATCTTAAGTACGCATCGGACGAGAGAAATACTTCTTCAGAGGTTTTGAAAAGTTTAATAATATAACGGCAAAGAAAATCAGTTACGTTTTTACTTTAATCATTAGTAAAATTCTCGGGGTAACGTTTTCAGGACAACATCCAAGTTTGAGGAGACACCAGTTTCGTTCTATATAGACCTTCGCTTCGCGTATTAGGTTTTATTCCTGTTACATTATATTTTCTATGTAGATAAGAAACTATTATTACTATTATTATATACTATTTATTAAATGGTGTAATAAATGTCTAGATGTCCACGTCCTAAAGCAAAAAAAAAATTTTATTACCCCACTTTCTCATTACCAGCCGGAAATTTATAGTGCTTACTACATTATATTTTCAAAATATTATTTGAATACGCATTATCAGATATAATGGCCAAATTCATAATAATAACTGAAGCCTTATATTCTATTGCGCAAAAGTACAGAAGATGTCCAAGCTTGACCAGGACAGTGAAATTTAACATTTGCACACGATTTCAAAAATCCAAATATGTCAAAATTAATCTTTTTACTTGATCAGATATACTTATTATATAGCAGTTGCTTCTCCAGTTTATTATTTTGACAATTGTTAGAAACTTCTACGGATTTCAATTCAATTTTTCAAGACTTCAAGCAAAGTATGGAAATTGATGTCCTCTTTTGGGTTGATGCATAAGTTCGTAGCGTTTTTATTGAACTGAAAATTTATTAATTTTTTAACAAACATAATACATCAACTAATCAAGAATATATGCTCCTCCACTATTTATGATTGCTTAGCAGCAACCTAGCAATTTTTCGATTCCCTTCCTGAAAAAGTCCGGTAGCTTGGACGTGAAGAAGTCGTTATTAAAGAATATTCTTTGATGGAGAAAAGGCGGACGTGAAATGATCTCCTAACTTAAATGATTGAATAGTCGCTTTTGTAATGTTAGCAGTATGTGGGCGAGCGCTATCATACTGCAAAATCACTTGATGTTGTCCTACCGGGTTTTTCATGAATTGTAGCCTCGTGTCGACAAAGTTGCTGGCAGTAAATTTTAACGGTAATTGTTATATTTCTCGAAAGCAGTTCATAGTGGATGACGCCTTCTTTATACCACTAGTTGCACATTAGCGTAAGTATCAAGTTTTAGTTGGTAGTTATCTTCTGTTAGGGCTAAGGCACTCTATTCTGTTCCTGATCACCAATAACAACGTGGGATAAAAACGGTCGATGTCAGTGACGAGCTAAACGATGACGAGATTGCAAAGAGGCAAAAATGTTGATATGTTGATTCTTGTTGTTTTCACTCATTGATTGATTTCAATTCATTAGAATGTCCAAGTCTATAGTTGATTGACGCGGATCATCACGAATTAGAATATTCTGACGATCTTCATCAAAGTGTCCCTCTTGAAATCGAAAAATTCTTTCCGTGCAGTAATTTCCCAAATTACATTTTTTTCGTAAAGGACACATGGTTCTAGAAGTTTCCGATCTATCAATTCCTCTGTTGAACACGAATAAAAGAATATATCGGAAATGCTTGTCCCATTTGACGTTTCATTTTCTTTTGTCAATAATTACAACAATCTTCGGACAAATTCACAAATTAATAATAATATATTTATTTATGGTATACAACTTCAAAATAAATTTAGCATGTGCCTGACGCCTTGATCCTAGCAATGGAAAACGCTGCAAACTTATGCATAATCCTAATAGAATACCTATTTATAAATAAAATCCGAAAATTTGAACACTTCTTATAAGAAGTGCTACCCAGAAATCCCGGAACTTGAATATGGCGCGCAAAGGAACGGTAGTACAATTCTATAGCACTAGATGGTGTGAGCTGCGTCTGTACACAGTCAGTCTGTCAAACAGTACATTGCTAGATGGCGACAAACAGTTTTATATTTACGTTTGTTGAGTTGCGTTTTAGTTATTCTGCAACACTACAATGTTTGATATGAAAGAGCAAAGAACGGGCATCAAATTCTGCGTTAAGATTGATGAAACGGAAGCGGAAACTCTGAAAATGTTTAAACAAGGGTTTGGTGAGGAAGGTATAGGTTAGGCGCAAGCTTATGAGTGGTACAACTGTTTTAAAAATAGACGTGCATCGCGATTATGATGAGCGTTCCGATTGTCCATCGACGAAAAACACGTCACCAAATGTGGCAAAAGTGCGTGATGCCATCCTAAAAACCGAAGGCGATCCATCTATGACATTTGTAAGATGATCGATTTGTCGTCCAGCGCTTGTTAGCGTATTGTATTCGATGAACTCAACATGCGGCGTATTGCTGCGAAGTTTATGCCAAGGTTACTCGTGTTTTGCGTGCGCAGAGCTTAAAGAAACTGTCGAAAGGAATGCGAACTTCAGTACCAGAATAATTATTGGCAACGAATCATGGGTGTTCGGACATGGTGCCGAAACAAAGTAGCAGTCATCGCAGTGGAAGATGCCATCGTCACGACAACCGAAGAAAGCATGGCAAGTTCGAAGCAACGACAAGTCGATGTTGATTTGCTTCTTTTACGCTAATGGCATCGTGCAAAAGGAATTTCTCCCACCAGGCGAAACAGTTAATGGACGATTTTCTTGGGATGTTCTTTGGCGACTAAGAGAAAACATTCGACGCAGACAGCCTACCAAGTGGCGCAATAATTCTTGCCCCTCGTGTGACTTCTTCCTGTTTTCGAAGTTCCGAAATTTTGAGAAGATCCAGATCGAATCGCAGGCAGTATTGAACACATTAACACACGAAGACCAGAACCGCCCCGAATCATAGGCAACTCGCTAAGATCGGTATATTCATGCGGGAAGAGAGTACCTTGCGGAGATGTTATGTTTAAGTTGTAAGAGCAATTTATTGTGTTTGTTTTTCATATTTTAGCGAATTTCTGGGTAGCTTCTTGTATAAAATAATTTCATATTAACCCTAGGACTACCAGGAAAACGGCCTATCGCTACTTACCGCGCGGGTCCATTGGACCCGTATTACTATACGCTAGGTTTGAGCTAATATTCGGCGATTATTTTAAATTTAATATAGCGTAAGCATTATCATATTTGACATTTATTTTATTCAACATAAGAAAAAAACATTAGAATAAACCGAAGCAGTAATAATAATAAGACATAATTATTATAAGGTAAAACATATAAATGACATAGAAATGAAAGTAAAAGTGAGTTAAACACATTTCTTACATATAACTACTAAGTCTTCACCGAATACACTGGTTTTACAATGTGCACAAGTTGTTTTGTTATTCTGTCTTTTGAAGATCAACAAACATTATATTTCTTCTTCTTTCTTGGAATCTCAGAACTAGTAGATGCTTCAGCTTCTTTTTCTGCTTCTGGTTTTTCGTGGGCCTTGTATTCTGCTAGCTCCTTTCCTAGCTAAATTAGAAAGTTTCATCTCTTTTTCAAATCAAAAGCTGAATTAGGTTTCAAGAGTTTCTATAGTATGTATGCGTTCATGGCGCTGATATCTATTACGTTATAAAAAACGGCCAACTCTTCATCATCCTTTTCACGGTGCATGATCGTGTCATTTTGTACATGTTGTCTACGCCACCTTTTGTTTAATTGCAGTCCAGGATTACCTGAGGTTTCTTTTTTTGGCCATTATCAAAATTTTTCTCACTGTGCAGCGCACTCAGCAACGTTACAAGCTAGTGTTTCTTTGGGCAATATGAAATTATCATCGTATCGTCCGAAAAACCAAACTGTGTGGAAAACACTTGACGATTTTTTGGATCAACAAATGAAAACGGCAATTCATGCTTATTTTTACGGATCGTGCCAGCTAATGTTAGGTTTTTTGATAACAAATACTTGCAAGATTGTACGAAGTAAAGAAATTGTCGCAGGTGACATTCTTTTCAGAGCTTTCAATTACTTCTACTAAACATTTTATAACCTTTTCGCCTTGATTCTTGTTTCTTTCCTCTCCCTGCTTTCCAGAATAAATTTCCATTTTCCAGGCATAGGTTATTACACTATCACAAATTGCCCAAAATTTTATTCCATATCGTCCAGGTTTTGATGGAATATATTGTCTAAAGGGACATCTGCCTCTGAAAGTTACAAGCTGTTCATCAACCGTCATACACTAATTTGGTACATACGCATCTCGCAAATAAGTATTCCATAATACAAAGCATTCCCGTATTGGTGCTATTTTGTCGCCACTACTTTTTCTTCGCCTTTCCGCTGCATCGTCGAATCTAGAATAGGATCAAAGATTTTTCGACCATTGTTTTTGCTCCAAAGTTGTGTTACGTCCTCGTTATAAGATTTGTATACACCTTTTAGTAACAAAACTCCACTATTTCTGCAATTCTTGGACATCCAGTTTTATCTAATCTTTGCCGAAAACAAAATCTCCTTCTTCATCCGTCCATTTTAGGATAATTCCAAGAAGAGGTTTACGAAAATAAATCAAAAAAGAAGAAGTAGATGTATCGATCTTGCGATTTCTAAAACATGTTGGGCTTGAACGTTCTCTTAAAATATTGTGTCGTGGTTGTCTTCCGTGATAAAGTAAAATAGGATCTTGGTACCAAACAACTTGTTTGTTCTTTGATATAAAAGAATTAGCTCCAGCCGGATATCTGTTTTGGTCATCATCGCTGCTCTCAGCATATTCTTCGCTATCTGATTCTTCTGCTGTGCTTTCATCACTTCTATCGATGAGGCCTTCAACTGCATCTACCTCTCCATCGTCTGCTGAAGCTATTGTATTCAACGTTACTCATTTCAGCTACTATCGCCTCTATCTGTTGTTGTGTAAGGTATTCCTTATTTCTACAATCCATTTTCCGTAATGAGTAAAACGCAAAGTAGAAAATAGCCGCAATAAAAGATTCAGAAATAACTACCTGATAATTGATAAAAAATGATGGTAAAATATCAAATCGCACATCACAACTGAACAAAATATAAATTTTGTCTTATTCACAGCAACAGCGTAACACTACACATATTCGGTAAGCACTAATGCATGTTCACGACGTGCGGCTATAAATATGCTGAAACACGTAAAGCGCATGATAAAGGGATTTCCCCTTTCTTTATATATCGGGGAATGCCTAGAAGAATTTATCAGCAACGAGAAAGTCCGAAATTTATAAGCGAACCACTATCATTGTAAAACACACTCGCTTTACCTACATTTATAGAGTAAATGGCATATGAGTCTAACAGACCTGATTGGTAAATCGGGAAGGTATTTTTATACTGCCAATACCAGTAAATTAACCCAATCATAAGGACGATAAAACAATGGTTAGAAATCGTTTCGGGTCTATTAGACCCGCTCGGTAGTCTTAGGGAATGAATTTCTTAAGAATATTCAGAACAGTAAGAGAAAAACGAAGACTAATGATTAAATCGAAAATATTTGAAAATACTTTATTAATTTAATATCATAGGCAAAAATGGTGACGCTACTGTTAACTTAATTTTCAAATACTTTTCTTCTTATTTACCAAGTTAGAATTCAGGATCATTGGCCTTCCTTCCCTATTACGTGCATTCACCCTACAAAATTTCTACACTTTTCTGACGCATATGTATCTCGTCAAATGTAACTATATCCAAACATAAAAATTGAATACTCCAACGTGAAAGTCTCTTACGGATAACGTTTCTAGTTTTCCAAAAATGTGCTTCTTCCCGTCTTCTACTCGAGCTTTCTGCTTATTATATGCCCGCTTTACATGAATATATGTTTGTAGATGTAGTAGGTGGCTATATATACGAATACCTACATACACATACATATATGAAAGTAATGTACATATATGGATATGGAAGCTACCTTTACATCGAATGAATATCTGCACGCGTTGACTGAATATCAAACAATACAAGATATGCGCTTCAGTAAATTGATAATGATTTCTGCGACGATACGCCGTATGCCTATTTACTTTTCGTTTGCTTATGTTATAATGTTCAGTCAGACGAAATTTGTCAAAAAATATATCAACGGTAAAACATGAACGAAAATAAATTAAGTATTTTAAATAAAATAAATACTGAAATATATTTAGAAACCTTAATTATGAATTCATTCTCTTCATTGCTTTTAAAATGATGTATTGTGTAATAAGAAGACGTTTGAAGGCTATTTGCTTTAATGAAGTCTCAACTAGTGTCGAAATAAAGTAACGAAAAAATTTGTTAACTTAGTTAATACTAACTTTTTTTGGTAAAATCTTAAAGGGCTATAGCGATTTTAACTATAGAATAGTATATTATACTATAAGGGAGAGAAATGCGTTATTTTGGCAGAGGTGCAATTTGAAGCCCGAGGGCTACAATGCACCGAGGACAAAATAGCATCTCTCCCGAATGGTATATACTATTTTTTCCACGGTCTCATTAACTTAAAAACACATATTTTGTCATTATGAAGTAAGTAGCACCAGAATTATTGTATTCGGATTTGAACATTTATTTAGTAGTCGTTGAGTTATTGTCATAACTACAAAATAAACAAACAAAAAGAATTGTCAAATTAAGGTGCTAGTTTGGTTTAGTTTAAAGTTTGTTTAGTGCACAATGAATAATTGTGAGTCGGAAGAGATTGTGGAGGCTGCATATATTGCAATAAGCAATTTGCTGCCTACGAAGTCAAGATCTTTATACGATATAGCCTACAATCGGTTCAAAAAGTGGTGGGCCGAGAAAAATGTTCAAGTATACAGCGAGAATGTTTTGCTGGCATACTTCAGTGAAAATGCAAGAATTACAAGTCTTCCACATTAGGGGCGTAATATTCTATGGTTAAGTCATGCTTGATAATTTACGACAACATAGATATAAGCAAATTCCCCAAGCTGATCGCATTTTTGAAAAGAACCGGTGACGGATATCAAGCGAAAAAATCGAAAATATTGAGAAAGGGTGAAATCGACCGTTTTCTATCAAGTGCAGATGACAAAGAATTCTTAATGATTAAGGTAAGATTACTTTTGTTGTTAGGTATTTCAATTATTAAATATTTTGATTTTTTATAGGTTGGATTAATTCTGGGGATTGCCGGAGCTTGTCGAACTGATGAACTAGTCAATTTAACTGTAGATGATATTAAGGATGTAGGCTCTTCCTTGATTGTAAAAATTCCAAACACTAAGACAAAGATTCCACGAACCTTTGTGGTTACCGATGTGGAAAATATGCTTGAGTTGTTTCGAAAATACCTGTCACTTCGTCCTCCCCACGTCAAGCATAAGCGCCTTTTTTTGTACTACAAAGCAGGAAAATGTAGTTCGCAGCCAGTTGACAAGAATACGATGGGAAAAATTCCGAGTGTAGTAGCTTCGTATTTAAAATTACCTAATGCTGCATGTTATACTGGTCACTGCTTACGAAGATCTTCAGCGACATTACTGGCAGATGCTGGTGTGGATATCACGACAATAAAGCGTCATGCTGGTTGGAAATCAACGACAGTCGCTGAGGGTTATGTCGAGAACTCCATTGAAAATAAGACCAAAATTGCTAATCAGGTTTTAGTAGGTACCACTACTAGGGCAATCACAAAAACTGTAAATGTAAGCGAAAGTAATATTCCTTCTAATATTAATTTTGAAAATTGTACAAATGTAAAATTTAATTTAAATGTCAATAAATAATTTCAATGTTATCTTTTTTTTGCATGAATTACAAACGTTCTCCATAATGTAAACTCCCTTGGGAGCATTATACTCCCTTGGGAATAATCGACTACTTCTGTTTTAATTTTGATGTCATAGAAACTGATTTCTACTCCCGACCGTGGAAAAAATATTTTAAGCATGTCTCCAGTTTCTAATGTCATTTGCTTTTCATGTTATGACGTCACCGATATTTTTTTTAATGATGACCAATATTTTTCTT
Organism: Melolontha melolontha; assembly: GCA_935421215.2. Classification (NCBI taxonomy): domain Eukaryota; kingdom Metazoa; phylum Arthropoda; class Insecta; order Coleoptera; family Scarabaeidae; genus Melolontha; species Melolontha melolontha. Next base: position 53,752,728 of record OW285240.1, read on the forward strand.
TAATGATTTCGATAGTACTTTTTATTTTGTTTCAAAAGGGTTTCAAAAACTTTTTAATATGTTGTATTTGGAAAAAATTGAGAAAAAGAGTTTCGAAGTTTGAATGATAAAATAGCTGTTTATGTAACCAGTTATGAAATGGGTTATTTTGTGTAACGAAATAGAATGTTTGCAGGACGAGCGAGCGCAGCGAGCGAGATCCTGCAAAATGACATGAGTTACACAAAATAACATTTCATAACGTGTTTCATACAAGATTTTATCTAATTTTGACCAAAACATAGATTTATAATTTTCCAGTTGATCTGACATTAAACGTCGTATTAAATAATTAGTGACAGTTTTCATGCTATTGATAATAATTCATTTGACTTGACAGGTGTTTGTTAATTTAAGTATAAGTATTTACTTTTATTAGCTAAATATTTCGGTGCATTGTACGAGTAAAAATGTCGGATTCAGATTCAGGTGGACTACCAAGCGATATAGAAGAGGCTGCACAAAGTGCATTATCGACTGTGATTCCACAAAAGTCGAAAGCCCAGTACGATTTGGCTTATGAAAAATTTGGGAAGTGGCTTAAAGACAAAAAAATTAAATGTGTTAATGAGAAGGTTTTATTAGCCTATTTCGAGGGAAGAAAGAATCAAAAAGCTTCAACACTCTGGACTCTTTATTCCATGTTACGAAGTGAATTGTCTTTGAAGAAGAATATTGATATTGCAAAATATGTAGTTATATTTGGTTGAATGTATCTCTTCTCCAGCAGGGGCGTACCGACGATCCTGTAGAAAGGTGAAATACGTATCTGCGTCTCTGGAGAGGAGATACATTCACAAATATATAACTTGTATTGTGTTCTTCACACCATATTTTTAATAATATTTTATATTATTAAAAATACTTTTGTATTATACAAAATATGCCAGTTTACATGCATTTCTAAAGAGGCAGTCAGAGGGATACCATGCAAAAAAGTCTAATATTTTGTCAAAGGAAAACGTCTCCCGGTTTATGACAGAAGCTGAGGATAAAGCATATTTAATGACATAGGTCGCATTGATCGTTGGAATAGCTGGTGCTTGTCGAAAAAGTGAGCTAACTTTTCTACGTGTGGGGGATATTTTAGACGAGTTTTCTCATTTTGTAATAAAAATCCCTAATACAAAGACAAAAGTAACGCGCGAGTTTGTGATCACAGAAGGAAATATTGAAGGGCAAAATTTTCTTGACCTTATTAGAAAATATATTTCTTTGCGTCCACAAAACGTTAATCACGATAGGTTTTTCGTCAAATATAATAATGGTAAATGCGGGGCACAGCTAGTTGGCATTAATACAATCGGTAATCTACCGAAAAGAATTGCTCAGTTTTTGAAACTACCAAATCCCTTTTTATTTACCGGACACTGCTTCAGAAGGTCCTACCTTTTTGGCAGATTCTGGTGCGGATATTTTTAAGGTTAAACGACATGGAGGCTGGAAGTCCATTACTGTAGCTGAGGGCTATGTAGAGAATTCTATAGAAAATAAGAAAAGGATTGCCAATGATATTCTTGGTGAATCAAGCTCAAATGTACATTCCGTTTTGCATCATAACATCAGAGTACCTGCCATGAATTCTACGTGTGCAGGAATTAACCTCACCAATTGTTCACATTGTGTCATAAATGTTTATAATGCATAAAATAAAAATTTAACCAGTTTGTGTCATTTAACGTTCCCCTTTATTAACTTGAGATGAAATGGTTTTTTCAAAATATTTCGTAACTAGTGATGAAAAGAACTTTTCAACACTAGTTACGAAATATTTTACTTTTCGTAATTAGTTACGAAAAGTAAACAGTTTCCTAACGTCATACAGTTTTGAAAAGTGTCACTTTATGTGTCAAAATTAGGTAAAATTATTTATAGTTACTATTGTATAAAACAAAACGGCCAAATTCAGTAATTTTTGTCAAAATCCAACTAAAAACTAAAAGGAAAATAAATTCTCTAACTTGAAAAAATCTCTAACAATAACGTAAAATATTAAGAAGCACAGAAGTAAGAGTGTTTTAATTGTATTTACGCTAAATGTTCAAAATAACAACCTTGTACCATTTGACAATACCCAAGATGATTATAAAATTAATTTCTCACATTTTTAATATTGATGAATCCTCAAGTGTTGCTTATAATTGTAGTCCAAAGCAATGCTTCTAATACTTGAATGTGGATTGTTTTCAGTTTCTAGTAACACATTACGTTGTACATCTTCATTTAACAGCGCTGGACGTCCAAATCCTTTACAACACAATGTTTCCAACATTTGCTTTCAATCTCACTAACTGTTTATTGACTTATGGGCTTCTCAAGGTCCTTTTCTCTGACAAGTTCACATGCTTCTTGGTGTGTTTTAAATAATAGAACATACATAGAGGGAGACACTCTTCTCATGTTATATAGATGTATTTATTTCAGTTCTGCCGTACAATAACAACTACAAAACTGTCGCCGGATAAAAATAAACTTTTTGAATATAAGCTATTATAGCTATATAAGATATTATATGCTCGAAAAAAAATTTTATAGAATGTGAGAATTTGTTCATTAGCGCATCATAAAGCACGTATTTTGATATCCGCTAAATTACAAATTAAAGAAAAACAGAATATTAAATGATATAATTCGAGAATTTGTGTTTAAATAAATCAGTAAAATATAACCTAATATTTAAATGACATTTTCCGTTCCAACGAATTTCCAAACTCCGATAAATGAAAAAGATCTCACGAACATATCCAAGGTCTGAATAATATCCGTATTCCAGTTTAACACACCTTAAATGCGATCCTGATCACCGCTAAATCCATCCTAATATATACAAAATATACAAAAATCCGATCCATAGATATATACTAATAGCCAGATTATATAAAACACCACATCTATTTTATCTCTCTATTTTATTTATCTATTTTACAATAATCATTTTAAATGATTTAAATTGAAAATATTTAATCAAATTGTTACAGTTATTCTTCTTTGTTTAAAAGTTTGGCGTGGTTAGAGTTATACCACCCTGTATTTAAATTTTATCCATGAATTTAGTACGTAATATTCTTCTGATATCGGCCCTCCTAAATTAGATGGTGTGGTTCTCCGACCCCGGCTTCGTTTCGGTGTTTGACAAGGATTTCGATACCTACAATCATTGAGTAAGGTCTATATCTTGGTGAACTCCGTTAATCGAAATATATTTCACACCATCCCTAAGGGTTTTGGAAATTATCGCAATTAGCGGATTCAAGTTAGGGCATAATGAGAAAGTTTAGAAAAAAAGCTCATTACCGTATCGAGTACTTGGACGTCCTTTTTTTCTGAGACAATTCAGATAACCAAGTATTCAACATAACTAGAAAGTCAAAGCCATCTCGTTCTTGCCGACCATTTGCGTCAAGACCGCCCTTTTTGTGGACCATATGTGTCGTCTTAATCAGGTGCTTTTTTATACTAGACCTTTTTTAAATGCAGTGAACTGAAAATCTTCGCAGATATTTTATTTACTATAATTACGATTTCGAATTCTAATGTTTATTAAAATATCATATAAACTTAGTTAAATTCGTATTGTGTATTTTCGTTAAATTGCTTTTTTACGTGATACACATAATTTGTAAAAGAATTTATTCGATTATTGTTCATTTGTCCAGTTAATTAAAGCTCATATGCTTGTTACTTAAACATTTATAAATTTAATTCACGTACATTTTTATCGTTATAAAAATTTATTCTTAAATAATTTTGTATTAAATTAATGATCAAAGTAAATTTGTTACTTAGTTGATTTCACACAATTACTAAGAAAACTACTTAACTGTCTTATTTTATTTCATTATTTTTTGCAACAATCTTGTGAGACACTAGAGTTATACACTTCACAATGGTGTTTTTTTTACTGAATTTAAATTGTAATTTTTATTGTCAATAGAAGAACATTCAGCGCCACTCATCGACTAATGTCAACATCACGAACGCCAAAACAACCATAGCTACCTATATGATAAATGTAAGGCTTCGCTAGAGGTTTCCATCTGACAGACATAGCCGCAACCTGCTGAAATTGTTTTAACGTGCCTCCACTCTACATGGGTAGGAAAAACCTCACCATGAGCACAGATGGTGAACATGCTGAGCCTTTATTTACAGTAAATTGTACAGACATAATTAACAAACGTCTATACTATTCTAGAGAGTAACCATCGAATAAAAATCTCTGAGATAGCAAATATCGTAAACATCTCAACCGAACTGATACGCAACTTATTATCAACATTTAAATATGAAAAAGCTAACCGCAAAATAGATGCTTTGTTTGCCACAGGAATGTACAGCCAAAACAATGGATTCCCTCTGATCAGCGTGCTACGAAGAAAGCAAAAACCCTTTCTTCGGCCAATAAGATTTATGGCTATGATTTTTTTTTTGGTATTCCAAAGACGTAATATTTATTGACTATCTGCAGAAAAGAAGTACAATAAATTACCAAATATTATGGTAATGCGTTGACTCATTTCCATGCTGAACTGAAAAAAAGACAATCGCTTTTATTCAGAAAATATATTTTGTTCCAACATAATAGAGCATCCTCTGATTGATCAGCTAGGACAACTGCTACATTTTTCGAATTAGAATGAAAATTACTGCCTCATACATCATGTTCACCAAATCGACCTCCGTTTTGTATTCGTCCTAAATTTTAAAGAAAGGCTTTAGTGGAAGTAGATTCGGGGCAAATGATTCGGTAATATCCGCAACAAATTCCTATTTTGACGAGCTTCTAAAAGATTGCTTTTTAGACAGTTTAAGAAAATCTTAAAGTTACCTAGCTAAGTGTATAAAATTAGATGACAATTATTGAAAAATTACTGAAAAATAAAATATATTTTTTACCGTATAATAAATATTTTATTGAAAAGAAATTCTTCTGTAAAATCACTATTGTATTTTCGGTTTTTGTAAACTTTAACCCAGATATGCCCAACACTTTTTATTTTGACAACATAATTTGAAACATACTTGAGTGGGTGAAACCTCACTAAATTTGTATAATAAGAAAATATTTTTAATAATATAAAAAATATTATTAAAAAAGGGGTGTGAAGAACACAATACAAGTTCATTGTGTTCTTCACACCCCTTTTTTAATAATATTTTTTATATTATTAAAAATACTTTGGTATTATACAAATGTAGTGAGGTTTTACCCACTCAAGTATGTTTCAAATTATGTTGTCATATACATATTCGGCTCACGCCGATAAATAGTGAAGACACGAGAATACAGTTTTCTATAGATACGGTGGTTACCGACTATAGAAAAGACGTCTGCTTCGGCTTTTATTATGTAGACAGCGGTGAATATTCCTTCACGCTCTGTCTGAATAATTTCAGCTAGATAGTAACGTAGTTATGTTTGGTTGAATGTGTCTTCTCCAACAGGGGCGTATTGAGAATCATGTAGAAATGTGAAATACGTATCTACGTCTTTGGAGAAGATACATTCAAAAATACATAAATGAACTTGTATTGTGTTCTTCACACCCCTTTTTTAATAATATTTTTTATATTATTAAAAATACTTTGGTACTTTTTATTTTTACTAAAATACTTTTTTAACAGTACTTTATCAGCCTAAGCTTACTGATGACATAAAAATATTTTGAAAAATCCTTCTCTTTAGTAATAATCTCAAAGAGGTGTCCTTTTAAAAGGACATTGGGAAAATAGACGACAATAAAGTAATTTTATTTTATTTTATTTTATGTTTATTTATTAAACTAAAAATGAAAAATCAAGATGTGTAAGAAGATGTTATGCCCTCGTGTGATATGCGACAAAGCACCTCACATGTAAAGCGACGTCACATTTTGTGCACTTCGTAGAAACTTTCATATGACAGACTCTACATTTGGTTTGCTTAGGTTGTTCAGCTACTAAATGATCGATTCTGTCAAATCTTGAAGTAGCATTTTCAAATGGTGAAAGAGATGATTTTGATTTTTGCGGAATATTCTTCTTCCCATTACTTTCAATAAGCCCTAGAGCAATGGTCCTTCTAAAAGTGAGGTGATCCGTGTTGCCTCCACGCAATTTATGGAGTTGCCAGGCGTTTTGTTCTGCAACGTCTATCATTTGCGCAATAAGTGGAAAGTACCACTTTTTCGCCCGATTTCCTATACGGTATAGACTGATGTTTTGATCGCTCCGACCAACACCGCCCATATATACGTTATAATATTTGATAAGATTAGGTTGGTCTACCATGATACGCTTTTTTTATTTTTGTGAAAAACGTGAAACTTGGTGTAATGGCTCGACGGCATGAAAATTAGATGTCATGTGCACAAGGCAATTGTCGCTCCATTTTACGATAATTATTGAGCTATCCTCCGTTGTTTTGTAGTCATACGATCCGCGGTTTTTCTTCAAATTTGTATCAGACTCTAATGGACAACCATACAATCGATTTTTTCTTATTGTGCCAGTTCCTTTAATTCCCCGACAAGTAAGAATATCTATCAAAGACAATGTTGTGAAGAAATTATCAAAGTATAAGTGATATGGAAGTTGCTTATGATTTGTTAAAACATCAAGGTATTCGAGAATTACGGAGGGCCCCAAGCCAAGATTTCTATAACACTCTTTTATATCTGATTTGGCACCTTGATATGGCTCAAACCAAACCACATATCCGGATGGCAAGGCGCCGACCCAAAACTTGTAACCGTACCTCAGAGGTTTTCCTCTGATAAATTGTTTGCAGCCATGCTGTCCAAAATATGGAACCATGGCCTCATCTATAGAGTGGTGTTCATTCGTTGGTGAAAGCTTGACAAACCTCTGAAGAAGTATGTTGAAAAGAGGCCTGACTTTGGAATAACGATCTGTATTATCTAAATTTCCATTATCACAACAATGAATATTTGATAATAAATATTCAAACCTGTTCCTTGACATCGCATTTGATACTACATCATTATGGGTATCTCGTGAATTCTGCCAAAACATGCGACGTCTGGGTAACTTTACATAGCCGCTTAGTAAGAGAATACCGATAAAAGTTTTTATTTCCTCTGTTGTGATGTCATTTTTTTCTATTTTTTGAAGCAGCATAACTATTAGAATATGACGAGAACATATCAACTACATCTTTGTCAAAAAATAATTCAAATAAACGTAGTGGGTCAGAAGTATCAACCGAAGTATGTACAGGCGCAGTTGAAGCAAGATTTGGCCATTTGGCCACTTGTATGTCTTTTTTTTATATTCTGAATATGCTTTTGACTCGTTGACAAATCTAGATAGAGGCCATAAGTCTTCTTCATACCAATTGTCCTCATCATTGATAGTCACAGTATTTTGCGAAAATAGTTCAGCTCCTGCTAGCAATTGAGACCGAGGTAAATTGTTGACATTCACAATATCTTCGTCTCCGGAGTCCTCATTCGTAAGATCATCACAAGCAGTAGTAGGCGGCATTATAGCTATTTCTACATTGGGAGTTAAAGTTTCCTCATCTTCCTCTTCCAAAGAACGCAGTAGTTGGTCTAATGTCAAACCTCTGAAAATATGTAGTTTTGTTGTCTAAATCCTATTATAACAGTATATTAATATAAAAGAGAGTTGGGAAATTTTGTAACCGCATATCAACAATTTAAAATAGATTAGAGTAATAGGTATTTAATTTGTAGTGTGTCTCAGATGTTACCAAATAAGATATATACTTCACCATCAATTATTGTAACTTTAGTTTGATAATGACATGTAATGTCGAAACTGCAGTCACATAGTAATAAAAATAAAGTGAAGTTATTCAAAGTTTAATTGAGTGTTTTATTTTACTTATATCCAGTATCATGAATCTTCACAAAGTAACAGCCGAAAGTGTTATATATGTAGTTTTGTTATTATATGTGCCCACTGTCCTTTTAAAAGGACACACTTGGTGGCAGTTACTAGCAGGGCAGAATAAAAATATTTATTGCTTGAAAACAAAGCACTATCCTTCTTTAGATATTAATAAACGTGTTTTTATCAACAAAGATACAATTTACTAACAATTTGCTATAAAATACCTACCCTACAAGTCTAAAATCATATGGACAAGACATGGTCACTTTTTCTTGCACTCTAACCTCTCGCAATAATCACCTGTTTATTGCAAACTGTCAAAATACTGTAGAATATAACTTCTCATTAATGTTTGAACACAAGACGACATCTATTATTACAACGCGTAAGTTTTATTTTCATTTAAAGGCACACCTGCGAAACGTCCTTTTAAAAGGACAGTTAGCATATCTGGGTTAAATATACATTACTCTCGATATCACTATCCTCCAGGATTCATTTACCTGGCAAAAACGCTTTGCCAAAGTTAGTACTTGGGTTGTCAAATTCAGACTGTAGTAATAGATTTTTATTAAGCGTCGTTATTACTACTTAAAGCACAGAAAATATCCACACGCTTTCGTCGAAGTCCATATGATGCCATTCAAAGAATTACCATTTATTATCTAATGCAAAATTCCAATCGCCTCATCGCTTGTTATAGTTCACTCAAAAATATCTCTTCCTAATATAGTTTTTCGGGCTTAAATTTATTTTATTTTAAATCTGTCTGTACAACAAGCCGAAATATATACTATTATATTATAATATTCTATTTACTGAAATTAAAATGAATTGAATTTCTTTAAGTTATAAAAATATAATATAATTTTAGATTATGATTAGAAGTGTAATGCAAATATCGAAAGCCATTAATTTTATTTAGAATAGATTTCCCGTCTTTCTCAATGGCGCATAAATTAACTAAATAATACACAACACAAACTATCCTGCATCTCGCTTGCATCTAAAATTCACTTTAGTGAGTGTATTTACGACCGTTCGCGAGCATTAGATTCTAGCATAAACTTCAATCAGGATGCATTAGTAGCGGCCAAACTCAACACTAATAATTTAAGTTTAGGTCAGCGTTGAAATGGGTAAGTCAATATTATGTCTCCTGTTTTGGCGGAGTTTCGTAATTCACGAAGACGTTCCTGTAAATTTATAAACATATTGTTTATTTAATTAGGCTGTTAGTAATGTTTAATAGACGCTTAAAATATGATCGCCAATTATAGAATAAGTTTAGATGCAAGCTTTTATTATTATGAAAGTGGAGTAGAAGTCTCAAAATATGCCGATAATGTTTCTTTAAGAGTTTATTCCTGTATTGACTATGTTTCTAAGTAGTTTCGATGCCTCCACACTACCAGAGTCAACTGTGAAAGTAAAAGTTACGGATAACAAAATAGATCAAAATCTAGCAAAATAATTAATCCCAAGAGAAATTAACCCGATATCACCTATCAAGATTCTACGTTACTATTGTAAATGATGTGAACTCTAAACAACGTCTGTTCCAAACTGAGAAAACGGCTTCTCTAAAGCCTTTCTTACGAGTAAACGAGATAATATTTAGTTAATAAAACTTACAAAAGTTTGAATTTAATATAATAAATTAGATTATCTAAACCTACTTCTACTGTGTTCTCAAAATCGCCCCCACTACAGGCCTATATGGAAAAGCCTTCCACGAGATTGCTCGGACTAACCAATTTCAAATTATAATTGGATAAACCATTTACTGCCACTCTCGCCGCCATGATGTCAAAAAGACGCCATTTTGAGACGCCGTGAAAATTTGATTCAAAAATTCCAGAAAATGATACCCTCGCCGTTTCCAACTACACCCTCGAAAGTGGATAGTGGTTTCTTTGCACGGTTCTCCTCCAAAAGAAGTACGATGTTTAAAGATGCTCCACTGCGTGGAAAATTACGTAAGCTAAATCAGCCTTCCACGTGGTATGGTCCTCGAAGAGATTCCGAAGTATAATTGGTTTAATTACTTAATTATTTGGGCGGTAGCACCAAAATTATATCCTAAGGAGGATAAAAGAAACGCTTAAGCAAAAATTCGAAAGAAAATGATATCTCTTATGGCAAAGACTAAGTTCACTCACAAAAATAAAACAGATCTAACACTAGCGAAGATCAAGAACGAAGTCCCGGTCGATATAAGCACGTATGAAATGGTCGGGGACCGATCTACGTCATACACAGCATCGATGGACCGAAAATTAGAAAGAAAAGGATTTAATTTCCCAAAATCCCTCACAAGGTTTAAGGGTGAGCAACGAAGCAACGAACGGAAATTTGGTAATTAAAACACCGCAATTAAGGATAAAAGACAAAATAAATATCTAAACAAACGACAAGAGAACTGTAAATGGAAGATATACCAAAAGTCGTGAAGATGGCGCTACAAGCGAAAGAAAAGGTGTACGCAAGATTTACGTTAATTGAAAGTTTAATCAGATAAATTAAGCACCCAAATAGGTTCACAAAATTCTAATAAAAATTACCACAATAAAAGAATTGATTTAAGGAGAAACAAAAATTGAATTAATAGAAAATATAAAACGTAGCATGACTAAGTATATTATTACCAATATGTCGGCCTGCGTCGAGGTATAGGAAAAAAAAACGGAAAAAAGAATACGGATACAGCGACATCCAAAATATTTGAACATAAATAAATTTTATGAAAATAACTAAGTTGAAGATGCCTAAGTAGATTGATAATTAATAACAAAAATAAATATAATTATAATAAACGAAAATGTTGAGTTATGAAAAGCCTAAGATGTCTTAACGAAAGCAATTAATGAAGTAAATTCATTAAAAATTCCCGAATGGACTCTGGGTAATTTTCGAGCGTAACGGTACTGTCAAAACAACCTAAGATTGTGCCAAAGATTTTTTAGAACACTTTCAAATACAGTTTCTTGATAACGTAGGGCCAGTGTTTATAGTCCATTCTCGCAAAAATAAAGAGGAGGAACACCCACGTAGGAAATACTCTACCAAACCATTTCTGAGGCAGGATGATGACAACGCTGAACGTTCTCAGAATCTACCGGACTTTTAGAGAATTTCCAGTATATATCTTTCTGATCTGTCGGTTAAATAAATATTATTTTGTCCGAAAATAGGACTTTACTCTTTTTTGTCGTAACGACTCAACAATATCTCAGTTCTTTCCGTTCTTAGGGCATTTAAGGCTGTTGCTTTGTCCTTTTGTAAGCCTTCATAAATAAATATTCCTCAAGGATGAGAGAGATTGCTCTGGATGCGATGCTTATTTCACGCAACAAGAGTGTTTGCTTTCGCAGTGACTTTCGAACTATTCTTGCGTTCAGAACGCAGAACATCGGTATAAGATCGATCAACATCATCTCCAACGTCCCAAAACAAACAATGATACGACATACGTTCGTTAATATTAAGGGGCGAAAAAAGAACTAAAATCTATCGTGAATTTCTTCCCATTTTGTACCTCGTAATAATAGTGGTGCGGTTATTATATTTGGAACAGTCTATAGTATAAATGGTTTACTAATTTTTACTAATGTATTACATATTTCCAACTAGATGTTTTAGATGTTATAAAATTCTCTGCTCATAATTTCATAAAATTGTGACAGAATCTACAGTTATTTTGAAATAATAATAAAATCGGTTTATTGGTAGAATTATTGGTAGACCAACATATGAGTATTTCTGTGAGTTTCGGTTGTTGCATAATATAATTTAATTGAAGTAAATTATGGTGTGTGGGCAGTTACCCAAGCATATTTTTCTTTAGACTGTATAATGTTTGTGTATCTCAGGGCTAGCTCTTTTGGGTTCTACTTAACTAGATCTAGCGTCCAATGTAAACGTAATGAAGTAATACAACAATATGTAAATTGTTAAAAGTTCTTTTATTGTTTACTAGTATTTTCACAAGTCATTTATTTGCGACTTAAAATATATAATATCTTAAAGTAAAACTTAGTTACTAGAGTTTTATGTACATTGTTTATATATTTTGTTATGTGTCAATTTCGACCCTTGTACAGTTTAGTATCAGCTATATTTTATTTACTAATTATCGTACTACTTGAATTGCTTAAGCTTAAATTACCTTAGTTTTCATTTTAGTTTGTTTGTTATTATTGAACCACAGGGTATATATACTAGGTTTCTGCAATATTTTATTACTACTCTTTCGCACTACTTAAATTAATTTAAAATTTCAATTACTTTATTTTTGTATAACTAGGTATACCTAAAAAGTTCACTCAGTTTATTCCTACTTATTTATTAGATCTTTCATTAACGATTTCCTAACTTTTCAATACCTAAAATTAGATATTTCTTGTACTGCTTTGAATCCTTAATAATTAATTTGTTTATATACGTACTACTGCCAGTTAATTGTTACTATTGTAACTTAGGCCTCTCCTTTAAATATCGTAACGGCAGTTAGGTTAATTTCCATTGACATTTGATTAAATAGGACATCGTTTCAATTGTTAATTTTTCTTGTTTAATTATGGAATCTGGATATGTCGCATTAGAGGTTTAATAATATAGCATTCTCTAAATACCTTATTCATTTTGGACATTGTAGGTTTTTCTTGTTTTTCTGTTGATTTAAATTCATTTTTCAGATTGTTTGTTACAAAAGTCAAGTTAACTAGTTCTCATATGCCAAGCTGGTTGTGCATATTTAACTGACGGAATCTTGGAAGTCATGGATGGAATATTTTAAATTTCCTTACAGGCGTTTTAATGTAATATTTCTATGTGGAATGGCTCGACTTTTTGCTTATATTGCTTTTGCATAAGTTTTAATTATGGCCATTAATTTATTTGTGGGAATTTAGTATTTGCATCTGGAAATAAAGCGACCTCTATGGAATAAATTGATTGATATCTGGTATGGTTTATTTTAATTAAAAATTGTTCTCCCTATTAATAGCTAATTGAATTAGTGGTGAATTTCGTATTAGGGTTCTGTTAGCTTTCGATTCATGTTTGGGTTTATAATTAAATATGCAGTAATTAGACGTTTTCTTCAAAATATGTTTTTTTTTTTTGCCGTATGACGTTGTAATTTTGTCTGTTTAAAAAGGCGAACACGTAGATCCTTCGGCCTATTCGATTCGATTCTCGTGTGTTGGTGTGGTATTAACTCTCTCAGCTGGTGTGTAGAGAAATGGTAGTTTAACAGAAATTTCAATTTAAGCCCATGTGCAATGGTTCGTTTAAAACGGATTAAAAAATCTCCTGTGAATTATATATCCATATATAGACAAGTGTCTATTGTTGTTGAGTATGCGTTCTGGAAACGGATGATTTACGATTACAATTTTTTTCTATACACTTGGAAGATTCATTATAGTTAACCTCCGTTACTGACACATGATAAGTACCTAGATTCGTTAGTTTTGTGGAAAAGGCATTGTTTCGCCCAGTTATTTTGTTTCTGTTACTTATATCGTTCTTTTCTTCTTTAAGTTAGAAGCCGCTAGACAGGAATTATATGGGCAAATCTCAAGTCGCTAATTAGCGTTGGATGGGCCAAATTTTCAAGCAGATGATTAGAACTTTCAATTGGATCCATCACGTGGAAAATTTCAATAAGTTAGTGAGGCATCCAAGGTAGAAGTAATTTATTTCTATTAATAACGACTGTAACTGGTTCAAGTCAACCCCTCTAACGGAACCATGTGATTCCGATTTTGTATATATTAATTATAAGTTGGATTATTTTTTTTCCTTCCGTATTAAGATACGGGGCTATTAAGCACGTTTTTGTCTTGTATAATATCATAAATTTCATTGTAACGTAGTTAGTTTTGCGCTTGATTTACTTAGTGCATTCTTTTTACATATATCAATTAGAGATTGTCAGTGTAAGAATGTAGAGTTGCAGAATGTCAAAAATTTCATTGCACATTTGCTTTGTGTAATTTTCTTAAGAAAGAAAAGAATCTAACGAAGTCACTATTAATTGTTTTTCCTAATCGTATAAGAATAATGTCTACATATACAGTGTGAACAAATCTTAATAAATTTATTTTTGGTATAAATTTTTATATCTTGAACATACGCAATTAAATAGTCCATTGTGTGTTATATAAGGAATTATTATATATACAGTGTGTTGAAATATCTATGTAAGATTTATTAAAGATCTTGGATAAATTAATTATGCAATTGTAGATTAAGAATCTTAGTGAATTTAATTGTTTTCCAATTGGTCAAATTATTTCAGACCTCGACATTCCTTTTTGTATAAAATCTGTTGAACTTATTATTTTGCGATGTAATTTATCTAAACCACATGCTTTTATGTGCATATCGTTTAACTCCTCATTTATTTAAATTTTTATTGTCTACACTTTAAATTATTCCATTCATTTATTATACTGGGTGAGTCTTTTACCCATAACCTGAATTTATTTTGTTATTAAGATATATATCACTATTTTAATGTCATTGTTTCTTTGATCACATTTAACCATAGTTTTTTTATTCATTAAACTTTAAATCTTTTCGGAATAATTTTCATATATTTTATTGTGACGTAGCCAAGTTGGTGTGACCGTTTCGTTTAATGTTGGCATTCTGGGTACGTTATCTCTTTGTTGTTGTGTTATGTTGGATTACAATGAATCCTTATTGTTATTGTTTTGAACTTTGTTGTTTTATTTGGTTTAACAACGATACACGTAGTTACCTAGATTTATTCAATTTACTATCGGCATTTTTTGTTACGGCGAAAGGTATAAACATTGTGGTGCCCTTTAAGATATAAAAACTCCCCCTCCACTCGCCTCTAAACTGAGCTGGTCTTTAGATCTCCGTGGCAATCATGTATTGAGGTAAATTGGGTAAGTCATAAGCAGTAGGTATTACGTAAGTAAGCGCATGACTAGTGCTCGTGGGGCATATAGCAATTTTTGGAAGTACTTGTTTTAGATTCTATAGAATCTTTCACAAATCACGCTCAAGTGTTTCACTTAATCAAGGGGGTATTTTCCCTCTGGCTTTCTTGCTTCTACTCATACTTTGTACTTTGTTTCTGAATTGCGTATGTTATTCGATGTATGTTTAAGTAGAAGTCGAATTCCTGCAGGACAGCACACTATATTTAAATTTTATTTATCCCTATTAATGAATATTTGATTGCAAAATTCAATTACACAAATATCATGAGATCACTCGTGGAAACCTACTTTCTACTCGTTCCACTCAAATATCTGGCTTAAATTTACACTCACAGTAGTGCATTTATTATTATCTAATTTAAATTAATAATCCATATATGTGAAAATATGTGATTTTTGTTTGATAAATTCTATTTACTCTATTTACTTACTCAAATCTTGCCCCTATTCGTCGTAATACTTTTACTTGAATAGAGTTTCAATACAATTATAAATCAAACTGCTTCTAAATTTTTAAAGTATATATACAGGGTGAGTTTTTTTGAATGTTTAACATTGGGATCTCAGAAACTACTGGAGATAGAAAAACGCTTAATTGGGGAAAGATGCGCAGTTTACGAGTTTGATTTAAAACTGCTTTTGTTTCGCCGATAACTTTCATGGCTTATTAGATATTCAAAGAAAACTAAATTTAACGATTTTCTGTAAACATGCTTAGTATCGTTAATAGTAATTTTAGAGAAAAAGTGTTCAGACAAAAGTTTTAGGTAATTTTACGCCAAATAAAACTATGTAGCTAATATTTTTTTCGATCACCATTATCGAGTTATGACACAAACTTGTGTTTTTTAAATGGAAACCATAGTTGGTTTTGACATCATTAAAAAGCTTATTTTTTGCTGATTACAATGATATAAGGTATGATATGCTTATTTTAAAAAATAAAGAGGATATAGACATTTCTATGATTGTTCACTATATAAGATATAAACTTTACAAAAAAAATGTTTGGTGTTTTGTAATTCAAAAAACGAAAAATCTGAGTTACAATAGTGTTAGTTGGAGCAGTCGAGATAAATATACTAACATGGCTTTCACGTTGAGTCACAGAAGTGAGAGCTGTTAATTTTTACTTTTAAGTCAAGTTAATTGTCAAACATTGACAATTAACTATTAATTAATTCAATTGTAACTTAACTATAAGCGGTGCAAACTGCCGTTAATCATAAGTTTGCATTGGCTATGGAATTTTCTAACGTAGAAAAGCGTGATATGGTTGAATGTTACATTCAGTGCCAGAAAAATTCTACTAGAGCTGCTGAAGTTTATTTTGAAAATTATATTGATCGAAGTCAGCCGCCGCTACCTACTTTTAAGAGATTATGGGATAATTTAGCAGATTATGGTTAGTCCGTTAAACCAAAATCAAAAAAAGGGATGGATGAAGATGGAGAAATAAACATATTAGCAAGTGTCGCTCAGAATCCATCTACATCGACCCGACAAATTTCAACAGAAATGGGCTCCTCTCAACGCACTATTGTCAGAGTGTTGACAAACATAAATTTCGTCCCTACAAATTATCATTATCACAAACTTTACATGAAGGTGATAACATCAGACGAATAGCTTTTTGTAGATGGTTTAAAGATCAGTGTCAAAACGATCCACACTTTTCAATGAAAATATTATGGACTGATGAATCTCGTTTCACAAATTGTGGAATGTTTAATAGGCACAATGAGCACATATGGTCTCAAACAAATCCACCTCACGTTGAACATAGGAGACCACAAATAATTTGGGTTTAATGTTTGGTGTGGTGTTATAGGATCAACTGTTCTTCCTCCTTTTATTTTTGATGGATCACTAACTGGCAATCGTTATCTTAATTTTTTACAACAAGATTTCGAAGAAATGTTAGATAATTTAAATTTAAGAACCCGAGCAATGCTGCAATGGTTTCAACATGACGGAGCGCCTCCGCACAATCAACTAAATGTTAGAAATTATTTAAATTTGAACTTCCCTAATCAATGGATAGGACGAAATGCACCCATTGAATGGCCGGCTAGATCCCCTGATTTATCAGTTTTGGATTTTTTCTTGTGGGATGTACTAAAGGACACAGTGTACAAAGGAACATATGAAACAATCGACGATTTAAGAGAAGCTGTCTTAGTTGCTTTTAATAACATCGATAGGCGTAAAGTCCGCAATGCTACAAATTCTGTTGTGAAGAGATGCAATTTGTGTATTAATAATAATGGAGGTATCTTTGAACATTAATAATGTTGTGTGCCCTTAATAAAAGTTCTTATAGTTTTCTTTTTATTACTACATAAGATTTCAAAATAAGTTTTCGTTTGGTTTGTATTTTATCAGTTCGAAATTCTATTGTTTTCCATAATAACCATAAAAATGTCTATATCCTCTTTATTTTTTAAAATAACCATATCAAGCCTTATATCATTGTAATCAGAAAAAAATAAGCTTTTTAATTATGTCAAAACCAACTATGGTTTCCATTTAAAAGAACACAAGTTTGTGTCATAAATCGATAATGGTGAACGAAAAAAAAATATTAGCTACATAGTTTTATTTGGCGTATAATTATCTAAAACTTTTGTCTGAACACTTTTTATCTAAAATTACTATTAACGATGCTAAGCATGTTTAAAGAAAATCGTAAAATTTAGTTTTCTTTGAATATCTAATATGCCATGAAAGTTATCGGAGAAACAAAAGCAGTTTTAAATGAAACTCGTAAAACTGCGCATCTTTCCCCATTTAAGCGTTTTTCTATCTCCAGTAGTTTCTGAGATCCCAATGCTAAACATTCAAAAAGCTCACCCTGTATAATAATTTATGTATAAACTTTCTTAATAGAAATATAAGTCTATTCAAACCGCTAAATCTTAATGAATATTGAATCTCGAAAAATTCATAAATTAATTAATTTTGAATGTATCTTGAATTCTATTTTGTTCTTATTTTCTTTTGTTTCGGCCCTTGTATCTATTCACCTAATATATGCAAATTTGCCTTTTTTTCATCCTTAGAAGTTATTTTGTATCCTGGTTTTTGGTAATTTATGTGTTTTACATTTTTAATTAGAAAGTAAATATTTTTCCCTTTTTACTTCCAGGAATTTTTTCTTTTGAATTAGTTTTCGTGTTCCAACTTACATAGAATTATTCGTATTTTTATTAGATATCTAGAAAGTATTTCGTGACTGTCACACAATTTATTAATGTACACTTTTTTGTTTATATCTGTCTGTAAATGAACTTTTACCATATTTTTTTTTTTCTGTTTTGTCATATGTAGGTATGTATGTATATATTACACAGTTTTTCCCCTATTACTGGGTATGAAACTGTTGGGCAAATAAACAATTATTATTATTATTATTATAATTATTATGTCTCTCGTGATTTTCTCTCTTTGTCATTGTCCGTTCGTATTTGTTACATTCTCATCTTTAATTTTATTTGATCGCTTAAATTATATGTATTTAGCATTGTAGGCATGCGCATTCTGATGCACGTTGCCTTTTGACATTTTGTTTATTTACGTTTTTCAGCGTAAGTATTTTCAATTGTAATTCTTAATATAACAAAATTTTGTTGCCATTTGTTATAGTTGTTTTATCGTTTTTGATTTTACACTAAATATTACTAAAAATATGGCTAATACATAAAGAAAAGCTTATTTTGTATCCTCTTTCTACAGTTTTAAACTTAACTTTTTTTGGAAGTTAATTATAACCTTTTAATTATTTAGGCAATGTGATCAAATCAAAAATTGCTTGTTATATACGAGGTGAATTTTAAAAGACACAACCTCTATTGATTTATTTTTAATTTGTTTATGCTATTCATGCTACGTTTGATTAATTTATACACCATAAAATTTTATTTAATTTCTAGCAAAAGGGAAAGTTCACAGCAATTTGTAAGAACATAGCATTTCATAATAATGAACAGAAACATCTGGCATGTGATGTTGGTCTTCGTTGACGCATTGTTGAAAGCGTTCTCGAAAATTGGCCTTCACTCCTTCCAGCAGGTCTCTATTGATTTGAGTGATTTGTTGACGGATCAGTTCCTTCAATCCATCTAACACACGAGGCTAATTCTCGTAGTCACGTTACTTGAGATACCGCCATAGAAATAAATCACATGTGGACAGGTGAAGGGCCCGAGAAGGCCATAAAACACCATCAAATCTCGAAGTGTGACGATTGGGAAACCGGCCGGTCTTTTTTTTTCATTATTCAGCCTCTTATTCGATGATTATTAACCCAGAGTAAGATTGAGTCACGCGCAGGAACGGGGTCATTTCAATTAATATTTAATCTGCGGCAAAACCCACACTGAATCACAGTTACCGACTCGCCACTCCTAACAAAATAATCCTGCGCGAATATGTGTTGGCCTAGCGTCCACGGCTCCATGATATCAACTGAAAGAGAAATGCTATAAGTCAAGAAATGAATTGTAACCTGCCTTCATTTTCTAATGGCCAAGTACCAGCCATTTTAAAAACACTTGGTTCCCACCTTCTAATAAAATTTTTAAATCTCATAATATTGAATACATTTCTTTTATAAACTGGTAAAAATTATATTTCTGATATAAGAAATATTTTATTTAATTTAAATAAAAAGCAGAAAACGCTTAGAAAATGATTTATGAAGGCTTACAGAAAGAGCAGAGCAACAGCCTCGAAGGCTGTTAAGAGAAGTTGTTAAGCTGTTATGACAAAGAAGGATATCGTAAAATCTTATTCTCAAATGAGGAAATGTTTATTTAACCCACAGAATAATAGGGTGTACGACGGTGTTTCTCCTATTCGTTTTTGCGAGAATGGAGTATAAATATCGGTCCTACGCCATAAATAAACTGTACTTGATACTGTGATAAAAAACCTTGGGCAGACTCTTCGATTACAGAAAAGATATTAATATCAAAACTTAATAACAACAAAGTTTTATTAAAGTCGACTCTGAAAGTATGGATGCATGGAAACTATTTAGAAGCATAGTCGATACCAGAATAAATTATATTTCTCCGTAATTAAGAATGTAAAACTGTACATGATTGCAAGTACTTATAACTAAATCAATATTTTACTAGAGAACAATGTTTCATTAGGTTATAGAGTTAAACCGGAGCGGTAATTGTTTCCATGCATGTAACTAATGCCAGATTCATGTCGTATGGTGTTTTAGTTAATTTAAGTAAAGCACAGACATTTACGTGAGCAGCAGAGTTATTGATTAATGCTATTTAATATACATTATATGAACTAAATTAATTTTGCATATTAAAGGGAAATATTGGAAAGTAGATTATATATTCATTAACGATGCATAATTCATATGTATATAAATCGAAACATAAATACATGAAAGACATTAATTATAGAAATGTAGTGAACTCAAAGCTCAATGCTAATGTTTGTTGCATTCAGCATTTAACCACTATTATCTATGTCATTCTTAGATCGATTTAGACTCTAATCTTTACCCAAAATCCTTGATTTGCTAATTATGAATAATAAGTTATATTGATTATTTTATTATTATTACTAAAGGCCGGATAATACGCAGTTTGCATAAATTTGCATATTTTCATAATACATATATGCATTTTCTATATTATTTGCATATTTTGTAGTAATTCAGTATTTTTGCATATTTTAAGTATCCAAGTTTTATTTATTTACTAAATCAAATTTATTATAGGCATTACTAAAAATATGTCGTGGATGTAACAAACAAACAAAAACTAAACAGCCCTATTTAAATTTCAAATAGCATTTTATTAAGCCTCTTCCCGTTACTTTTCCGATAAGCGTCTCCAAAAATTTATTATTGCTCTTTCCATACATCCAGCCCGAGACAAAATTCCAGGAAAAGCTAATACCTTAAGATTTCTAAATAAATACAAAAATACATTTTACCGGAAAATTAGGAGTATATGTATTTCTTTGCTATTCGGAGAAATGTATTCCAGTATTCGAAAGCAATTTTATTTTAAACGTCATTTTAGGTTGGCTTTTCGAAGTGTAAACTTGTGAGTTGTGATACATAATAGCAAAATGCCAAAAATAGCTACTGTGCCTGGATGGATTGCACCTTATTCAGAATTGCGTATGGATGGAGAAAAAGCGTTTTGCGTAGCATGCTACAAGATTGTGAGTAAAATTTTAAGTTCACTTCCTCTTGTTAATTAATTAATTAAGCTTTTAATTATTTCTTTATCTTTTACTAACATTTATTTTATAAGAAAACAACAAATGATGTGATATTTCTTTTGAAGATTACAAGTGAGAGAAAGTTCCAAGTCGACCAACATATAAAAACTCCATCTCATGCTGCAAAACTAACAAAGATGAAATAATTGAAGAAGAGACAGCAAACATTACCGCAATGTTTGACATCAACTTCCAAAAAATCGTAACTAGAATAATTTAATGAAGATTTTTGTCAAATGTTTGTGTCGGCAGATATTCCTCCACTATATAAATTAAACAATTTGCATGTCAAGTTATTTTGGAAAAGTACATCAGCAAATATAACATTCCCGACGAGAGCACATTAAGAAAAAATTATATTCGTTGTATCTTTGCAGAAACATTGAATACATTAAGAAGGTTGTTGCAAACAATTATCTTTATATATGCGTAGATGAAACTACTGATAGTGTGGGCCGATACATAATTTATTTACTGATTGGTATCCTTAACGTATCGGTTCCAGCAAAATCTTATTTAATTTCATCCAAACAGTTGGAAAAGGCAAATAATTTGACAATAACAAAATTTATAAAATACAAGAAAAACTGGCAACTTTCTTGTTAGCGAAAACAATTCCAACAGAGAAAATTCTATTTTTTTTGACGGATGCTATACCATGGTGAAGGCAGGCTTTCAACTTGAAAATCTTTTACCTAAATTTAATTCACACAACTTGCTTTACGCACGGACTTAATCGTGTTGCAGAAGAAGTCAGAAACCATTTTCCCTTAGTAAATACTTTAATTAGTAGTGTTAAGAAAGTATTTTTAAAGGCGCCATTACGAGAACAATATCTACCAAATGTTTCGCTTCCTCCTCAACCAGTAATCACACGATGGGGAACGTGGTTGGAGGCTGCTATTTTTCATGCAAATTATTATGAAGGAATAAAGACAATTATTATGGATCTTGATCGAGATGCACAATCTGTGATAGACGGCCAAAAGGTGTATTCGAGTAAAGAAATACCTCAACAGTTGGCGTTTACTAAAGCTAATTACAGTTTATTTCCACTTCTATATTGCAGTTGGAAATATAATTTATGTCGCTAATCCAGAGCGTTGAAATAATAAACAAATTTGAAAAGTCATGTTTTGATGTTAAGGAGGAGTGGGATAGTCCATGTATGAAAAATTTGTAAGTATAATAGGAAAAAATGAGGATTTTAAAAAGCTAAAGGACATTGCTAAAATCTTGTGTGGTGATTCAATAGAAAATATTGAGTTGACAATAGATGATATTGCTAATTTGAAATATGCTCCTATAACAAGCGTCGACGTAGAACGAACCTTTTCAATATTAAATATATGTTTTAAGAGAAGCGTCACAATTTTTCTGTTGAAAACTTTGAAAAATATGTGATTGTAAATTGTTTTCATAGTTAATTACGTTGTAATATGTTCTAAATAAACTTCTAGTAAACATAATAGAATATTTTTTTCTACAATATTCCATTTTCTAACATTCCTCGTATTTTTACGTGCATATTTTTCATAAGGAAGTGCATACTAGTTTTTTTTTGCATATAATTCGGCCTTATCCCTTACTATATAAAAAATAAATCAATAATTTCGTATTTAAGATTTTCATATAAATAGTTAAGTAAATTCACTTGCACAATATGATTTTAAGATAAGATTGTGCTATAGAGTAAATTAAAATTCTAAATATTTGTACCTTGGAATATGAAAATTGCTGAATAATGAAGTATCGAATTTTGAAAAAGGTAAGCAGTATGTTTCGTAACGAATTGGTGTTTCTGAACAGTCAAGAACAAAAGGTTAAAAGCTCACGCACAGCCTTTGCACGCTATATGACTTTGCAAAGGCGAGGAGATTATCTACAGATAAAATTAATTCCCTTATTATAAATTAAGACGTTATAATAGCGGCATTATACCAATTGAACAAACTATTAAGTATACTTAAAATACGTACACCGATTTATTATATGATTGTTTCAGGTAGATATGCTGTCTTTCGTATCGGCAAAGATGTAATTTACTACGTTTCTCTTTATAACATACTTGTTTTTTTCCTTTATTTTAAGTCGTTACAATCAAGTAAAGCACAACATCATAATAAATATAATTAACTCCTATCGAAAGAAAAAAGAGGTATATTATTATCCTTTCTTTTGACATAAATGTGACTTTTGTTACCTTGAAAAGAATAAACTGACTCGCATAAACGTTACACATTAGAGATTATAAAAAAAGGAGAGTACTATAAGCTGCCATGCACTTATACGAAATGCGACAATTAAAAAGCGGGACGGCGTCTTAGTCCAGTTATTATGTACGTTTGAATTGGAACAAGATCCCATCAAGCCAAATTTTTTATATGTTGTTGGGAGGGGGGGGGCGGAGTGCCTAATGTGTTCCCGAAGTTCTCGAACGAAACCCTTGTGACTATTTTCCGCTATTTAGAAAATGAAGGTGGATTTTTGTTGCCGTTGTAACTCAGCTCCTCCTCATTCTACGGGGAAGTTGTGTGGTTACTTTTTGTTCCTTTCTTGATTCTCTACAATTTCTGTCATATGACTTTTTCACCTAACATCGTCCGTTGTCGAGATATCGGCGAAAATAGGAAAAATTTGGGGCACGAACTCGGTTTTAATTTTTTTCTTCTTTATCGTCACGCCTAGTGAAAAAATGTTTATCACCAAACTTGTGGAAGACGTTCGTACCTACAATTTGATTTTTTTTTTCCTCTCCATCTCCAAAATTACGAGTTCTAGCGCGCCGCAAAATCGGCAAGTCGGTACGTCCGTGCGAGATATCCGATCTTTCCGCTCGTACGCCGCCATCTTGAAGAAAGAGTGGTAAATTATGATTTTCACGATAACTTGTCTCCTTGTCGTCCTACGGGAAAGTTATGTAATTGCTTTTTTGTTCCCTTTTTTATTCTCTACAATTTGTGTCATATGACTTTTTCACCTAACACCGTCCGTTTTCAAGATATCGGCAAAAATAAGACAAAATTTGCAGCAATAAGCTACAAATACTCAACATATAATATATTGCTGATCTTGTTTCTGGTGTGGATTTGGTATTGTGTAATTTTGTTTTTATTCTCATATTTGTTACGTTTCTGTTTTCTATATACCACCCGATATTAATAACAGCCACCTGTATACATATCACTTTAAATTACCGGTATGGACTTCAATTTTCCTGATTTTTAAAATCATTCTACTACTGCTTCAGTTAGATCTAATTATGCCCAAGTTGAAGATTTATGTAAAACTTTTGAACGCATACAATGAAATAATATAACAAATATTTGTAACAATTTTTAACAATTTGACGCACATGGTGCAGAATGCCAAGGCAATATACTCCGACATATTTACTGGGAGCCGACGCGCTGAGTGCCTTCGAATTTGCTCCAAGTTGCGTGAATCTTTTACGTTCTTACTTGGAATATAGACCAAGTTATGTTTATTACAATGGATATAAACCGTTATAATGTGTTGCTGCATCAGGCATTTCAAAAGAATGCAATTTGGCTCCACTACTTTTAGTCCTATTTATAGTACTGCTGAGAATGCTGACATCAACATACTTGTCTACGCGGATGATTTAAAAATATACGCTAGTACGAGTAAGGATGTGAATGCTTACAGAGAAATATTAGGCGTATTTTCGCATGGTGCAGTTACAATAAACTAATTCTAATTACTGATGAGTGTATGTATACATTTTCTATCTACGCACCAGTAAATAACAAAACATTAATTAAGTAAAGCTGACATGATAAGGTATCTTGGATTTTTGATTCTGAGATGTTATTTGCCCGATTTCAACAATGTTTCAAACGACCAGACACTTTACGAATCCACAGCTGCATAAGGCTTTATTTATAACTTGTGTAGTAAGGAAACTGGAATATGTTTCTCGGGTGTGGTACCAATACTACCAGAACCTTTAATAAGCAGTTCAAAGAATACAACGTCGCTTTTTCAAATTTCTACCTTACCAAATTAATATTAATTATGAAATTCAATCGCATGTTGTACGCTCGCTTGCAGAATGGAGACAAACGCACAGTACGCGATTTCCTTCCACGCTTATAGACAATAAAATTGACCGCATCGATTTATTATCTAGTGTCGATTTTTGTCTCCCCCGAATATTTAAAGAATCGCTGGCTAGAACAAACATATTGGCGAAAGCACCCATCTATATGCATTGCAATGCGAACATAATTTGTAAAGATATTTTTAACAGTGAATTTCATAGTGACTCAAGTACATATTTATATTCAGTGCTTTCTGCATTTTTTTTTCTCATTTTTAGTTAGTTTATTCCTGCTGCGTTTTTCCTGCGTATGTTTAGGTATGTAATTGAATTGATTTAGTTAAGCTCAAATTTTTAATTATGTCTTATAATAAGGTTTTCTTGTTTGACAAATAAAGTTTTATTATCATAATATCTAATGGCGCTTCACAATTTGAGACTATGTTTCACATAAAATTGTAAATTCTTCGCAAAAAAACATTTCTTGCAGACGCTCTCTGTCCTATTTAAATAATGTAAGTCATATCAAAAATGATTGGTACGGCACACTGTTATAAATTCTAAATCTTCTTAAAGCCTAACCATTCCCCGACGTATCCTAAAAATGTTTTACTGGAATTTAAGGTACTAATATATACGAGGACAAATTGATATATAGGGTCTCCAACTCTATAAAATAAGAAAAAGAAAAGACAAAATAATTAAACCATTCTCAAAATGAAGTAAATTTTTTGTGCTACCAATGTATATAATTATTTTTCCACATAATCACCATTTAGTGCAACACATTTCTCCAAACACCATTTTTTCAATCCGTCCATGAAAAACTATCTACTCTATTGGAAACACTTTCCGTAGATCTTTTGGGATTTTATTTTGATTTAGGCTAATTTTCCTTTATTAATGGTCAATGTAAAATAGCAGGCGTACATCTGACAGTAGTTCCTCAAGACCTACGAACGGCCTTCGATTTTGGAACAACAGTAACAGGACAGCAACATCAGAACATATATGTACTGAATGGTCTGGCATAGGATTAAATAACTAAGTTTATTCAAGACATGGTTCTTTTGCTTGTACTGTTTATGCACTTATGAAACCCACGGATGTAAAGACCTTTCAACAGCAAGTTTTTAACAAGATACTATGGTAATGGCACAGATTGGGAAGAATATTAATTGGGAATGATTTTAGGTATTTCCAGATATTATAATATACTTGGTTTTACTGACAAATAGTAATTGTAAGCCTGTTACAGCCTATGCTTCCAAATATCAATGTAATTTTGTTGGATGGCCTGATATTATCAGAACGTATGAAATTTGGACTTTTATGCCAAGGGTAGGAGAGAAAGTAATTCATTACGAGTACAACCCTATATTTGTATTGTTATATTTAAAAATTATACTATTCCTTATAGTGCCACAGGATCTGATGCAGCCTGGTAAACAAATCCAACTTATAAGAGGAGGAAATTAACAATAAAAAATCAATACATCGAAGTCCTGAAAAATCTTAGATATCTTACATTAACACGAATCTGCACGAATCGATGGAGCAGATCTTAAGTGGATACAGTGTACACCGACGTTTCCAAGGCTTTTGAAAGAGTTCATCATAAAACCTTAATTACTAAGCTGGGGAACTTCGGTGTGCACGGATCATTGCTGAGGTGAATTGCATCCTATTTGGCCTTCAGGATGCAGTACGTGACTGTTCACAATTCAAAGTCTGATATGATACGTGCTACATCGGGTGTTCCACAGGGCAGTCATCTTGGACCGCTCTTGTTTATAATCTTCATTAACGATATCTGCAACTATGTCGAAATTGTCGCGTCTTACTATATGCTGACGATGCTAAATTTTATTGCAGGGTGAGGTGTATTGATGACTGCATTGAATTTCAAAATGACTTAGACAACTTGTTTAATTACTGCAACGTTAATAGACTATTTTTAAATATTAACAAATGTCAATCTCTCAACTTTAATGTTATTGGATGCTCATATAAAATCTCAGGTCACCATTTATCTAAAGTTGATAACATTAAAGACCTAAGGATATTAATCGATAACAAACTTTTGTTCGACCGTCACATAGATTTTGTGTTTCAGAAATGCCTAATAATGTTGGAATTTTTATTACGTGTTTCTTGTGACTTCACGCACACTAAGTTATTGATATCTTTATATTCGTCACTTTTGGATTACGCATCTGTTATCTGGAGCCCATGCTATAATGTTCATATAGAATTGAGCATGTTTGGAGAATATTTATTAAGCATCTTAATTTCAAATTCAATTCTGGTAGAATTTTTTTGCATTATGAAGAATGTCTAAAAATATACGCTTTACCTTTTTTAAAGAATCGTAGATTAATATCAGAATTTGTTTTTTTATACAAAATTGTCAATAGTCTGATTGCTAGTCAGTACTGCGTTCAATATGTAAATTATATTTTAAGTTCACACACTGTTCGACTTGCCCCACTTCTTTATTTGCCACATTATAATACCAGCGCTTGCATGAATTCACCGATATACCGCTTATGTAATAATTATATAAAGTATTTTCAGTCCGCCGATTTGCTTCACCTAAAATATCCTAATACTATTCGTTGTGCACTATTAGATTATGTTATTCACTATGTAGATATTATACACATTGTGTTATTCAGGATTGTGATTTAGATAATATTCTTTTTTTTTTGTATTTTATACTGTGTTGTACTATTATTGTTGTATAACATTTATTTGTTGAAAATATACAAATTTAAAAAAATAAATAAAAAGTACAAATTTTAATAATGATCCTTATCATGTCGATCTATTAATGACGTCTGTCGACAATTTAGCAAAAACATAGTCTCCTAATCAAAGAAAAGCGTGAAATACTCCAATGTCTCTCCCCTACTTCGGTATTTTACCAATTGCAGTTAAATCCAGCTACAAATCAAACAATATTCCGAAACACATGTACATATTGGTCCCTCAACAATTAATTTCAGGCTCTTCACTGTCTGTCTTCATTGTTTCATTGTTCCAATTCGGTCTGGCGTTGTCATGAAGAAGAAGAATTCGTTTTTTTCGGTCTTACTCTACGAATACGATTCTTTAGTGATCTAAAGTTTTGCAGTACCTCATAGAATTAATTATTGATCCCTTCTGCAAATATCTAGTATGAATGACTGGTTTTGCATCCCAGTAAATGGTGAGCATGACTTTCTGCGCTGAAATTTTCGTACACGTAGAGAATCACGACGACGATATACGATATACCATCGACAATCGGTTATTTTTTGGGCCATAATGATGAACCCAAGATTCGTCTCGGTGGCGATGTTAATGAGAAAATCATCTCCTTCCGATACTAGTTAAGAAGTTCTTGACTAATGCCTAATTACGTAATCCGGCGGTTTCCTTCAATACGCTTACTTGTTTTTATTCTTTCTACGCATCTATTATCATGCCATACTGGTCAACCTGATCACTTTTCGTCACACCTTGATCTCGCCTCTATGACAGAGTCTTGCGCATCGAACTAACTACCGAACATTCTACACATTCATACAATCATTGCAACGAACAGCTTTAAAGCGCCTATAAATGGGTGCGCAACCTTCCAGCGTTAGAAATTCTTGGCGGATCGTTGCTTAATACACATCTTAAAAATATAATTCACTGTTACTCAGCGACGGAACACAGGAAAATGAAACTTTGCATGCTAAGACGAGATACTCGAACTTATCGTTTGCAGGTTAGAATTTACATATAATGTCTCCAACAACGTTAGAAACAAACGTTGTTGGGGACCTTATATGTCAATCCGCCCTCGTTATTTAATCCACGATCGTAATATATATTATTCTAATAACACAGGCCTGCGTTTTTTAACTTTTTAAAAATTGTTTTAAATTTGATAGCTGATTCTTATGTGTTTTTGGGCGCTGAATCCAAATATGAACTCTATTTTTCTCCATCACGTAAGGATTTTTCACAAAAAGGCTTCAAATTATATTTTTTAAAAATTAAAAATAATTTTTAGTTACATTTTGAATTTATTTACAAAGGATATAAAAAACAAAATTACTTACAAATATCATTAAATCTAATGAAAAGAAACAGTAAAATACTATTTATGTCTTTACAAGTGCTTATAATATCTTTTTCTTTGTCTTTCCATAATCCTTTTTGTGCTTTTTCTTCTGTAATCTCGTAGTGGGCCATCCCTTTTTAACATTCAACAATAATCAGCTATCATGCTTATATTCCATCTTCCTTGGTATCTTCTCTCCATCTCTTGTAGGTCTTGGTGGAACCTTTCCCCCTGCTCCTCACTTACTGCACCAAGATTTTCAGGGAAGTAGTCGAGATGCGAATCTAGAAAATGCGCCTTCAAACTCATGTTACAGCCTAATGTTTCAAATTTTTCTAACATATTTTGCACAATATTTTTACAACCTTCATGTTTTTTGTTGCCAAGAAAATTTTTAACCACATTTTTGAAGGCTACCCATGCTTGTTTTTCTGCTTCCTCCATTTTAGATTCAAAATTTTCATCTTTCGTAAGCTTTCTTATATCCGGCCCAACAAAAACACCCTCCTTTATCTTTGCTTCTGACAAGCGAGGAAACTGGCTGCAAAGATACTTGAAGCACTCTCCATATTTTTTTAATGTCTTCACAAATTGTTTCATTAACCCTAGTTTTATATGTAATGGAGGAAGCAAAACTTTGCTCGGGTCTACTAAACATTTTCTTTCAATGTTTTTCATTCCAGGTTGTAAGGTTTGTCTTGGTGGCCACATCTTTTTACAATAGTGCTGCTTTCTATCACGACTATCCCACTCACACAAAAAACAAGGATATTTAGTATAACCGCTTTGTTGTCCAAGTAACAAACAAAGAACTTTCAAGTCACCACAAATTGTCCAACCTTGATCCTTGTAACGAATTTTAATTAAAAGTACCTCAAGATTTTCATAACACTCTTTTAAATGAACTGAATGTCCCACTGGTACAGAAGCATATTTACTTCCATTGTGTAGAAGAACGGCCTTAAGGCTCCTTTTTGAAGAGTCAATAAAGAGTCTCCATTCAGAAACATATTCTACGTGGAATTGTTCCATGAGCCCGGGTACATCATTACAGAAAACTAGTGCATCTTCTTCGGAATAATATCGAGCAAACTATATTTCTCTGTTCCTAAACCAGTAAAATGTTGTGCTAGGTGCTAACAAATTTTTTTCTTTCAACCTTGAGCCTAAAAGCTCAGCTGAGTCCTTAGGAAGGTTTAAGTCCCTCACCAAATCATTTAATTCAGATTGGTCAAACAGTTTTGGCTTATCACTTCCAGTATCATAGTAATCACTTCCCTCATCCAGTTCACTTGCGCATGTATGTGAAACCATTTCGTCATCAGATACATCATCTAATGTATCTGGTAGTGAAGGAACAGGTACTTCTGGTCCATGAGATATAGGACGTGTTGCGGATCGAAGGTTTGGGTAAACGATGCCCTTTTTGTTTTTTAAATTGAATCCGTGTACTACACACGAACAAAAATAACAATCATCGCTATGATTGATCTGTTCTCTCCAAACCATAGGCACTCCAAAGCGAAAAGACTGTTTTTTTCCTTGTGACCACTGGCGAAGCTCTTCAACACACACTGAACAAACCTTATGAGGAGCCCAAGGTTTGTCTTGGTCTCCTAATTTCACACCAAAATATGCAGAATATACTTTTTTTTGCAAAATCTGTAATATTTCTTTGTTGTTTTTTTACTGTAAACTTTCCACAAATATAGCAGAAGTAGTTGGATACATTGACACAGCGTCTTGATGCCATTGGAATTCAGTTTTAAAAAACTCGTAAAATAAAAATTAAATTAACTCAGCAACTAATCACAAATGTCAACTAATTACACAAATTCACACCACAGTTGTAAAGAAGATATTGAATGAACTAACTGTTTTGTCTAGAATAGCAATATGTTTGTGGTGGAGGTGGGGAGGTAGACATGCAGTAACAGGAAGATGATGAGTCATGTCTTGCGACATGCTCAATTATTTCTATTTATAACTTCTTTATCATAAATCTAGTGTATGTTTATTCAGAATATCAACTTCTTGCATCATCATAAGTACAAAAAATATAATAGTTTATTTAAACAACGGTTTAACAAAATTGTCCTTTTCAAAAAGACTAATACATACAGATAGGTCAAAAATCCCCAGATTGTAAATTGTAAATAATTTTCCCATTTTCAGCACCAAAAAAGCTATTGAAATCACTGTATAAAATCCAGACAATTTTACCATCGCAGGCCTGTGTAATAAATTGAAGGAAAAACCACTCTCTTACTATTTAAAGGTCCCTGTATAAATAGCATAAACAAATTAAGTTATTGATATGTATGAGTTAAAAAATAGAAAAAACATTTTATATTCGAGCGAATTTCCGATAAATACAAAGAGGCTAAAGTGATGTTTTTTTTTGTAGTATCTTCTATATATGCACGTATACGTATATACACATACATGTTCATACATAAATGAACCGACCACAGGTCATCAAAAATGTATAAAGAGAGTGTTCCAGTAGTCCCGGGTGATTTATAAAATATCGGTTTTCGGAATAGCGCGATGGCGTGACCCCTTTGTTAACTTGCTTTCGTTATTTAAATCGTATAATGAACTCCCGGGTCCTTTATTGAGCTCACGACACAGAAAATTAAGTTTCTTTGTGCAGGAATTCATTCTGCGTAATGGTGCACTTTAATTTTTCAAAATGATCCCTGTGCCGCTTTCTCTCTTTCTATTTTTTTCCTTACTCGATTTCTTTCTTCATTTTCTTTGAAAACGATCGATGCCGAGTCGATAATTCCCACCTGTACGAAATCTGAATCGAACCGAAGGTTATTTTTCCCATCTACTTTTCTTCGTTTTTTTCCTCGTAAAAGATGCGTTGTTATAAGGCGGACAATATAATAATTGTGCGTTGGATTTAAAGCGGGTATCGGAAATATTTCAGCCCTTTGTATTTCCTGACATATTTTCATTCAACGTCCTAATAAAATTATTGATAGTGTGTGCTCAAAATAAAATTATTGATGAGTAACGGTCGAAGTGTACAAAGAATACACCTGGCGTGTTATTTTCTTTTTTCTTGCAATATTCGATTTTCACGGAGAAACTGAAAATACAAAAGAATTATTTAATAACTATACTCTTTTGTATATCATAAACTAGCATAGTAGTTCTAATAATTTCGTTTATTTAGGATGTAAGTATGTATTTGTTAAATTGTATTTCGGGTTTGATATAATAAAAAAGTACGTTTTAATTTTTTTTAATCAAATTTGAAACTATGCTGCCATTAAAATTGAATTAAACCAACATGAACGAATAAAAAGACTTTACAGCACCACCGTTTACTTAAAATAATACAAAAATGTTAAAAACGTATTTGTACATGTATACACGGATATGCACAATGCATACTTATTTCGCATTAGAGACATCTACGTACGGACACATGTTTCGAAATTTTCCTAGTTCTCTTCAGTATACGAAGCAGTAGTACTAATTGCTTAAATGCATCGCTGCCATATATCCAATCTTGTACGGAAAATATCGTAAGAAAATATCTCAAGACATCTGATAGACAAGTTGGAGTACGCCGGTGACGGTTTCCATGAGTAGTTAAGTTAGTAGAAGGAAACATACGTTTAAGGCCCGGTTTCATAATGATACCCTTAACGGAGAATTATCTAATTGAGAATTAAAGTTAATCCTGTCATAAACAGCCCATTAAAATATTTGAGTTTCATAATAGGTGAGGACAAGTTTGTTAGCTAATTCAGCAGTTAAAGAAATTAAAGTTATGTTGACAGCCCTGAATTCATTTCCCCTAACTTTTTAACATGATTTAAGTTACCTGCTTGTTATTTTCTTGTTTATATTTCTTTCAGCTGTTTTGAAAATTAACCTAACTGACACATATTTGAAAAGTAAATTATTTTCCCTGTAAATAAAGAATAAATGAAACTTAGTAAGTCCTGCAAAACAAGTTCGTTCGTGCAATTTTAACAAGGAAGATGAATTATTGTCGTTAGATTTAAATATAAATGCTTGCTATGCAAATTTAATGGAAATTATTTCACGAAAAGTTGATCATATTAGGAAATTAAGAAAAGTTAGATATGTGTAATATTTATTATAGTGCTTTACACTAAATAAATGAAGGGGATAAAAATGGACCCTGAATTTCAGTTTGTTATATAGTAGTATCTAAATTTATTGTTTGTTAAGTTTTTAAAAAACGAGTACTATTATTATAAATACATATTTTTAGATACGATTTTAAATTATTCTCGTTCAAATATATTTTTTTTCTAGGAAGATATTGTGCTCGTGATTGTCTTAGAATATTAAACAAAAAGTAGTATGAATTATTTTTTTTATGTTTTATTTATTTGTTATCCAAATGCATGTTTTTTAAACAAATAAAATTAGTGTTGTTGTTAAACTCTAAACACGCAGCAATAGACTTAAAAGATGACACTTGAAAAAGCGAACAAAATAGAGGTTAACTTAAACAGGCCATTAAATACATATAATACATATACATATAAATAAACAAGTTTTCTGCCGGTTTTCTTGCTTCTTGTAATTTAGTCATTAAATATGACTGTAAAGAATATCCACTATCACCTACCAAAATATATCTCCCAAAAGTACCATTTTGAAATTTTCTTTTTAAACTACTATTGTTAAAAATTGTTTGGTCATGAGTTGCTCCAGGCCAACGTGCTATAATATTTCTAATTTTTCGTACCCAGGTGAATCAATTTTTATCAATGTACAATCTATTGCACCTATTACTCTGGGAAACCTAGCTATGGCATAAAATTTCTCTGCAGCTCTTTCCATTTCAATAGCATTTTCATACATATTATGTAACGAGCGCTTAGGGAAGCAATGGCTGTGGACACCCGTTTTATTTATTCGGCATGCTGATGCTTTTGATACCCCCATAAAGTCTGCTACAGCTATTTGCATATTGCCAGAGGCGTAGTATCTCAATGTTAATAATAGCTGTTGCATTGGCTGCACGGATCCACCTCTATAAAACATTGTTTAAAGTTACTTCTAAAAAAAATGTATATATAGTCAGATAATACCTATTTGTATCCCTTTTAATTAGTGGTTCAATTTCGTGTAACAAGGCTTGAACGGTTTCCTTCGTTAATCGGAAACGATCAAAAAATTCTTTTTCATTATAACTACCCAAACAATCTTTTCATTCTTTATAAACTTTCCTTCTTCTAAATACAATATATTCATCCTCAGATGAACTCGAACTTGAACTTGAAGAGCTTGGATGATGCATATTAAAAAATGTGTCAAAATAAACTTTAAACAGGCAGTTAGGTATAATGGTATAGACTCGAAAAATGTCACTTGAAAAAGCGAACAAAATAGAGGTTAACTTAAACAGGCCATTAAATCTTAACTATTCATTTTGGTGTCATTAGTACTAACGGAGAATTAAAAGATAATTACGGATTATGAAACTGATATTTTTATTTTAATTAGGAATTAAAGTTAATCCTCCCATTAATTCCATTATGAAACCGGGCCTAAAAAAGTTATCCTGGTTATCCCACTAATCCTAGGCTATATGGATTCAATATACCATGTAAAAGATAATCATATCGATATTTAACTAACAACAGGTGGAAATTACAATAATACAAAAATATATCTATATATGTGAACATGGATACATACTCACAAAAAATAAATTTACATTAAAATTAATAAATTTTTATAAATTTTATAAATTTTGTAAATCATTTAGTATTATAAAAGTACTTTGTGACCTGTTGGTTGTCTTGACACTTAATTTGTCATTTTATTTCAACCAACTCTAATTTTAATAATTAACTTTCATTAGAAATTTATTTTTTTTTAAATTTTCACAATTTATTTTGTAAATTTAGGCCCAGTCTTTCCAAGTTACTATTAAGGTTCCTAATAACTATTCGACAAATAAATATATTAGGTACTTTTATTCGCCGAATAGAAATTTCGGTCTCCAATCGCAACAATTCGACGAATAGTTATTCTACAAACAAGTCGCAAAAGTCGCAAGTAATTTTTAGAAAGGTAAGTAACAGAGATAGAAATCTACTTACGATGATGTGTTAGAAAAAGACATGAATATACTTGATTTTAGTGATGTTTAGTGTTTAGCATATGGAAATTTTTATAGGTTGTCTATATGTCTATATTGTTGTTAGTGGTTATTAGCACGTTATAGGTTATATTTAAGTTCTAAAAAATATTCGCTATGGCTTTAACAACCGAAAAAACGCTAAAGAACCAAAGAAAACATTCATTTGCAAAGGAAGTTCATGATGGCAGATGAAGCGAAGAAGCAACAATAATTTATTTTGAGCAAAGAAGTCTTATTATTAGAGACACGTGCAATGTAAAAAGAAAAAATCTGTAATTATAAAAGTAAATAATACAAAATAATCTAATTCTCATTTAATATAATAATTTTCAAAAACCGTTTAAATATTTATAATATACTTTCGAAGAAAATAATTAATGTTTGTCGAACTGTATAATCTCTTCTATCCAGTCTCTTAATATCTATAAAAGGAAGTTAATGATGGCAGATGAAGCAAGTGAACAACAAAATTTATCTCGAGAAAATGATTATTAGAAATGCATTGTAAAAAACAAAATCTCTAATTATGAAATTAAATACAAAGTAATTTAATTCAGAATTTCTAATAATT
The DNA here is from genome assembly GCA_935421215.2 of Melolontha melolontha. Lineage (NCBI taxonomy): Eukaryota > Metazoa > Arthropoda > Insecta > Coleoptera > Scarabaeidae > Melolontha > Melolontha melolontha. The sequence goes on from OW285240.1 coordinate 53,788,749, forward strand.
TAGAAATATCATTAAAATATTTATGTTTTTGAAAAAAATGAATAATGTTCGTCGAACTACATCATCTCCTCTATCCCACCGACCGTTATAATAAATTAAATATTTATAACAGAACTTGTTTACAAAAATTTAAATCTGACCTAACCTAAAACATCAACTCGGCGCTACTCGTCACGTATTTGGTATATTATCGGCGTACCTATTTGGCAAATAACGAGAAGGAAAACTACGAAAACCTTATTAGCATAATTTAAATATCTATACATTTGCTTATCATGCTGACAGTTCCGTATTTTGATACCTGACTGTCTGTCCGAGTAGGTTTTCATGGTTTTCCTTCTCGTTTAAGGCGAATGCCGAAAGCTTAACATCTTAAGTCGCTCCACAGGCGCGTACATAATAATAACTCATGTCTTGCTTTTCCATGTTTTTGTTGTCTATCTATTTTAGAATACTAGGGCATGATTTATTATTATTAAACTGGAATATATCTTTAAATAATTTTATCCAAGGCAACTACAAATGTATAAGTATGATATTAATATACTGTCATTTATATTTTATATTCCTTGAAAAAGGCATCATTTGCCGAAAAATGTAGGATTGTTTTAAATATATACATTTTGAAGTAAAACCGGACTTTAAATTGCCAACAAATTGAATTTACCATATATATATATATATATATATATATATATATATATATATATATATATATATATATTAAAAACGGACAAATGGTCTGTCAATTAAAACTCATTTACTTATTATCTCTATATTTCACAACGAGTTTGTTGCTTCTTCAGGAGATACTACAAGATTAATCAACAAGACACCACATAAATTAGTGTATAAAGCAATTGTAAAATAATACTCGCAGAATGTAGAGTTCAAAAAATCAAAGTGACGTACACGGACATTAAAATTGATTAAATTTTAAACATTAATGTAACTATAGATATAAGGTGTCAAATCAATCTTTAAAAAACATGTATATGTAAAAGTTAAAACATAAAAAATATAAAACGAAACATACAGCAAAAAACTAAAGTCACAAGTATATCAAAACAAAAAAAAACAATGCACTATAAATTTAACCATACAAGAACCACTGAACAAAAAATTTTTAGATGGTCAACTAATCGCCAAACCCAGTATATTAAAATAAATTATACTTAGTCCGTTAGTATCACATCTATAATTAACGTTATTAATGTGGACCATTTCTAAGAACGTTCTTTTTTATGGTTATTTTCAACGTCTAAGATCTTAACGTCGACAAAATTGAATGTATGGTAACGATCAAATGCATTGTCCACAAATGCACAAGATCTCTTTCCAATACGGACATCACTTTTATGCTGTGTGATGCGCTGTTTTAGCCATTGTGATGTCTGACCTATATAAATGCCACAACAATCCGAACATGGTATCCTGTAGATAACATGACTACTTAAAAAGGAAGGTGTTATGTCTTTGGTCTTACTATACAACTTCAAATTATAGGTGTTGTATTTACCTATTTTAATGTTATTAAATTGTGTATATTAAAAAGTGTGATACAATTGTATGAATAAGACCACCAATGTATAGGATTTTTTTGCAAATCACACTGTCTGCAGGAACGGCGTCATTAGGGCCGTCATAAAAGTTTGAGCTATATATCAATGTATTAATTATATGCTTAGGATAGCCATTTTTGACGATGATGCTGAAAAGTTCTTTAAGATTGTCATTTAGAAAGGTTTCATGGCATATTTTCTCTCAATCAGAAGTATAACATCGTCAGAGCTATGAGAAACAGAATAGCACATATATGCCATAAAACCTTTCTAAATGACAATCTTAAAGAACTTTTCAGCATCTTCGTTATTTATATATATATATATATATATATATATGGTAAATTCAATTTGTTGGCGATTGAAGGTCTGGTTTTACTTCAAGATATATATCGATTTAAAACAGTCCTACATGTTTCGGCAAAACATGTAGGACTGTTTTAAATATATATATTTTGAAGTAAAACCAGACCTTAAATCGCCAAAAAATTGAATTTACCATAACATACAAAGGTCACGAAATAATTATCTTTATATATCTACAGGTCCGGCAACGAAGCGGGGACGGAAGATTATACGCGTATTTGAAAGTTAGTCAAATATTTAGTCATCGAATATCCTTCCGTACCATCAAGCGCACGTTTTCAAAATATTTTGTTTTATACAGGTTGTTCCAGATGGAAATGCCAGACTAAAGTTACATTTGTTACATTTTTTAAATGGAACATCCTGTATATTAATAGACAAGATGATCCGCGCTTGAAAGCTAGTTACATCGATATAATGTTATATGGGTCTAAAGTTGATAGTTTCTGTGTAAATAATTATTTTACTTGATAAATTGATACATTTCCGTAGGCTATTGTGCATAAGGAAAATCAAAAGATCCGAAACCAATAGAATAGAATATTTTCTACTAGTATGCACTTTCGCTGCTACGTGAAATAAATTCTGCAACTGCTCGCGTTATACAGGATGTTCATAATTTCGCAAAATCGAAGAAATTTCGTAATTTTTTAATGGAACACCTGTATATTTTTAGCTCATTTAAAAGCCCTTTTACTACGCTTTCTATTGATACATCATTTGATGCACCTAGGATGGATCATTTGCTAATTATTTCTTTTTAGATTTGAATTAATGAAAAATGCTTGTATTTTTAGTAGCTAATTTGCGCTTTTAAACTTTCTGTAATATCGGATATTCAACAAATTATCCATAAATTGTCTATAATAAGAAGAAACCCCATTAAGTACGAGAAACAGTTGATTTTCACTCGGCGGTGAAAGCAAACATCAAATTAATATAAAGGAATACAGCATTTTCAATAAAAATTAAATGGTTTAACTATAAACCATTTAATTTTAAAATAGCACATCAAAGCGGAAAAAATCTAAAATTCCTACTCACAAAACTAAAAGACTCAACACCAACACTTAAACAATCACATACAATATATAACATACCCTGCAAAGATTGTGACAAAGTATACATAGGCCAAACAAAACAGTTACTACAGGAAAGATTAAAAGGACACAAATACGCAAAAAATCAGACGGCTTTAAAAAATCACCAGATAACATTAAAACACAATTTTGATTTTGAAAATACAAAAATAATAACCAAGCAAAAAAATACAAAGGCTAGAGAGGTATTAGAAATGATTCACATTTTCAAAAATAACAAAACAATCAACGACCGAAACGAGATTGATGGACTTTCAAAACTGTATTATCCGCTCATTAAACAATAGAAGACAACACCACCCACACAAAAAATCAAAACAAAAAAAAAATTTTCCCACTGTATTAATTTTATTTTCCCAAACACATGGCCTGACAAAACAAATTTTAACACAGAATAATATAAAAATTTCATTTCTATAACAAGACATTAGTTACACTTAAGATTCCGAGATACGCAGTCGGACCCTGTAGTGAAGGTGTCGACATGTTTCCGACCATGCATTTGCACTGGGCATGTGTTTTAACACAAAAGAATTGGTGAGTTTTGTATCCTTTCAAAAATTTTTAAAAATTTTTAAATTTTAAATTTAAATTTTAACTTTCTTTACTCTAATCATTATCTTAAGTTTAATTCATTCATATAATGTAAATATAATTCTTGCCATTCGTTTGTAATTTTTTTGCTTTTTTTCAGTTCTAAATTTATACTTGAAATTCTTAAGTCAATTCTTAAGAAATACCTTTGGAAATAGAATTATTTCTCTAGGTGGTACAATTGAATGGCCGGCCAGATCACAAGATTTGTCCCCTAATGATTTTTTCTTGTGGGGTATCTAAAGTCAAAAATTTACGGTTTCGAACATCAACGGTCAAATAATTTAGATGAACTATGTCAAAAAATAAGAAATTTCTTAGCATCGATTACGCCAGATATGCTGGCAAATGTTAGACGTGGTTTTTATGATCGGGTAGCGTATTGTTTAGAAATTCAAGGTGCACGATTCGAACACGTAATTAATTAAAAGTATTGTTTATTAAAGTTGTATTATGATAATAAATTTTATTTTGTTGGACTTATTTTTTATTTGACGGTCCTTTAGTTGCAATTAGTATGCAATACAATTTCAGTTTTCCCATAATATAAACTTAATTTAACAAACTCTACACGTTTATATTAAAAAACATATTATAAGTAGCTAAATAAGCTAAATGAATACATTTAATTTTACCTCCCACCACCCTCTCCTTTCAATAGGCTTTCGTAGTTCAAGTTGTTATACTGTATATATATATATATATATATATATATATATATATATATATATATATATATATATGTAAAGATAAAGATAATTATTTCTTGACTTTGTATGTTATAGTAAGTAGATTCAATTAGTCGGCGATTTAAGGTCTATTTTACTTTAATATGTATATATTTAAAATAATCTTACAACTTTCGGCACATAATGACTTTTCAGAGAAATGTACAATATCAATGACATTAGTAAATAATCTAAAATTCATTTAAATGTTAAACAAGGTTAGAGATGATATTATGCGTACGTAAGTATATTTATTGAAAAAGATACTATATATGGTATCGAAACGTCAAATTAAATATTGTTTTAATTACCCGTCCGCTACTCCCAAAAAAATGTTACTTTTATGTCGTATATATATATATATATATATATATATATATATATATATATATATATATATATTTATATAAATGTTTAGATAATCTCAGCCGTTTATTAAATGTAACAATTAATAAATTATTGGAGTTTTTCGGCTTTTATATGAAATATTTACAAATATCAAATTAGAATGTATGTAATTGCAGAGTAAGTGGAGATGTAAACATTGCTGTCTACAAATTACAAAGCAAATCATATGAAATCTTTATTTGAAAAATATTGTCTATGTTGGGACTCGAACATTGCTGTAATGTTTGCTGACCCTTCTTCGCCAATTTCATCTTTGTTAGTTTTGCAGCTTGAGGTGCAGTTTTCATATGTTGGTCGACTTGGAACTTTCTCTCACTTGTAATTTGTAAAAAAGAATATCACATCATCGGTTGTTTTCGTATAAAATAAATATTAGTAAAAGAGAAGAGAATAATTAAAGACTTAATTAATTAATTAATAAGAGGAGATATACTTAAAATTTTATTCACAATATTGCTGCATGCTACGCAAAACACTTTTTCTTCATCCATACGCAATTCTGAATAAGGTGCAATCCATTCAGGTACAGGCACAGGCACAGGCACATTCAGTCGCTATTTTCGGCATTTTTTCTATTATATATCACAACTCACAAGTTTATACTTCAAAAAAGCTAACGTAAAATGACATTTAAAATAAAATCACTTTAGAACATGGGATTAAATTTCTCCGAATAGCAAAGAAGCACATATACTTATAATTTTCTGAAATGTATTTTTTTAATTATTTAAAAAGTTTAAGGTATTAGCTTTTCCTGGAATTTTGTCTCGGCCTGGATGTATGGGAAGAGCATTAATAAATTCTTGGAGGCGCTGATCGGAAAAGTAACGGGAAGAGGCCTAATAAAACGCTATTTTGAATTTAAGGAGGGCTGTTTAATTTTTGCTTGTTTGTCACATCCACGACATATTTTTAGTAATGCCTATAATAAATTCGATTTAGTAAATAAATAAAATAAAATAAAAATAAAATAAAAATAAAATAAAAATAAAATAAAAATAAAATAAAAATAAAATAAAAATAAAATAAAAATAAAATAAAAATAAAATAAAAATAAAATAAAAATAAAATAAAAATAAAATAAAAATAAAATAAAAATAAAATAAAAATAAAATAAAAATAAAATAAAAATAAAATAAAAATAAAATAAAAATAAAATAAAAATAAAATAAAAATAAAATAAAAATAAAATAAAAATAAAATAAAAATAAAATAAAAATAAAATAAAAATAAAATAAAAATAAAATAAAAATAAAATAAAAATAAAATAAAAATAAAATAAAAATAAAATAAAAATAAAATAAAAATAAAATAAAAATAAAATAAAAATAAAATAAAAATAAAATAAAAATAAAATAAAAATAAAATAAAAATAAAATAAAAATAAAATAAAAATAAAATAAAAATAAAATAAAAATAAAATAAAAATAAAATAAAAATAAAATAAAAATAAAATAAAAATAAAATAAAAATAAAATAAAAATAAAAATAAATAAATAAAACTCGGATACTTCAAATATGCAAAATTGCTGATTTACTACAAAATATGCAAATAAATGCTGAATTACTACAAAATATGCTGATGTGCAAATTTATGCAAACTGCATATAATCCAGCCTTTATCATAAGGCACCATTTTTCCGCACGAGATCAGTTTTTCTATAGTTTTCTAAAGGGCAAGTACGGCAAAAGGCCTTATGAAAGGAGTTTTTTATACTACTTTTTCTATTTTACATTTTTTACATTAATAAATTGGAATTATTTAATTTAAAAGTTCAGAGTTTTATTTTTATATAAAGCATGCAATTAGTCACATTGATACTTGACATTTTAAAATTTAAATCTTGCTATCCGCGAAGTATATATATATATATATATATATATATATATATTACATATTATGTATTTATTAATTTTCGTTAACATTACTAGATATTTTATTTAAAAATATAAACCTAAGTGACATAGAAGCTAATATATCTTGTTTTCAATTGTATACAATATACGTTGTTTGTGTAGAGTACGTACATATATCATATCTGTCTAATGTACTTAAATTCTTAAAATCAAATGACAGCAATGATATTTATTTCTGTGTTCGAACAACGCCAACATTGAAAAGAAAAAAAAGCGTTTCGAAAAGAAGCCCAAAACAGTATCGAAAAGAAGCTCATTTCGATACTGTTTTGGGTGTCATAATGAGTTCATTTGAACCCAAAATAGAAAAAAGTTATTTTCTTGTTATTTTAAGAGGACAGCACTACATAGGTTAAACTAATTTCCACGTTACTATTTAAAATTAGACAGTTTCAGAAGTGGTTGACCAACTTACAACAATGTAAATAATTAGCTTTTTTTGGAGAAGAAGAATACAATAAAATAGAATCGCTTTTTTTAATATTTACTTAAAGCCGAATTCTTAGAAAACATTGAAATAAAATAGCTTTGACTTTTTATCCTAAGTGTTCAGCGAAAAAGATCAATTAACAACATTTTTGAGTGCATATTTTCTTACTTTTTAGTGCATATTTGCCTAAATAATTTGACTATTTTTTAGTACATACTTTTCGACCTTTAATAATTAGTAATTCGTAATTATTAGTATTCCTTCAAGTTTATTTATATACAATGTATAAAAAACTAATTAATCAAATTGTAAATGCGAAGTTATGTTAAAAAAAAATAAGTCTACACTTGTTACAAAAATAGATCACGATGTGTCTAATAATTTGATTTATTATCTTGGCAAAATCAGTTGTATTTTATTTCCCGCGGAGATAAATTAGATATCTAAAATCAATAGCAACGGCGCCTACATTCCAGTTATATTAACCAAAGTAATAAGGATTTTACATGCCATATTAATTTAACTCACGCGAATTATTTAAATACATCATCAACTTCTCGTAACTTACTTAGCCAATACTAAAATATTTGTTTTAAAATAGGATATTTACAATATGTTCATGAAAGGAACAACAGAATCAATACTAAGAACACTACAAAAAAGATTTACACTAAGGACGAAGTATTACCTCTAGCTTTAATAAATTTTATGGAATGTAAAAAAGAATGTATAAATAAATTATGCTTAGTCATTAAAACGAAAACAGAAGGATGTTTTAATTTTTAGTTCGCATGTTAGGCTTCAAGGTACACTATAATATAAATGTAAATTTCCTTGCGAACTAAGTTGGTTATTAAAACGTACCACAACTTCCATAAATATATTAATAAATCCGTTACAACATGAACAGGGGTTGTTTTTTTTCTCCATTACAAGTTGTACTAAAGTCAAGTGCGCCATTAAACTGAAGAAAGAAATCTTAGCATAAAATATAATGTCGAAAAGGATAATTTTGTAATTATTATATACACACTACATGTACAGGCATAATAAAAGTTAATGTAGAGCGTATTCGTTTTTAATAATCTATTTAATAGTGTACTTGAGAACCATGAAAAGCAATTTAAATTACTTCTGTCTGATTATTAGATAGACTAAAATATTAATTTCTTAGCAATTCTTATAATAAAATCTTAAATTTTAAGTTTATTTATTTGTTCCGCATGAGAACCGATATAAATACAAGAAAGAACAAACAAATATGTTCAAGACAAGTTCAAAATCGGACGCAAACCATAAGGCAGAACAAATTAGATAGAAATTAATATATACAGACAATCACACGTGTTAAAAGTCATTAGAAGTTATTAAAATAAAAAAAAATAAATTTATGCTGTTACACTTCGCATATATAGAATATTTTAATTTATTTTTAAATAATATTTCTTTAAATATATACCGCATTTAAAATATAAATTCACTTAGACATTTTCCTGTTTATTCGTTTGCAAGTAAAAAGATTCTACCTGTTTGGAACCATAACGGTAACTTTTGAATGTCTTTATATATTTCATTTGAAATTAAATTGTTTTAATTCAATTACGTACTCATCTCTTACTAATATATATGGTGTCGCATATCATTAGATAGCTTTGCTCACAAGGGATATTTTAATGATATCTGCGTCATCGATATCACAACTCTTCAGGTAGCGCTTTTGATTAATTCATTATTCAAGACATCGGCAACATCGATACCCTCTCTCAACTTCGGGGCAATAATAAAACACAAACCATTTCTAGACTAGTGTTCGCTTCTACACGAATTCTCTTCCTTCTTCTGTTCCTTCGTTTGTTAAACTCGCCGTACTTTTACTTTACTCGCCGTACTGTTCAAGTACCGGCCATGATGCATGTGCCCCTGCATCTCCGCAACTAAAAGGTAATCTGTACTGTTCTATATATATTATTCTTTTAATCTAATTCACGTTAATTTAACTCATTAATTTCTTCGTTTTTCGGCCAAACATTGCTCTACATACTTGTCCAGGTATATGATGCGCCACACCTCGTGTCCGACCAACATCTTCGCAACTCAAAGGTAACCCTGCATTGTTCGAGACAGATAATTATTTTATATATATATAATATATAATTATAAGATATTATATATATATATATATATATGTGTGTGTCAATCTCAACTTCTTATGCAAATAATAAATACAAACTTTAAGGACAACGCTCCTGTGTTTTATTTAATTATGGTGTGTCTCAGAATAAGAAGGAATGATTCAAATATCCCGCCAAAAGCTACTTATTTTTCAAGAATTTCATTGACTCTACTGCATCCTAGTTCAATATCGGTAATAATCTACAAATATCGGCCGATTGACAGGATATTTTTTATATACAAATATAACCTGTCAACGTTTTCTTGCATTTTCCTGTCATTGTTATCGTTATCTACAGCTGTACTTAATCAAATCTTTCGACTCTTAATAAAATCATGGCAGCATAAGTACTAGAGATGCAGCTGTACCAAATATAAGTAAAGCTACCTTACACAGATTCTGAAAACTTATTCATTTCAAGTATGTGTAAGTGAAAAACTATGGTTATTATTATTTGTAGCTTTTATTTCGGCTGACTATCACGATGAAATGAATAGCACTGTTTTTGAAGATTGATTTGCAAAAATATTGCCAAGTTACCAGATAATGTTGTAATAGTGATGAAGGATGCAACATGTCATTCATGTAGAGATGAAAAGGTATCAACTTCTTCCCGGAGAAAAGCTGCAATTCAAGTTGTTTCAAAAAATTCAATATTCAAAATATCACATGTGCAAGAACTTTTAACGGAAGCACTTACAAATGTTGCAGCGAACAAATCGAAAAATTGTATTGACCATGTAATTAAAGTAGAATGGGGGACCTAGAGGGATTAATGGATGATATCTTGGAAACATTTATTATTCATGTTGGAAACAGTGGTTTTGTAATAAATTCGAAATGTCGCTTCTGTTTTTCTTTAAATTAGCAATATTTTGTATAAATATGGGTAACATAATGATATACATGAAATATTTGTGCTAGTGTTTTTCGGATCGTCAGAAATAGGTTATGTTAAGTATGTAATAAAAATAAGTGACATTACAACAAACAATAAACAACTACACTCTCAGGTGTGTACACGTACGGTAGGTCAAATTTTAGGCTGTGAGTTTTGGCGGGATATTTGAGTCACTCATTATTCTGAGACACACCGTAGTAAGCTACAATATTTTTATTTAATTTTAGTATTATCACACACGTTCTGGGTCGTTGATGAAAATTCACCAGAATCACTAATTATTTTATTTTAAATAATTCATATTATTATTAGCGACCAAAGCCGAACCGTGAAGCGCGTGTTAGTAATAAATATCGCCTAAGACATACAGCATGTTTACATACACTAATATTTGAATTTTATCAATCAGTTCAGAACTGCACCAGTTGCCTTGTTCAGCTCGGAGATGCCACCAAGAAAACTTCGGGGATAATAGTTTCCTATTTAGGCCATAATTTGTTCCACATCTCCGCAGTCACAGAAGCTAGTATCTGCTAGTTTCCATTTATTCAGCATAGAGTTGCATCTTTCATGGCTTGTGCGGAACCTATTTAGTTGGGACCATTGCGTAGGCGGGAGGATTACGTCCCACAGAAGTTCTAAAGGATTCGAAATTAAATCTCTATTCCTCAATTCAGGATATTGCTCGAGGAGGGCTGTGCAGTAACCACTGACATTGACAAGCTTCTCAACTTCCGTATCTCGCCGAATCGAACCCTCTCCTAGATTTCAGTCGGGTCCTAGGGATGCTCTCCAAATCATCGTGTTTTGCCTTTGCTAGCTCGATTATTTAAACCAACTGCAATTCGGCTATTATTCAACATATTTTGCATTTTTTTGCTTAGTTTAGCTCAAGGGATGCTCTTTTAATTTAAAAAATAATGTCTCTGGCCGTTCTGGAAAGCTGTTCCAATGTGCGTTGTTAACTTCAAAACTTGGTCACACCAGTTCCTTCCCGTTCTGAAGGCGCCTGGCTCCTTGTTGAAAGAGTAAGGTTGTTTTGTCTTATTCAAAATTCGCGAATAAATGGTCACTTATTCTGGAGAATGATCCATAGATTCTGCTTTACATTTTTTACATCAATGCTTTTCGTTAATCTATGATGAATGTTAAAGGTCCAGGACATGTAGAAAGTTGAAAAAAATGTAATAAAAGAAAAACGAGATTTTCCTTAAAATTTATTTCCTGAAGTTAGATAAAACAAATTTAAATTTTTAATAAAGTCAAATACATAGTCAAGCAACAAATAATTTATTTAATTGCTACAAGATAATAACACTAATTTACAAAATGACATTTTTTTCATGTACATTTGATGAGAGATAGATTTCCTTATGTATTTTCTTCCGCTGAATTTGAAAATCAAGGTTAAATTTTTTTTATGGAACAGTTTTTGAGATATTGTAATTTTTTCATTTTTTCGACCTTTTTTCACTTGACAAATCATATCTCGAGCTAGAAATGTCCGATTGGGTCGTTCTTGGTACCCAAATGCAAGGTATTGAGATGACGAACAAATATGTATAATCGAATCTTTGATTGGTAAAGCGGTTCAAAATATATCGATGAAAATAGGGCACATTTTCAAAAAAATCATATTTTACAGTGATTCTGTGCCGACAGAAAAGTACATATCGTTAAAAAAAAGTCTGGTTTCTGTTCATGTACGTAAATATGATACTTTTACGTAAGAACTAAGACCAACCCGAAGAAAATCGACCGAAAAATGACAAAGTTATAAGCAATTGAGTTTTTTAGACAATTTATTGTGTTTAAACGCTTGCAATACATTCTTGACATTTTTGTGTGTTAGAAATAGTTGTGGCTCTTGCTTTGTCTTCGGTTGCTTTTGGGATCCGTTTCTCTAGTGAAAAACCATACGTAGTCTCCCAACATTGCTTTATCCCAAAATCCTTGATGCTCAATGGTCATAATTTGTTGGTGAAATCTCTCGCCGTGTTCGTCACTTACGTCACCAAGATTGTCCGGAAAGAAATTCAAATGCGAATGCAAGAAATTGATTTTTAGAGACATATTTACACCTGTAAAAAATAAATAAAATGGTAAAAACAATACAATTGAAAACAACCAGGAATGAAATTAAATAATGGCATTCCGTACCCATCTTGTTGTAGTTCTCCAGCAAATCGGTAATAATTCCCTCGTAGCTAGGCTTTTATTGTTCCCAAGAAAATTGGTAACAACCCGCTGAAATGAATTCCAGGCCTCGTTTTCAACCGGTGTTAAATATTTTGGAAAATCTGTGCTTTTTACCAATTTCTTTATGTGTGGACCATCGAAGACGCCTTCCTTGATTTTTGCTAAAGAAAGCTGCGGGAAAAGGGTTTTCAAATAGGAAAATACTTGGCCTTCCTTGTCTAAGGCCTTCACAAAATTTTTAATGAGGCCAAGGTTAATGTGCAACGCTGGAAGGATTATATTTTCTTTTTTGACAAGAGGCACGTATTTAATATTGTCTTTGCCCACTGTGACGTTCTCCCTTTCTGGCCAGTCTTTTCTTCTATAATGATGTTCACGAGCACGACTATCCCAGAGGCAAAGAAAGCAGCAATATTTTGTATATCCACCCTGCATTCCACACAACATGCTGACGACTTTGAGATCGGAACATATTTTCCAGTTGTGATGCTCATATTGAATGTATTTTAGCAAACTGGCCATTGTGGCGTATGATTCTTTAGTGTTGCTGGCATGAGCGATGGGGATAGAAGGTTTTTCATTTCCAATATGCAGTAGGACTGCTTTCAAACTCTCCTTACTACCGTCAATGAACAAGCGCCACTCATTTGGATCATAAGGCTCTCCGAGTTGCTCAAACAATGCAGGAATATCGTTGCAGTAGCATATGTCGTTTTCCTTATTAAAATGTTGTGTGTAAGGTTTATCACGGTTTCTGTAAAATGTTCCATTTACTCCCGGAGCCAAACAGTTCCGTTGCTTCAGGCGAGATGCAAGTAACTGCGCTTTTTCCTTTGACAGCTCGTGATCTCTCACCAAATCATTCAGTTCAGGCTGCGTAAAATGTTGCAATTGCGACTCCTGTTGAAATTCATTATCACTGCTTGTGTCCGTCTGTAGTGATGATTCGAAAAATTCAATCGTTGAATCGGGGCACTTAGTATGAGGAAATTCACTTGAATGTGGAACTGGAAGCGAAACAGATGCTACTGTCGCATAAACCCATTTGGCACTCTTTCCAAAGCCAGTGTATTTGCTCAGGCTAAAGTAACAATCAACCGAATAGCAGAGCGGCTCTCTCCATATCATCGGTACACCGAATTTCATGTATCGTCTAATTTGGAATAAATATTCACTTTATTATTAATTCATTTGTATATATAAATTGAATCTTACTGTGATGAACCAGAAGCCCACGCGGCAAGAGTATGGCACGATAAACAAACATTATTTGGTGTCCATTGCTCATGAAAAGTTGCAGGTGCTATTCCAAAATATTGCAGATAATGAATGAATGTTGTAATGAATCGGTGAATCTACGTCTATTTGGTTGGGTGACAAAATTGCCACACACGTAACAGAAGTTGTTTCGATTGTTTACGCACTTAAATTCTCGTTTTATTTTAGGCATTTTGGTGAACACAATGAAATATAATTTCAATCAAATTTGTGAGTTCCTATAATATACAAACAACCGACACTACGTTTTATAGAAGATGTCAAAACACAATGTCAGGGTTCTAAGGTTCCTAAATGTGATGTGTTGTTGTTTTGTTTGGAATAAAATCTAAGAACTCTAGCGTCAACGTGAGAACTAATATACGTTGCCAATATACCAACAGGCTATCGATATAAAATCATGTTCCTATACCAAAGACATATAAATATCAAGATATAGCAAGAGTCAGCTGTTTATTGGTACGAATAATAATTATTATTATAATAGTAATAAGAAAGTCAAAATACATAAAAATAACAAATAATAAATTCAATATATTTGCGTGTGAGCAACCGAACTCATAAATTGTCGAAAAAAATAAAATATTCGGAAAATATGGGATTTGGATATATTCACTCAATTGCTTATAACTTTGTCATTTTTCGGTGGATTTTCTTCTGGTTGGTCTTGGTTCTTACGTAAAAGTATCATCTTTACGTACATGAACAGAAACCACACGTTTTTTTAACGATTTGTACTTTTCTGTCGGCACAGAATCACTGTAAAATATGATTTTTTTGAAAATGTACCCTATTTTCATCGATATATTTTGAACCGCTTTACCAATCAAAGATCCGATTATACATATTTGTTCGTCATCTCAATACTTTGAATTTGGGTACCAAGAACGACCCAATCGGACATTTCTAGCTCGAGATATGTCAAGTGAAAAAAGATCGAAAAAATGAAAAAAATACAATATCTCAAAAACTGTTCCATAAAAAAAAATTTAACCTTCATTTTCGAATTCAGCGGAAGAAAATACATAAGGAAATCTATCTCTCATAAAATGTACATTTTCGGTGTAAAGTAGTGTAATTAAGTTCCATTAAACAATAATATAAGTATCGAACAATGAGTTCTATTTGAATGCTTTCCCTAGATAGGGTGTTAAATATCGCGATGTCGACATTATAGTCAATGATCGATTCTGAGTTTTCTTCCATACTATCTTTTATAACTTAACTGAATGCAGTGAGGGAGTTGTTGTGTTTAATTTTGTCTATCCAGCATCATCATCTATCCAGCATTATACACTCAACACTCTGTTTGCATGTCTGAATAGCAATTTTCAGATTAATACGATTATGTCCCTGCGGTATGTTTTTCCACCACCAATTTAATAATATTTTGATATTGATTAAAATGTTTTTGTTTTATGCAAATGGTAAAGTTTTATCCACTCAAGTATGTTTCAATTTGTTTTTACTATATATTTGTCATTACATAAAAATGAATTGAAAGGTTGAGAGACATCATGTGTGTACGAATATATATGAACTTATACATTACTCTATCAACTAAATGCATCAGCGCTACTCATAGGCATAATGACATTAATGCCACATTATTTGTACACGAAGTTGACATACAATAGAAGATAATGACAAAATTCATAGTAATATCTTCATTTAATGTATCCTGGCACCGAAAACTCCCTTTTAAAAGATCACAGACTATCGATCCAGAACTTCTAATTTAATATTCGATATGTTGTATGACTTATGACTGGATGAATCGAGAATTCGCGTGTCAACTCCGTTCAATCTACGTCAGAGCCTGTCATTGTATACGCGCGTGTATGCGAGTGTATGTGTGAATGTTGTGTATGTATATGTCTATGATGTAACAGCGTCCTCTGTTAACTTGCCGCTTAATTGAATTGTTATACGATTTCGTAATACGACGCGCAATAAAAATAAATTTCGCAATAAACGCTTCTTTTATTCGTGTGCGTTATTTTCGTGGCACGAACAGTTTATTCAATTTACCATTTCGTGTTTGCGGGATTAGAGAGCTCGCCGAAAACACGACCTGTTTAAATAATTATTTTAACCAAGTGGTATTGATTAATTGATTTTAAGTCGATTTTGTTTTGTGATTTTCATGTATTTCTATTCAAGATTTTCAACTTTCTCATATTATCAATTACTTTTCTTTTTGGTTAGGCAACCTTTAATGTTACAACAGAAATTTAAAAAACTTCATAATGTACAAGTATATTATAAAGAAGTAATAATATGTACGTGGTATACATGCGTATTTCTCCTTTTTTTGTGTTCTTAGACATTCTATATTGTACTAATTCAATTTTATCCACTAACACGAAGCTTATTAAAAAAAAAAATAAAGCTTTAGCGAAATATTGTAGCATTCCCTCACAAATTAATAAAATATCGATTATTACGTTGCACGAATAAATGTATAAAAAAATAAGTCGTATATGATTGATTTGTGTTTTACACCACGTTGGTGCGTCAAATTGTTAAAAGATGAACGTTCGCGGATTGCATTGATTTTATTCCAGGCTATCTGTAGCGTCCTATCAATAATGAAAATGTTTTAAAAAAATATAATGGCGATGCGTCAAAAGTCCAGGACGAGTAATATTCTGAAATAAATGTGTTAAATACAACCACGTTGTCCTTAAAGTTTTGATTTAATAGGTAAATGAAAGAACTTATATACGTAACTTCGAGATACTCCAAATTAATAAAAGAAAGATATATGTACACAAGTAACGACAAATAATTATAATTATTTACAAGCTGAAAGATATTAACAGCTCAGTAAACGTACTTAACAAATTGCTGTGCATTTTGCTTGGTCGGGGACCAATGCAAAATTTATTATTCATTGAAAATTATACAAATATACTATCTATTTAATGCATCTTAAAACAAACGTTATCAATTTTTATCCCTCTGAAGCAAATCAATACTTCTTGAACAAGTCAAATACCTTTTCATCATACCTACCGCGTAAGTAAACAGTTATGACACCTTTTTTTGAAACGTAAGTGACACTTTACATACCGTATTGACAGTTGCTATAGTAGCGGGCTGTAATACTTCATTACGACCCTAGGTAAATAATAGCAATATTAGAACATTTATAACGAATTTATTTGAAACATAATTTTAATTAACAAAAACACATAACTAGTAAAAGAAGAACTTTGTACAAAAACTTATCACTTTGTAATATTAAATGTAAACGAACAATTAGATCTTTCTGGCACGGCGGAAGATTTCCATGCGCCGTATCTTTTCAGACCAAGAACATCAATTCCTGAATCTGCTAATAATGTTGCCGATGGTTTTAGACCGTGTAAAACCATCGGCAATAAAGACTATTCCGTACTTCCATCTTAACAGACTCTCGAAGATCTCTAGTTTTTTGTTTAGATCGAGGTCTCATTTTACCTGGAGAGGTAAGAATTGGGGTTTGAGCCGTCCGCTGTTTAATTGCATAAACTGTTGAGCGTGATATATGAAGAGTATCACATACTCTCTGAAATATATATATATATATATATATATATATATATATATATTAAATGTAATAATGGATGTATTAGATAGCATACCTCATAAACACCACTTATTGGTAATAAAGGACCACCGTTTTCTTTCTCTTTCTCAAAATAATTCAGAACGTTTAACACAAGCTCTTATGCTTGTGAATTTAAGCGCGTTCCAGGCATTTTCTAAAACATATGTTATTATGTTAACCTCAATTTGTTATAATAACTTACCGAAAACATGAAGTCAGACTTTTTGCTTTGTTCTCAGAAGAACGGATTTTTGTAATATTTAGACGGAATATAGTAAAATCAAAGAAAAACCAAACAGAAAAACGCAAAATTACAAATGACAGACGATTGTAAGACAATTTGATTAAGGAAATAATACCGATAGTACGCTTCTGACCTTATTTATCATACGAAAAAATTGATCTTTTGTGATTCTTTGTCTAGCAGACTAACGGAATTTTGTTGGAGATGGATATATTAAAACAGTGCGTAAGTCATGTTGCTCGATTATGACGTTTGTCTTAAGATCGATTAAATAGATATTATGATTTTCTTAGACTCTGTTTATGTAAATTATCTCAGGGTGTTTATTGGATTCTCGATACAAGACTTAGCATCAAATAAAGGCTATTTTGTGAACGAAGAAATCAAATAAGAATTAGTGTATAAAGTAAAAGTTTCTTTGATGTAGAGTTTCGTGTAAATTATAACGTCGAAGATATATATTATCTGTAAATCAGTATTCCTATAATTTTATCATATGAGCAGTAACAATACAGTATACAGTAACAGTTTCGTACAAAAGTATTAAAGCATTCAATATTATGAATAGTTCTTGTATGCAAACACTATATAGGGAGGTATACATTGCCTCTCCTAGTATTTATTATTTGATAACAAAATTTTGTGAATTTTCATGCTTTAATTTTGCACATTTTCCCTAATTGAAGTCAAAAGTCTACATATAATTCCTTGAAGCAAATTATAGCAAAACACAGAGGACATTAATCGCCTCCGAGGATATTATATCACCCTCTTAACAGAATTGTGTGATTCTGTGGAATTACACTATTTATTTAATCGAAGATTTTTCAATAAAAGCTTCTTTAGACATTTGAAAGTTTGAGCTTTCTCTGGGATTTCTTTTCGCCTTAGAAGAACACTTGCTAATATATTATACGTATTTTTACACTCATTGGTTGCTTATACTTTACTCCTTATATTACTCATAAAATATTTGAGTTTACTTAAAGAAAATAAAATACGTTTAATATCACTTAAAAACTCTAACGTTATCACACAAAAAGGTAATCTAAATATAATATACCTACAGACCTCTCTGTCTTATAAGCATTATTGAACTCCTCGTTGTATATACTCTTTGTCATAATAAATTTAAAATTCAAATTTGAAATTAATTGTGCTTGAAAATATATTAAAAATAAAAGAACTTCCTTTACAAACTAAATATTAAACTTCGAATGGAAATCAAATACATTGATTATATAATAATCAAGCGATGCAAATAAACGACTATGTACAATGGCATTTGAAAAGTTAGAATATCACTTTTAATTAGCGAACAGATTTAAAAAACCTTGTGGCACTGTAGGTATAATAAACAACTATAGAAAAATATTTCTATATACAAAATAATTTTTATAAAATATCTAAGTCAGAAAATTATTATTAAATCATGTTTCAAGTCATGTATATATAAGTTGTTAAGCGTGTTTTCGCAATGAAATTAATAGCATTCAAATATGCTTGTTAAAAATACTTTACAATAATGAATTCAGGTGTCTCTAAAATAATGTCAACTTTGATAGGCCGCCGCTATAATTTTGACATATAAACCAAATTGTTTAATATCAAATAAAACTAGTAATTGATATATAATTACAATAGAAATGTACGTAATTATTAGGTAAATGACTAAAATGTATAATATAAATTCGAAAGGAAAGTTTCAGAATTATATTAAATTCTTGACTTGATCGTTCGTTCGATAGATTCTCGGAAAGGGTGTTGTTTATGATTATTCTGACGATACAAAGGAAAGGCCTTCTTTTGAAAAATTTTTAGTATTTCTTAAATTTGATTAATTTGTGGATAATACAATTTAAAACGGGATTTAAAAGAATTCTCGATGTATGCGATATATATATATATATATATATATATATATATATATATATATATATATATATATATAAATATATATAGTAAATTCAATTTCTTGTCGATTTAAGGTCTGGTTTTACTTTAAAATATATATATTTAAAACAACCCTACATGTTTCGGCAAATGATGCCTTTATCAGGGAATATAAAATATAAAAATTTTTATATTTTATGTTTTGTATACGAGGGTATATCAGATATAAACGAGACTGATTTTTTAATGACTCGTACAAAAGTTTTTTGAATCGGCGAAGTAGGTGGCTATGTAGACAAAGCACTTAGGGTGGGGAGAGCAACGTCTGAAATTCCGTCGAGATCGTTCAGTAGTGCAGTGACCATGAGTGAGCAAGCAGTGCACGTGCAGCGGATAATTATTAAGTTTTTCACCAATGAGGGGGTGAATTCAACAGACATTTTACGCAGATTGCTCGCACAGTTCGGGGAGAACACCCTTTCACAACCTCGCGTGTTTGCATGGCATAAACAATTTTCTGGAGGCCGGGAGAAAGTTGAAAACCAGAGCCATGTTCGACGCCCACGGACGAGCGTTACCGAAGCCAACATTGAGGCTTAATTTTCTTCATGATCGAAGCACAATTAATGCCCAATATTATTGCGACGTTTTGGATGCCGCAAACTTGTCTTTACGACGAAAAAGAAAGACGCAATCCGTTAAAAATATCATTCTCCTTCACGACAACGCCAGACCATATTCGGCAAAAATTACGAGGCAAAAAGTGGAACAATTCGGCTGGGAAATCTTGGAACATCCTGCTTACAGTCCAGACTTGTCACCCTGTGACTACCATTTGTTTGGACCTCTAAAAGAAGCTCTTGGAGGCCAGCGTTTCGACAGCGACCAACCTTTAGAGACATTTGTGCTCCAGTGGCTGTGTGACCGGCCTAAAAGTTTTTACGATAACGGGATTAAAAAGCTTCCAATCCGTTGGGAAAAATGTATTGCGCGGGCGAAAGATTATGTAGAAAAATAGTACATTTGTATTAACCTTGTTCAATAAAGCATTAATAGTTTAAAAAATCAGTCTCGTTTACATCTGATATACCCTCATATATATATATATATATATATATATATATATATATATATATATATATATATATATATATGGTAAACCTAATCACTAGGCGATTAAAGGTCTGTATATTACTTCAAAATATATGTATTTAAAAACTCTACATGTTTCGGCAGTACGCCTTTATCAAGAGAATACAAAATATAAATGACAGGATATAAATGTCAAGTAATTAAGTTGCTATGGTTTAAATTATTCAAAGATACATTCTAGTAATAATAATAAATCATGCCTTAGTATTCCAAAAAATAGATAACAAGGTGTGAACATATGTGTTGTTCGCTGCTAGCAATTTGTGTCTCCTTCTGGGTATGAACTTGTGTGTTGGTTGCTGCTGGCAGCTTGCGTCTCTCTATGGGTGTGTGGTTTTGTGTGAGAGCGTAAGTGTAGGGTTTTGTATGTCGGTGCGTTCGTGCGTGTGTTTAGTGACCGGTCGCATGAATTTAGAGAGGTCGGATAACCAGCCGTTGCGTAGGGCCGCCAACCCTTTCGTGCAGTATTTCGACGGCCTGACCCCCGCCCCAACGAGGCAAGGCGCAGACCAGCGAAGCGCACCCTGTACGGGGTTGCTCATCGCTAACCAAGGGAACACTCTTAGTGGCTACCTCGGTCGACGATGGTCACACTTGTGCCATCTGAATGTTTTCCGCCGAAGCGGGGGCATAGCACACACGTCGAACGTGTGTGTGCTGTTAACGGCAGCCTAGCCAGGTTGCCGCCCAGGACCGGTCCTAGTGGTGTGTGCATTGCGCGGCGCCGTGTTAGCGCCGCGTAGCATGGTTCCTCACTCTTGCTGGAAAGGCGGAATGGCACCTGACTGCCCAACGGCCTACTGATTAGGTTTACCATATCATACTAAGGTCACGAAGTTATTATATTTATATATATATGTATATATAAATATAATATTTCTTGACCTTGGTATGATATGGTAAATTCAATCAGTTGGCGATTAAAGGTCTGACTTTACTTTAAAGTATATATATTTAAAACAACCCTACATGTTTCGGCAATGATGCCTTTATCAAGGATATAAAATATAAATGACAGTATACAAATGTCATATAATTGAGTTGCTATGGATAAAATTATTCAAAGATACATGCTAGACCTTTAATCGGCAACTGATTGAATTTACCATATATATGTATATATATATATATATATATATATATATATATATATACATATATATATATATATAAGGTAAACTTAATAAGTCGGCGATTAAAGATCTGGTTTATTACTTCAAAGTATATATATTTAAAACAACCCTACATGTTTCGGCAATGATGCCTTTGTCAAGGGAATAAAAAATATAAATGACAGAATATAAATGTCAAATAATTGAGTTGCTATGGTTTAAATTATTCAAAGATACATTCCAATAATAATAATAAGTCATGCCTTAGTATTCCAAAAAATAGATAGCAAGGTGTGAACATATGTGTTGTTCGCTGCTAGCAGCTTGTGTCTCTTTCTGGGTATGAACCTGTGTGTTGGTTGCTGCTGGCAGCTTGCGTCTCTCTCTGGGTGTGTGATTTTGTATTTATGTGACCGCGTAAGTGTAGGGTTTTGTATGTTAGTGCGCTCGTGCGTTTGTTTAGTGACCGGTCGCGTAAATTTAGAGAGATCGGATAACCAGCCGTTGCGTAGGGCCGCCAACCCTTTCCCGGCAACTTCTTTACTTTTCCGAGCAGTACTTCGACGGCCCGACCCCCGCCCCAACGAGGCAAGGCGGAGACCAGCGAAGCGCATCCTGCACGGGGTTGCTCATCGCCAACCGAGGGAACACTCTTAGTGGCTACCTCAGTCGACGACGGTCACACATTGTGCCATCTTAACGATTTCCGCAAATATTCTGTCATTTATATTTTTTATTCCCTTGACCAAGGCATCATTGCCGAAAGATGTAGGGTTGTTTTAAATATATATACTTTGAAGTAATGAACCAGATCTTTAATCGCCGACTTATTAAGTTTACCTTATCATACCAAGGTCACGAAAATATTATATATATATATATATATATATATATATATATATATATATATGTAGTAACTGGAACTGTTTGGTCTTCATAAAGACCGGTGCTGGTTTCTGGACGACGTTTCGGCAAAATCACATTTTCCATCTTCAGGTCTGCGATAACTTTCTGCTTCTGGTTACTCGTATACTTTAAAAAGTTTACCAGTAACCAGAAGCAGAATCAGACAGGTAAGGTTGTTTTAAATATATATATTTTGAAGTAAAACCAGACCTTAAATCGCCAACAAATTGAATTTACCACTATATGTATATATATATATATATATATATATATATATATATATATATATATATGAAAAATTTTGTGAAAAACTTATCTGCGCGGAATGTGCATATATCGATATTTCACTGTTTTTTACAGATCATCAGTGCACCTTACCGAAGACAGACATGTTATTCACTTCTATACTACGTGTATATATACGAACTGTAATGAACTGCATGTGTATGAGAATTAATAATTATTAAATCTCATTTTACATGCGATTGTCGCTATAATTTGTTGCATTTAATTCTACAATTCGGCAAATCACTTTTGCCCTAGATTGTAGACGCAACAAGCCGCGACATCAACTGTACAAGTTGTCAGTACAAATGAAAAATTTTGTGAAAAACTTATCTGCGCGGAATGTGCATATATCGATATTTCACTGTTTTTTACAGATCATCAGTGCACCTTACCGAAGACAGACATGTCTGTCTTCGGTAAGGTGTATACCGAAGACAGACATGTCTGTCTTCGGTAAGGTGCACTGATGATCTGTAAAAAACAGTGAAATATCGATATATGCACATTCCGCGCAGATAAGTTTTTCACAAAATTTTTCATTTGTACTGACAACTTGTACAGTTGATGTCGCGGCTTGTTGCGTCTACAATCTAGGGCAAAAGTGATTTGCCGAATTGTAGAATTAAAAGCAACAAATTATAGCGACAATCGCATGTAAAATGAGATTTAATAATTATTAATTCTCATACACATGCAGTTCAATATATATATATATATATATATATATATATATATATATATATATATATGTTCACACAGAGGTTTTCTCGCCAATCATTTCCGTTGTCTGAATTTCTGGAACTGACCGCCGGTGAAGAGTCCGTGAACGGACTAATTTCTGCTCGACCTTTTGGCAGACTCGCTGCTGCCATATTCGGGAGGTAGTTCTCGGAACACTACTTGATGTGGAAAGAAGGGAGCTCGTTGCATTCTCGCGCTAAAACTCGTTGCTGTTTTGCCAGCTTCTCGCTCTTCACGAGTTTCCAAACAGTTTCCTTTTCCAAGTAATCTCTCGTAGTGTTGTACGAGTCCTCATCTGCACATATGACTACATAATAGCCGTCCATAAGACGAGAGGATTCAAACCTAGGCGGCTTTCGCGCCCTATCTATTACCATCATCAGGGCCTCTTGTATAGCTCCTACGTTGCCCTCAGTCACTAAGCTGACCGGATAGTCCTTAGGAACTATTGCAGCCCTAATACCTTTAAGAGCTGCTTTGTAACTCACGCCTGAAGCAGAAAACTTCGTGCGCTTAGTTACTTTATCCTCAGGAGCCCCATAGCCGACACGGTTCGCTTAACGGCCCCTGTTGGCTTAAGTTCTCTCTGAGGTCCTTTCTGGGAAAAAAACATATATATTTGTAGCTCTGGATATTCATATTTACATCCGGTTTCTAGGGGTAAGCAAACAGAAAATGTGTATAAAAATTAGAATGGAAATTTAAAAACACGACTGTATATGCATGCATGTAAAATTAATGTCTAAATATTAAATAAATCAATATCCCGTCAATATTTGTATTTTGCGTATTATTATATTAATTAAAATTTTGTTTTTAATATTTCATCTTCCATTCAATTAAAAAATACGCGAATTAGAAGATATTTAATTTATTAATATTCAGTAATTATATAGACATTGGTTTTGCACACGCCCCTAATTTCAAATTGTTATAGCGCGCGAAATTGGCCGTTAGAGATACGTGCAGATTATGGAAACTATATGTCAGAATTATATTATAATACATTTATAAATTCATAAAATAATTTTATATATTACTTTAAGTGATTTTTATGGTCAAAAAATTCCTTTTAAATACTTAAATTCAAGATAAATTTCAAGGTAAATTACACGTTAAAAGGCTTACACTAAATCAAGTGACGAAGAGCGTCTTTCCCGAGATTTGATACAGTACACGTCGAAAATTTATCCTGCTCCGAATAAATTAACAAAACCACGAAAAAAACAATTAAATCCTAGTAATATTACATTACAACAGTGTTAAATAATTACTAATAATTATATTATCGGTTTAAAAATAAAAAAAGCGAGCAAGAAGTACTATTTTATAATTCATCAAGTTAAGCATTACAATAGGACGCACCTAGTAATATTGGAATATAACATCATGATAAGTGGAAAACTAACCTGAGAATATACATTAAAGTGCTAAAATACACATAATATCCCATGGAAAACCGAAATTCTTAACTCATAATCTAATTGGGAGATTAACCTCAATTCTTTTCTTTCCTGTCTGTTTACCAACCCCAGAGGCCGCTACTGATATCATCCAGGCGAGAAAACATTAAAGATCACAGGTCCTTGCAATTAATTCATTTATTTAATCTAAAAAGAACGTTTCATATTAAATAAAGCGTTGATTTGTATATCCTATAAAATCATTTAAAATATTTCATAGATCAACGTAATTCTTATTTAAAGTAGATATATAAACTTACAGTAAACGCTTATCCATTTGTAATTGTAAAACTTTTACAACTGAATTAATTATCATAACCTCTTACAAGTTATTGATATAAACATTGATATTATTAAGGTTACATATGCTTCACTAATGAACATCCCTAGTATAGGGGTTTCTTGTATTCTTATAGATTTCTTTACATTAATAAACTGCACTTTATTTTAAATCCTATTTTTAGTGTTTTTCTTTATTCATGTATTGAAGTCAACATAATTAATTTAAGCAACAATAATTCTATACTTGTAAGTCTACCCACCTTGATCCTGAGATACGTGCAAAATATAATACATAGTCTTATTGCTAGCCGCCTCCTCTTTGATTAGACGTAAATACTCCCGTAAATAGATCAGCTGATTTTAGAAATATAAAAATATTTAAATATTGGAATCATAATTTCAATCAATATTCATTTATTGATATCATAACTTATAATTAATAAAACCAACCACAAAGTCATATTACAATATATATATATATATATATATATATATATATATATATATAAATATATATATATATATATATATATATACAGGGTGATAACGAACTTCTTAAGGAGCAATGAAGTATGAGTAGCCCATAGGGATGTAAACAGCATATAAAAAAATTAGGGTACTTTATGTATACAAATTATGCAGAAATTTTTTTTTATTTAGAGTGTGTATAACCGTTTTGAATGGCACTGTATGCACACAATGTTAATGACGCTCTCGTATGCACAATAAAATAACTGATGCACTGTTACACGTGCGCTATCCGATAAATGATCAATTGATGTCTTTAACCTACCTCAACGTCTGAGGATGCGAAAAGAAAATAACGGATAGATAATGCGCTGTTAAAATAAATACGCTTTTATACGTACATTTTTTCACACCGCCACGGCGGATCCACATTTCGGAAACCGCTGAAGTGGGGAGTTATTATAGTAAATGCTCGAAGTTGCCACCTCCCTCTTCAATACAAAGGTTTAATCGTCGTGTCAATGATCCACGAATGCGTTCCATGTTGATGCTGTCTCTGATTGATTGTGCGCTTACGTAGATGCGATTGATCAACTCATTTACGTCGTTAACTGGGGTTGCGTAAACAATGTTTTTTAAATGTCCCCACAGAAAGAAATCCAGCGGAGTTAGGTCTGGAGATCGGGGCGGCCATGCTTCGG
Organism: Melolontha melolontha; assembly: GCA_935421215.2. NCBI lineage: Eukaryota > Metazoa > Arthropoda > Insecta > Coleoptera > Scarabaeidae > Melolontha > Melolontha melolontha. The sequence goes on from OW285240.1 coordinate 53,815,250, forward strand.
GTCCAAGACGGCCAATCCATCTTCCCGGAAACTGAAATTCAAGAAATTTCGCACTGCTTGTGCAAAATGAGCCGGGGCCCCGTCACACTGGAACCACATACGCTGGCGTACATCTAATGGTACATTTTCGAGAAGCTGTGGTAACCTGTTGAGATAATCGGTAGAATGGTTCGTGAAAATTCGGTAGATTTTTTTATCCTTAGTTTAAAATCAAACAATTATATGAAAACAATTTTAGTTTCTAAAATACATATAATAATAGTTATTAATAGTATCATATAACTAGTAAATATAATAAAAATGTAAATATATATGAAGCACACTAACAATAGCTTATATTATTATATACATGATGTTTTATAAAACTAATGACGTTAATAATAATAATAGTTAATAAACTCTACTCGTCATCAGGTATTTTAAAATCGAAACAGCTATTTTTATTTATATATGTCTTACCATGAAGAAGTCCTGTGACTGTTTCGGTGCTTAATTTAGTACGTTGTTTAGTTTTCATTAAATTGATGGAGGAAAAAATTCGTTCCACATTTGCGGAAGAATGTGGTAAACACAACAAATTTTGAATAAAATTACATAATAATGGAAAGACATTCGATTCATCATCACGTTTTATTGCCCTGACACTAGCCCAGAATTCCAACATATCTGTGCTGAAATTTTGGCGTTCCGTGTAATTTCGTAATTGCCTCCATTCGCTATCTAAATTTTCAAATTCGTTTTGTTGTATTAAATTCGGAAAAAGTAAAGCTATATCTGCTATTGTACTTATAGTTCCGCTTTTTACTATCTCTGGGTCAATGAAATTAAATTTTTTAAGTGGGTTGTTTTTTAGTGGAAATCTAGTCGTGATTTGTGAACAACTTTCAACGTAAAAATCCAAACAACGTAGTCGCAAATATTTTATTTGTTCTGAACTCAATTTACCTTCTTCTAGATAAATTCTAACATTTGCTCCTAAATACAGATCTTCTAGTGCTTGATAATTATGTGGATTTTTAAATTCAATGTTTTCTAATGCTGTAGATAATAAATAGTTACGTTTTAGGAAACAGTCACAAATTGTTCGAAAAATATTGGATACACTATTATATAAAGTGTAAGGTTTTGGCGATTCTGATTGCATTCCACGATTTAGACAATTAAAGAGTGGCAAAATATAATCTAAAAATAATAGAAAGACTTTGGTTATTGGATTATTTAAATGATCGAGTATGTTTTCAGCGGTTGAGACATCGCCATCTGCAACAGCAGTTGTAAAATATAATCTGAGCGGATTGTATTGTTCTAGAATTCGATTAATAGCTGAATCAACCGATAACCATCTGGTTTGGGACGGGTGTAAAATTTTGTGGATTTTAACATTGCAAAATAATTGATACTCTTGGAATTCGCTGATTCTTTTTGGACTAGAGTTGAAGTAATTAAAAATATTTCTTGTTAAGTTTTCAAGGAAATTTGGCAATTTTTCGCATGCGAATGAAGCAACTAAGTGAAATGAGTGGCAGATGCACTTCATGACAAATAAATTCGGTATATCTTTTTTTAGTAATGTTGTAACGGAATGATGGCTTCCCATCATTACATTTGCTCCATCAGAAGCAAAGACAATCATATTATCTTTATAAGGAACATAATTTGAGACAAATGTATTCCGCATTCGCACTATCTAATTTCACAAGAGCAAAAAAAACAGTCTCTGATTAAATTGTCTTTTGCATACCTGACGATGAGACAAAGATGTTTTATCGTTGAGCGATCTGTAGACTTGTCTATAATAAGGGAAAATTTATTATATTTAATATCCTCACATATATTTTCGAAACATTCAGCACCTATGACATTTCGAACAATAGCTGTGGTATTCTTTCTGGCGCACGATATGCCTTGAGAAATCTTTGAATCGGGACAAATGTTCGCTATTAATTTTCGCAAATGATCCATTACCAAAAATGGCAAATTATGTTCTGCAATAAATGCAGACAAGCGGATCTCGGCTAAAACCAAGATAATTAAAATTATTGTAAACATGAAATAATTTAAATAATCATACCTTCGGCAATATTATTCTTTATTTGCGCCGATTCTGCCATACCTGCTGAAAATTCGGTTAAACGCGGCTGTTTGCGTATCATCCTTGCTGTATGTTTATGAAGACTGTGTTTCATTAGAGAATCTTTTCCGCTAGAAATATTAATGTCTTTACGGCAGATCTTACATCTTGCAAAATTTTTTCCCTTTTTACTTCTAGAAAGCCATCTCTCAAAGTCTTCCAGCTTTTCCCAATCTTCCTTATAATTTTGGGAATATTTTATTTTTTTTGCTATATTACTTGGGCCAGCTTGTTCACAGTCACTGTCACTACCTATATTTTAACACTAGGTATATTAATTAAAAAAAAAATCAAGTGACACCTATGTATGTGTTCTTCTAGAACCGATATAGGATTCTGATTTCAAATTTTAAATGCAAAAACAGAAACAAACCCTTCACTCAAGATGCACCACTGTTCTAAACTAATAGAAATAAGCAAATAACCATATAGATATCGCTTTTATTCATTATTGAATGATATGTTGTATTTATTTCACTCATTCATTTGTTCGAATGAAAAGGATTATTTCATTGTTGTAGTATTTTGAAATAATTATTTTCGGGGGAATAAGTATTTTTATTTGAAAGACAATGTTTCTTTAAGATAATTTTTAACCAGAATAGTCCCTTTATTTAGAATAAAGAGCGCTTGAGAAGCGTGCAAATAAATACCTACCGACATACATAATTGTTGCCTTTGAATTCAAGCATTATATCGACTACAATCCATAGTAGCTTTTATTACTGTCCCTACTCATAAAATTGCTTGCCTGTTTTAATTTTCTATTTATTATAGTCATAGATTAAAGATGAATGCCACTATAGTAGTAATTTATTATATTGTATTTTTATTCTTTATTATACATTAAAAAAAATACCGCTATAAATATTTACATTAACACGTATTATTTATATGAATATAAACAGTTTTAGCAGAATTTTTTTTTTCTCATTCGTTTAAAAATCGGTAAATATGATGACTTCATCATGAATATCATTAGGCATAGATAATCAACGACATACGATGTATACGTACATCGAATGCCAACAAAGACCGCGACGTCCGACAACGATTGCCTCCGATACCGATTGACTGCAAATTTTGCACTCAATCTAGCTGCGGCCGTTACAGTGTGAAAGCGTACATTAAAATTACTGAAAAGCTTCAGTTAGTAAAATGGTTTTAATGCTGGCAAGTCTGCAATGAAGAGCATGAATTTGTTTGCGCTAACTTTTGCAGACCGCTCTGTACCTTGCAGACAAACAATTTATAATATTATAAATAACTTTGAAATTTGTTTCTGTCTCAATAACTGTACGAAATGCAAACCAAGAGAGGTATCACCACAAAAAAATTGAGGAAAGAGAACGGCGGGAGTGTTGATTTGTAGTACTGTTGAAATTGATAACACGAGATCTACTAGAAGTGCTGCCGAGGAATTGGGTACAAGTAACTCAACTATTTCACGTATTTGGAAACGTAATGGTTTAAAATGTTTCAAATATTCGAAAACCCATGGAAAAGATACATCGAGATGAAAATATCGTTAAAAATATTCTCTTCACAGATGAATCAACTTTTCCATTACACGGAAAGCACAATCCCTCTGTTCTTTGATATTGGGCTTCGGAAAATTAACACCGACATTTTCAAAATCGCACCCAGTATCCTCAAGAACTAAATGTTTGAGCAGGTATTTTAGATGAGCATTCTATAGGCCCCTATTTTATTGATGGTATATTAAATGCCGACAAGTATCTCGAATTACTGCAAAGTCAAATACTTCCCGCCATTCAAAACATTTGAATAAATCAGGAAATCGTTTGGTTTCAACATGATGGCTGTCCAGCACATAATGCAGTGAGAGTAAAGGAATTTCTAGGAAATACTTTTCCTGACCGTATTATTACTGGAACAGGATACATTAAATGGCCTCCGCGATCTCCTGATCTATCTCCAAATGATTTCTTTTTGTAGGGATTTCTAAAAAATATTGTTTATACTCATGAACCTGGTAGAGCAGAATATCTAGTTGCCTTGAGCGAAAAAAATAAGTGAGGCTGCTAATTCATTAACTGCTGACATGTTAGCAAATATAAGAGCTAATTTCTACGACCGCCTAGGCCAATATCTTGCTGTGCAAGGAGGAATTTTTGAGCCTCTTGTATAATTTATTATAATTTTTAGAATCCTTTATTATTTATTTTATTAGGAATATTCTTTAATTTTATTAGAATTACGCTTTTGTTTGTGCGACGCAACGCAGCTTAAAAATTTCCTGCATCTACTGAAAGAAATAAGAAAAGAAAATCCCTTGCAATTCGTAAATGTTGTTTTAGAACGCATTACAAGTACCTCTGTCGATGGTCAAATGATTGCTGCGAACTTGTATTTGCGAAACAATTGGTCGGCTGTCACGGTCTTCGCCGGCATTGGATCGGCTTTTCCGTATACGTATACATCGTAGGTACTCATACGTATTCCCTATGCCTAATGATATTTGACACATGCGGTATATCAATTGATAAATTCTTGGAGTTTTTCGGCTTTTATATGAAATATTTACAAATATGAAATTAGTATGTAATTGCGAAGTAAATGGGAATGTAAGCATTGCTGTCTACAAATTACAAAGCAAATCATACGAAATTTTTAAAAATTTCTCCATTTACTTCGCAATTACTTACTAATTTTATATTAGTAAATATTTCATATAAAAGCCGAAAGACTCCAAGAATTTATCAATTGATATATTTAATGAACGGCTAAGAAATTATCTAAACACACACACACACACACACACATATATATATATATATATATATATATATATATATATATATATATATATATATATACATATATTATAGAATATATTAGCAGCCGCACGTTGGAGCGCCAAAATATAATATAATATGCTCCACCTTGGAAACTAAATAAATATATAATTTGTAAATGTAATTGTTATTTGAGTCACCACCTTGAACTTATGTGGTGTTTAATAACGTTCTCTATTTATGTAATCGTTAAATTCGATCTATTTATCTCCTTAATGTCTACTAAGGAAAGTTTTAATAGTAAAACGTTTAACTTGAAGATATAAAATGAATTTAAATTCGAATTTATTCACGCATTAATACATATATGTATTTCTGCGCAGAATTAATAATAGGTGGAAAACATTCGATGTTTAACGATCACAAAACTTGTTGAACCAAAATAGTATCTTGTTTTAAATAATAGCTGGTGTTTAATGAAATTAATAGAAATAATGAAAATGAGCTCTCTAGATATCACAAGGGTCGTGAAAAATTCTTATTCGGCAAGAAAAGTAAGTTAGTTGTATATATCGTGATTAATCTAGGTTAGTATGATTATATTTTATTAACTTATCGTACACACAAACAACTTGTTTTAGTATCTTACACTCTGTTTATTAAGTAAATCTTATCTATTTTATCTGAATATTTAGCTTGATAACAAATTATTAAGTAAAATCAATGGATTAACTATTCTTATAGAAACATAATTTATAATGTTTATAGGTTATAGGTAAATTTCTTTTTATAGGTGGGGAATTAAATGAATCAGCTGATATGTAACAAATATTTGGATATTTGAACTAAATAGGCTCTGGTAAATCAAACCACGCTTAAAATTTGTATATAACTTCCCTATTTACATATTTTAAAATGATTATTATTAAAATTTTAATCTACTTTCGGTAAGTTAATATTAGTCTGTTTACTTATTAAGTTAAATTTTGGAAGTGAATCGTATAATGCAAACTTAGCTCAACATTTCCTTTCTAACTTCATGATTTTCGTCTAAGGACACCTAATCGCTGCGATCAATCTTGGTCCACCTGATATACAGCTAGAATATTGTCCTAAACAGGGAAAACTGGTCACGAACCTAACAAATCCTTCAGGCGTTGGGTCCTCCAGAAAAGCAAGGTATACTGTCTCCTTTTTAATAATGGATAATCTTCATTTTAGATAATATGGCCTCTGGAGATTGTCCCATTTAAACCTTTGTTGATCCAGGGTGATGCAATTAGATTAAGTACGGATAAATGTTTTCACGCAAAATAAAAATGTGAAATTATAACTTTAACACCACAGAATTTGTGAACACATATAATGGACGGCAAAAAGGATTATAACGGGTTATCTTCTGAGATTCTCCCAGTACAAGCGATGATATGTTCTTCAATTTCCCAAATATTTATTGTATTACTATTTTTCCAGTTAATTATATGATTTTATAAGGAAGTAAGTAGATTTACCATTTGTAACTTTAATTTTTCAGATTTTAAACGGTTTTAAAAAAATTATCTTTGAAAACATAACTAAACTTTTTAAATGCAAAAATTATTCTCCTCCAATTTTATAAATAAGTAACCATAGCGACGCAACAGCTTTTTCTCTTTTGAAGATCATTGGTAGCTTTAGTTATACAAAATTTCCAAAATATTTTGACATTTCAAATATAATTTTGATCTCTGATTAATATTATAACTTATTGATTTACAAATAATTTTCCCTTCTCATATAACCTTTGACATTAGCAAATATTAACAAAATGTATCTAAAATTAACTAAATTTACATTGTCCAATTATTTCGGAAAATACATAGGAAATACTTTTAAAATTTAATTATAGGCTTGACACTCCATGTTAGAAAATATTCAATATAAATATGATATAGTCTTACACATTCTAAGAAATCTCATACCTATATATAGCAATAATAGAAATGTAGCTAATTAAGATGAGTATGATGAGTAAGATGAGTACTCAATTTTCCCTATGAAGATTAATATTCTATTATATATATATATATATATATATATATATATATATATATATATATATATATATATATATATATTGTTATGGTTCATACTGCACCCATATATCTGCATCTGAAACGGAAAAACAGATAGAACAATGTATATAACACAATTATAAAAAGGGTGAAATTGGCGAATTTCGTTTGTAAAATTAGTATCAACATGTATATAAATTAATACAACGAGAACAGTATAATTCAAATTAACTTATTTTTATTTTTATAACTTACTTTTATATTTCTATTTTAAAATTCATAATTCAAATAATTCGCGCGAAACTACCGGTATCTAATTTATCTACATTGAAATCATGTATTGATACTGATTGGACACGCCCTCTTTTTAAATTTAGCATGAACTCGTAAGAATGCAAAATTAAACACATGATAATAACATAACCTTATATTCAAGAGTAAACAAATTGTATTTGAAAAGCATTTTAAAAATTTTATAATTTAATTAAAAAAGAAATATCAATTAAATTCAAAGCACAAAGCGATGTTATGATAATAAAGTTACGAGGCTATTTGTCAATATGAAAATAGGCCTTGAAAAATAAATGAACGAAGAGAAGCCGAAAAATAATTTTACAACATATGACCGCGTTTTTGTAATTTTCCAAGTTTAAAATTAAATTACCATTATAATACTTTAAATATCTCGTCAAAAATATATAAAATTGAAACGCAAAATATTGGCCAACCTTTAAAAGTAAGAACCAGCCCGGCATCATCAAAAATACGCCGGATATTGAAAATAGCATCATTACAAGAATCCTAACTGCAACGCGTGGGCAACTTGGACGATCGAACGACGCAAAACCCGACATCAAGAATCCTAACGCCGTACTTGGTGCTGTACAACGAGCAACGCCCCAGCCTGATTCAACTTATCATACCTTGGAACACAGGTTCTTGAATAATCGATTTATTCTTTTCATTGCCTATAAAAATTATATTTCTATAATCAAGATCATCATAACCAATTAAAATATTTACAAAACTTCTAAATTTATTATCCATGCAACGTCTTTCCCAGCTTAATTATTACAAACATAATAAAATTGAGAAATAATATCCTAGTACTTACCAAATTTGTAGAGACAATATAACGTATTCAATAACTTAGTTGTTTGTTCACCAACACTATTTTTAGTATAATTTGATAAACACATGTTAAGATAGTAATTCCTTTTATAGACACTTGTCAACGTTAATATAATTGTTACAGATTTCTAATTTTTATTACAATATATTTTATTTTTATCTCTTTAAACAGTTTTTTTATTTGTTAGCATTTAGTTGTTGAGTGAAACATATTACATAAACATAAAGCTACAATTTAGGGAGGTAATTCGCTGATCGACGAAGATCCAGAGGTAATTAATATTAAAACTATTTAATAATCTTGCTCTCCGACTGCTAGTAGTGCTATTGTATGTACACAGAGGACGTTGAATTTATTGTGATTAATTTAATCGCTGGCGCCCAATATTTAAAATTCATCATCTTCAACATATCTTAATATTCATTGTTATATATAATTTAGAACGTCTCCATGTGTTATTACAGTATTGACACCAACTACTTGTTGGTAGATAATGTTTGTCTAGCATTAGTATAAAATTGGCACCAACAACGTGAAGGCCTTGTATATTTCTTTTAATATACCACCAGCCCCTCGCAGTAGCATATTAATATATATATATATATATATATATATATATATATATATATTGATACGATGGCGCCTCCGTAGGGCTGACAAATGATACCGTACGACCACCTGAATGAATGAGAATAAGTAAATAATTGTACTTCAACTAATAGATTATATAAGTATTGGGCGCCTCTATTTGAATTATAAAAGATATGTAAATATTTTGATCTAACAGCTGATAGTAAGCAGTATTCCCAATTATAAATAGATGTCGTTCTAGCGCATGAAAGGAATATAGAAATTATAAATCTCCTAGCTCAGGATCTTCGAGAGTAGTAGCACTCTTTAAAGCTTGATAAATAATAAATTAGTAATATAATTAAAATAGATTTAGCTACGCATAGCTAAATATAAACACCACTTTAGAATTACACATATAAAATATTTATTTAACTCAAGATATCTATACAAATAGATGAAACTTGGCTTAACGGCAAAATTGAATATTATCAATCTATGTTTGTAACAGTATAAGTGAATAATTGTAGTTATGTCTAACCAGTTTAAATTACATAAGAAGTGAATATTATAATATAAACAATTAAACTATGTCAATCGGTAAATATTATCTGAGTAATTACTAGCAAATATTCTTTATATTAATGTATAAATAGAATTGTTCTTTCTAAGTAGAATTAAGATGTTTCAATATATTTTGAATTGATAATTAAAATATAATTGGTTGTACTTTGATAAGTTAATAAATGAACCCGTGGTTTGTAGAAAAGGGCAGCAATTATGACTGGAATTCTACGGTTAATCTTGATATTCGGACAGGTATGGAAAAGGAAGTAACTGATTTTTATCAGGTAAAAATTATCTTAAACGTTGTTTTATCCTTATGAGCACCTTTTGTATATGTTTTGATTTTTTATCACTTATTTTTCTATATTTAAATTAATTTTAAAAGCGGACGACTATATTTTAGATGCGACCCCCTATGAAAATTTTAATATCGACGCTAATATTCATTTATTTATTCCAAAGCCTTTTTAAAGAGCAAAAATAATCTTGATTTATACTTTATAATGATAATTATTTTAACTATTTTATTAAATATTATTATGATTCAAATGGAATGATAAAATTGCTATTCGAATTTACATGTATTTGTGAATAGCTTTTAAATGGTAGGTTAGGTCATAAGTTAGAATGTAAATATAACCTGTTCGCGGTTTTTCCATATATGAAAAATGAGCGTGTCCAATTAATGTCGATATAACATTCAAATGTAAATAAATTAAATATCTTTTCTTCATTTCGCGTAATTGACTTGAATGACCAATACGAAAATTTAAAATATAAAAAGTAAATTTTGAAATAAATATAATCTTATCTAAAATATTAAAAGTTGTCGTTATATTAATTCATTAACATTTTGGCACTAATTTTTACAAGTTGTGTTCACAAAATGCAGCAATTCAATATGTGGTTTTCCTTATGCTAATTTCCACCTAGTCATTTGCAGTTTACTGGAATATCCAAGCTATACGTATCATAACAATATATATATATATATATATATATATATATATATATATATATATTTAGTGTTTATAAGAATTTTATTTTTCTTATTTATTTTATTGGCCGTGTCTTAATATTAAAAATAATAGACTTTTTATTTGTTTAGCGACCTTTTATTGAATTTTGATGTTTTATTCTACGACGTTTCGACTTTTATTATTATTCAGTCTTTTTCAAGTAACTAGAAACAAGAATGAATACAATGAAAACATGAGAACTGTGTTTGCTTTTGTGAGACTGAATTAACAATTAAATTAACAATTAAAATTAAAATTAGATTAAAAAACTGAATTAACCAATTAAATTAACAATTAAAGTTAAAATTAAATTAAAATTAGATTAATGATAAGTATGGAAAAATTAAGGTGATTACATCTGTATAAATGAATTGGAAATTTGAATTAGACTGCAAATACAGTAACGAAAGCAATAAATGACAATAAACTCACTGTTTCTTTTGTTGGGTTTCAAAAACACGCATTCTGTGCAACATGTGTTATCGGGGACATTTCTAATTTCTGTTCTATTTTGGAATTAGCAAAGTGGTCAGGACCGTGTTTAGGGGTATATAGTTAAAGTATTTGCAAATGGGAACTGATATTTTTTTTTTTTTTTTTTTGGTTTGTGTTTGTGTGTGCGGGGTGTTTTATTTACAGCAGAACAATCAACGACAGAAACGAAATTGATGGACTTTCTAAACTCTATTACCCACTCATTAAACAATAGATAAATAACCGCCCCCCCCCCTCACACACAAAAAACAACAAAAAAAAAAACAAAAAAAATTTTTTTTTATCAGTTCCCATTTGTAAATACTTTAACTATATACCCCTAAAAACGGTCCTGAACACTTTGCTAATTCCAAAATAGAACAGAAATTAACCCCTCTGAACCAAGACACAGACACTTACAATTTTGTTTTTTATTAATTCTCTTAGTTTTTTCTTATGTTACCCCTACTTCAATTATTTCTTTATAATGCAGAAAAACAAGCTTTATCAAATAAAGTAAAAAAAAACAAGCTTCATATTTAAAAAAATATTGATGACGTCATAACTTTGACAAATTTGACGTTTTATTTTTTTGACTTATGTTAAAAGACGCGGAATAAAATAAACTGTTTGACATGTTTTTGCATTTTTTTCAAAAACGAACATTGTACGTTTTATGAATTTTGTGCATTACTTTATCATAACCCTGTATATATATATATATGTATAGGCTACATTTTGCATAAAAACTTCGCTCCATCTTCTTTACACAGGCGTAAATAAAAAATATGTAAAGGGCAGGTACAATATGACTTGAGAGAAGAGGGATGAATGTCACATGGCGTACCACCATGTTTAAGTTTATGACGGTGGTTAGAATGTCGACCTCGCTTGTCTGGTTCTGCGTGTTCAGCAGTGACTTAGTGACGCTGGATATTCTGAAGACGTATCGCAGATGTGTCGTGATTTCTTACATAACTATGTTTAATTAAACCCCTTAAATATAGATTCTGCTTATCGTGTGTTTTAAGGTTATTAATGTGTTTTGTGATTGCTGCCCTTTCGTCAGCTACGATGTTTTGAAAGCAGTTAAACCTACTACACATACAATTGTCACCAGTTTCATGAATTTGTAATACTGCTGCGGCATACTGCTGTTTGTCGCAGTCTTCATTCATTTTAGAATTTAGCACTGACTACATGCGCATCTACAAAAGTACTTATCACAATAATATCAATGAAATGCAACTGTATGAGAATCGATCTTGCAACTAACAAACAATGCATCATACTATTTACACAGAATGATTTCACACGCGTGCGTTGTCTTGCAATACTTTTACATGGACATCCATCTTTCTTTACCTGCATAGTAGATCTCTATAGTGCTATAACTTTTTACCCTCACTATTTTTCTTCTGTATGTGGAATTCATTGAAAAGTAACGGCTTCCAAATATATTATTACGTAGTTATTTCAAAATGGTGATATTTGGACATTCATCTTTCTTCCCCTGTACCCTTCATATATAAAATCCCATAACGATATAGTTTCTATAAAATTTTAAATTCAACTTTCAATTTATAAAATTAATCCAACAATGTAAAACCTTAAATTTGAAACATCGACAGTAATTAACATTGCTATTTATCATTAATTATTCGTAGTTTGTATGTAAAATTTTGTCCATTCAAATTTTGCATCCTTGTAGAAATAGTAGGTAATATGATTTTGTAATATGATATAGTACTAAATATTTTTTACCAAGAAAGTACACTAAATTTATATTATATTTCAATATTATTTGATATAGAATTGATATATAAATCTCATGTCAGTTCAATATGTTCAACATGAAAATTTGCATTTCAAAATTTATATTTATAATTTTGTACGCTTTTACGAAACAATAACACCAAATAACATTAATATATAAAAACAAACAAAGCCACCTTGTTCTAAATTGATCACACGGCTTTATTGAAACAAAGTATTTTTATGCGGAGTTTTTTCAGAGCAGAAATTCTTAGAAAAGAAACATCGTTAACTTTTCGGTAAAATCTCATTTACCACCATCTTCAGGCGATGCTATCTCTCAAATGTTTTTCGTGTGTTTGCGTATTACTCGTCCCTCTCCTGGTATTTGTATACTGGCCGTAACATTTGATAAAAGTTGGGTTTATGGGTGTGACACCCAACAAGAATATTTACAATGGAAGTCTCCATTTTCATCTCGGTCAAAGAAAGTCCGGCAAGATAAAAGCAACCAAGTTTTTATTGTTCTGTTCGTTTGATATTGATGGAATTATCCACAAAAAGTTTCCTAAGGGAGGATATGAGAAAGAAATGTCCAGAAAAGTGACAGAAGAACTAATGGATTCTCCACCATGATAATGTAAGGCCATATACGACTTTCATGATACAGCAATTTTTGACGAAAAATAATCGTTGGTCATTGTTCCTCATTCAACATACTCGTGCTACTTGGGCTATTAAATTTAAATATAAATCGCGATCATTCTTCTATAGTAACCGTGTATTCTATCTGGAAAAATTAATGTGTTTCTAATTCACTGAGGCAACTAAATTTCTTCTTTTCACTTCTACAATTTCGGAATAGGTAATTGTTCTTTTCAGTTCATAGTATAATATAAAAATTTTTCAATTTTGATTAACATTTACGCCTACCTAGTTTTATTTCGAAAGCTGCTGTTTACTCCCACTTAATACACAAATGAAAATTTATATAAAATAAGATAGTATATTTAACAGTATAACTAAATATATATGTTCATCGATACTTTCATATCCTATGCATTATAATGTCTAGAATACAATTATCTCAGGAAAAACAAGTAAACAATTTAATTTAAGAAAATATTTAATTAAAAATTATAAAGACAAAAGGAAATCAATCTTGAGGAAGCCTTGAAAATAAATTTTTCAATTACCTTTTTAACAAGAAAATGCTAAAGCGTGGGCATTAGTGTTATTAAATATACTACATACACTGATATATGTTCATATAGTTCAGTTAGTTACAATTAACTTTGCTTCTTTGCATTAATAAAAGTCAGACGCCAGAGGACATACATAATTAATTAATTTCTATAACATTGTCGTGTTCCCTGGGAAATAACCTAATATTACTTTCTTTTGCAAAATATTTCGGAGTAAGTTGCTATACAACGTCACTAATTAAATTTTGAATTAAATATAGATTAAGGGCATGAAGTTCATTAATATTAAAGTAGAAAATGGAATCATGTCTCGTACGTTATTTTAAATTAGAAATGTGTTTTATATTGTTAACAAATACTCCTGGATATATACAAATTATCGCTTTGACAAGAACTTCGAAAAATATTAATTACACAGAATAAATAACAATATTTGCTTAATGAATGATAATGTAACATAATAAATCAGAAGCAAAAAAGATATCAATTTGTTGATAAGAAAAAATTACTTATAATACGTACGATAATAATAATTCTCAATATCTTTAACATCTATTTTAAGGGCTCCCCTTAAAATAGATGTTAATGAATGATAATGTAACATAATAAATCAGAAGCAAAAAAGATATCAATTTGTTGATAAGAAAAAATTACTTATAATACGTACGATAATAATAATTCTCAATATCTTTAACATCTATTTTAAGGGGAGCTTTCCAGTACTCAAGTTTTATATTAAAACGATAGTTATGCTTGGACGATATCCAACGTGATACCGATCAGTTGAAATTGTTGAACGAATTATTATCGAGGGGTTTATGTGCCAGGGAAATATGGCCTTTTATCGCCTTGGTTATCGAAAAGAACAAGAACTATTATGATCGGTAAATTGAATGATCCCATAATACCCGTAGAAAAATGTCTGGCAAATACTAAATAAGAAAACGGGCAAATCTTATAAATACAAGGACGTGAAATTCAACAAAATGATGATCTAGTTTCTGATCCATCCATTCTAACCGAACTATTTAGTCAATATTTTCAAATGTTGACTGCACCTCTCTCCACGCTTTTGAAAATTTGAAAGTTGTAATTAAATTTTTTTTTCGTCTTACGCGTGCCCTACATCTATATTGTTGATGACGCAAGAACAGTTTTGAGTTAGGCTAGGGAATTTTTAGTAAAGACTGTTCGGCGACACCACAATTAGTGAGGGCTCAAATAAAGCGGCGAATCATCTTAAAAGGCGGTTCCAAAATAAAATTGGAAACCAGCTCAAACAGCGATTCCAGAATAAAGCGGCCAAACAGACCAAAAATCGGTTCTAAAATATGTACATGGACCATGCAGAAGTTGGGCCTGCGCCAAAGAAGTATAAATTCGTACACGAGAAAATCCAGCACGAACATGTAATTAAAGGATATTGACCTCTATGAAATAGGTCACCAAACAAATAAAAGTGTTTGAGATTCTTAGAAAAATAAGAACCAACCAGTGAAGTATATATACATTTCTCAAAAATGGAAAAGTATATGTCAGTGTATGTATTATGCCGATGACTACTTCGAGGAATCAGTAGTCCCCCTACTCTGTTCTCTATAAGACGACATTCGACACAGAGGCTGGATTTTAGTTATTTTCGCTGTATTAAAGATAAATGAAAATATATCGTTTTTTGCGCATACGTCTTCGCACATAAATGTAAAAGAGCTCGTCATTCATATTTTCAACGTATTAAATATATACTAATCAAACTATGCCAATTTCCATTTATTTTATAAGTTTTTTATTTTATTTATTTATTAAATTAAATTGTTTAGTTGTTAATTTTACCGTTTAGTTTGATTTATCGTATATAATATAATATAAAGAAGGAGTGTTTTGATGTTTATTACACTGTTTAAGAATCTGAATCGCCCTAAGAAGTTATTTACTCAAAAATAAGCAAAAGAAAGATCTTTGTAAAGTATCATTTTGCTTATACCTTTTAAATAAAGGCAAATGTTATTTTATACATTATTTTAAAACATGAAAGTTTGTTCGTTTTATACTAATTTTACTAATGTTAAATAATAAATAATAAAGGGACATACATAAATATACAAGAGCAGTAAAAACAAGAAACGAAAAATCCATTATAGACTATATCCTTATAAACAAAGCATATAGAAAAGAGGTATTGGATACCAGAGTGAAGAGGGGACCCGAAATATATAGTGACCATTATTTGGTAGAGACAAAAATAAAGATCGACCAAAAAAGACGAACATGTACTACAAGGAAACCGCAAACTAAACCAAACGAGGTAATTAGAACACACAAGCTACAAGAAGAGCAAATATCTTGCAGATACAGAGAATTAATAGAAATAAGAATAGAAGAAATAAGAAATGCTTGGGTCGAAATGGACTTAGAACAACTATGGAGCAATTTCAAAAATATTATTATATCAGTAGCGAAAGAAACATGTGGAGTAGTGTCCAATAATAAATGCAGAAAACAAACAAGATGGTGGAATGAACACATCAGGGAAGAAGTGAGGAAGAAAAAGAAACTTTGGAAGCAGCATTTACGAGATGGTTCAGATCAAAACTACACAAAATATAAGCAAAAACGAAAAGAAGTAAAAGAAATGATACTAAATGCAAAGGCAGAAGCATGGGAAGAATTTGGCACGAAAATGGAAAAATATAGCCGAGAAAACCAGAAACTGTTTTATAAGGTAATGAAGAACGCAAGGAAAGATAAACAACATACAATAAGACACATTAAAGCAAAAGACAATAGAGTATTAACTAGTGAAGAGGAGAAAATGGAAAGATGGAAAGAATACTTCCAGGACCTACTGAACACAGAGGGGGAAAGCAGAGCGGAAATAGATGAAGAAACGTGCGTAGAAATCGACGACGAACATGATAGCATAGCTGAAGAAGAAGTGATAGAAGCAATAAAAAGAGGGAAAGCAGCAGGACATGACAACATCAAGCCAGAACTGATAAAAACATTAGGAACTAAAGGCATAGAAATGTTGACCTTTATATATAACAAAGCATGGAATCAAGGACGAATACCGGAGGACTGGACGACTGGCATAATCATTCCAATATACAAAAAACGGGACTCTAGCGACTGCACTAACTACAGAGGTATTACACTACTTAGTGTAGTGTCAAAAACATATGAATTTATTTTAGAGAAAAGATTAAAAAATGTTATAGAAGGGCAATTAGTTGAAACTCAGAGCGGATTTAGGAAGGGCAGAAGCACCCAGGACCATATTTTCACAATTAAGCTAATGATCGAAAAAACCAGAGCAAACGAAGGGGAGTTGTACCTGGCCTTCCTGGACCTAGAAAAGGCTTTCGATAGAGTGTCACAAAAACAAATTTGGAAAGTATTGGCGCAAAGAAATGTCAATAACAAACTAAGAAGAGGTATACAAAGTATATACATGGATAATAAGAACTACATAAGGAAGGATAATGCGCAGTCCCGGGTTTTCCATATCAATGACGGATTAAGGCAGGGCGGTGTAATGAGTCCAACACTTTTCACGCTGATTATAGATGACGTCATATACTTATCGAATTGCGCCTTTGCAGATGACCTAATGTTATGCGCAGCGAAAGAACAGGATCTGCAAGAAAATTTACAAGTCTGGGAAGAAGAATTAAAAAGAGGAAGGCTCAAAATAAATATCACTAAAACAAAAATAATGGTAGTGGGTAAAGAAAATAGAATAACGAACATAAAACTAAATGATCAGAGAATAGAACAAGCCAATTTATTTAAATACCTAGGAATCATTTTAGATAGAGAAGGAAATATGGAGAATGAAATAAACGAAAAGATACATAAGGCGGCAAAAGTGTACCACTCTCTGAAAAAGACACTGATCCAGAAAAAAGAAATAAGCAGGAAAACAAAACTTACGGTATACAAAACCATCTACAAGCCGATTCTAACGTACGGCAGCGAAAGCTGGATAATAAATAATGTGATGAAAAGCAGACTACAGGCAATGGAAATGAAATTCCTGAGAGCAATCAAGGGAATCACGCGCAGAGACAGAGTGAGAAACGAATTAGTAAGGGATGAATTAGGAATTGAGCCGATTCTAAAGTGCATAGAGAGAAGTCATCTAAAATGGTTCGGTCATATGTGCCGCATGGACGATAAAAGGCAAGTCAAAATAATATGGCAAACAAAAATGACAGGCGTGAGAAGACGGGGACGACCAAGGAAAACGTGGAATGATGAAGTTGCTGCGACATTGAAGAGAAGAAACATGGACTGGGCACAAGCTAGAAGAATGGCAAAAAATAAGAAAGATTGGACAAAATTTGTACATGGAGATGCCATGCAAATAACTTAAGTTAGAATTTAAGAGAAAAAGAATGTAAAGTTATCACCTCACACCTAATGGTATAAGAGGTTGTTTGATTATATATATATATATATACATATATATATATATATATATAAATAATTTTTCGAAAAGTTCCACGTACCTATACTATTTCCAATAGTCAAAATTAGTGCGCCTGAACAGTGTGTGTTAATTTATACTTCCCATCACGTGGTCTCTTTCGCTCTTCCACGTTTTTCATTTCCAACTTTCATGTTTAATGTGTATTTTTCTCATTTAGTTCCTTATATTTTATTAACTAATATATACAAATGCATTTTTTGCTTGTTCTTCGTTCATAATATTTTCTAAATTCTTTCTAATTTTGTCGTATTTCGCGTAATTCTTTCGTCCAATCAGATTTCTTCGCAGATTTTCATTGAATTTACGCAATTTGATTGGCTTCCTTTCATTTTGCTTTTGAATTTTGAATTTACGCATTGTGATTGGGTTGTTCTCCTTTCCGATTTGAGCCTTCTGATAAGTTCATTTTTTGTTTTCAATTTTCGCATACTGTTAACCTGACTTTTTGTCAGTTTTGGTATCGTTTCTTACTTCGATTTATTTCTTTCTTTTTACCAGTAGTTACTATTTTCTTTCCATACCTTTCTCATATCTTTAAAGTTTTATCCTTATTCTCCTTCTTTTACCGTTTTGTGTATAATTCTCTCTTTCTTATTCTGTTCCCCATCTTTTATACTTGCTGCGAATATGTGGACGATTACTTTGATTTGTTTGGGACTTTCCTTTTTTGTAATTGGATTGTTTTTTGTATCTGATATAAAGCTTGTTGTTTACCCAACGTGCTGTTTCTTCAGTTATGTTTACATGTAAGACGTTACTATGAATAGCATTATATATATTGTTTATATGTAATACATTACATTCGCTTCTAGGTTGTTTGTGAATTGAATTTTAAGTATGGAGTTTTTTATTGACATATTGCTGTGTTCTCTTCTAACCGAGATAAATTGAATAATTAAATAAAGTTGAAAACAATAATGAAAAATTTAAAACAAGTAAATTTTTAATACACCCTGTATGAACATCGTCTTAAAACAAATATAATCAATTTCATGTAAAGTTTCTTGTTATTTTCTGTAATAAGTTTTTATATGTTACGATACAGATCGCATTTAAAATATGAAACATTATTTGAAAGAAATATTAAAGAAAACGTAAATCAGTATAAGAACAAAAGTTTTTAAATATGTAATATTATGTGCAGGAGTATTTTAACTTAAAATATATTTCAAAAAGAATTGACGTTACGGGGCATATATAAGCAAAATTTCTCAAGGAGAGAGACACTTCGAAATTTCGTTTCAAAGCGGTTTTGCTTTTGTTTAAGTCTTTAGAATTGTGATATTTAGTTATAAAGAAAAGTTTTATTTAATTTAAATTTATTAATAGATAATAATAATATATCCATCGTTTAGTTTATTTTATTTTATTTTTGTAAGAAAACTAAGAATGGATCAATATTACGAGGAATTTGATCAGATGTACAGTAATGAATTCGACAGGTAAACTATGTAACCAAGAAGCACAAGACTTTCAAGTATTAAAATGAAATTTATAAGTTTATTTGTTGTACGTGGACACTTTATTTGATCGTGTATAATTTGAATTTCTGTATTAAAACAGATAATAAAATAGAATACAGCTATCTTTAACTTGTAAGTAGGGAAAATAAATCTCACGAACATTTAAAGATATCTGTGTTTAGAATTCGAAATTTTAAACTCTTGTTAAATATATGAGATACTAATTAAAATACATCATATGCTATTGACGATTTTATATAGCAGGGTAAAGTCTCGCCACGTAGATATGAAATAACACATTTCTCCTTTGTAATATTATCAACTTTTGATACTGTTATATTCACAAACTTTACAATTTATTCATTTTTAAATAAATACCCTGTTTCATGCTTTAGCATGTTATAGGATATAAAGACTCACTGATCTAAAGTAATACACAGCTGTGATTTGAAATATTATTATTGTAATTTAAATCTTCAAAGTTTTATTTATATATCTATATAAATGTGCATATTATCTGACTAGATATAAGATTAGTGTACTATATTCTACTAATAATTGATAATATTTAACACAATTGAATATTAATATATGTTTTGACAATGTGTGAATAATAAATATATTAAACTTAACATGCTATCGTATTATTTCTCTCCTTATTACACTAGATGCTAGGCCTAGTTGCAAGGAACCCTTTTTGTAAAACAAAACCCTGATGACAATTTTAAGAGTCTAAAAATACAAAATATGTGTGTATGGTGATTCATGTTTAATAATTAACGATTCATATTTAATGTATTGGCACCCTTTTTGAAAATCAAAATACATAACAATATGAACTAATAATACATTGTATCTACAAGTGGATTTACAAAATATTGGATTTTTGATACTAAAACGGTCTTAATATTCCTTTTTGTGCTTTTATTTGGTACGCAAGTTTAAAAATTTATTAATTACGTTTTAGCTAATGAACCGTATCATAAAATTCCTTGAATTTAAACGTAAAATTTGTTATTACATCAAGTATTAGGCAGGTGCACTAAATTCAAAACCCGTTCTAACTGCATTTCCTTCTGATTAGTCTATTTTTCTCTTATTAATTTGTATTTTTGTAAAATATCACAGAAATACGTCAATTATATGGTGTACATTATTCAATACAATTAATTTCAACTTTCATAGTTAATTTTTGGAAAAATAATAACCATATGTATGAGGGATATTCGACGTGAGCGTGATTCATATTGAATGTTTTTAAATTGTTTTTATTTTAAATATTGCTTTGATCATGTATTTTTTATTAGGTGACATGTATTTGTTTGTTTTGGCAACATAATCATTTACTATTATGTGTTTATACTGTAATTGTATGTGTATATTGCTTACTGTCCACGTACTGTATGTGCTTATTGACAATAAAATCTATCTATCTATCTATAATGAAAACCTATTGTTGTTGCGAAAAACGTTTTATTTTTCTGCATAATCGCCTTTCAATTTTATACACTTAGACCAGTAATATTATAACTTTTTCATGCTTTCCAAAAAGGTCGAATTTTAAAAACTCTTTCAATTGGGCATCTGTTTCATGAATGACATTTTACGATAAATGACGATAATACCGTTCTGTGATCGTTCTTCCTTTTCTTAATAATCGATATACGAGGTGCATTCAAGTTCTAAGGCCTCCGATTTTTTTTCTCCAGACTGGAAAGAGATAGAAGCATGTGCATTGTTTTAAAATGAGCGTGCGTTCGTTGTCAATACTTCACAGAGATGGCAGCACTGTACGGCAGATGGAATTGTAGCGGGAGCGTCGAGAATGAGAACTGTTTTAGATACTTAAAATGGCTACGTTTTCCTTACTTGAACAGCGTGCAATCATGCGTTTTCTGAATTTGCGTGGCGTGACACCAATTGAAATTCATCGACAGTTGAAGGAGACACGTGGTGATGGAGTTATGGATGTGTCGAAAGTGCGTTCGTGGGTGCGACAGTTTAATGAAGGCAGAACATCGTGTGACAACTAACCGAAACAACCTCGAGCTCGCACAAGCCGGTCTGACGACATGATCGAGAAAGTGGAGAGACTTGTTTTGGGGGATCGCCGAATGACAGTTGAACAGATCGCCTCCAGTGTTAGCATTTCCGTGGGTTCTGTGCACACAATCCTGCATGACGACCTGAAAATGCGAAAAGTGTCCTCCAGGTGGGTGACACGAATGCTGACGGACGACCACAAGGCTGCTCGTATGGCATGTTGGCAAGCAATGTTGATGCGCAACCAAAGCATGAATGGGACATTCTTTTCGTCGATTGTGACAATGGATGAGACGTGGATACCATTTTTCAATCCAGAAACAAAGCGCCAGTCAGCTCAATGGAAGCACACAGATTCACCGCCACCAAAAAAAATTCGGGAAACTGCCAGTGCTGAAAAAATGATGGTGTCCATGTTCTGGGACAGTGAGGGCGTAATTCTTACCCATTGTGTTCAAAAGGGCACTACGGTGGCAGGTGCATCATACGAAAATGTTTTGAAGAACAAGTTCCTTCCTGCACTGCAACAAAAACGTCCGGGAAAGACCGCGCGTGTGCTGTTTCACCAAGGCAACGCACCTGCACATCGGGCTAACGTTACGCAACAGTTTCTTCGTGAAAACAACTTTGAAGTGATTTCTCATGCTCCCTGCTCACCTTACCTGGCTCCTGGTGACTTTTGGCTGTTTCCAACAATGAAAGACACTGTCCGTGGCCGCACATTCACCAGCCGTGCTGCTATTGCTTCAGCGATTTTCCAGTGGTCGAAACAGACTCCTAAAGAAGCCTTCGTCGCGGCCAGGGAATCATGGCGTCGACGTTGTGAAAAATGTGTACGTCTGCAGGGACATTACGTTGAGAAGTAACACCAGTTTCATAGTTTTCGGGTGAGTAGTTAGTTAGAAAACAAATCGGAGGCCTTAGAACTTGAATGCACCTCGTAGATTATATCATGCAAATCTCAAAATACAGAATCTGCAAACGTTTTGACAAAGGGAGTTACTTCTTTCTTTTTTCTTTGGTACTTGTTCGCCAACGAAAGTCAGTTATTTCGAATGTTCCTTTGTTTCTGGTGTGAAATTCATGTTTCATCCACTGTTATATAACGCTAAAAAATCTCACATGAACTGCGCTCTTACACATATATTCAAATATTGCATTGAATCTGCCACGCGATTTCGTTTTTAATCGTGTGGCAGTAAATGTAGCACTTAACTTTCCGATAACTTCTTCATACCAAAATATTCGAGCAAGATATTGAAGACACGTTCAGTCAAATTGTTTATAACCTGAACACGCATCTTCAATCGATTATCTTTTAATATCATATCGCGTATTCGTTAATAATTTCCTCGGTAGTGACTTTAAACTTTAACGTCATCTGTGTTCATATAACCACCACGATATGCAGCGACACACTTTTGAACCATTCCATGCGAGAAGACAGAATCCCCGTAATCCTTTTTTTTAACTTAACAAATTTAGTATAAAAAAACACACTTGGCTATTTCACAATTTTTTATTAGATATATTTCTAACATATTGCTATGAATTGTGCCTTTTAATTACTTTCAATTCACACTGCAACTTTTCTGCCAGCTAGCTTCAGTGAGAACACCTTCCTTGAGCTTCTTTTTTCTCAGAGTCTATTGATATATAAACGTGGTATGAAATAAAAGATAAAGGGTGTTAAATAAATAAAACAAAGATTTTCCCCCCTTTAGATTTAATAAAAAAAAAAAAAAAAAAAAAAATGGACTTTACAAAGTGTACAGTCGAACTGACTCAACTTACAGTAAAAGAGGAAACTTTGGTGCAATATGAATACAGAAGATAAAACCTCTTATGACTTAACCGCGAGCAAAATATAAAATAAAAATATAAACAAGATTTATCAGATGTCAACATTAATATCAACCTCAAACTCAAACGTCAAATAGAAATTTATCTATTTCTCACGCATTCAAAATTTAAACTCATGCCTAAAAATCACATGACACAAAAAACTATTCCCCACCTTCTATCGTACTAAAACATTTTATTTTAAAATGAATAAAAAAAAACCATCTGATAAATTTCCAGAATATTTCTTTAGTCTGATTACAACATAATTACAAACTAAAATTACTGAAAATTACTAAAATTCTGTGTGAAATCAAATTATCTCTAAATATCTATCTATAATATTAAAATGTACATACTTTTCATTTTTTTGTGCACGTCACGTCACAAGAAACAACTTATACTAAGAGAGATTCCAGATAGATTATTTAATATATTTTTATACAAGTATAAAAGACTCGTAATAACGCGTAACTGAATTTAATCACAACAAAACATCACCTGACAATACAAAACGATTTTATCCAATACTATTGAACAAAATTAAGTTCTGTTCAATATTAATAAAAAATCTACAACCTATCTGGTCAAGAACTAAGAAATCTCTATAAAATGAAGGTCCTGCAAGCAGCATCTCACTCCCACCTAACATAAATAAAAATCTAACTGGCGACAATATATATATTTATATAATTACAACTTCCTGCTACGCGGGGACTTCGAACATCAAACTAGGCCCGAGCAATCTACAAACGTGGACAAAATTATACATTACAAAATTTATCATTTACAATTTAAATTTTTATCGTTATCTGTCTGGAATAAAATATACATAATAAAATAAAATACGTTTTTAAATCAATGTTATTCAAATAATGTTCAATATAATTTTTCTTCTTTCTTCTGCAGGGAAAAAACCACTCAACAATGTTTCGGCTGTTATGCCATTGTCAAAGAGGATCTTAAAACTAACTTACAATACGTGCCCTTGTAACTTTTATATCTATTTTTAGTGCTGGGGTGATGGTTAAGACATATTTACAATCGTGTCTATTATGGGAGTGTTAATAAATTCTAACTGTGTATTCGTAATTATTATATTTTGTTTTTGTGCTTTTTTAATTTCTAGTATTTCTAATAAGTCTAGTCTTCTACTTTTTATTACGTTATGTAACACGGTGGAGCTATTAATATCAGGCAAATGGCTTTGTTCGATACAGTGTGTCGAAAAACCTGTGTTTTTAAGACTATATTTTACGTCTCCTACGTGTACGGATATGCGTTTTTTAATGGATCTTCCACTTTGCCCTTAGGGTGCCTTAGGGTGATTTTTAATATATGCGACAAACTTTAGGAGCTGATTCCTGGGGTTATTTTGATCATAAAAGTTCATAAGAACATATGTCCAAAACCGCTTAGTTCAGAAGTTATACAATGTTTAATAGAAAGTTAAAATAATAAATGGTTTTATTATAAATTAACAAAATAATTAGTAAAACAAAATTAACTTATAGTAAATGTTGAAAATGACCGCTTCCAACTGTAATACAAGCTCGTAAAGAAGTCTGTGCCTGTTTCTCTAATATGCGTAGTGGTCGCGTTGTCGATGCTAATCAGTTGGTGTTTGCCAGTTGCTCAAGAAGCACGTGTTGTGATTATGTACGGTATTTACGAATTGTTTATTTGTTATTTCAATATTTGTTAATAGTATCAGAGTATTCATTCAGTTTACTGTCAGTTTCTGTTTTCTAAAATGAATTATACGAATTCTGAGATGTGTGATATGCATTTCGTTTACGGTCTTGCCAATGGAAATGCGCGTGCTGCTAGACGTCTTTATGCAAAACGATACCCGAACCGTATCATACCGCATCATTCCATGTTTGCCCGTTTTCATCAACGTATTAGTGAAACGGGAAGTTTTAAAAAACGGACGACTGATAGCGGGCCCCCATCTACAGTGAGAACTCCACAAGTTGAAGAAATGGTATTAAATGAAATTGAGGAACATCCGACAACAAGCACCAGAAAAATTGCGTTTGATTTAAACATTAGTCATGCCACAGTTTGGAGAAAATTGAAAGATCAACTGTTGTATCCATATCACATTCAACGGGTGCAGGCTCTATTGCCAGCAGATTTTCCACAAAGATTAGCTTTTTGTCATTGGATGCAACACGAAGTCGTACAAAATCCTAACCATTTGGCTCAAATATTCTTCACCGACGAGGCTACTTTCTCTAGAAACGCGATTATTAATTTTCATAATAATCACATATGGGCCGAAGAAAATCCGCGAGAAATAATGAATGCCCGTCATCAGCATCAATTCTCTGTAAATGTGTGGGCCGGAATTGTTGCAGATCACTTGTTAGGTCCACATTTTTTACCGATGCGGTTAAATGGCGAGTTATACCGCAATTTTCTTGAAGAGGAGTTACCACTACTGCTCGAAGAAGTTCCGTTGCAGTTAAGATTACAAATGTATTTTATGCATGACGGTGCTCCAGCGCATTTTAGTTTACTTGCTCGCGAGTTTCTGGACAGTACGTATCCAAATCGGTGGATAGGACGGGGAGGTCCACAACCGTGGCCTCCTCGGTCTCCAGACTTAAATCCATTGGACTTTTTTCTCTGGGGCCACCTTAAATCATTAGTTTACACGACTTCCATGGAAAATGTCGATAAACTAAGAAATCTTATTATAGCAGCTTTTGAAACAATTCGAAATACCCCTGGTATTTTCGAACGGACTCGCCAGTCAATACGACGGAGGATAGCAGCTTGTAGTGCAGTTGGGGGCGGTCATTTTCAACAGTTACTATAAGTTAATTTTGTTTTACTAATTATTTTGTTAATTTATAATAAAACCATTTATTATTTTAACTTTCTATTAAACATTGTATAACTTCTGAACTAAGCGGTTTTGGACATATGTTCTTATGAACTTTTATGATTAAAATAACCCCAGGAATCAGCTCCTAAAGTTTGTCGTATATATTAAGAATCACCCTGTATATAGCTTCACAGTCATTACATTTTATTGTGTATACTCCTGATTTTTCTAAATGTTCTATTTTATCTTTGTGAGTTGCTTTATGTATATAACTATGGAATGTTGACATTTTTATGTTAGTATCTTGTTTCGCTTCCGCATGTATTATATTATCTGCAAATGTTGGTTTTCTGTAAATTTTATATGATAGATTGTTATTGTTTCTGTATATGGTAATATCTAAAAAATTTAATTTGTTATTTTCTTCTTTTTCTATTGTGAATTGTATTTTGGGGTTTAATGAGTTTAATAATTTCAAGAATTCTGTTAGTTGCCTGTCTGTACCTGTCCAGATGCAAATTATATCATCGACGTACCTGGCCCAGAAAAGGATTTGTTTGATTAGGTTGTTATTTCTATTAAATAGACCTATTTCGAAGTTATGCATATAAATGTTAGCCAATATTGGGCTGAGAGGATTTCCCATAGGTAATCCTTCTACTTGTGAATATATATCATTATTAAATTTGAAGTAATTTTGATCTATTTATATGCATAACTTCGAAATAGGTCTATTTAACAGAAATAACAACCTAATCAAACAAATCCTTTTCTGGGCCAGGTACGTCGATGATATAATTTGCATCTGGACAGGTACAAACAGGCAACTAACAGAATTCTTGAAATTATTAAACTCATTAAAACCCAAAATACAATTCACAATAGAAAAAGAAGAAAATAACAAATTAAATTTTTTAGATATTACCATATACAGAAACAATAACAAACTATCATATAAAATTTACAGAAAACCAACATTTGCAGATAATATAATACATGCGGAAGCGAAACAAGATACTAAAATAAAAATGTCAACATTCCATAGTTATATACATAAAGCAACTCACATTCCATTGAATACTGATGCTTTTAAAGAAGAAATAATATATATTAAAAAAATAGCAGAAAATAATGGATATAATCCCAACATAGTAGACAAAATATTAAACCGAAAAGAACAAAAGAATATTCAGAAAAAATTCTTATATCCGGAAATAAAAGAAAATAAACCCATTTGGCACGCAATTACATATATTCCCCAAATCACAGACAAAGTAAACAAAATGTTAAGAAAATTAGATATTCAAATCATATGTAGCAATAAAATTAAATTAATACAAATATTAAATAATAACAAAGATAAAATAGAACATATAGAAAAATCAGGAGTATACACAATAAAATGTAATGACTGTGAAGCTATATATATAGGGCAAAGTGGAAGATCCATTAAAAAACGCATATCCGAACACGTAAGAGACGTAAAATATAGTCTTAAAAACACAGGTTTTTCGACACACTGTATCGAACAAAGCCATTTGCCTGATATTAATAGCTCCACCGTGTTACATAACGTAATAAAAAGTAGAAGACTAGACTTATTAGAAATACTAGAAATTAAAAAAGCACAAAAACAAAATATAATAATTACGAATACACAGTTAGAATTTATTAACACCCCCATAATAGACACGATTGTAAATATGTCTTAACCATCACCACAGCACTAAAAATAGGTATAAAAGTTACAAGGGCACGTCTTGTAAGTTAGTTTTAAGATCCTCTTTGACAATGGCATAACAGCCGAAACATATGTTAGAAATATATCTAATAAAAAATTGTAAAATAGCCAAGTGTGTTTTTTTATACTAAATTTGTTAATTACAAAATGTTTCACCAAGAAGTGTCTGCTACGTCAATTAATGAAATTTTTTAACTTACTTAGTTTGTAATAGTTTTTGCACGCAAAATGTAGGACACACGAAATTCTTTTTTTTCCATATTTTCAATAAACTCCAAATTTATTCGGTTTTGAAGCGTTATTTCACAGTCTCGGAAAGCGAATAAAATAACTTGAAATTTTGCATATAACTTTGTTAGAATTATCAAATGATCCTATTGCTCTATCGAACTTTAATGATATTTTCTATTTACTATATGTTATTTATATAGGTGTAATTATTTATGAAAACGATAGAATTTCAGAAAGGTTCGATTTATTCTAAATAAAGTAACAACATTAGCTAATCAATATTCATTAAATATTAACTCGGAGATCTTTTATTTGAGTGTGTTAGTTAATAGAGTTCAATAATTGAATGTCCGACAGAATTTATTATAAACTACGCTTTCATATTGAAAGAATTACAGGGAGAATTTTAAATGTATCTAAACGAGAAGTGTGTTATACGTACAAATTATTTTTGTTACATTATCTAAACGAGAAGTGTGTTATACGTACAAATTATTTTTGTTAATTATTTATTTTATACCTTTTTCGATCAATTTTTTAATCAAGGATCTTCACCAGCTCTAGTTCTATATAGGGTGTTGTAACAGTCCTCATTAACCCTTAACATTGGGCGTTATATTAATAATGTCCCGGGCTTCGAGGGATTCGGGGTTGCTGTACAAACGATAACTTTGGTGCTGAAAATACTTAAATGCCGCAGTTATTCTAAATATTGAGATATAGATTAAAGTTGAATATTGAGTAATTGATTTATTCAATTACCGCTTTGTCGGGTGCCAAGAGGATTACCCCCTCTAAGGTACAATTGTACTTTTAAAATTGCCGGTTAACTAAAAATAGCGGAGAGATATAGAAAAATACTCTAAATAAAGCGGGTAAGTCGAAATGCGACTTACGCCTTTCTCTCTCAAAGCGTGTATGAAAACTAAGGTGAAAAGAAATGAATCCCTCTTTTTTTTTACTTAATAAATGTTTCGATCAATTCCTTTTGTTTAATATGCTTCTCCAGTAAAGTTTAGATTACATGAATTGAAATAAAAGAACAAATGATTACTAAATGTACTTATATTGATAAATAAAGCTTCTTAATTTACATACGATTAATTACAAATTTACTTAGGGTTATTCTGAAAAGTTTACTAAATACTAATATACATATGGGGCAAGATACAGTAAATTTAACACAGATTTAAACTGTTTAGTCTGATCAGATTAATAAACTGTATTTATAAAGACTAACCTTTACATCGCAGCACTAATGGCCATTTCACTTTATCGTTGACTCGGTGCTTCCGGAGTGATGCACTTGTTCACTGTATTAACACTGTTTTTCTTCACGCCTCAGGGTGACGTGTATTCCAGACAAGAGCCCTGATGTATTAAACGTGGGATTCACTTTTAATTAAATGATTGCACTTGTAGGCAAGTGATACTTTTGCTACACTGTGTACTTATTGTACTTAAGTACACAAAATGCGGTTAACCCTTTCTTACGCTTGCTTATAGGGTCGCCCGTTTTACTAGGTTGACTCCCTTGAGCCAAGTACTTTTATTGCAGTATTCCCTCACTTTATTATCACGTTAAGGGCAGCACGTTTAACTTGTTTGACTGACTTTAGCCCAGTGATTCGTTTCGCTTTCCTTGATGCGTCCGAGCTTCGGTGATTCCCCGGCTTTCTTATAGAGTTCTTGATCATACTGGTTTCGTAGATGATGCAATACAGTGATTCTAACGATTCGTATATGTGACACTAGGTTATTCTAATAGAGTTTATGTATGGCTAACTATACACACTTAACTATACAAAATGATGATTTGGCATAGAAGGAACTGATCGAAATACGTGTGTAATATTATTGCGAAATGTTCTGCAATAATATTTAATGGCGGGAAAAGCATTAAAATTTATACAATGTGACTTCTTAGTTTAAATAATTTAATTTTAATATTTTTTAAAATTTTACAAATGGATATAACTGGTTTGAAATAAGATGGGCGTAATGTGTCCCATTACAGTGTAAACGAAATATTCAGACATACGCTAATATATAATAGATACGTAAGACAGCAATTCAAATCTACAAAAATTTTATTCTATCGAAACTTTAATTTTTGCCGAAATTTACGAACACGAACTTTCAAATACGGTACTGTATTCAGATTTACTATAAATAAATAGAAATTATATGCTTATTGTGTTGTCGATTCAACAAACAAATAAGCACAAAAAATCCCCTACACATTTCGGGAATGTAATAAATACGTCTTTGTGTGAAAAGTTTTAAAGACATGTATCACATATATTCATTCATATATTTGCTTATGGATCAGCTGTTTGGTGGCTATTTATAAAAGTTCAATGGCCTGACCTTTGTAATACCTTGAAAAAAATGCGATATCGAATTTGTAATTTTTAGTTGCCTTAATATTAATTAAATTCACGGAGAGAAATAATAAATTACATTTTGTAATTTTAATTGAAAGTTAATT
Organism: Melolontha melolontha; assembly: GCA_935421215.2. NCBI lineage: Eukaryota > Metazoa > Arthropoda > Insecta > Coleoptera > Scarabaeidae > Melolontha > Melolontha melolontha. Next base: position 53,846,055 of record OW285240.1, read on the forward strand.
TTTTTTCTGTTCTATTTGCTTCTTTTTTTAAAAGACAATTCCTTTGCCCTAAAAGGGTAAATTTGTGTGAAACAGGTGGAATGCTTAAAGGAGACGTTCGATCAGTAAACTTTCGAAGAATGAACACGCTTTAATTTATAAATACACCTAGTAGCTTTAACATTTCCACCTGTTTCACCTTATAGTAAGACGATATCTGTTAATTCGTGATTTGAATAAGGCATACTTTTGACTTACAGTATGCATCATCGCATATACAACTCCAACCATTACGCTTCAGTAGGGGCAGAGCTGCAATTATAAAGGAATACTGAGCTTACCAGAGTCGTGCATTTATTGAACATTCTTTTTCTTTGATCTCATTTCAGATAAAGTTTTCGTGCATTAGCATTTTATGCTTAATATTATTACAGCTATTACATAATAAAGTATGCAGCCATACTTCGTTTACACCCTGTATAGTGTCTAAAGTTATTCCAAACTACTTGAATACTAACGACTACTTTATGAAACAAAAATTATTGCTATTTTTTTCAAATGCAATTTCCATTTAAAAACTTTTATATTTTCTTACTATTCTTCTCTTAACGGATACTCATCTCTTTAAACCTTTGTCAGAATGTTAAAGACAATATCCAACAAGTCTAATGCATCATTAAACGCGCCCCCCAAGGCGGGGTTAAGTGCTTCTGTAGAGGAACGTAAAACGGCGACAATTTATCACAGTTTAAAAGTTTAATTTCTTCTCTTCGAAACGACCGGTCCCAAAACGCGAAATTCAATCCTACCTACGCGGAACCCGTTAAAGAAAGATAAATAACGGACGGACAAGGGAGATGGAAGGTGTGGTTGAACGAGGATGGAAAATCAAAGGATTGGTTGATATCTGTGGTGTATGTTAGACAGGATTATAAATTCGAATTTGAAAATTATTCAACGCCCACACATAAACATTGCTTAACGACTTCGGAATTTATTCATCTCAACAGAACGGTATTAAGGGATTTTAAGAATTTTAAATATTTGAATAAAAATATGCAATACCTTCAATACCAAAACGATGCCATAGACTAATAAAGTAATTGGCGAGAGAATAACATTTTAAGCCTCGCATACTTTCCTATTTTAAATTTATTTTTACCCTGAAAAGACTTTAGCGTAAAATAAATGCATGCTTGTATAATATAGAAAATAGCACCTATATATAAACCCAGAGATACCAGAAATCACAATAATAGACCTCTATCGATTTAGCTTTATAATAAAGCATGAGACAGAATTTAAAATTAGCGCCAGAAACATAGACTGGCATATAGCACAATGCTTGTATCGTTGTCTTGTACAACAACACAAAGTATTCAGTTGCATGGCAAGCGAGTAAGCATTATCCGTTTACTGTGGAGTATTTTTTCTTATGGTGGCTTGACTACTATAAGGCAACCTGGGTTTAAGGGTCGTTTTAACATAGAAAGAAATGGGGGAGATCCAGGATGTCAAATGATTTTAAAGTAACTAGCATTATAACAGGAATTCAGGCTATCTACAACTATAGAAAATGTAGAGAGAGTAACGGCGGTCCTATAGCAAAATCCACGACGCTTAGCACTATACACACAAACAGGAGAGTTAAACGGATGCTACATATAATTTGCATTTTCATGTATTAAGCTGCAAGTGGTGCAAGAATTGCTCTCTCTAGATTTAAATCAACAAGTGGAATTTTGCAAAAAATTGAAGCACAACAACAATTTTTATCCAATTTAATTATGTCGGATGAGGCCCATTTCCATCCAATCGGTTAATATCCAAATTTCGGATAATGATCAAAGGAAACCCCCATGCTTAGTGCATTATTCTTCTCTACATACCGAGTATCAGTTTAGTGTGAATATATGGGATTTTGCGGACGTATTTTTTCTATACATCAATGGAAGAAGAATGACGGTAACTCGCAGGGTTATGTGATTAGGTTGGATGATTTTCTTATAACAATGCTAAGTACGGCATCATAATGCTGATTTACGTTCATTGTTTGTGCCTCCTGGTTTGAAGGATCATTATATATGGCTCAAAGTACCGAATGCTGCGTCGTACTCGATTCTCGAAGGACGTTTTGTATTTGACCTACCGCTCACTGGGCGTAACTTTCGTATAAACTGGTTATTTCTTTTGGTTGGTGGTAGTATTGAAAATTGATGTATTTTCTGAATGGTTTATTTATTTTACAAAAAAACACTTAAACCTAATTTCATAAGATAATTCTCATAATGTTAACTTAAACTTAATTCTTTACTGTTTTATTATTGTATGACTATTGTAGAATGTATGTTGTGTTCTATTCTGTATGAATGATTATGTTGTATGTTCAGATTAATGATGTTCTATCTATGACTGTTGTGTTACAAGTATATATAAAATATATCACTACCCCTACCTTAACATAATGTAGGTTTTATGTAGTTGTTGTGGAATTTACCTACATTATTACTTCTTATAAATTGTATCTTCTGTACATGCAAAAAGTACCCAATGTTATATCCTTCTGCAAAGTTGAAATGCTGTGGTATTTATAGCTAAATATAAAAATTATTATATTCTTATTTGAAAGACTGGAAGCGAGCTATATATTTAAATGGTATAATAAGCGATTTTCTGAGAACCAGATATGGAACGGCCCAAATAATATTTCTAGGCCCTCTCGCACGCAAACGACATCCTCGAGCATGCCAGTTCCAATAATAAATACACTTAGGATACCACATTTCTATGTAGAAGCATGATCAGGAACTTAAACTCAAAGCTTATAGGATATTATCGAATGCCATATCAAAGTTTTAAGAAAATAAGATTTTCTCAATAAAGCAAAATCTGTCCATACGAGCTAATTAAAAACACTTAACACAGTGTAGCTTTAATTATTGATACATATTTTGAGAACTAAGTTGTCATCCTCCTCGGAAAAAAGTATTACACTTGAAGTGCTAGCATATGGTACCCTCATATTAATACCTTTTACCTGTATAAAGCGTGTGCTAGAATCTTTTTTTAATATTCTTATAATATTCCTCAAAAAAGAGTTTTCTACTACAGTTTTCTACAACACATTTTCACTCAATAATATTTTTATGATAAACTATGGACTTTGAATAGTCGCAAAAGAGATCATTAATACACATTATTTATACAAAGTATGGCAATTAGTGCATTTACACCAGCGCTACTTCCATTTTTAGGAAAGTGCAAAAATTATCCAAAATTAACGTTTTTGAAATCCACAATTTAATAATAACTGCAACATTATCAAAATTCTTGTCATTTACCAAAGATTTGTTTTTCAAAAAAATCATGCAACTAGCTACGATTGAGAAATATATATATAGCGCTTTCGTACCATTCTGAACCATATCCATGTTTATGAGCGGTTTATCCTGAACCAGCCACACAAAGCTGAGCCATATACATGGCTCAGAATTACGGACTCTTATATAAACACTCATACCAACCTCTAAAGTGGATAGAAGAAATATGAAAATGTGCGAATTATCAAGGTCAAGTTCAGACATTTCCCGCATTTTCTGATAGAAGCGCTGTCATAGGTTCCATTTGTATAAGAGCAATTCTGAATCATACAGTATTCGCTGCATATTTAAGATTATGTAGACAGTGTCGTGCAGTTTTGCATGAAAGGTGACAAATATATTTTATACTTAATGAATATGAATATCATAGGAGCAATGTTAGTCTCCCTTGCAAGAGAAAAAGGCTCTCAAGTAACAAAAAATCATAGGTTATATAAGATGCTGCCATTAATAGATATAAACTCTGTTTTCTTTTACATGCTGATTAACATATGCAAACATTTATGGAACAAAGTTATGCTACTTGTTATTTCTAATTAAATTAATGTTTTTTTAATTAAAAATAATATAGACGATATCATTCTGAATGAGCCCACAAAAAAAGACAGACTTCTCAAAACGATGGTCAAATAACTTTATTATTACGAATTTTACTTAAACATGACGAATTATTAAATACTGAATTGTTTCCGCATATGCGAGCAGATGACATCTCATTGATTGCAAAGAAAGATCCTCTCAATTGTCAGTACGCCTATTCATACATAAAGGGCTGTCGAAGAAGTAAAGGAGATTTTGATCTTGTAAGACAAAATGTGAGACCACTGGCAAAATAGTTAAAATTTACGCGAAAGCGAGACAGTAACATAAAACTATTTATAGACATATTCGTCCATATCACTTTAAGCTGATAATCTATGGAGTTTAGGAAATGGCACACCGTTTAATCACGAAACTGACAAATATGATTCACCAATATTAGCCCTTAATTTTGAAACTTTACTTAAAAAATGTTGTGATTTAGCTTTAATTGACTTACTCCAAAAACCCAACACCAATGGGCAAACAGAAGATGTAAATGTTTTAAACCAGCTGATTACATCCCAATGTGCATATCAAGTTTCTGCTCAGGCTGGCACAAACCTACATGAAAACAAATGGAATAAAGATGAACTTGTTCCCTTAACAACTGATTTTAAGTAGATGAGAATTCTTTTCTATAATCTTACTGAACAACAATATAATAAATTAGAAGTCAATGATATGGATTATGATGCATATTATGCACTAAAGGATATTACATACTCCAAAATTATACTTCTTAATAAATGTCATTCCAGCTGAGGTGGAACAACTAAAAGTACAGATTTACCAAACAATTAATCTAGACTCTTCGAAACAAGATACTGAATTTAAAAATTGTTTAATACAACTAAAAAAATTCTACTGAATATATACATCAGAGGGAAACGTGGTCATGTAGTATCAGTCCTATTATTCCCTACTATGAGGCAACACTTTGGTTTATTAGTAACAAATGACACAAATTTGTAAGCAACAATGATTACATTTTTTACGCCAAAGGTAATGGACTCATAGATTGTACAAAAACTTTGCATAAATATGTAGAAAATTGTGTTGTTACTCGTAGAAAAAGCATAACGGCCAAATTTCTTCGTAAGCATTTAGCCACCATTACACAGCTCTTACAGTTTTCTGTTAACGACATGGAAGTCCATGGAAGAAGTCCAAGTTTATAGGCCATACGCTTAAACCTCTGCTTACAGATTGTCAGATAATATATATTAAACCGCTAAAATATCGAAGCTTTTGTTATTTATGACATAACGGAAGGCGGAGCAGAAAACTTCAAAGGAAAGGAATTAGATGAAATGGATGTCCGACTAACTCTTGTGATGGATAAAGAAGATTTTTTTGAAGAATTTATCCAAACCATCCAGAACATGAAGAAGAAAAACAAGATGCTAATAAAAGGCAATTCTCATCACAACGAAGAAAAATATGGAAAATCTGACAATATGAAATTATTAGAGAGACAATCTTGGACAGACAAACAAAAACAAATATTTTCTAAATATTACGATGGGCATTGAGTTGATAAATATGTCTCGTATAATGTTATTTAACACATATATGTTTATTATAAGATTCATTATAAAATTGTTTAGTTTATTTTCGTGTTCTCCTGATTTAAGTTAAACAAATTATTAGTTTCTCAACATTCCGTATCTTCTTTTACACATTATTTTCTCTGTTCGGAGTTCTTGGAGCAGTTTCTGAATTTATGTTGACTTTTAACAAGTTTTTATACATAAACACACCTTTACAGTACCGTTAACATTTGTAATTTTCGTAAACAGTTTACGAGTAACCAGAAGCAGAAGCAGACAGTTATCGCAGACCTGAAGATGGCAAATGTGATTTTGCCGAAACGTCGTCCAGAAACCAGCACCGGTCTTTACAAAGACCAAACAATGGAAACGCGGAAGAAAACCCGGAATCCAGTTACAACACATACTACTACCCGCGGAAACCTGAAAGCAAACATATATATATATATATATATATATATATATATATATATATATATCAATAAGAAGTGGCTAAATTATTTAACCATAAGTATTGTAACAATCATTTCTTTACTAATAAACTAATTTATATAATTTTCAAAAATTGTATCACTTCTCTGAAACATTTACACGTTGGATGCTAAGCCTAGTAGAAAATAGCCGGAATTAAACCCTAACATAAGTAAAAACACATGAAAGTGTCTAGATATGTATATGCTTGTGTGAAAAGCCATACATCTGATATTTATAGAATAACTAACACAACAATATGCGTAATTCAACTAGCAATAAAAACATTAGAAACTAACTCAAAAAGTACACTCAACGTGTCAAAATTTAATCGAGAGAAATAGTTCCACCTTAAATAAAACCGAGAAAATTAGTGGAATAATTCATTTTAGATAATCTACAGTTTTACGTTCACCTTACTTGAATATAAAATTATAGTTATCCATTTCATATTGCTGTATCCAATAACAGTTTATCTAAGCTTATTCGTTTTCATTACACGTTAAAATACTGCTCAAAGTTGTAACTAAAGTTCAATCTGAAGACGAAATAGCAATTAGCTTCAACTGGAATTTGTCTAATCAATTTAAAAGCTAATAATTTCTCTAATTAATTATAAATTAACCGCTATTATGGGCCCCTTCCAATAAATTCATAACATGATCTGTGAAAATTCACCACCAAATTCCAGCGGACTGTTTTTCGGCTCATTAGAATGGAAAAAGAACCGGTCCTGTACGTGAAACCGACTCTCCTTGGATTCATTTGCACTCCGACGACTTCACAGTTCGCGACGAAACTGTAAAATATCCGACCCTTAATTAAAACTCCGTTCCAGTCATTAATTTTAATCTGTAGTCGAGTCAGTGCGCTTTCTGTATTCTTTCCTGACGCCCTCCTCCCTTAACCCTTCTCGCTCGCAGTAATTGAGATAATCAAGTGAGTGACGATCATGAAGAGCTGTCAGACATCAACACTCGATTCGATTGATAATCGGGACATCATCAGACATCAATAAAATTTGACGGCGAGCCTGTCATAAATCTTGCGGATACACCAAATTTTGAATATCTGTTTTATATATCGTATAATTTAGCGTTTTCACATAACAGTTTTATGAAAGTAAACTTGTTTCTAAAGAGCTAAATTCAGACACCACAATAATATTCTGAAATATAATTAAATTTTCGAGTACACCTGTCGCCTATTAGATATAATATCTAATACTCTCTGATCAACAAATTTTCATTCTTTTAGTTTTTCTTTGGAAACTACGTATCGTTTCTTTTATAGTTCTAACAGCAGTAATAACAACAAATTTATTCTGGCACGGCAGGTTTTAGAAAAAAATATTCAAAAGTAAATGAAATAATCTTAATTAGGTATGAACATTATATGGGGCTGTCTTGTTTAAAATGCTTTTCATTTTACTTTCCTTTTATACTGTTCTTCGGCACTTTCATCAATGTCCAATAATAATTGGTAAGAATTTCAAAAATGCCTTGATAAAACTTTTCGCCTTGTTCATCACTCACATCGCCGAAGTCGGGGGAAAGAAATCCAGATGCGAATGCAAAAAATGTATTTTAAGGCTCATGTTACAGCCAAAAGCATTCCAAGCAACAAGCTGCAAGTCACTTACGGTTTCTTCAAATTTTTTATCTTATTATAGAAGTTTAATTTGGGAACCCATAGAAACTCTCTCTCTAAGTTTTGCATTTGAGATTTTGAGAAATTTTTGGTTTAAGGTATTGGAATCCACAGTCATTTTTATCCATTTTATGTATAATGGAGGTAGAAGTATTTTATCACGTTGAACTAGTGACTTATAAATATTCTTTTGTCCAGGAATATACTGAATCCTGACCGGCCGGTCTTTAACAATGTAGTCGGAATTTCTTAATCGACCGTCTCACTCTCAAAGAAAACAGCTTTGCATATCCTAGTTGTAAACCGAGTAGAATTTCGACATAATATTTTCATACTTTTCTTTTTAAGTGAATTGCGTGGCCAACAGGGTTGGATGGATAAAAGTTTCCCATGTAAAGAAGGATAGTTTTCAAACTCATTTTCGAAGCATCTATAAAAAGACGTCATTCTTCGGCATGGTGTTGGTGGCCTACTGCCAACATCAAATCGTAGACATTCGTACAATATGAAAGACCCCCATTGGTTGCAAAATATTGTGATAATTGAAAATAAAATAAAATAAAACAATAACTTTGTTATATATACCACTTTATTCACATATAATCGTGACCGCGGTTTCGACATACAATGTCATTATCAAACTGCAAAAGTCACAGGCCTACATAGAACTTATAAATGACACAAAAATATATGGGGGTGGTTTATGATGTTATTTAAAATTACTACTATATACTTAACTATTATATACAACATTGGAAAAGAGGTGTATATATAAGGTCCAACTGTTCGTTTAAAACGATATCTATTGTGTTGTGTCGGCTTTTAAAAATCTCTAGGGCCTCTAAAATATTTAATTTACGACCTTTCTCGGCCAAATGCAATATTTTACGGTGACCAAATGTATGCCTTTCTGTAATAAGATGGTTTGCGAATGTTGAATCTGTCTTCTTTAGTTTATATGACCTCCTGTGTTCTTTTTCCCGTATAATAAAACTTCTGTCTGACCTATATATACACTTTTACAATCGTTACAATATAATTTGTACACTCCTGATTTATTATTAATATCTGTTTTAGGTTTTGCGTTAAAAATGAAATTACTTGTTTTTACATATGGTTTGTAAGCTATACTAACATTACTATTATTTTTTTGAAATTATATTTCCAATTTGCTCGCTTATTTTACCGAAGTAAGTTAACGAGACAAATTGTTTCAAATTAGCACTATCTTTAGGATATACTAAACTAAGGGCCACTTTTAACTGTTTTTTCTTTAGTATACTGTCAATTACGCTACTTTTATAACTATTGTTTACCGCTATTTGTTTTATAGTATTGATTTCACGAACAAAAGATTCATTAGACAAAGGAATATTTAATGCTCTATGTATCATAGAATTAAAAAATTAATGTTTGTGTGTGTCTTAGGGTGTAGTGAATCTTTGGGAATAATGCAATCAGTGAAAGTAGGTTTACGATATATATCAAATTTTAAGCTCTGATATAATTTGTTTAATTTTAAATCCAGGAAGTTAATACTGTTATTCTCTTCTATTGTAAAATTGATATTAGAATGGATTGAATTTATGTAGTTCAGAAATGTTTGTAGTTGTCTATGAGTACCCTTAAAGCAAGCTAGGATGTCGTCTACATACCGATACCAAAATTTAATATGTTCTTTACCTAGTTGTGATGAAAGAATTTTTTCTGTAATATGCTTCATGAAAATTTCAGCTAATAGAGGACTTAGAGGTGGGACCATTGCCAGACCTCTGTTTGTTTGTAGAATTTGTTGTTAAATGTAAAGTAACTTTGGTTGGTGACTAACTCCGTTAGAGATATGATTTTGTGTATAACAACCGGGTTTGTATTTTTCTTTACTAATATGTTTTCTATTAACCTTAAGCATTCCTTATGTGGTATTTTTGAAAACATGTTGGAACATCAAATGATACCAGGATTGATGTTTCCAACATGTTTTCAAAAATACCACATAAGGAATGCTTAAGTTTAATAGAAAACATATTAGTAAAGAAAAATACAAACCCGGTTGTTATACACGAAATCATATCTCTAAAGTTACTTTACATTTAACAACAAATTCTACAAACAAACAGAAGGTCTGGCAATGGGCTCACCTCTAAGTCCTCTATCAGCTGAAATTTTCATGAAGCATATTACAGAAAAAATTCATTCATCACAACTAGGTAAAAGCATATTAAATTTTTATATCGGTATGTAGACGACATCCTAGCTTGCTTTAAGGGTACTCATAGACAACTACAAACATTTCTGAACTACATTAATTCAGTCCATTCTAATATCAATTTTACAGTAGAAATAGAAGAGAATAACAGTATTAACTTCCTGGATTTAAAATTAAACAAATTAGATCAGCGCTTAAAATTTGATATATATCGTAAACCTACTTTCACTGATTGCATTATTCCCAAAGATTCACTACACCCTAAGATACACAAACATTCATTTCTTAACTCTATGATACATAGAGCATTAAATATTCCTTTGTCTAATGAATCTTTTGTTCGTGAAATCAATACTATAAAACAAATAGCGGTAAACAATAGTTATAAAAGTAGCGTAATTGACAGTATACTAAAGAAAAAACAGCCTAAAGAAAAAACAGCTACAAGTGGCCCTTAGTTTAGTATATCCTAAAGATAGTGCTAATTTGAACCAATTTGTCTCGTTAACTTACTTCGGTAAAATAAGCGAGCAAATTGGAAATATAATTTCAAAAAATAATAGTAATGTTAGTATAGCTTACAAACCATATGTAAAAACAAGTAATTTCATTTTTAACGCAAAACCTAAAACAGATATTAATAATAAATCAGGAGTGTACAAATTATATTGTAACGATTGTAAAAGTGTATATGTAGGTCAGACTGGTCGAAGTTTTATTATACGGGAAAAAGAACACAGGAGGTCATATAAACTAAAGAAGACAGATTCAACATTCGCAAACCATCTTATTACAGAAAGGCATACATTTGGTCACAGTAAAATATTGCATTTGGCCGAGAAAGGTCGTAAATTAAATATTTTAGAGGCCCTAGAGATTTTTAAAATCCGACACAACCCAATAGATATCGTTTTAAACGAACAGTTGGACCTTATATATACACCTCTTTTCCAATGTTGTATATAATAGTTAAGTATATAGTAGTAATTTTAAATAACATCATAAACCACCACCATATATTTTTGTGTCATTTATAAGTTCTATGTAGGCCTGTAACTTTTGCAGTTTGATAATGACATTGTATGTCGAAACCGCGGTCATGATTATATGTGAATAAAGTGGTATATATAACAAAGTTATTGTTTTATTTTATTTTATTTTCAAAATGAATTACCACAAAGCTACGGCTACCAGTATTAATTGTGATAGTTCTTTCTGATGATTACGATACACATAAATATGTGTGCCTGGACCTAACAGTTTCCATCCATGGAGTCTAGATCCTATTATATCAGCTTTGGTTTTTGACAAATTTAGGTATCGAATAATTATAATTTTAACTTAATTATTAGGTGTGGTCCGTCCTCTTCAGATGGAAAATATCAATAATCGCTGGTCGACAACTGACACTTGCTTCTTTTGGTTCTGTAATATTATATTCTTCACTCGCAACAGCTATGGATACTGGTACTGGCAAGACCGAATGAGGTACTGGACAAGTAGCAGAGGGCAGACTAACATAATTAATATTTTTCTTATTTTTGTTAGAAAATCTGAAAGTTTTCGTGCAGCAAAAGTAGCGCTACCTACGCGCGCATACGGGGTTCTGCCGTAAAGGAGATGGTGGGTAAGTTATCGAAATCGCAATTTAAGGGAGCCTCTATTTATCGTGTATGCCCTTTGTCGATGAAGATGGGTGTGAGTTGACTAAAACAGATAATAGGTAGCGCCACTTAGTTTTACTTACGGAGGCTCGAGGCTGAAAACTAAGAAAACAGTTTGTGCGATCATAGACACATGCGCCTACGGATTACTAAATTGTACCAAAACGACAAACTAATCTAAAGAAGGGGTACCTAAATACATAAAATAAAAGAATCGGAAGTAGTTAATTCGTATATTGCAAGCACAGCAAAAAAAATAATTAACAATGGTTCTCAAGCCGCAAATAATAATATATAAAAGTAAAGTTATGAAAAATTTACACTGGGATATGAACCACCCGGTATACGAGATCATTAAATTATTGAACACTTTACAAAGAAGAAATTACATGAGTTTATACTGAAACAACTTAAAACACCAAAATCAATAATTCGTAGTTCAACTGCAGATCTGAACCTTACGTTTGGGTATTATAAACACAATATATATTACGAGAATAGTAATAAAATTCAATAGAAATTACAATTTAAAGTCATAATGAAAGAAATACCATTGTAAAATATATAACTCTTGTGTCTCACAAAGGTTGGCGCAAAAATAAAATAAAAAAGTACAATAAGAAGAGTTAAGTAGTTCTCTTAGTAATTATGTGAAATAAACTAGTTAATCAACAATTAAAAACTCAAAATTGTTACTACGTGAAAGCAAATAATAATATATTAATTTAATTTAGAATTATTTAAAAGTAAATTAAATTTTTATAACGAAAAAAATGTACGAGAATATTCAAACAATCCTTCAGATTTATGTGAAGTCAATTAACGTAAACTTACATAAATACTTGGGCTTCACCATTAGAAATTTTATATTTCAAATAATCTGACAGATATATGGCTTTGTTGTTTGATGTCCTCCTCTGTACAGGTTCCGCCTTTGTTCGGGTAACGGTTAGATGTAGTTGGTTCTGAATCGCGCCGCATTCACAGCAACCATCATATCTGCAGCTCCATGTCTTCAAGTTGTTGTTACAGCGTGAAACGTCTGTTCTTAGTCAATTCAAAGTTCTCCAGAAGGGAAATGGTAACGAGTGCCCAGCAGCTAACTCCTTCTTAGGTTCAGAACGCAAACGGTCACCAGTCTCGCGCTATAATGTTGTTCGGCGCATTTCAGCTATTTCACTCAACGGGGTGGTAGAAAGCATAAAACTTTCCGGAGATTTAAGTTGACTTGGTTGGATTTCGTGATTGGACAATGGATGCCTATGGCCTACTTTTTTTGCTACTTCCTCTCACATTCTGCGGCGACATGTCTTCTGGTTGTAGATGGTGCGATGCCAACTTGAAGGTAAATCTCTTTAGTTGGGATTGGTTTTAGGCAGCCGGTAGAAATGCGAATTCTCTCATTGAATGGCACATCGACATGTTTGGTATGTGCCGAATTAAACCACACTGGTGCGGCATACTCGGCAGCTGAGAAGCACAAAGACAGAGCTGATATTCATAAGACACGTGATTGTGCGCCCCACTTAATACTTGTGAGTTTGCGAATTATAGTATTTTTTTCATTAATTGATGTTGCAGACACTTCTTGGTGAAATATTTTAGTAATTATTGATGTACTTGGTAGGAATAACACACTTGGCTTTATTTCACCAATTTTATTATATTTCTCTAATATATATGTTTCGGCTGTGACGCCATTCTCAAAAAGTTTCTTACAACTAACTTAATCTACGTAACAGCGTAACTTATATACCTAGTTTTGTGATGAGCTGGCGGTTAGATGATGTTTATAATGGTGTCTATGATGGGAGTGTTTCTAAATTCTAGCTGTGTATTAGTGACTATTACATTTTGTTTCTGGGCTTCTTTAACTTCTAGAATTACTAATAAAACTAATCTTTTAGTTTTTATTGCATTATGTACTAAGTTGCAGCTATTTATATCGGGCAAATGGTTTTGCTCAATACAGTGTTCCGAGAAACCTGTATTTTTAATGCTATATTTCAGTTCTCTTACATGGTCTGTAATACGTCTTTTAATGGATACTTTGATCTTTGTATATAGTTCCACAGTCTTGACATTTAATAGTATATACTCCAGATTTTTCTAGTTTGCCTATTTTATCTTTGTTGTTATTTAATATAGCACCTAATTTTGTCTAATTGTTCATATATTTTTAATGTGTAGTTTTCTTAATATTTTGTTTACTTTGTCTGTGATAGGATGTATAGGATATCGGTGTATATGTCTGTGGTAGGGTGTATATGTTCTTGCATACCAAATGGTTTTATTTAATACTTTTATTTCCGGGAATAAGAATTTTTTCGGAATATTCTTTTGTTCTTCTTGTTTTATCATTTTATCTATCATATTGGGCTTATATCCATTTTTTTTAATATAGATTATTTCTTCGTTAAAGGCATCCGTATGTAAAGGTATTTGAGTTACTCTATATATATATAACTATAAGAAACTCTTCAAGCAGGGCATAACAGTCGAAACAGATATGTTAGAGAAATATAATAAAAGTTATGAAATATAGCCAAGTGTATTATTCCTACCAAATACAGCAACAATTATATTATTTCTTGCGTATACCTTCCCCTTGACCTCTTGACAATGTCTTCGGAAGGATAAAGTTCGATCGAGCCGTACACCTGGGTACCTTGGTGAGTAGTTATGTTCCACTTCCTGACCGTGCCATGAAACCCTCAGTTTCCATCGCCACCCTGTTTCTGAAGAGAAAAGCGCACACCTGAGTTTTTGTGGGGTTCATGTTAAGATGGTTAGCTTTATAGTAGGTTTCCAAACCACCTGGGGCGTAAGTTTTGCCTCCACTCTAAGGAAAGACATACCCTGAGATGCTACAGCAGTATCATCAGCAAATGTAAAGTATCTTGTCTGTGCGTCTATCTATTGGTCGTTGGAATAAATATTGTCAAGAATTGGTGCAAGAACACTTGCCTAGAGGAGACCATTTCTTTGATATCTCTCTCCACCGGCTGTTCCTAGACTGGAGTGTCACGTAGAAGCGCCTATTTTGCAGGAAGCACTCCACCAGCCTTGTTAGTCGGTAATCCTTCGTAACAACGTAGAGTTTATGTAGCAGTTTTTGGTGATTAACCGTGTCATAAGCTGCATACAGGTCTATGGAGACCATTCCCGTAACTACGTTTGACTACAGCAGGATTTCCCTGGCATAAAACCGGCCTGTTCCGGTATGATTTTCTTCTCAATGGTGCCAAAAGCCCAGTCAAAAATAATTCTCTCGAACGCCTTGAAAAGATGGCAGCGCAGGGATATTGGTCTAAAATTCTTAGGATCGGTTGGTTGTTTCCCTGGTTTAAGAAAGGCAACTACTCACGATATCTTCCAGGGTTTCGGAATGTGCAATGTATAAATGCATTTGTTGAGCATTCAGCGAAGCCAGCCCATGGTAATGGGTTCAAAATGCTTAATTTGCTCTGTTCGAATCTCGTCCAAGCTCACTTCTTTTTTGTCTATCATTCGTTGTTTATATGCCGTAAGAAGTGTGTTAAAGACATCATGTTCATCAGGAATATTATGTTGTATCTTGGGCTTCTTCCCCTTAGATGATGTCTTGCCAAGAGGCAATGAGCAATTTGATTAGGAGTCACTACAGCTAAATCCACTGTGGGAACAAAGGGATCGTTGCTGAGATTTTTCAGTAGCTTCAAAACTCGCCTACTGCTTTGTTTCATATTTAAGTTCGTCATTAGGTTGCACCACTTTGCGGCTCTAGTTAGTGATATCGCCTGTAAATATCTTCTCCTGCTTGTATTGTTTCTTCAGAGAAAGAGTCACCCCCCGTATAGTTTCTGATACCTTTCGAGGAGAACTTTAGAGTCTCCATCAAGGGCTGAGATATATTCGGTCCTACAGCCTCTTGGTATTATGCTTCTTCCATAGTTTCTTGGCCATCATAACGAACCCATCGTATGACTGGAGACGTGGTTGCAAACTTGAAACTTCTTGCTCTAGATTTCTGGCAAACGCATCGCAATTGGCTTTCTTGAATCTTCTTTTAAATGAACAATTTCGGGTTTGATTGCTGCGTTAACTTTTCACATTATTGGCCTATGTTGGGATCTTGGCAGCGTACCTTCGCCAATTTTCAAAACCCTGAGTCTTTCGCTAACAAAGATATTGTCTAGATTTTACAAGCTTTTGCATCTTCCACTTTGAAAAGATACGAGTTATTTGGGGTTATGGAGCAACATAAGAATAATTCTTTCTGCCCGGTTTTCCAAATCTTCACCATTTATATCTGTTCCATCTGACCCCCTGGCTGTGGTATAGTAACTGAAATCATCTATAATTATTTTTTCAGAATGGCGGCGAAAGTTATTAGTTTCGTCGAAGACAAAAGCTACACAACGTGGCTTGTAGACAGATGTTATTGTGCACGAATTAAGCTCCACTGTATCTCGATGTCGTTCACAAGTCATGGACGTGGCTAATACTCCTTCAATGTTAGGTTTAGAAAACTACGCTGCCATAGGTATTGTGGGGTCTTTTCAGAATTAAGTTCATGCCACCGATTCTGAGCCTACGGTTACTCACCCATCGATGAAATTGTCAACAGAGTTGGTTCTGAATAAAATCTCTTTGGTGAGCGCTTCGAAAGTGTGGATGGTGCTTCGGTGGTGGAGGTACCTAGATTTTGTCCCCGTTGCATTTTCCGCAATTTAACTCCAATTCAAAAACGAGAACATGTGAGATGGCGCAGATCTACACTAGATAACTTTGCAAATTTATCGTCTCATGTGGTGTACAACATCATTACAAGAGATGAAACTTCGATATGCCGCAACAAAAAGCAACAACTTTTCATCCAACAGAATCTGTTCGAAAAAACTGATGGTCGGCACAGTTTTTGGTATTAGTGGGGATTTTTCCTCCGTAGCGCTATATGATCATCGTTCTTTTAACGTAGAATAATACAGTTTCTTTTGTTTCAGTTTGTCCAGAGTATTGACGAAACTCGTTCAAGAAGATGGATAATATTGCATCACCATAATGCTCTGATTCACACTGCCGCTCGAACGATGGAATATTTGCTGGCCCGAAGCATTGAAATAACATGTTCGCCATGTACTCTAGACCTACCATCTAATGATTTCTTCTTGTTTCCACATTAATAAGTTACAATGACTAGGTTTTACATCGGGTGAAAAAGCGATTCACGCATTTAAAAGCGAAAAAATGAAAATTGTGGAAGGGAATAAATTTAAAAATTGTATAAATGGGTTATGTCAAAAAAATTGTGTATTACTTTAGTAGATTAACATTGATAAAATCATTTGTTAGACAATAGTTAAGTGTATTCATAGTAATTCGATAATTACTTAAAAGGTTTCGATGCATGTAAAAATATGAAAGTTTTTCATCAATATCAAAAACGTTCTATTCACAATGTTTAATGAATTCATAATATGCATTAAGTAATTTTGTCATATATTATATCAATTTAGTAGAGTTATTTAGTTCCACGCTGTTTCTATGTGTTACAGTGCTGCTTAACTTTCAATCTATGCAATTAATTCCATAATACAGTAGCTTAATGAAATTTAGATCAGGAAATTACGCTGGTTATTTTGCTAACATGGAGATATCTTTATCTTCCTGTTAATCTATCATAACCACTATACAATTTCATTACATACTGTGGATCATTACAATGCTAGAAAACAAACACTTATTCAGATAATATCTTATTATTTTGTAGTATACGTTTATATTATAAGACCGGTTTTCTAATAGCAGTTCTACAATGCAATCCTATTTCTTTCAAGACCTTTTCAAACCAGAAGTGTGATTATGCTTTTCTTCTGTTCATATAGCCAATACTTCTTTGACAACTCAAAGAAGGTGAAAAGACTAGAATCAAAAATGTTACGAGCATGAAGAATTTTAATAGTAACAAAGAAGGCATAAACAAATACTCGTATTTTAGTATATAGAGACCAAAAATAACAATAACGGAAAACCTAAAACATCTGGCCTAATTTATGTATGGTAAAGGAAATATGAAATAAGATCTCAATAACACCATAAAATGTGAATGACTAGATCATTCACTAAAAACAGTATTCCTAAATAAAGGAGAAGTAATCACAGTTACAAAGACAAAAATTTATATGGCAGTCATCCTTTCATCACTGACTTATCGAAAAAGAAAGTTTTGGGTGTTAGCGAAAAAATTAATTTCCAAAATAACCAATAATTTAATAGTTAAAAAAATTGAGAAGGGCGGACAATATTGGACCGCAAGAAGGATGAGGACCTAATAAATAAATATGAGCGACGATGGAATAGATCGTGAAACGAGAAAGACAAAAGAACTTGAAATGAAGATACGCAAAAGTTGTAGAAAATTAAAAAAATTACATGGACGAAGATCAAATAATGGCAAGATAGTGACAAAATGAAAGAAGTTCTACAAAGCAGGAAGCCTCAACCCTTAGCGACAGGAGAGGAACGGAATAAATAAGCATGCGTTTCCAATTTTTATTTATTTATTAAAAATATAACGGAACTTTCTAAGAGAGCTAATAAATTAATATTTCCTAAATTTGTACGAGTGTTTTTTGATGAAATTACGAGTTTATACCGCCTAAGTAATGCACATATCCCATGAAATATGCACTCGGCATCCGATCTTTTATCCGTGGGTCACGGTAATTCCGGTAGAACTATAATGCATGCATGCGGATCACTTTTATAGAAATATCGATGTTATAATGTCCTTTTATGCACATTCCGCCAACCGAAACCAAATTGAGTTCGATATTCGTATACTATTTCGAGAATTAAACTGTATACCGGAATTCCCGTTATTGACATGTGTATGTATATTATAAGCACGCCACGTGCATGTTACATTAGAATAACGGCACCCTAAGGTTGTATTACAGTTATATTACACGACATTGAAGTAATAAAAATTTCTATTGACTACTGTGTTCCTTTCGCCACAGTAATATTCATTTATTAGTTTTCGAATGGTTGACAATATATTTTACATAAGCTGGTAATTTCTACTTACACTTACTTACAATACTTAACAAGTATCGCTGCTGTTTCCACCATTCCAAAATATATGAGAAACATTGATATTTACTTTCTGTTCTTGCTACCAAAAAAACAGTTTAACTCACGATCGTCTAATAAAATGGATTTTTCTAACCTTCAAACCAGTTAGAAAACGCGATATTACATACCGAGGTAGGTAATAACACTTTACCGGCTAGCTTATGTCATGTTCCCGGCTAGGTAAACGTCAGTGTCATTTCAATAAGTAAATCAAATTATAATAAGACTATTCACAAATCTTTATTAACAAAGTTTATTCGCTTTTGGAATTAATATTAATTATTACATTAGATTTTCCGTGACTCTATGCTGTTAGAGAAAGACCATGTTTAAAATCGTAGCATAATAATTTAGTAATGTGTCAGAAAATATCACTATTAATCCTTACGTTACCTAGCAACAGTAGCTATCGATAGCATTTGTCAAAATGCCATTAAATTTCATACTATTATATTTTTGAATTTAATGATTTAGTAGTTTATATAATAATTAATTACTAACCGATCGTGAGTAAAATAGTATACAAACCTCGGTGGAAAGATTCATTCCCGTCTCAAGATTAAGTTCACTTCGACGCTTCGCGTCTTTACGGGTAAATTTGTAAATGCATTCACTAACCATTTGAAAATTAAATAAGAACAGAACTTTCATTATTAATTTATTCATGAGTCAATTTGAAGTAGAATTTAAAAATAACGCTAACTATTTCCCAAGAGTCTAGATCAGGTACGTAGATGACATTTTCGGGATTTTGGATACACGGAAATGCGAATGGACATGTTCTTTAATCAGTTTAATTTGAAATTTCCGACTATTAAATTCACGGTGGAAAAGGAAAACAATGATGGAATACCATTTTTAGATACATTAGTTATTAGAAACAAACATAAAATAGAAATCGATATTTTCCGAAAAGAAACCAATGTTAATAGATTCATCATCGCGGATTCAAATCATAGTTTTCAACAGAAGACAGCTTCCTTTAATTTCTTAGTCAATCGGTTAACAAAAGAAAGATATGAAATAGAACTAGATTTCATTAAAAAAACCGCGAAGTATGATGGCTTTGACATAGAAATAATCCATAAATTAATTAGAAAAACAAAATTAAAAAAGACAATCTGCGAATCCACAAGTTTCGAATCTCAAAGTAACCAGAAGAAAAAGTGCATGTGTTTACCATACAATCCTATCACGAAAAACATTAATAGAGTTGTTAAAGAATGAGGTGTCCAAGTTGCCTTTCGGTCCGAAAATACAATCAAAAGTCTCCTAGGGAATACCAAAGATAAAGTTAATTTGAATTTGAAATCAGGTATATACGAAATTAATCGCAATCATTGTAAATTGAAATATATAGGCCAAACGAAACTAGGCTTAGAGAACACATATCACATATTAAATTCAATAGACCAGAAAAATCTAACGTTAGCAATCATTCTTTAAATACACAACACAATATGTCGACTAAAGGGTTAAAACTTGTCAAAGCCATTAGTAATCCTCGAGATCTTGAGGTATATGAAAGCATTCATATCGTTAAAAATAAAGGGAACACCATTAATGTAGATAAGGGTTCGATTGGGTATAGTCTCTTTTCGTTCTTAGAAAAAACGTAGAAATGTTGAAGACACGCAGAGAGAGAATAAACACATGTGGTTGCCGTTTACTTAAGAAAGGTAATTTTATCGTGTAATTTTTAATCGATATATTTTTATTTTTAAGTCAGTGTATATGTGGACGCCGTGTAAAGTTGTTGCGGGTTCAAATGTACCAGCTTTACTGTGCACCATGTGCGACATTTTGATTAGTGGTTTTACCTACTGATGATGACAACTTAGTTGTCGAAATACATATTTACCTTACCTTATATACCTTTTCAAGTTTTTACTTAACCGCAGTCTCCAAAGAAAGACTTTTTGTCAGTAGTTGAATTATTTTTCATTAGTTGTATGGTATATGCTATTTCACAATCGATTTTAGAAAATTAATATTTTCGTTCATTCTGGAAAAAATACTATTGTTTTTTCACCAAGATTGACTATCGTAAATGCAAAATTATATGAATTAAGTTTTTAATTGGTTCCCCCGTTCTTTCCTAACCACTTACTCACGAACTCTCGCCGAATAACAACATCATTGCTCCCATCGATTCTTTCCAGAGTTTGAAATAAACTCATACAGAATAAAAAAACTGGAAACTTACTGATACAAGTATGTAGCCATCAATGAAGGCTGCTGAGATGTATTATTACTTTTGCTTAACTTCTTTGATACAGTAATCAAACCGATCTCGTATCACGCAAACACGTGCACACGTGAATAGAGAGGGAGGAAGCGAGAGAGTGAGAAGGAGAGGAGAAGAGGGAGGGAGAGGGATTTCTTGAGCACTGTCGTAAATATCCACCGATAAATTAAAAGATGTTGCAACGGGCCAAGAATAAACTTTAATTTATATACATTTTATTCAAGTCCTAAGTGCCATTCTGTTATTTTTTGAACTTTGAATAGTTCTAAGTATTTTTTCGTAGCCAATTTCATAAAAAAAATTGACCCGGATGCAGGTCCATTCAGAGTACAAATCTTGGATAATCCTATTTATCCCATTTTGTTTCGGTTTTATTATTAAAATATTCTCGGAAAACTTCAACAGAAAATTCTTTTTACAAGCTTATGCACATTTATTATCAGGTTTCAGAGGCCTTGAATAACTGCCATGAAGTTAACGAAGTTTGCACTAATTGGCACTAGCCTTTGATCAAGTACAGTATCACATTATTTTATTACTGAGCTTCGATATACCCCAGAATTATATTTTGGGTCTACTCTTTTTTATACTGTTTATTAATAACGTTACGGATAAACTGTCATCAAACTACTTGCTTTATGCAAACGATTTAAAAATTTATCGACATATAGATAACCTGAATCACTGCGTTACATTACAAATTGGTTTTCCAATCCTTTGTAAATGGACTAATGAGAATTATTTATTGTAGTGTAAAAAGGTAACTTGTTAGAAAACAGAATACTATTTTGTTTGTTTATATACGGTACAACCACAGAAAACTTTAAAAGCTTTGAAGACCTTGAAATATTATTTCAATCGATGCTGACATTTAACAACCATGTCCCGAAGATGTGAATAGGTATCTTGAACACTTGACTTTCTAATCAGAAAAAAAGACAGATAAGTAGCAATGCGTATGAAATCCAGGCTATATACATTATATAAACTTAGTAGAGAGAATTCAAAAGATGATGGTTAAGACTATACTGCCGTGAACAATCTATGTTTCTACCGCACAATTTTTATTATGGGGAGTGATTAGGGAAGTTCAAATTTAAATAATTTCTAACATTCAGATGATTGTGCGGAGGCGCTCCGTCATGTTGAAACCATTGCAGCATTGCTCGAGTTCTTAAATTTAAATTACCTAACATTTCCTCGAAATCTTGTTGTAAAAAATTAATATAACGATTGCCAGTTAGTGATCCATCAAAAATAAAAGGAGGAAGAACAGTTGATCCTATAACACCATACCAAACATTAAACCCAAATTTAATTTGTGGTCTCCTATGTTCAACGTGAAGTGGATTTGTTTGAGACCATATGTGCTCATTGTGCCTATTAAACATTCCACAATTTGTGAAACGAGATTCATCAGTCCATAATATTTTCATTGAAAAGTGTGGATCGTTTTGACACTGATCTTTAAACCATCTACAAAAAGCTATTCGTCTGATGTTATCACCTTCATGTAAAGTTTGTGATACTGATAATTTGTAGGGACGAAATTTATGCTTCTTCAACACTCTGACAATAGTGCGTTGAGAGGAGCCCTTTTCTGTTGAAATTTGTCGGGTCGATGTAGATGGATTCTGAGCGACACTTGCTAATATGTTTATTTCTCTATCTTCATCCATCCCTTTTTTTGATTTTATCCCATAATCTCTTAAAAGTAGGTAGCGACGACTGACGTCGATCAAAATAATTTTCAAAATAAACTTCAGCAGCTCTAGTAGAATTTTTCTGGCACTGAATGTAACATTCAACTATATCACGCTTTTCTACGTTAGAAAATTCCATAGCCAATGCAAACTTATGATTAACGGCCGTTTGCACCGCTTATAGTTAAGTTACAATTAAATTAATTAATAGTTAATTGTCAATGTTTGACAATTAACTTGACTTAAAAGTAAAAATTAACAGCTCTCACTTCTGTGACTCAACGTGAACGCAATGTTAGTATATTTATCTCGACTGCTCCAACGAACACTATTGTAACTCAGATTTTTCGTTTTTTGAATTACAAAACACCAAACATTTTTTTTTTTAAGTTTTTATCTTATAAAGTGAACAATCATTGAAATATCTATATCCTCTTTATTTTTTAAAATAACCATATCAAACCTTATATCATTGCAATCAGCAAAAAAAAAGCTTTTTAACGATGTCAAAACCAACTATGGTTTCCATTAAAAAAAAACACAAATTTGTCTCATAACTCGATAATGGTGAACGAAAAAAAAATATTAGCTACAAAGTTTTATTTGGCGTAAAATTATCTAAAACTTTTGTCTGAACACTTTTTCTCTAAATTTACTATTAACGATGCTAAGAATGTTTAAAGAAAATCGTAAAATTTAGTTTTCTTTGAATATCTAATAAGCCATGAAAGTTATCGGAGAAACAAAAGCAGTTTTAAATCAAACTCGTCAAACTGCGCATCTTTCCCCATTTAAGCGTTTTTCTATCTCCAGTAGTTTCTGAGATTCCAATGCTAAACAATCAAAAAAACACACCCTGTATATGTTGTTTTTAATTAGGTGAATACAAATGTAAAATGCTAAAATATTTAAAATGTTATTTCGTTTATGCACATTACTGACATTGATTTTGACACTTTTTGACATAATCCAGCGATGTTGGTTGCATAACATTCACGTGCATTGAAGTATTCTTTTTGAAGCTGAACATAGGCTATGTATAGAGATACGAAAAATTCACGGTATATAAATTTATACTACCTTGTACAATAAATTATTATTATTATCTATCGTTATTAACATATAAATGATCAAGAATATGCTTAATAATTACATATTACTTTTTCTTTGAAGAAATAACTTTTGAGTCTTATTACAGAACTGCTGTTATTAATTATGCAATAATGTGCGAAGTCAAATCTGGAATTTCTAAAAAACAAGTCAAATAGTACTCTTTTCTTTTCAAACATTAAAAGTGTATCAAATTCAAACACTAGCGCAATATATTTTTCAACAATACGCGTAACATTTGTTAACACAATAAATTAATATACATCCGAGTATTTACACTTTAAAATGATTTTTCCCATTGCTACCAGTAATAGTAATATCGCTGCAAATATGAACAACAGTTCATTAGTGGAACACCTGGAAACGTAACAGCCTATTGGACAAAGCAGCACATGCTCGGTCATTATTTTGACACCGCAATAAAAGGGTAATGAAAATAGAATTGCAGAAATATCATTCCGACATCAACACAGGGTTTGAGCTTTTAAATACAGGGACACTCCAACATATAACGCACGAGCGGTCCGACACCAGGCAAACTGTTAATGAATTTTCATGTCATTTCCACCTAACAACTGAATTCCATTTCCTTTTCATTAACGAGTTTTTTTTTGAGTGGAAAAATCTCATTTTGATGAATGACACACACGCTTATTTTATGTATGTTATGTATGTCGACGTATATTAGCAGGTTCCCAGTCAATTTTGGGTTCAATACAATATTTAGTATCCCAATGGTATGAACGAGAATATTTAAAAGTATTTTTAAAAATATTGGTAATTATAAAATGAGAAACTTATAATGTTATTATTTGTAAAATTTCTTAACTTACATTCAAGTGCTACAAAAACGTTTTACTTCTTTATGATGATAATGAAGTTGATTAAAAGGATTATAGACATGTTATATTAAAAAGTTATTGCAGAAATATCTGTTTTGTCCATTTATATAAGTATAATAATGTTTTAAGTATAGAAGACATTTTGAAAATTTTTAGTAGTAGGTCATGAATTTGGACGAAAACAAAAGTGATTGCATGAGTTGTCACTTTAATCTTTTAGCACTTTCCACTTGCAATTTTACAAGATTATAGTTAGAGAATATAAGATACAACATTTTTACTGTTATAATTCATATATTTTTCAATAAGCAATACAAATTACGTAAATTGCTTCTATTATTATGATTTTTTACGATTTTAATAAGCATTATCGCACAACCAAAGTTATAATAATTTAGTGGTCGCTTTTGGTGACATAGTTTGGTTCTAGGTAAATAGCAGTTGACCGAACTCAATTGACCAAAAATCAATAGACCGAAACGTCACTAGACCGAAGCAGCAAAAGACCGAAAACCACTTGATCGAAAATATGTTACGGTTAAAGTACACATTCCGTAAATGCACATTAAATATCTCGAAAAGTTACATTTATTAACAATAGCATCAACTTCCCTTCACACTTTATTCAGGCTTAGGACTGGCAGCATAAACTGCTAGCGTGTTTAGAAGTTTTCTTTTTTGTTTTTGATTCTATTTTAAGTTAGTTCTAATATAATTACTTATGAAGCGACTGTTAGTTAGAACCTTTTTGTTAATCACTAAGGCGTTATTATTAGAAATATTTACTCACGACCGATTTTCGGAAACGAAGATAAGTGCGTCTTCAGCAGAATTAACACATTAGCAACTTTCTCCAGTTTGTACGTAAATACTTGGAGTAATTATCGTTAACGGTAAATGCGAATGTTAAAGTTGGTTAAATCCTATTTTCAAAAAATCGTCACAAAGATAGATAAGAATATTAAAAGAACACTAATAGCTTGTAACGGCACATACCTTACTTAATAGCATTCTTGCGCTAATGATTTTCCATGGAATAAATGCAATTTTTCCGATTTATTCCAGCTCAGTCCATGCATTGGTACGTAGATGGCACGTTTAAAACTGTGCCACATCTATTTTTCCAATTATATACAATCCATGGGTTGCAATATCACAATGCTACCATTAGCATATGCACTACTGCCCGATAAAACCAAAGAAACGTACACTCGATTGCTTACAAATTTGAAAGACATTTAACCGACAGTTTCACCAATAAGCATACTTATGGACTTTGAATTAGCTATGATAAATGCAGTGTCTTCAGCATTTCCACAAACCAGGCAAAGGGGATGCTCTTTCCATTTTTCTCAGTATTGTTTCCGTCACATCCAGTCAGAAGGACTTCAGCGTCAATATGAAGCAGAACCTGAATACGCCCTAACAATGTGATTGTTGCCTACTCTGACATTCGTGTCTGTAGCAAATGTAGTAGATATTTTAACAGTTGTGCGAAGAAAATGTTATTCCACAAGAAACTCAAGGTGTGCTGGACTACTTTGAGGATACGTGGATAGGACGCCTTCAACGACGTCACCGTCGCCCGCCGCGTTTTCCTCATGTTATATGGAATTGTTTTGATAGTGTGAATGAAGATTTACCTAAAACCAACCATTCCGTGGAAGGATGGCATCGATGCTTTGACCAGCAAGTTTCTTCAAACCATCCAAATATTTGGAAATTTTTCAGAATAATTGAAACATACATGAGTGGGTAAAACTCCACCAGTTTTGTATAATACAAAGGTATTTTTAATAATATAAATTATTATTAAAAATCTGGTGCGAAGAACACAAATACAGGTTCACTATTAATATTTTTGTGAACGTGTCCGAACATATCCCTCCCCATTTACTTCTAAGTTGTTCCTTTTTGTGAATGTGTCTGAAGGTATCCTTTCTTCACCAGGGGCGTACCGATGAGCTTGTAGAAAGGCGAAATACGTATCTGCGTCTCTGGGGGAGGGATATATTCGGACACGTTCACAAAAAATATTAGTAGTGAACCTGTATTTGTGTTCTTCACACCAGATTTTTAATAATATTTTATATTATTAAAAATACCTTTGTATTTGGAAATTTATTGAAGCACTGCTGACAGAACAGAGTCTTAACGAACTCAAAGTAGAGCAATATGTAAGTGGCGAAGAACCAATCAGAAGCCAGAAAAGGTCTGACAGAATAAAGCGCTCTGTCAGTAACTTCGATATTCAAGGAAACATCGTCGATTATTTACGTGGGATTGTGCATAATTTTAATTTTTAATATTAGTAGATACGTAATTGGGTAGGATATATCTGTTAAGTATTGTATGATTTACTAGAATAAACTTGAAATAGAATCAAAACAAAAAAAAAACAAAAAAAATTCTAAACACGCCAGCAGTTTTTGCTGCCAATCATAAATGGAACAGTAACATATTTTCGACCAAGTGATTTTCGGTCTATTGCTGCTTTGGTCTAGTGACGTTTCGGTCAATTGCTATTCGGTCAATTGAGTTCGGTCAACGAATACAGGCTCCTCGCCGTGAGCGCATAGTTTTTCACCAGCTACAATTGTTTACATGTTTCT
The DNA here is from genome assembly GCA_935421215.2 of Melolontha melolontha. NCBI lineage: Eukaryota > Metazoa > Arthropoda > Insecta > Coleoptera > Scarabaeidae > Melolontha > Melolontha melolontha. The sequence goes on from OW285240.1 coordinate 53,873,171, forward strand.
TTGGATTTATATATGAATAGTAAATATAATAATATGAACCAAAACCTATATAATCTACGACAGCTATTAATGAAAACATTATTCCCACAGAAAAGCTAATTAAGAAAAGTCAGATTCTTCGTCATCGAAATCTCAATTATTGAGCAAATATGCGCATTCCGCTAAATAAATCCATTCCACGCAGAAATAACACTGGTCTGCAACAAAATCCTCCTTCATAAAATTATGTCATAAATATGAAGATTTCGATGCTCTGAATCTGTTCCCTATGGCCAATTTTTTCTATCACGTCTAGTTTTTTCGATATGATTTTTTTTCCAAAATATCATAAATTCCGTTTTTTCTTAATTCGTTATATGCGTTAACATTATAAACAATGTATATACATACGAAATAGGTTTTTGCTAGTTATAAGAGAAAGGAGGAAAGTCCCGAAAGTGATTTCTATGGTAGTACATATGCGCCTGCGCAGTATACACTGTCTTTACAACAGTTAGTTGAAAACTTGTCTTTTAATTGTTTACGTTCTATATCAAATACTTTGGTAAGTTTTGCACAAAATTCATGTTATACATATATTTTAAGTATTTTATGTGTAGGTTATCCATTTTTTTATGAACATAGATAATAAATATATAATAGAAATTTAAAATTATTTTTTAAAAAAATTCCATTCAATTTTAGGTTATAAAATGCCGCGCGCTTGTAAGAATTCTACCGACTGTTTTTGCTACATTTGTGGTGAGTTTACTCTAAAAACACAGCGAAATGCGATAACAGATCTTGTTAAAAAAGTTTATCAGCTATATTTTCTCTATCGATGAGAGGGATAAAAGTTGGTTCCCAAAAATTTGCTGTAACAGTTGTTCAAGAACGTTGAGAGGTTGGCTTGAAGGAAGTCACAAATCTATGCCGTTTACGATGCCAATGCTTTGGAGTGAACCTCAGAATCATGAAAATGACTGTTTTTTCTGCATGACATCAACACGAGGATTCTCGAAAAAAAATAAAAACAAGATTGTATATCCAAACATTGCATCTGCAAAGAGACCACTTCCTCGTGGTGAAGGCAGTTCACCTCCAGTACCTACAAAAAATAGCGAGAAGATGGAAAATAAAAATACTTCTGGTCTACAGCCTCAATCGAGTTCTATTTATTCCTGTACATCTTCATCATCATACGCTTCATCAGGATCTTCAAGCCCATCAAAAGAACCTTATTTTCTTAAACAACCTGATTTAAATGATCTCGTTAGAGACTTGGGGCTATCAAAATCTAAGGCTCAATTACACGGATCAAGATTGAAACAGTGGAATTTGTTGGATAAAAGTACAAGAGTTTCATATTTTCGCACAAGACAAGAAGATTTTACGAGTTACTTTTCCAAAGAAAATGATTTAGTATATTGTAATGATGCTGCAGGGATTCTTAAAGAACTGAGTTTCCCAGAAAATTCTGACGAATGGAGACTTTTTATTGATGCGTCGAAGATTAGTTTGAAAGCCGTTTTACTTCACAATGGAAATAAATACCCATCAGTGCCTCTAGCACATGCAACAAACATGAAAGAAAATTTTGCAAATCTGGAGTTATTACTTGAAAAAATAAAATATTCTCAATACCTATGGAATATTTGTGCTGACTTAAAAGTTGTCGCTATACTTACTGGATTGCAAGGAGGAGTGGGACAGTCGCGCAAGAGACAAACATTACAAAGTTAAAACTTGGCCGCAAAGAAAAAGCTTGACACCTGGACTTAAAAATGTATCTCAAGAACCTCTAGTGCCAAGTGACAAAATTTTTTTGCCACAACTTCATATAAAGCTGGGGCTCATGAAAAACTTAGTGAAAGCTATGAACAAGGATGGTGCAGGCTTTCAATATCTCAAAACAAAATTTCCTCGAATCAGTGACGCAAAATTGAAAAAAGGGATTTTTGTAGGTCCGAAAATACGAGAGCTTATGAGGGATGAAGTTTTCAATTCGAAGTTGAGCAAAGCTGAAAAAGATCTTGGGTGGCTTTTGTAAAAGTGTCATAATTTTCTGGGTAATACAACAGCTGACAACTACCGACAAATCATTCGAGAGCTTCTTTCTGCTTATAAAGCTTTAGGATGCAATATGTCACTCAAAATTCATTTTTTGGACTCGCATTTAGATTTCTTTCCGGAAAATCTCGGTGCCGTATCAGATGAGCATGGTGAAAGGTTTCATCAAGATATTATGCATATTGAAAGACGCTACAATGGAAAATGGTCAGCAGCAATGCTTGCTGATTTTTGTTGGTCGATTCGCCGAGAAACTTCGATGGAAACGATGAAAAGAAAAAAAAAACAAAATAACTTGAATTATATTACCATAATGGGATAAATATACTGATATTTCTATAACTTGTAACTGTAAAATTAGCATTTTTCGTTATAAAACTTAGACCGTAGTCTTTTTTCACTTTTTTGTAATTGTTGTTACTAAAATAATATCGTTTTTTAATTAAATGGACACTATATTTAAAATCTATGTGCTGTATTTTTTTGTATGTTAAATTCCGAGGTCAGAGCACCAAATATGATGTAATCATGCATGAAAACAATGAGGAGAAAAAAAGAATTTCTTTCTGCAGACCAGTGTAATTAAATACTTTTGATCAGTAGTGTATGTCCGTATATGTTGAAATATCTTTAATATTGTAAATAATGTATTATAAGCATACACCTTCACCACCAAGCACCTTCATCCGAAGTTTTTCGAGCCCCGTGATCAATATAAAAGACTGCGTGTCTTGCCATTCACTCTCGATTCACTAACAAGATCCTTTCTTTCTTAGCTAGTGTTTTTTAAATCCGGCGTCCTCTTGCGGTGACGGCATATCCAGCTGAGGAAGGAAACCCTTCGATCTTGAGTGAAACATACCTGAAGTGTACCTGGACGTCTTCGCGAGAACGATTTAGCATTGCTTCCACGAGGGACTATCCTTAAACTTCTTGTGGAGTCGTCCTCCCAAGTGGTCGCTTATCCTGCGTTAAAAGAGTAGTATCAGTCGAGAAAGTACCGCAAGTACAGCGTCATATCCAGACAATACTATGATAATTACATTGACAGTTAATTAGTTAATCTTCCTTGACCGCGTCCCAACCCAAACGATAGCCGCCCGCGCGTTCCGTCGCAGCTGTCACCGCTTTGAGAGGGTTTTGTTATCCATGACTCACCAGGGTCCCATGCACCGTAATTAAATCCTGACGCCGAGTTCGAAGAGCTCACGAAATTATTCATTTATTGGTATTCCCGAAAAATTCAACCACGAATTTATAATAAGAAAAATTATTTTTTTATTTCTTTCTCGAAGAACGTAGTTTCTTTATAATGGTAATATTTTGTTTTTCTATTTTCTATTTTTTGACTTCATATAAATGTCATAATCAACCCAGAGAGTACTAAATGAAAGTTGTAATCATATACAATAGGACATGAGCAAGGTACTAACAAATATAAATAAGCGTAAAAGAATAACTATTATAAATAACGAGCCATCGAAAAAATTCATAATTGGAGTAGACTGTGAAATTGGGTTGGTACTTAAGCCACTTCCACATAATGACACATTACTTAATGCTTGATACTTGCATTTAGTTCCATTGTAGAAAAGAGGTTATGGCATTGAAATGATACTACAACAAAAAAGAAAACAAATAATTTATTTAGTATCGAAATCATAATCAAAATTTACATATAGCTGCAGAAGTTGTTGAAAATGTTGTCCATTTACATCTAAATACAAACAATTTTCTTAATAAGAGGTTTAGAAGAATTTACTTCTACGCCCGGTCTGGATAATTTCTATGATTTGGCAATGTGGTTCTTTTTTGTGAATGTGTCTGAAGATATCCTTTCTCCAGCAGGGCCGTACCGATGAGCCTGTAGAAAGGCGAAATACGTATCTACGTCTCTGGGGAAGGATATATTCGGACACGTTCACAAAAAATATAATAGTGAACCTGTATTTGTGTTCTTCACACCAGAGTTTTAATAATATTTATATTATTAAAAATACCTTTGTATTATACAAAACTGGTGGTGTTTTACCAACTCCATGTATGTTTCAATTATTCTGAAATAATAAATGTCATTATGTGGAAGCGGTTAAAGTATCAACCCAATTTCACAGTCTCCGCCAATTATGAATTTTTTCGATGGCTCGTTATAAGTCAATTAACTGTGTAAGTTTACTATATCTAAAGCGTTGCACATTTTAGACGGTACGTTTGTGCACTATTGTCTAAAAGGTTCAATGCCAAAGGATTTGGGTGCGCTTAAAGGCGTGTAAGATACTTGATTCTCGCGCGTTTTGCTTCTTCGCATACTGTTCGCGCGTGAAGATTATAATGTAGTCTGGCATTCGTTACAAACCACGGTACATTTGTAACTGATCGCAGTATTTTAGATTGAAACCGTTGAATTATTTCCAAACTAGGGACACTCGCGGTTCCCCACAGTTGAACGCCATAGGTCCACTCTGGCTTCAACATTACCTTATACAAAATAAGTTTGTTTTCCAGAGATAGTGAAGATCGCTGGCCAATGAGCCGCTATAGTTTGGAGAACGTTAGTCCTAGCTACTTTCTCTTCAAGAAGATACGCTCAGTCCACGTTAGCTGTCTATCCAAATGGATGCCGAGATATTTGGCACTTTCATTCTGGGTTATCTGAACACTGTCTAATGAAACGGGAGGACAAGAAGCTCGACACAATGTATACAATACTAGTTATGTATAGCGCTAAAGAAAAAAGAATGGGTGAAATGTATATGTGAGTAATGCCTTCATACAAAAAATCGCGGTCCAATGCTCACATAGTAACGAAGAAATTATTTTACTTTATTTAAGTCCGGCCCTTTCGCAGTTAAATATACGGACAACAATACGGGTTTCCACCTCTAATTCATCAGTAATTCTCTTTACCGACGACTTATATTGTTATATCGATATTTGTCAGTGCCACACACAAATTAAAAGTGAACAAAATTATATGTAAATAATTCCATAAAAATAATTAAACACCATGGATCTATCCCATTAGGCCCGCTACATAAAACTTTTGGTTTTATGACGATTTCTGTTTTATTATAATATAATACATAATTTTTTAACGTGAAAGCTATTTAACTTTAATCACATTTTCATTAATTTGTATCCTCAAGCCGACGGAATTTTTGACAGTAATTCTCAGCAATACTGATTTTTGTCGCCTGTAACAATGTGGGACAAAAATATGTTAGATGTTACTGACAATCTAAATGACGACGATCTTGTAAAGAGCTCAACAAATCTTTACAGTCAGATATTTGTCATGTTCGCTCGAAACGTTCGGCAACCAAACACACCCAGTTTTGAACTTTGTCCGTGGAAAACGAATATCGTCTTATAGTCGATTGACTACAATCCAATATTATGAGCAATTCCTGAGCTAGTTTGAGTAAATTATCTTGAATTAAAGTGTTCAGGCAATGTTAATCAAAGTCGAACAGTATTCCTGAATATTGAGAATCGTTTACGTCAAAATGTAAATCAAGAAAACAGTTTCCCTGCTGTACTCCCTCCAAGTAGGTTTTCTCCGCAAAGGGCACAAATGGTTCTAACGGTTTTTGATGCATTAACTCTTCTATTGAACTCGAATAAAAGGTTATGTTGAAAATTCTAGTTTTTTCCCTACTTGGTGTCCCACTTTCCTTTGTTAGTAATTAATATATAATAAGGCATTAAATAATACGACATTAGAACAACTTATTCGATTGTACAGCATGTGAAGCTATATCCGTTTTATATATCTACTTGAAATATTGTGTGTGGTGTGTAACTTTATTGATAGTATTGTCATATATTATAACAACACCCGAACGCCAAAGTGTCGAAATGCGTCATATTGGCATGGAGTTCGAATCCCAGGACCGACATGTGAGAGGTTGAATTTTGAGAGGTTGAGAGAGTGAAGGTTAGATCACATTTTTAGCCTCTTGGAACGAAAAGGTGTAGTAAAGGAGCCATGGAACACTTTACACACATCATATAAACTATAAGCGATCCTATGGTGTTGACAAGCGTCTAGCTTAAGATATTGGGCCACTATAAACTTATCACAAAAAAATATAAATAATCGTCATAACGTATTAATCTTGATATACCTGGCGCCCTTAAGTGAAAAGTTACTATACTGTGAAACGAACTTCGTAAAATATTTCTGTAATTATATTTTTTGTAATATATTGCAGTTATATTAACAGACTAGCTAATCCCGACCACGCTTCGCGGTGACTCAATCTGAAATGAAATGAATGAGAAAAGAGATAAATGTATTATTGTAAATATAAATTCACTGGGAAAACAGATCATCCAATTGCGTTGCTGTGGCTATGTGAAGTTAAAGGAAAAAAAAATGTTTTTGACTAAAAAATTATTTTTTTAATTGTAAAGCTGATGAATTGATTACATTTTTTTGTTTAGTCCATTTAGTTATTTAACATAACTTATAAACAATGTAACCCGCTATTTTAATAATGTTCCTGTCACTTGGCTTTTGACACATTGTCGAAATTACTTCAAAAACGTCACCTTTCAAATATCTCAGTGTTATTTAAATTCTTTTAATAAAATTTGTATCGTATATGTTCTCTTTTCTTCGATCCTACCTTGAATAAATACAATAGTGAGTGTATTCTCTTAAATATTTAATCTTCCTTTCTTGTGATCCTTAATTTTTCAATTTTATATCACTTTATGTTTAACTTCTTTCTATAACAGCTTCTCTGTGCCTGTTTCCTATTACTTTTCATTCTCATTGAACTTGTTATTTAATTCCTTCTGCCAATACTATTCTTATTCCAGTTATAATTTTTCGATTGTCAATTTATTACAAACAAAATGAATATGGCCATCGCTATACTACTACATTATATTATAACATAATTTTCTTTAGATTGACATTTTTAAATTCGTTATATCTTTTGAATGGAATGTCCGATTTTAATAATTTAAAAAGTATTTTACTGATATTGAAATGGTCTTTAATAAAATATCATTTAATAGGATAAGAAATAATACAGAGGTATGGAAAATATGGTTTGATTATTGTCGGCACTTTTATTAACTTTTAAAATGTAAAAAAGTAGTTATAGTGGCATAATTACAGTAGTTGGACATATGGTTTCGCGGACTTTTTTGTAGATATTAATACGTTCTATAATACTGTAGAAATTTTTTTTGTTCTATCAACAATAGTTTCCGCAGCGTACGCGATGGCAGATTTTTTGTGACTAATTTTTTCACACCTTGGGTTACATTAATGCATTTTTATTGGGGATCCCTTTTTTTTTGAAAATGTAATATAGCCTATGTCACTCAGTGAAAATGCAGCTTTCTAATGGTGAAAGAATTTTTGAAATCGGTCCAGTAGTTTTTGTGTGAAAACATTACAAACATACATACAAAAACACAAATGTTTCCTCTTTATAATATTAGTTTAGATATATGTATATAGGTATAATTACAGATAATTAGATTATGCAATCTAATGAACAACTCTTGCAATTTCATAGGTATTTGGTCTTGTTGCCGCAGTTACTAAAACACATTTCATATTAAAAGAAAATTAAGCTTTTGCATCCAAAATTTTTTATTAAAAGTTGTAGCTACACAGAAACTAATTTGAATATATTCTGCGCATGTAACATGCATTGAAATATAACTTTAAAAACAGTAATTTGTACAGGGTATATTACATAGTAAAAATTTCATTACCAATATGCTTGTAATTTTTGTTTCATAATTTCATAAGATTTATGCACATTCACTTTATTAACTAATGGGGAATGAGAACATACCAAATGCATATCTTTTAACGGCTCCTTTACAAGCCACAGACGACGACAACAAACAAAATGAAGACATTAACCATTGTTCGAAGCCACCCCCGTGTTCAAATGAATCCGCAACTGATGGAGTGAATGGGGTCTTCGTGTTGGTAATTTATGCATACGGCTACCGCCCCTGTATCACGCGAAAGTTGGTCATTTGTTATGTTTCATGACGCCATTTCAAACGATCATTTCTATATTAATTTTGGCAGTTTACAAACGGAAGAAATCGCTGTACCTAACACCCAATAATAAATCATTATTGTTATTACAGAAAAAGAATAAGGGGCAATATAGCATGAAAATTGAAATTATGACAGCTTCTATACTCGACATTCCACGAGATGATTTATTTTAAAATGGATGTATACAAATTCGAAAACCGACAAAACAATGAATTTTGATCCTTTTATCCTCTACCCGAAGAAGTTTACGGAAATTCAAGAATCACCATTGTGTATCACAAGCATTTATACAATACGTTGATAAAATTCGTTATTATAATTGTAACGTACAAAATCTTTTATAATTGTTTATATTACAAAATCCGGAAGTGGAAACCCTAGAATATTATCTAAATTAATTTTAAAAACATAACAATTATGTATTTAAATACAAACGCATCCTTAGAGTTCTTTTATGATTTGTCAATGACAATACGTCATTCAAGGCTTGCATTTGTATCGGGGTGCAGTTCAAAAATGAGCAAAGTTTGGAAGTTACTAAAAATTACTACCGAAATTCTGAGTCTGTGGTCACAACTTTTATAATCGTCTCACCAGAAAGGCTGTACTATAGTGGATATATTCAAGTCAACATATTCACTATTGAACGTTCCTGTGCCAGTGAGACAACGCACCTGTCGAAGTACCGAAAATATCGCAGCCGTAAGTGCTACAGTTCAAAATGAGCCAAATCAGTCGATTCCACGCCGTTCACAGGAATTGAGAATCACTCAGTCCACATTGTGACGAATTTTGCGTAAACATCTTGGCTTAAACCTACATCAAATAAACTCATTAAGTGAAGCCTCTTAACCATTTGAAGCGCAGAAAGCTTCTCCGATTGGCCTCTGCAAAAGTTTGAAGAAAATCCTGAATTTCATTGAAAAATCATATTCAGCGATGAAGCTCATTTTTGACTTAATGGCTTTGACAAAAAGCAAAATATGCGTTATTGGACAGCAATAAACCCACATGTACTTCAAGAGACTCCATGGCATCCACAAAAAGTGACAGTGTGCTTTATTTAATTTTTATTTAATTTATTTAATTACTGCATAGCAAATAGAATACAGCTCATGTACACTGATTAAGTTTCAATAAATAGAAATAAAAGTGTTAGAGGTAAGTTTTAAGAAACGAGATTTAATATTTCTTTCATAGATAATTTAAAGAATATACATTTTAGCATTACAATATGTGATCACGTAACATACAAGTGTACATTACAAAGGTATTTCTAATAATATAAAATATTATTAAAAATCTGGTGTGAAGAACACAAACACAGGTTTACTATTAATACTTTTTGTGAACGTGTCCGCCCAGAGACGCAGATACGTATTTCGCCTTTCTACAAGCTCATCGGTACGCCCCTGCTGGAGAAAGGATATCTTCAGACACATTCACAAAAAAGAACCACATCGCCATATCACAGAAATTATCCAGACCGAACGTAGAAGTAAACTCAGGGCTGTCTGTAGTCAGACAGCCGAAGTACCTCGCCCTGTCCACATAATCAATGCAAACCAACGACGCCCTTCCAAAGATGGCACAGCCGTCTCTCTACAAACTGTATTTTGTTTGTATCTTCACTTATACCACGGACTAACCGCAAGTGTAATGTATCAGAATAATTGAAACATACATGAGTGGGTAAAATCCCACCAGTTTTGTATAATACAAAGGTATTTTTAATAATATAAAATATTATTAAAAATCTCGTGTCAAGAACACAAATGCAGGTTCACTATTAATATTTTTTGTGAACGTGTCCGAACATATCCCTCCCCAGAGACGCAGATACGTATTTGTGTTCTTCACACCAGATTTTTAATAATATTTTATATTATTAAAAATACCTTTGTATTATACAAAACTGGTGGGGTTTTAGCCACCCATGTATGTTCAATTATTTTGATACAAGTGTACATAGTTGTGGTTAAATTAAACTTACAAAATATATGCTTTTGCAAATAAAAATATCGTTTATGAGATTGAAAGTTATCTTAAAAGAGACCATTCATTGCTGGGTAAGTGTTACTTTATCTATTATTCCCGAAATTTTAACTTTAAACAGTATCTAAACTATAAAATAGGTTATATAAATTTTGGATAGTTTCTTTGAGATAAAATGTAATAAATACTTGTTTTGTAGTACCAGTAGAGATTTTGGAGGTATACAGTAACAATTTCGTACTGGAATACAGGATCTAGGTGCTTCTGCTGGAGCTGCGAAGTATGGATAGGACGGCTGCGGGTATTTGGGGTTTTCTAACCTTTAGTGGCTGGTATGCGGTACAACTTATATAAGTAAAGGTTGCTATTAATTTATTGATACAGCTTGTATGTGAGTATTATATGTTTTACTACTTTTTTTCTAATTATAAAATTTGCACTTATAAAAACGACGCGTGCCATACGATATCACCCAACAGATGCTAATTCTCCGTTGTTTCTTCGCCTAGGCCTCCGTCTTTCAAAATTGTATCACCACAAGTATTTAATTTATAACTTTTCTTAGATTCTGAGTTTACATGGAATAAGTGTTTAGATAATCTTTAAAATCAATTATATTCATTTTAAAATGCAATTTGGGTGGTTTTTAATTTCTATTAATTTCATATGCGCACAAGGTTAAACACATGATTGCCGCGAAAATATAATTCAAATCAAAAAGCGCTGTTGTCGGTATAAAAGGTTTCCATATGAAATTAATATTATCAATTATATTATTATCAAATTAATTATTTTCGGATATTCAAATTAATAAATATTACGACTGAAATGTGATAAACATAAAACATAAACAATTCTAAAACAAATTTCACAATTAAATACGCGGTATTAACTTGTTAGATAAATTACTGTAGTAATATACTCTTTAAGTTCTCTATATCTTAAATCTACATTTACTTTAACATTTTTTAAATTCTTTTTCCCCCTGTTACAGATGCCTGTATATGTTTCACATTAATATGTATATGTACATATATATATATATATATATATATATATATATATATATATATAATATTTTCGTGACCTTGGTATGATAAGGTAAACTTAATAAGTCGGCGATTAAAGGTCTGGTTCATTACTTCAAAGTATATATATATTTAAAACAACCCTACATGTTGTCCAAAGGTAATGATGCCTTTGGACAAAGGCATCATTGCCGAAACATGCCGACTTATTAAGTTTACCTTATCTTATATATATATATATATATATATATATATATATATATACAATGTGTCCGGGAAAATGTGGGAAATCTCTCGGATTCAGATAGAACATTAAAAAATAAGATGACAAGTTCCCATAAATTTTTTCCTAACGGCCCTCCCTACGGAGATACGGCCTCCTAAAGGACGCCACTGGAAATCAATGTTTCTTGAATAACTTTTAAACATACATATTATAATTTAATGAAAATTTAATATGATAAACAGTAGTAAGGACCTCTAAAAGTACTGCCCTTAAATTTAAATTAGCATGTTTAGTTTACCAGGGGCGGACTAGGCTGTACATTTTAATGCTTACATTTTTAACACCCTGTATGATAACGAGTTAAAAAAAAACAAATTTGGATACCTTGAACATTATGCTAAAGAAAAGGTACTCTTGTTCATTGTCGATAAAATGAACCGTTTTCGAGGAAAAAAAAAATAAAAGAATTAATGTTTTATTTCTATTAAAAAGAACCCAAACTTCATTAGCACTATTCTTTTTACCGATGAAGCAGGGTTTACCAAAAATGGTATTGTAAATTTACATAACTCGCATGTATGGGCTGATGAAAACCCTCATGCCACTGTCGTTCATCATTATCAACATCAGTTCCAATCAATTAATGTTTGGGCAGAAATAATTGGCAATTTTTTGATTGGACCATGCGTATTGCCGCCACGATTGAATGGTGAACTTTATATACAGTTCCTTCAGAACGCTTTTCTGGATTCAATAGAGCATTTGCCATTTGCAAGCCGGCAAAGCATGTATTTTATGTATGATGGGGCCCCACTTCATTTTATCGTTGCTGTACGCGATCACCTGAATAACGTCTATCCAAACCGTTGGATAGGCAGAGGAGGTCCCATTGCCTGGCCTCCACGGTCTCCCGACCTAACGCCAATGGATTTTCAACTGTGGGGTCATCTCAAAACCTTGGTGTATTCCTCTCCGGTTGATTCTAGGGAGGAACTTTTACAGAGAATCACATTTCATTGTGATGTGATAAGAAACAATGCTGGGTTGTTGTGGCGAGTACAGCAGTCCTCTATTCGTCGTGCCCGCGAGTGTATCAGAGTTCACGGAGCCCATGTTGAACCTACTTATGAAGTTTTTAATTGATTATTTCTAATTAGCGTATTTAGGTTCAATCGTTGCAAGCTTTAGTGAGTACATTTCTAAACATAATTTTTGTTAAGGTGCCTTTCTGGGACAAAACTGCATTTCTAAGAATCTTTGTAATTTTGTCGTATTAAATAACCTAAACTAAAACTTTTTTGTTCCTGGAATGAGTTTTGTATCACACTTTGTTGCAGACAAAAAAAAATTAAAAACATGGTTCTTTTTAATAGAAATAAAACATTAATTCTTTTATTTTTTTTTCCTCGAAAACGGTTCATTTTATCGACAATGAACAAGAGTACCTTTTCTTTAGCCTAATGTTCAAGGTATCCAAATTTGTTTTTCTAACTCTTTATCATACAGGGTGTTAAAAATGTAAGCATGTACAACCTAGTCCGCCCCTGGTAAACTAAACATGCTAATTTAAATTTAAGGGCAGTATTTTAAGGGGTCCTCACTACTGTTTATCATATTAAATTTTCATTAAATTATAATAAGTAGTTTAAAAGTTATTCAAGAAAAATTGATTTCCAGTGGCGTCCTTTAGGAGGCCGTATCTCCGTAGGGAGGGCCGCTAGGAAAAAAGTTATGGGAACTTGTCATCTTATTTTTTAATGTTCTATCTGAATCCGAGAGATTTCCCACATTTTCCCGGACACATTGTATATAACATACTTGTTGTATACAAAAAGATATTCCAACAATCGAATCCACGGAAATTTAAATAGATGACTATCATCATGATTTTGGATGTAGATCCTATAATGGCATCCCAGCTTCTCAAAGACTATCTGAACAAACTGTAAATATGATGTAAGTTTCGGTGTGTGAAAATTAACAATTCGAATTTATTTCAAACTTGACATTAAAGAAGCACTAGAGATTGAATCAAAGAACTAAGATGCTACTAAATGAAAGACAACTACTTATTTAATTCGCCTATTTAGCATACATAAATAAGAATATTACGGAAAAGGATATGCAGCCAAGATTCAGTATAACAAGGGCAACACAGCAGAATTTTTTTGGAAGCAAGTGTAACGAACTTTCCCAAACTAAAAGATAAGGTACCTGTAGAATAATTTGTGTATTGTACAATTTATGTATAATTTGTGCGTGGAAGAACTACTTAGGATTCCTTTGCTCAAGTTTGAACAGTGGATCAACGAGTACCACTGTTTATAGAGAGGTAATTGTTAGCAATACTGTTTTATTAATGAAATCGACTTTGAAAATCTACAAACTATCAGCAAGGAGGCTTCGTATTGGACGTCGGATTCAAAATATTTCTTGCACATGGCGTGGAACTAGAACACCTACTTTTATTCATACCAGATAGTTTTTTTCTCAGATGAGACGATTTGTTATTTTGTGAAACTAATAGTTACTAACGTAGGTTAGAATTAATTAATATACAAGGAAAAATTTTGAATTAAGTCACAAATGGATATAGCATAATGCAAAGTATAGTATACAGTATAATGCATGATCGTTTAAACTTCCCGAAAGTGTGCGCAAGTTGGATCCCCGACTTGGATCCCCGACAACTGATCGAGGAACACAAAAAAATCGAATGGCCCTGTCCTTGCAACATCTTTTACAATTACCTTTTGTGACTTACTTGCTGATTTCCCCTCGTACATAACATCTAGAAACCTAAAAAGATCTGACTTATGTTGTTTAAACACCGTTTGCTTCGTCTTATACAATTTTCATTCGAGAAGGGGATAAAAACATATTAAAATAAAGCCGTCTACTAATGAGCGTCCGCCTTGAACAATAGAAATGCAGTGTTCATACTATATACAAGTTACGAAGTTATTATACACTGGAACTCGCTACTCCTTTCCATAGTTGTGCTGGCGTATTACTGCTCAATATATACATACATTCAATATGACCTCGGAGATTTGACACTTGAGATTATTTGGATTTATTTGTTATAACAACAATTTTCTACACACTAATTGTAAGTATCAATTGGTTATAAAAACTGCGAAAGCTTTGTTTATCTAATCATTTGCACCCTTACCGCTGTATCGGTGGTCTGCTAAAAAAATTTAAGGTGAAGAAGGAGATAGTAATCACTCGATGAAATTTCGGCGCTGTAAGGTGGATGATCAACAATTTCCTGTTTAAATTAATTCAAGAGTGCTCGTGTGAAAGTGGCTGAGTGTGATCATGCACTGTCATGCAGCTAAAGAATTTTGGAGCTGGCCTTTTATTCTCTATGGCCGTTCACAATTTTTGTACCGTAACACAGTAAGCAGATGCATTTATTGCGGTTCCTTGCTCTACGAAATTTACTAGTAAAATGCCATGTCTATCTTAAAACACGGTACACATCTTACCCCATTCATCGATTACTGATTATTTTCTAGTGACAGCCAACCTAGATTTTGCCTCTCGTCCCAATATGATCCATTCCAATTCCAATTCATCACCATTGATATTGAAGCGCTTAAAAATGGCATTTATGCTGCCAATCGTTTTGCCTTGTTTCTTATAGCATTTACAGCACCCATCTTGAGCACAATTTAGGATAATGCAATTTTTTTGTACCCGTACCTGTCCTGTCTTCATTAAACTATCTGCACCACCTTCCTTATTCCTTCAGACACATTTCTCAAAGTATCTCTATAGGTCGAACATTTTAGACATTTAAAAGTCACCGATCCTATCTTGACGAATTTCGTATAACTTTATTAGCTTAACACAACACGCCAAGTCAAAAGTCAATGATATACTAATAATATGCCGTTCACACTCCTCTTATACAGTAATGAATTTGTTTAGAGCAGATTTGCCTAACTAGCGCCAGTCTTAAAACATATTCACGATCGGCATTTAATTCGTGGATATGTTTCGTATATTTCAATTTGGTATATTTTAAATGTGTTGTAGTAAAAAATAAGCTAAGTGTGCTAAAATCGAACTCTACTTTAACTATAAATATGTTACCGGAAATAAGCCATAATATCTGTTTAAAGATACATATTCACTTTAGTGAAAAATATACCTATGAAAATGGTGACAAAATCAACGGCCCCTCATTCGTTAATGGGTGGATTTGGTGAATATTTTTTGCAGTGGCGAAAACTGAACACTTTCAAGAAAATCTCTCTTGTCGCAGTTTTAAATTTTTATCTTTATCTTAAGATTAAAATTTATTACAATGAAAATCTCTCTTTAGATAACATCAGTCATTTCAGACCGAAAAACCTCATTAACCTGTCAAAAGTTATACCGGTTAGTTGCCTATGTCAAGATAACGTTGATTGTCTCAACGGTCACGCGACAAAACCTCACATCTTTCAATTTCTATCTTGCCAGGAGTAATTCCTTGTACTAATTATAAGCAATTAATGCAAAGTAACATTTCGTACATCACGTCTTATTATATTATAGAATAAAGCGAGCTCAGCCTCTATACTAAACTACGATCGTTATAATGAATAAGATGTAAGCAGCTTTTGTTTGCGAATGACATGTGAATTATGGAATAATTTAGAAGTTTACTATCTGCAAGTGAAAAGCAGAGTATAAAGTTCAATTGTATCTAAAATTACCATTGCGTGTATTCTAATCTGAAGCTTACGCTTAGTCACGAGCAGCAAGTATTCATTTGTGTTTCCTAGTAACACGTGTAATTTTAAAATTAAAACTTTAAAATCAAAAGTTTTAAGTAGTTTTGTCCAATTGTAGACAAATACAAATACAAATTATTGCGTAATTTTAATATTATATTTCACATATCAATTTATATTGTTATTAGATAAAAATACGTGTATATATTAATTAGTTTCAACACGCTACCGTGTGAATATAGTTTTAAAAATACTGTAATCGATCAAAGATAGCAAAGGTGAAATACATTTTTTTCTCTTAATACCTTCGTGCATATAAAATGACGTGAATAATTTCCACAACTTCAAAGAAATTTGTTAAAATATCAGACTCGCGCTAGGACTGTACTTGCTCTCGTGCACTGTGCATGCATATATAGCGACTGCATTAGCATATTGAAAACTAAATAAATAGTTAAAAGAATCAAATCAATAGTGGCGATTATTTGTTTAAAACAATTCAATAAACATAGCTAGTATATTTATAACCAAAATTGAAACAAAATGCATAGTATTTGAATTCCAACAGAAGTTATTTATATTAAAAAAATCTTGGTAGGTGCACTGTATGCCTATTATTTTAATATAACGGATTTTATATAACACAAGAAAGCCGTATATACACATTACTTGGTTTTGATCTTAACATGGAAAACATGAACCTATATATATATATATATATATATATATATATATATATATATATATATATAATAACTTCGTGACCTTGGTATGATATGGTAAACCTAATCAGTAGGCGAGTAGATTCATATTTTGCATTCTCTTGATAAAGGCGTATATAGCCGAAACATGTAGAGTTTTTTAAATACATATATTTTGAAGTAATATACAGACCTTTAATCGCCTACTGATTAGGTTTACCATATATATATATATATATATATATATATATATATATATATATATATATATATAGATATATATATTTAGTGTTTATAAGAATTTTATTTTTCTTATTTATTTTATTGGCCGTGTCTTAATATTTGAGGTTGATAGAATGGATAAAGTATAAACACATTAATTTCTTCAATAATATAAAAACTAAACAAAAACAGAAACTAGAGACCCTAAAACAAAAAACAAACCAAAACAAAAACACACCAAACTTCCTAAAAAATGACACATATAATAAAAATTGGATAACAAACCTAACTAATGACAATATACCAAACAACGTTATGAAAATATTAAGTCTAGGACCAAAATTCACAATACAATACCAAATTGACAATAAAAACCAAAGGAAATTACCTATAGACGTAATAATTGCAAACGTAGAATCTTCAATAGAAAACATCAAGGAAAATGACAAAAATCATATAAGGTCTAAAATATGTAACAGCCTCTTAAATTACAAACAATCAAGCAAAACAGTTAAAAATAATGAAGCAGAAAAAGCATTAAATAAACACATTAAAGAAACAAAAACCTTCCTAAAAAACAACAGTCATTTAATAGTACTACAATCAGACAAATCTAATAAAACAATAATAATGGAAAAAAAACAATACATAGAAAACATGGAAAAACTCCTAAATGACGATAAAACTTATACAAAATTAAAGAATGACCCCACAACAAAATATCAAAAAATAAACAACACACTAATTAAGAAATGGGAAAATAAACAGATCATCTCACCAAAAACAGCAAACAAATTAAAAATACATAATGCACAACCACCCAAAATATATGGCTTACCAAAATTACATAAAAATAACATCCCATTAAGACCAATCGTATCATGCATTCAAAGCCCGTTTTATGAATTGTCGAAATATTTAACAAAAACACTAACCAATGTCACAGGTCAAAACCAATATTATATTAAAAATACTTTTGAATTCAAAAAACATATCGATAAAATCAAAACAAATATCAACGAAAAACTTGTTTCCTTAGACGTAGAATCAATGTACACCAATATACCTTTAACACTGGCCAAAAAAGTAATCACAGAAAAATGGAACTCCATCAAAAATTTCACAGACTTACCATTAATAGATTTCCTTGAAGCAATAGAACTAACTTTAACTTCCACATATTTTCAATTCGACAACAAATTTTTCAAACAAATTGAAGGACTAGCAATGGGAGCACCTATATCCAGCGTAGTAGCCCAATTAGTATTGGAGCACATCGAAGAAAGTGTTATAAAATCCCTGAAAATAAAACCAACCTTTTTCAAAAGATATGTCGACGATTGCATAATGATGCTACCAGAAAATGAAATAAACAATGTACAAAATAGTTTCAACAATTTCCATCCAAATTTAAACTTTACCATTGAAATAGAAAAAAACAACTCCATAAACTACTTAGACCTAACACTGATAAAAACAAAAAACAAAATACAAACAAAATGGTACACCAAACCAACCACATCCGGCAGATATGTAAACTTTTTTTCAAACCAACCCCTAGCCCACAAAAAAAATGTAGTAACAGCGTTAGTAGACAGAGCCTTAAATCTCACTAATCCAATTTTCAGACCAACAGTACTAAATAAAGTAAAAACAATACTAACAGAAAACAATTATCCACCACAATTTATACAAAAAATTATAAAACTAAGACTTAATAAAATTTATAACACAACAAACGACCACAACAAAACCATAAAAAACAATGAATTAACATATATCCCCACACCCTATATAACGGGATTATCCGAAAAACTAGACAATATATTTAAACCATTTAACTATAAAATAGCACACCAAAGCGGTAAAAACCTAAAATTCCTACACACCAAACTAAAAGACTCAACACCTACACTAAAACAATCACACACAATATACAACATACCCTGCAAAGACTGTGACAAAGTATACATAGGCCAAACAAAACAGTTACTACAAGAAAGATTGAAAGGTCACAAATACGCAAAAAATCAAACTGCTTTAAAAAAACACCAATTGACACTAAAACATAATTTTGATTTTGATAACACCAAAGTAATAACACAGAAAAAGAATACAAAAGCTAGGGAGGTCTTAGAAATGATCCACATTTTCAAAAACAGCAGAACAATAAACGACAGGAACGAAATTGATGGACTGTCTAAACTCTATTACCCACTGATTAAACAATAGATAAAATCAACCCCCCCCCGCACACACAAACACAAAACAAAAAAAAAAAAAACAAAAAAACTTTTTATCAGTTCCCATTTGTAAATACTTTTACTACATACCCCTAAACACGGTCCTGATCAATTTGCTAAATTCCAAAAACAGAACAAAAATTAACCTCTCTTAACAAAGCCACAAACACTTACAATATTCCAACCAGTGCGATCGGTTCGTTACAAAAAAAGGTCTCGGGTACCCGACACACATGTTACACAGAATGCGTGATTTTGAAAACCAAAAGAAACGGTGAGTTTTGTCATTAATTGTTCATGTAATGTAGTTTAACATCAAAAGTTTAACATCTCATTCATTTATACAGATTTAACCACTGTAATTTATCCTTACTCATTATTAACCTAATTTTAAATTTTAACTTTAATTGTTAATTTAATCGGTAATTCAGTCTTTAATCTAATTTTAATTCTATTTGTCAATGTAATTGTTAATTCAGTCTCACAAAAGCAAACACAACTCTCACGTTTTCAGTGTAGTAATTCTTGTTTCTATTTACCTTACTGTATTGTAGCTTAATTCAATTTTTCTATTCATTTATACAGATGTAATCACTTTAATTGTCCTTACTCATTATTAATCTAATTTTAAAGTTTAACTCTAATTGTTAATCTAATTGGTAATTCAGTCTTTAATCTAATTTTAATTTTAATTGTTAATTTAATTGTTAATTCAATCTCACAAAAGCAAACACAATTCTCATATTCTCATTGTATTAATTCTTGTTTCTAGATACTTGAAAAAGCCTGAAAAATAGTAAAAGTCGAAACGTCGTAGAATAAAACATCATAATTCAATAAAAGGTCGCTAAACCAATAAAAAGTCTATTATTTTTAATATATATATATATATATATATATATATATATATATATATATATATAAGTGTTTAGATAATTTCTTAGCCGTTCATTAAATATTTCAATTGATAAATTCTTGGAATTTTTCGGCTTTTATATGAAATATTTACAAATATTATCAAATTAGTATGTAATTGCGAAGTAAATGAGGATGTAAACATTACTGTCTACAAATTACAAAGCAAATATTGTCACTTTGGGACTTGAACCCAAGTCCACGGTTTGCCGGACCATTGCTTTACCACTTAAGCCACTATAGACCTTGGTTCAAGTTATTTAAAAATGCATTATAAAGTAAGAGTGTAAATGATTCAGATGTCAGTTATTAAATGTAGATGTCAGGTTTGATAGCAGAAGTCAGTTTTGAAAGCAAATGTCAGTTTTGAAAGCAGATGTCAGTTATTGAAAGCAAATGTCAATCATTGAAACCCGATGTCAGTATTTGAAAGCAGATGTCAGTTTTGAAAGCAGATGTTAGTTTTTAAGGTTTGAAATTGCTAATTATTACTCCATAGCTATATAAGTGTTTATATAATTTCTTAGCCGTTCATTAAATATATCAATTGGTAAATTCTTTGAGTTTTTCAGCTTTTGTATGAAATATTTACAAATATTATCAAATTAGTATGTAATTGCGAAGTAAATGGGGAAGTAAACATTGCTGTCTACAAACTACGAAGCAAATCATACAAAATCTTTAATTTAAAAATATTGTTTACGTTTGGACTTGAACCCAAGTCCACGGTTTGCCGGACCGTTGCTTTACCACTTAAGTCACTATAGACCTTGGTTCAAGCTATTTAGAAATGCATTATAAAGTAAGAGTGTAAATGATTCAGCTGTCAGTTATTAAATGTAGATGTCAGGTTTGAAAGCAGAAGTCAGTTTTGACAACAAATGTCAGTTTTGAAAGCAGATGTCAGTTATTGAAAGCAAATGTCAGTTATTGAAAGCAGATGTCTGTTTTGAAAGCAAATGTCAGTTTTGAAAGCAGATGCCAGTTTTGAAAGCAGATGTCAGTTTTGAAAGCAGATGTCAGTTTTGAAGGTTTGAAATTGCTCCATAGCTATATGAGTGTTTATATAATTTCTTAGCCGTTCATTAAATATATCAATTGATTCTTTGAGTTTTTCAGCTTTTGTATGAAACATTTACAAATATTATGAAATTAGTATGTAATTGCGAAGTAAATGAGAATGTAAACATTGCCGTCTACAAATTACAAAGAAAATCATACGAAATTTTTGATTACTTTATAATGCATTTCTAAATAGCTTGAACCAAGGTCTATCGTGGCTTAAGTGGTAAAGCAACGGTCCGGCAAACCGTAGACCTGAATTCAAGTCCTAACGTAGACAATATTTTTCAATTAAAA
Organism: Melolontha melolontha; assembly: GCA_935421215.2. Classification (NCBI taxonomy): domain Eukaryota; kingdom Metazoa; phylum Arthropoda; class Insecta; order Coleoptera; family Scarabaeidae; genus Melolontha; species Melolontha melolontha. The sequence goes on from OW285240.1 coordinate 53,894,679, forward strand.
ATTTCGTATAATTTGCTTTGTAATTTGTAGATAGCAATGTTTACATCCTCATTTACTTCGCAATTACATACTAATTTGATAATATTTGTAAATATTTCATATAAACCAGAAAAATTTATCAATTTATATATATATATATATATATATATATATATAAATACTGAATGTCCTTGAAATGAAAAGACGACGTATAAAAAATGGAAAAACTTCATTATATAAAATATAGGATCCCAAATATTTTTCCAAAATTCTCTCTCATAAGCGAAAAAAGAATTACTAAAAATTTGTCACCCATTGTATGACCGACAATATAATGGAGTATCGGAGATGATTCAGTTTATTGATTGTTAGGTATGTTCGACATAATTTACATTTACTTCTTCGATTAAAGATAGATTGTTACCAAATACGACGTTAAATGCCCATAAAGAACACATCTTATATGTTCTTTTAATACATTTACTCTAAAAATTCACATATCAAAAGAAATCTTTAACAACTGACTTTTTCCACCACGTTATTAAAACCTTAGCATGCGAACCTAATTTTTAAATGTTATCTTTTAGAGTTTTTACAAACATAAACATTGCAGAGTGAGCATTCAATAGCATGTTATTATTTTATATTTGGTACTCCTCGTATTAAAGAAAAAAAAATTCACGTAATAGACAAGAAAGGAAGGTGATTTAGGTCAGTTCTAAAAGTTTTAGTCCATAAATTATTCACAGCTGATTTTTCTGGAAGTCAAAAACGGCTGGGTGTTGAGAGAGACATAGTAAAAGTATTCCTAATGCATCAGAACGTGCAGTCTACGCAATCAAGTTGGTTGGTCAGAGGACATTTCAGTAGGAAGACATCAGCGCACGAAGGTTCAGGAATTTTTGTCAATGGCTTATTGAATAGAAGCCCTAGTAATATGATTCTGTGAGTAGATTATGTGTAGAGTTGCATTTTGAGTGTTCGGCGTCAAATGATAATTAATGATAATATATTTATTATATATTTAATTTAACTCTTTTTAAATTGCAAGAATTATTATCCGTGTTTTCTTCGCACAAGAAAATATCATTCTCCCGTTTGTTTTAAACAAATCGTTACCATGGCCTTTTTTAATCTAATCTAGTGAAATTAGTTAAAATTGACTAAAATTGACTTAAAATTTTAAAATGTAAAATTGAAAGTCTCTTTTTTAAAAGAAATTGAAAATATACATATAATTATTTTCTTAAAAATTAATACGTTTCATCTTTTGCAAATATTTGACTTAATTCTACTTTTAAATTAATAAGTATACACAATTTCAATATAAAATTTAACCATATTTATTTAAAAATAAATGCCCGAAGTCATTTTATCTATATCTATAAATATTCCAAATCTAAAAGTATTAAAATTTAATGTATTTTAAAATTAAATATTTATTAAAAATTTCCTATTTAAATATATCGATATATCATTTGCACAATTACAATCTATTCTTTGTGAGAATATAAAATATATGTCTATACACTATAATTTATTAGAGTATAAGTAAAATACCATCATAATATATATTTAGTTTTATGTGACAAAACAAAATAAATCGCCCAGCAAAAGTATATATTTCAAGCCAAATTTTATGCAAACTATTAATGTGTCGAGAATAATAAAGGGTCGGAAAAATAACAAAATCTAATCATTAATTTCTGCTCCAGATAAACGAATACATAAGATTGTCTATGGAGCCCTGTCATCATTTAAATTATAGAGCATCATGAGTGCATTCGAGGTTTATGATGCTTTCTAGATAGATCTGGTGACCGCGCAGGCCAATTGAGAATATTGAAATTGGTCTCTTGCAAGAGACGTAATGTAATAGCTGCAACATGAGGACGGACACTATCTTGTTGGAATATTGCATTGATTAGCTTTTGTTAATATAGTAAAGCAAATGTTTCCAGAACTTTCTAAATGTACCTTGGAGCATTTAAATGTCCTTGAAGCAATACTAAAGAAGTCCTACTTCTTATGCTAATTTAACCCCAAATCATCAATCTTCTAGTTTCTCCCAATGGTGCGGCGTTTTGATTGCCATGTTGAACCATCATGGTGCCACAAACAACTCGTCTAAAAAACCCTTATCGTTCGACTCTTAATCGCAACCTGTACATATATTACACCTTTCTAATAAGAGGGCACGATGCCAATTAGTTAATGGGCTGTATTAGCCTTGAATGATAATAAATCAACCTAAATAGACGTGAATGCGACGTGATATGGAACGCATTGTTATTCTATGACCTATTTCCTGCAAGAAAAAGTCATTCAAAGTACATTAACGAACTTCTGAAACCATTTGCTTTGCGATACACCCAAGGTACTTCAAGAAGTATATTAATTTATCCTGAATATCCAGCCCTTAATCAATACCAGTTTTTAAGAAAGCCGAGAAGATTCTCCCTATCTCGTACAATTCCGAAGAATTACAAGGCAGAACTTCCTATTTATACGGTCCATCCAGTTTATTTAAGTAGAAGGTATATACAACTAACCTTATTTACTTGTAATTTAACCATATATTTAAATTAATCAAATCTATATCAATAATTTAATCGTAATTGCATTATTCAAGCATAAACTATTCAAATACTCTCCGTATCAACATATCTTTGCTTATTAATTATTATTATTCACAGATAATTGATCTTTTCTATACTAAAACGTACATATTTCTATAGTTTCATTTGGAAGACCTCGTCAAGGTTCATTACTCTCTGGTTTAGTATCGGATTTGAGTTCGTATCAGTTCACATAAGTTTATATACAGATTTAGTCAGTCAGGCTTATATTTCTGTTGACATAGTTGAATACCAGTTCTATAAATCAAAAGTATAGTGCATTAATTGTTAATATTGTTAATCTATATATGTAGCACCTACTTTTCAGTTAACCCTAATTTCATACTTAAGAGACATACCTGATTGTTGCTATGTTTGTGTACCCTATAATAAATATTATTTTTGTATGTTTCTTAGAAAGTGTTGTTTTTATTTCAACGTCGTTCTTACAAGCGTACTTATAGATAAAGTTATGATTAAAATAAACCTAGTAAATAACTTGATTACTGGCTTACCATAGAAGTATTATCACATAGATATCAGGTTAAATAACATGAGTTTGAGATATATGATATTTTTCCCAATAAATCAATAATAATAATAGCAAGAAAAATAATTATAAATCTGTATTTAAATTCCTGCAGCTTCCTACGGACTACTCACATGCCTAGAGATATATTTAAAGAATTTTTGAGTCTCATAGCCGAGGTTTTGCATCAATAAATAATAAATTTGACTTAGATGTTTTTCTTTTCAACCTGTGGTGAAATGTAATTTTTTAACTTTATTTCTTTTCCTCTCACGGGTTACAACATTTTTAAAGCGCCCAACGTGGGGCATTAAAGGATTTGCTAAGAGGAAATTATATATTTTATTACAAGTCAAGTCGGGGTCAACTTGAGGTAGCAGAGAAAGCAGCATTGTTATTTTTGTTTTGTATATTGTAATTGAAAATAAATAAAAACTGTGTTTTATTTCATTGTATTTGTTTAATATTCTTCAAAGGGAAATATCAGTACTTAAACAACGCGATCGTGTGAGACGTTAAAATAAAAATAACACTAGGAAAAGATTTATTTAATTATTTATTAAAGTATAATATACGGGGTAAAGAGGAAATAAAAATATAAAATATAAAAATCTAAAACTATGCTAGAAATATTATATTTATTATCATTATAATAACATCTATTCTACATCTACCATCTATTGTAATATTGTAAGCATCACATACACACATGAAACAATATGATGCAAACAAGGGGTCGGTCTGTCAGCAAGGATAGCGAAGATGGAAGGGAAGATGAAGGTGATAGGAAGACAAGAACAGGACAGAACCAAGCACAGTCGCTGAAACAAGTATGATGGAATAAATAAAGGCGTTAATAAGTAAAATAACGGAAACACAAGAGGAGGCTGAACAGAGGCAGGACAGTTTTAAAGAGGATTTAATAGAAATGTAAAACGAAATGAAGACCGAACTACAAAAAGATATTAAAAATAGCCAAATAGAAATGAAATCCGAACTCCAAATTACCCAGGCGGAAATCAAGAATATACAGGAAGAAATCATAAAACTCGAACAGAGACAAAACGAAAGGTTGGAGGTGCAGAGACAGGAAATACACGACCTATTCCAGCAGCATATGACAGAACAACGTGCTGAGCTAAGAGCGGAAGTCAAACAAATGGCAGAATAAGTACAAAAGAAGACCAACCAAGTATATCACGAGAATTAATCAAAATATTGCATAATAACATGAAATTGATAAACGACGAAATAGTTTTTGCTAACAATTATGAGCATTCCATAAAAATTGATGATGACACATCATTAAGGTGTAAAAATTACCCAATACCATACCATTTTCAAGTTAGACTAAATACAGAGTTACAACGTTTAGAAAAGGCCAATGTAATATATAAATGGAACACTTATTTCATCAATCCAATTGTAATCGTACAGAAGAAGGAATTTGAAAAGTTTGAGGGTTTCGGACAAAAAGAAGAAAATATTGGGGATATTATTGGAATCATACGAGTGTCCGTTCGTAATAAACAAAAAGTTTGGAACATGCACATATGAGTTGATAGAGCCAGATACTGAGTAAGTCAAAGGAATATTTCACGTTTCGTTCCTGCAGGATTATTACATGGTCTAAGATATTTAATATAATGAAAGGGGTACGTAAATAATGACAAAATAATTTACTAAAAAAGGTGAGAAAGATTCGACAAAATATATACCATTTAAAGAAAAAAATAAAATGTTCTAAAATGTTACAAATATTTAAAATGCTATAATTATACATTAAAAGTTTTTTTTTAAAGAAGAACGCAGTAAGAGGAAATAATTAAAATAACCGAAATCCAGAACAATTTAAGATATTCTTAAATTAATTCGTATAAATGTACCAAACATTCACAGAAAGGGTCTACGGATCAAAGACACCTTGGTGGAACATAAGCACTAAATAAGTCTGTGTATAATGTTAGGTCAGTGCTTTTTCAATTTATAATTAATTAATTAAATAGTCGTTGCTAACAAGAAGGTATACGAATTATTTAGAACTTAGATCTACAGCCTACACATTTATTAATTCAGAATATGAAATGCATGCACGTATTATACACGTATTAATTAAAGGATTCTCTCACGAGATTAAACAGGGTATTAAATCAAACTCTTGTATAAATGTTGAAATACTGTAAACGCAATTTGATATTAAAATAACATCTCCAACAAATTTACTCAACATTTCATATATTTGTGTGTATATATTTGCTTCAATATAAAAAAAGGAATTAAAAAAATTAAAAACATCCGTAAATTTATAGTCGTGTAAAATTTATCTCGAGTTATTCCGATTATATGCAATAAAGTTATAATTAATATGTTTCTTCGTTATCGAAACATACAGTTGATATAAAGTCACGCATATTCCTATCGATGGTTAATTAATTTTAAAGCGTGAATAATAATACTTTATACGCTACTGGTTTCAATCTTAGAAGGCAAATCTTACTTTAGCAGTACTCCAATTTTTGGCGTCTACTAATTAATTTTCTCTTCATTTTCTAATTATATATATATATATATATATATATATATATATATATATATATGTATGTATGCCAAAGGGATATAATAAAAACAGGGATTTGTTTAAATACATAAGAGAATTGATCAACTTACGTAAAATGTATCCGATGACCTAATGTACTTTGGTACCAGAAAATTGATTTGTCTCGGCAAAAAAGGAGAATCCACATCATAATTCACAAGTTTAATAGCTTGCTTCATCTCTTCTTTGGCCTAAGGAAGTGAAATCGTGTCTACTTAATAAACTCTCATAGTCAGTGTCACGAGGAGGATATATTCCATTCATTCTAAAAGACAAGTACGTCAAGAACCGTTTTTGGACACGTTCGAGTGACAGTTGCTGATATGTATATCGAGCAGGCGCGGCTCGTGATGACATAATTGGGGGTGCAAGTACAATGATGCGAGTGCTTCGTGTATTCTCGTGTACTAACTGTAACGTTTTCTTAGTAAACACCGAAAACACACGAGGCACTTGTATCATTGTACTTGCACTCCCAAATACGTCATCACGAGCCGCGCCTGAATATCGAGGGTACCAAACTACAGACGCATACTCAGCTTAATTCTAACAAAGGAATAGAACAAAATGTTTAATGCATAATTGCCAAATGTACGACAAGATTGATTGAGGAAACTTAGAGACTTAGACGCGGATGAACAAGTGCTAGTAATATGTGGACTGAAGGACAGATGTGAATCAAAGAGCACGCCAAGATCTCGAAATTGCGAAACCCTAGGAATTATATAATTGGAAGCTGTATAATCGAAGGAAATAATACTTGAACGTCTAGAGAAGGAAAGAATAGCACATTTTTCAACATTCAAGCACACTCGATTATTTGTACACCATTCGTGAATGAGATTTCTCTGCAGAAGTAGGCAATCTGGTGGAGAAGTGATATTATTAAAGATTTTTAACTCATCTGCATACGCTAGAACTTTGCAATCTGACAGCATTAAGAGATCGTTAATGTATACATTGAAAAGCAGCGGGCCTCAGTTTGAGCCTTGAGGTACGCCAGCGGTAGCGTTAATAAAATTGTTGGATTTATATCAGTTATATTGTACATAGTACGATCAATTCAATAAATAGGTTTTCAAGAAGGATACAGTTTTCAGTGAGGCACCTATAGATTGTAATTTAGACAACAGTAGAGAGTGGTCAGTTGTATCGAAAGCCTTACTGAAATCGGTATAGGTTACATCCATTTACTGTCGAGCATCCAATGCTTCACCATATCCTGCGTAAGTTCCACTAGTGTTCGTGTCAGTAGATTAGCCTCTAACAAAACCATATTGATTAATTGAGAGAAAAGATTTAATGTTGCCATATAGCTTCTCGTAAATACGTACTCAAACACTTTTGCAAAATTGCAAAGAATATTAATAGGTCTGTACTTACAGATATTATGACAATCACCTTTCTTAAAAACAGGAGTAATTCTACTAATCTTCCAGTTTGCCGGGAAAGTCGAAGTACAGACTGATAAGTTAAATATTGTGGTAAGTGGGTGACAAAGTACAGATGCACAATCTCGTAGAAGAGAGCCAAGTAAACCGCCATCACCGCAGGTCATATTAGATTTAGGCTTCTTCATTTTACGCAGAACTTCTTCCTCCGGAAAACTCCCAATTTCAAAGGAATAGGAAGGAGGTGATAGGGGAGTTGTAGACACTAGAAAACGTATCAGCAAAAAACTTGAACGACATCCACACATTATTTAGTGTTAAAGATCCTGGAATTCTAGAGAAGTGGCGTCTACTATTGAGGAAATTCCAGAACAGTTGTGGATCAAGTGCAATATTCGATTCAAGTCGAGCCTGATATTTCTCATATGCAGCTTTAATCTCCACTTTAATCAATGACCGAAGTCGTGCAAACTCGCGGTAATACGCAGAGTGTGTATTTCCACCTATAGTCTATTTTTAAACTAAGAGGAGCGTTTTAAATTAATCGCGCCAAAATTACTATGCGTGATTGGTTGCTTCAGAGGTAGGATTACGTTATGCAAAAATTGCGTGTTGACCTATCGATGTCAAACGCTTGTCAAATTTCGTTTTCTGTTGTGTTCCCGTTGTTCTATTCATTTGTATTGTTGTATTAACGTAAATAAATCCGTTCTTTTTAGAATTTGCGAAACCTTTAAGATACCCTTCTGTAGTTATCGATAATTATTCAATATTCATATCAATATGGATACTGTTGCAACAAGTTCAGCATCATTTTCACCTCCGAAAAAACGCAAACGTTTAGATATAGGGCATTTATCTGTTGCTGAAAAGCAATGTGTTTTAAATATGTATAAACAGCTGCGAACTGATGAACCGAATCTTAAAAAAACTGTTATTGTTTCTAAAATTAGTAACACCGTGGGTAAGTTTTCATGGATTGAATAATGTAACCAATTTGATAATGTTCTGCTTTTAGGCGTTGCACAATCGACAGTATATCGCACCATAAAAGAGTATAATGAGACTGGTACAGTTACTGCATCTAAACACTATGGAGGACGACCTGGTAATGTTGCTGCATACGATGAAGTAGTTAAACAGTCTGTGCGGCAAATAGTGCATGCTTTCTTTTATAAAAACGAATTACCTACGTTGGACAAAATTTTGATGGAAATAAAGAAACGTCCAGATTTACCACAAATGTCCCGTTCGTCATTGTACAAATTTATGAAGCAAATTAACTTCAAGTACGAAGAACATCACATTTAAATTGGCAGAAGTGAGGGGGCTGTTATTGCAAGCTATCGATAATGTTCAAAATGTTAATCGGAAAAGTTGTGTTGAGCATATAATTAAGGAAGAAATAAAAATGGCCACACTAGATGGCATCGTAGATGATCTAATCGAAACGTTTATTATTTCTATTGGTGCTTATAGTGACAGTGATACTTTCTCAGACAGTTCAGATTTAGAATAGATTATTTTGTTTAATTTTTGCAAGTAACAAGTAGTTAACGGAGCCTTTGATTTCTTTAAATCCTTTATTTATGTTATTTTTGTGTTTAATGTAAATAATTTTTAATAATTGTTTAATTACGTTGTGACTTTATTGATGTTGAGTTTATATTCAAAATTAAGCGGGAAATAACGCTAAATTAAATGTTGCCTTTAAGCTCAATGAATAAAGAAAAACTAATAAAATACGAAAATTTAAAAAAACATTCAGAATGTCATTGATTTGGTAACTTTTACAGTGTAAATGTGGCTTTTCCATTTACTCCTCTTAGTTTAAAAATAGACTATAGTAAAGTAATATTCTTAGAGCTTCAGAGGTTTTTTAATGAAAAGTAAACCATGGAGAATATCTGCTGTGTGAGATATTATATTGTGGAACAAATAAATTAATTGTTGCATATATGCACCATATAAACCACCAACAGCGTCATTAACATTGGAGAAAGTAGTCAGAAACGTTCAGTCAATGGTAGTTAACACATTATAAAGAGATATTAAATCAGCCCTGCGAAAGTTCTAGCGCAGATTTTTGTTTGTTGGAAAATGTTTATACAAATTGTCGATTGACAAGTCAAGAACTATATCCAAACCAGGACGATATATGTCTTCGGAATCAAGAGGAGCTGTTTGATGCATTACAGTGATTTGAGGTGAAATATTAGAAAAAAACAAGGTCTAAAAGTTTTCTCCAATTGTATATGCCATTGTGTTGCATTAAGTTTAGAGTATTCATAAAATATAACAGTTCAGAATGCTTTCTTGTTGCTTATCAATAAGTTCGAGACTCAAAGTTTCAAAGCACAACTCGTAATCATCACAAGATACATTAGGAGGTATGTAAACATTTACAAAATAAAAACAAAATACACCTAATTTACATTTACATAAAGAAATATCTATTAATGGATTTAGACTTGCACTTTGGATAATGTTATGCTGGTTGACCTGAAGCTTATTTCTAATTGCAGTTAGAACTTCACCTCCTGTTGACAGTCCAACGGCTTGTAAGTCTCTATCCTTACGAATATCTTCAAACGAAGAATCAAGTATCTCAGAGTCCATTATACTCGTATCTGAGTGCAGCCATGTTTCCACCACTAACAGAATACCCGTTATCAAGCTTCGTGCGTAGACCACGAACGTTTTCGTAATACATTTGTACAGATGTTGACCCATTGGGTAAAATTAGTTTTTCTGATGTGACCTAAGTCTGGTTATTGTTGGTACATCGTTAATAAATTTAATTGTTAATTCAGTGAAATGCGAAATTTAGTGAAATGATAAAATGAATGAACCTGTCAGGACTTGCATATCGGCCTCCTTTACCCCACTACTTCTCTGCCGTATCCCTGCTGGCCAACTCAGACAGTACAGTTCAGTACAGTTGTTCTCAAACGTTACGTGCCGAAGGCTGTGTGTGTTTTGATAAAATTTTTGGCGAATTTCACGTTCGCCAAGTGTAAATATGGCTTCGTATACAGGACAAAATCAGACTCAGACTGTATTTGTGAGTGAAAAACAGTTTAATGAATTTATCAAGATGCTTTTAAATGGTTGGCATTAAAAAGAAAAGCCACTATGGACTCACAATAGGATCACAGCCATTGAGCAATTTAAATCAGTACTAAATGTTCAACGGACAATCAGAAAAATACGACCTGATGAAAGTAGGTACTAAGAAGTCTTTGATTCTGAAGAGAAAACCAGACTGATCCAGTTGTGAAAATAGTACCTGCGGAAGAATTTGATCAGATACTTCGGTAAACTCCTCAGTCAACTGGCCATAGTGGCAGAAATAAAATAATTTTTAAAACTGTGCTGGTAAGTCAATCTAAAAAGAAATTTCCAAGGAAAAGAATCATTGTTTGTCCAATTGTGTCTGGCGACTTTAATCAACGTGGTCAAGTTGATTTAGTTGACTTCGTCGACTCCAGACTGAAATTATAAATAGTTAATACATTATCAGGATTACGCGACAAAATTCAGCTTTCTGCGTAGCTGCTAAAGTAGCAATAGAACTATTAAAATTTTTTCTGGAAATTTGTCGTTCTCATATACAAGAAATGACAACGGCTGTGAGTTTACGACTGCTGCCATACAAGAATTAGCTACCTTATGGACATCATGTAAAATTGTTAATGGTAGGCCTAGACATCCAGCAAGCCAATAATCGGTTGAGTGATTAAATCAAGACATCGAAGTTATTTTATGTGCTTTGTTAATTGATAATGACTCAAGAAACAGGGCTATCGGTTCTTGCTTTGTTCAATTTCAAAGGAACTCTTTTCACCCTACAGAAAACCTGGATCAATTTCTTAAACAGCAACACAATGACAACACTTCAACTTCAGACGACCTACCAACAGCTACATTAATTAACAAAGTACTTCAACTTCAGAGGAGGACCTACTACGAACTGATTTACTTCATAACAATGTTTCAACCTCAGTAGCTGAACTACGTTCTTTAGAGGGAAAAGCAACTGACAGAGAAGATCAAGCATTTTGTGTTGTTTGTGGAATGGAATCTACTGGGGCCCATTCATGTGACATAGTGCACGCAATATGTGGAAACATAGTAGGGGAAGAAAGATATGTGTCGAGAATTCTATGCAATTTATGCCAAAGTCAAGGGATTCTAAAACAAAAAAGAACATGCTACACGAAGTCTAAAAAGATCGACAGAAATTTAAAAACGTATTAGTGTGTTTCACCGTTTTAATTGATGCGCCAGTGAATACAAACAACATTACAGGAATTGTATTAAATATAAAAAACAATTCATTTCAAGTTTAGTTTAGCTTTAATTGGGAGCCTAGAAAATCATAATTCTCTTACTTCGCATTAGTTTATCTATCACTAACCCGAGCTGATTTTTTACTAAACTTTAGTAGATTTGTTTCCTGTCCCTCTCCCTGTTCCGGTTCCCTTTCCCGTTCCTGTCTCTGAAAACGAAGCGAAACTCTATAATAAGCTACTACCAACGCGGCGTAAAAAAAAGTGACTAGTGATAAGGAGAGTTCGATCGCTGAACCTCTCTGGTCTGAACCTACCTGTTGTTCAATGTCCCCAGGAAGGACTCTGCCGGCTAACTCGTGTTTAGGGGAACGTCGCGGATTCCAGGCCGCGTGATGTAAAATAGGCGCCACCGTTATGTTCCACCTGCAGAGAAACTTGTTGTTAAAAGTTAGAAACTTTGCCAGACTCAATACTTGAGGGATGGGTAGAGATCAAAGTCAAAATCAACAATACTTTCAAATTTATTGATAGACACAGACGATTCAACAACTTACAAAAATGTAGAATCAATACTTACAAAATTTAATGCTAGACATAGACGATTCAACAACTTACAAAATGTAGAATCAATACTTATAAAATTTAATGCTAGACACAGACGATTCAACAACTTACAAAATGTAAAGCAATACCTATAAATTTATAGTTAGGCACAAACGTTTCATCAAATTTACCAAAAGGTATTATCAATACCATCAAAACTAATGAACTAACAGATTCATCCAATTAAAAGGTGAAGCCTTAAACATTAAAATAGAAGCGAAAGCAAGTTTGAAAGTTAATAAGTAATTAAACAGAGACCGAAAATTTAGAGTCTCCCCCTGTATATATCGAGATGTGAGAGGGGTTATTCCAAAATTATCCCTCCAGGATATCAATAAATTAATTCTGCGAAAGAATTCCGGTAAAAGTCTCAAAAGACGTCAGCGCGAAAGTTACTTGGAATGCTAAATTCCAAGAAATATGAAAGGTTACCTTATTAAAAGAAAACAAAGTTACGCCTTGTTTACAAATAAAATTAAGAAGGTAAGATAAACACCCAGATAGAACTTTTGGAGTACCCCCTGTATAACAGGTGTGCAAAATTTAAATATATATAATTGTCTGAAGGAGATTATTAAACAAAAGTATATTTTTAGAATTCCAATTTCGTATACGTAATTTAGATTCTGTACAGTTTATAACAAAATAAATATAGTAAAATTATTAGAATAGTTCTTCGATTTATAGATATCGAAACCGTCAAAAGGGTCCGATCTGAAGGATCTGTCCACGTTTAAGTCTCAAAATACAAAACAGGTGACAGCCAGAGAAGCTGACGGTCATCCGGAGTTATTAATATGATTCAGTACTAGTACCAGGGGATATTTAAGTCTATCAACGGATTTATAATTAAGTCAAGCTCGTTTATCTCTGTAAAATGAACTCGAAATAGGGAGAATTCCCTTCTAAATGTACTGTGAAAATAGGCAAATCAAACTCTCAAAGTGTGTGCCTCTAAAAGTACGAAACGGCTTGGTTTTATTATAAAATTTAGAATTTCTAAAGTCTAAGAGTTATTTAAATTGAACTTCAATATCTTAAAGTCTGCAAATAATTTAAAAAAGGTCAACACCTACTTTAGCTTGGTTACATTAATAGTTAACGTCCCCTCAAAATACAATCCTTGATTTCAAAGGCAAAACTCCTCTCTATTCTACGAACAGGTCAACGTTAGGACGCCATTTTGGAGTCCAATATAGACGAGCCGCGTCCTCTCGCTTAGTCCAAAAGATCTCGCGAGATTTATGTGCCCCTAGTAAACAAGTTGTGGCCGACACAGGAAAGCTCCAAATCAGCGTCTTGGTGATTTAGAAAACTAATTAAGCCCCCAATTCGCAGGTTATAAAGTCTCAGGTATGACGCCTAACGCCTACCAACATATATCCAGATTAATCTTGGATATCCAGAGAAAACTACGATAAATATATCGTTTAAAAGAATCCTGAAAGTTCAAAGTACGAATTAGAAAAATATTAAGAGGATAACTATATTCTTACCGCAGAAATTTCGTTTCACAACACAAGTGATACAAACACGCCACAGCGCTACAAAAGCTTAAGACATAATGGCCGCCGTAACGATACAGAAGGGAGATGCCGGAAATACGTCAAGAAGATGCCGGTAAAATTTTTAAGAAGGAAATTTAGTTTTAAAAATCTCGTAAACGATGCAAGCTCGCAATTAGAGTCCATCCAAACACAAATCGTAAAAAATAAATGTCCAGAGAAGGTTGTAAATAATGAAAGTCGGCAAGTGCAGATTTCTGTTGAGAGGTCCGACAATCGAAAAGGAGATGGCGCAATATGCGGTGGTATTTAATTGAACGAGTAATAATTACATAAGACAATATTAAACAAAAGAAGATGCGTCTAGATGAACTATAATTCATAGTAAAAATTCCTACATTAATAGTTTGAATATCGGAGTAACAATTTACGAGATAGAAGTGAAAATCTTGCGAGCATTTCAGAAAGGGAATTTCAAGAAGATGGCCGATTTGCTATTGTACATAGGCTTCCAAAATAAATTGAACGAATGAAATAGGTTGAAAATATCGAAGTTTGAAGGGTCTAAGCTGTTCGAAAATTAGAGAATTAAGCAAATAAAATATCATTTAGCGAAAATTATTAGTTTGATATAGCTACGAGGGTTTAAAGAGAACAAATAGAATAAACTAGATCTAAAATAGGCAAAAAGCTGGAGAATGATTTTGTATACGTAACAAAGCACTCGTTTCCTCCTTGAACAGATTTATTTTTCTACTCTTTAAGCATATCTTTTTGCAACAGGCAATACAGTTCTAAGAAATTTTATTAACTGAAAATTATAGGGTCTACTAGGTAATATCTAGAGTGTAAAACAACGTAAAAAGTTAAATAGAGTTCTCTATGTTCTTCATAGATATTGAACCAAGAGGCAATAATAATATGAAATTACCTATGAACACTTACGTACAGCTGTAAGTGAAGGCCAATTTCACAATGTGCAAAATGTCAGATGTATAGGTACAAATAGTTATTGTAACAATAGAGCGCCTAGGATTGTCGTAGAACAATTGGAAAAAGGAATGGTGTGCATGTAAACTGCAACAAAACCAAACTGCGAGTATATCCAACATTGCGGAAAATACACTTGTCCACTTATGTCCAAGCAGTGGGACCCGATACAAACCCAGCACTAACAGTCAACATCATGCACACCTTTAGTTCATTAATTCTAATACAACAATCTAGTAATCTTACTTCATTTGTAGATTATAATGAGTTATTTGTGATTCGCTACTCGGATGTTCTCAAGGTGTCAAACGCGTATTTATTCTACGAAAGAGCAGTGCGAGTGCTGCTAGGTCTAAACTATGTGTTGTCTCTCCCTTTCATGATCAAAGCAAAAGATTTATCTATTGCATATGGTCTACATATATATGGCCTTCTATTTAACTTTAAAAATAAGGAACTTTTCAACGAAAACATAAGAAAATTAATATAGTACTCGTTATAAGAATGACGAAAATATTCCGAAATGTAGACTGACACATTTTTCAACAAAAGTGGAATATTAAATTACATAACAGCATAATTTTTTAAAAGTTAACTGGATGTATAAAGTTATAAACAAATTTTTATAAATTCAAACGAATTGTCTTTTAATAGTTATGTAATATTGTACCTTCATTTCTAAAGTAATTAATGTATTATATTTTGATGACGATAGTTTCTACTATTAGTATTATTATTATAACACTACTTGTCAAGTCAACATAATGGCACAGTTATTAAAAATTCGTTGCACCAACCATTAGAATGATTGGTGTCAACATAGATAGGAAATGAAATACTTATAATATTGATGCAATGCTTATAGCAGAAACGCCTTTCACACATCGAAGTCACTTGAAAATAGACAATTACTACATTAATTCTACCAAATATCTTGATTGGAATTATTACGGAAATTATTAAACAAAATATTTAAAAGTTTTTTTAATGAATTTTTATCGAATGCAGAGTAAATAATTATCCTTATTACATTAATTTAATACAATAAGTTTCGAATATTTTTCATCCTACTCATAAGTGCGGTCGAGAGCCTCAATGATGTAGTTGCTAACATGCTTCTCTGCCAAGTAATTAATTAATAATTAAATCAATATACACTACAAACAAAAATATTAAAAGATTGTCACAGAAACTATTTTTATGTTTAATTTAACCCTGCTGTTGGGTTAAAAGAATGTTCTTGAACCAATGAACAAGTTCTACTTTGAATAACTATTATGTTTTCTCATATTTAATCAAAATAGGTATTCAAGAAGCTCTTTTATATAAAAAATTAATACAGTCATTATGTACATTTGAATTAGAACGAGATCCCATCAAGCTAAATTTTTTATATATTGTTGGGGGATCAGGAGTGCCTAATTTGAAGTTCTCGATCGAAGCCCTTGTGACTATTTTCCGCTATTTAGAAAATAACGGTGGATTTTTGTTTCTGTTGTAACTCGGCTGCTCAAAGTTCATCGGGGAAGTTGTATTATTACTTTTTGTTCATTTTTTAATTTTCTACAATTTGTGTCATATAACTTATTAACCTAACATCGTCCGTTCTCGAGGTATCGGCGAAAATAGGACAAAATTTGAGGTTCGAACTCGGTTCTCATTTTTTTCTTCTTTATTGTCACGCATAGCGAAAAATTGTTTATCGTCAAAGTTGCAGAGCACGTTCGTGCCTAGAATTCTATATTTTTGTTTTCCCTCCATCTTTAAAATTACGCGTTCTAGTGCAAGTCGGCAAGTCCGTGCAAAGTTTCGACTCTATAGCTCGCGCGATTGTGTAGATATGTTGTAACGGATTCACCGTTCTGAATAGATTTATTGAAAGGCAATATAGGTAAATAAGACAGTGGAATTATGAATCACACGTATATAATTTATTATGCAAATTTTTCTTCCGGTCAAAAAGATATTCATGTCTTCATTCTTTTCGACGGTCCTGCGCGCTAGAATTTTACAGATGGAGGGTAAACAAAAATATCGAATTGTAGGTACGGGCGTGCTGCCACAGGTTTGACGATAAACATTTTTTCGCTATGCGTGGCGATAAAGGAGAAAAAAAATGAAAGCCGAATTCGTACCCCAAATTTTGTTCTATTTTTACCGATATCTCGAGAACGGACGATGTTAGGTGAAAAAGTCATAAGACATAAATTGTAGAGAATAAAAAAAGGATCAAAAAGTAACTATACAACTTCCCCATAGAATGACTAAGAGCCAAGTTACAACGGAAACCAAAATCCACCCTTATTTTCTAAATAGCGGAAAATAGTAACAAGGGTTTCGTTCGAGAACTTCAAATTAAGCTCTCCTGACCCCCGCCAACAACATATAAATAATTTGGCTTGATGGGATCTCGTTCTAATTCACAGCCTATTTTTGGACAGAATGACTGGACTAAATGCACTATGGACCAAATGGGCCGTTAACATCTGGAGGGAGTAAGCGTGGGCGCCAGCACTGCGCGCTAGCTCTGTGCGTCAACGTTCGCACGCAATAAACGCTCGGTTTGTGTTTTTACATCGAGGTGTTCAGACACTGCTTCGAAATAGCAAATTCACATTATTCCACCAGAATTTACAAATGCGAACAGATATTTCAGATTCCCACTGCATTGCCGAAAATTCGGAAAACATGATTCCGAATCAGAAACTGACCAAAATGGGAGATGAGCAACTATAAATCTCATTTTATATTCTCTCTTAAGAGGCGGAGATACTGCTGACCAAATAATTGGCTGCTACAGTACCAAATGAAAGACCAATCGTTGGTCGAATATCGTTTCTGAAAATAGTCTTGATGTATCCGTACTAAATGCTTTCATCATATTTTCTGAAATCGATACTTCATTAGGACCAAAATATCCAAATTGTAAAAGACAAGAGTGTCTACGGTAATATGAAAAGGCGTGCGAGAACTTCCATAGCCTCCTCAAGTAATTCTTGTTCAGCTTCATCACCAGCTAGTTCACCGAATTTCTCTTTGATAAATAATAGAAAGCGTGGTACTTGCACTTGTTGTAAATATAAATCTGACGTCAAATCTGTGGCAAAAAAAGTCTAAGAAGAAATTGTTGAGATTGTAATGGTAGAAATTTTCGCAACAATAAAAAAGAATATGCTGTACTATGGCTTTAAACAATGAAAAATATATAATGGACCAAATGCCCTCCCATTTAATGTTAAAGTTCATTAATTGATGTCGCAGACACTTCTCGGTGAAACATTTTAGTCATTATTAATGTACTTGGTAGTAATAACACACTTGGCTATATTTCACAAATTCTATTATATTCTCTAACATATATGTTTCGGCTGTTATGCTATACTTAAACAGTTTCTTGTAGTTCTAAGAAACTCTTTGAGAATGGCATAACAGCCGAAACATATATGTTAGAGAATATAATAAAATTTGTGAAATATAGCCAAGTGTATTATTACTATCAAGTACATCAATAATTAATGTTAAATACTTGATATTTTGAAGATAATATTGTTTCTAAAAAAATACATTAGCTGGAATTTTAAGACGATGTCTTTAACCGATCAAAAGTTATTCATAAAAATGCTTATAAATTTTGACCAAATGGTCCCAACCAACCCAGGATTAAATTAAAGTACATATATATCTCAACTTCGTCCGTTCCCTAGAGACTGAAAAAAATAATTCTTATATAAACTCTAGATAATTTACCATCTTTAAGCTGTATACTTTACTTGTCATGCTTTAAATTACGACATCGTTACTATTTGCAATTTCGCATTTCTTCACGGAAATGTAATAGAATATAATTTTGCATTATCTATTTAATGCGGAAAGCACAAATCATCAAAATATAACTTGCGCAATTTAAAAACACAACGTTAGCAAGAATGGTATTATACACATGCAGTGGCGCGCAGTAATCCGATATACTTCAGAATCAGTAATGCCCCCGTTCTCTATTTACAGAAACGTGCAATAAAGATGAACTTTCGGTATCATTATTTTGGCGAAAAGAGATGGAAATTCTCCGGCAAATTTGCTTTTGAAGTTAGATGCTGGTATGGTAGCCCCCCGACTACGAGTATGTCATTAACGATAATTTCTGAGTCAGCTACCACATGGCATTTAAGCTTAATTTGTCTCAATTCTGCATGTATTTTTGCGAGTTTGCTTATACATATATCTACAACATATATTGTAAGTAAAATCTAATATACGTTAAATATCCTACTTACAGTAAAATAATAAGAAATATTATTTATATTATTGCCACTATTTTCATTGGAAAATATATATTAATTAATTAAAGTATATGGCATTATTAAATTCTAATCACGTATCAAGTGCAATATTAAATAAATCCGAATTTAAAGCGTGTCGGATATAATTACAAGCTCAACAAATTACAGAATGAACATTAAATAAATACCAGTACACATTATTTCTTCGAAATATAATAAACACACTGTAGCTCTGTTAAGAGTAAATCTAAAATATGTTATGATTATGTTTACGGAGATAAATAGTAAAGAAGCTCAGAAATATCCCACGAACTCTTGTCGAACTACAATCTAAAGAACTTTTACCATATTGCTTGGACAAATCATTACCAGACAAAACCAGATAACTGCAAAATATTACTTACTAACAGGACGTTACTCATTATTCTAATTAAAGTTTAAAGAACATTACAAGTTATTATGAGTTATTTAACCATTTGCAATATTATTATCTCATTAATTTAAAAACAAATTCTCTGTCAGCATCAAGTCCGAGGGCTGCTGAGAATATTTCAGGAAACGATGTAAAAATCACATATATAATTTAGTAAACAACTTTTTATATTTTGCGTTCGAAATGAACTCATTATGAAACCCAAAACAGTATCGAAATGAGCTTCATTTCGATACGCTTTTTTTCATTTTTCAATGTTGGCGTTGTTCGAATACAGAAATAAATATCATTGCTGTCATTTGATTTTAAGAATTTATGTACATTTGACAGATATGATATATGTCCGTATTTTACACAAACAACGTATTTTGTATACAACTGACAACAACATATATATGTTTCTATGTCACTCATGTTTATATTTTTAAATGAAATATCAAGTAATGTTAACGAAAATTAATAAATAATATGTAATATAAGATATATGTAAAGCAAGATTTAAATTTGAAAATGTCAAGTATCAATGTGACCAACTGCATGCTTTATATAAAAATTAAACTCTGAACTCTCAAATTAAATAATTACAATTTAAGCAATTTATTAATGTAAAAAACGCAAAATAGAAAAAATAGTATAAAAAACTCGTTTCATAAGGCCTTTTGCCGCTCTCGCTCTTTAGAAAACTCGCCGCTATCGCGGCTCGTTTTCTAAACTGATCTCGAGCGGCAAAATGGAGCCTTATGAAACTTGTTTTTTAATATACTATTATAGTCTTTCAAATATTAGCCTTTAACATCAACACACTTTTGTATATGCCCGAACTTACGAAGCACTTTTTCACCCTGAAGCTAATAC
Source organism: Melolontha melolontha (assembly GCA_935421215.2). Taxonomy (NCBI): domain Eukaryota; kingdom Metazoa; phylum Arthropoda; class Insecta; order Coleoptera; family Scarabaeidae; genus Melolontha; species Melolontha melolontha. The sequence goes on from OW285240.1 coordinate 53,914,753, forward strand.
TTAGGAAGCCAGTGTTCGGAACCTTGCGACAGTTGCTTTCCTTCATGTCATGAAAATTGCCCACCATGTAATTTATATTTGTTTGGAAACAAATCAGGTGAATAAAGGCAATGAATCATTAATTTAACTTTTAAAAAATCAGTGGTTTGACGAGTTGAGTGAGAGTTGGAGTTGTCATGATCACAATACATTTTAACATACGCTTCAATCAAGTTTCCAACTACTACTTCCACTCTGAAGCTGATTGTCCAGAATCCAATGTTCAGAATCTTTTAACAGCTGCTTCAGGTGATGACAATCGCTCACAATGCATTTTGTTTTTGATGCTTAGTAACCAATTGAAATTACGAGGTTATAAATTAGGTGAATAATGGTAATGTGTCATTAATTCAACATTTGTTCCTTGTAAAAAATTTCATTTTTCACTCTGAAGTGGATTGACTTTTTCAAATAAAAAAATGTATTTTTTTTTAATACCATTTCTTATGTTGAAAATAATTTTATTAGAATGGCTTTGCATGTACAACGTATGTATTGAATGTTTCTGTTATTTCTTACATTTGTATTTGTTAAATACAAATAATAAAAATAATAAAAAGAATAAACCTACAAAAGAAAGAAATAACTTTAGGAAACAAATTATTTTACTCAGTTCGAAGAATACTTCGAAAAGTAAAAGACCTGTTTCTGTCACGCTATTAATGGTACCTATTACAGCATGGAGTATTTAACTGTACAAGAGAAAATTGAAATGGTTTTGGTATATGGAGAAGCGAGCCGAAGTCTTGATAATGCTTTCAATCTCTACGCTCAGCGTTTTCCGTTTTGGATTCGGTCACATTCTTCATTTTACCGTATTATCAAACAATTCACTTCTGACGGAGAAAATAATTAAGCCTCTAGTAGCTCCAGTGGCTGTTAATTCTCATGTTAGCATAAGAGAAGTAGGTCGCGATTCTGATTTGTCCCACACCAGTGCTTGAAAAATTTGAAAACGTCATAAATATGATCCATATCGTGGGTCTTTACATCAAGATCCTCATGGCGTTGATTTCCAAAATCCGGTAAGCTTTTGTCAGTGGGCGTGTGAACAGTTACAACAAAATCTCAATTTTGTTTCGTTACGTGTTGTTCTGTGACGTGGCGTCTTTCACAAACCACGGAACAGTTAATCGACGCAATATATATTACCGGAGTGTTAAAAATCCGCACTGGTTTCGCCAAGTTGAACACCAGCGCCCTTGTACTGTCAACGTGTGATGTGGAATAATTGGGAACAAAGTCATCAGCGAAATGTACGATGACATTTTGGAAAATGAACTGCCAGCACTACTTAAAGACGTTCGCTTAAAAGTGCGACAGAACATATGGTTTCACAATTATGGTTGTCCAGTACACTATTCGGTGGTAGCACGTGAAGTACTTGATCTTAATTTCAATGATCTCTGGATCGGTAGACCTGGTTCATTGAATTGGCCTTCTAGATCACCAGATCTTACTTCAAGTACCAACAACACGTGAAAATACGATTAAGCTAATCAGAAATACTTATACCAAAATTCAAGAAGATATATTTCTCAATTGTCTACACTCATTTGAAATGCGGATCATTAAGTACATTGAAGTCAAAGACCATCATTTCGAGTACTTACTTTAATTTAAAGATGAGGCGAGGGGAAATCTAGCACTAAGTGATAGACGAAGGGACATACATAAATGAAGAACCTTGATACGTAAGAGGCGAGGAGGTTAATCAAGCACCCTAACGTGGTACTACGTACACGTCGTTGTTATTGAGTTACACTAAAAGTAATTTATTTACCAGCAATTTATATTTCTACAAGTGACATTTTCCCAGTTATTCGAAATTTATAAAATGAATAAAGATTTTCTAAGACTAATTTTGATTATTTACAAAGAAAACGTATTGCACACGTATTGCAGAATCGTATGCAAAGATTCTCAGTGCGAGAAATTGAAAAAAATTATTTTCATCGATTACAGCACCATCTATCATGAATTGGCAAAAATGCTTGAGAAATCCTACGTACTCTTTCCAGTAAAATTCGAATCAGTAATAAAATATATGGGTACCTATTTAAAACTTCAAAGTTATCCCCGCCCCATCTCTATGGATAGAGTGAGAGGGAGTAATTCTAGCACTAATGTATTTCCTCCATAGAATTATTAAATTTTAAAGCTCTTGAACTGTTTATTTTTCGAGATATGTTAAAGTTTCAAGTTGGAAAATACAGATTTTTTTTAGTTTCAAGATACGCTGAAGTTCCATCTTCAGTGGTGCGTATTTTTCAATGTTGCTTGTCTATATGTATTTTAATATCTCAATAAAAATTTTGTCCGGTTTTCAAGAATTTTTGTAGATGTATATTTATAGTGTGTGTACCGATAGGTCCAGCCCTCTACGGGTCATAGGCAACAATATACGTATGGAACGTAATGCGATGTGGCAACGTGTGTACGATGCCATTCCGCGTGCGCAACATAAGCCCGATGGTCGAGCGCAACAGATTGCCCGTCATTCGTATTTAGCTGTGCATACGTAAAGGTAGTTATCATGTCAGTGTATACAACCGCAGAGAAGGTACAAATAGTTTCGTGGTATCTTGCCGGCAATTCCTGTCGAACAACCGCTGATTTATTTGCTGTAGAGTACGTAAATCGGCCTGTTCCTTCGCATTCGACGATTGAAAGGATCGTAAATGCGTTTAGGAAATATGGCTGTGTAGTCGGAAATTGCCGCAAATACCAACAAATTGACGAACAGCCTCATATCCCTCTAATACCTGCCGATCGGGAGGAGAGAGACGTGAGGGTTTGTTCGTTAGTTGAAATGGGCGACCTTAAGTGTACACGGCAAATTGCAGACGAAATCGGTGTTAGTAGAAGTACAGTAAAGCGGATTCTAAAACGCAACGAATATAAAAGTTACAAAGTTCGAAAGTGCCAGGAGATTTTTCCCGAGGACAATTTTGCAAGAATGGAGTTTTGTGAGTCCGTGATGGAAAAGGCTAACAGGGACGAATATTTTATAAAAAATATTCTGTTTACCGACGAGTCTTCTTTTCTACGTCAAGGCAAGCATAATCCCTCAGTCGTGCGATATTGGTCTCGAGAAAATAAATATCTAGCTCGTAATGTTAAAACCCAATACCCCGAAAAACTTAACGTTTGGGCGGCTATCTTTGGTGATAATATTATAGGGCCATTTGTGATCGACGGCAATTTGAATGCAGTAAAATATTTAGATTTGCTGCGAACACGAATTATTCCTGCTGTCCGTCAACTAAACGTCGATGTTGATGCAATTTGGTTTATGCAAGACGGTTGTCCCGCGCATAACAGCAGATTAGTAAGAGGGTTTTTAGAAAACACTTTTCCTAATCGTGTTATTTCCGGGAGGGGTACGATAATATGGCCACCTCGGCCTAACAATACCGAAATTGTAACAGTTGCAAGTTAAACTGTTTAGAATTTTCGAGACAATAACCCCTAGAAATCTCGAGGGAGTGAGGCGGGAGTTTTACAATAGGCTCGGCTATTGTTTGGGAAGAGAGGGCGGTATTTTCGAATCCTATATTGAGTGACTTTCTTAAAATTTAAATTTATTTTTCAGAATTATTGATTTTTTTTACTTTTATCTTTTCGAAAACGTTATTGTCTTTTTATTACTTAAAACTACTTTTCCGTAGCAGCTAAGAATACAATAATAATAATAAATTGGACCTTATTATGTCTGAAACAAATGGGCAAATTACGTATACAGAACGAATATGCAAACGACTATATCCTTGCGCGGTTTAAGTCTTACTAAATTCTTAACTGCAATATGCTGCAATTGAAGCGCGTAGAGGGGATTCGCTGTTGCCACTCATTGCTGACTATGGCCCGTTCCGAGCTGGACCTATCGGTATGTATCATTAATAGGGTTGTATTTTTGTGCAATTGCTTGGTGTACTATTTTAGCTGCATTGTTATGTCTACTAGTATATTCCGTTATTAATGTGGTCTATTATACCAAGATGTAAATTGCATTTCCTGCAGCTATATTTCTGAATGTTGGTATTTTTAAGATACATTTCATATGGCTTCTTGTACGTATTACTTGATCTTGTGTTACTGATGAAACCTTTGGATTCTGGAAAAACTTATCCATTTTCCAGCCATTTGTAACTATCAGCAATACTTATGTTTTCTCTTACCATATTGTTTTTTTCACTCCATATATTTTTCTTCATTGGATGTACGCTACATCCGTATATGAATCGTATGTGGTATTTTGGTACTAGGTCTAACGGTGGATAGTTTGGGTCTGCTTTCGTTATTGCAATGTATATGTTATCGTATTTGTCGTAAAATATTGTCGCTTGGAATGCGTGCCTAGATATTTCTGTTCCTCCTAATTTTCTACTTATTAAGCTCTGTCTGTGATCATCTAATTCCAAATGGGCATAATGAAATGGAATGTGTTAATTGCTTTTGTTAGATTTTCTGAAATCAGATATGATTTCAGGATGGCGATTAGTCTATAGGTTTAATTATATCTATATATTGCTGAGAAATTGACCGAGCGTGAAAACTAAAAATAGAATTAACAATGTATAAATTAATTAAACATGACTGGATATGCAAAAACAAATTAAAAAAGAAATCAACCAAGGCTGTGTATTTTAAATGCACCTCGTATATCATATATTAATGTAGTACTAAATTTTTTTTATGTAAGTTTCCCAGAATTAATAGGTAAACAAGTAACGTTATGTCAAAGAATTTTAGGTTAATTTTATCAATAAACGCTTAGAATGTAAGGAAATTTATAAAAACATGCTATACGCACCGGTAAGATTATAGAAAGTTATAAAATAATCTTTTCTTTATACCGTAATAACGTTAGTAAGCATACTTAATTTCAATTAATTATATTTTTATAAATAACTCGTCAAAATGCATTGACATAAGACATCCAATGCAATTTTTAAAATAAGAAAAATTGTTTATATAAGCCATACAAGCGGGAAATCTGGACCAACAAAGTGTAAAACAACAAGAATATCCGTACCAAGAAGTAAACAAACGTAAAATACAGATAAAGCAATTTGTGCAAAATAACGTAAACAAAAGCATATCAAGAGACGCATGCTCGATGAACCCATCGAAGGGACGTGCGAATGGAAGTAAAGGACAAGACGACACCATATGAACAAACCTAAGGGAAGAAAGAGAAAGAAAATACTACGGGAGAATGAAGATACTAGGTCGACATGGATTCCAGGTAGAAGTTGCAGGATTGAACGCGAAATTGAAGCTGTTCTGGGAAGAATGAGACTAAAAGTTCACTATTCCACAATAAAATTTACAAACATTAAAATTACAACAAAAAGGCAAAATATATAAACAGGAAGACAACGTACAGGGATGGAAAAATTAAAATTACCCACGATCGATACAAACACACAGGGGTGAAAATATTAAATAAATATGAAAATTGGAGAAAAGAGAAATAAATGATTTGGAGTAGGAACGAAACTCTATAGTATAAAAGCGAAAGTCACTGCAAAATGAGAGATACGTCAATATAACTCCGACTTTGAATTAGATTAACTGACTTATTGCGCTTCATTCATTTCAAAGATTTTAATTTTGATATAGTCAAAAATTTGTAAAAATTTTAAGCCTGCTAGCATTAAATTTAAGTAAGAATAAATAATAGTTTAATTTCATTTTAATAATTAATAGTGTTATCATTATTATTCTCATCATTATTATAAAAGTTTAATAATATACCAGGAGGAGTTCAAAACTTTTGCATGTACGATTTAACTTTGAGTAAGTAAAACTTTATATACGATAAAATTGGAGTATATAGAGATAAGTACATTAATAAAGGTGCATGTGTATGATTATCCTAAATAATTAATTAGTCATAAGTATACGATTAAAGTGTATCTTAGGCCAGATACCCGAGTTTGATGAAGAGGAAGTAGGGTTCCCTGAATATTTTCGAAATATCTGTGCTGTTCAAAAATTTTAAATTCAAGACTTTCAACAATAGGCGCGAAAATAAGAAAATATTTATACAGTGTGATGATAAGCATCTTATTCTGTAGGGACTTGTTCCCACTTAAATAGGCGCTGAATAGCACACTCTCTTTGTAGAAAGTTATCAGTAGAGACCAGAGATCCACATTTCAGACAGAGATAGACTTTCAGTACTAATCTCAGCATTTGGAGGGCAACTATCCCTTTTTGCGATTGAAATCCTCAATAGTCTTTGTTTGCGAAATTCATTTGGAATCAAAATCAAAACTCCAATATTATCTGTGTGTGATCCACAAAAGAATATTTGTATATTAAAGTTGCATTGATAGGTTATATATGTTAAGAATGAGATTTTTTAAGTTACAACAAAAATTATATGTGAAAATACAAACAAATAATAAAATATTTTAAACGAGTACTTCTTGTTGTATTATTTCCTTGCATTTACTTTGGTCGCTAGGCCTGGTTGTGTAGAACCAAAAGCCTGAGATACCCAAAGATTATACAGGGTGTAAACAAAATTATGCTTGCGTAACGGCCCACACAAATAATTTATTTAAATAAATTATATTTGAAAGCAAAGTTCACAGCAATATGTGTGTAGTTTATATTTTTATCTTTACGGCAGCCAAGGTATTTGTAAGTGTCTGGTCCTTCTATACAGTCTATGTCAATATTATTTAGTGTTTCTTTTGTAACTAACTTATTGTAGTGATTTGCATTTACATATGCCCAAACTCCATTTTAATATCGGAGGTTATTTCTTCTGTAATTTTCATTAATCCTCTTATTTGTGTGGTTGTGGATGTGTGAAGTTTTTATTATCACATTATTTTATTATTATTACTATTGTTATTATTATTTCCAATGGAGCCTCAAAATATGATAAAATTCAGTCTTATTCTTGGCATGTAGCTTCTGAAAAATTGGAAAACCTTACATAGACGATTGGCAAATAATTTAAATTTTTTTAAATAATTTTTTTCTATACAGTCAACTTTAGCTTCCTTTTTTAATGAAAATTTAAAACCATTAATGTTTTAAATATGCCGACTTGAGCGAATCTAAAACATTATTGACATGAATATCCGTAATAATAAATGTTGCACAGGACCTATATCATATTACACAAAACAATTAAAAGTAGTTTATTCCAGTTATCAAATAAAATAAGGTTTCGATTATCATATTATATATATATATATATATATATATATATATATAATTATCATCTTACATGATACAAAACATTAGATGTTTGATAAACAAACTTCTCTCCAATAGCCACTAACATTTACGCATAGCAAGCAAGTTGGATATCTTTATTTCGATGTGAATTACATGCAGCACTTGGTGATTTATCAAATTACCCAGACAATTACGGAAGGTAGCTCGTCGGGGAACACGGTATGTGGGGTGACAGGGATAGAAAGGGAACGGAATGAGAAAGAAAAAATGTTGTTGTCTGCCCTCAAAACACCTCCGCTTGCCTTGTATACCGCCGCCAGAACCAACGCCGATACTGCCGTAAATTTCTTGGGGGCAGCACGCGACCAATTACCTGTCATTTATATCTTATTGCGTGCACTTTTAGTGCCACTTCTCACGTACGCCATTGTGTTCCTTCATCCATAAATTTGCCTCTTTATGTACGACTTTTATCAATCACAATTGCCATTACCGAAATTGTCCTGCGTCTGCTTTACCGGAAAAGGGGGAAAGCCAATAACGGGTTCCTTAATTGTGAAATTCATTGGCGTCACTAGTAAAAGGTGTAAATAAAAAATAGTAATTAAATTGGCCTTGCATTATTATGATTTTTTTCTTTCGCTAATTTGTTTTTAGATAATTTTAGATTATGTAACATATTTGTGGAATCAATTGGTAAATATAGAGGCAGTTAGTAAAATTGACTGATTGTAGAAGTCCTTACAATAAAAAATTACAATGGAATATTACGTGTCCATGTTTTATATAGCCGGAATATAAATTTTAATTCAAAATTATTTCTAATAATATAAAATATTATTAAAAATCTGGTGTGAAGAACACAAATACAGGTTCACTATTAATATTTTTTTTGTGAACGTGTCCGAACATATCCCTCCCTAGGGACGCAGATACGTATTTAGCCTTTCTACAGGCTCATCGGTACGCCCCCGCTGGAGAAAGGATATCTTCAGACACATTCACAAAAAGGAACTACATCGCCGTATCACAGAAATTATCCAGACCGAGCGTAGAAGTAAATTCAGCGCTGCCTGTTGTTACTTCTACGCTCGGTCTGGATAATTTCTGTGATATGGAAATGTGGTTCTTTTTTGTGAATGTGTCTGAAGATATCTTTTCTCCAGCGGGGGCGTACCAGTGAGCCTGTAGAAAGGCAGTGAACCTGTATTTGTGTTCTTCACACCAGATTTTTAATAATATTTTATATTATTAAAAATACCTTTGCATTATACAAAACTGGTGAGGTTTTACCCACTCATGTATGTTTCATTTATTCCAAATTTTAATTCCTGTCCTGCACAAGATCATATGCAAAAATGATTGTCGAGAAAAGGTTACGAAAAATATATATATACAAAAGGAAATGGGCAAAGGCAGATCGTGAAAAGCAAGAAACTTTTGAGAAACATCTAGAAAAAGTTTTTAAATCATTATTAGATGAAAAAAATTAAAACTTTTGTCGAAAGTCGTGAATTACCACGAGAGTATATAAAATTTTCAACAGTAAGAGAATTATAAAATATAATCAAAAATAACATGAATCCGACATCGTCAACAGACTGGCACAAGACAGGACAGGTGCTAGCACATAAGGAAGTTAATGGCAACGAAATGACCCACAAATTAGCCAAGAAGGGTTTAAACCGGAGCTTCATAGGACGAGAATCTGTATATAGATTCCACTAGAAGTGTGATTTGCTCATAGCTGGCAAAGAACATTAAAACGAATGGAGGTTGACCGAGGATCAATTCCATATTAAGACAATATTAAGAGGGAGATATGCTAAGCGATTAGATAACCTAATTGGAAGCAACAAAAAAGAAATTACAATTATCACCAGCTTAATTACCGGACACCATCTCTTCAGGAAACATCTACCCAACCGGGGTTTAGTTAGCAAGCCCTGCAATAGGGGATGTTAAAAGAGGAGGAAATTAGACATCACGTAATTTGTACTTATGAAGAACCGAAGGGACTCGGACAGAAGCCTTTCGGGAAGGATCTACCGAATCCTACGAGAATAATTGAATTTCTCTTGAGGAGGATAGTAGCTTTTATTAAGAACGCAGAAATTACAGACCAAAAAAGCAGACCAAAACTACACAGGAATAATACAGTAGAATTGAGAGATCCATTGCGGACGGTACAAAGAGCATTACGCTCAAGTACCTGAGCTTATTGGTGCCCAACCTGAAGACTTAGAAGTTAAAGAAGAACTTGAACTCAAAAGAAAGCAACTGAATATTATTTAGTAAGAACTCATATGATTAATTAATTACCTCGCAAAGCAATCGTTATGTTCAATATAGTACTTGAACAGAAGTATACCCCCATTCGAAGCGAAGTAACAGAAATAATACTTTTACAGAAGTCTGGTAAACGTCTTCCTATTAGTCTCATACCTATAATGTCGAAAATTTTAGAAAAACTTGTAACTAAAGCTATCGAATATAGTTAGAAAGTACTTTCCAGGAGAGATTACCATTGTGTATCAATTTTTTTTTGTGCCCGTCCAATATAGGTCAATCTGGCATCAAAAACTATCACGTGAATACTAAAATAAAGAACAAAAATCTGCCAGTAGAAATCTATTTTTTAACAGAAAGATTTTTTTTAGGTGAAACCTGACAGATTACATTCTGTCCGATAAGATCAGGAGTGCGTGTTGGGGCAAATATTGATTATCTTTTATACACAACTGACTCAATCACAACTAATAACATAATTACTGCTACATTTGCGAATAATACTACAGTTCTCATAATGTGCCTACATCCTTTCGAAGCACCTAAAGTTGCAATACGACTTAAACTGAATAGGAGAATAGGCGTATTTTAATTAATATAAATTGATTAAAATCAAACCATGTACCGACAACTGGGGTGAAATTGATTAAAATAATTCTAATATTTTTTGAATGGTATTATTTAAATGTAACCTGAAACAATTAAAAAATAATATGTTGATGTAAGCTTTGAACTACATCATTAAAAATAACAAAGAAGAATTAAAAGTTACCAAAATAAGATGAAATAAGTGTGATCAATTTTAAACGTGTCCTGGGGTGATTTTGATCGACACCTACGTTAAAACATTGCATTTATTGTGTGATACTGATCAATACCATCCCACCGACCAAAAAAAATTTCGAATACTTACAAAATTACAAATATTTTTAGCATCTGGGGTGTATTTGATCACTGAACTACGAAACACGCTCTCTTTTCAGTGCATAAATTAGCTACTTTTGAATTTGACTGGAAAAAATAAACTCTGGCGCTTGCTACAGATAAAGTGGTTTATTGCAAACAAAAGTTATAAAAACTGTAGGAAATAGGGAACTTGAATTTCTTTAATGTCAATGGGTCTGCAGATATTGTAAATACGGCGAGTTCAATTAGAAGTTTCACAAATTTCAAGATCCGGCAGTATCGTAATTACAAACCCATCATCTGGCAGCAATTTAAATTTACTTTCAGTCGTATTCACTCACTCTAATCTTGAAATTTCAATTTCTCTTCTTTTTTAAAAACGATCAACTAAAGCAATGAATTTGAAAATGATTTGTCACCACTATATAAAGTATGTTAGATAAGGCAAAATGCACATCTATACACTTGTTTCTTGCGACTTCCACCTAAAATTTTCGCCAGTAGTAATTTGCCGACTTATATATGATCTTGGTCCACTAGTCGCATACTTCCTCATATTCTGGAGTTTCAGGATCTGAATCATCGAATATATCTTCTGATACTAACTCGCTTTCTTCGTTTTGATTTGCAACACTTTTGACTCCTTCCATAGTTAATTTGGTTCTTTTTATATTGCTTCTAGATGGAATGGTTTTGTATCATTTTTCCTAGAGATAATTAGCTAGCTTTCTCTAAAGAGGATTTTCCTGTTTAAATCCAAAGGAAAAATTCCTGTAGTTCCCAGTGGCGGCTGGTACTAAAGGGCACAAGGACACGCGCCCACCCAACCACCAAGATAAACACAGAAAGAAATTCGCATGTAATTCAGTGCATTATTGTATTTTTATATTTTTATAGCGATGGTATCAAAGTTTCCTTCCGCACCACAGACACTAGCGCATAAACGCTCAAAACTATGTTCTGGGGACGATTGCAGATGTACCTGTTCCGAATATGGATCGGCTGGTCTCGCTTATTTTCGCCATATGTTTTTATACGTCGTTTTGGGGCACAGACTCGCTCGACTTCAGTTAACGTCTTGGGTTTATTTTGCTTTATTATTTATATTGTTTTCGGCGCTTACTGCACGTGTTTATTATTAATGATGGAAGTTAATAGTGTGCAAAATCTTTTAAAAAACTCGTTATCATTTTAGAAAATACTTTTAATTAAGAAGAAAGAAAGACCTATCCCTGAACTTCAAGCAAACTACACTTCAACATCATTTTGTGTAACACAAGTAAAACTCGAACTTACAATAGAGTATTCAATAAATATATATATGAAAAATATGAGTGGATTTGCATTCACTAACAAATAAACTATTTTGTTTTATCTGCTTAATTTTTAAGAAAGAGGAATAAACAAGGGTTAAATGATTTAAAGCATACCGCACGAAGAGCAAAAGAACACAAAAATTCTGTTTTTCACATGAATGCATGCGTGAATATTAGTGTTCTAGACAAAGTGGACATTCGTGAACAGTTAGACAGTGCTTATTTGCGACATAAAATTAAGTACAACGAAGATGTGGAAAAAAATCGTCATATTTTTCGTGGGTTAATTATGTGTACAAAATTTTGCGGAGCTTTTGAATTGGCATTACGAGACCATGATGAGACATTGACGTCGGAAAATCCAGGTATTTATATAGGCTTAATCAACTTTGCAGCTGAATTAGACGCTGCGCTTACAATACATATGAAAGATTCACAAGTGTTTAAAGGCTCCTCAAAAACTATTCAGAACAAATTGCTAGATGCAATGTGGCAAATTTACAAGCAGGAAATATTAAAAGAAATTAAATCTGCAAATTTCATTGCTTTGGTGGCCGATGAAACTACAGACACCGCTAATAATCAGCAAATGGTTGTTATTATTCGATTCGTGTTTAATGGACACATTTTTGAACGCTTTTGGTTATTTCTAAACCGGGTGGACATAATGCTGAGCAAAAACATTGCTGAAAGAATTGCAAACTATTTTAAATTCTCCTTCTAGGTCTGATAATAATAAACTAATCGCTCAAAGTTACGATTGGGCGTCCGTGATGAGTGGTAAGACAAATGGTGTCCAAGCTATTATGAAAAGAACATTTCCACAGGCACATTATATTCACTGTTACGCGTATCAATTTAATTTAATTATTGAACGAGCGACACAGTGCAATAAAAATGTAAAAATTTTCTTGGTAAATTTGCAGTCATTTTCAAGTTTTTTTTGTCGATCGCCAAAACGAACGGTAATTCTTGTTGAAATAGTCAAACGTAGATTACCACGCGCTGCTCCTACACGCTGGATTTCCAAAAGTCGAACTGTGAACACATTATTTGAACACCAGGATTCTTTCAAAGAATGTTTAGACAAAATTATTGACGAAGATAGGATCGACTCAGTTACTATTGGTGAAGCAAGTGGTTTATTGAAACATTTGAATTGCCGAAATTTCTCTACTGCTTGAAAATATTTCATTTCATCATGCCATATTATGAAATATTATTTAATCAGACTCAAACGCGCGGCGTTAGCAGTGCTCATCTGCAAAAGGCAATTGAACAATTCCAAAAGAAAATTATTCACATTAGAAATTTAAGAAATTCTACTGACAATGACAATCATGAACGCAATAATGAAGAACCTGCAAGGAAAAGACAAAAAACGGCAGCTGGAGATAACAGAGCTATTATTGCAAAGGAAGTATGTGACATTATTTTAAGCAAAATTAGCGACCGATTTGATTTTAGGGATCACTTAAGTGCAACAAAATTATTTGATTCTCAAAATTTTAAAACTTAGTAATTTATTTTCACAAAAAAATTTTGATGAAACAGTGAAATCTTATTCTATCTTGGACAGTGTAAAATTGAAAAGTGAACTTTCAGTAATTTATGAGCACGATGACATGTGTGACGTAGGTGGTGTTTTTCCACTTTTAGTGTTCATAACAGACAACAACCTAAAAGAGGTTTTGAAGAAAACATACAAACAGTTAGATATTATTTGTACAACACCCATGTCGACAGCAGAATGTGAACGACGTTTTTCCACCCTCAAGCTTATTAAAACTTTTCTGAGAAGCACAATGTCAGAAGATCGACTGAACGCATTGGCGGTCCTATCAATAGAAAAGAAGTTCCATCCAGTCTATCCCGGATTTTGACAACAAAGTCATAGACGTCTTTTCCAGCATGAAAAATAGGAGAAGAGATTTTATGTACAAAGAATATTTAAGTTTTTTTGTGCCAAACCTCCTTCATAACTCACGAGCCGCCACTGGTAGCTTTAAATAAAGCTATTAGACTCCTCCTTGTAAGATTTGTTCATCATATTTCTTTAATTTATAATCCATTTCTCTCAATGTTCGCTTTAGTAATTGGGCAAAATCTCTTTTGTCAATGGAAATTAATACCGGACGTGCCCTTTTCCAGTTGGTTAATAAACCTTCCCAGGTACTTTTGAATGAGTTTAATTTTTGAGTAAACAAATTACTCAATATTATTCGTTCCGCATAAGGAAATAACTCTTAACTAAAATTCGAAAATTGCGTATAGCAAGAATAGAGATATAAACCAGTCAACAACCTAATGGCATCTATCCATCCATGATTTATTCTGGCAAAACGACATCCTGCTTTACAGCACCTTTGTTCACAACAAGGTGCTTCTTTTAGACCGTTCCACACATCAGAATGCTAACAGAGAATTTGGCATAATTACACACCTTTTTAAGATATTTAGTTCCATGTTCATAAATAATTTTCTTTTTTCTTGGGTCATCTTGGGAATTCGTCTCGTCGTAATTAAATATATTTTGTGGAGGAACATTCTGCACTTCTGGTTCAATATTTGCGAAGTATTTAAGTAGAATGTCTCAAGAAATATCTGCTGTAGCCTGTTTAATATTTGCACTCACTTTTTCTGCAACCTCGCCTTTATGCCTTTTTAATAATGACAATATCCAATCTGGCATATTATTGGAATTTAATAATAATTCTCCCATAACTGTTCAATAAGTTCTTTGCAAATAACATTGTCTTTCGTATATCTAAAGAAATCCCCATCCATATCATAAACCAGCATCTCTGATAATTGACTTTTCCTCTGCATCACTAAAGACCGTTTGACTGACACTTTTCTTTATATGTCACCTTTATTCTTATTTTTTGAAGTACCAAAGGAAATTTTATACTCTATTGATGCTCTACAAACAGATTCTATAGTATTTCCTAAAGCCGATTCTAATATATTCGGTGAACAATCTTTGAACAGGATTCTAATTTTTTTTGTACAACCTCTAGGCATTTTTATTACTATAGGTAACTTTACAAAAGATAATTATACGTTAAAATCTAAAAAACAATAAATTAGAAAATTCAAAATTAAATACAACTGCATAAAGGTGATCAATTTAACTCCAGGTCCCAAATTTGAAATTCCTTCTGTACTCAGCTTACTAACAATCAGAAAAATATTACTGCTTAAGTTAGGAAACACAGAACTTTTAAGTTTATCAGCCAAATTACTGTTACAGAGTCTATTTTTCCAGTTCACGGTAGTGCTTACAAAATGTCGTGAGAAATAACCTGCAGCTAAATTTAAAAAACTTACTAAACCGTTTCCTACAACATATTACGTTAATTATGTGGATAGAGGTACCACATATACAGGTTGTCACATAAAAAACGCCCCAAGCTGTAACTCTGTTATTTATATTTCGATTTTCATGAGATAGTTACCAAATGAAATGGTTTTATGAGTACTATGTTTGAGGCTACATTTACTTTTTTCCAGCGCCATCTTCAATTCCCAGCGATTGTCAATTTCTTTTTCAAATTCCTCGGTATATATTTTCTTGCATAATTGAATAGAGGTTTTTTTCCTGAATCCATTAATATGCAATACATTCATTTTAATTGTAAATTTAGAAGAGAAAGAAATTAAAACACTTTCCAAACATTCTCTTAAAGTGACTTGTATTATAGCCAAAATAAACTTGTGGCATGTCAGTAAGTTGATTGAAATTCATGATTTATTTCAAAACTGTCAAAATATGCTTGCTTAATTCAGAAAAGTCAGTCAGAAAACATGACAGTTACATATGCGTAATGCGTTATTTTTCCATCGCACACTACAGTATAACACAAGTGACTAAGAGCATATACGGACAGTGTTTTAATAATTTTTTTCTTCTAAATTTAATTAAAATTGATTTATTGCACATCAATGGATTCAGGAAAAAAATCTCTATTCAATTATGCAAAAAATATATACCGGGCAATTTGAAAAAAAAATTGACAATCGCTAGGAATTGAGGATGGCGCTGGAAAGAAGTACATCTAGCCTCAAACATAGTACTCATAAAACCATTTTATTTGATACCTATCTCATGAAAATCGAAATATAAATAACAGAGTTACAGCTTCGGGCGTTTTTTGTGTGACAGCCTGTATAAAATAAACATAGCAACCCGATTTTAATTTCCAAAAACACTGTTAGTTGTTTGGGCATTAATCACTGCTTTTAGTTAGAAATAAACTGGTAGTGTATAATACTGTCTTCAAACTGGTGTTGTCAGATAGGTTACAACTATGGGGAACAGTTCAAAATGATATATTTCTATATCGAAAGATTCAATGTAATTGAATCGATTCTGCCTTTACTTGATGTAAATCCATATCAAATGATAAAAAACACAAACACTGTTGTATTAGATTTACACTTTATTTAATAATAACTATATGACAGCAGTTTCACCGTACAACGGTATCTTCAGATATAACAGAGCGGTACTGTAAACATTTTACTTAAACGTATATACTTTATGACTCATAAATAGAGAACGGACGCAATTTCCATAAAATGCAATCGGCAATTGGAATTGTGTATAACGTCGCTCAGTACATCCCGGCGTAATTCAATGAAGTATTTGTTTGACTTACTCGGACACCTGGTCTCGCCGCGATAACAATGGACAAGCCAGCTATTGTATTCCGAGAATATAGTGCTTTTTAAAGTGTTTTCATGAGCGTAGATAGAAGTGGGGTTTTTATAATGTATGTATTTTATTTATTAGTTTATATTTCGTAAGATAAATAAAGTGCTGTGAGTAAGTTTCTTGTTTTCATAGTTTTAACTGTTAATTACATCGTAATTTTTGTGATAGATCTTGTTTAATATTGTTTGATTGAATCTACTTCTAACCAATTATTTCGACGTAAGAGTGTGCATTGAATTTCGTTCAGTTTCAATAACTTACGCACACATTTTTAGTTTTCATTTATTTAGATCTAGAGCATTGTTTAAGTTACTTTTTCAGACATGATATGGAAGAATGTCGAGAACGGCATTGTAAATCAATGGCGAGTTGGATTGACGGTCATACTGATTGTATGTCCATTGTCAGTGATTCCAAAATTTATTACAAAATCCGTAAAATATCGTCAAAAATTAGTCACTTAGGATCGCAAACACATCTGAACTCTGTAAAACTTTTATGGCGGCTAATATTCCATTAAATAAACTTAGCAACCCCACTTTAAAAATATTTCTTCAAAAATATACTGGTCGAAATGTTCCTGATGAATCAACTTCAATCAACTTACGCAAATATTATGTTTCTAGGTGCTATACGAGAACAGTAGAATGCATTAGAAGCCATCTTTTAAATCAATACATATGGATAAGCGCCGACGAAACGGTGGATATGTTAGGACGCTGTGTGGTAAATGTTGTAGCTGGTGTACTACATCCAACTATTCTCTATAACGCATATGTAATAGCAACAAGTGTTATAAATAGAGTTGATGCGGAAACAGTTGCTGAAACCATTAAGGAGAATATGCAAAAAATGCTTCATTCGAACGCCACGTACAAAGAAAAAATACTTTTATTTGTCAGTGATAGTGCTGCGTATATGTTAAAAACAGGCAGACTATTGAAGAAAACATATCCTAATATGCTGCATATTACTTGTGTAGCACATGCTCTCCACAGAATCTGTGAATATATCAGAGACACTTTTCCGGAAGTTGATAGACTTGTATCAGCTTTTAAAAAAGTTTTCAGAAAAGCACCATTGAGAGTAGCTCTTTTCAGGGAAAAATTTCCATCTCTGTCACTGCCTCCCACTCCAGTAATAACTAGATGGGGAACATGGCTGGAAGCTACTAGTTATTATGCTGAGAATTTCGATAGTCTAAAACATTTCGTAACACTGCTAAAGGAGGATGCTAGAAGTATTGGTGATTGCAAGGAGCTCACACAAATCCCAAATTTAAAAAATCAGTTGTACTTTCTTCACGAACATTTTGGAAAATTGCCAAAACTAATCACTTATTTTGAAAATCGAAATCTCAAATTAAATGACGGATTAACCACATTAGATGTGGCTGTTAATAATTTGAAAAGTATTCCAAGTGACTTCGGATGTGGCCTTCAGCAAAAGTTTGAAGCAATTCTTAATAGAAATCCAGATTTAATTACATTGCAGCAATTATGTACGGAGACAATTCCACAAAATCTAACGGCTAAATATGAAGAAATAAAAGAATATTTCCAGTACGCACCTATAACCAGTTGCGATGTAGAAAGGACGTTTTCCATTTATAAAGATGTACTTAATTCAAAGAGAACAAAATTGACAGAAGAAAACTTTGAGAAACTATTGCTAGTTAATGTTAATACTCCTTTACTCAACTTGAACGACAAAATGAACAAATAAAAATGTTCCAATTATAGAAATAAAATTAAAAACTTTAAAAATACAACTTTTCAACAAATACATATGTATTTCGTAATTTTATAGATCACCACCCGTTTGTTTTCTAATTATATAAATAAAATTAAAAACTTTATAAATACAACTTTTCAACAAATAAATATGTATTTCGTAATTTTATAGATCACCACCCGTTCGTTTTCCAATTATATAAATAAAATTAAAAACGTTATAAATACAACTTTTCAACAAATAAATATGTATTTCGTAATTTTATAGATCACCACCCGTTCGTTTTCCAATTATATAAATAAAATTTAATATTTTAGAAATACAGCCTTTCGCCAGTACTGCACTGAGTGGTAAGCGTGTCCGTTTTCTACTCATAAAGTATATACGTTTAAGTAAAATGTTTACAGTACCGCTCTGTTATATCTGAAGATACCGTTGTACAGTGAAACAGCTGTCATATAGTTATAATTAAATAAAGTGTAAATCTAATACAACAATGTTTGTGTTTTTTATCATTTGATTCAATGTAATGTGTTAAGTTTAATAACTAATTCGCCATACTTCATTATAGTAACATTTGTAATGATCTACAGATATCCACAGTTAGTGAAGTGATTGTTGAGTGCTGTAAAATGTATATTCATCAGTTAAGGCTCAATCAAATGTCCTAGTTCTAAATCTATTGACCAATAGTCGCCGAGTCAGACATTTGAAAAGAACGACACCACTTGATCTTTTGCATATACTGAAACATTCCGTAAGAATATCTAAACAAATTTAGTATTTCGTATTGTATTGAATAAAATCTAGCGTTGCAAGATGATACGTATAAAATCGGTATCTAATTATGTATTTCTTATTCTCTAATTGTTTTATGTTCATTTTACCTCCATGAAAAATAAGAGAGTGTGGTAGACGTATTTAATTTCAAGCCGTATTTTCCAAAAGTTTTATGAAGTAACTTGTTTCGGATTTTATCTTTGATAATAAACATACAAGCGTTTATCTCGCAAAACAACCGAGCATTCTATGTAAATGTTGTATCAAACAAGAGAACAAAAATAATACTTCATAATTATTATTTCTTCTTCTTATGCTTTTATAACTTTTATACGGGAAAAAGGAAAGTTTCCTGTTAGTATATGTAAATTGCAGTTCTAAAACAACATTACTTCTATTTAAATATACTTTAACTTTTTCGAGTATTTGTATTACAACAATTTTCTGCAAAAATATCTTATATATACAAAGTAATAAAAACGCAAAAACCTTTCTTTGGGTTTAGTGGCCTGGTAATTAAAATAAAATTTATTTCATAGTTTTGTTTCGGCAGTATGCAAACTGCATAAAGCAAATCAAATTTAATTGAAGTTTTCGAAAAAAATCAAAATTTATATTTGAAATATTAATTCAAATCTAAATAGACATTTCTTATTTTCATTTATTCAAATTTCATAAATGATCATGTGTACCTAATTTCACTGTATTGCTATATGAATGGACACGAAATATAAATAATGGAAAGAAATCTATGTATGTTTAATAATAGATATTTATGTATTAAGGGAATAAACGACAGTTTTAATCCCGAGACAGTAAGTAATGCCTGAGCGACCGAAGGGAGCGAGGGCATTTTCTGTTGAGGGATTATAGACGTTCATTCCCGAATTACATACAAAACTTTTCTCCCGACCTTAAATGTAATAATTAATTTTAGTTTGACAGTTGATTGATAGATTGATCTGATGTCATTCAATTAAGTTGGTTTGTCATGAAAATGTGCATAGTTTCTGGTTACTAAGGTAAAACGCGTTTGTTTGTGCCTTATTTTTTTCCAAAAAAACGCAGTCCGTTTAAGTTATTGTGCAAAAATGAATATTAATGGCAGTGAAGGAGATAATTTTTGCACAAGCACTACTGTAAGCAACCGCCAAGTTAAGATATCAGATGATTGTCCATATATAAATATTGTAAACTCATCTAGTGTTACTATTACGATTACAAAATAAAATTGATGATATATTTAAATGCTTCGTCAATCTGACAGTTAAATTAATTTTAACTTAAATAAATGAACCAAAAGTCATTCACTACAGTATTCACTTTATTCCCTCGGGAAAATCGAATATTTTATTCCCTAGAGAATAAAGTAGTCTAATATATGTCAATTGTCAAATGTATAAGATGACACTTTATTCTCGGTCGGGAGAAAAATAACATACATATTTTTTTCTGAGTATTTAAAAACTAAGAATAAAGTATCAAACGAGCCACAAAATTTGTATCCTAGGTAGGCCATAAACGACCGACATAGACATATAAGTCATATCTGAGCTTATAGAATTGACGGAGTGTCATTCGTAAATAATCATAAGTCATATTGACAAGTTGGAAGTTATCTTTGCAATTTATTAGCTATTTAATACTGGCTTTTGTATTTAACGGACAACAGAAACGGCACGTGGTTGAAATTTATTTTAGAAATGACAGTAAAATTAGTAGTGAATGGTTTTATTTTATCAGGGATGCATATTACGATATTTTAGAAGAATTTTCAGATATTTCTATCCCATATGATCAGTTATCCACATGCGTTCGCCGTTTTGTGCAATTATTCAGGGAAATAGGAAACGTGGATCGCAAAAAGGGCAGTGGTAGGCCAGCAGTTTGAAATGAGGAAAATGTTGAAGCGATAAGGCAACTGGTAGAACGTCCTCAGCTTTCTTTGCGACATTTGCACTAAGAATTAGATCTTTCTTATAGCACTTACAGACGTATCCTTACGCATTATCTACATTGACAGCCCTACCGCTAGCACGCGAGCCATGAGATACTTCCTGTGGACAGACCTAAACTTGAGGAATTTTTTCAAGATTTATTAAACATTTTGTTGTCAATGATGGAGGCATCGAAAAGGTTATGTTTAATGATGAATCCTGGTTTCATCTCTCTGGCTAAATTCTGAAAACATGAGGATGTGGAGTGCAAATAGTCCGCATTTTTTGTATAAGAATTATTGGACCTATATTTTTTTTATGGTATCTCGATTAACAATACCAAATTTTGAACAGTAGCCAAAAAATGCTTACACCTTTTAGGAATATTAAACACTGCGCGTTACAGACTGGAAATCTTGATATCATTTGTAAATATGTTACACGATGACGAATTCTAGGAAGGCTACTTCCAACAAGATGGAGCTCGTGTACATACTGCCAATGAAAACATTGTTTTTCTGAAAGGATTTTTTGGAGACCAAACTATTAATTTAAATACAAACACAATTTGGCTACCTCGTTCCTGCGATTTAACACTGTGCTATTTCTTTTTATAGCCGTACTTAAAAAATTCTATTTTTGTAACATCTGTTTTTGGCCTTAATTACCTGCAACAAAGGATCACTAATAAGATCGTAGAAATTAATAGTTCATCTTGGTTCGTAGAAAATGTTATTAACTCCGCAAAGCGACGAACTTTACGATGTAGAGCTGAAGGCAGTGGCCATATTACGCACCTTATTTAATGATATGAGATTGTGTTTTGTTCTTCTTTGATTTAAAACAAGAGGCTAAACGGATCATAAAACCCCACATGACAAACTCCAATGGATGACTTCCCAGATAACGAAGATTAATTTCTCCAATAAAAAAACATATTTGTGTTAAAGGAAAAAATTAATGACTGCTTCAATGTCATACTCGCTTGTTTTGCATACTGCATTAATAAATTATTGTGCTTACTTTAATTATTAATTCATCTTTATTCTGAATATTATGAATTTTTACATACATAATGTTACTTAATCAAATTTTTCGGTATTTTTTAATTTTAATACAGACAGACTTCCTGAAATTCAATTTTTCCGTAGACTTAAATATTAGGCTAGCGTAATGAATATCACTAAGAAATAAGTAATTAGACTTCTAGTTTCAAAAATTCTTTTATTGTAAATACTACTACAATATTGTTTCGCCATACAATGGCTTCATCAGGTGGATCAAATACTGAATATGTACAATACAAGTTTGAATATTTATGTGAAAATTATTGGGGAAATGGTGGTGGAAAATTTTTTTTTACAATCTTAAATTTAGTAGAGGGGAGTTGTTTAAATCTAGTTGGTCATTTAAAGCTAATTCTAAACTATTGTATCTATTAATTTCTAAGTTTTCTAACAGGTTAAGCTTTTTACTTTTTTCTTGAATGTGTAAAATTTTGAAATCTATATTAAATCTATGATTGATATCTATACAATGACTTGCGAAAGTTGAATCTGTTTTCTTTTCTTTATGGCTTCTCTCGTGTTCTTTCATCCTGATTTTGAATGTCCTTCCCGTTTGTCCTATGTATACCTTATTACAATCTTCGCATGTTAACTTATATACACCAGAGTTTGATTCTTTGTCTATTTTATCTTTGTTGTTTTTAATAATGTTCTGTATAGTATTGTCTGTTTTAAATGATATATGTTCGTTACTAAGTTTTTTAATGAAAGTACCAATTTTTTCCGAAATTTTTCCTAAGTAAGTGATTGAATCATAGGAATCAATTATCTTTTATTTTAATTTTGGATAAACTTAGGAAAGGGTTTTAGATTTTTGTTGGCTATTTTGGATATTATTGACAATATTTATAGAGTAACCATTGTTTAATGCTATTGTGTATATTCTATTTAGTTCAAGGTCGAAATTACTTTTACTCATAGGTACATGAATTAATCTATATACCATTGATTGGTATGATGATAATTTGTGTGTTACAGGATGAAAAGAATTAGCGTATATTGTGGTATCTGTATGTGTTGGTTTATGGTATATAGCGAACTCGTGTTTATTAGTTTTGTGTGGTTTGTGTTTTGTGTGTTAAATCTAGAGAATTAATGCTTTTATTTATTTCTGTTTCAATAGTAAAATTTATTTTGGGGTGAATAGTGTTGATATAATTATGTAAAGTTTTTGATTGTCTATCTGAACCGTTAAAGCAAATTAATATGTATTCAACATACCTAAACCAATATATACAATTACCAAACAAGATATGTGTACTAATTATAGTTTCTAAATTATTCATGAAAATTTCCGCTAATAAGGGGCTTAGTGGGTTTCCCATTGCTAGACCCTCTGTTTGTTTATCAAATTTCTTTTTAAATTGAAAATAATTTTGTTCCTGGCACGTTTCTAAGATCTGTAAAATTTCGGTCTTTGTGACAATGTTCGTGTATCTACGTTCTAGTTGTAAAGTAATTAAATCTATTGCCTCCTGGGGTGGGATACTAGTGAACAAATTCGAGATATCAAAAGAAATGAGTTTACATTTGTTTGGTAATTGCAAGTTTGAAATGTTTATAATTAATTCCTGGGAATTTTTAACGGAGAACTTAGATTTGAATTTTGTGTTGCTACACTTTTCTCGACCAAATCAAAATAAAACAAGTAACTACGTGGTTGCGAGATGTTCAGCAGGGCCACCTTCTCTTGCCCCGAACCTACCTGATGGTAATTATCCCAAGGAAATACTCTGCCGGCCAGCTCAAACGTTTTTCGGAAGCGTCGCGAGTCCAAGGTCGCGAGGTGGAGTGTGGCGCCACCGTATTTTCCTGCAAAGTACCCCCGTAAATACGGAAGCGGGTAGGATGCTGGTAGTTCCAAAAGCAAAACAGTATGACCCTTTACTACTTGTAACCGAATCAATATAGACTTTGCTTATTTCAAACACTTGAGGGAAAGGTATCAAATAAACACATGTCATCAACAATAACAAGTTTATTAACAAAACAAAGTAGGTTCAGAAAATTTATAATGACAAATTAATCAGTCGTCGTATGAGCTATTAACAAACGAAAGTAAGAATGTATGAAGTTTGTAATTACAAAATTAAAGAGGTGACAATTCAAATCAAAAGCGCCAAGGCAATAATTAAGCTTTAATAAATTTAAAATTTAGCATAAAGTCTCCCAGATTAATCCCCAAAATTCAATAGAAACGCACCAGGCGCATCACAGTGAATACTATAAAACAGATTCACATGTCAGAACAACACCCTGTATAATCAGGAAGAATTACTGTGATCAATTTATGAATTAAATACTTACAAGTCTAAACAAGAGTTCAGCAGAACACAAATTAGGTATACATAATCATGGGTTCCTTACAATAAGGTTTTAATGTTTTAATAAAAAGTAATACAAAACAGCATCGTACCCCAAGTTATTGAATAAACTGTACGAAGGCCCGTCTGAAGGATCTTAGCCTCGTACAATAGAAGTATAACCACACCTGGCTGCCAGTGAAGCCAGTCATCCAGTTAAATAAAATAATTCAGTCAAATGCTCGTAACCAGATGTACAAACACCTAACTTCTAAAATTCATCGAATAATGCCTTGTTCGCCATCAAAGTTCTACGGTAAAAGTTAGTAAGTGACACAGAGAAGTAAACAAATGTTGTAAAGTTAAGAACTGTCTGCAATTAACTACAGTATTCATTCAATTAGCAAGTTCTTGCATTAATCGAACCCTATATTAACTAACCTGAAATCTACAATCAAATTCTTACGATACTATTACATATGAAAAGTTTTCTTTACAACGTCTGCCCAAATATTAAGAGTACGGCTTCTCTAGAGCCTTACTTAAGTGTAAACAAACTGATAATTAGTTAAATTTAATTGAGTAGTACATGTCTAATAAAAACCAAATACAAGAAAAAGAAATTCTACACCTACTTTAAATTGTCCCAGTTATCGTATAATTTCAACCTTTAATGAGAAGCCTTCCAAGGGGTTGCACGGGTTAAAACAATTCAGTAGATTATATCGTACAAAATGCCGCCAGTTCACGCCGCCATTTCGCTTTAGTACGCCATCTTGGAAGCGTCGGTATTCAATCGAGTTTTTTTGTGTAGGCCACGCCGAAATTAATAATTGCTACTGTAGGTGAAATGTTTTTTCCACCTGGTTTTCCTCCAAAAATCCAACATTAAAATGATTAGCTATAAGGGAAAACGTATCCACTTGCCCAGCCTTTCACGAGCTTTAAAACTTCTTTGGAATACAGCAGTAAAATAGGAAAAATTTTCAAACCAATAGGCGATAAAATAAAATTATATCCTACAAAGGATAAAGGACGCACATTAGACAATGTTCAAAAGATTAAAATACTTCTTACCGCAAAGACTAGGTTCTCACACTAAAAAAAACACAACCAGTGCCGTCAGCGATCTCGGACCAAGTGTCGAACGAATGTAGATTCGCGATAAACGAACACGGCCTGTCCTACGTCACACACGATCGTCGGAAGATTCCAAGATAGGGCGACATCTATTGCACAAAAATGAATAAGCAAAATAGGTTGCCGATCCACAATGATCGAAAATCAATTAAATGAGTAGAGAAGTAAGAAGAAAGACAGGAGGTTAATTTAACTAATAATTAAAATAAATATAAATATTCCAATTGGCCCTTTTTTTCCCCAAAACATAACAGTGTGTGTAAGAATTAAATCTATTAAATGTTTGGACACATTTCTACAAGGTGCTTTTACGTACGATACTCTGGTCATATAGGTGTATTTTCTTTATGTAGTTTAATTAAACCGAATAATTTGGGAGGTAGGGGATACATAGTGGTTAATATACGTTTTTGAGTGTTATTAAAAAGAGAACCTGATTTTTCTATAGTTTGTTTAATCTGTTTTTGAAATTTGTTAGTAGGATCAGATTTAAGTTTTATGAATGAATTATTATCGAGGAATTCATGAATTTTATGTATGTAGTTTGATTCCGGAATTGCTATAACTGTATTTCCTTTATCAGCTTTTGTAAATATAATATTGTTACTAGTCGCTTTCTGTTTAATTGATTTAATTATTTTATTTTCAATATTAAAATGCTTAGTAGTACGGTAATTTTCTAGAATATGTTTAGCTGCATATTTATTTCCCTGGTTACCCTTTTGCTTATTTAAGGCTAAATCTGTTTCTACTGCTAAGATTTCTAAGTGTTTATTATTAATGTTAGGGGTTAAGTAGTATTTGAAACATTTAGATAAAAGATTAATTTCTTCGGTTTTGAATTCTACATCCGTAAGGTTTTTAAATCGTTCATAAAAATTAATATTTTGATTTATGTTAATATGTTTTTAATAGGAAATAAGTTTATCTAGTTTACTATTTTGAATTAAGTATTTTTTGTGAATTAAGAATTAAGAAGATTAATTTTATCATGGATCGCATTATACAAAAGATCAAATTCTAAATTTCTCTCTCTTCATCTCTTATTTAATGATTTAACCTATTACTAGTAGTACAACATGTATTTCAAATGACTTAATAGATCTAAGACATAACTGATTTAATCCATGGCATGCTCTAAAAACTTTTGTTGTGGTTGACTATTTATAATTTTATATTTAAATATATGAAATATTTTTATTAAGAAGAAAAAACGAATTTTAAATAAGAATTGAACCAAAATGGGAAAATAAGAATTGGATTAAAATAAAGATTTAAACATACATGTGTGGGTAAAACTCACCAAATTTAATATACAATAAAAACATTTTTAATAATAAATAAAATATTATTAAAAATCGGGTGCTGAGAATACAATACAAGTTCATATATTTATGAAAGTATCTCTCCAGAGATAGTTTTGCACTTGTCATGGAGACAGTGATAGTTGTTTTGGTGTTGGTAAATGAGCAGCACTGAATGTTCTTCTAAGTTCTTCTTAATACCTTCTGTAATATGGCAAGGGTGTTGTTTTTGTGAACATATCTCTCCAGTGGAGGCGCACTGACGATTTTGTAGTAACAGGAAGCTCGTGTCTGCATCTTTGGCGAGATACTTTCACAAATATATGAACTTGTATTATGTTCCCCATTTTTAATAATGTTATATGTTATTAAAAATATTTCTTTCGCTAAAAACAGAGATTTCTAAATTTTTACAACGCCGCCCTTTTGAAAAATTTAATTACAATTCTAAATAAGTTAAGAAATACTACTAATTCACAAATAATATACTAGAAAGAAGATAAGAAGAAATGTAGAAACAGAAATTTATATAAGTATTATATACATGAAAAATAAATATTGATATTTAAAGTATATTAAAAACTATTATTAAAAATAGAAACTTTATTTAAAGAAAACCTGTAGAATATCCCGATCAGTCCTATTCTATTCATGTTGTTTGTGCTCCAGTTATTGTTGTTTCCTTTTCAAAATTATTAAAACCCAAATACTTGGATATCAAAGTTCAAAACCTATACTATATTACTTATATTTATAATACACCTGGATTATAAGAATACTTATATACTACCAGGATTATCCATTTGTGGTACATATCCTGCATACAACTCATTCATATCTTAAAAAAATTAATACTGGTAGCCGTAACTTTGTGGTAATTCATTTTGAAAATAATAAAATAAAATAAAACAATAACTTTGTTATACCACTTTATTCACATGTAATAGTGACCGCGGTTTCGACATACAATGTCATTATCAAACTGCCGTAATGTATAGTAAAATTGTTAGAAAAATGTTGAGTTAAGGAATTCGGCAAGAATGTTTCTCGCCCGTTTATTAAAAACATGTCTTTTTGATTATAATTTAAAGTCTGGCCTGCCCAATGAGGAGTTAAATGGCCGCGGTAATTTGACCGTGCAAAGGTAGCATAATCATTAGTTTTTTAATTGAAAGCTGGTATGAATGGTTGGACGAGGGAATGACTGTCTCAATTTAATTGTAATAGAATTTTAATTTTAAGTTAAAATGCTTAAATGAGTTTAAAAGACGAGAAGACCCTATAGAGTTTTATATAAGGGCATATGTATAAGTATGGGTAAAAAATGGTTAAAATTAAAATTCTATTAAGTTTTAAACACAGATAAAAATTAGTCACTATAATTTACATTTTTATTTTCTCTCCTAAAACAACGAACCTTTTGAAGCAAAGAATTTTTGAGGCAATGAATTATATAGTTGTAGATAGATTGCTAATAAATGAAGTTAAAATAACTATCTTAAAATGAACAATTACTGATAAAACGAAATTCGTTTTACTGAAATAATAGATTCCTTTTAACAAGAAAGAAACTATTTTAATTTAATATTCTTAATCCGTTTGGATGCGTGTATTTTACAAATTATTTAGTTTGCGGCAACATATTTACTTCGTTGCCTTTTTTTGTTGAACCAACGTTCGATATAAATTTAGATTTTAAAATCCAATTTCAGATAAAACTATCGAAACGAAGGACATACACATACACACACAGGAAAAAAAAGGTTAACTCTCCTGTCGCTCACCCTCCTTATGAGTGTAGAGACCCGCAAAGCGACCTCTAACGTGAAATTCCAGTTTAGCGTTTACACAGCACGCTCGATTCATCAACGCTTATCGGTAAAATCTGACGTCACTTTGCAATCCAACAACACCTAAGCGAATGATTTATATCGTATAATTACGGTTTCGATAATTATTGTCAAAAAGGAGCGAGCACAGGTGATTTTTGCGTGTATGGCGCGTTTTTTGCTAGCCGTTGTTCTGCATTCTTTACGAATGGTAGTCGAGTCAATATAAATATGATGTGATTTTATCAGTGCCGTGCCCTTTTTGGTATTCCACAAATTGTAAAAATATTTTTCCTCAGCTATTGTTTAACATAATACAACAACGTTCATTAGTAATATCATTAACATCAAGAAAAATGTTGTTTTATGATTCTAAATAGGCTAAACCAAATTGTTACAGGAAAATAACAAAAAGAGGTCTATTGATCGTATAAATCGTCGGATGTAAATATTTTCTCGAATTTTTATGTACAGGGTGGCCCAAAATGACCGAAGGGGTTTTAATTCCTTATAACTTTTTTATTATAATTTTTAAGACTTGGGGAATTTAAAATGGAAAACTACACAATTGAACAACGTGTCAAAATCGTTGACCTTTATTTCTCAAATCAACGATCCATTGCGAGATATAATTTTTTTATAAATATTCACCATTAATATACTGTATTTAAAATTAAAAAAATTTAATAATTATGTCTTAAATAAGAAGTTATAATGAACTCAAACCCCTTCGGTCATTGCGAGATATAATTTTTCATAATTAAATTAAATATATTCTCCATTAATATACTGTATTTAAAATTAAAAAAATTTAATAATTATGTCTTAAATAAGAAGTTATAATGAACTCAAACCCCTTCGGTCATTTTGGGCCACCCTGTATATCGACCGCTATTAATGTCGCTGTTCTTATCAATTATTAAAAATCCAAACCGATCTTCCCAACACTTTGCACATATAGATTTGAACTCATTAAATGTCATATCAGTACCCATGTGATCTTCATATACATGTCAAAGATTGGTATCGTCTTGTTTAAATAATATTAAAAAATTAGCGTTGTCTCTAACTAAATGCTTTGGTATGCGTGTGTATGTTTGGCACAAATAAAAACTATCAACACACTTATGTCGACAAAAATATGATCGAATCTTATCCTGTTTATCACAGGCTACATCATCAAATATGAATATAGAATTTGATTTAACATCTGCCGGGTCTATGATGTCATCATTTTCTTTATAGGGATAGTAGTTAATGTCTGGCAGACTCTTCATAACATTTTCAAGTATTTCGTTTAGCAATTAATCGTTAAAAAACTATATTCTGTTACCGAAATGAAACCAATAAGAAATTCTTTCCTTTTTTCTAATTAGCATCACTTTAAAGAATGGAGCGAGGTTTACCTAAATAATAGTTGATCGATCTGACTTCCAGGTGGCTGTCGGCCCCGTGATGAAGCCAATGTTTCATGAAACAATTTTAGCACATTAAATATATTCAAAACTTAAAAACCAGCGTTTTTATCAACATTTTAGCCTTAAGAATATTGATTGGTTATAAAAGAAACTAAACCGCAAGAACAGACAGAAGCAGTTCTACGATGTGTAAATATGAAAAACGAAAAAAATAGGACCGAGCGTTGCTCAATGTAGCACATCAAATCTTGCGGCGAAATAGTGAAAATAGATTAATGGCAAAAATTAATAATGAATGAAAATACAAAGTGTTCCATTCGTAAACATTAGACAAACTAAGACGGAATTATATGAGGCACTGAAAGAAGTGTGAATAGTTTATAAGTGGACTGGAATCATCAAAATAGCGTAGCAAAGAACTGAAAGCAGAGTAAAGGTAAAAAGGAAAAAATTAGAAAGGTTTACAGTAAATGCAGAATTAAGACAAGGGGATAGATCCAAGGTTGCCCATTTTACTCAGCATTTTCAAGTCCTAAAGTATGGAAATCTCAAACAAACAAAACCGTTTCAATTTATCATAATAAAACATAAATATTTGGCTCTCGTTGACGATGTGATTATCTTGTCTAAAAGTAAAAAGCAATTACAAACAGTTTTGGAGAGATCAGAACAGAGTTAAAAAAAAATAATGAAGAAATAAAAACAAAGTATCTGATTTGGGCAGAGGAACAATTTGTAAGTGGGAGAAAATTAACGATAAATGGTATAAGCACTAAAACTTATAATTTGAAAGAAGTGGATAAGTTTACCTAAAAACAGAGATTTTACAAGGACACCAGAAAGTGCATAAGAAATACGTACAAAACTATTAATAAGAAATAAGTATTTAGATTTTGTCAATAGTATGATAATATGACGAGGTCTCAAGATACACACGATGTTTCAGAATTATATGAAGAAGATTAAAATTTGGGTTCAGAGCACCAAAATAAGAGAAAAACTTCCTATGAAGCTTTATCCGAAAACGCTTCGTTAAATAGTTACATTCCTTCAAAGATAAGGGTCTAAATACAGTTTTTATAATTTTTCTAAAATTTTGAAACAAATACAAAGCTCATATTTGGTAATTGTGACCAGTTAAAAAAATAACTTCTAACAAGTAATTTATCGATCATCCCCTATTATTACGAAGTGGTAAAGTCAGTCACTCCTACTGTATTTTGCATTGAAACTTCTTTTTGGGGTGTAATTTTGAAAATTAAAATTAAAATGGTTAAGCGAGATTCAGTTAGAAACTTTTTTGTCTCTTTTATTTGTTTCAGAAAATGTTTGGTTTAGTTGTAAAAAATTTAAATCGGTTACGCTGCATAATCTGCAATTTGCCGTTATAATAAAAATGCATAATGTCTACTATCACACAAATCATTATATCAAATTGAATCTCGCTTAACCATATTAATTTATATTTTACAAAATTCCACCCTCAAAAAAAGTTTCAATGCAAAATACAGTAGGGGTGCCTGACTTTACCTCTTCGTAATAGGGGATGATCGACAAATTACAAAATATGAGTTTTGTATCTCTTTCAAAATTTGAGAAAAAATATAAAAACAGGATTTAGACCCTTATCTCTGAAGGACTGTAACTATTTAACGAAGCGTTTTCGGATACAGCTTCATATGAAGTTTTTCTCTTATTTTGGTTTCTTGAACCCAAATTTTAATTTTTTTCATATAATCCTGAAACACCCTGTATATTTATTAAGCGTTTATCATACCAATAGTAGCAGAGAGATATTGACTGTGCAAATCCGAAGGAAATGCACTAAATGTGTGGGAGAGAAAAGTATTAAAAAAATTTTTTGGAAGACAGCTAGCAGATAGATACACCAAAGAAACATACTAATTAAGAGTTGAAACAATTGAAAAAAGATGCAAAAATCCTGGATGTTGTTCGCCTACAGAGGATAAGATTGATGAATGGAATACGTTTTAAAAATGCCTCATGATAGAATACCGAAGATACTGGGGGCTTTGAAACAAAGAAGTTGGAGGAGTTGAAGAAAAAAAGAAGGGATGATTTAAAGAAAATAAATGTAACCATAAAGGCAGGATTTAAAGGGTAGACTCGTAGAGTTCTATTATACACAACTAGCACGTTTAATCAATTTATTTATCATTAAGGCAGAAGCTTCTGCAATATTAAGATATAATTACATTTTTACTTAACTATTTAATAATCCTGACTAACATTTAAGTAATTTACAGCACATATACAATTCCATACGTTTTAGAGAACATAAGAATTAGAACATTTAAGTTTAATGAAAAAAATTAAGACCAAATAAGTTAATTAAATTTTCAAAAAAGTGCGTATAAACGCGTTTAACAACACTATAAGTTAAAACAATTGTAAATACCTACAGCGCAACTTAACAATATTAATGCGATATCAACATTATGTAACATGTAACATTATGTTTAAAGCGCAAGCCGAAGGCGAGCGCTTTATTAACACGAATTCGCGAAATGTTTCACGCACGAATTTTGTGCAATATGTTTTGTACGAATACTTTAATAAGTTTAATAAATACTTTAACGATACGAATACTTTACATTTTGAATGACAGTATTGATTATTTGAAGTGATATTTAATTTAAAATTTATTAAATTCGAAAAATTTAATATAAAAATAAACCTCCTCTAGAACATACATTCTGATGAAGAAATACAATGTACACCTCCTGGAATAAGTGAAGCTGCCAATTTTGCAATGGGTAATTTATTACCTATAAAATCGAAAGATATACAAAACCATTTACTGTAAATTCGTAATTGGGCTAGATCTAAAAATATAAAAAATTACTCAGAAAGTTATTTAATAGTTTATTTTCTAAATTTACAATCAAATAAATCATTGTAGTATACTTATTCTATGCTAAAATCATGCTTATTAATATATGATAATACGGATATATCTAAATATGCAAAACTCATAGCATACTTAAAACAGCAACGAAACACCTTTAGCCTAAAAAAATCAGCCTTATTAAGCGAAGAACAAATTACTAAATTTATTGTTGAAGCACGAAATTCTTTGTTCCTACTAATGAAGGTAAAGTAATTTTTATATATTTTAAATACATGCAATTACTATATGTATTTACTGCCTTTATTAATAATAGGTATTTTTGGAGCATCTTGACCTGAAGAACTTTGCAAAAAGTCAATACGAGACATAGAATTTAAAACTAATTTATTTATTGCAACAATTCCATATAGAAAAATAAGTAACTGTCGTACATTGGCAATCATTAAGCCAGAATGGATTGCATTAATTCGGCAATATGCAAATTCAAGACCAGACAACCAGCAACTATTCTTCTTAACATTTCGCAATGGCAAGGGTGTTTTTCACCTGCTGGTCTTAATATAATTGGTGAAACTTTAATGCGAATAGCTGAGTACCTTCAGCTTGATAACGCAAGTAACTTCACAGGTCACTGTTTCAGAAGGAGGTCAACGACATTGTTGGCAAATCCAGGTGACTTAATTTCAATTGAAATACATGGTGGGTGGAAATCATCTACGGTTGCAGAAGGATATGTCGAAAATTTTCTGAATAGCAAAATTCAATTTGCCAATAATTTCCGCAGGGCATAATGAAATGCGCCCGTTCTTATTGGCGCAATTCAGGAAATTATTATAACGTTATATTTCATTATTCCCTGCGTTCCGCCAATTAAACAAAGTCTTACCAGCGTTACCATAGTAGCCATTTTACTAACTGTCAAAACGTCAAGCGCCATATCGATATTATAGTGTAATGTTTGTTTTATTGCCTCGAACTGAGTTACTCCCTCGCCGCTTCGTATCTTGGTTCGTAAATTCAGCTCTCGGGAATAATAACCTTCATTATTGACTCCTTGTGTAAACTACTATTACTTGAAAGTTTATTCTTGTCAAATTCCTATATAAGCACTCCATGTGTAACAAATCAGAAACAAAAAGTTTTTCAATATCTGGATTACTAGTCATTAGTATCACAGAAATTACATTAAAAGTAAATCCAAACTCCACTGAATGTCAACTTTCCTCATCAAAATGAGAAAACAGGAAATAAATATATTTTTAATTTAAATTAAATTAACACCCAGTAAACCAAAGTTATTCATTCCCGCATTTGCGAAAGATGGGGTAAATTATCAAATGATAAAATCAAATTTGAACTTTCCGTATCGAGAAGAAATTTTGAAAACTCTTAACAAGTTCACGATGTTAAAGCAAATGATATTTTCATAATACTTCGGTTACCGCGAATAGACAGAATAATGTTGATTTAAGTGAGAAAAGAATGGAAGCTCTGCAAATTGTATTCAACACAATATAATTGGATTTCACGGCAGATTCGAATTTTACTTGAACAAAAGAAATCGTTTCTCCCTTGTAATCGGTACCTGAACGTGAAATAATTGGCCCTTGAAGTTTCTCAGTGGAGCAATACCGATAATTAATTTTTCAATAATTTATTTATTCGCCCTACCTCTAAGCAAAATTGGATAATAATGAAATTAAAATATAAATTATTCTTGGTTATTAACTTATTAGATTTCATCTTCCATTGATGGGAAAATCGATTATGTTATAGGTATGTAGCCTAGTTTCTTCTTCTCAAGTTAGTGTATATTTTAATATATTGAATTTTGAAAATATATATAACAGAAGAGAAAATCAAATACTGACTCGTCTACGGATATATTAACTATTCCTCTTAGTCATATTATTAAGATCTTATTCCAAACAGGAAAGTTTCTTGAAAAACAAATGCTCACACTCACAACACCTATTTACAAAAAAAGGGGACAAGACTGACTTGGAAAATTTTATATATATATATTGAGGTGATTCATGCCCTGGTATATAATGAGGCCTAGAACAGAGATACAGAACTGATTTTTAAATTGTTAATTTTAAAATAAAAGTTATATATTGAACTGTATTTTTGCCATGCCAAATCAATAAAGTTAATTCCGCGTTTTTAATTACTCAAATTTGAATCTTTTATTTATTTATTTCATTGTAGTCATTTACTGAAGTCATGTACATTTATATTATCATTTCACCGAAGATTTTTAACTTAATTGATTGAAAATATTTATGACATTTTTTATGACAATTAGCTGTACCTAATTTGTATTGCATTAGGCGGGAATGATTCCCTTGTAATCAAGTATTTAGCGCAAAACTGAACTTTCAAAACACAATTTTGAATAAAGTAAAATTAGAATAATGATTAATGTAAAATATTTAAACGCTTAGCCATAGTAATTTAGTTTTTTTTTTAATTTAAAAAGTACGAGATTAAATAAACACTAACAAGCCTTACGAATAAGATGCCTGGAGAAGATTGAAAACAATAGATAGTGTGTGTCAGAAAAATAATAAGTTTGACAACGTGTGGATATTATTAAGAGTGTTCTACCTATTATTTGTAAAAAAATAAGAAAATAAATTAGTAAACCTTACCAAAACATATCCTACGTATCACTCACCAACCAGATATCGGTTTACGAAGTTTTCACATCCGAAGACCTGCCTGATCATTTGAAAACGAAAATTCCAATTTTCCAAAGGACGCCCAAACCCAGCCTTGAATATTACCTGCTTATTTGTTCCAACTGCACCTGTATTCCTGCCTCTAGACACGAATAACCATTGACCATCCAGAATTTACCGCTACAGAAATTTGAGTATCCATTTATTTACATCTCCTACAATTTGTAAACATTTTTAATTTACAATTTGAAAATTGATCGTTAATATATTTGTGTACGAATTCCTATAATGTTAGAATTTAATCTATATATTACATAAGTCTAGAATACAGTTCCCTTAAGTTTGAATTAGTTCTAGACAGATTATAATTTATACGCATTCAATATTACCTTTGACCTATAAACCAATATTAACATTCAATTTAATCATGTGACTGCTATAATGTTAATCTATATGTATATCATGTATCAACTTACCTTTATGAATTGCTATGCTCATTAAACCAGTCATATTTACATTTCACCCCCTAGTTTTATTCTTTAAAATATATAAGTTTGTCTCTTGGTAAACAACAATTTTTATTTTAAAAAAAAAGGTTATATAAATAAAAAACGTATTCTATCAATTCACTGAACTCGCATTAATTTTGTATAAGCTCCATAAAACTTAAGCTAGCTGGAGTCTCTTATTAAGATTCACGTAAAATAATTAACAATACCAATAGCACTTGAGGGAAGCCGATTGAAGATAAGTATTTATTATTTATATTGTCTTAATTGAAAACTAGAGATTTTTTTTCCTGTCTACCGCAAATACTTACGCCTTCTATAAGGCATATTTATTACCTCTTTGTGCTATTTTAAGTTATTTTTAATTTCTGGGTTACTTCAATATATATATATATATATATATATATATATATATATATATATATATATATATATATATATATATATATATATAAATAAATATAATATTTTCGTGACCTTGATATGATAAGGTAAACTTAATAAGTCGGCGATTAAAGGTCTGGTTCATTACTTCAAAGTATATATATTTAAAACAACCCTACATGTTTCGGCAATGATGCCTTTGTCATTTTTTATTCCCTTGACAAAGGCATCATTGCCGAAACATGTAAGGTTGTTTTAAATATATATACTTTGAAGTAATGAACCAGACCTTTAATCGCCGACTTATTAAGTTTACCTTATATATATATATATATATATATATATATATAGATAATTATTTCGTGACCTTTGTATGTTATGGTAAATTCAATTTTTTATGTAAAACCAGACTTTAAATCGCCAACAAATTGAATTTACCATAGGGGAGAGTGTTGTACCTTGGGACGATTCTACATTTTTTATTTTCTGTATACACGTTTTCAAATACAAATTCATTTAAGCATGTCCCACGTATTAAGTGGTATGTCTGCTATTCAGAGAAAAGCTATTGGGAATCATATGCAGTAAAATAATTATGATATTTCAATAACAAAATATATTGCAATGTGTCCCAAGGTACAACCGATGCGTGTACCTTAGGACATCCCTGCATGTTCCTCGGGACAAGACCAACAAATGTGGATCATGAGGCGAAAGACGAGAAAAAAGATACCTACCCAATATATACAAAATCTTTATTATCTAGTACATGTTGAAAGACATAAAGTCTACTTGGAAAGACAACTGTTCATTTAGGCGTTCGGATCCACCCACGACTGATGGTTTTGGCAATTTTCTCAAAATATCTGATTCAGTTATTTCATAAAACTGCTCAGTCTTCACAAATTTATTACTGTTCATGATTTTTTTTAGGTAAATAACATCAAAACCGTCTTCTAAAATCTTTTTGATTTCCTCTATGCAGTGTTGCACAGACTTTTATCCCTTCAGTTCTACTAAAACGAAATCTCCTTCCAATATCATTTCATTTTCCATAGTTATTCTTCATCTCTCTCGGCATTTTCATCTTCAACTACTTTTTCCAAATAATCATCGTCGTCACTATAGTTCTGCACAGGTATTTCTACATCATCGTCTGAGCTTTCATCAAACACTTGTTTTGTCACTTTTAGAACATTAGGCTTAAACTTTTTTGCTTGCCTCTCCAAAAATTCCGCCTCGATCTCATTTTTTTCGTGAGTTTCCGTTAATATCAAGGTTTTGCCTTTTTTCTGCCTCCTTTTGTCTTCCTAGGTGCAGCCTTTGGATATGGTATTATCATTTCTAGGGTCACTATGTTTTGCTGCGATGGTCCAGGTCTGTCAAGATTATCAATTGGTTCTGTTATATCCTCAGGTGCTTCTGTTGTAATCGCAACTGGATCTGCTCGGTCTGTGACAAAACCGCTTAAAAATTCGTCTTCGTCAAAAATTTCTGAATTTATGGGACAAATCCCCGTAACTACAAACCCCTTAATGATGTTTTGCTGAGTAAATGATTTTGGATATGCTTTTCCAATGATTTCGGCAACTTGGTAAAGACTAATACGTTTTCCTGGATTTTGGAGCATCCATTCATTAGCTGCTTGATTGTAAAAGGTCTTATAAGCACCAAACACTGTCCTATCCAAGGGCTGTAATTTGTGGGAAGTGTGCGGTGGAAATGTGAGCAATACAACGCCATTCGCCTAGGCCAACTCAACCACAGCAAGTGAAATGTGACTCTCATGGTTATCATACAAGAGAAGAATGGGACTATGACGTGTTGGTTTTACATGGGCGATGAAATGCTTCATAAAAAGAAAGAATTTTATGTCGTTAGACCACCCTGAAGGATTTGCAGCTCCGATGGTACCTGGAGGCGCTCCGTTCAACAAGTTGCTCCTTGCAATACACTCTCGGAAAAATAAGCATTGGGGGCACGTGGTTCCCTATAGCTCTGATACCAGCTATCATGGTAATATTTGTTCGACGTTCGCCTGACGTCATAGAGCCTACTTGCTTCACTCCCTTAGCTGCAACAGTAGGAAGTGGAACGTGAACCGTACTGCTGATAGTTTCGTCGACATTATATATATTACTCGCCGAGAACTTGTATTTTTCTTGGCATTTCTTTAGTTTGTCAAAAAACTCAGACACATTTTTTTTGTTGAAACTCGTTGAACGTGACAAACTGGTTGCCTCTGCTTTTCGCAATGACAGTTTTTTATGACGCTTCAGGTACCAACGAAGCCACTCTCTACCGGCTCTTTTCTCTTTCTTCCATATTTCTGGCATGCTCTTATTATTCCTTTCGGCATACTGATAAGCCAATAGACGGATTTCTTGTTTGGATAAACCATAATTGAGTCAACATGAAAACAACAAATAGTTCTCAAGCTAGTTCTCTTCTTCTTCAGTGCACATTTTTTTTACAGCATTGGTACCTGAATATTTAAAATCGGGTTCACCGGAATCACGGTGAAATATAAGGTGGCGTGCTAAAATTGTCTTACTTAGATTGTAAGCGGCTGCTGCATCTCTCAAACTTGCACTATGCTGACGCACGTCGTTAACAGCTAACTTGAGATTAGAAATATTAACAGGATTTCTCTTTTTGCCAGTTTTACTTCGTGGCATCTTGCTAAATCTGTAAAAAACAAAAAGTTGGTAAAAAATAACACAGAGAACATCTTTGGTTTCGATTTTTTACAATAAATTGCTCAACTGTTTCTCGTACCTAATGGGGTTTCTTCTTGTTATAGACCATTTATGGATAATTTGTTGAATATCCGATCTTACAGAAGGTTTAAAAGCGCAAATTAGCTACCAAAAATACAAGCATTTTTCATTAATTCAATTCTAAAAAGAAATAATTAGCAAATGATCCACCCTAGGTGCATCAAATGACATATCAATAGAAAGCGTAGTAAAAGGGCTTTTCAAAGAGCTAAAAATATATAGGGTGTTCTATTTAAAAATTACGAGATTTCTTCGATTTTGCGAAATTGTGAACACCCTGTATAACGCGAGCAGTTGCAGAATTTATTTCACGTAGCAACGAAAGTGCATACTAGTAGAAAATATTCTATACTATTGGTTTCGGATCTTTTGATTTTCCTTATGCAGAATAGCCTACTGAAATGTATCAATTTATCAAGTAAAATAATTATTTACACAGAAATTATCAACTTTAGACCCATACAACATTACATCGATGTAACCAGCTTTCAAGCGCGGATCATTTTGTCTATTAATATACAGGATGTTCCATTTAAAAATATGCAACTTTAGTCTGGCATTTCCATCTGGAACACCCTGTATAAAACAAAATATTTTTAAAACGTGCGCTTGATGGTACGGAAGGATATCCGATGACTAAATATTTGACTAACTTTCAAATACGCGTGTAATCTTCCGTCCCCGCTTCGTTGCCGTACCCTGTATATAGATAATTTTGAACAATTTAGTTGCTTTATATATTCGGTGGTTTAAGGTCTGTTTTACATATGTATATATATTTAAAATAAGCTCTTACATGTTTCGGTAAGTATTACCTTTATCAAAGAATTCTTTGATAAAGGTAATAATAATAATAAATTACAACGGGCAAGTGGTCTGTCAAGTGGAACTCATTTATTCCCCTTTCTCTATATTTCCTAACGAGTTTGTTGCTTCTTCAGGAGAAACTACAAGATTAATAAACAAGACAGTCAATAAATTAGTTTACAAAGTAATAGTAAAATACTCACAGAATGTAGAGTTAAAAAATTAAAGTGACGTGCACAGACATTTTAAAATTGATTAAATTTAAATTTAAAATATTAATGTAAGTATAGATACATGGTCTCACCTTTAACCTTTAAAAAACACATATATCTAAAAGTTAAAATATAAAAAATATAAAACGAAACATGTAGCAAAAAATTAAAGTCACAAGAATATCAAAACTATGTGTTTCGTTTTATATTTTAACTTTTACATGTAAATGTTTTTTAAAGATTGATGTCATACCATGGTTACATTAATGTTTTAAATTTAAATTTAATCAATTTTAATATGTTTGTACGTTGCCTTAATTTTTTAACTCTACATTCTGTGAGTATTTTGCTATTGTAATTTATGGAATGTCTTGTTCATTAATCTTGTAGTTTCTCCTGAAGAAGCAACAAAGTCGTCGTGAAATATAGAGAGAGCAAAATAAATGCGTTTTAATTGACAGACCGCTTGCCCGTTTTTAACTTATTATTGACCAATATAGTAAGGTCTATAATGTTTGTAAATTATATATAAATATGTATATATATATATATATATTAATTTAGTAGACTATGTGTAAAACAATCATACAGTATTTATTTAGAGGAACTCATTACCTGTCATTTGACGTTTTATTGTTCAAGTTACGAAATGGAGATAATCAGAGAGCACTTTAGAATCATAATTTATTATGAATTTAAAAGATGTTTAAATGCTTATGAGTACAAAGAGAGTTTAGGTTCAGCTCTTAGTGAACAAGCACCTTCCTTGGCTACAATTTACCGATAGAATAAGAAGGATGGAATAAGGAATTTTATTAATGTTTTTACATTGCTGCTGTTAAAAAAATAATAGAAGAGGACAATAAAACCACTTATATATTGCATTTAACAAAAGTGGTAAATCGTTTTGTTCCGCATTTCCTTTCTGACCTCCAAAAAGCAGAGCGTATAAGAATTTGTCATAAAGCATTAAATTTCTTAAATAATGGTGGGCACCAATTTTTTTCCAAAATTGTGATAGGTGACGAAACTTATATTCCCTTTTTCGATCTTTCTACCAGAGAGAGTCGCGTATGGATTCACGGAAGTTCCTACAAAGCTCCTACAAAGAAGTAGCGAGCTATGAAAAAGGTGATATATGTGATATTCTTCGGAAGTACGGGCGTAGATGGACAAAAGACAGTAACAGTTAAGTGGTACACTGAAAAATGTTTGCCTGAAATATTCAGTAGACTTCCAGACAAGGGCATTATACTCCACCATGATAATTCAACGTCCCATACAGCAGTTTTAACTCTTCAGTTTTTGGTTGGAAAAAATATAAAAGTAAAAGAACCGCCGTACTCAACTGATTCAGCAATGTGTGGCTTTTGGCTATCTTTTTGGCTTAAACGCAATTTGCGGAATAAAAGGTTTCATCCATTTCGAAATTGGTACCGTAGTTCACGCTTATTTTGAAGGTATTCCGAAAGAAGATTGGTTGGGAGCAAACAGTGGAAAGAAAGAATTGTCAAGTATATCATTGCTAAACGTAATTACTTTAAGCATATTTAAAATAAAATTCGAGAAAATATTAATCGCGTTTTTTATTCCCAATAATTTCAGCTTGTTCCTCATTTATATACCACTTCCGTAGGATTTCAGGCGTTTTGTAGATCAGATAAAACAAAATAATGTGTACAAAAAATATAACCAACTGCAGGCAAATACAAACAATAACGAGAAAGTTATAATTTTAACTTGTTTTGTCCAAAATCAGCTCCACTTGTCTATATATAATTTTAAACATTTGAGAGAAGATTGTTATTGAACGTATAAGTTATCAGATAGTCATTTTAGAGAGGTATCCGCACATGGAGTGCTAAAAGCAGCTAATTCAGCAATTGGTATAGTATATATTCATGATTTA
Source organism: Melolontha melolontha (assembly GCA_935421215.2). Lineage (NCBI taxonomy): Eukaryota > Metazoa > Arthropoda > Insecta > Coleoptera > Scarabaeidae > Melolontha > Melolontha melolontha. The sequence continues at coordinate 53,956,895 of OW285240.1, forward strand.
ATTATGTACCACTCCAAAATATATTTGAAAAACTAGAACAGCAACCAGATCAAAACTCAAGGAGTCCATGTCACCAACGCTTTTGTGTAGCTTGTGGCAACGATGGCTTACCATATCGGGCAATTGAGCGATGGATGAATGCGTTTCATAGAGATTGGAATGAGTCGATGAATTTTCTTCATACGGATCGGCTATTCTCTTCTGATAACATTGGTACAAATTTCAACTCATTTTAATCATTAAGAATAAAATATACTTTTTTATGCAAATTTAAAATCTACTAATAATTTATCGCCAGTGCCGAACAAATTTCCAATTTATATTATTGCTATGGATCCTTTCTGAAAAGATGGCGGCCAAACAGGAACTGAAGTCTGTATTTTTTTATATCACCTAACAAACATTCTCTTTTTAACTGTATGAACTTACCTTGATTGACTTTCTAGTTGAGCTTGGTTCGCAGTCGTTTACATAAGGACCGTCGGGGGTGATGCAATACTTGTACAATATCTTGTATACGAAATAAACATTCTTATTTATAAATGCGCAACATTATATAATCGTTTATAATGTTTTACAAGCTTATTGATATTAGGAGAAAGCATCTTCTCGGACTCGATGTACGACCTAACAGGAGCAACGTTACGCGGGGAAAAGAGACGAGAATCAGATTTGTTATCAACATCCCAATCTACTCAAGCTTGAGTGTGTTTATGCTTCTGGACCAGACTAACCAGGTAAAGTTAGTATTAAAACACCTTTCTATTGGCTGTCCAAAAATGATCAAAAATTGGTCTTAAATATCGTAGAGTATAGCTTATAATGAACAAGAATCTCAGTATGAGAAAAATTATTTTAGTATACAGTAACTTGGTCCGTCTTGATAAATACCGCAATACCTGTAATGTATTGCGGCCATCGACGAAATTTGAGCATAAGCCTATGAGCATGACTGAAAGTAACAACAAGATAAATAGCCCTTTCAGGGTGGCCAACTTCAAATAAAATTAATTGGGAAACCTGAATATCAAGGTCATTGTAAATAGTCGTACCGCTCGCCAAGCTGAATAATGGACTAGAGTGGACCAATCCGGAGCGATATTAGTAAATATTTCATATAAAAGCCGACAAACTCCAATAATTTATTAATTAATATATTAATATTAATATATATAGATATATATAGATATATATATATATATATATATATATATATATTTATATATATATAAATATAGTATTTTCGTGACCTTGGTATGATAAGGTAAACTTAATTAGTCAGCGATTAAAGGTCTGGTTATTACTTCAAAGTGTATATATTTAAAATAATCCTACATGTTTCGGCAATGATGCCTTTGTCAAGGATATAAAAAATATGAATATAAAATGACGAAATATTAAATATTATATATTTATATTTTTTATATCCTTGACAAAGGCATCATTGCCGAAACATGTAGGATTATTTTAAATATATACACTTTGAAGTAATAACCAGACCTTTAATCGCCGACTAATTAAGTTTACCTTATATATATATATATATATATATATATATATATATATATATAATATCTTCGTGACCTTGGTATGATAAGGTAAACTTAATAAGTCGGCGATTAAAGGTCTGGTTTACTTCAGAGTATATATATTTAAAACAACCCTACATGTTTCGGCAATACGCCTTTGTCAAGAGAATACAATATATAAATGACAGAATATAAATATATATATATATATATATATATATATATGGTAAACCTAATCAGTAGGCGATTAAAGGTCTGTATATTACTTCAAAATATATATATTTAAAAAACTCTACATGTTTCGGCTGTATACGCCTTTTTCAAGAGAATACAAAATATGAATGACAGGATATAAATGTCAAGTATGAAAAAGGCGTATACAGCCGAAACATGTAGAGTTTTTTAAATACATATATTTTGAAGTAATATACAGACCTTTAATCGCCTACTGATTAGGTTTACCATATCATACCAAGGTCACGAAGTTATTATATATATATATATATATATATATATATATATATTGTTATGGGACAAGCATACCCATATTCCAGCACCTATGATGGGGAATACAAAATATTCAATTACTAAATTCAGCATAAAAAAGGTTTAAACAGGCGAAGTTAATATGTTAAATTAATATCGAAATGTATATAAATTAATATGACGATAATATTGTGTTCTTTAAATTAACTAATTTCTATTTCTTTAATTATTTTTATATTCATTACTTGTATTTCATAATTCAAATATTAGCGCGAAATCACCTATATCTAATTTATCTACATAAAAATATATTGTATCCATATTAGTTAAACACGGCCACTTATTTAAAAGTAAACTAACCCGCCAAGCTTGTATTTAGCATGCGCATAACAACTAATTTAGCGTTAAAATATTTGATAACCTACTTTAGAATTCATAAATAAATATTATCAATCTTAGAAAATAATTAAAATATGTACATAATGCCTGTAGGAGCAGTCAATAATATTGAAACTTCGAGGCTATTTGTAATAATTATACTAGGCTTTGAGGATAAACAAGTGATATCGGCGTCTTTATCTTAAAATCTAATTAGCATAGACGTATTTTTGGATCCGCATTTTAGAAATTTTATATAAAAGTAATTAATCCAATGTATTCAGTACAATCCTAAATTCAAAACGTTTCTTTTAAAAAATTACATAAACGCATAGTCGTATTTCAACGCATCGTCGTATTTCTACGCATAGTCGTATTTCAAAGTATCAACAAAATATTATCATCGATAAAATATTAAATACCAATGAAAACCATAAAAGAAGTATACTAACCGTAAATTGGCTACATTCAACGAGTATAAAGAACAAACCTCGAATCCAACACTTGTCCGAGGCCATACGAAAATTCGAACATCATAAGCATTTCAAGTCCGAAGAGATTGACGAACGCGTCCTTTCCAGCAAGCCGCGAACACCGTCAAGGATTTATCAAGCGTCCGAACTTACATCCATCAACGAGATTGCTTCAAAATTGGAATTTCACATTTACGGAACAATAATACAGGTTCACTATAACAATATTATCACAAAGTCGTCAGTTTTTACATTTTAATTAATATTAAAATTGGATATTTTAAATAAAATAACTCGAAGTCTATTTATATTGATTTACCCTTCAGACAGATCATATTATTCCTTAGAACATGAAACCATCCTTGTAATAATAATTTAAGAAGTACTTACTCGTTTTCTTACTGTTAAGCATAGTAAATTGTACATGTTTATATTTATAGATACACATAACCTAGAGAACTTTATTCACACACGTGCTAGTGTTATAAAACTTATTTCTTTTAACGTTAAATCCATTTTTGTTGTTTACATTACAGTTTCCTTTTTAATTTTTTTCAATAAATATATTATATTTAATTTTATTCAATCTTTTATTTGTTAGAGTTAAGTTGTAAGAGTAATTTCTAATATATTTGTAACAGTTCCTCTTTTTTAACCCTGTTATTGGCGTTATATTAACAATGCCCCGGGCTTTGAGGAATTCGGAGTTGCTGCTTACAAATGGATAACTTTGGTGTTGAAATGCTCAAACGCCAAAGTTATCATCAATATTGAGATATAGATTGATAGTAAAATTGAGTGATTGATTTTCCTCAATTTTGATTTAATTTGGGCGCCAAGAGATTAACCCCTCTAAGGTTTATAATTCAATTTATAAAGTTGCCGGTTAGCTAAAATCTGCGTAGATATTAAAATGAGAACTCTATATTAAGTTGGTAAGTTGAAATTCTACTTACGCCTTCTTATCTCAAGGAGTGGATGAAATCGTAAGGTGAAACTATGGAATCCCTCTTTTTTTTATTAATTATTTCAATCAAATCTCCTTTGATTAATCGGTTAACTTATAATGAAATTTATAGTATTTAATTTGAATAAAACAAAATATGTTATAAAACCTATACATATATATTGACAAAAAACATATTATTTACTACATATAATCCTACAACAAAATTTTCAATTGTTACTTTGAAATGGTAATTCGAAACTATACATACATATAGAACAAAATAAGATACATTTTACATATACTTTAAACTGTTTTGTCTGATCAGATCTTTATAAACAGTAATAGTAACAACTAACCTTGATATCAAGACGCAATGGCCATATCACTTCACCTCATCGCTTTCTTAGTAGCTAGCGCACTTTAACACAAAAACCGAGCTTTTCCTCACGCCTCAAAGTGCCTGGAACCCCAAACAGAAGCTTTGATGTAATCAAACGTGGAATTTTATGGGTCGAACGAGTTATTTCACTTATATGTGTGAACTAACTAAGTCACGCTTTGTACTTATATGCTTATATTGCGGTACCCCTATCTTTATTATCACTTTATGGGGTGTGCCTGTGTGACTTGCTTCGCTACCCAAGGCGAAGTCCCCCTTTTTTCTTCCCATTCTTCGTTCGTCCTGATTACTCTTTGTTTTCGCGAATTCCCGCTTACTCCGACTAATCTGGATCATTCTGGTTGTGTGTATGAGGTAATGCGGCGACTCTGATGAATTGTGCTTATAATACTAAGTCATTTTATTCGAGTCCGTACATGGCTAACTATTCACATTACTACATAAAATGACAACTTAGCATAAAACTGAAACAACCGACACATTTGATATTATTATTGTGAACTAATTTCACAATAATGCTTAATGTGTGGAAGAGTATTAACACTTATACAGTGTTACTAAAATTTTAAACAAACCAAATCCTAATATTCATTATAATTTATACCGTGTGATAGATTAAGTTTAAGTATTATTTAGACTTTTACTGACTGATAGCAATTATTTTATTTTAAAATAAGATGGCTGTAATGTGTCCCATTACAGTACCCCCCCTTGTTTTTTATTACTTTGATGACGTCCTTAATAGCAAATAATCAAAAATAAGACCTAGTGATCAGTTCTTGTATATGTGCAAGTTCAAGAAATAAAGTTATATTGAATTTAACTGAAACCAAAAGACTTTCTTGGTAAATATATATCAAATAATAATTAAGAATAAATATAGTGATTATGTATAATAAACCTTATCTCCCCCCCACTACTCTGGTGGATCTTTAAGAGGTTTCTTGTACTTTCTTAGGTTCTCGACATTCTGTGTGGTTAAATACTGTCTGGTTTCTACATTTCCCAGTTCATACGCATTTTCACATTTCCTTCGCAGAACTTCATAAGCTCATGTGGCGTGAAACCCGTGGAATCGTGTTCCGTACAGTTGATCCATTCTTCGATTGAATCTATATAGTTCGGCCATACCGTGTGTTTTTCCGAGCAATAGGTTCGGAACATCTTCCCTAACTCTCTCATAACCCTTTCCACTGGATTTGATTTCGGATGATACACCGCAGAATGCTTGATCTGAATTCCGACCTCCTCCATACTTTTTTTCCATTTAATGCTGGTAAACTGGGGGCCATGGTCCGATAGAATTATTTCTGGTTTTCCTACTTGGTTAATGTAGTGCTTCAATACCCGATTGCTCATGTTCACAGCGGTTGCCTTTTTTAAAGGATATAACTTTACGTACTTAGTGAACATGTCCATGAGAACGAAAATGTAGCATACTCCACCACGACCTTGCGGTAGTGGTCCGTATAAATCCACCGATACCACTTGCAATGGTCTATCTGCTAGCACGTTTTTCATTAATCCTTGACAGGCTTGGTTTGAATGTTTGGTTTTCTGGCACATGTCGCATGAGGACATAATTTCTTTGACCTTTCTTTGTAGGTTTGGGAAGTAGATTGATTCTGCTATTGCGGATGTACCTTTCTTTGTTCCAAAATGGCCATGTGTTTCGTGATACAGGTTTATTACTGACTTAATTAAGGATCTTGGTAGATATATCAACCACCAGTTTTTTGTTCTTCGACCCCTTTTGAATAAGATACCTTCATGCACCACGTATTCATCCCTTAATTTTTTCTGTCTTTCATGCAAATTGCCTTCTAATTCATTTATGATCCAGTTTATAGTTCCGTCTTTTCTTTGTTCCCGACGTAAGTTTTTTAATTCCTTTCTTAACTGGGATTGTTCTGTTGTGATGTGGTTGATAGTTATTGGGTCTCCTTTCCTTGCATCCTCACATCCATATCGTGAGAGGAAGTCAGCTACGATGTTCTCCGAGCCCTTGACATACTCTACTTGCAACTGATACTCGGTAATGCCAATCACCCACCTCATTAGTCTATGGTTTAGAACTTTGCAGTTGAATAGAAATGATAAAGCTCGATGGTCCGTTAATATTATCGTCGGATATCCTAAAATGTACTCTCGATATTTCTTGCAACCAAAAACAATTCCCAATAATTCCAATTCCGTAATTGTATACCTTGTTTCTGCATCGGCTAGTTTCCTGCTAGCGAATGCTATGTTCAGCATTTCTCCCTTTTCCGATTTCTGGTACAGGTGAGCCCCTAGAGCTCGTGTAGAAGCATCTGTTGCCAAGTAGAAAGGCTTGCTAAAATCTGGGTGGTTCAACAATCCTGCTATCAAAAAATTTTCCTTAATTTTTTGGAAAGTTTCCTTTTCGTCTGTACCCCAACTCCATATTGACTTTTTGTCCATAAGATGCGAGAAATTACCGATAAGTTCCGAATGGTGAGGTATAAATTTCCTATAGAAATTGCATAGGCCCACAAAAGATTGCAAGTCCTTTTTGTTTTTTGGTTGTGGACAGTCTTGTATGGCTTTGATCTTATCTTGATCCACCGTTATACCTTCCTTGTTTATTACATGTCCCAAGAATTTCACTTCCGGTTGTAAGAATCGGCACTTGTCTTCTTTTACCGTCATTCCCGCTCTTTGCAGACGTTCGAACACCATGTTTAATTGTTTTTCATGTTGTTCCAATGTTTCGGAAGCGATGAGAATGTCATCTACAAATACTGTAGCAAATGACATGACCTCCGGTCCCAAAACCTTTTCCAAACATTTATTGAACATTGCCACAGATACGTTCAAACCGAATGGCAATACTCTAAACTGGTAGCTTTTTCCTTGTACTAGAAAAGCTGTACACTCCCTTGCTTTTTCGTCGAGTGGTAATTGCCAGTATCCGCAAGTTAAATCAAGTGTACTAAAGAATTTTTTCCCATGGAATTTTCTCAGTAAGTCTTCCATCAATGGTGGTGATTCTTGGTCTGGTATGATCGCCTGATTTAGTCTTCGTGCGTCCAGACAAATTCTTACAGTGCCATCTTTTTTCTTGACTATGACTATCGGATTTGAATATGGTGAACTAGATCGTTCAATGATGTTCCAGCTAACCATTCGATTTATTTCTTGGTGTACCGCATCACTTTGCGAGGCTGCTATGGGATAGGCTCGTTTTACAAAAGGTGTGGTATCACTCATTTTTAGCGCACACGTGTACATGTTGCACTTACCCGGTTTATCACTAAACACCTTCCTGTACTTTAACTTTGTTCGAGAAATTATATCAACAGGGTGGTCCTGTATTATCATTAATGTGGTTGGTTCTTCTTCATCAACCCCCCCCCATTTTCTTGCGTTTCTAATTGGGACGCTGTTGCATCTTTTACTTCTTTTTCTTCTTCACTTTCCCTTTCCTTAAATAATGACTGTTTGAAATCAGTAATATTCTGGTCCATTTGGGTTTTGACATTCCACCTATTTGGTTTGTTGGTGTTTACAGTATAGTGGGGTGGTTCTTCTTCAGGTTCATCTTTTCCTTTTTCATTTTTGACCAAAGGTAGGCTTATAGTGCTTATGTCGTGCTGGAATTTCAATTTTCCTTCTGCAAAACTAATTTTCGCCGAATGTTTTTCTAACCAATCAATTCCTAAAATAATCTGAGTTAGCAGATTAGGTACTACAAAGAATATGGATTGTATTTCTTGACCGTTGATGGTTAATGGAAGCATAATTTGTTTTTTAACTTTTACGATTTTTCCAGTGGCGCCTTGTACAGTTACATTGGTTACTGGTAGCTCCGGTACCTTGACTTGCCTTAGGCGTAGCACCTGCACAGTTTCTTCACTGATCACACTAATGGCGCTTCCCGTATCGATCAGTACCTCATATTGTTCTTTGCCTATTTGGACCATGACTTTCGGAGTAATTTGTATGTTCGACTGTAAGTTATAAATTTCCTCTTTATTTTGGCTTCCTGTTTCCTGATCCCAAATGGCAGGTAGTTGCTTTAGGTAAAGTTCTCTCTCCCTTTTTTGAGTTTCCAGATCGAGTTTATAACGGCATGGACTTTTTTTTCGTGATGGCTCCACCCTTTCTACTGGCAGAAGATTCGGAGCCGCCTCTTCTGCACTTACTCGTTTCCCGATTCCGAATGTGGTGAGGGGTTGCGGGAATTTCTGCCCCTTCCGGCTCCTCTGGTTCTTGGAAAACCTCTACCTCCTCGAATCATATTAATGTTCCTGGGGTTTGGACGTCTGTCATCCCTCCTTGGTAAGTCCTTGTGTCTGTTTTCAATATTGTTTAGTTTTTTAATTAATTCATCTGTGGTCTTAAGATTGGAAGCTAGTAGAATGTTCTCAGTCTCATGAGGAAAATGGCCGATTAACTGGCTTATTAACACCGCCGGTGTCATCAATGAGTTTAGGTATTGTGTTTTGTTTATCCAATACCAAGCATGATGGGCCATAGTCCCTCGTCTAGGATTGTATATTCTTGGCTGTGTTAATTCTTTTATGACTTTCACCTGGGCTTCTTCTGACCAATACATTTCCAGAAATTCCTGTTTGAATTCTTCAAAAGTTATCCATTTATCTCTCTTGTTACTCGCCCAGATTGCTGCATCACCTTCTAGTTGGTCCGCGGCCGTGTTTATTTTTCTCTCCTGTGAAAGCGCCCTGTTTTTAAAATATCTCTCTAAGATATTTATGAACTCCTTTGGATGTACACTTCTCGGGTTCTCATCAAATTTGGGAATTTTTTCCTCCGTACTGCTTCCCGTAACGGTTGGCGTAGTTCGCTCTATTCTTTCTAGCGTTTGCTCAACTTCTTGTTTTACTTCGTCCATTTTTTGTTGGGCATCTTCCCTTTCTTCTTTTAAGCAAGTTTGGAGTTCCTTCTTCAGGATCGATGTTTTTGTGTCAATATCTTTGGTGACTTCTGATTTTGTTTTCTCTATTTGATCATGAATTTCCAGTGTGGTTTCTTTTTTGAAATCTTTAAATTCCGCTTGGAAATGATCTTGCTGTTTTGTTAATTTTGTATCGAGGTCTTCCTTCAGAATTTCCATCTTATTGTCGCACCGCTGTTGTGATCCTTGAATTTCTTTTGTCATTTTCTCATTGATTTCTTTAATTTTCTTTTCCAAATTTTCCATATTTTTGTCATTTAATTTTTTAATTTCTTCTCTGCTTTCTTTGCTAGAGTCTCGGATGTCCTTTTTTACATCATCTATTAGTGTCTTCATATACTGCATAAGTATAGTACTTTCTGGCGTTTCTTGATTAATTTCGCTGCTAGTTCCTTTAGTGTCTTCTTTTGGCGTCGTCATTTTTTCTGGCGTTGTTAATTTCCCACTTCTCAAGAACATGAGTTGTATTTATAAGATGCTTAATCTCTTTGACTTTCCTTACTTTCTACCAATTTTCACAAATTGCACTATCATGCAAATATATTTGCTTTGTTTCAAAACAAACAACACACGTTTAATGGTTGACAACGGACGCGAAATAGTACTGCAACAACGAAGGCTCAATAGTCACGACGAAAGCTACTATTTTTTCTGCAATGATCCGTTTTGTCACCGATATTTGTTTATTTATTTCTCTACGTAGGTAAAATTCTCCTACGGAGTCTGAATTTAATTCTTTTCTTTATGTGCCGCCAATAATTTGTCCTTGACTGCCTTGCGCTCTACCCCCCAAGTCTTCAAATTCTCCTATGAATTCCCTTGTATATGGCCTAATAATATTTCAAACACTATTTGAAATTTAAACTCAAAATAGTGTACACTTTTCTACAAAAACAGCCTGTATAGTACACACCCTCAATTATATCGCAGCACTATTAGCAAAATACACCACTCATATGTTGATTTATTTTGAAATTGAAAACTAAAATTTTATTTAAAATTTGAAAAAACACCCTGTATATTTTACTTATATTAATTTAAAACCATTTATTATAACGTAAAAATCTTAGATATGTGATTTAAAACTGTTCCTGAAAATAAAATGTTTTACTATTTGATCACTCCTCGTATTTTGGTTGATCTAGATTTGAAAATAATGATTTATTTAAACTGTTCACCTTTATTTTTTTTTTCTTTGAATAATAATGATTTAAAGTTGAAATTCTACTTGGGAATTAATGACTTTATTTTATTTTATCTATTTTCAATATTCTTAAATTTAATTTTAATTCTTTCTTTTAAAACACCTTTAATTAATTTGATTAATTAGCCCCGAAGTTGGGCGACAACTGTAACAGTTCCTCTTTTTTAACCCTGTTATTGGCGTTATATTAACAATGCCCCGGGCTTTGAGGAATTCGGAGTTGCTGCTTACAAATGGATAACTTTGGTGTTGAAATGCTCAAACGCCAAAGTTATCATCAATATTGAGATATAGATTGATAGTAAAATTGAGTGATTGATTTTCCTCAATTTTGATTTAATTTGGGCGCCAAGAGATTAACCCCTCTAAGGTTTATAATTCAATTTATAAAGTTGCCGGTTAGCTAAAATCTGCGTAGATATTAAAATGAGAACTCTATATTAAGTTGGTAAGTTGAAATTGTACTTCCGCCTTCTTATCTCAAGGAGTGGATGAAATCGTAAGGTGAAACTATGGAATCCCTCTTTTTTTTATTAATTATTTCAATCAAATCTCCTTTGATTAATCGGTTAACTTATAATGAAATTTATAGTATTTAATTTGAATAAAACAAAATATGTTATAAAACCTATACATATATATTGACAAAAAACATATTATTTACTACATATAATCCTACAACAAAATTTTCAATTGTTACTTTGAAATGGTAATTCGAAACTATACATACATATAGAACAAAATAAGATACATTTTACATATACTTTAAACTGTTTTGTCTGATCAGATCTTTATAAACAGTAATAGTAACAACTAACCTTGATATCAAGACGCAATGGCCATATCACTTCACCTCATCGCTTTCTTAGTAGCTAGCGCACTTTAACACAAAAACCGAGCTTTTCCTCACGCCTCAAAGTGCCTGGAACCCCAAACAGAAGCTTTGATGTAATCAAACGTGGAATTTTATGGGTCGAACGAGTTATTTCACTTATATGTGTGAACTAACTAAGTCACGCTTTGTACTTATATGCTTATATTGCGGTAACCCTATCTTTATTATCACTTTATGGGGTCTGCCTGTGTGACTTGCTTCGCTACCCAAGGCGAAGTCCCCCTTTTTTCTTCCCATTCTTCGTTCGTCCTGATTACTCTTTGTTTTCGCGAATTCCCGCTTACTCCGACTAATCTGGATCATTCTGGTTGTGTGTATGAGGTAATGCGGCGACTCTGATGAATTGTGCTTATAATACTAAGTCATTTTATTCGAGTCCGTACATGGCTAACTATTCACATTACTACATAAAATGACAACTTAGCATAAAACTGAAACAACCGACACATTTGATATTATTATTGTGAACTAATTTCACAATAATGCTTAATGTGTGGAAGAGTATTAACACTTATACAGTGTTACTAAAATTTTAAACAAACCAAATCCTAATATTCATTATAATTTATACCGTGTGATAGATTAAGTTTAAGTATTATTTAGACTTTTACTGACTGATAGCAATTATTTTATTTTAAAATAAGATGGCTGTAATGTGTCCCATTACATATTATTTAATCAAGCACCACATAAAGATTTAAACAGCTTTACTTGCGAAAATCCTGGGATACAATTGAATTTTTTATAGATTTCATGCGACCGATGACTAGTTGGCTCGATAAGGTGAAGATAGCGTTGTTCTAAGTATATTTATTTTATACTTATGGCGCCCAATTAATAGATTCAAATTTAATCCTATCATTCATATTACCATTACTATTTACATTACGTTTATAATTTTAAAATACAACGTTATCCACCGTAGCGTAACATTTGACGCATCAACGTGAGGCTTATATTTTAAATACACAATCAACGAACGTTTACATTTGGCACTCGAACGTGAGGCCTATTTTATATTACCAGCATCACTGAGCCTTTACAATATATATATATATATATATATATATATATATAAAAATTGATAAATTATTGGAGTTTTTCGGCTTTTATATGAAATATTTACTAAAATCGCTCCGGATTGGTCTACTCTAGTAATAACTACTGCCGTTTTCTTGATCACTAACTGTATTCGGGTATGTAACGCAAACGTCCGCATTTTCTGCGGGAGGTCCCGCAAGATCTTTCTCATTCCCCTGATATAACTTATTATGATGTCAACTTTTCCATTCAAGAACTCAGGGACATGAAGTTTCCTGGTTTTGTATTGGTTATTTGTGCAGTAAGATCATTGTGATCGATTGAGGCTAATTTGAGAACATAATGTATCTGCTCTAATTTGTAGTAGTACATTACATTGGCCTGGAAGCAAAAAATATCACATACAATTTTGATTAGATTGGGCTCTTTTCGGGGTGCCAATTATATCTGATCTCGGTTTCTTTCCTTAATTTTTCTGCTTTGAGGCCGTATATTAGGTCTGATAGGACCACATCACCGAATACCAACAGCTTCAGACATTATAAAACATTACGCGAAGTTGTGCAATAATAAGAAAAAAGGTTTATTTCTTATAGAAAAATTGTACAATATTACACAAGTATTGCATTATCACCAACATTTCAGGCAAAAGGTCAGTGAAATTAATTTCGCAAAATCACAGACAGTAACTTGTTACAATGTTAACGCCTTGTTAAGTGATTTAAAAGAATAAAGGATTTCATTTCTGTTTGATTTGAAAGTATCATGTTCACATATGAATTGGCAATTTGCTACTTTATATTAAAATACCCCACCAGGTTATAAATCACCGATTTATTTTACTTACAATAAAACTTACAAATATTTATTATTTATACGTCAATCTTCCAGAAGCACATTTGCATAAGGCCGAGTACCACATATGTAATTTACACTCCTGCGGACTTTAATATTCAGTAATACTACACCATTTTCTATATCTTTCATCGGGATGCACAATTAATGGACAAACAAACGATATCAAACTTTTGTAATGCAAAAATGACGGAGCACTACTTTTGGATTTTGCATCATCACGATTCTAATAATAACTATTATGAACATAGTGTTAAGAAGCAAAGATTCTAATTTAGTATCTTAGTAAAGATTAATGTTTTTACTTTAATTCTTTAGCTTACATTTATATAGAAAGAATATAAAATGTTATTCCCTAAGATATTAAAGAAACCTAAACATGTAAAAAGTGACTTACTGGCAAAAAATTATTCGCAGGTCCCATCTGGGATTCCGGGCGGGAAGCGTGTAGTTGGCACTACCTCCTTCGTGATCAACGTTTCTTTCACTGTTGTAAGAAACATCTTCAGTCTTGCTACTATTGTTGCCGTACTGAAACTGAAAGTCTGTTAAGTTAGTTTGGGATGGGGTTATATGGAAGCTCTTCCGGGATACTGGAGCGTAATGATTATGGTTAAGGGTTTAAGATAGAAGAGTTTGCAAGGTATTGTGCAGAGGTTATTCGTCATCACGATTGTTATTATTGCGATTCTTTATGATCTCTATGTATTCACGCATTTTGTGGTCATCATAATAGGGGTTGCAGGATAAAATCTGGGCAGATTGAAAGTCAATTTGGTGTGTAGTTTCCAAGCTATATTCAGCAAGTGTAAATCCGAAATTCCAAAAGCAATCATGGGCGGCGACCGCGAAAGCCTACAAGCTAGATTAAAATATTAGCAGATTCGAAATTAGGTAATGAAAGGTGCACTTTACTTCTGGCGATTACGGCTGCTCACAATTGATTACATTCCATAAACTCGAATTTGCTATAAATATGTTACTGCGTTTATGTCAGAATTTATAATTGATATGGTACTATGAGTACTTACAAATTGAATTAACAGTAACCGCGAATCATACAGTAACCGATACACATCTGCCAAAATCGCATTAGTAACTAGCTTCTATATTACTTTGTAACTTATCCAATAAGTTTCGAGCGACGAAACTGACTTGTAATCAAGAATAGGCAGCCCTAGTGATTATTAAAAACAATTTACATTCATAAACTAGTGTTATCAGTAGAGTTGCGAACCTTGTCCGAAATACAGGGATGTATTGTAGGGTCAGCCACCCTATGCGAATAGCAACAGTGAGAGTAGCTATGCCCGAGCAATAGTACTATGTGGATGTACATTTTACACATCGATAACTGTTACGCGGCAGATATAATAATTATTAAAGCTACATTATGAGACCCGCATATTGTTGTAAATTAATATATTTTAATTCGGGATACTTCCCGGCTAATGGCTGCTTTCCATAGACGGTTTCTTCGGCATTATTACGCTGCGTAATACATTCATCTGCACTGTTTAATATAGTCAGACTGTCGTTGACGGCTATTATTGAGTTTGCCTGAGTATCTCACAATACAATACGCATTTTTAAGTATTAGGATAAGAATTGAAAATTAAAATATGAATAATTAACACATGTTTTTTTATAAATAACATTCCGAAACTATTTCTATTATGAAAAAGTAATAAATACGGGGGTCACCTCTTATATTTTTACAAAATCTGGGAAGAAAACAAAATTTTTGTGAACAAACTATTTTATTGTTTTACAAAATATTCGCCTTTACGGTTTATACACTTTTGCATGCGTACGAACCAGTTCTCAAAACATTTTTTCCACTCTGAAGGTTGTATCTCAGAATCAGATACATGGTTTTCAAAGGCTTCGACCGCTTCTTGAGGTGTTGAAAATCGCTGTCCACGCATTTTTTGTTTCACAATTGGGGCCAAAAAAAAAAATCATTCGGCGACATGTCAGGTGAATATGGACAATGAGACTTTATTTCAACAATTTTCTCCTTCAAATAGTCAACTGTTAGACGTGCTGCATGGAAACTCGTATTGTCGTAATGAAGAATAATGCGACGTTTTCGGTTGTTCTTCCTGATTTGGTCTATAACTTTTGACAAACAAATTACTGTATACTATTCAGCGTTAATAGTTTTTCGATTTTCTGCTGTCAAGTTATGTGGAATCCGTCTGGAACATATTTTTTTTACAAATAAATGTTCATGTAAAATCGAATGAATTGCAGTCTGCCATATGTCAAAAGATGCCTCTACTTCACTGTAAGTCACATGACGATCGATTTCTACCATTTTCCGCAATCACTTAGGCACGACCATAACGAAAGTTATGCAAACCAATTGTAAACTATGTCAAACTTTAAGAATATAGTGATTACATATGTCAAAAGCACCATCTAGTGATCGATTGTAAAAATATAAAATGTGGCCCTCGTATTTAATTTCCTAAGCGTGAATATATTATTACAAATTAAAGATGATCCTCCTTAAAATAATGCGTTCCTTACTATTATTTAAATGTTATATACGTTAATCTTCTACGTATTTAAAAGATAGAAACCACATTGTTAAAGGTTGGATAGCAACTGATTATACGAATGAAAGAAGTTAAATTAAATAGAAAATTATTATTCTTGTATATTCTTATCTTCCACTTTCCATTAAAAATGTTAACAGAAAAGAGTATGAAAGAATCATGAAACATAAATTTTTATAGACAGATTGGTAAAATAAATGAAATGTCTATATAAAATTTATAAAATTAAGAACATTTAAATAACGAGTTATCAGTTTTGTTTAAAATCGCATGTTACAATATATTTATCAATTTCTTGATCTTCCGTTTTAAAATTTTAATTAAAAACGAAATCATAGATACTCGCAAAGCGATATCTATTTTTAGTAGAATCTTTTTTATTTCATATAGGATTGTTTCAGCCTTTACTTGATGAAATTCCATTATAACTATTACCGGGATAAAATAAAACAAATTTTAATGAATTTCACTACTTTTTACTTTACACAGTAATGATCGTTTCGCTAGTAAAAAGTAGTGAAATTCATTAAAATTTGTTTTATTTTATCCCGATAATAGTCTTACTTCCATGTTGTATTTTCAATACTTTTATCCAATGTACACGAGCATTTAAAAATGGTACAGCTAAATAAAAATATTTTATGTATTCAAAGAAAACAAATTCTACACTAAAAAAAATCACAGATAGATATTACCTCTATAAATCTTATACCTAGATTAGCAAGTCAATTCATAAGCACGCACTTATTTAAAATGTTAATTAGCTAAAGACTGAAGCAACTAAAACCACGATCAAAATAAAAAAATAGAATCATTGATATACTGGGGTGATTCAATTAACCCAAATTTTTAGCAAGTTGAAATGAAAAGTAACAAATGAATCTCCTAAATTATTACCTACCTTGTATATCGTGTATGTTACAAGTTTGTCATTATTTACCACAAGCGATTAGTACAAGTCATTAAAATCGTAATGGGCAATGACAGTTGAAAACAAAAGAGCCAACGTACCAACAAAAAAAAAGCACCACCCTCGCCCAATACCGATAAAATTATTTTCAAAGCACTACATCTAAATCAAATTTTAAGATCTTAAGCTTCATTTCTGTCAAAACCGGAATCCTACAGCAGTTACTGAGTTAATTGAATTAATTGTGCCAGAATATATTCGTAAAAAGATTTGCAGTTACAGAATATGCACTGAATTTCAAACATCAAATCTAATTAATACTCCCTAACTTCCTTCCTACGATATTAAACCTCTAGATATTCCAGCAACTTTATGCGTACTTATTGAATGTCCTTTAAATATCCTTTTCACATATTTCCTATGATTGGTATTTATGCTAACATGAAAGTGAATACGAGTATATGCACGCTTATTCTTAATATAAATCTAATCCAACATACCCATACAACTTAAAACTAACTTAATTTATTGATGTTTTGATGCATTTCTCCTCTTGATAATATTGAGTAAGCCACAAAAAAAAGTTTTCAGGGTATGCCATGGATTAAATCAGTAGATTGATTAAGTGATTTAACCGACATGTCAAATTGATACTAATAATATAATAGGTTAAATCGTTAAATAAAAGTTGCCAAGTGACTTTCATTCAGCTAATCTAATATTGATGTCTACGGAAAAATTGAATTTCAGGGAAAGGACGGCTATTTGAAAGTTTTGGTTTTTGTAATTTGTAAATTATAACGATTTATTATAAAAAATATAGTTTTTTGGAGTGCTGTCTGTTTTAAAATGAAAAAATACCGAAAAATAAAATTTGAAAACTATCATTAAAAACCAAATCAGATTAAACAACATTATGTATGTAAAATCTTATAATATTCACAATAAAGTTGAATTAATAATTAAAGTAAGCACAGCAAAATTACCAGCCAATTTATCGCCTAGACTGAGCATACCATTATGGTTTAATGATTTATATATTGTTGTATAACTTTTATTTGTCCAATTTATCATTATAGATTTAATTCAATTTCATTAGGGTATTTAATTGCTTTTTACTGCATATTATATGTGCTTAATTTTTTTGTCTAACATATTCCATTACTATACTGGGTGAGTCACTAATTTAGTATCACTTTATAGATTTATTTTTTTTATTTATCTTCATTAAGCAAGTTGGTCATTGATATTTGTTTTAATTTTTAATTCATTGTTTTATTGTGGCTTGTCAGCCTTAATTATCTTTGAACTATTTTGTCCGGTGAATTTAATTTACTACAGCGTTGTTCACTTATTGCTTATTGATTTTTTTCTTGTTTGTTTTCTTGTTGTTGTTAATAAACTATTTCTTGTTATTGTTATATTACTTGGTGTTTTTTTTTATTATGGTAACAATTGTCGAAAGTTAGTAAATCAAGTAGGAATTACGGTGTGTATGTAGGCGTAGAACTAGTGCTTTGAGGAAGCACGTAGCAACGATGATATTCCATCGAGTGCCGCTTGTCTCTGAGGGCATTATAATGATCCCAATATTAGTTCCCGTTAGTGATGTTCTTGAGAAAATCTTCAAATTTACGTCTATATTGGCCAAGAAGTTCTTGAGAAATATTTTGTCTTGGTCCATATGGTGTAAATTTTTCTCTTATTGAACGTCTGAACAATGCACGGGACTCGTCCTTGACCAATACCTAATTACCGACCATGTTTTTTTTTACTAAGGGCGATTTCCTTCAATCACTGCATTCTCTTGTCTTTGATTCTTCTCACGCGTCACTAATACTCGTCAAGCACCTTCATTTCGCCTTTATGACAGGGTTCTTCATATCGAACCCAATGGCGAACATTCTTCACATCCATACAATCATTGTCATAAGCAGCTTTCTATCACGAACTGTTGCTTGGTATGCAACTCAGAAATAGAACTTAAACTAAATGTTACTTAACGACGGTTAACAGGTAAATGAAACTGTGTGACACTAAGACGAGATACTCTAAATTACCGTTTGCAGGTAAGAACTTCTTTCTATATCCACTACCCGGTGTTGGAGACCTTATATATCAATCTGCCCTCGTATTATTCTTGTATTTTTATTATTTCAAATCATAATCAAAATCTTTTTTATTCATAAAAGTTGTTATCGTTCTAGGTTATCAACTAAATCAGAAAACGCAGTATATATAATATATATAATAATACTAAATCATATAGAAACCTACATGTTAAAAGTAATATTAGGTTTTAAATGATAAAATTACAACGGAACTAAGAATTTGCATGAACAAAAGACTGTATATAACATTCGGGATAAACCTCTAAGGAAAACGCGAGAAAAGGGAGAGGAATTATGAATATGCTCCTCTTTATATCTGCCGCGAAACATCACAACGGTACAAATTACAAGCCATGTAAATATTAAAGTGAAAACATGTTGGTAATTTAGCGGGTGGAGACTTCCTGAATGTTGAAGACCGTAGCTACGGCAGCTTTAAGTGGGAATGAATGTGGGGGATGCATTAACCCGCTGTGTCAGATATCCCAAACTTATATTTGTATCCAGGCAGGGAATGACAAATGTATCACCCACAGAGGAGATATTTTCTTAAGCAACACGAAAAGCATTTTGAAATTCCACCTGTATCTAAGATTTATTTTTTTTTCGTAGATTCCCCTTTCTCTTTGTTCCTACAAGCTCGTCCGTTTTCGTTTCGTGTCTTCCGTCGTTTCTCGTGCGCCACTTTTGTTGGGTAACGCCACCGTTGCCTCCACCGTTTGCTGCCACTGCTGCGAGATCCAATTCTCTTGCCCGGATAAATCGTTGCCGGATTTAATTTGACGTATCACTGCCACGATTCACCCGAAAGAAGGCAGGAAAAAATATTTCGTCCGACGTTCACGGACATTTTTATCTGACACTTGTTCCACTTATTCTTGAACTGTTTTAAAAAAAATGAAAGTGCTTCTTTTTCCTACATATCAGAGGAGTTTTATTTTCGGTCGCGTGGGTTCCCGGATCGCTTCAAGATTAATGTTAGTCATTTTGCTATCTAGCCTAAGGAAAAATGAAATTCAATGCAACAGAAGTAATTAAGACGCTCCAGAAGAGCAACACCTGTTCTTAAAATAACGTTGGCTTATATAACACTCCCTAATTACATCCATTAGCAGTAGTTTAAGCTTGGTAGAAAAGATTTCTTTTTAATTTAAAGTGGGCGCCATGCAATTTTTATAATTATTTTATAGACTTGTATAAATTTTGAAAACACAACATTTGATAAATACGAAAAATATGGAAATACTTCAAAGAGTTATTTTTTATTAATAATTAATAATTACAGCAACATTCTAATAACATTGGAGACTGTAACTAATTCCATAAGAAATAATTGAGAACAAATCCTTCCCACAATGTAGTTTTAATCGTGAATACTATCGTATTAACACAATATTATTATTATTATCGTATTAACACAATATCGTATTAACATTGTGTAGTTAACTACACAATACCATAGAATATGAAATTGACGTGATAGTGGGAAATGGGCGGATTTTTTAAATCAGCGTACAAAATTGAGTAAACAAGAAGTATGAAATAGATTCCAGTCAGTCTAAGAAAATTTAAAATGTTGGCTAGTGAAATTATTATATTTTTAAATTTTTTAATTTCAGTTTTAGGCTGAGAAAATAAATATTTTTACGTATATCAGGAAGATATTGAAATTGTTTAATGTTACTGGATAAAACTTAATTAAGAACAAACTGTTACTATAGCGCAGGTTTAGTCCTGGATATGTATTTCGACAACTAGGTGGTATTCTTAAGTGGCAGAGAAAGTATTAAAATGGTAGTATCGTGATCTGTTTTGCTTTTATGAAGTGTATTTTAGTGCTCTAAGTGTAATAACTTTATTTTACTTCTAACGATGATATTTTTGTGTCGAAATCATATCCAGAATAAAAGATAGATAGGCGGACGCGCATGCTTACATCATATAACTGAGTTAATTACTGTTTTACTCAGAACGGAGCATGTAGTGCCCTTAACCCTTAAGTACTCGCATGGAGGCACTACATGCTCCGTTCTGAGTAAAACAGTAATTAACTCAGTTATATGATGTAAGCATGCGCGTCCGCCTATCTAACCTACGGGTAAAGTGTCGTCATTCTATACTAGCGGTTCTAGTTAGTTTGAACTAGAGACCAACGAGACAGGCAACATCATAGAAAATTTAATCCAATTTTCTATTGTTATCTTTGATTGAAACAATGTACTCCTTTCATCCTTATCGTCCAGTTGGGCAGTCATTTGAAGAGGGCACTATAATCGTACAATATGGTGTCTAATCGCTATCAATCGTGTAAGTTCGGAGTATAATTTTGAAATTTTATACAATTTCAATTTTATTGGTTATGTTATTTTCGTGGTTTGTAGATACTTATATTTCATATCGTTCTGAATTATAATACAATATCAGGATTTGAATTGAGTTATTGAAATATTTATTATACAACCATTAACAAAATAAGTTTTTTTCTGAACTAGGTAGTGTTTTTTTGCTGTTGAAAAAGTAAGTTGGATATACAAGAAATTTCATCATACGCCACGCCATATTGTTCTATTCAAAAATGCCTTATTTGCCCAAAACTAACAAGTTTTTAAAAAAATATTTAATTATTCTCATTGACGCTTTTAATTATGCTACAAGTACATTTTCTTTTCAGCATTTAAATTATTTGGAAATGGCTTCAAAATTTTGTATATCGTGTGCGGCAAAAGAGATAATGGATGTGGAAAAATTACATTATTTTCCACGAAATCCTTAAAAGTCAATTATAATGAATATATAACAAAACAGCTAATATTTAGGCATCCATGTTTTTGATCTAAGACTTGGTTTAGAAGTAATGGGTTCAAAATTTGTCATAGGAAGGATTAGGAATTTAAAAATATATGTTACACATTTTACTCCGGAGCTGTATCATCCTTACTTCTAACACGAACAATCATATCAATATCAAAAAGTTCTGAATCTCAAATGTAAAAAAACATATATTCCACAAAGATTACCATTGCAAGCAATAGAAAATACATGGGTTATTTATTGCAATTTACCTACAGTACCTGTAGAACATACTATTTGTAGTATTTGTAATTCTGTTTGTGTCTTATTACCCATCAGCAAGTAAATATATCAAGTACATCAACAGTAAAAAGAAAGAAAAATAATGAAAAGCATTAGTGAGTGCAATAAGGAAATGGCATGAGCACATTTGAAAATTAAAATCAATAAGCACAAAAAAGAAGTTGTACAATCAAAAATATATCAAAATTAAATGAGTCTTGAATGATAAAAGATATATTTAAAGGTAAATTATTCTTCCTCCTTTTTTATCTGTCCAATTATTTTATTTTTTCAACAGGAATATCATCAAGTGCACAATGATTACTGCTTTCTCAACTTCGTTGTGCGAAGCATCTTCCAACAGGTAGAAGATGGACAGTAAAAGACAAGGTATTGATTTAATGATTGAATTAGATTTTTCGAGGATATGTTGCATACAGCATTACCATTTTATTTGATGTTCAATAATAGATGGTTTGTGTCAAACAGACTGCCTTGGTAGTGTACAAGGTTAGTAAGGAATTTATGGAACGAAAATATTACAAGAAAATTAAAAACCTTAAATCATGAACAATTTATTAAGAAAATATGTTTTTTTATTGTACTTTTAAAATATGTCTATTTTATACCATTATCGATATTATAGATATTAATTTTCGTAGGTATATATTATTGTATTTTATTTTAGTTATTTAAAATTGTATAGTAGTTACAATAAAGTAAATTTGATGTAAAGTATTCCTATTATTTCATTTAATATAGTAAAGTGGACCACTACAGGAGAATACAAATGTTTGTAAGATATGTTTATACATTTTCAGTACTTTTTCTTTATGTATTAAACATGAAGAAATTGCTGAAAATGTATAGGTGAACATTTCGTATTAACATAAAAAACAAATACGACAATAAACTAGAAAAGCAAATTTGAATTTTGGCGGGGAAATGCGACCTCTTTGTACAGTGCCATCTTCAATTGACTGCCCAATTATGGAAGAAGGACGTAATGATCTTCCATTTCACTAGGACAAATTTTTGTTATATAGTCGCCGGTCTCGTTGGTCTCTAGTTTGAACTACTGTGTTGTGAGATATGGACGAACATATAAAACCATGTTCCAACGATGCACAACCTACTCCGGCGCAACCTCTTATATAAGTAATTTCTTCTTTCGATTATTAGTCAATTTGTTAAAAACATGTTTGATAAATAATGTTATACATCTTTAACGATTTTATTTAATTTATAAATCTTGTTTTATAGTTATAATGATCATATTAACACATTTATGTTATTTTCAGGGTGTCAAAAATCGAAAGAAATTGATAGATGCAGAATTTGCACATTATGTCAGTACTGACATTCGTGAAGGATCTGGTACAACGTATGTCGATGATTTATTCAAGTCTATTTCTGCACAGCCTATCACCGTAACTAAGGTTATACGTCTTGGTCAGAAAACCTTAAATGCCGCACGACCAATTAAAGTAGTCTTACAGGATGAAGAGTCTGTCTCTACAATCATGCGTAGTTCTAAAAAATTGAAGTCTCTTGAATCTTATAAGAATATTTACATACGTCATGACCTAACCATTCATCAGCGGGAGCACAGTGCAGTAATCAGGAAGGAATTTTTGGAACGTAAAGCTCAAGGAGAACCTATCATTCTCAAGTATCTACGGGGAATACCGAAAATTGTTAAGCCAAAAAACGCATAACTGCCCATCAGATAAGCAATAGTGAAAATTCACTTCACTTATATTACCAAAACACGAGAGGCTTACGCTCTAAAACTCGCGAATTTTTTAATAATATGTGTTCTACAAATTTTGATGTTGTTGTGTTAACTGAGTCTTGGCTTACTGATGGTATAAAGAATTCTGAGTTATTTTCAGGTAATTTCAATGTGTTCAGGAAAGATAGAAGCTATTCAAGGGGAGGAGGTGTTGTCAATGCAGTGTCGGATAAGTTTTATTCTTCAGGTATGAATATTGTGTCGCCTCTTGAAGAAATTGATATAGTGGCAGTTAGCGTTAAGTCCGGATCAGTGTCTCTTGTCTTGTTTTGTCTTGTCTTGTTGCGATTTATGTTCCACCAGGTATTGGCTTAGCGAAATTCAGTACTTTATTCGATTTTCTTGATGTGGGTCGGATTACCATGGGTACGGTTCTTATGATTGGTGATTTCAATGTACCTGGATATTAATTCCACATTGACTGGTATTGGCGATAATATTTCTGTGCAACTGGCTAGTTTTGCTGCTCTACATAATTTAAAACAATGTAATAATGTTTTGAATCACAACAATAGACTTCTGGATCTTGTTTTGGTTGGGACTGACTACATTTGCGAGGTTGAGCGAAGTCTGGAGGGTCTTGTTGAGGAAGATATACATCATCCGCCTTTAGAGTGTTCACTCCAAATTGGAAACGTTGCTGAGTATGGTTTTAGTAGTCAAGTCATATGGCGATATAACTTCAAGAAAGCCGATCTTAATGGCCTATATACTTGTATTGCTGATGTTAATTGGGAGGCGCTCGAGATGTATGCTACGAATTCTGATGTCAATGGTATGTGTGACGTTTTCTATAGGATACTTTATGCGCCCTTTGATAAATATGTACCCAAGCTTAAACTAATTAGGAACAAACATTTTCCGCCATGGTTTAATAGAGCTATTGTTAAGGATATAAAGCGTAAACATCATTATCACAAGATGTATAAAAGATACGGAGCGAATTATTATAAGCATCGATTTTGTGCTCTCCGCTCATCCATTAAAACCAGCATTAGACTTAGTTACTCCAGCTATATACATAGTACTGAAAATGGAATCAAATCTGGTCCACGAAAACTCTGGTCATTCATTAATTTAAAAAAGGGACAGTCACGTATACCGGGCCACATGATCAGCAATGACCAAGTGATATCGAAGCCTTTGGATATTGTGCAGGAATTTGCCACCTTCTTTAGTTCAGTTTACGATGCAAGTGGTCCTCGGGATTCGAGTTTGCTACAATTGCAGACTACCATTACCAGCATTGATACATTGCCATTGTCCAGTGTCTCTGATCGTGATGTTCGCAATGCCATTAGGAAACTGAAGGGTACAATGACTACGGGTCCAGATGCTATTCCTGCATTTTTCGTGAAGGATTGTGCTGAGTGTTTGTTAAAGCCGTTGACACTCATTTACAATTCAATCATTTGTCAGAGGGTATTCCCGGATGAGTGGAAAAGAGCGAGAGTGACACCTGTGCTTAAGTCTAGATCGCGTGCAGATATAAGAAATTATCGGCCCATTTCCTTGATCTCCATCTTTGCTAAGATTTTTCAGCTGATACTGTATACTGAAATCTATAATCATGTAAAGCCATATATCTGTAATAATCAGCATGGATTTTTGAAGGGCCGATCAACTGCGACCAATTTAAGCAACTTTGCCCAGCTAGTATCTGAGGCCCTTGATGAGCGAAAACAGGTTGATGTCATTTTTACAGACTTTAGTAAAGCTTTTGATTGTGTACAACATCATATACTTCTGCGGAAGTTGGAGCGGTTTGGACTCCATACCGACTACCTGCTTTTACTCAGAGGTTATTTAACTGGGAGGCAGCAATACGTTGAATATGAGGGAATCAGGTAACGAACTTATCTTGCCCGGGGTGGAGTTGCACAGGGTTCGAATCTAGGTCCACTGTTGTTCATACTATTTATAAATGATGTGTGTGATAAATTTGATTCTACCTGTTTACTTTATGCTGACGATTTAAAAATTTATCGGATAATAAATACTTCTGCTGACTGTGATATCCTGCAGAGTGACTTGGATCAATTGTGTGCTTGGTGTCAAAGAAATTGTATAAATCTTAATGTTGGAAAATGTAAAGTAATGACATTTTCTCGAAAAGCTGTCAATGTTGAATACAACTATGAAATTAACAGTGTAAGTCTTCAGGGATATATGGAGGTTACAGATTTTGGAGTAGTATTTGATAGTAGATTAACCTTTAATAAATATATCTTTCATATTTATTCTCACTGCTGCAAATTGCTAGGTTTTATAATCCGATCTTGCAAAGACTTTGTAAATATTGACACCATTACTGTTACCATTACTGGTTCGTAGCAGGCTTGAGTATTGTTGTGTAGTTTGGTCGCAAGCGTACTTGAAATATGTTAACCTGCTTGAGTCACTACAGAAGAGATTTTTAAAATATTTGTATTTCAAAAGGCATGGTGTATATTCTGCCTTATCATACGATAATTTGCAGGAACAATTTGGTTTTAATGGTTTATCTAATAATAGAAAAATTATAGCATACATGTATTTATATTTATAACCCCATAATTCGATACATGTATTTATATTTATAACCCCATAATTGGATGTATTCTGTTGGGTTAATAAACGGTTTATTATTATTATTATTATTATTATTATTATTATTATTATTATTATTATTATTATTTGGAAAATGATGAAGATGACATGGGCAGAGAGTGACACATATTATGTTGAATCTGAGGACTCTGAAGATGAAATTATTCATGAGAGTGAACATGACAGCGACTCAAAACAAAGATAGAAGAGGTAGAATATAACGACGGAAGTATGGGGGACAAAGACTTTTTTTCTTGGAAGAGATAAACAAACTAAGTGGTATAAAAATCCAATTTCGAAGTTTGGACAACTGCAACTCGAAATATCATCAAAATTCTACCTAGGCCAATACGGCTTGCGAGAGATATTCCTGATTAATGTACAGCCTTTCATAAATTTATAGATATTCAAATGATTCCTGAAATTCGAATGTATACTAACCTAGATATTCAAAATCACCAATCTCCTAAATATGGAAGAGAAAGGGACGTCAAAGAAGTGACAAGAGCTGAACTACTGGCATTTTTGGGCTGACTATATCTCTCTGGGGTTAAAAAGGCGAATCATACTAACTTCCGAGATTTATGGACAGACAATGGAACTGGCATCGAAATTTTTCGCGGCTGTATGAGTTATTAAAAGATTTTTATTTCTCTTGGGTACCATTAGATCCGATGACAAGAAAACAAGGTCTGACAGACGAAAAATAGACAAATTAGCACCAATACGCTCTACTTTAGATACTTTTGTAGCTAACTCCAAAAAGAGCTATTCTGTTGGGGAATTTATAACCATTGACGAGAAATTAGAAACATTTCGAGACCGTTATAGCTTTATGCCATATATACCGAATAAACCGACAAAATATGGTATTAAGATTTTTACAGTGTGTGACTCAAAAATATTTTATATTCAAAATCTGAAAGTCTACTGCGACAAGCAGCCAAATGGACCTTGTGCAAAGCAAAATACACCAGCAGATATCGTATATAGATTATTAGAACCAGTTAAAGGAAAAAATCGCGATTTAACATGCGATAATTGGTATACTAGCATACCACTTGCTGAAGCTCTTTTGAAGGACAAAATAACATTAGAAGGCACTTTAAAGAAAACAAAAGGGAAATTCCCTCGAAATTTTTACCAAATAAAATTAAGACCGTAAGAGCTCGATGTTTGGATTTCAAAAAGATATTTCAAAGTATTTCAATTCAATGACCAGAGTCGAAAAACTACGTAAATGGCAGCTATTTTCACCTTATTCAAACTTTAAGTTACAATAAAAAGAATAAGAATAAAATTACTAATTCTAGTCTTAAATTAACAAAGCGTACAGTACCTCATTCAGATGGAACACCTGTACAGTTTTTAGTTCCTTCACTTATGGACGTGAATGAAGAAGTAATTGAATATGAAAGGGAATATGAAGACGGTGTCTGAAACTCTAACTAAAGACCGCAAATACGTCACAGGTATTTCTATTTTCTAACCATAAACATGGTGTTGTACACGGACTGGATATAAGTGTTGATGGCCACACGCTTCCAATTGCAGAGACTGTGAACAGCTTGAGCCTTACTGTTGCCTATTTTGTTTCAATTAAGTTTATTAAATTAGCTGGGGAAATAGGTATTTGTATAACATGCACATCCCATTTCCTATTAATTTATTTCTCTTTAGTATA
Organism: Melolontha melolontha; assembly: GCA_935421215.2. Lineage (NCBI taxonomy): Eukaryota > Metazoa > Arthropoda > Insecta > Coleoptera > Scarabaeidae > Melolontha > Melolontha melolontha. The sequence continues at coordinate 53,984,769 of OW285240.1, forward strand.
ATCCGTGTTTTCCCGGCAAGGATATAAAAGCAAAACGAAAGAAACATTAATGTTACAATAATTCAATTGACTTAATAAATTTGAAACTTATTAAAGTGCGAATGCGGTATTAAAGTGTCTTTACAGCAACAAGTAAATTATGAACACTTGTCTGAGGGCTATGCTCTGTAATTCTTTGATTTTATATGTTTCAATTATTGCGACATTGTTTAAGGCCCGTCCTTAGAAAACGAATAGGCAAACAAAATACAAATAATGCAAAATGAATGTTTTCGATTTATTTTCGGGTTAAAAAGACATGATCACGTGTCTCATTTGTTGAATGAATTGAGGATGGGCTTAATATGCATAGACGAAGATCTCTGCATTTACATTTGCTTCGTCTTCTAGTGTTCTTCAGAGTTCAAACCTATTATTCTTGGTTTTAGTAAATGACTTGCTATTTAGCTTGCCTTCTCTGACTTTCTGCTATTCCGATGATATGAAGATTTTTTTCTTTGAAAAATTTGAATAAGATAGCGTCGTAAAGTGTAGAAAGAATATTTACAACCTATAACAGGGTCTTGACATTATTTCATCTTGGTCTAAAGTGAATCATCTTCGTTTGAACATCGACAAATGCTTTGTTATGTCATTTAACCGCAACTTACCTTCTGTTCCTACCCGGGGGTGCAAGTGGTGCAAGAAACCAGGGCAGCAAGGCTACAAGGGCGGCGGTGGCGAACACTCCACATCAATACATTAATTTATTATGATTAGAAAAACATAAGAAAAGCCGATGGTATTGCGACAATCGTACACAAAACAAGTCGCCCCGTAACATCAACATAAAAAAACACAAAATAATAATAAATAATCTGACAATTTGTGTTTGGTACGATGTCGGCGACACTTTCGAATTCGCCGACACCATGTCGGGAACTATTCCCAGAGTCTATCCTAGCGCCAAATCACCCAAGTGTTTGGCGGTTGGCAGCCCTTTTTATAGTGCAATTTGAGACCTGTTACACTAGAAAAAAAAGATCTAGAAAATTGAAAATGGAGGAGTATATAAATATGTAGAAAGATCATCAACATGGAGTTGGAGTCAAATACATTTATATTACGCACAACGGTACGTTATACACGGGTGCATCTTTGGTGCACAAGTTTTAAAAGTTATTAAGTTCAGTGATTCAGTAATCAGTATAAATGTTTAAATAGCACCGTCTGCCAAGGTGAGTAAAAATATACTTACATACATCCTATTTTCGCTTTATTACTTAGATACTAATTTTCACTTATTTTATTTAGATGTTATTTAGATGAAAAAAAATTGTCCGACCACCAGTATAGAAAAGGACGCCAGGAAAAATAGGAACGCCTAAAACGTCTGACATCAGATATTTCCAGCTTTCTTCGACCTTGTAATGAAGAAGGGCCTTCGTCTCAGTCTCAGCCTGATCCCACCTCGGAAGATGTGAACAAAATCATTGCTGTTGAAAACGGGGACGGAGAGGGAACAATCGGAGGTCGGACTGAAGAAATGTAGGAAAAAACTGCACAAGAAAAAAATCCCGAAGCTGAAGACCATAGTGATGATGATGATCATGATATTAACCTTCAAAAATTTGATGACCTTGCAAAATGGCCAAATATTATTAGTCATAATTTAAAAACCCTTATTGTGATGAAAGGTCCCTCTCAAGTAAAGAATGTATATTACCTAAAGGTGACCACGGGAGGGACTTTTCAGAGAATTGTTACACCAAAAGATTGCATAACGGTGAGTCTGTACTTCGTAAATGGCTGGTATAATCCATTGTAAAAGCGGAAGTTTCTTGCTCTCATAATAAATTTTTCGCTCCAAGTAGTAGTACGGCTTCTTTAGTAAAAGATATATTTCGCGACTGGCAGCATTTATAGAGACATCTCATGATTAACGAAAGTAGTATATCACATAATCAATGTTTCAAAAAAATGGTATAGTTGAAAACAAACTTATATAAGAGCCAGACTGTTGATGCTCATCATCAAAAATTGCTTGACCAAGAAAAAAATAGGGTGGCAAAAGATCCTCTAGCGAATTATTTTGTGCATTCGGTTCTTTGCAATACAAAACTGGGCTCTGAGAGGCGCAAGTTCGACGTTGTACAGTAAAAGAAATGGGAATTTTTTGCAACTTATACAAACTGTTGTCAAGTTTGATCCAATACTAGCTGAACACATCCGACGCATACAGCTGATCAAAACCGTATACCTCATTCTTATGCCTGTCACCCTAGCAAGTGGAAAGCGCTCATTCTCAAAATTAATGTTCATTTGAAAACTACTTACGCCCAACTATGTCTCAAGAGTGGTTAAATAATTTCGCAATTATTTCCATAGAAAATGATATGTGTGAATCATTAAATGTAAAAGATTCTGCAAATGCTAAAGGTAAAAATGTTTTTTATTATTCATTTAAGGTTTTTCTATTTTTACAATACTTATTATGTGGTTATCAGTGTCTTATGTAGATTACTTTATTTTTAATGTCTAGAATACATATTGCTATGAATAGTGGTTTGAAAATTTAGCACGCCACCATCCACAACTAGTTTTCCCAACTAGGTTTCTCAGCCGGTGAATTTTCAAATATGAGACTTCTAACTTCTCGGGTTCCACTTAGGAAAAGCGTGTCTACAGAGTAAATTTAGCGCCAGTGAAATGTTCACAAAAATTTAATTACTTATATAAGTTAAGTTTAAACAGCAATATAGGCACGAGTACAATAAATCAAACGCAGGATAAAATTAAAATGAAGATTTAATACAAAATTTTAAAAAAATCAAAAAAAATATATCTTTACAGAGTATAAAGATGCTGTATTATACAAAAATACATGAGGTAAAAACATTCATTGAAAATTGACATCTAAATGAATGGAAAACATCCTCTTTATGAATCCGAACAAACTTATCTAAAAATAATCTAGTTTACTATTAATTTCTCCCCAGAGAGCCACAGTATAATCAGATTCTGATACACGAACAAAATTTACGCATGTGCAAACACCAAGCACAAAAAACAACCCTGATTCCCGTCGTACAAACTTTTCAATTATAATTTTAACAACGAAATGTGAATAGTAAGCTTTATTATCTATATTTCCAATAATTAAATCTCTTAATTACAAGCTTCCATACAATGGTACTATTATAATTTTAATTCTACTTACAAAAAAATATGTGGAGACGAAGAACAAAGAAGGTGCATAATCAATTTAAACATCAAATAACATACAAGAATTTATCTCTATAACTCTCTAATACATCTATAAATCACTTATCAATCAATTAACCGAATTAATTAATATATTTAAATATATTTCACCAGGCATCCTTCTAGTTCAAACCATAATTTTGGTCTCCCCTAATTTACCTCGGCCTCTCTATGAGAACGACCTCGAATAACCAGTTTTTCCCACACGTTATATTTTAAAACATTTTCAAGATACAGACATGTTCACAAAATATGTACATTTTTAAATTATTAAAATATAAATATATTTTTTTATATAAAAAAATCCATAGCAATATGTAAGTATGTAGTAAGTGCATGTTATGTAAAAGTATGTATAATAAATAGCGTTGCTTTATCCTTGTGTTTCTATCTTCTCGTCGCTGAATGCTGGTATTGTAATTGTTTCAAATACATTGTAACTTATTTATCTAAATTTTTGTTTTAAAAAAGGGCTGCAATTTTCCGCTTGCACCAGGACGCACACTACCACAAGAACGGCTCTGGACACACTCTCATGAAAGTCGACTCTATCAGATTTCGGTGCTCTGTTTCATTCGTTATTGAACTTTAATTTACATATTGATATGGTATGTTGCTCTGCGACTAAGAGCGCTGGCTTCCTGACGAGGACCTTCTCGCCAACTTACGTTTTTCAGTTCCACGCTCCTTCCCCAGAAATGCGGCCAAGTTCACCAGAACAAATCATCGGAGGGCTTCTTTGCTTCATGTGTACAGAAACGTTAACAGCATTTATAATTATATTTTTATGGGTTGGACCATTTTATGATTGTTCATTTATAATTCTTATTTAATGCTTTCATTTAAATTGTTATTTTTATATATTTCAATTATTTTCTTTTTTTTCAACAGTCATTTTTACTTTTAATAAATATTTTTCTAGTATTTTAATTCTATTGTTATTATTAACTTTATTAATTATACTTACATTTGTTGATTAATATTTATAATTAATTCTTGAGGACCACTCTTGCATGTGCTATGTATTATATATTTTTGCTCTGTAATTGGATTCGCCTGTTGGGCAATAAAAGATATTATTAAATAAATAAATAAACACATGCTTCAGAAGAAGATGTCAGCGAGAACATTGAAACGTCAAGAAGTCTCGTCTCCGTATCCGTCTCCGTATCAAAGAACCTTTACAGCGCGGAAGAAATATGAAAGGTTTTTTCATAATTTCTCCGCGAGAATATTCGTCTAAACACATTTAGCAAACATTTTTTTATTATTCTTATTATTTTTTACTTCCTGATGCCTTTGTGTTGTCGAGGCTTTTAATAATATATTTAAAGTACAGAACATCTGTTGGTTTTAGTAAATATACCGGTATAATATTCTACTACAGTTTATTTTTTAGGACAAATTTACATAAAGGAAAAATGTTAATATAAGTATATTTGATTCTATGCTTCTTAGCTAAATTAAATTTATTTTTACACAAAATGGAAGAAACATTTGAGTGCTCTTTCTTGAAAATATACTTTAACCAGTAGTCTAAGAAAACTAATAAAATTACAAACATCGAAACGCAAGAATTCACTAGCTTCTTTTTACCGTCCATTATCATATATTTGAAAAGTCGAATCACTTATTAAAGCCAATTTTATTATTTCAGAAGCAAATTCAATGACAATAGCCATTGAATTGAATTACTGCAACTAACTAAAGAAAGTAAGACTATTCAATTTTTTTCTATACACAAATTTGCATTCAGTCGGGTATTATTGACAAAACATTTGAAATTCTGTTTTCCGTGTTGGAACTAATTCATTAAATCGTTAATCAATTTTCCACGAAATGAAAAGGAACCTTCAAAGAAAAACATGAGTTGCCTATTTTATTTCAATTAAGTTTATTAAATTAGATTGGGAAACAGGTATTTGTAAAACATGCACATCCCACTTCTTACTAATTTATTTCTCTTTAGTATAATCCTTGTTTTCCCGGCAAAGATATAAAAGCAAACCCAAAGAATCGTTAAGTTATGTGTTATAATAATTCAATTGACTTAATAAATTTGAAACTTATTAAAGCACCGAGTAAATTACGTATTTATTATGTCATTAATTTTCTTTTAAATGAATAAAAAAGGTTCTCGGATTTTCCATTCAAAGTTACTAAATGTTAATTTGTATAAAATATGTTGCAAATGTAGGTCCTTTATTCGTTTACTGCCATGTAACTTGCTGATGATGAATTTTTAGTTGTGTTCTTCATTATTCTCTGACAAGCTTCACTTAGTCGTTTTCTACCATATACGAGGGAAGTCCAGAAAGTAGGACCCATTTAAATATAATTAAAAGAAAAATGAAGGAAAGTAAATAATGATTTTATTAAATGAAAGTAATACATTTATTCATTTTTCTATGTAATCGCCACCATTGCTGAGACATTTGTCGTGCCTTGAAACCAGTTTGTTTATGCCTTCCTCGTAAACCTCTACTGCCAAATTATCCAACCAATGCTGTACACCTTCTTTTAAGTCATCATCACTTTGGAAATGTTCTGCTGACAATAAATCCTTGAGTTTAGTGAACAGGTCGAAGTCACTTAGCCAAGTCGGAGATATACGAAGGGTGATCAGAAACCTCCCACTTGAACTTCCAAAGAAGATCATTGGCCTTCCAAGCTTTATGGGAACGAGCGTTGTCATGCAGAAGAATAATGCCACGTATCAGCATTCCCACCTCTTGTTTTGGATGGCCCTACGCAGCTTCTGAAGTATTTCACAGTATGCACCCGCATTGGTGGTCATCCTTCGGGGCACGAGATCAACCAACAACAGACCTTTTCGGTCCCAGAACCCTGAGGCCATAACCTTTTTCGTGGAAAACGATTGCTTAAACTTGCGCGGTCTTGTTAGTAATCCTGAATGATATCCCTCCATGGACATGCATTTGGTCTCAGATATGAAATGGCACACCCAGGTTTCATCCCCAGTCAGAATTTGGTCAAGTAATGCATCGCTCTGTTGCTTGTAACGAGTCAAAAACGACAACGCTGAACCCACGCGATTGCTCTTGCGCCCGTCGGTAAGTATTCTCGGCACCCATCTTTTTCAAAGCTTTCTGTAATTCAGATAGTCCGTCACGATTTTATGGAGCAATGATCGTGAAATTTGAGAAAATTGCTTACTCATTTGATTCAATTTTACCCGCCAATCTTCCCTAATGAAATCATCGACGCGTACCTTCAGATCATCGGTGATAAGGGAACATTATCGTGAATATTATCTCTTGCCTCTTTGAAATTTCGAGCCCAGCGCCTGACAGATGACTCATCCATTATCCCCGTACACTTCAGTAATCCTGCGATGAATTACGCTTGGACGGACGTTTTCTGCATTCAAAAGACGGATCACGAATCGCACTTCGTATTTGGCAGGATTTTCATCATCATATGCGCCATTGTAAACAGTCGCAAAACTCACACCACGTACCGGAGGAATTCGAACTCTTTCTCTCCGCAAAGCTACGATGACACTGTTGACACCTGCGTCGGTTTGCTTTTAATTGGCTCAGTAACGCCATCTGTATAAGTAAACGGGTATCACTTTCTAGATTTCCCTCGTATCTTGTGATAACGTGGCTTTGAAAAAGTATTTTGGATATACATACAACGCGACCTGTCAGAAGTATTAATTTTAATATTTACACTTATTACAGTTAGTAGTAAATTTACGTTATCGGTATTAACACCTATAGAAAAGTTTTTAAGTATAACGCATTATACAGGGCAAATTCGTGGCACCTATGTTCCGTTAAATTAAAAGATATTGTATTAACATTTTAGGCACTGAAATTAGGGTTGAAGAACAACCATTTGAAGTATTTTTAGAATATACAGAGTGTAAAAAGAACTGTAACGTACTAAAGTTATACTTTTTTAAAATGAATAATTTTTTTAAAATTTTAGGATTCTCCTGGGTAATACGATTTCAACAAACTACAATACTTGAGGTGTAAAGTATTTTGTTTGAGATTTACATGAAAACGAAAATCAGAATTTTTATAATATTTATCCTTCGGTATCTTCAAAATCATAAGTATTGCTTAATACTTAGGTATGATCGTATAAATCAATTATAAACATTTGTAATCGAGACAAATAATTGTAAATAATATAGTATTTTTGGATGAGACAAACTTTTATTTGAACGATACTATTCATAGACATAACTGTCGATATTGGGCACAGAGTAATCCTCACTGGATACAAGAGGCGCATACGCAACACCCTAGAAAGCTTAACGATTGGGCTGGTATTTATAGAAACAGAATAATAGGGTCTTTTTTATAGAGGAAACTGTGAAAGATATTTAGAAGTTTTAAATAACAAGATATTTCACGTATTGGAGGAAAATGGCCAACTTCCACAAAACATCTGGTTTCAGCAGAATGGGCAGCTGCTCACTATTCAGTTATCGTTTTCGAGATTGATTAGATAGAACTTTTGCCCACAGAAGAATTAGAAGGAGAGGCGAAATTGAATGGCCCGCAGGTTCTCCCGATCTTAATTCACTATCCTACTTCTTGTGGGGCTATCTAAAACAGAAACTGTATCTTACCGGACCTAGAAATTTGCAAGATTTGGCTGAAGGAATTAATGAAGAGATACGAAGCGTTCCACCAGACATCATAGCAAGGGCTAAAGGAGAATTTACAGAATGATTGGCTTACTGTTAGAAAGCAGGTGGTGCCTATTTTGAAAATCTCATAAATTACGTTTAACTTTGTTTGTATGACTAGTTTGTTTTCTTTTCATTACCAATTAATAAATAAAAAATACTTTAGACCACAAGTTTGTTGAAATCGTGTTATCGAGAAGAATACCAAAAATGTAAAAAGATACAGGGTGTTCAATTTAAAAAGCTATAACTTTAGTATATTAATTTTTTTAACACACTGTATATTTAAAAAAATGCTTCAATTTATGGCCGCTTATCCCTAATTTTCGTGTCTAAAATTTTCTATCAATATATTTTTGAATTTAGCAGATATTTACATGGTTCCACACATTTGCCCATCACTGTATAATTTATCTCGTGTGTAAAGATAAGCATTACGGAAAGAAGAAACAAAAACTCTGTAGATATAAGAAACTGGTATCTACAATACACTACATTACCAATATAAAAAGGACAGACATGCGAAATATTCTCGCGCTTACCAAGGAAACATAACTTCCAAAGTAAGTATTTATTCCTTTCTGGATTCCGGACTGGAATAGAGTTCTTGGCACTGCTTTTTTTTTGTCTAACGTTATGCCCACTATTCCAACTATTGCTAGAGGGGTATCTTCAGAGCCTCTACTGCTGTTGCCGCAATGAAACTGAGTGACTTTATTTTGGACGGGGTTATATAGGAGCTGTTCCGCTAGAGTGTCACGGTATGTTTGAATTTGTTAAGATAGAAGGGTTTGACAGGTATTGTATAGAAAGTCATGTTCATCATCGTTGATATTACTGGAATGTTTTAAGATCTTTATGGATTCACGGATCTTAGAGTTAAAGAAATAGGAGTTGCTGATAGAATCTGAGCTCTAAGAATGGTAAAAGTTTGTTGAGAAATGGAACTGAATGATCTAGAGTATATATTCGTTTATGGTGCGTTAAAAATTATACTTAGAATTGTTTTTGTTGATTGATAGCGTTTAGATCTCTGTCGGTATGAAGAAAATTGCGAATAACTGAATGTCTTAATGAACCCCCAAAATTACGATTCTTTAAGACGTCTAGAAAGGGAAGGGAACCTTAAGACTCAACCTCCATAGTGAAATGAATAAAACTGTGTTGAGAAGTAATCAACTTAAGGAATTTATTTAAAGAATCATGTCCATGCGACAACCTCTAATACTAATCATAATGTGATAAACTTGTCTTTCGGGTTCATTTTAAAGAAAACTAACGGTAATTAAAAACACTATATTAATAATAAATATACACTAAAAATACTTAAGAACTAATAACAGTATTTATTTCAATATTTATATATCAGTATTTATTTCACATTTATACAACAATATTCGTCACCAGTCACTGATTGTCTATCTTGAATCTCTTCTGAGCGGTATATAGTTCTAGAGATTTCCTTCTATCGTTCCGCGAGATATACTAGGACGTGCCGGCTCGTGGCGCGGGCGGTTTATAAATCGGTTAATGTGCTCTATTTCTAAAATCTTCGATTTCTTAGGCTCATAGCCTAAGTACTTCAGACAATCTGTTTGAAGATGCTATTAGTTTAGAAAATTTTGAGATATCTATATTTTTATAAATATTCAAACATTTTAACATCGAATGTTTGGACCACAAGGAACATGCCTTTTTTTATTTTACTTTCTTTGTCAAAATAGGCAATCATAATGTTTTCTGCAATAGTCACGATGTTATTTTCTTTACACCAAGTTATAAATTGGTTATATTCCTTTTTATAAATGTGTCGAGATTTTTTTGGCAGAAGATTTTCCAAATTGTCTTATGCAATTTTCCGAATTTCTGGCGGCGTGCAATTACTTATTTAGTCCATTTTGATGTTAGATAGTTACATAAATTAGTCTAAGATTTAAATTGCAAAACACATAATATTTCAAATATTTGAAATGTTCAAATTATAAGTCAGTGTAATCAACGTCAAAAAAATTAAATAACTAAAATATTCGTATTGAACATGACTATTATTTTAAGCATTTTTTAATATTTAAAAGGCGGAATAGAAAAAATAAAATTGTATAAAAAACACGTTTTATAAACACATTTTTGCGCACTCGTTCATTATAAACCTTGAACTCGTGCGCAAAAATCATGTCTTATGAAACTTGTATCTTAATATACTATTACGTAAATATACTGTGACATATTGACTATTCTACATATAGAAGTAAACTGAAATTTACTCGCCATGGAGCATCTGTTTATTTCAAAATTTGTAATCTCGTTACGGTCGTTTACAGCGTGTTGTTCATGTTTTTTAATGTGAATTAGTTCCAATATTGACCTAGCTTTGTAATTCTTTTCCGTTTGTGGTACTTTAATTTCTCTGTAATTGAATGTGTGCCTATTATTGTTTTCGTGTTTTTTTAAAGCTGTGATCTTTTTGCATATTTGTGACAATTGATTCCTTCATTTAAATGTTGTTCTGGTTGATCTATATAAACGCAACTGCAATAATTACATGGTATGCTATAAACAAAGGATACACAAAATGTATAATCACCAACTATACAGAGTTGACGAACATACGAAACATACTCAAGCAGGGTATCTAATTGTATCATTGGACTAGTATACATTAGGTTTGTTCCAACTCGCTAAGAAAACCCTACAGTGACAGTCCGGTACATGCGCACTGCAGAAAAAGCGTTCCAACTTCATTTCTGACCGTATATTGAACGATACCAAAAGTGTCGAACTTAATTTTGACCATACACAAACCAGTCACGGGACGATCAAAACAATTGGCAGACTGAAGCATGTGCCGTGTGGACTAATATGCGCATAACACTTCATCCTGTGAGAACTACAGTTGGCAATGGCGCAATATCACACAATATCATAAGACAGAACAAAGTTGGTCATTACAATTATTACTAGAGAACGGACACGCTTACCACTCAGTGCAGTACTGGCGAAAGGCCGTATTTCTAAAATATTTAATTTTATTTATATAATTGGAAAACGAACGGGTGATGATCTATAAAATTACGAAATACATATTTATTTGTTGAAAAGTTGTATTTATAAAGTTTTTAATTTTATTTATATAATTGGAAAACAAACGGGTGGTGATCTATAAAATTACGAAATACATATGTATTTGTTGAAAAGTTGTATTTTTAAAGTTTTTAATTTTATTTCTATAATTCGAACATTTTTATTTGTTCATTTTGTCGTTCAAGTTGAGTAAAGGAGTATTAATATTGACTAGCAATAGTTTCTCAAGGTTTTCTTCTGTTAATTTTGTTCTCTTTGAATTAAGTATAGCAAACGCCAATTAAATTGACGCGAGGAGGGGTAAGTTCGCGCAGGATTTGAAGTAGTGGGGAGAATTATATTTGGTTTTACATCAAATGTCAGATAATTCTAACCTCTGAACGTGTATCACTTTATGATCCCCTAGCAAAGACATTATGTTCCGCAAACGTCAATGACAAATGTATTCTAACAATTAGTTGAGTAGGGGGGAGGACGTTTTTAAAAAGGCTTCTGCGCACCCCCTCCTCGCGCCAACTTAATTGGCGATTGCTATACATCCTTATAAACAGAAAACGTCCTTTCTACATCGCAACTGGTTATAGGTGCATATTGGAAATATTCTTTTATTTCTTCATATTTAGCCGTTAGATTTTGTGGAATTGTCTCCATACATAACTGCTGCAATGTAATTAAATCTGGATTTCTATTAAGAATTGCTTCAAACTTTTGCCGAAGGCCACATCCGAAGTCACTTGGAATACTTTTCAAATTATTAACAGCCACATCTAATGTGGTTAATCCGTCATTTAATTTGAGATTTCGATTTTCAAAATAAGTGATTAGTTTTGGCAATTTTCCAAAGTGTTCGTGAAGAAAGTACAACTGATTTTTTAAATTTTGGATTTGTGTGAGCTCCTTGCACTCACCAATACTTCTAGCATCCTCCTTTAGCAGTGTTACGAAATGTTTTAGACTATCGAAATTCTCAGCATAATAACTAGTAGCTTCCAGCCATGTTCCCCATCTAGTTATTACTGGAGTGGGAGGCAGTGACAGAGATGGAAATTTTTCCCTGAAAAGAGCTACTCTCAATGGTGCTTTTCTGAAAACTTTTTTAAAAGCTGATACAAGTCTATCAACTTCCGGAAAAGTGTCTCTGATATATTCACAGATTCTGTGGAGAGCATGTACTACACAAGTAATATGCAGCATATTAAGATATGTTTTCTTCAATAGTCTGCCTGTTTTTAACATATACGCAGCACTATCACTGACAAATAAAAGTATTTTTTCTTTGTACGTGGCGTCCGAATGAAGCATTTTTTGCATATTCTCCTTAATGGTTTCAGCAACTGTTTCCGCATCAACTCTATTTATAACACTTGTTGCTATTACATATAAGTTATAGGGAATAGTTGGATGTAGTGCACCAGCTACAACATTTACCACATAGCGTTCTAACATATCCACCGTTTCGTCGGCGCTTATCCATATGTATTGATTTAAAAGATGGCTTCTAATGCGTTCTACTGTTCTCGTATAGCACCTAGAAACATAATATTTGCGTAAAGTTGATTCATCAGGAACATTTCGACCAGTATATTTTTGAAGAAATATTTTTAAAGTGGGGTTGCTAAGTTTATTTAATGGAATATTAGCCGCCATAGAAGTTTTACAGAGTTCAGATGTGTTTGCGATCCTAAGTGACGAATTTTTGACGATATTTTACGGATTTTGTAATAAATTTCGGAATCACTGACAATGGACATACAATCAGTATGACCGTCAATCCAACTCGCATTGTTTTACAATGCCGTTCTCGACATTCTTCCATATCATGTCTGAAAAAGTAACTTAAACAATGCTCTAGATCTAAATAAATGAAAAATAAAAATGTGTGCGTAAGTTATTGAAACTGAACGAAATTCAATGCACACTTACGTCGAAATAATATGGAAGAAGTAGATTCAATCAAACGATATTAAACAGGATCTATCACAAAAATTACGATGTAAATAACAGTTAGAACTACGAAAACAAGGAACTAACTCACAGCACTTTATTTATCTTACGAAATATAAACTAATAAATAAAATATTATAAAAACCCCGCTTCTATCTACGCTCATGAAAACACTTTAAAAAGCACTATATTCTCCTAATACAATAGCTGGCTTGTCCATTGTTATCGCTGAGAGCCCAGGTGTCCGAGTAAGCCAAACAAATACTTCATTGAATTACGCCGGGATGTACTCAGCGACGTTATACACAATTCCAATTGCCGATTGCGTTTTATGGAAATTTCGTCCGTTCTCTAATTATTACTGTTGGTAATGCTATGCATACTACAAAATGATAATCGAACGATCGGAATTACATTTCAACTTTTTTATAATTATCACCGGTCCAAAAGCAGTGCAAAACTAACGCTTACACATAAAACGATCACCAAGCGATACGTGTACCGCAACAAAACTGGTAGTTGGAACAAATTCTTAGTGTGTATGCTGTTACAATCTTATTGACTATGAGATAAGAAACATCAAATTCTGAAGCCTCGAATTTTACATATTAAAATACTAGAAAGGTATTGTAGTAGCTGTGCTTCAACCGAAAATATAAGATTTTAAGCAAAGATCTATAGAAACAAATCATAACTAATTGTGGGTGCAAATATCCACATTTAACAAAACACGTAATTATCATAAAAAAATGTATTAATGTCATATGAATTTGTATATCGCAAAATTAATGTTTTTGAAAATAAATGCATGTTTTACAAAAACTCGGTTTTCACATACGTTTTAACGTTTAGCAACACAATAAAAGCGCTCGTTAGTCTATACATTTACAACTTGAAAATCGCCTTTTATGAAAACGTAAATTTTTACAGTTTTGAAATAACGTGCGACATTTCCACCGACTCGGAAAATTTTGTGGTAGGCGCTTGATATTAAATAGTCAAAACACTGTTAAATTTGCCTTTAAATATAAATTCCCGCAAATCTTATCAAACGAATATCGTTCAATTATTTTTGCTATGCATTTCGTAATAGTTTCAAGCAAAAAACTAGAGTAATATCCAGTAAAAATTCTGAAATTACTAAATCCATATTCATCAGAAGATGAAACAATCTCAAAACTTTATACTTTATATTAGTTATATTTAATAGAGAAAGGTAATATAAATAAAATATAAACAAATACCTGTAATATTATAGTATTGTCCTTCATTGTCTCCTTTATCCTCAGCAGTTGAATGGCACGGCACATATGGTAAAAGCGTCGGACAACAGGAGTGGTCGAGACTTCGAATTTCAGGACCTACGTGTGAGAGGTTGCTTTACCGATATCAGTATCCTCTTCAGTTATCTTTAAACGTTGAGAAAGTGCAAGAGTCTCTTGCAAGAATCTCTTTTCAATGTCCCTTTTATGGCGACGAGTGTAGTAACAAAGTCTAGGAACACTATATTCACCATATACGCTCTAAACTGTTCTGGGGGTCTCTTCTGATACACAAAAAATGCAAATATCTAGAACTTCCTTAGAAACTAGGATTGGTTAAATTATTATAAATATTAACAAAGGCAAGTTAAAACATGCTGGATTTGAGTTTTCTTCCATGCTGTCTTTGATGCCTTGACTGTAGGCGGTAAGGTAGCCTCTGTTATGAAATTCGTCTATCTGGCATCATGCACTGACGAAGATATATTTTGTGCTCTCCACATCCGATTTTTTATAATATTTTATTTTATGTTATTAAAAATATTTTTGTTTTACACAAATTGCGAGGTTTTATCCACTCAACCATGTTTCAAATCATTTTTGTTATATTTAGTGCCCAAATTATTCGACATAGTGGAGACATGTTAACACAGTTTCACGTCTGTTACGACTGCGTTCGTCCGATGAAAACTGCGTGTCAACCCTTACACTTGTCATAAGGATGAGGATGAGGTTAGTTTGGCATTCGTGAAGTTGATATTAGTCAATGAACGGGACTGTTTTCTTCCACGTTCTTTCTGACTTGAGTGTATGTGGTTAAGGAGTCGCTGTTGTGAAATTTGTCTACTCCTGTATTATGCACTAAGGAGTCCTAGGCAAGACGAAACACGATTCTGCATGTCTTGACAGCAATTCTTCCAAAAATATGTACTTGTCTTGTGTTCTCCGCACAGTATTTTGAAAAATATTTTTAATATTATTTAAAATGTTTGTTTTAAGTATTATTTACATAATCTAAATTACATAAACCATCGACAGGATTATAATCTTTAGAGAATATAACAATGTAAAATAACTCAAAGTCCATATATAATATAGTTCTTTTCCTAAATACTCTTTTTCATGGCTGTGAGTCATGGGCACTTAATAATGGAATGAATAAAAAAGAAAAAGCAGCGGAGATACTCTGTGCGATTGTAGAAGACCCTAAAAATAGTTTCCAGAAATCCAAAATTAGGAAACAGGTTAAAGTTGGATTCATATTATTATCAAATAAAAACAAGTAGTCTGAGCTATTTTTCGGATCTCCAATATAAATTTAATATCAGTTGCTCTTTCTAGACCGAATATCCAGCCCTAAAAGACGGTATTTTCCAATACCAATAAGTTTCTGAAACACCGTATGAGCAAAAATTGTTTAGACTAGGGTTGGCCATGGCTGGGAGGATCACTATCTTTGATACGTTCAGCCTGTTGTTGGTTCTACATGTTGGTTGGATGCCAGTTTCGATTTGAATTTTTTTTTGACATGAATAAATGTCAGTTTCGATTTGAAGTTTTATTCGGCATGATTTAAATTGCAACCTGATTACAACTACTTCAAACCAAAACTGACATTGGTAAAGATGAATTTTAGGGACCCTAATTAGGCAAAATAACGGGTGTTCAGAAACATTCGAAGTCAAGCGGGCTCTGAACAAAAAATGGTATATCTTTACTTAAGTATCTTATTTGTAATAATTACTAAATGTCAACTGTTGTCTGTCAAAAATTGTAAGAATCTAATATCGAAGATACTAATTTATATTTTTTAATTTTGAAAATGGTATTTACTATGGTCCAAAGATCGATGGCGAGTGGAAGTATTCAATTCAAGCTTGTTTGGAAGAATTTCGAGATGAATTTCCCAACCTTGCTTTTGATTATAATACTTTTCAGTGTACACTAATCAGAATTGTTGCAGTTTTTCGACAAACTGGTAGTGTGGGACGCCAAGAGGGTGGTGGGCGACCAAAAGTCCGGACAGAAGAAGTGATTGGGAATGTTAGAGAAATAATGACTGATGCCGCTAAAACTTCAGTAAGAACTCTAGCTCAACAAACAGGGTTGTCAGTTGGTTCTTGCCATAAAGTTTTAAAAGAAGATTTACAGTTATTCCCATATCGTATAACTTGTTTGCAAGAAATCCTCGATATTGATTATCCGCGACGAGTAGTATTTTGCGAATGATTTACAAATAATTTGAATGATGACGTCCTAGACAAAACTTTCTTTTCAGACGAAGCATGGTTTCATGTTAGTGGATATGTTAACTCGCTAAACATGAGAATGTGGAGTGATAAAAAGCCCAATAATTTTTATGTTGAAGCTCCTTTACATCCTCAGAAAGTTGGTGTTTGGTGCGCTATAAGTAGAAGAAGGATTATTGGTCCAATTTTTTTAATGGTACCTTAACTGCAGAAAGATATCGACAGGAAATACTATTGCCTTTCTTTAATCAACTTCGCGATGATGAACTTGCTTTGGGATACTTTCAACAAGATGGTGCTAGGGCTCACACAGCGGGAGAAATAATGAATATGTTACAAGAAGTGTTTGGAAATCGTTTAATTAGTTTGAACAGCGATCATGAATTTCCTCCAAGATCTTGTGATCTTACACCGTATGATTACTATTTATGGCCTTTTTTAAAAAATTCAATTTATCAAGTACCAGTGCAAGATTATATAGATCTCCAAGGCAGAATTATAAATAAAATTAGTGAAATTAGAAATAGTCCCATACTGCAAAATGTATTTAGTAGCATTCGGAGGAGGTGCGTAAAATGCTTGGAAGAAGGTGGTGGACATTTTCCACATCTTTTATAATTATGGTCATTATTGTTGGTAATTTATACAACTACAATTTATGATATTTATTATAAGGTTGTAATCTAAGGACTCTACAAACAATTTATTTGTTTCAAATTTATTTTAAGCCATTTCTTTCAATAATTTATTGAATGTTAATATATTAAACTAGTACGATAACTAGATACTATTGTCACTATAAGATGAATAAAACCTTTACTTGTAAAGTTATTTCCTCTTAATTCTGCATTGTCTTTTTACATGTTACTACAGATTAAATGAGCTTTATTACACAAGAATGAATAGCATGTTAATTGGATTATGTAATTTTTCCAGTTATCGCATGAAGAGGTGCTATTGTTCAGCAAGAATTCTCTAAAATATCAAAGTACTTAACTTGAAATTTGCAAATTAATTCTGTTACCTCCTAAAACCATTATTTGACTAGTTTATATTACAAAGGTGTGAAGAACACAAATGCAGGTTCACTATTAATATTTTGGTGGGGTTTACCTACTCATGTATGTTTCAATTATTCTGATAGTTTATATTAACTAATATAATATGGCATATTAAAGTAATATATTTCGACATAAACTGACATTTGCGTGTATGATAACCTATAAAATTGTATTAAGTAAATGTATCAATCTATATCAGACATGACTTCATATTTTCAAGGACTACTTTGACTTCGAATGTTTCTGAACACCCGTTATATGCATGAATTTGTAACCAATGAAACGCGATTACCAGTCAACAGCGCTGCCATGCGTTACATTATTTTTAAATGAATAATTTTAAGACAAATAAGGTTATAACAGGTTATAAAGAATACAGTATACAAGAAAATAGTAAAAATCGTGATAATAAAATACAGAAAATATATTTTGTAATTATATTACATATCACAATTATTTTATAGGTACTAGTATTTGATAATTGTAAGTACTAAAAATTATATATAACATTGCTATATGAAATTAAATAGAAACATTACTTTTAGTGAATAGTAATACAAAGTAAGTTGTTTATAGAAAGAAGGTAATGTAGAGGTACCTAGTACTACCGGAAAAGCAGGACAAGACAGAAAGTTCATCTAGTTTAAGTAAATGTAGATATAAGAAATATATTGGTACAGAGGCTCTCGGTTAGATATTAGAAAATCAGGAAAATATAGCATACTATCTTCTTACTAGTAAGTGACATGAAGTGACATAGTATGTGTTATAGAGAAAGAATGTGGTAATATTTCAACATTATTCTATTATCCCTATCGCTGAGAAATATGGAGTAATGGAGTATTAGAAATGCTAAGGTAAGAAACGCCATTCATCAATAGGAAGGACTTCACTTTATCAAAAAGAAGATAATGGAATAACTGTTGTAGGTAAAGTTTGAAACAGAAAGAGCAGAACTACTGATAGAGCCAGTAAGACTGGAACTTCAGAAACCTGCATCTGAAGCGGTTTCATTGAATCTTGAGCAATTGAGACAGACAGTTAATATTATTTAGTTTTTCTTTTAAATATATTTAGTAAAACTTTATTAATTTGTAATTTTATAGATGCGATCTGAATTTCAGTAATAGGATATTATATTTTAAGAGAATTTGGTTTTTATTAATTGCAGGTATAGTTTTAGTTGTGATAATTTATTCCTCTTTGTAGCTGGTGATTGAACTATTTTTTATTTAATTTTATTATCTTACAAGTTATAGCGGATTAATACTTACGTCGTCTCTTATATATGTGATGAGTTGCTGCTGGCATACACTGAGATTTTGTGCTTTTAGCGGGAATGAAGTTCGATTAAGGGTTCGGAATTATAATATTTTTCTCAATGTAATTACTTTAGTGCCAAATATACTTTCCTATGTATATATGTTTTTAATGTATTTTAAATAAATCATATAAGTTAAACAGCCTTTTTTATTCATAACAGAAAAAACTACAGAGAAATGTATAACAATTATTTTAAACTGTGCACATATGCATATTCACTAAACAAGTTTACATACACACCATACACAATTAAAGGAAGGAATTATTGTAAATATTGCACATCCTGCCACCTTACCGTGAAGCTGGCGCATCAACGGCATCTGACGATGGACAAAATTCAAAACAGTACCCGCAGTTGTATCGCTCAATGTATCCGAGTTTCTATTTATTAGGTATGCCCTTAGTCAGTGGAGACGGATTTGGGTGACTAAAATAAAAGATGGAAGGTAGCGCCACACAGTTTTGCTTACAGAAGCTCAGTCTGAAAACTGAGAAAAGAGATTGCGCGATCTTAAGCTCATACGAATACAAACTACTCAAACACGTCGTAGATATAAACTTATTAAGTACCTACGTACTATACCAGAAGGCTGCACGGATATCCGTAAAGAAATTGCTAAGGAAAGTCCCAAAGGTAAAGAAAATACTTGGAAACAAATAATTCGTATATTCGCTAACCAAAAAACATATTTGAACATTATAAAAAAAAACTGAATGAAAATATTAATAAATGCAAAAATGAATTTAAAGAAAAATATATTACTTCACACTGTATAAGTACCGACTGCATAATACGGCATCAAACTTATAAAAATGTCTATACAAAAAAAAACACATCTAAGTATCGCAAAAATAAAGTGCAACAGTACGGCAAATATATTTTGAAAGTAAACAAAAACACTGATGAAAATTAAAAAAAAAATTAATTTCAATTACAGATTAAATGATTCAATCTGGTCGTTTTTTTCTACGGTACCGTAGATTCAAACAAAAATTTTATAACCATCAAGCGGTAGTAAAAATAACTTGCTAATGACTTAAGTCATGAAATCAAAGTAAAAAAAAAAGTCAAAAATTATTATTTTACAGAAAGGCGTCTATCGAACACCTGCTTGTGTATCTGTGAAAAACCAGTACATCTGGTGGCACAAAAAAAAAAATCGTGTCTGCAGACGATATATCTATAAAATTTATTGATAACTGTATATGTTTTAAAAATTAAAATTATAATATCAAGTAGATGAATTAATAATTTGGCATTAACAAGACTAATTAGATATTTTAGTATGCCCAAAAATGATATATAAATTATGATAGTAAAAGATTGAATAAGTACAAAATTAATATTTAAGTTATGCTCAAGAAATTAATTTGATTACAAAATATGATAGCAAAATATATATTGCTGTGGACTTTTCCCCATAAATATTATAAAAATTTAATTATTTTATGAATGCACATTTATTTTGAACTTAAATATATATTTGACTTGCGCAGTTTGAGCATGCCGTTTGTTCTGCTGTGGACGATTGTAAAACTGTATTTTTTATGCGGAGCCTGCGTGCTTGCTGTATCCTCAGAGACAAGTGTAATGTGAGATAAGAAAGTCGTGTTTATAAAAAGATTATTCTTTATCTTTTTATTAAGAAACTTCGGGTTTATTTTTTTGATTTAATTGTGTTGGTGCTGTGTTAATTTCATTACCGCTATTTAACGAGTTTGTTTATCTCGTAATTGTGATATTTTACACATTCTTACTCATGTGTCTTGAATATATTTTTTACAAGAGACAACCACTTTTCCGATTGGAACCCTGAGAGGAAAGCAGTCCCATTTTTTCAAATTAAACCGACTGAGTATCCTAGCTGGATAGATTTGTCGTGAACTGTGAATAAGCAAATTTCAAGATCACAATTCATAGCAATATGTGTAAAAATTATTAGAGGAAATTGAAATTACACAAAAGAAAAATTTAACAATACGTGTTACTTGTATCCTCTCTCTTCCCTATTCGTCTAAGATCTGAGATCGTATCGCTGTTCGGAGGTTTAGATGACCATGACCTGCCCCAGACGAAGAAACGGTAGTGTGTGTGGTATCTTCTGCAGAAAGTTAATTATTTTTTTTTTCGAAAACGAAATCCATGTAGAACGCCAAGCAAAAAAACCCAAAGTCGATTGATAATTTTCTCCAATTTTCTCTTGAATCGCAAGCGACAAAATTGGCAGTTCTAAAACATTCACTAACTCTTGACCTGATCCGTAATTGAACGTAAAATTCTATAAGTCGAAGAAGCTTGATTTAACTTTAGTTTCGAAGATGTACTTTTGTAACTTTTTAAACGACCTTACACTACAAACGGCTGTCGGCCAGTCTCTAAATCTCACTCGCGTGTAATCGAAAGGGGAATCTAGTCCCAAAGTTAACCGCAGACAGCGGAACAAGTATCCGAATGATGTATTTAATATAGGCAAAGCAAAATAAGATACCGGGACTTGTCAATAAATAATGAAAACTATTAAGAAAATTTTAGAAGGAATATAAAGGCGGTAACAATCCATTTATGATAAATCTTATAATGCACTAAAAAGGTTTTTATGTATAACTTATAAGCATAATTAAATCACACACACGTAACTAAACCTAACACATCACACACGTAACTGAACCGAACACACCACAATTCACTAAATTGGATATTGTTAGCGAATATTTGTTAGTAAGTCATTGAAATTGTTTTTATTCCGTCATATACGTTCGCGAGGTAACAATGATATATAACGGTTTAAAACTGAATTTTCAATTCAAACGTATAATTTCAACTCTGTTAAATTATGAATTATGTTTCCATGGTTACCAAATCATTTCTTTGATATGATTGTCTATAAAATTCATGCAAATATTTTGCCAATCTAAGGTCCTTAAAATGCATCATTACTCTGACATTTAATTGGCAACAATGAGCTGAACCTATCAAAGACAGTAATCCTTCCAGCCATGGGCATCGCTTATCTAAATAATTTTTGCTCATAGTACTATAAAACCTAAAGTTGCGCAATAATCAGTAAATATATTTAGATGAAGATTTGCTTTAGAACCAGTTACAGTATGGAACTCTACAGAGATGATTTAAAAAATAAAGGTTACCCTTCCTTTCTGATTACTCATTTCCTATTCCCCAAGAGGAACACAGTAATATAAATTAGAAATTTGATACTTTTTATTAAAATGCCCCACTTCAAAGTTTCGGTAAAGTATAACTACAACAAAACTTGAAAATATTTGCCATTTATACTTCGATCTTCCATGATAAGAAGTGGGCACCACAAATATATTATACGTAATTCGTGTTCTTGTGGACTTCAAGATTGACCGAACCGAAGAAAGGTGTCAATGCCATTTGTAAAACTTATGATATGGGGAGAATCAGAAGATAATTTTCAAAATTGCTATTTTTGAAAAATACGTGTCAGCAGCTTCTCTGTGATAAATGAAAGGAAATAGCTTATCTAGATGTAAAGTCTGTAAGCCAAGGAGTGATATTGCTATTTTCCAATTCTTCTGAATCGAATTTAAATCTTGAATATCTGACAAATTTTAATAATTACGCAAAAGGCACCAAGATTACATCAATTAACAATGATATAAATAATGATAAAGATTATAATACTTAGCAATTAATCGATAAATTGATATGCTTTAACTTAGATCAAAAATTTTAATTCGACCCAGATCTGTAGTAGAATTTTACATAGGTGTTACACACACAGTATATATTACGAGATTAGTAATAAAATTTATTAGATATTACAATAAATTTAAAGTCATAGTCAAAAAAAGGCATTGTAAAATATATCTCTGGTGTCACAAGGTTATAGTAAAAAAAAAATAAGGAAATAAAATAAAAAAGTTACATAGTTCTCTAAGTAATTATGTGAAATTAACCTAATTAATCATCGATTCAAAATTCAAGAATTAGCATTACGTGAAACAACTAAATTTCGACATTAATTTTAATATGAATAATTATCTTAGAATAAATTTTTATAACGGTAAAGAAAATAAAACGTTCGTGAAATATTATTTAGAAAAAAAACTTTTTAAGAAGATATGCTCATAACGATGAAACGTACGTGAATTAAATTTTATAAATGTTTAAATAACAATGTATAAACAATAATTATCTAAATAAATGTACGCCAATAATCAATTAAATTCTTTTATAAAATTACGTGGTTCACGTAAAAAATTAATATAACAGAATTTACCAATACATCAAGTATTATACTACCTTTATAGGCTGTTTAAATGGCTTTAAAAGTTCGGAATCATAATAATATAGACTAAAATATATCTGCGAAGTTTTTTTTCAAATTGACTACACAAAGATATTATACAAAAATACCTCTATGTAAAACAGCACAGTTAGTTGTCTCCTGCGTAGAAACTTATCTACATTCCTCTTCATCGAAATATAATCTTCTAAATGTAGTTCTAAAATTTTTTCCACCCCAAAATGGAAGTCAGAATGGTATATGAAAAAACGGTGGAGGCTAATTACTCCTTACTAATACCCTTGAAATGATCTTGCCTAACCAACAAAATGGAAGAACGTAGTTGATATAGTTCCAAATCCACCAAGGGCAATCAGGTACTCTACAAAAGCCATTTCTACCCCAACTACAGTTAGTTATAGCTCTCTAAATCCGAATTACCACAGTACTCAAGGCACTTTAATTAACAAACCATAAAAATCTATAGAAAATCGGAATACGACTCTCTTCATTGACAGACCAAGCGAGAAGAAAGTGAAAATCCCAAAAATGAACTAATTCCCCGATACGTAGTTTCTCAAAACAGTCAAAAGTTAGCGCTGACATTCAAAAATGAGTGGTGTACAAAATGAAATGCACAGTTAGACAACACTAAAAATGCATTAAATAAGACTAAAAATTAATAAAAGAGATATTAATTACGTCGTACCCCAATATCCTTAATTAAATAGACTTCCTTAGAAATTCTATTCGAGAAAATAGCCTAAATATAAGCCTACCTAATTGTGTCATTAAAAATGCTATTTAACCCTTAACCACCCAGGTGAAATATTTTTACACAAGCACCCAGGTGACGTCTGACAGACTACTTAATTAAAGACCATAAAAACAATCATCGTTTTTTGAAAATATTGTTTATTGTGTATTTACTAGTTACAAATGAGCCTACTAAGACATAAAACTAAGGAAAATTGGGAAACATTTTTACAAAAAATAACAAAATAAAGAACTATTTGTAAAATAAATTCAAGCCTTCCCATTATAAGCATAAAAATCATAAAAACCTGTCAATGTCTTAAGGCATATTCATTAATAAAAGGTTGTATTAGGTATATGAAAAACTCAAAAAAACTCTAAAATTAATAAAAATACTTTGCGGCAGGAGCTAAACATCGCGGTTGTTTACACATGTATTACAAATTGGCTTTGAGCATTGTAAACAAACTGCTTTTCTACACTGCACACATAGATATTTCGTCATTCGGTTTTTGGCCCTCGGGCACAGATAACATCCTTTGCGTTTTTACAATAATAGGTCTTTAACACTTGATGGCGCAATTATTTCTGAAATTCCCAAAATTCTGCTAATGCTGGAACGTACTTCGCGAGATACTCGAGGATTTGTTAGTCGCCTTTCCATGTGCTGACGTACTAATTGGGCCGCTAGTTGTTTTGAAAATACCGACTTTTCCCTAATTACCGAATTTCTAGTGTAACATTGATGTAGAATATAAGAATTAACAATAGAAATGTCAAGGATTCTGAAAAATATTGCCAGGGGCCATCTGCAAGTGCGTCGGCTTGACGAACTTTTTGCCCACTTCTCATCAATTGTGTCTACTCCTCCTTTGTTACGGTTGCAGTACATGATAATGTCTGGCTTCTGGGTGTCTGGATCGGTAGATGCACCACTATGCATAGAAGAAACAAGGATGGTAGCCTTTCCCTTTTTTTCCACGTAAGATACCATAGTTTTCTCATCTCTAAGTCCATAAAATGATGATCCTACCGCTCTATTTTTGTTTGGCAAAAACTCGCTTGGTATTTCTCGCTTATTTTTTTTAACAGTGCCAACACATGTTAGTTTGTTTCTTAGTAAAATATCTACAAGTTCTATAGAACTAAACCAATTGTCTGCAGTAACATTTCGATTACTACCAATGAGAGGTTTCGCGAGACGTATTACTGCATATGTTGGCTTAGAGAATTTATGTTCTTCTTCGCTTAGTCCAAGTCCATCGGAACCCTTTCCGCTGTAAATGTAGGCATTGTATAAATAGCTTCTTCTGGAATCAGTTAGTCACACATAATTTTTATGCCGTATTTACACGGCTTATTTGGCATGTACATCTTGAAGTGTGTTCGTCCTGTAAAACTTACAAGCATCTCGTCGATTGTCACCGAATCCCCCATTCCATAGATATTTTGGCAGTTTTCAATAAATTTGTGAAAAACTTGAGAAATTGCTGCCGTTGGATCTTCCTTTTTACGCTCGGTTCTTGTCCTAGGGTCATCAAATCTTAGGGGAGACAGCAGAACTGAAAAACGATTTTTGCTCACCACCGCTCTAAATATATCTCTGCCTGCCCCGTCAGTAGCGAAAATTGTATCCATGTTTTCATGATTGGAATTGAATATTGAAGTATATATCAAGTCCTAGAAAGGCCTTCAATTCTATCATGTCTACATCACTTACATGATATTTTTGTGTATAGTTTGATTGCACTTCAAATAGTTATGATTTGTCCACTCAACTATCTGAACTAGAATATCCTCCGAAAAAAGTAAATTCCATATAGAAAATGGATCTGCAGTTTGGCCAAGATCACGAGCACTTCCTTTGAGAACGGGAACTTTCAATACAATGTTGTGTTTTCTCACCCGCGATGAAGGAACTACCTCAGTAGTACACCATCTGTACTCGTTTTTTCCATATAAATAATTTTTGCTTGTAGAACTTTCACCATGTTCTACCACATTCTCATCAACATCACTATAATCAGGCGAGTCTTCCTCCGAAACTTCGGAAGCAGGATCATGTTCTGATTCTATATTTTCTTTCTCTGACGCACTGCCTATATCACTTGCATCATCGTCTACTTCCTCAAGCCATTTCAAAACAGTTTCGTCAAAATCTTTATCGCCAAACCGAACTCTTTTCGACGGACCCGCCATTTCACATCACACAATATTTAGTACACAAACACACAGGTGCCGTCTGACAGACTGTGACAAACTGAATTCTGTACGTAAAATTCGATAACTTCTTTACGAGTAATGATAGACTCATGTGTAAGGAGTAGTGGTGGGAGCAACAATAGAGAAATGATTAGATGGAGCAACCGATTTATGGACGGTCGAATTACAGAAATATCACATAATATATTTATCGCGTAGTCCGTCAGACGGCACCTGGGTGGTTAAGGGTTAAAATAGGAAGCAATATAGACCCAACCATACAGGAATCCTGTCTACATAATATCGAACCGTCAAAAAGAAAATAACCAAGTCAATTAAAAATGCAGGAAGGAAAAACCAACCTGTGACAAACTCGTTCGATGCCAGATCTTGTATCAAAAACCTAATAAACGCCCTATAAACAGAGTCTGTAAAAAATATATATTTCTATAATTTTCCATAGAACAATCAATTTTACATTTGCCCCAATAAGCAGTATACACGGCAATACATATACGGTTTGACGAATCTCATATTTATTGGACCAGAATTTTGAATGACTTGCAGTTTTCCAACGGGAGTATCATTAAAACTATAAGCGCTGGTTAATTAATTTCTTCCAGAATCGTTAATATAGATTTCATTATAACTATAATACTACGTTAACTTCGTTAAGTATTAGTAAAAGTGTAAATTGTAAAACTGAGAAGAAATTGTAATATCTTTAATAATACTATAACAGACTACTGATAATCAAATGAACCTAAAGACTAAGTTACATGCGTTAACGTGAATCATTAGCGGGTATGTTTGGAATAAGGATTTACATGCTAAACGAGCGGCAATATATTCACAATGTAATTATAACGAACATTAAACTTTACACTAATGAAGCGTTGCGTCCATCTACCAAGCACATACTCAGAATGTACATACAATATACACAAGTGCAAATACATTGGCCGCGTATACGCACATCTAATCTGATATCAAATGTTCATCGTAATATTTGCAGAACGAACTCTACTCTACGAATACTGTTGGTCGTGATTAATATAATCGATTATGTATTTACCATTAGCGAGTTGTAAATATACTTATTTAGTCTCGCCTTTGATATCACTTTGCAGATACATTATTTTAATCCAAAAAAGTATGTGCCTCCTTATTCTGCGAAGAAAAAATATTATAGCCTAAAATTATCAGGAGATCAATAAATCTAAAATAAATTTTGCGTAAAACTTCCAAAGAGGTTCTGAAATAGTGTTAAACGCATGACAAAATGAAATTTCAGAAAATATCCAAAACGACCGTTGGAATCTCCTTTTTCGACGGTTCGAATTAAAAATGTTAAACTTAAATTTGATTTACCGAATAATTCACTTTTTTTTATTGTCTTCAGAAGTACCTGGGAACAAATAAAAACCTACCTGGTCGTGAATTGTCCGCACGATTGACCTATCCAGAAGGTTGCTTGCAGATCTGCACAGTGGAGGCGGTCGTGTCGGTTGACAAAAATTAAGGGCATTGTTTCGTTGAAGATAAGAAGTAGGATATAAGAACCATACTAAAGCATACTTAAGTCACAGGATCATACACAAAAAAGGTCGCAAATAACAGAAGCAAAACTTTTATTAAAAAAAAATTAAATGTAAATTAATTGTTTAATCAAAGTTTGGAGTTGTGTTGGTAACCAAATACGTATGTTTTATTATTCAATTAATACAATAAAATGTGTTATTATAAGTAAAAACAAAGTAAAAAGCTTATATTATTTAAGCTGAACAACTTTAAATTAAAAGAAAATAAATGAATTGTACAAATAAATCAAAAATTTACTTTCGATTGAGAGCATTTTCATGTACCTATATCCAGAGTATATATTTGAAACTTTAAGCTCAATAAGTGAACGACATTGTAGCTTTTATGACAATGCGAAAAAATTATTAATCAAAATAATGTAAAGTTTGTCTTTTCGGGTTCTCAAATAAAACTAACGATAACTTTAGACACACTATATTAATAATAAAACGTATAACAATATAAAACTTAATTACTAACAATAAGCATATTTATGTATTTATATTTATGTAACTTTAATCCGCGTTGATTCGGTATGGAATGGTCAATCCCTTCCTCGACGGCTTTATATATCGTGGTGAATACTCTTCTAGAGTGTTCTGCATGCTTCAAGAAAACGCCAGAGGTATGACGCGCGACGCGTCGTTGGATGAGTTATCACAATAATTAGAAATTACAAACTAAATTAAGATTAAGAAGAATTCATAACATTACATAATTTAATATATAGTTAAGATAGATACCACAAAAAGATAAAAAAATACACAAATCTAACCTCAGTCCTCGCACAGTGGCTGACTAACACGCTTAATCGAAGACAGAACGGTTGATTAGTCTCTGGTTTAGTAAACATATAAATTTCACGCAATTCTTGAAGCTGACAAGTCGCAGAAAGGATAACACACATAAATTAGAACTACCAAAAATACTAGTAGATACTAGTAATAAAACTGGCACAAACAAACTGCTAACAAAAAGTCTTAAAATACATAATATAAATGACAATACACGCATTCAAGATTACAACGATTACAAAACTGTGCATTTTCGTTTTCAGAGTACTCCAAAAAAGAAGCTTCCAACAACAATTTTAATGCCTTATCCGGAAAAATCTGCCCTACTGAGACCAATTCAAAATTTCGAATATCAAAAATCCACACTATGGTCTACTAAAATGGCAACCAGTAAGTCGTTTATTATCCAGAAAACTTGCTATCACACCAAAAGTGAATCAAAAGTGCTTACAGTTCAAAAAGCAGATCGAAGTGTCTCAGAAAATGCTCTCGAAAAGCCAAAAAGGTATATATATATATATATATATATATATATATATATTGTTGTGAGTCAACCTACCCTCTTAATTAATTCTTTTACTAATAAGTTTTCAGTTTCAACAATGTTATATCTTGAATGTTAAGATTTGTAAAGTATTTCTTTATAGTAAGAATTTTGTAATTTTGATATTATTTCCCATATTTTATTATCTGTTTGTCTTATGTGAATTTCATTTACAAGATTTGTAATTGAGATTACGTGAGTGGATTTTCTATAATATTATCTTTTAAATTATTTTAGTAACCTTTGCACGAATTTTCGTAGAATATCTGATTTTTACTTTTACAAAATTGCTGTTAGGAGTCTTGACGACGAAAAAACATGATTATGGATATTTTTATTATTTTTGACTGATTGAAAGAGATCTTTATTTGCATTTTATAATTTGAGTCTTTTTTATCAATATTCCATTTATATTCCTATACAAAATGCTTATGGACGTATATTGTACATAAGGAAATGTTTTAATAAGTATTCTGGATGTATTAATCATTTAAGGAGAATTTAATCATACATTTGAATACGGAAGATTATATTTATATCAAAAGAACACTTTTAAAGAAGAAATCAGATTTCTTTTGAATCATCTTGGAATAAGAACAACTCATCTGGATCCCATATTGAACATAACCTGGTGGTTTACTCTGCTAATTTGGATTATAAGCAACGCAGCGACTAGGATATTATCCAGAAATTTGAATCGAGCAACGGACATTCATTCTTGACGTATTAGATAGAAATTTTCCTGTGAACTTCATACAAAGAACATATTGAAAATTGTGATCTCCAAAATTTTAACATATTCTTCAGGTATTTAAGTGTAATTGTTATATAATAATTTGTTAAAGATATAACATTGCTTGATATCACTTTTCTATACACGTTATATACTCACGTCATCTCAAACGTCATTTTCCTTTATATTTATATGTCAGATTTGATAGTTATATTTGTATCTTGTGATAATTGATATAATTTCATTTAAATATATATTTATACATAAATTTGACGCTTTCGTATTATTTCATGTATTAGTAGAAGTCTATTTGTGTATGGAGAACTTACTTTTAGACCCTTGAGATTAAGCAGAATCTTTGCAATTATTATTTTTATATCTGAAATTTTCGAGCTAGCATTTTGTCATTTCATTTTATTTTTCATTTATTTTTATTTCTCAGCATTCCGCGTTATTACAATATATATATATATATATATATATATATATATACAAGGTGTGTATAAATTGGCGGACCCACTACACGCGGCGATGTTCTTCGTTAAATTCGGAGTCCAAAATCCTAATACGAAAATGTTGTACCATGCTCCATATCTTTGCACGAGGTTCCTAAAGTTCGGACTTTCAGTCTTGAAATAAGCATTATTACTCGATATTTGTTGGCAGAAAGAGCTACAATTTAGAAGAAAGAAGAATTGTTATTATCCTTTCGTTAAAGTTTTCTTTTTGACTTTAAAGTTTGTTTTTAATATTTGTTTATTAACTTATGTTGACGAAAAACACATCTGACAACGTTGTAAAACAGTAAGTAGGCAGCCTAATGTTGTTCTAGTCAAATACATTACTACTGTCAAATTCATTCTGAAGACAAAGGAAGCCTGATACATCGTTTTAGGATTAGGACTTTTAACTCAAAATTTGACCAAGAATGTCGCCACGTGTAGTGGGTCCGCCAATTTATACACATCTTGTATATATATACAAGGTGTGTATAAATTGGCGGACCCACTACATGCGGCGATGTTCTTCGTTAAATTCGGAGTCCAAAATCCTAATACGAAAATGTTGTACCATGCTCCATATCTTTGCACGAGGTTCCTAAAGTTCGGACTTTCAGTCTTGAAATAAGCATTATTACTCGATATTTGTTGACAGAAAGAGCTACAATTTAGAAGAAAGAAGAATTGTTGTTATTATTCTTTCGTTAAAGTTTTCTTTTTGATTTTAAACTTTGTTTTTAATATTTGTTTATTAAATTATTTTGACGAAAAACACATCTGACAACGTTGTAAAACAATAAGTAGGCAGCCTAATGTTGTTCTAGTCAAATACATTACTACTGCCAATTTATACATACCTTGTATATAGTAAATTCAATTTGTTGGCGATTTAAGGTCTGGTTTTACTTCAAAATGTATATATTTAAAACAATCTTACATGTTTCGGCAAATGAAGCCTTTTTCGAGGAATATAAAATATAAATGACAGTATATTAATGTCATACATTTGTAGTTGCTATGGATAAAATTATTCAAAAATGCATTCCAATTTAATAATAATAAATCATGCTTTAGTATTCTTAAATAGATAGACAACAAAAACAGGGAAACGCAAGGCATGAGTTATTATTATGTATGCGCCCGTGGAGTGACTTGAGATGTTAAGCTGTCGGCATTAGCCTTAAACGAGAAGGAAAATCTACTCGGACAGCCAAAACACGGAACTGTCAGCATGATAAGCAAATGTATAGATATTTAAATAACATAAGATATATAATTATATAACAGCAACATATATTATGATGTTAAATTGCAGATCGTTACATAATTAAGTTATAGTTTATACTGGTTAAATTTTTTATATAACTTCTGTTGTTAATTGAATTTTTTTCCTGTTTAATACCAATCGTTTCTTAAAATTCCCTTTTCGTTGCGTGTTGTTCTTTATCAATTATCTGTGTGTTTCCTAAATCGGGATGGTGATCGCGTTTGTGTGTAAATAAAGCAGTTGTGTCTGTTTTAGAGTATTTGTGGGTTTGTATTCTTTTGTATAAATACTGTTTAGTTTTTCCTATGTAGTAACTATCGCAATCGCGATATAGTATTTTATAGATGACATGTGTTTCACGCGTTTTTTCTATTTTAGGTTTTAGTTTTGAAAATAGATGTTTATTAGTATTACTAAATTTATATGTTTAGCTATATCATATTTTTTTATAGTGTATTTAATTTTTTCTGATAATTGTGGAACATATGGAATCGTGATATATGTTGTTTCATTGTTTAAATTGTTATTGGTGTCTGCAGTGTTGTATATTAGGTGGATTATTTTTTTAATTGTTTGGTCTATGGTGGATAGTTGTTATCTGTTAAGATCGTTTTAATTTTCTTGATGTTATCTTTTCTGTATTGAGTATGTGATAGTTTTACTGCTCTATCAGTCAGATTATTTATAATCATTTTGTTGAATACTGTAGGTGCATTTGAGTAGTAACTAATATATTGAAAAGAAGCTGTGGGTTTATTATACCAATTTGTATAAATAGTACCCTGTCTATCATAGCTTAAAGAAATATCAAGGAAATTAATACTGTTATTAATTTCTTCTTCAATAGTGAATTTTAATTTGTTGTGAAAATTGTTGAATTTATTTAAAAGGTAGTTTATTTTATTTGTCGGAGTACACCACACACCACAACCCATAATAACAAGATGTGGCACGTGGCTTGATGCTGTATTCAGATAAGAGAATTAATTCTCTCTTTTTCAAATGACTCGATAGCAATTGCAGGTTGCAAAGATATACTAAATAAACAGCAAATGCGCCAAGAGTTAGCTTTTATCAAAGCAAACTATGGTTTTATTAGTGAAACACTACGAAAACTTGAAACTCAAGGTGTTGAATTCAGTGAATCGATAGAATTGATCCAACGTATTAAGAATAAAATTGATAATGTGAGAGGTGCCATAGCAGAGCGGTTCAAGATGAAATTAACACAACTTCTAGCAAAAAACGAGGACTTTAATCAGCTTAGTAGAGTATCTAGAGTTGCAAGGAAACTACTATAAAACTATTGAGATGAATCCATCAATTATCTGCAAATATAAGTATGTGCCAATTAAATCAGTTGACATTGAGCTAAGCTTTTCAGCATACAAGTTATTATTGACGGAACGCAGAATATCATTTTTAGTTGAGAATTTAGAAAAGCATTTAGTTATAAATGTTTACAATACTATACAAAGGCAAATATAAATACAAAAAGTTACACTGTTTAGTTTACTTATTCGTATTCTTATTATGTTTATACATGTATTTCGTAAAATTTCGATTAAAATATTGATGTAGTACATATTTGTGGTATCTCTAAATTTATATTGACATTATTTAATATTTTGACAAAAATTCAGTTATGTAACTATCACTTAAACTTTACATATTTTTGTATACGATATTTTAATAAAAGTTCTGCATATTTTCATCGAATTTTGGAGACATATATGCTCATATAATACAGTTTCCTTGTGCATATAATTCCCAGCTTTAATTATATATTACTATATTACTGTCACTGCAGTTAAATTACAGGGTTAAAGTGGAGAATATTCAATAGATGTTATTAATAGACCCATCAATACGTGTCTAAATTTAGCAAAAATATTATATAACTAAATGTGAAATTATTACTTTTTGCCATTCACTGCGTTCAATTATAAACCACTTCAGGCGATTAATATGCGACACAGTATCCAAAACAGGATGCGTGATAAACTTTTCAATTTGTTTTTCATTTAGCTCGCTAAAAGAATATTTATGCAAACCTAAAATGGTTTTTAAAATATAATACCAGTTATTTCGTGGTGTGAAAAATCGTGCACAGAATTAATTAAAATGTTTAAATCACATTTTTTTAATGAAATGACAGACTAAAAGTGTGGCATCTTACTTAAGGACTTGTTTAACATCTTACACATTTCGCGTAATAACTTTATTTAATATTTTTTTCAATTTGATCATGTTATGTTGTGACTTTAGTGGCGTGTAAATGAATGTGCTACTATTAAATGTTAAATAAAGAAATACTAACGAACTTAAATTATTCTTCGAATAATAATAATGCACTATTAATTGAAAATCGAAACCAGGTTGCTGTAATAATATTACTCTCGTTCTATGCTAATATTTTAGCAACGTAACTAAAAAGATAAGCAATAGTAGCAATACTCGTACATAGTCTAAATAAAGATCAAGTAATCATTATATCTTACATCCACAATATAATTTTGTAATACACTCTGTGATGCAGTTTTTGCATTAAAAGGAACGAAAGAATGTAGCTAAACATATATATATATATATATATATATATATATATATATATATATATTAATATATATTAATTGATTTATTGATGACACTAGCTTTAATTCGTTACATTTCTGTAATTGGAATTTCTTTGAAGGTTGGAAGTCTATTATATTTGTATTGTTTTCTTAATTTAGAGTTTCAAATCTATAATTAAATTTCAAAAGTATATGACTTTCTTACATTTACCAAAATTATAGAACTATGTAAATCTAGTCAATTTTGTATACTATTGTTAATGTTTGGTAATATCAAAGGTTATGCGTGAAGGAAAATTTAATTGTAAACCAATAAGTTCATAATATTAATTAAGAATAAAAATTATTGTATAAATGTCAAATATTTTGGAAAATTATATCTAACTAAAGCGACCAATGCGCTTCAAAAACAGAAAAAGCTGTTGGGTGGCCATAGTGAGTTATTGAAACAATTGGGGAGAAGAATTTTTGCACTTAAATTAATGGAATGTGTTTTGGATAAAACGAATTTTTTTTAAAAAAATATAAAAACAAGTATAATTTATATTACATACCAAGATTTGAACTGTTAATAACAACATAACTTGAAACATACTTAATAATTTCTGGTAGATAGTAAGGTAGTTATATTTTGTTGAATGTGTCTCTTCTCAAACAGGAGCGCACCGAAGATCATGTAGAAATATGAAATACGTATCTGCGTCTTTGGAGAAGATACATTCACAAATATATGAACTTGTATTGTGTTCTTCACACCCCATTTTTAATAATATCTTATATTATTAAAAATACTTTTGTATTTGAACTGTTTTCATTTTATACTCCGCTCTCAATTAATGAGCCACAAAAGACGTGTGCCAGCTTTAGAAAAATATTGGGAAACATTACAAGGCCTTATATTACCAGGATTGGGATCGGTGAACCTAACTTTCGAGATCTACCAAGATTGTGACCGTTGTTCCTGAAATTAAAATATACCAGCCCCTACGTCAGGGAAGAAAGACTTAATTCCAGAGACTAGACGGATAATTGTGATAGAATATTGAGCTAAGTTTTTTATTGTTTGTATTTTTTTTTAAGTAAACAGATACATTTACTTACCGAAGGTAGATAAAGATCCCCTTAATGACCATTTTGTTTAAAACATTGTAAGTAGGTTATATACAAATTCATATACTCAGCAATTAGATTTATCAGAATTTATTTGTTTATGTAGCCTAGTATTTGTCTCCTTTCCGTAGTTTCAATTTTTTTATCTAGAAGAAATTCCACATAACCAATAAATTTTATAATTAAATTTTCAATAAAAATAAATTGTTAATCTATTGCTGATTCCGAATGTTTTGTTAAATATTAGCTAATTAAATATTCACTTATAAAGATAAGAGTTTCCTTTTAATAAACGGAATTTAAGAACCAAGACAAGTCGTTTGAATTCAATTAGTTTATCATTAGTACTGAGCTAACATACCTTTTAATTTCTTTGTCAGACAGAATCTTCACAACCCTGGAGATATTAGAGAACTCATGTTCATTGTTTCTCCAAATTATATTAATATCAAACTTTCTTTAAGATCAAAACACTATTTGGTTATAGAGGTTATTATTTTTAACTACAAACGTTTATATTCATTGGACCTGCACAGAAGTATATCAGTATGCGGGGGTAAAAATTAGAATTTTAAATTCATTTTCTGCTTTAAAGTTTAATATTTTGTCTTTAAAAACACTTTTTAGTAAACGTTTGACTTAATGATTATTATAATATATATATATATATATATATATATATATATATATATATATATATATATATATTAATATATATTAATTGATAAATTATTGGAGTTTTTCGGCTTTTATATGAAATATTTACAAATATCAAATGCATTTCTAAATAGCTTGAACCAAGGTCTATCGTGGCTTAAGTGGTAAAGGCGACAGTCCGGCAAACTGTAGACTTGGGTTCAAGTCCCAACGTGGACAATATTTTTCAATTAAAAATTTCGTATGATTTGCTTTGTAATTTGTAGACAGCAATGTACATCCCCACTTACTTTGCAATTATATACTAATTTGATATTTGTAAATATTTCATATAAAATCCGAAAAACTCCAATAATTTATCAATTGATATATTTAATAAACGGCTAAGAAATTATTTAAAAACTTATTTTTATTATTGCCGAAACATGTAGGGTTGTTTTGAATATATATACTTTGAAGTAAACCAGACCTTTAATCGCCGACTGATTGAATTTACCATATCATACCAAGGTCACGAATATATATATATATATATATATATATATATATTGTAGTGGATCAACCAGCAACCTTATTCCAGCACTACAATGAGAAATGCAAATTAACTACTCATTAAAAACACTTATATAAATATTAAATTGGTGGACGTAATTTGTGAAATTAGTTTCGAAATGTAAATAAATTAATACGACGATAACTTTAAAATTTATAATTAACTTATTTTGATTTTTAAACTTACTTTTTTATTTAAATTTTTGTATTTCAATTCAAATTTATACGCGCGAAATTACAGGTATTCAATTTATCTACTTTAAGATTTTATATCGACACTAGTTAGCCACGCCCACTAATTTAAAAATATCATTGTCCCGCGAATACGATTTTTAGGGTTAGAATATCAACTTAACCTATACTAAAGAGTACATTTTAAATATATGATAATTATTCCACCAATTTTAGAAACGTATTAAAACAGAAATATTATGTAAATTCATATTTTGATTGATGTGGAGAAAGTAAAAACTTCGAGGCTTTTCAAAAGAATTAAAAAGGCTTTGGAATATGAAAAAAACGCTATCGGGGTGGTCTGATACAAAATTTTACAACGAATGGCCGTATTTTCTCAAACACAAAAAGTTTAATTAAAATTATAATTTAAAATCAAGTATAACATACAAAATTTTGTATACATTCGATACCTTAAAATCAGGCCTAACTTTTGAGATATTAATTGGACCATCATCACGTCGATTATAAGAGTTATCGAGCTAAGCATCTTTTTGGAATTGGAACTACATCGATCCGATAACTCCAGCCATTGACCGCTACCGACGCCGATACTTCGATAGGAGCTGCCGAACTCTGATTTATGCTTATAATTGCGAGTCCAGACCAAAATACCAGAGCATAAACACAGGAAAAACCAGGTTCCTTTCCAGTTATATCCTATAACACCTAAAATATCAATTAAAAAGTCAATATTTATTTATATTCAAACACAATATAAAACATTGTTTGCATCAAAATATAAAACTTGAATTTATACATTTCTAAACATCAATATAAATATAATCATTCACTCATTCATAATCCTTTTAAAAATTTATATATAACTTACCTTTGGTGTGTCTAATCTTAAGTAACATTTAATATTTATTTGCACTGTTGTATTGTTCATAACCTTAACGATAGTTAGTAACACATGTGCACGATTACATAATTCAGTTTTTTATCGTTTAGCGCAGATAGCACTAACATATGTATAGTTTTCTTATTCTCTCACGTAATATTGTTACAGTTATCTATTTTTACTCTAATAAATTTTTATTTCTTTGATTTTAATTCAGTCTTTTATTTGTACAGTTTGATTGTTGAGTTTGTGCTTAATTCACACGTTAATTACATTATACCTACGGGGAATACACCAAACCGACTTTGATCCTAGGGATTTAAATTATATTTATGTACTCAAGCTCTACCGCTACTAGTTGGTTATTCAACAAGTTAACAGATAGCGTTGGATTAACTAAGAACGTTAAAACTTATGGCGCCCAATTTTTAAATTTAAAATCTTCAACATTTAACTTATATTCATCTTTTAACAGTTTTAACTCTCACATCATTCTTAGTTAGTTCAATCTGCTTCAACGTCTTTCTTCAATATATATATATATATATATATATATATATATATATATATATATATATATATATAACTAAATGTAAAACTGAGATTTTTTCTCTAAACATATTCTATTGTTTTACTGACTTAGATTATATATTGAGAATAAAACACATCGCTATATTTATTAATTATGAAAGAGGTATCTTTGTTTCACAAGAAGTGATCGCAACATCAATTAATCATATTTTTTTGCCGGTTTAATTTCCGAAATGGTCGAATAATATCACCTGCGACATAGTTAAATCGAAATCACATCAGTATTTGCAATATTAATATGTTCGAGTAATATTTGTGTTAATTTGATGTTGGTTAGTTCTTAGTTTCTCATTGGTTAAGTATTAGATACAAAAGCAATGTCGACTTGATTTTATGACAGACCTTCTGGATTTGCCGAACCCTAAAAAAATCTGTTCATAACTTACAATCAGTATATTTCTTTCATTACAAGAAAACAGTTCACCGAGAATTTTTACCAAAAGTTATCGATGCTATTGAGAGTTGCTGAAAGGATTTTAAATATTTTATTGAAGGAACGCATACCCGAATTGCAGCCCTGATAAATGAGTAATAAATCGTCAGAATGAAACTTTCAGCTTGAAACTTTCTATGCAGGAAAGCGATTGCCGAATAAGATCGGCCTGCCTATTCACATGGCTTAGATCCCCATGATGTTCAGGTGTTTCCAAAATTTAAGAAATACGCTAAAATATTCAGTATATCAGACAAGGTGAATACTTCATATAATAAGATATAACAGTAATAGTTCCCGTACTAGTGTATTGCAGGACTTTGGGGTAGTAATATGGTAGGCTTGCTACAACTTGTGTTGAATGGTAAAAGTTTGGAACACTAAAATGGTATCATGGTTAGCTTTATGCACAGACCGCTATTATTATCCCAGAGTTTTGCCTTCAGGTACTCATTTTAGTCAGCCTGAGTCGAGCAGAGACCAAAAAAACGCCATCGATATTATGTCTAGAACAGGGTTTGAACCTGATTTGTGAGTTCATAGTCTGGTGACATACCACTAGACCAACACGGCCTTTTATTAATATTTAATAATATGTACGTGATATACAATTGTCCCTGTACCGTTATGTTCAAATTTTGGGAGTGTAAAGTAGACTTCATTTCAAGTAACAAAAACGCAAAACTTGTATATCCATTTTTATTTGCTTTAAAGTTACAGATCTATGAATGTGATTGTCAGATCCTGAAAAAAATGTAATCATAAAGTCAATACAAACTGATTTTATTTAAAAAAAGTTATACGATTCAATAACAGGCCTGTGATTGTTAACGTCGCATAATAAAATGTTATCCTAAAATAAATAAACACGTGTCGTAGTGCATACAGTAATTTCTTGGAGGTTTACAAAAAAGAGTACTGGAAATTTATTTATGATAATGTAGGTTCTAACTTATTCGTAAGTGCTGAACCATGAATATCATCACGTTTCAATTCATAAGTGAGTGGACACGTGTTCTTTATTCAAAATGCCTTACCGATTTTCTTCTCGAGAATATGCAGACATGCATTTTGTGTACGGCTACTGTAGCGGTAGTGCACGTCAAGCAGTTATTGAATACCGACATCGGTTTCCCGATAGGCGCATTTCTCATTACAGAACGTTTCCGGAAGTACACAGACAATTTCGGGAATGCGGTCTGCGTGATTATCTTTTGGACCGAGGAGTAAATTTGCCAGCAGACTTAGAGGAAGAAGCAATAGCTATTGCTACAAGGGATGCAACTCTCAGTGTACGTCGAATCGCTAGACAACTAGGAGTGCCACGAACGACAGTTTAGCGAATTTTAAAACGTGAAGGCTTATTTCCATATCACTATCGCAGGGGACACGGTTTGCTTGAGGCAGACCACTATGCTCGTCCAGTTTATTCTACCTGGACATTAAGACCGTCACGGCTTCATTTTAATTTCTGTAGAACAGTCCTCTGGACAGATGAATCTACGTTCAAGAGAAATGGTGTTACAAATCTGACAAACCTGCATAGGTGGTCTTCAGAAAATTCCAAAGCTATACGCCCATCTAAATTGCAACATGAATTTTCTATTAACGTTTGGGCGGCCCTAATCGATGACTTGTTGATTGGTCCTGTCGTTCTTCCTGGGAGGTTAAATGCGGACAATTACCTTCAATTTCTTATTGACGAACTGCCAGGTATTTTAGAGGATGTCTCACTGAATGTTTGACGAGACATGTGGTTTCACATGGATGGTGCACCACCACATTTCGCAATTGCTGTCCGAAATTGGGTTAACGTCAATTATCCAAGATGGATTGGTCCTGTTGCATGGCCACCCAGATCACCCGATCTTAATGCCCTTGACCTTTATTTATGGGTGTACATGAAAAATTTAGTCTACGCGCAAGTTTGAAACACAAGAGAAGAGTTGTTGGATCGTATTCACCTGGCTGCCGAGCAAATTCGACAAAATAGGTATAAAATTTTGATAAGTGCTTCTTCTCTTGGCTTACGGGCACATTCAACAAGGAGGTGGACATTTCGAAAATATTATTAATTGAACTTTCTTAAATAAAATCAGTTTTTATTGACTTTAGGATTACATTTTTTTTTCATGATCTGACAATCATATTCACAGATCTGTAACTTTGAAACAAATAAAAAAGGATATACAAGTTTTGCGTTTTTGTTACTTGAAATGAAGTCTACTTTACACTCCTAAAATTTTAACATAACGATACGGGACACCTTGTATAACAAAATAATTTCAAACATACATGAGTGGGGAAAAAACACACCAATTTGTATAATACAAAAGTATTTTTAATAATATAAAATATTATTAAAAATGGGGTGTGAAGAACACAATACAAGTTATATATTTGTGAATGTATCTCCTCTCCAGAGACGCAGATACGTATTTCACCTTTCTACAGGATCGTCGGTACGCCCCTGCTGGAGAAGAGATACATTCAACCAAACATAACTACCTTGCTATCAACCAGAAATTATTAAGACAGAGCGTGAAAGAATATTCAGCGCTGTCTACATAATAACTCCCGAACTAAGCAACGTGTTTCTATAGACGGTAACAACCATATCTATAAAAAACTGTATTATCGTGTCTTCACTACTTGTCGGGCGAACCGAATGCGTATATAACAAAATAATTTGAAACATACATGAGTGGGTAAAAACCACACCAATTTGTATAATACAAAAGTATTTTTAATAATGTAAAATATTATTAAAAATAGGGTGTGAAGAACACAATACAAGTTATATATTTGTGAATGTATCTCCTCTCCAGAGACGCAGATACGTATTTCACCTTTCTACAGGATCGCCGGTACGCCCCTGCTGGAGAAAAGATACATTCAACCAAACATAACTACCTTGCTATCATACAAAGGTATTTTTAATAATATAAAATATTATTAAAAATCTGGTGTGAAGAACACAAATGCAGGTTCACTATTAATATTTTCTGTGAACGTGGCCGAATATATCCTATCCCCAGAGACGTAGATACGTATTTCACCTTTCTACAGGCTCATCGGTACGCCCCTGCTGGAGAAAGGATTATCCCAAACACATTCACAGAAAAGAACCACATCGCCCTATCACCGTAATTATCCAGACCGAGGGCAGAAGTAAAATCGGCGCTGCCTGTTGTCAGACAGCCGAAGTACCTCGCATACCGTCCACATAAGTAATGTGAAGTAACGACGCCCTTCCAAAGGTTGGCACAGCCAATCTCTCTAGAAAACTGCATTTTGTTTGTGCCTTCACTCATACTACGGCTTAACCGCATGTGTGATGTATCAGAATAATTGAAACATACATGAGTAGGTAAACCCCACCAGTTTTGTATAATACAAAGGTATTTTTAATAATATAAAATATTATTAAAAATCTGGTGCGAAGAACACAAATGCAGGTTCACTATTAATATTTTCTGTGAAAATATTAATAGTGAATTGTTCGATGTGCTTCGGGAATGTTCGTAATGTTCGAATGTGACCAGGGGGGCCAAATGGAGCTATTCTAAGAATAAACTATTGTGTTTGCCATTTGAGGGAACAGCGCATCTGTATTATGTCCTATTTTAAACTAAGTAAGACTGCTACAAAAACTCTTAACCGAGAACTGTCACCTTTTTAAAACATATCTATCGATCTATCTATCTATCAAATCGAATGAACTATATTCAATATAACGGATATGGTTCCCATGTTTCTACTACTATCACTAGCGTTGCTCAAAACTCCAATTTGGGCCCGCTACTTTAATGTATATAACGATCTCTTGATTCTTCTAGATTGTAAAGTCTCGCGCATGGAAATGATTTAAAAAAATTTTTAATAGCATCACTTCTCCAGCACTACTCATTCATGAATAGTGAACAAATAATCGAATGTGCTTAAATGCTCACAACGTGCTATTCTTTCTTTCTCTGGACCTTCAAGTATTATTTCTTTTCATTATACAATTTTCAACGACGTGATTTCTAGGGTCTCATAATTTCGAAACCTTGGTGTGTTTTTTAATTGTCACTTGTCATTAAGTACATGTTACTAGCAGTTATTCATCTGCATCTAAGTCTCTTGGCTTTCTGGCATGCTCTTGTGGTACATTTGGTAATTTATACAGATTGACCATTTTGTTTTACTTCTTGTTAGAACTAAACTAAAGTATGCGTTTGTAGTTTAGTGCCCACGATATATATAAATATATATATATATATATATATATATATATATTGTTGAATCACGAATGGTGTATAAAGAAAGCCACCACGTTCGTGCGCCAAAATGTTGAATAGCTGATGGTGTAAAAATATAAATAACGAGTGATCATTAAAATTTTCGCTCAAGTAAGCCATGTACACAAAAAGTATGTCCTAACTTAAGTTATTAGAGGAGATCTGTCATTATAATTTCAAACGTCATAATTGTTAAAAAATAATTTCAAATGCTGACTTTTATATTAAATATATTTATAATTTTTATAAAAAGTATAAAAAAGTGTTGTGGAATCATTTCTTCCCCTTGCCTTCCAGGGTTTACTACAATATATATATATATATATATATATATATATATATATATATATATATATTGATACGTTTCAAGATCAGCTCCTCCTCTGAAAGAGATACAAAAGGCCATTTAATTATAATATTTACATGTACTATATATATTTTCATACAAAGGAGGGGAAGAATTAATTCAAAATATAAATACTTTATTATGACGACAAAATTTGCTTTAAAATAATTAAATTTTTTATTCTATATTTTTAATACTGTTGTGTATACTCAATTTTCTATTTCAAATTCATATTTAACGCGATTTAAAATATCATATATAACGTATTTATATTCAAATATATGTAAAGCAATTAAGCTCCGCCTCCAAATTTAACGACAAAATAACCTGCATAGGAACACATGTTGACAGAGTTACGGTAAACAAACTAACATATGTTTCCTAACCTAATGTATTTGTTAATTCATAATATTATTGTTTTAAACGAATTTACATTTAAATATTATTTAAATTTTAACTATATAAACAATAAAACCGTTTATATAACATTGTACATTATATTTGTTATTATTACATTGTCTCATGCATTCACAATATATTAAATATTAATATTTTACATTTTTATCCCTGTCAATATTAAGCGAATAATCAGTTACATAACAATTTAAAGCGCGTGTTAATCGGGGAGGACTATAATATATATATATATATATATATATATATATATATATATATATATATATATATATATATAAGGTAAACTTAATAAGTCGGCGAATAAAGGTCTGGTTCATTACTTCAAAGTATATATATTTAAAATAACTCTACATGTTTCGGCAATGATGCCTTTGTCAAGAGAATACAAAATATAATATATATGATTTTATATTTTGTATTCTCTTGACAAAGGCATCATTGCCGAAACATGTAGAGTTATTTTAAATATATACTTTGAAGTAATGAACCAGACCTTTAATCGCCGACTTATTAAGTTTACCTTATCATACCAAGGTCACGAAGATATTATATATATATATATATATATATATATATAAATAGATAACTATTTCTTGATCATTGTATGTTATAGTAGATTCAATTAATCGGCGATTTAAGGTCTGT
The DNA here is from genome assembly GCA_935421215.2 of Melolontha melolontha. Lineage (NCBI taxonomy): Eukaryota > Metazoa > Arthropoda > Insecta > Coleoptera > Scarabaeidae > Melolontha > Melolontha melolontha. The sequence goes on from OW285240.1 coordinate 54,028,940, forward strand.
TTTACTTTAATTAATATGTATATATTTAAAATTAATCTTTCATGTTTCGGCAAACAATGCCTTTTTCAAACAATTTTAAATTATAAATGACAGTATATTAATTTAATTAAAGTAATTTCTTGAATGACCCGTATTGTAAGTGGATGGTTTTGAGACGAACATCTTCTTGGCCGACGTTTCGACGAAATCTCACTCGCCAATTTTTAGATCCTCTGCTGTTAGTCGATGTACTGTGAATACATTTACGTTGTGACGTTGGACTTTATTATTAATAATTTCTAGAGAAATTACTGTAAGTGAAGGCCTCGGATGTTAAGCAAAGTCTGTGTTTATATGACAACTACTGAAGGAAGTGAACTACTTTGCAAATCATTCCATGGGAAAGAGTAGATTCATCAAAATGTTTGTGTCATTTTGCTTCAGACTCTTTAATAGTTTTTCACGAAAAAATAATATTTAATTAATACTGGAAATTCCTTTTTCTCCATATTAACTCCATATTAACTCGTTATAACGGAAGGTTAGACCAGGCGACACCAATTTAATCAGTGACATCTGACGGAAGAAAGCGACTAGACCAGAAAAGGCGACCTTCCGCTCGAATAACAGGGCTATTACGAAAAAGCGGAAAAATACGTATATTGGTGCTGTCCATTAACACGTGCCAGATGGCGGTAAATATACAAAAAAGGGATATTTATCAATACGTTTTGCACGTATTACGCTGTTGTTATATAATGAAACAGATATGCAAAATACATATCCGTAACTGTAAACATGGACAAACACATCGTATTTTTAGCATTTACTTCTGTTCAATACATATGTTTCACATATGTTTTCTGGTCTAGTCGCTTTCTTCCGTCAGATGTCACTGATTAAATTGGTGTCGCCTGATAGAACGAAACTGGTTATGGCTTGGAGACGATTTTAGCGTAAATGTAGATACAGATACAGATCCGTTGTTTAACAGATCTGTATTAATTTGTATATACATTGCTTCACTAGTTCAACCGATGAGGCCTAGATGGCTAAAACATATGTATTGAACAGAAGTAAATGCTAAAAATACGAGGTGTTTGTCCATGTTTACAGTTACCGATATGTATTTTGCATATCTGTTTCATTATATAACAACAGCGTAATACGTGCAAAACGTATTGATAAATATCCCTTTTTTGTATATTTACCGCCATCTGGCACGTGTTAATGGACAGCACCAATATACGTATTTTTCCACTTTTTCGTAATAGCCTTGCTATTCGAGCGGAAGGTCGCCTTTTCTGGTCTAGTCGCTTTCTTCCGTCAGATGTCACTGATTAAATTGGTGTCGCCTGATAGAACGAAACTGGTTATGGCTTGGAGACGATTTTAGCGTAAATGTAGATACAGATACAGATCCGTTGTTTAACAGATCTGTATTAATTTATATATACATTGCGTCACTAGTTCAACCGATGAGGCCTAGATGGCTGAAACATATGTATTGAACAGAAGTAAATGCTAAAAATACGAGGTGTTTGTCCATGTTTACAGTTACGGATATGTATTTTGCATATCTGTTTCATTATATAACAACAGCGTAATACGTGCAAAACGTATTGATAAATATCCCTTTTTTGTATATTTACCCCCATCTGGCGCGTGTTAATGGACAGCACCAATATACGTATTTTTCCGCTTTTTCGTAATAGCCTTGCTATTCGAGCGGAAGGTCGCCTTTTCTGGTCTAGTCGCTTTCTTCCGTCAGATATCACTGATTAAATTGGTGTCGCCTGATAGAACGAAACTGGTTATGGCTTGGAGACGATTTTAGCGTAAATGTAGATACAGATACAGATCCGTTGTTTAACAGATCTGTATTAATTTGTATATACATTGCTTCACTAGTTCAACCGATGAGGCCTAGATGGCTGAAACATATGTATTGAACAGAAGTAAATGCTAAAAATACGAGGTGTTTGTCCATGTTTACAGTTACGGATATGTATTTTGCATATCTGTTTCATTATATAAAATTAAGTTCTGTTCAATATCAATAAAAAAACACACAACCTATCTGTTAAAGAACTATGAAATCTCTAAAATGAAGAACCAGGAAACGCCAAGATATCCCTACCTAACATAAATAAATCAACATAGCGACAATGTATATATTTTTATATGATTATAACTTCCCCATTGGCGCCAATTCCAAACATCATACAGACCCGTGCAATCTACAGACGTGGACCAAAATACACATTATACTAAATTGTTATATAAAACTTTTAAATTCTATAGTTATGTTCCTGGAATAAAATATACATAAATACAATAATTCTCAAATCTTCTTTTGTTTCTTCTGCAGGGAAAAATCCACTGCAATATGTCAAATTTTTGTTATTAGTTTTTGAGTATTGTTACTTCCTTTTTAGCGTACTAATATATGCACACACATATTGTACGACAACGTCTCGTTTAATTCCATTCACAAACACATGTACATTAGCTATCAGTCAACAGACACTACATAACAAAAAAAATTAGTAATATCAGAAAAATCGTGTATAAAGAACACAATACAAGTGACTATTCAATTCATCTGTCATGTAATGTTCATTAACAAATGAAAAAACTTAATTTTAGTTATTTCCATGGTTACAAAAAAGTTACCGCGGTTATTGGACTAGTAAAAATTGCATCGAATATTGTACGAGTTATGGAAGTGAATATTTTCAACAGATGGAAATTTTTATTTAAACTTTATATGTAGCGAAAATAAACACAGATATATTATTTTCTAACAAATGAAATGTACAATTTGAAAAACTGACACTGGAACAGTTTTGTAACAATCTCGTTTCTTTTGTAATATTTTTAACACAATCATGTTCAAATAAAACGTTGGTACTTGCTGTTGCTGGCAGCTACAGTGGATCTCATCTTCACCACTATTTGTTGATAAACTAGGAAACTAAAGAAATTAGGATTCAAGTGGGAAAAAACGCACACGAAATAACATATTAATTGAACGAAATGATATTATCTTAGGTAGACGTCGTTATTTGACAAGTATAAGAAAGTTTCGTGCAGAAGAGAGAAAAATCTATTATTTAGATGAAACATGTGCGAATGCAAGTTACACAAAAGCAAAAATATGGAAAGATACAACGGTACTTAATCCAAGGCAAGCATTTGTTGAAGGTCTTTTACTGGTTTAAAAGATCCATCTAGCAAAGGAAAGCGACTAATTGTGCTTGACATTGGCAGCGAAACTGGTTTTATGAATGGGGGTTGGTTATTATTTGAATCCAAGAAAACTGCAGATTGCCATGAATATATTAATAGTGATTTGTTCATCGCATGAATGCAAAATATATTTCCTTCTCTTGAGCCCAATAGTGTTATAGTAATCGATAATGCGCCCTATCATTCTACTAAAACAGAAAAGTCACCTACTTCATCATGGCAAAAGGAGGAACTCATTGAATGGCTTTTAACAAAAGGAATTTTGATGCTAAAGATTGAATTGTTTGAGCTTGAAAAAAATTACACATCCTGTCATCGAGTTTCATGCGTGATCGATGAAATAGCTAGAGAAAGTGGCCGTACAGTTTTACGTTTACCTCCATATCACTGTAATCTTAACCCCATTGAACTTGTATGGGCTCAAGTCAAACATCATGTTGCGGTCAATAATAAGACATTTAAATTGGACGAAGTAAGAAATTTATTATAAGAAGGATTAGACATGGTTGATGCTGACGTATGGAACAATAACATTCATCACGTTATAACAGAAGAAAACAAGATGTATGATTTAGATAATATTGTTGAAAATGTATTAGGAAATTTGACTTTTACTGTAAATACTGGGTCATTTTCAAAATTTTCATTAGATTCTGGTTCTCATCTTGAAAATGAGTAGTTTTCAATATATATATTCGTGAACAATATGCAACATAATAAACTGTGATGTGTTAAGTTTAGTTATGTGTGTATGATGTTCTTGATTTAGATTCGTGTGCGTCATGTGTTAGATATAATTTTATTATACTTATTATACTTATAAATTGTATAGTTTGGTAAATATAGTGAATATTGTGAATCAAATGTAAATCAAATATAATTATATAATAATGTTTACCATATAAATTCATGAGATTATAAGTTGTTTCAGGTCCTCAGAAATTGTTCGACGTCCTGGGTCTCAAGTAACTACCAGATATTGTGATAATCGCAGAATATTAATTAAATTTCTAAGTAGGAAATGATTATATAATTTTTTTAATGTAATTATGTAAGTGTAGGTAAAAGAATTAATGTATATTATGCTAATAAAAGAGGGTTTTACACTCATTGTGTTCTAACATTTACGAAAAAAATTGTTTTTACTGAACACACGGAGTTTCCCCTCAAAGCAATTTCTCTTTTTATTTATTTTTATTTTTTTTCAATTGCATTTAAATCTGAAACCTTAATCAAACCATATTTCTGCTAAAAGCAAAGAAAATCATTCTACTATAGTAGCCATTTTTCCTATAAATAAGCAAAAAAGTAAGTATTAATCAGCCATAACTTGGAATAAAGGATCGAACACATGTTTAACCAAATACTGAAACTGGAAAAATGCTTACGTTTTACCTATCTTTTGGCGCTTAACTGCTGTTTAACCCTTTTTAATATATACTTACTTATTTTTGTAAAATGAAAATATTCTTAAGTAGCTTTTTTAGATGTATAAAAATTTTTATCCAAATTATGTAAAACGATGTGCAGGTAAATGAATTTCCTTATTGCTCTCTCATTATAGATACTATTAAAATAACTGTATTTTGTAAAATGCTATATTTTTTAAGCTAAACAATACACAAATAATATGAGAGTTATAATTCACTGTCACCATCAATCCTTTAAATTTATTAGTTTTACATTTACACAAAAGTTTTGTTCTCGAATAAAATCAAAGAAAGATGTAAATTTCTCCTGTGGTAATTTTAACACATTCTCACTGTATTTACACACAAATTTATTGTAGATGCAACACCTTCAAACGATAAATAACAAATTATAAGATATTGATTGAATATTTTATATAAGTCTAATATCTTGCATTTGTATATATTTGCTGCTTCTTGCTTGAATAAAATTATTAAAGTCTAAGCTTCTTTAAGTACAAATTATATTAATAAACAAACCCCAAAAAATAATATTTTATATAGGTTCATAGATATACAACCTCACATACAAATTATCTACTTTTTTTAAATTCCTGTGTAAATTATACTGGTCCTTTTTTAATTGGAATGCATAATAGAAGAAATTATAGAAATATTATTGGTTATATAGTGGCTAACTAACAGAGAGATTATCAGTTGGCTAGTACCAAATTACAAATGGTGAATACCAGTTAGTGACTTAACAGTTTATTAAATTTTAACAGTGGGCTAAATGCAATGGAGAATACGGCCGTTATTGAGAGAAATTTGTGTGGAGTCTTTCTGACACTTATGATACTTGTGACACTTATGGAATATTATTAATTATTGTTACAATAACGCAATCATCAATAGCTCAATTGATAAATTATCTAATTTGCGTAAAACGGATTTGAAGGAAATGATTCAGTAAATAGTCCTCCGAATACGAATTGTAATCAATGTTATGCAAATAATTTTTCCGGTGGTGTCACTCATATCAACGGCGTTTTCGAATTCGTGCAAGTACTCGTCAAATTCATATCCCAGTGCCGTTGGCATTCGTAGCATCACCACAAAAATAATCGGTGTAACATTGACTACTCATAGTATTATAACTGAAAATTGCTATTCAGACATGCTGACACGTGGCTTGTCTTGCTATATAGACTATATAGACTCTTCAGTGTACAATGTATAGAGTATACAGTTGTAATAAAACACAGCAAGGAACAAAACTCAGCGCCGCTGATTGACTATCATCACAAACGCCAAATTAACCAGGGCCATCTTCATGACAAGTGTAAGACTTGGCAGGTGGCTTCCATTATTGGACGGTCATAGACGTAACAGACGTAACAGACAGTATTAACGTGTCACCACTATAAGTCGAACAGCTCCAACAGCCTACATAACAAAAACAATGTAATAATGTAATAATTGAATGAGTGTGAATAAAACAAAAACAGTTTTAGTAATAATTAAGAAATACTGAAAAAACAAGTCAATCAACGGGAGGAAACGTACAGACGGCGTTTCGTTCTGGTTGGAACTTTTCAATGCACGGTATTCCTCGAAGACGGACATTGCTTTTTCATTTCTATACTTTCTGTATATATAGTTAACATTTAGAACTTACTGCAAGTGAGAATTAATGAATATTAAATCACATTCTTACATGTAAATGTCGACTTATATGATGCGTTCATAACTACAATCCGACAAACTAAGTTTGTACCAGTATGCAGAACACACCCTTTCGCGACAACGAACTTCCTGGTAATTAGGTTAATTAAGAATTAAGAAATACTGAAAAAACAAGTCAATCAACGGGAGGAAACGTACAGACGGCGTTTCGTACTGGTTGGAACTTTTCAATGCACGGTATTCCTCGAAGACGGACATTGCTTTTTCATTTCTATACTTTCTGTATATATAGTTAACATTTGGAACTTACTGCAAGTGAGAATTAATGAATACTAAATCACATTCTTACATGTAAATGTCGACTTATATGATGTGTTCATAACTACAATCCGACAAACTAAGTTTGTACCAGTATGCAGAACACACCCTTTCGCGACAACGAACTTCCTGGTAATTAAGTTAATTAAGAATTAAGAAATACTGAGAAAACAAGTCAATCAACGGGAAGAAACGTACAGACGGCGTTTCGTTCTGGTTGGAACTTTTCAATGCACGGTATTCCTCGAAGACGGACATTGCTTTTTTATTTCTATACTTTCTGTATATATAGTTAACATTTGGAACTTACTGCAAGTGAGAATTAATGAATATTAAATCTACTATATATACAGACTACTACAGAATAAACTATATATACAGAAAGTATAGAAATGAAGAAGCAATGTCCGTCTTCGAGGAATACCGTGCATTGAAAAGTTCCAACCAGAACGAAACGCCGTCTGTACGTTTCCTCCCGTTGATTGACTTGTTTTTTCAGTATTTCTTAATTCTTAATTAACCTAATTACCAGGAAGTTCGTTGTCGCGAAAGGGTGTGTTCTGCATACTGGTACAAACTTAGTTTGTCGGATTGTAGTTATGAACGCATTATATAAGTCGACATTTACATGTAAGAATGTGATTTAATATTCATTAATTCTCACTTGCAGTAAGTTACAAATGTTAACTATATATACAGAAAGTATAGAAATGAAAAAGCAATGTCCGTCTTCGAGGAATACCGTGCATTGAAAAGTTCCAACCAGAACGAAACGCCGTCTGTACGCTTCCTCCCGTTGATTGACTTGTTTTTTCAGTATTTCTTAATTCTTAATTAACCTAATTGCCAGGAAGTTCGTTGTCGCGAAAGGGTGTGTTCTGCATACTGGTACAAACTTAGTTTGTCGGATTGTAGTTATGAACGCATCATATAAGTCGAAATTTACATGTAAGAATGTGATTTAATATTCATTAATTCTCACTTGCAGTAAGTTCCAAATGTTAAGTATATATACAGAAAGTATAGAAATGAAAAAGCAATGTCCGTCTTCGAGGAATACCGTGCATTGAAAAGTTCCAACCAGAACGAAACGCCGTCTGTACGTTTCCTCCCGTTGTTTGACTTGTTTTTTCAGTATTTCTTAATTCTTAATTAACCTAATTACCAGGAAGTTCGTTGTCGCGGAAGGGTGTGTTCTGCATACTGGTACAAACTTAGTTTGTCGGATTGTAGTTATGAACGCATCATATAAGTCGACATTTACATGTAAGAATGTGATTTAATATTCATTAATTCTCACTTGCAGTAAGTTCCAAATGTTAACTATATATACAGAAAGTATAGAAATGAAAAAGCAATGTCCGTCTTCGAGGAATACCGTGCATTGAAAAGTTCCAACCAGTACGAAACGCCGTCTGTACGTTTCCTCCCGTTGATTGACTTGTTTTTTCAGTATTTCTTAATTCTTAATTAACCTAATTACCAGGAAGTTCGTTGTCGCGAAAGGGTGTGTTCTGCATACTGGTACAAACTTAGTTTGTCGGATTGTAGTTATGAACGCATCATATAAGTCGACATTTACATGTAAGAATGTGATTTAATATTCATTAATTCTCACTTGCAGTAAGTTCCAAAAGTTTTAATAATATCAAAAATATTATTAAAAGTCACGTGGAGAACCCAGTACAAGTATATATTTGTGTGGAAATTGCTATAGAAAAAAATATTTTTAATTTATAGAAGTGGTGAGGTTTTATTTACTCAAGTACGTTTCATATTTGTTTTTGTTAGATATACTATATTCATAATTGAGGAGTTAGATTAAGCTTAATACTTAACTGTCACCTGCATTAGATATACGTACTTCGTTTTGGTACCAGACATGTACAGACGCTGATTTTTTGAAGACCAGTTCGCTTTTATGATTATGTTGTATAAAATTTATTTTCTTTTGTTTTTACTTGTTTTAGTTTTAATTTGAAGTCAACTTCCTAAAATTTAATCCGTAACCAGCTATTATAACTTATTTATACAAAACGAAGGTATATTATTATTATAAAAACTTAGAAGAGTTTTCTGTGTTCAGTTAGATTATAAATATTTAAATTTTTAGTAGTCAATCCCATTTGCATACCACTTTCCAAATATCATAAAGGCTCATCTCATTCTATACTTCTGAAACTACCTAAATAGATCTCCCTAAAACTGCCTCCATTAAAAATATACCATGTATGCAGCAGACAGAAGTCCGCCACGACAGCAATAACATCACCTCTTCCACTATTACACGGGGCGAAACTTTTTAATATTTAATCTTTACTATTCTTTGTTGTGTTTCGCATCCGCCATATTTATGTTTACCTGTTTCGCATTGCACTACGGAAATCTCTAATAACCTCAATATAACGGTTCTGTGTCTGTTATTTATAACAGGTGAAGAAGCAAGCTTCGCCCCCTCTATTTGCGCCCTTTCTAAAATATACACTGGATAAGCTTCACACTGCTTCAATGTGAATTTAAATTTAGTACTAAGCGGACGTGTGCAGTATATTTTTTCGGCCGCTGTGCTGAATATTGTATAGATATGGTTATTGTTCAGTATCCTCGGCTGGGGCAGAGAAAATAAGGTCAAGCATATATAATACAGACACATACTCACACGCATGTACGTTCCGTGCACTTTCATTTATGATGCAGTTTTAATAGAATTGATGTTATATATTCGCTTAATTTCTATGTGCAGTTCTTGTAAACGAAAGATAAGAGTGGATTAAATAGTTAAATTAGGGGCATTTGTCGTCAATAACTAAAGGCCGGATTATATTCAAAAAAAAATGAAATTATGCGCATAAATATGCAGATGTTTTAGCCTAAATATGCACTTCCTTATGAAAAACATGCAGGTAAAAAAATACGAGGAATGTTAGAAAACGGAATACTGTTTTCTACAAGTTTATTTAACATAATTAACTATGAAAACAATTTACAATCACATATTTCTCAAAGTTTTAAACAGAAAATTGTGAAGCTTGTCTGAAAACATGTATTTATACATTGAAAAGGTTCGTTCTACGTCGACGCTTGTTATAGGAGCATATTTCAAATTAGAAATATCATCTATTGTCAACTCAATATTTTCTACTGAATCACCACATAAAATTTTTGCAATGTCCTTTAGCTTTTTAAAACACTTATTTTTTCCTATTACCCTTAAAAATTTTTCATACACGGACTGTCCCACTCCTCCTTTAACATCAAAACATGACTTTTCAAATTTGTTTATTATTTCAACGCTCTCGATTAGTGACGTACGACGAAATCGCACGTAAAACGTCATTTAGTATCGCAAACACATACACAGAAACTAGACCAGTTGGAATCTAACAATTTTAACGAAGAACTCTGTGAAACTTTAATGACGGCAAATTTTCCATTAAATAAACTTAACAATCCCACCTTCAAAACATTTCTCCAAAAATATACTGGTCGAAATGTTCCTGATAAAACCACCTTACGCAAATATTATGTTTCTAAGTGCTACACTGAGGCAGTAGAACGCATTAGAAGCCATCTTTCAAATCAGTACCTATGGTTAAGTGCCGACGAAACTGTCTATATATTAGGATGCTGTGTGGTAAATGTTGTAACTGGTGTACTACATGCAACTATTCCATATAACGCATATGTAATAGCAACAAAAGTTATAAATACAGTTGGTGCGGAACAGTAGCTAAAACCATTTGCTAGAATATGCACCAAATGCTTCATTCGAACGATATGTACGAAAAAAAAATACTTATTTGTCAGTGACAGTGCTGCATATATGTTAAAAACAGACAGACTATTAAAACAAATATATCCTAATATGCGGCATATTACTTGTGTAGCACATGCTATCCACAAACTTTGTGAATAATCAGAGACATCTTTCCGGGAGTTGATAGATTTGTATTCGCTTTTAAAAAAGTTTTCAGAAAAGCACCATTGAGAGTAGCTCTTTACAGGGAAAAACTTACATGTTTGTCACTACCTCCCTCTCCAGTAATGACTAGATGGGGAACATGATTGGAAGCTACTAGTTTTTATGCAGAGGAATTCGATAGTTCACAAAATTTCGTTACATCTTCAAATGACGATGCTCGAAGTATTTCTTAGTGAGAAGAAACTAATACAAATTCCAAATTTAAAAAATTAGTTATACTTTCTTCAGGTACGCTTTGAAAATTTGCCAAAACTAATCACTTATTTTTAAAATCAAAATCTCAAATTAAATGTTGGATTAACCACATTAGATGTGGCTACTAATAATTTGAAAAATATTCCAAGTGACTTCGGATGTGAACTTCGGCAAAAGTTTGACGCAGTTTTTAATATAAATCCATATTTAATAACATTGCGGCAATTGTGTATGGGGACAATGCCCCAATATCTAACTGCTAAATGCGCTGAAATAAAAGAATATTTCCAGTATGCACCTATAACCAGTTGCGATGTAGAAAGGACGTTTTCTATCTACAAGGATGTATTTCATTCAAAGAGAACAAATTTTACGGAAGAGAACCTTGAGAAAGTATTGCTAGTTAATATTAATACTCCTTTATTCAACTTAAACTACAAAATGTACAGATAAAAATGTATTTCTTATTTTATAGATCACCATGTGATTGTTTTCTATATAAATAAAATTAAAAACTCTTTAAAAATACAAATTTTCAATAGTACGTCTGTGGGCGATGAGTCATGGACCTCTCGTGTCCGGTCCCTAGTGATTATTGATACGCAATACATAGCTATACCGTATGAGCCAGCGTTGTATATACAGTCAGTTGATGTTACACGAAATCAACGCTTCCAGGCGTGGTCCGATATATAGCACGTAACACAAAGCACATGTTGAACAAGCGTTGCGGCAGATATTTTGTTAGTTCTTGAATTATGATTAATACAAAACCATTTCAAACAACATGTTAAAGCATACGTAACCTCATTATAATTTCGTTTAGTGTTTAAACACAAAGCTGTTTCCACATCAAAAACTTGTTTTAGCCACATCTGCATTTAAACATAAATATACAATGTACTTATCTTTAAAAAAGACGGTATTATTTTGGAAATAAAACACATTGAAATTTGGCTAAACGTTAAACAATACGGTGAACTTTTTGTTTGCACAACTTATCCCGTTTTCTTAAATAATTGTAATTAGTAAATATAGGCAATAGACATTTAGAAAAGTAAGAGTATTGTGCTCGATTTTAACAAACAATTTTTAGATTCACGTCAAAAGTGATGTTAATTGTTCGGTCGAAATCAAGTGAAGTGACACAAAATTTGACAGATACTGCCAGCTTCAAACATTAACGGACACCTGTATACCAAGGATAATTACCATTCCAGTAATTTAATCTTTCGTTATTTTCCGTTACATCCTTGATTATTTATAGTTTTTTACATCTCCTTATTTCAAATAAAATTTTGAAGGTAATCTTAGTTATTCGTATGTACGTTTTTCAGAAATTAATTATTAATTTTGCTGGGACGCTAGGATCCTACCAAACGCAATAATATTTTGCCATCAACCGTGGGGTAATTTCTTTCGGATTAAGGGTGAATAATTTGGCATTTAACGTGACGTAATTTCTTTCAGATTAAGTTCTTAATATGCTTTTCTTTTTTTTTGTGCTATTTCGGTATTATATTTTTTGTTTTCAATGAAATAAATGAAAATAAAATTTGCTTGACATTATCTTTTGTAGTTTTATTTATTATATTTTCAGAATGTTAGAAAATGAAGAAAATTGTAGATTAAGCATCAAAATATGTATATTAAATATTGATATTAACAAGTGATATAATAATTAAAAGCCCGGTTCCGATTTTATATAAAATAAATAGAAATATTTGAATAAATTTTCATCTTTTTTCAGTGATCTGGCAGCAATTTATTATTTTCCCAAAACTGTATTTGGCGACCTGAAATTTTTCTTATTAATCTGTTTTGTAATGAAGGAGAGAGGTAAAAGTTTAAAGGTGTAAAATTGAATAAATAGGGGCAATGGATATTTATGGTCAAATTTCACAACTTCAGTTGGCTTTACATTCATGTATACGCTTTTGCATTTTTTTTATTACCATAATAAATAACCATCCATTTTTATTTTTTCGGATCGTGAAACTTGGACATTGTGCTTAAATATTTCGACGTGACTGATCCAATTAATCATAAAACCAACAGATTTTCGATTTCGTTTGCGATGAATATTCTTATGTTGCACCAATTTTTTGTGACCTATATTTAGGAAATCTTACCAGTCACGTTAAAAAAAACTGAAAATATGCGCATAAATATGCAGATGTTTTAGCCTAAATATGCACTTCCTTGTGAAAAATATGCAGGTAAAAAAATACGAGGAATGTTAGAAAATGGAATACTGTAGAAAAAAACTATTCTATTATGTTTACTACAAGTTTATTTAGAACATTTTACAACATAATTAACTATGAAAACAATTTACAATCACATATTTCTCAAAGTTTTCAACAGAAAAATTGTGACGCTTGTCTGAAAACATGTACTTACGAGTATATATTGAAAAGGTTCGTTCTACGTCGACGCTTGTAATAGGAGCATATTTCAAATTAGAAATATCATCTATTGTCAACTCAACATTTCCTATTGAATCACCACACAAGATTTTGTCCTTTAGCTTTTTAAAACCCTCATTTTTTCCTATTACACTTAAACATTTTTCATACACGGACTGTCCCACTCCTCCTTTAACATCAAAACATGACTTTTCAAATTTGTTTATTATTTCAACGCTCTCGATTAGCGACATACATTGTTTTCCAACTGCAATATAGAAGTGGAAATAAAACTGTAATTGGCTTTAATAAACGCCAACTGTTGAGGTATTTCTTTACTCGAATACACCTTTTGGGCGTTTATCACAGATTGTGCATCCCTATCAAGATCCATAGTAGTTGTCGTTATTCCTTCATAATGATTTGCATGAAAAATAGCAGCCTCCAACCACGTTCCCCATCGTGTAATTACTGGTTGAGGAGGAAGCGGAACACCGGGTAGATGTTGTTTGTAAAACTGAACTCGTAATGGGGGCCTTTAAAAATACTTTCTTAACACTACTAATTAAAGTATTTACTAAGGTAAAATGATTTCTGACTTCTTCTGCAACACGATTTAGTCCGTGCGCCAAGCAAGTTGTGTGAATTAAATTTGGTTAAAAAATTTTCAAGTTGAAAGCTGCCTTCACCATGTATAGTGCAGCATCCGTCAAAAACAATAGAGTTTTCTCTGTTGGAATCGATTCCGGTAAGAAGAGAGTTGCCAGTTCTTCCTGTATAAACCTTGTTATTGTCAAATTATTTGCCTTTTTTTTGCGGCCCAAACTATCAGTAGTTTCATCTACGCATATATAAAGATAATTGTTTGCAACAACCTTCTTAATGCTATTCAGTGTTGCTGCGTAGATACAGCGAATATAATCTCTTCTTAAAGTGCCCTCGTCGGGAATGTTATATTTGCAAAAGTAAGTTGACATTTAAATTGTTTAATTTATGTAGTGCCGACACAAACATTTGACACAAATCTTCATTCAATTGTTCTTGTTCCAATTTTTTGGAAGTTGAAGGCAAACATTGCGGTAATGTTTGCTGACCCTTCTTCGCCAATTTCATCTTTGTTAGTTTTGCAGCATGAGATGGAGTTTTCATATGTTAATCGACTTGAAACTTTCTTACACTTGAAATCTGCAAAAAAAAATTTCACATCATTGGTTGTTTTCTTATAAAATAAATGTTAGTAAAAGATGAAGCAATAATTAAGAACTTAATTAATATTAATAGGAGGAAATAAACTAAAATTTTACTCACAATCTAGCAGCATGCTACGCAAAACACTTTTTCTCCATCGATACGCAATTCTGAATAAGGTGCAATCCATCCAGGCACAGTCGCTATTTTCAGAATTTTTGCTATTATATATCACAACTCACAAGTTTCTCACGTCTCACAAGTTAAAATTACTTTCGAATATGGGAATAAATTTCTCCGAATAGCAAAGAAACACATATACTACTAATTTTCTGGTAAAATGCATTTTCGTATTTATTTAGAAGTTTTTAGGTATTAGCTTTTGCTGGAATTTTGTCTCGGCCTCGATGTATGGGAAGAGCATTAATAATTTCTTGGAGACGCTTATCGGAAAAGTAACAGGAAGAGGCTTAATAAAATGGTACTTTTAAGAGGTCTGGTTAATTTTTGTTTGCTTGTTATATCCACGACATATTTTCAGTAATGCCTATAATAAATTTGATTTAGTAAATAAATAAAACTCGGATACTTGAAATATGCAAAAATGCTGAATTAGCACAAAATATGCAAATAAATGCTGAATCACTACAAAATATGCAAATAATATACAAAATGCATGTTAGAAATTGCTCATTATTAATAACACGTTCGTGTCCAAGGGAATACTATAATGAATTCATTCTGCTTGCCTGTACCTGCAAGTACTTACCTCATTCAATTAGCGCAAACGACAGCGCGAATCTTATCCAAATTTTTATAGTCAGCTTGCATACAGTGATATGCTAGTTGTACTTTTGTATTAATCTAATATTGTCGTAATTATTTTTTTGTTTTGTGGACTCAGTACTATTTAAAAAAGTTCATAATTTATTAGACTGATTTTCGCAATAATTCAAAATTAAAACCAAGACAAAAAAATACTTAGAAGATTCTGTGTAATATTGAATCTTTTAGTAATGAATGTTTAATAACTACTCAAATATACAATTTTTTAAACGATTACGCAGTCTAGCTATCAATATCGACAGTATTTAACAATTGTAAGAAATTATAAGTTAGAGAATTTCAGATTGTCGTTGTATGTAATATGTTAGTACTTGTTTGATAGCCATTCATTCTCTGAACGTTATTTGTTACTATAAGAGTGGTACTATAACTGTATCGCCATCATTGCATTATACAAATTGGAAGAGATTGCAAGAACAATTTTAGCTTTTCTTAAGCCCCTTAACATTGACGAACGTTTTATATATCATAAGCTTAAGACTTATTCAAGACGTTGGTAATGTCATTGGTCATTCCGTGCCGGCCGTCCGCTTTCTGCAGTTACGACAACGCTGTTGAGGAATCGCTTGAAATCCACTGGGAAAGCAAACGATCTTGACTAGCGAAATTAGCATCGCACGAGATCAATTTCTCGTATCATTGAAGAGATTTAAGCATGAAGGATTACAGAATAACACCAGCCTCGAAGACCATAAGAAACGAAGGAGCGAATAAGTTAAGTCATTACAGCAAAAAAATGTATAGCGAAATCTTATTCTCAGACGAGAAAATCTATACTATTGAGCAAAAATGTAACGCTTAGATTGATAAGGTGTATGCTCGTAGTTCTCTAGAAATCCGGAAGATGATGACAACGTAGTCACTATCCGGCCTCAGTATAGTTTTATGGGTGTCCCCTATGAAGGCGCTTCTCTTATTCACTTTTGCGAGCTTGGGAAAAACATTAGCTTATACTTCTATGGGTATTAGTCACAAAAAATGCACGCAGGAAACTGCGGTAAACTCGCATATGCAGACACAGACACCTTACTGTCTGGACGCGCCTATCTCGCCAGTATACGGGGGAATTAGAAATTACATGCTACAAAAATCTGTCCTGAACTGTAATGCGTCACATGTGTCGACTATAGCTGTGGTGAAACCTCCGACAGATTTCTTATTTAGAGGGAAAGAATGGATGTTTCCATGGAATTCGGCATCCCTTCTCAATAAGAAAATACCGCAAATATGGTAGAAAGAATGCCAGGCTACCAAGAAAACGGCCTATCGCTACTTACCGCGCGGGTCCATTGGACCCGTATTACTATATGCAGGGTTTGAGCTAATATTCGGAGATTATTTTGAATTCAATATAGCGTAAGCATTATTATATTTGACATTTATTTTATTCAATATAAGAAAGGACCATTAGAATAAATCGAAGCAGTAATAATAATAAGACATAAATATGGTCAAATAAAATATATAAATAACTTACATAAAAGTTAAAGTGGGTTAAACACATTCCTTACATATAACTACTGAGTGTTTACCGCATACACTGGTTTCACAACGTGCACAAGTTGTTTTTTTGTCTTTAGAAGATGGACGAACATCACATCTCTTCTTCTTTCTTGGAATCTCAGAACCAGTAGATGCTTCAGCTTCTTCTCCTTCTTCAGGTTTTTCGCGGTCCTTGTATTCTGCTAGTTCCTTTCCTAGTTTAATTAGAAAGTTTCTTCTCTTTTTCAAATCTAAAGCTGAATTAGGTTTCAAAAGCTTCCATAATATGCGTTTATGGCGGTGATATCTATCAAGTTATAAAAAACTACAAGAGGTCATCTCTTCGTCATCCTTTTCACGGTGTATGATCGTATCATTTTGTCCATTTTATCTACGCCACCTTTTATTTTATTGTGGCCCAGGATTACCTGAGGTTTCTTTTTTTGGCCATTATCAACATTTTTCTCATTGTGCAGAGTACTCAGCAATGTTCCAAGCTTGCGATTCTTTGGGCAATATGAAATAATCATCGCATCGTCTGTAAAACCAATCTGTGTGGAAAACACTTGACGATTTTTTTCGATCAACTAATGAGTTTGGCAATTCAGGCTTATTTTTACGGATCGTATTAACTAACATTAGGTTTTTTGATAAATACTTTGCAAGATTGTAATAAGTAAAGAAATTGTCGCAGGTGACAGTCCTTCCAGAGTTATCAATTTCTTCTATTAAACGTTATACAACCTTTTCGCCTTGATTCTCGTCTCTTTCCTCCCTCTGCTTTCCAAGATAAATTGCCAGTTTCCATGGATAGGTTGTTACACTATCGCAAATGGCCCAAAACTTTATTCCATATCGTCCAGGTTTTGATAGAATATATTGTCTAAAGGCACATCTGCCTATGAAAGTTACAAGCTATTCACCAACCGTCATACACCAATTTAGTACATACGCATCTCGCAAATAAGTATTCCATAACTCAAGGTATTCCGGTATTGGTGCTTTTTTGTCGCCACTCCTTTTTCTTCGTCTTTCCGCTGTATCGTCGAATCTAAGTACACGGAGTATATTTTGAAATTGATTTCGAGCGATAATACTACCAAAGATTTTTCGACCATTTTTTGGCTCCAAAATTGTGTTACGTCCTCGTTATAAGATTTGTATACACCTACTAGTATCAAAATTCCAATAAATTTCTTAAATTCTTGGACATCCATTTTTATCCTATTTTTGCCGAAAACAATCTCTCTTTCTTCATTCGTCCACATTAGGATAATTTTAAGAAGAGTTTTAGAAAAATAAATAAAAAAAAAAGAAGAAGCAGGTGTATCGATCTCGCTATTTCCAAAACGTGTTGGGCCTGAATGTTCTCGTAAAATATTGTGTCGTGGTTGTCTTCCGTGATGAGGTAAAATATGACCTTGGTATCAAGTAACTTGTTTGTTTTTGATATAAAAGAATTAGCTCCAGCCTGATTTCTATTATGGTCATATCTGATTCTTCTGCTGTGCTTGTATCACCTCCATCGATGAGGCCTTCAACTACATCTATCTCTCCATCCTCGTCTGAAGCTTCATATTCGCTATTGTATTCAACGTCACTCATTTCGGCTACTATCACCTCCAGCTGTTGTTGTGTAAATTAATCCTTATTTCTACGATCCATTATTCGTAATTAGTAAAACGCAAAGTAGAAAATAGCCGCAATAAAAGATTCAGAAATAACTACCTGACAATTGATAAAAAATATGCTAAAATATCAAATCGCAAATCACAACTGAACAATATATAAATTTTATCTTATTCACAGTAATAAAGTAACACTACACAGATTCGGCAAGCACTAATGCATTGTTCACGACTTGCGGGTATAAATATGCTGAAACACATAAAGTCCACAAAATCCGCATGATAAAGAGATTTCCCATTTCTATATACATCGGGGAATGCCATGAAAGGTTTATCAGCAGCAGGGAAGTCTGGAATTCATAAGCGAACCACTATCATTGTTAAACACACTCGCTTTATCTACATTTATACAGTAAACGACATATGGGTTCAACGGACCCGGTTGGTAAATCGCAAGTATTTTTATACTGCCAAAACTATTCTTTCTAAAATAATTCTTTTATCAAAATTTTAATGCTATAACTCGTACGTATAAAGTCTATTAATACCAGTAAATTAGCTCAACCATAAGTACCTACCATAAAACAATGGTTAGAAATCGTTTCGGGTCCATTGGACCCGCTCGGTAGTCCTAGGGTTAAGGCTTCCGATTGTCTGTCTAGCAGGTCTCTCAACTATTAGTCATGAAGTGTCCAAGAAGGTGTGGCTTGTAGGGAACGTCATCAAGTTTTAGAATCTCCGTAACAAAGTATTCTCGAAGATGCAACAAAAATATCCCTAAATCAATTCGTAAACCGATAGATGAATGGCTTGGTTGTTTGCAACTCCGTGGAGGTAGAAGGCGAACATTGAACAACTTATACATCGTTTACAACCATATTTTCTGTGCTTTTCAGTATTTATGGTTAAACTGTGTAAATTAAGATTCATAATTTTTATGTTAATTGTACATATCTCAAGTTACACTTCAACAAATAGAAAAGAAAGGTCTTTTTTAGAAATGTTTAATAAGTTATTAGACAAACATGAAGTCGTTGTTTACATAGTGTTTACCACTAATAATAATACATACACACTTTCCCACTGACGTTTTCATGTTTTAATAAGATACACATCAAGAGACAAGAGAAGCGCACTTCAATCTGAAGTTTCCGGAGGCAGACGGGATAACATACAGACAGAATCATAGGATCGGTCTGTACGGAAGTTCAACCTTCGACATTCATAAAACCCCTTAATATTAAAATATACGTTCTAGGGAATCGTTAGGAGATTAGATAAAAGAGAATTATGCACGACGCGATGCCAAAAAGGACCCTTTACATTCTATTGTGCACAGGTACATAATGATGAATCGATCGGCCTTGCGTCCATTCCACCATTCAGTCCCGATGTTATTTCTCCTCTTCTGTGATACTCTCTATATTCACACAGTCGATGATATACTTTCGTTAACAGCTACGCTTTTAATGTTTGCCGAAAGTGACTTTGAAATTATGCAGATCAGATTGGAGGAAGGAAATACAGAGAATACGCACAGTGACAAAGGAAATGTAAAATTAAGATTTCAATGTTAATTTTAGTATTTTGAATTGACAAATGGATTAACGTATTTCTCGAGGGAACAAAATGAGAGTAAATGTTAAGACTTCATTTAAACTTTATTTTTGTGTAATATAGTTATATTAAACTGCTGTAATGGGTTCAAATAAATTAAAATTTAAAGGGAATAGAAGTATGAAACAATGAATTGTTCTGCGTTGTTTTATGTTTAATAATAATATGTTACTGGAAAAATGTAAATCATTCAACGCATATTTAATTGGTTGTAATTCTTGTAAAATATATATATATATATATATATATATATATATATATATATATTAAAGTAGAAACGAATGAAAGGCTCCACGTTGGGCGCCAATTAAAGTAAGACGTGATGATGAACTATGTATTATAATAATTATAATGTGTAATAAATAATAATTTTATTTGAAATAAATAATGTTAATATTAATTGAATAGTATTAGAATAATACTTTGAATTGGGCGCCTTTATATATTAAATTTACAATGTTAGATCATCCGCCACTCTCCTGTATTGTCTCCGGCTACGGCTAGATGTCGGAAAGCAAGTAATATGCAAAGTTGACTCTTACAGGCTCCTCGTCGATCTATTTATCCCTAAGTGTATGGTAAACAATTGTATAATAAAATAACTAAGTTATCTCCAGCTAAGCACTGATAACTAAAAGAGTTGTTTAAAGAAATGTGTATAAAAGTTTATTTAAAATAAGGTTTCTGTAAACAATAACATATAAACGTGCCTATCGACAGATAATGGAATTACTATTAATTGCACGTGTGAATTGAAAAGGTTATGTTCTAATGGTGATGATATTTTCATGTAAATTATTATATAAATTAATTGACAACAAATACAGGTGAGTACTACAATCTTAAATAATAAAAGTTCTTTTACAAATTATGAGTAATGTTGATAATGTCATTTTCAAAGTAAAATTATGAGTTTTTTAATGTAGTAAAATTTTGTTTTAGTTGTATAATGTTTTAGTGAGTCTTTTTTGAAATAATTTAGATTAATAAAACCTGTTTTACGAAGAATAAGGCAGGTATCTTGGAGGAAGTCGGCGTAGATCAGTAAATTCGTAGTATGGTCCAAGTACGGAGTCGTCGATTCTGCGATGCCGGCTTTGGGCGTGCTTCGACGGCGTGGGTTTTTCTCGGGCCGGTGTTCCGATCGAATAGATGCTATGATCGATTACGGGCCGTTCTTCCGTGTTGTCGCCTTCAAAGATGGTTTAAAAGTATCTCCAAATTAATGTGTATCTTTTTCGGACACTTTTAAAATTCTGGCTCAGGTGTTTTAGATTTTATTTAATTTTAAAACTTTGAATAGCACTTTTGCCTGGCACACGTTATCAAATTATTTATTGACGCCTTGATGGCAATTATTTCTTTCAAAGCCTAGTATGCATTTTTGAAATAGCCTCGAATTTTACTTTAAATTACATATAATAATAATTTGAATATAAATAATGTATTGGTTTAAACATATAAACAAAATTATAATAATATTTTTCAAATAATTGTTATGGGTTTTTGAATGTAGGGTTATGTTTATGCGTGGAAAGAAAATAACCTATTCGCGGGTATGTTTACATTTAAAAAGTGGGCGTATCTAATTAGCATCGATACAAAATTTTAATGTAGATAAATTAGCTATCTGTAATTTTCGCGCTAATGATTTTAATCATGAAAATGACAATTTAAATAAATATAAAAAGTAAATTTTGAAATAAATATAAGTTAATTTGAAATATACAAAGTTATGGTAATATTAATTTATTTACATTTCGATACTAATTTTACAAATTATGTCCGCCAATTTAAACATTCTATTGTATGTTATTTCCGTTTTTCCCTTTGCAGTTTGCAGTTAGCTGGAATGATGGTGTAGTTGGCCCCACAACAATATATATATATATATATATATATATATATATATATATATGTGTATATGTATATTTAAATATAGATGGTAGATTCAATTAGTTGGTGAGTTAAGGTCAGGTTTTACTTCAATATGTATATATTTAAACAATCTTACATGTTTCGGCATATGACACCATTTTCAAATAAATTTGAAATATAAATATATTTATATTTCAAAATTAATTAATCAGCAAAATCCATAAATTAAACCAAAGAATAGCTTTTGGATTTACTCTTCCCCAACCATGTGTAGGCCCCAATTTAAGACAGCTTTGAAACTAGTAACATTTCTTTGCCAAAGGGCAATGTATTCCAAAAAAAAGTTGTGGAATAGTTTGTTGCTAAAATGCCCCGATGTAAATAAGAGTGGTGAACAAGAAGGTGTTAAAGGTGAAAAAATGTGATAAAAGTTGTGGCTCCAAACCCCCAAAAAGTCGCATGAAATTTTGTAAATCATGTCGAAAAAGTATATTTCACAGCTGAACTTTTGTGATTAATCTGTAGCAGACAGGATTTTGTTTTATTAATCTTTTAGATACATAGAACCTAAAGAACTCCATGCGATTCTCGGTACAGTAATCGAAACAGTACGGTATAGTATTGGAAACGGGACTTACACACATGCACAAGCGGATATAAAACTACGATTCGTCACGACTCCTTGATAACAAAATTAAGCAATCTAAAAGATTAGGAAATCATGGCTGTAACAGATTATCTAGCGAAACTCAACTGAGAAATATACTTTTTTAGCCTAACTTATATATATATTTTTGAGACTTTTTTGAGGGTCTGGAATTTTTATAAGTTTGATACCTTCTTGTGGACTATTCTTATTTGCTTAAAGTCTCAAAGACATATAGTTTTTTTTTCTGTCCAATTATCGCATTTTGCAATAAACTAGTTCCCATTCTAATTTACTTTAGAAAGCGGAAAAATAGCACTGATTTAAATGTCGAGATATTATGAAATTGACAAATGTCTTGACTAATGTCCTATGTTTATTACCTTCGTACAAAGTACTCCTTGATGAATGTTGAATCCGTCATAATTTTTTTTTTTGTATATTTAGTAGTAAAGGCACGAAGCCCTGGCTCTTTTCGGCCATAGACATAGCGATATCCATAACTATAGAAATTCATTTTGACAAGGGTAGATTGTGCATACGGTAGTACTGTTGCTACAGTGGTAATACCGTAACTATAAAAAAAAATTGAAAACGAAAGAGATACAAAAAAGCAACGTTTCAGGAGGCGTGGATTGCCCCACCTACTCGCTCCTGCCAACGTCTAGCGGCTCACCAGGCTACGAAGACCACTTCGGCCCAGGGGTGGGAGACCCAAAGGTATTAAAAAGAAATGGTGGTGAAGGGCTCCACCGAATTTGGTACCGCTAGAAGTCGCAAATTCGGAAATAACGATAACAAAAACAGGTAAGCCACTCAGCGGGTAAATTACGCAACAAAGCCGTCCGAAACGAATTCGAAAGAAAAGAGAGTTTTCGGATTCAACTAGACTATGCTTTATTTAAATTAAATAACAATCAAAGAAAAATAGATAAAAATCCTTTCATAAAATTGCAAAAGGAACGCTTTAGTATCGTTCTAAATCTGATCTGAAGCGAAGTTTCAATAATAATAAAAAAAACAAAAGAAATAACGAATGTAATTACGAAAAAAAATTATTTTACAACTGGGATACTATACCCAGAACATTAATTACACCACATCAAAATACGTATTTATCCGGTTCATATGTGTAAATACAAAATTATAAGCCAGATCTATTGAGCAGACCTGGTATATGTTTGGAGGTTTTATATATCTATATATATATATATATATATATATATATATATATATATCTATATATATATATATATATATATATATATAAGGTAAACTTTCGCGATTAAAGGTCTGGTTCATTACTTCAAAGTATATATATATTTAAAACAACCTAGGGTCGTTTTAAATATATATACTTTGAAGTAATGAACCAGACCTTTAATCGCCGACTTATTAAGTTTACCCTATCATATCAAGGTCACGAAAATATTATATTTATATATATATATATATATATATATATATATTTAAAAAAATAAACTAAATGCAAATTTACAAAGTTGAATATTGGAAATCAATTAAACTAATGTTGGCGGTTTATAATAGTATGAAAAAAAAGAAATGAAAGCTTATAGTAAATTAAATTGACAAATAATGGAGAAAAGTAATTCTTAAATTTTTAAATCACAAATTAACAGAAACTAGAATATTAATCGTATTTTTAAGGTGTCGATCTAAGAAACACAAGAAACCTTGTACACGTTTTCTACATGTAAGAAAAACTCAATATACAAAAAAGGGATATTTATCAATACGTTTTTGCCGTATTACGCAGTTGTTATATAATGAAACAGATATGCAAAATACATATCCGTCACTGTAAACATGGACAAACACCTCGTATTTTTAGCATTTACTTCTGTTCAATACATATGTTTCAGCCATCTAGGCCTCATCGGTTGAACTAGTGAAGCAATGTGTATACAAATTAATACAGATCTGTTAAACAACGGATCTGTATCTGTATCTACATTTACGCTAAAATCGTCTCCAAGCTATAACCAGTTTCGTTCTATCAGGCGACACTAATTTAATCAGTGACATCTGACGGAAGAAAGCGACTAGGCCAGAAAAAGCGATCTTCCGCTCGAATAGCAATGCTATTACGAAAAGCGGAAAAATACGTATATTGGTGCTGTCCATTAACACGCGCCAGATGGCGGTAAATATACAAAAAAGGGATATTTATCAATACGTTTTTGCCGTATTACGCAGTTGTTATATAATGAAACAGATATGCAAAATACATATCCGTCACTGTAAACATGGACAAACACCTCGTATTTTTAGCATTTACTTCTGTTCAATACATATGTTTCAGCCATCTAGGCCTCATCGGTTGAACTAGTGAAGCAATGTGTATACAAATTAATACAGATCTGTTAAACAACGGATCTGTATCTGTATCTACATTTACGCTAAAATCGTCTCCAAGCTATAACCAGTTTCGTTCTATCAGGCGACACTAATTTAATCAGTGACATCTGACGGAAGAAAGCGACTAGGCCAGAAAAAGCGATCTTCCGCTCGAATAGCAATGCTATTACGAAAAGCGGAAAAATACGTATATTGGTGCTGTCCATTAACACGCGCCAGATGGCGGTAAATATACAAAAAAGGGATATTTATCAATACGTTTTTGCCGTATTACGCAGTTGTTATATAATGAAACAGATATGCAAAATACATATCCGTCACTGTAAACATGGACACAGATCCGTTGTTTAACAGATCTGTATTAATTTGTATACACATTGCTTCACTAGTTCAACCGATGAGGCCTAGATGGCTGAAACATATGTATTGAACAGAAGTAAATGCTAAAAATACGAGGTGTTTGTCCATGTTTACAGTGACGGATATGTATTTTGCATATCTGTTTCATTATATAACAACTGCGTAATACGGCAAAAACGTATTGATAAATATCCCTTTTTTGTATATTTACCGCCATCTGGCGCGTGTTAATGGACAGCACCAATATACGTATTTTTCCGCTTTTCGTAATAGCATTGCTATTCGAGCGGAAGATCGCTTTTTCTGGCCTAGTCGCTTTCTTCCGTCAGATGTCACTGATTAAATTAGTGTCGCCTGATAGAACGAAACTGGTTATAGCTTGGAGACGATTTTAGCGTAAATGTAGATACAGATACAGATCCGTTGTTTAACAGATCTGTATTAATTTGTATACACATTGCTTCACTAGTTCAACCGATGAGGCCTAGATGGCTGAAACATATGTATTGAACAGAAGTAAATGCTAAAAATACGAGGTGTTTGTCCATGTTTACAGTGACGGATATGTATTTTGCATATCTGTTTCATTATATAACAACTGCGTAATACGGCAAAAACGTATTGATAAATATCCCTTTTTTGTATATTTACCGCCATCTGGCGCGTGTTAATGGACAGCACCAATATACGTATTTTTCCGCTTTTCGTAATAGCATTGCTATTCGAGCGGAAGATCGCTTTTTCTGGCCTAGTCGCTTTCTTCCGTCAGATGTCACTGATTAAATTAGTGTCGCCTGATAGAACGAAACTGGTTATAGCTTGGAGACGATTTTAGCGTAAATGTAGATACAGATACAGATCCGTTGTTTAACAGATCTGTATTAATTTGTATACACATTGCTTCACTAGTTCAACCGATGAGGCCTAGATGGCTGAAACATATGTATTGAACAGAAGTAAATGCTAAAAATACGAGGTGTTTGTCCATGTTTACAGTGACGGATATGTATTTTGCATATCTGTTTCATTATATAAAAACTCAATGAAAAATCTTTCTATATTTATTGTAAAAGTTGTTTTTTTGGTTAAAGAGTAACAGGTGTGCAATAACGTTGTACTCTTGAAATAAATTTTAATGGTTTAAAATATAGCACCAAATGAAAAAAAAAACTGATCAATGATGTTATTAAATTAATTAAATAAAATTTGATATGTAACTTAGAATTATGTAGCATACAAAAACGAAGTAAAATTTAATATGCCAAGAGAAAACTAAAACTTCATATTTTAAACACATTGAACAAAATTGATTATTATTTGCTAGCTGAATTAATAAAGAAAATTGAATATGTGTAGTTCGTGTGTAGCGTGTAACAAAAATAAAGGACCTTGAATTACAAAAGTATTTTTAATAATATAAAATATTATTAAAAATGGGGTGTGAAGAACACAATACCAGTTATATATTTGAATTATCTGACGGTAATATAGTTAAATAAGTGAAGGCTGAATAAATTTAAAAAAACAACAGAGAATCTTAGCTTGATTTTTCCGTCTTCGCCGGGGAACAAGTAAGGTTTATGGCTTCATCACCTTGTCAGGGGTAACCGGTCACGGTGAAAAACTGCTACGGTAAACCGGGAAGACAATGTAGATATACAACGACCTGTAGTACGATGGTCACACCATCCCAAAAAACCATCTGTTATAGGGATACAGAGAAAAAACAAATGAGTAAAATTAAAGGAAGTAAATGGATTTAAAGATTACATACCAGATTAATTTCGGATGGTTTTTTATAACACAAGTATAACTGTTGTGAGAATCGTCCCTCATCTCGCTCAAAAAGAAAGCACTACGGGTAATTGATGCTATCAATTAACGTCACGTCTTGAAAAAAATCTCTAAAATAGGAGGCTATGAGCGAACTCTACAAAAGTGCATAATTAAGCCTTTTTAATTTAGTAACCACGTGTTGAACGATAACGAGGTAACGACTTTCCAATAGCGAGGTCGTTCTTCGACTCGGCTCAATCGACTCTTCACGATCGACAGACAGAGTGTGGAAAGTAACTAAAACCTGATACGTAATCACCTGCAGGTATAGAAACGAAAACAGATAAATATACAGGCAGGTTAATGATAAATAGAACGGAATAAAATTAAGGAAAACGCCAATATGCCACAAATGAGCGTTTACAAACACGTAACACGGTGTTATATAAGTATTTCTAAAATTTCTGATTGTATTAGAGCGAAACCGTATCGGAGATGGCCGTTTTACGCAAGGCTTTCCGCGATTTGTTATGGCGTGTTAGAGCGAAACCGTATAGCAGGATGCCGTGCTGTATAGGGATTGCATGGACTTCCAAATACAAAAATTTTCATTGCATTAAATTAGTATAAAGTCGCAAAAGCTTTTCTTTGTCAAATTGTTTTTTATTTATTTTACACCTCTTTCCGACATAAATTAATATTTATTTGTAAATCCTTTGTAGATTTGATTTTCAACTTTCTCATCCAAATAATGTCTTTGCGAGACCACAAAATAAAATTAAAATAATTTTTTGACAAAACACATATACATATTTATAAATTTATAAAGTATTCCCTTCGCAGTCAATGCACTATCCCATCCTATTCGTATTCTTTTCTACTTTGTGGTGTAAGATTTCGAGTTGAGATCTTTGCTTTCCATTCTTTCTTATTTTGGGACATATTCCATAATACTGCCCATTCCATATTTATTTCTATTGCCGCCTGTTCTATTTCATTCTCCCACATTTTTCTGGATCTGCCACTCCTGTTCTTCCATATTATTCTTCCGTTTGGCGTCCTATATATGTATCCCAACTACCCCAACTGTTTTTATTTTCCGGATGATTCTATATTTAAAAGTTATCTGTATGTATGTTATATGCATTGTTGAAGCGGCAGACGAGGCTGTTGGAATATGTTGCAGCTGACTAACAAACCTGATTGGTGGGATGAGGGTGTAGAATAACAAATTAAAAACAAGAAACAACTTTACCAAAAACTTCTTCAAAAGAATGACGACGTGACAAGAGACGAATACAGAAGAGCAAACAGGGAGGTAAAAAGCGAAGTCATTATGAAAAAGAATCAATCTTGGGAAAAAAGTGCAAGTACATAGAACAACAAATTGGAGGAACCCGAAGCTCAGATGCTTGGAAGACCATAAAATCGGTAAAAGCATCTAACAGACAGGGATTTAACTTGAGCAGCATAACAAAAAAAGACTGGGTACATCACTTCAAAGACGTTTTTTTTTAAGAAAAACGCGTTGAATTTCTGAGAGAACAATGCCAAATAGGTAATTTAACTAATATAGATCTTCAACTAAAACAAGTACAACACTCCGTGAAAGACACAAAATTGAGAAAATCCCTGGACCTGGAAGAATACACCCGGAATTTATAAAATATGGACCTGAAAAGCTGCTAAGAATACTAAAGTCTTTATTTGAAAGACGCTTAAATGGCGAAGAAACACCGACTGAGTGAATAACTTCCTATATCTCGACCATCCATAAAATAGGGTCAAAAGACGATCCCAAGAATTACCGGGGTATAGCAGTCATTCCAACAATAGAAAGAATAAATTCCCGGATTTTTAGAAACCTAATTGAGGAGGACATTCAAGATCAGCAACCGGAGGAACAACCGGGATTTCGGGCGGGAAGATCTACGAATGATAACCTTCTTACTTTGAAAATAACATTAGAAAATCGAATTCAGCGAAATAAAGAAACACATATAGCTTTCATTGATCTTGAAAAAGCTTACGACAGTGTCCCAGTCTCACAGTTATGAAAAACAATGGAAAAGCTCGACATTAGACCAACATTAATTAGCGCCGGCCAACAATATTACAAAGAAAATTATACTGCAATCAAAGTTGCAACAT
Organism: Melolontha melolontha; assembly: GCA_935421215.2. Taxonomy (NCBI): domain Eukaryota; kingdom Metazoa; phylum Arthropoda; class Insecta; order Coleoptera; family Scarabaeidae; genus Melolontha; species Melolontha melolontha. The sequence goes on from OW285240.1 coordinate 54,058,120, forward strand.
CATTCACTGAATCCTTTAACACCACAAAGGGACTCAGATTTAAAATATATCTAGACCAATCCCTAAAAGCTGGACACGCAAATGTAAGAAAATGCGTCTGGAAGTTGGTGATGATATCGTATACACTCTCCTTTTCGCGGATGATCAGGTAGTAATCGCAGAAGACGAGCAGGATTTGAGTTATATGGTTAGAAAACTCAATGAAGAGTATACATTAGCGGGTCTTAAAATAAATCTGAGTAAATGTGAATACCTCATTATAGGCAGCGATAAAAACGACAACCTACCTTTGGAAAACAAAACAATAAAAGTTAAATATTTAGGAGTAATTTTCAATAAGTGGGGAAACAGCAAAGACGAGATCCAGGAAAGAATTACAAAAGGTAGGAAAACCATGGTGCACTCAATTCCATACTTTGGGAAAAAAAACATTAGACGAAACACAAAACTTCGTATTTACAACTCAATTGTTAAGAGTATTTGACATATGGTTCAGAAGTATGGGATTTGAGTAAAACTAATAGAAGGAAGCTGCTGGTCACAGAAATGGATTTTTTAAAAAGAAGCTGTCGAATATCGAGACTCGAATGGATAAGAAATATAGAAATAAGAAGGAGGACGAACATCGAGAGGGATATTATTGAGGACATAGAGAAAAAACAAGTGACTTGGTTCGGACACACAAAAAGAATGAATGATACGAGATGGCCAAGGAAAGTGTTAGAATGGATACCTCCAGAAAAGCGCAAGAGAGGACGATCAATAAGAAGTTGGAAAGATGACATTAACGAAGGCTATGGATGCAAGAAATTTAGAGGAAGACATGTGTTACGACAGAACTATATGGAAACTGGGGACGGAGAGGCGGCGACAGCCTTAGGTAATCCTTATATATATATATATATATATATATATATATATATATATATATATATATAAATATATAAATATATAGTAAATTCAATTTGTTGGCGATTTAAGGTCTGGTTACCAGACTACTAACCAGACCTTAAATCGCCAACAAATTGATTTTGCCATAACATACAAATGTCACGAAATAATTATCTTTATATATATATATATATATATATATATATATATATATATATATATTGATAACGTCCCCCTTTTATAATGGGCTGTGGTGAGATTATGAAATGTTAATGAGATAAAAGTATAAGATAAAATTATGTATTTGAAAAGATTAGTCGGGCGCCTTAATTTATAAAATCTCACCCCAGACTGCGCTATCTTTATCTCAAATAGCCAACTAGTCGGAAAGCAAGAAACTATTTTTAATAAAACTTTACTAAATGTGAGTGATCTCGGGCTCGTTGTGAGTTTTAGGTTGTTGCTTCCAAAAAAGAGAATAATGTTAATGTTGACGCTTAATATAATAACTCCCACAAATAAATATGAACAAATAAAAGATTCAAGTAAAATTAAAAATATTATGTTTATTAAATTAAAGGAAACTGTAAAAATATAACGTATTACAAATGTGATATTAACGAAACTGCATATACGCATAAACAACAAGGTGTTACTAAGGTGAAAAGAGGTTATGTGTGTTAAACTAATAAATAATATGAATATAAATGTGAATACTCTTATTACAATTATGGTGAGTACCCTTTTATTGTTATCTCTAAGATATAAATAGGTTGTTTAATTAAATATAAAGATCATGACAGGACGTGGTAGATTAGGTAAATAATTCGAGAAGATTATAAAATAAAAGTTTAAAGAATTTAATTTTTGAAAAAAAAATAAATATTATCTGAAAACCTGTTATAATAATGATGCTGATGTATGTTTGTAGATCGTCTGTGTGAATTGGGAAGATCCTCGGTGATCCAAAAATGTTCGGGTGCAGCACAAAATGATGGCGGTGTAGGTGGCTGTTTACGCAGACGCTATCGAAGATTTTCCTCGGACTTCGTCTTCGGTGCCTAATTACTCACTGCGCTCGTTTCTGGCTGTAGAATTTCAGGTATCGTTGTTGATGTACGTTAGACTATATTGTTGAAGTTCGGCGATGGATTCTTATATATAATTCTTCTGATTTTCTATCGTTTTCGGTGGAACTACGTCTGTGACGCTATATTGTTTGAAAGTTCGTTATTACCGAAAATTCTTGTAGTAATTCACTTGACGATCGAGTTAATTAATATTCGGGATACTTTTTATCACTTTTAGCTGAATTTATAATTTAAATTTGTGTTTTATACAAGATTTCTAAGGCTTGGTCTAAAAAGATGCGTCTATTTATTTTTTTAAATTCAAGGATCGAATTATCCGACAGCACTTGTCTGAATATTACCAAACACGCTATCTATTGATATCAATAATCTCGATGATTTACCCTTTTAACAATTTTATATAAAAAGAATTTGATTAATTTAGAATATCTAAATGATTTTAAAAATTATATTATAAATTACCAAGTTAGGTTAAGATAAATTTGAATGATACAAATCGCATACTGCGCATGATAAATGTAAACATAGCGTGATGTCAATTTGTAGGCGTGTCTTACTAGTGTCGATATAATACAAAGTTGCATATGGATTTGAATATGTTTTTCGCGCTAATATTTGAAAATTTGAATATGATATAAAAAAATTAAATAATGAAAGGAAAATGTATATAGAAATTTAAAGAATGAAATGATCGTTATAAAAATACATATGCACTTCGATACTACTAAGACTTAATAATATTATTTATATAACCATTATATTATAACCCTTTTTCACTTTGTATGTCTTATTCTTCCTATTTTAGATGCAGCTCTATATGGATAACATGCATCACAACAATGTCCCCGTCGAAAAAATGTCGGAATGTACAAATGAGGACATTCTTTTCGCTGAAGATGATGTAGGAAATGAAAGATAACAACCTTGTTTTTCTAAACTTATTACGTGTCGTTCGAATTAAACAATTAGAAAGAAAAATAAGTTAACACCTTAATATAAAAACTTTATGAATTGTAAAAACGAAATGTTTGTTTGTGTGATGAACTTCCTTAACATTATATTAGTATACCAAAGTCTTTTCTTCCTCTTTTTTTTTTTTTAATTATCAACTATTATTCTATTGTTTCTTTGTAACTTCTCTTTATTTATTCAAGCTGTCCAAATTCAAATTATCCAGTCTAAATTAATGTTTCTTGTTTAAGTATATTTATTTGTAATTATATAAAAATAGTTTAGTTGTAGTATTCATTTAATTGATGTATTTTGCGAGCTATAACATACCTTTCAATGTAATTAATAATTTTAATGACTGTATTTATTCAATTGTATATTACTGTTCCGTTAAATAATCCTGCAACATCGAAATATGGTATCTACCCTTTATGTACCCGGTTTCTTCTTCCATTAATTCATAAGTATTGTTGCCTAAAATTCTATTAATAATATAAGGTCCTTGATATGGTTTTAGCAGTTTTCCCATTATTTTATTTTTAAGATCAGTTACTCTCAATCTTTTCACTATTACCCTATCATTAAGATTATATGTCTTATATTTCTTATCAACGGTATTCCTCTTTCTTTCCCATTTAATTTTCTTTGTCAATAATTTCTCTCTTACTTCTATAAGTCGTTCGTTGAAGTTGATGGCTTCTGGATCTGTCCAAGGTCTCTGCGGTGGCTGACCAGTAAAAATTGTTATGGGACAATGGTTATGAACTGTACTGGGTGTGTTATTAATGGTGTGTTCTATTTGTTGTAAATATTTAGCCCATTTATTATGATTGTCATGTAGAAGTATTCTTAAATATTTCAGAGTTTCTCGTATATATCGTTCTGTTGGATTGCCCTGTGGATAACGTATTGATGTATAGTAGGTGCGGATGTTATGCGAATGTAGAAAGTCCTTGTATCTGTCATTGTTAAAGTACGTAGCGTGATCGGATAGTATTGCTAATGGTTTTCCAAATTGGGTAAAATAATCTGTTAACGCTTGTAGTACAGTATTGGTGTCGCATTTCTGTGTAGGAATAAGTTTGATAAATTTGGAAAAGATATCACAAATCACAAGAATATTTCTATAACCTTTCGTACTTGGAATTAAGTTTGAAAGAAAATCTATAGATATCAATTCTAACTTGTCGTAAGTTACAATATTGTGGCAGATATTGGTATTCGTAAAGTTCTTGTCCTTCGCAAGTTCACATGTTCTGCAGTGTTTAATTACGCTTTTGATGATTCTCTCATCATTGATACAGTAGAATGCCTCTCTAAACAGTAACCAGCATTTTCTACCTCCTATATGCGTGTATGAATAATGTAAATATTCCGTTATCTCCCTGGTGTGTTTCTCATTTGTGACATATACGATGTTCCTACCTATCTGTTTTACTATTAAATTATCCTTAAGTGACATGCCTTTGTAAGTTCCCTTTTCCTTTAACTGTTGATGTAATTCAGTGAAATCTGGACCTGATTGTATAGATAAAAGCTTGTTGATGGAAAATATTCCCTGTCTTTGAAGTTGTACCAAATTTATGCAAATATTATGTCGTTTCACATCCCCGTCCTGTCGTGTTAAAGCATCTGCTGTTATCATTTCCTTACCTGGTTTGTATACAATGTTAAATTCGTACTGCTGTATGAGCAACGTCCACCTGTAAATGCGACTATTATTCAGTTTGCAACTCATTATGTTAACCAGAGCTTTATGGTCCGTTTCTAGCGTAAAACTTTTTCCAATAAGGTAATATCTTAACTTTGTAAGTGCAAAAACAATAGCTAACATCTCTTTCTCCGATATTGTATATCTGGTTTCACATGCTTTGAGTGTTCGTGAAATGAAGTATATAGGTTTTTCGATGTTATCTTTGATTTGAACAAGCTCCGCTGTGATGGTTTGATGTGATGCATCAGTTCTAACTACAAACGGCAATGTAAAATCAGGGTGGTGAAGTTTTAAGTTTTCAACAAAGCTTTCTTTCAACAGATTAAAACAACTTTCATGTTCTGCGGTCCACGACCATTTCTTGCCTTTCTTCAATAGATCTAATAATGGTATAGTTCTTTCACTATAATGGGATATGAATTTGCGATAGTAATTAAGAACCCCTAAGAATCCTCGTAGTGTTTTTAGATTTTTAGGTCTTGTATAATTCTTAATTTCATCCAGGCGTGTAGGATCAAGTAAAATGTTATCTCTATTTATCACGTAGCCAAGGTAATTTATTTCGTGACGGAAAAATTGACATTTTAAAAGGTTTAATTTCATACCTTCTGTTGTTAAAGTATTTAGAATAATTTTTAGGTGCAGTAAATGCTGTTCGACACTCTCGGAAAATATTATTATATCATCAAGATAATGTAATGCGAATTCGTCGTATTTATCCAATATTTTATGTAAAAATCTAATAAGGGCGGCGGGCGATGTTTTTAGGCCAAATGGGCACACTCTGAATTGATAAACAATACCATTCACTAGAAAACCACAGTACCTTCTTGATTCTGGTTCTAAGTTGATAAGCCAAAATGCGTTCTTAAGATCTAACTTGCTGTATATGGGCTTATTACCACATTTTGTTAATAATACATCGATATTTTGCGGCATTTCGAATTCGGGTTTAATTCTTCGGTTCAATGCTCTTGCATCTAAACATATACGTAGAGATAAGTCTTTCTTTTGAACTATAACTATCGGATTTATAAAGTAGGTATTTGACTTCTCTATAATGCCAGTCTGTTCTAATCGTTCCAGTTCCTGACTTACTTTCTGCTGATAATGATACGGAATGGGGTAATTTTTACTAATTAGTGGGTCTTCGTTATCTATTTTAATCGGATGCTGATATCCTTTTGCAAACACTACATCATTGTTAATAAGAGTAATATTATTGTATAAAATTGCTATTAAGTCGGGTATGACAGTTGTATCTGGTATCTTAGAGTTCTCTATAAAATTCTTTATATCATCATACTTATTAATTGTTTTCACTACTTGATTATCCATTCTAACTTCCATAACATCTACTCGCTCGTGACAATCCTTCGTTCCTTGCCTAACTACCATTCTCTCTATTCCAATATTTGTATTATTAAATTCTATTATTTCTCCATCTGTTTCATTATTCCCCTCGTAATCTCTTCTATTGCACGGTTCATTATTTAATATAATATTATTTATTTCACTCGTAAGCACTTCCTTCTTATATAGGTTATAACCTTTTAACTCTTCTTCTGATAATTGTTTTTCAAATATAACTTTATTCACATCTATATTTAGTATACCATTTTCGAAATCTAAGATCATTTTGAGTTTTTTAATACTGTCAATACCTATAATACAGTCGTATTGTAGTTTATCTATAATATAGCAATGTATGATGTATTTTGATTTGTCGACTAATATTTCTGTTGATAATTGTTTTGTTACCGTCCCCATGCGTTTTCCGTTCGCTGCAATGATATCTGTCCCTTTCGTTTTTACAATGTTCTTCTCGTATCCCCGTATATTCGTAGCTTTCTCTGCCTTTAATAAAGTTATTTCCGCTCCTGTATCGATTAAGCAATATAAAAAGATATTTTCGAATTTTAATTTTACAATAGGTAAAGTATATATTTGGGTAGTTTGGTTGCCTGCATCTTCTACAGTAATGAATTCTTCCGGATGTTGATAGAAAGTAATATTTTCAAATTTAAAAGGTATGTTACAGTCGTCATGGGTTTTTAATTTTGTGCTGATGATGGGCCTTGTGTTGGGTTGGTGTAGAGGTCCTCTGTTAAAATTGGCGTTTTTTTTAATACCTCTTCCATATTTGTTCGTATCGGCGATACAGATCGATGACGTCTGTTAATATTATTTACGTGACCACGTCCACGATTACGGATATGATTAAATCCTCTTCCTTGTTGATTAGTATTATGGTTTGTATTGTTATTGTTTGTTTGTCGATCCGTAGTGCGATTGTAATTATTGAAATAATTATTACTGTTGTATCTGGATGGCTGGTAGTTGTAATTAGGTCTATTTGATGGATTGTTTGAATTATTATTATCCCGATCATTGTACATATTATTGTTAGAATTGTTATTATTATTATATGCTCTTGTAAAATTTTGATTTCTATTATTGTTGTTGAAATTATTATAACGTTGCGGTGGTGAGTTATTTGAGTTATTGTTCGGATTATTTGAATTTTGTGACGGATGATTGCGAGAGTTGGGATTGCGATATATGTGTTGTGGCTGAAGGTTATTCTCCGAATAATCATCTAGACGTCTCATTATGTCTATGAGAGAGTCCATATCCGTAACTCTTTGACATATGATAGCCTGTGTATCGGTGTAGATGAAATGATTTAGGAGCTGCCTGGCAATCATTGATTCTTCCATGTCATTCAGGTGTTTACACTGGTTATAGATACGGGAAGCGTATGTCTCGCGTGATACTTGTCCCAATCGATATTTGCCTGTCAACAACCGTATTCTAGCTCTGTTTTGTTGCGTTTCGTCCCAATAATTCTTCTTAAAGAGTGTAACAAATTGGTCAAGAGAATTACAATGGTCCTCAATTCTTTGAAACCACTCTTGTGCACTGTAACGTAAAGTTACTCGTATGACCTCCATCCTCTGCTTCTCCTCAGGTATATCCTCTAAGTAGCGTAAAAGACAACTAAGATACGTCATAGGATGTACACGTGTGATATCCCCGTCGAAATGATGTAAATTTTCTATCTTTATAGAGCTGTTATTAGTATTAATATAATTAGTTGATGTAAAATAGCCTTTTATTTTATTTTCCAATCGTTTAATGTTAGTCTGTGTAGTCGTATAATTTTCATTATTAGTTATAGTTATAGTATCTAAATTTTGTCTGACAATATTGATTTCTTGTTTATTATGATCTTTGTATTGGTTTAACGATGATTTTAATTGTTCTGTGTTATCATTATTTAATTTGTTAAAATTGGTCAATTTTGTATTAAACAAATTATTATTTTCAGAAATCATTTTGTCTATGTTTTGTTGTATGTCTTGTGTTGTAGTTTTAAGTCTCTGTTCAGTATTATTTTGAATTTCCGTAGTTGCGGTCTCTAACTGCTTAGCCCAATGTAAATTCTGTAGATTAACGGTTTCATCAAGTTTAATTAAGTACTTAAGTTCGTTTTCTTCCATGTTTTTCTGAGCTGTAGAAATTTCTGCTATCTTACCCTCTAAATCAACTTTGAAAGCACTTAATTTGTTATCGATGTTTGCATTATTTATTTCAAATTTTTGATTAATATTGTTCATGTTTATCTCTAATTTAGTTGTTAGATCACTATTCATGTTGCTTATGTCTGTTTTCATATTAGTTAGTTCTTGTTTTAAGTTTTCATTGTTAGTGTCTAATTTATTTGTTAAGTCTTTGTTATCTTGTTTTGACTCCTTATTATTTGTATCTAATTTGTTGTTCATATTTATATTGTCTTGTTTTAAGTCTTTGTTATCTTGTTTTAAATCGGTCATTTGTATCATTAATATCTGTAACATATTCATCACCTGGCCAATGTCTGGTGAACTTACCCCTTCAGTTGTAGACGCTTGTGTCACGGGAATGTCTCCCTGTTCAACCCTATCTTCTTCAGTACTGTCCTTAACTGCTTTGGTTCTATGACGAGTATCCATTTTGATATTTATTAAATTTATAAAGTTTAATGAATTTATATAAAGATGTATCCTTTATTTTTAAAGTATGATAATAATAAATAGTTGAAAAATACAACGTTATGTTTAAAATATGAATAATAATACTCGAGACACCGTAATTTTATTAGTGAATCAAAAGTTAAATAAAATAACGTAAGCACAAGGTGATATTTTCCCTTTCACTAACCTTTAATATGTCCTAGAATCCTCCAAAGTCTGCGATGTAGTGAAATAAAGGTAACAATCTGCTGTTATAATAGGAAAAACATGTACACACAACGACAATAATAATCTACACCTTTTTGTCTATATAATATATGAAACAATTTGAAAAGTATCAATTATTTGCAATATTTAACTTTGTAGATGAGTTATCAACAAGAAGCAACAGGCCCACGTTGTCGGCGACAATTGATAACGTCCCCCTTTTATAATGGGCTGTGGTGAGATTATGAAATGTTAATGAGATAAAAGTATAAGATAAAATTATGTATTTGAAAAGATTAGTCGGGCGCCTTAATTTATAAAATCTCACCCCAGACTGCGCTATCTTTATCTCAAATAGCCAACTAGTCGGAAAGCAAGAAACTATTTTTAATAAAACTTTACTAAATGTGAGTGATCTCGGGCTCGTTGTGAGTTTTAGGTTGTTGCTTCCAAAAAAGAGAATAATGTTAATGTTGACGCTTAATATAATAACTCCCACAAATAAATATGAACAAATAAAAGATTCAAGTAAAATTAAAAATATTATGTTTATTAAATTAAAGGAAACTGTAAAAATATAACGTATTACAAATGTGATATTAACGAAACTGCATATACGCATAAACAACAAGGTGTTACTAAGGTGAAAAGAGGTTATGTGTGTTAAACTAATAAATAATATGAATATAAATGTGAATACTCTTATTACAATTATGGTGAGTACCCTTTTATTGTTATCTCTAAGATATAAATAGGTTGTTTAATTAAATATAAAGATCATGACAGGACGTGGTAGATTAGGTAAATAATTCGAGAAGATTATAAAATAAAAGTTTAAAGAATTTAATTTTTGAAAAAAAAATAAATATTATCTGAAAACCTGTTATAATAATGATGCTGATGTATGTTTGTAGATCGTCTGTGTGAATTGGGAAGATCCTCGGTGATCCAAAAATGTTCGGGTGCAGCACAAAATGATGGCGGTGTAGGTGGCTGTTTACGCAGACGCTATCGAAGATTTTCCTCGGACTTCGTCTTCGGTGCCTAATTACTCACTGCGCTCGTTTCTGGCTGTAGAATTTCAGGTATCGTTGTTGATGTACGTTAGACTATATTGTTGAAGTTCGGCGATGGATTCTTATATATAATTCTTCTGATTTTCTATCGTTTTCGGTGGAACTACGTCTGTGACGCTATATTGTTTGAAAGTTCGTTATTACCGAAAATTCTTGTAGTAATTCACTTGACGATCGAGTTAATTAATATTCGGGATACTTTTTATCACTTTTAGCTGAATTTATAATTTAAATTTGTGTTTTATACAAGATTTCTAAGGCTTGGTCTAAAAAGATGCGTCTATTTATTTTTTTAAATTCAAGGATCGAATTATCCGACAGCACTTGTCTGAATATTACCAAACACGCTATCTATTGATATCAATAATCTCGATGATTTACCCTTTTAACAATTTTATATAAAAAGAATTTGATTAATTTAGAATATCTAAATGATTTTAAAAATTATATTATAAATTACCAAGTTAGGTTAAGATAAATTTGAATGATACAAATCGCATACTGCGCATGATAAATGTAAACATAGCGTGATGTCAATTTGTAGGCGTGTCTTACTAGTGTCGATATAATACAAAGTTGCATATGGATTTGAATATGTTTTTCGCGCTAATATTTGAAAATTTGAATATGATATAAAAAAATTAAATAATGAAAGGAAAATGTATATAGAAATTTAAAGAATGAAATGATCGTTATAAAAATACATATGCACTTCGATACTACTAAGACTTAATAATATTATTTATATAACCATTATATTATAACCCTTTTTCACTTTGTATGTCTTATTCTTCCTATTTTAGATGCAGCTCTATATGGATAACATGCATCACAACAATATATATATATATTAAAATAACAGACTTTTTTATTGGTTTAGCGACCTCTAATGACTTTTAATGTTTTCTTCTACGACGTTTCGACTCTTATTATTATTGAGTCTTTTTCAAGTAACTAGAAACAAAAATTAATACAATGAAAAGTAAGAAAATATGTTTGAATTTGTGTGAGTGCATTAACAATTAAAATTAAAATTAGATTAGTAATAAAGTAAGGAAAAGTTAAAATGATTACATTTGTATGAATGAATTAAAAAATTTTTAAATTAAACTAATAATAAAGTAATAATAAAGTAAGGAAACATTTAATGACATAAAACTCACCGGTTTGTTTTGTTTTAACACTCATATTGTGCACATGTGTCGTCGGAAATTGTCCGAGCCCTTTTTCAGGGAAACGACCGCGCCGCTTCGAATATTTTGTTTGACTGTGTCTTTTGTTTGGAGAAATGGAATTTCTTATTCTGTTTTAAAAATAGCAAAATGGTCAGGGAATGTGTTAAGGGATATATAGTATATGTATTTACAAATGGGGAACAATAAAAAAAATTTGTTGTTTGTGTTGGTGTGTGTGGGGGCGGGGTTGGTTGTCTTTTATAGTTTAATGAGTGGGTAATAGAGTTTAGAAAGTCCATCAATATCCATCCATATATATATATATATATATATATATATATATATATATATGTTAGGTTTCTTACTCTATCCCTTCGCGTCTTTCCCTCAATTTTTCTCAGAAATCTCATTTCCAGAGCATTTATACCACTTCTACCATTGTTTGTCATTACCCGGATTTCACATCTATGTATTAGTGTCGAAGATACTAGTTGCGTTATAACTTTTATACCTGTAGGTATTTCTTGCTTCCCCCAGAAAGGTCTCCTTATCGCATTGTACATTTTCCTACTATTCCTATTCTATCATTAATTTCCATTGAAGACTACTAACCTTCCTTACAAAACGTAATTTTTTTCAAACATTTGCAAGAAACATTTCATAAAGTTATTTTATTATCGTTTATTTATATTTGCTTTGAACTAAGACCTTGTATTTTAAGAAAAAGCCTAATGCTTATTTAATTCAATATTTTTCTTTCCGACCCTCCCCAATTACAAAGCTTTCTCATAACTGCGGGTGAGTTGGTCAGTCGACTCTTTAGTACACGTTCTTTGTTAAAATTCCGATAATTTTTCAAAAGTACACCTATCATTTAAAAAAAAATAAGGGCACTTTATTTTACCGTTATCACGAAACTGTGTAACTTTATACTGAATGCGTGTCATTATGAATAATAACTTAAAAATTTCACTCGCCCGAATAATAATTTGATCACAATCACTATACACTACACGTAACCTTAAACTTACGTAATATAATTCAATTCGATATGCAAGCAGATTATATTAAGTAAGAAACCAGGTAATTTTTCGAAGTTTCATATGCAAAGTAAGCGTTTACATATGAAAGTCTTTTTTGTTTAACTAACAATTAAAAAGTGGAGAACTTTTATTCAAGTATATTTCTCTTTACAAACTATTAACAACTTGCAAAGCTAACCCTATAATTTTTATGTGGCGTATCAAATCATCAACAATTATGAATATGTTATACAAATAATATGGCGTTTATATTTCCTACACATCCTAAATGGAACAAACTTTTGCGTGCATTAGGGAGATATAACACAATTACGTCAATTCGATAGTATTTGTCAGGAACCACAATGAATCACCTCGAACGAACAACTAGGAAAACTTATACAAAGACCTTTTGTTTGATTTAAACAAATAAACAGTTCGTATATGAGAAAACAGCACTAAATTTGAATGAGATTTGGTATCTGACCTTATATAACGAAAAATTGCCAAAAACGAATCGTCAGGATAGCGATACATAACGAAAAATGCATCAGTAAATGACTACGATCTTAAGTAGTACTCCTAAAAAGAAGAAACAACCCCAGGCAAAATACAAATTTAGAAGAATTTATATCCACTGAACAGCCATATTTAGAAGATTATAGATTATTAAACTATTTCGAAATATTTTAATGAAACAGTCTATATTATACTACTTAGCCGGGATTTTCTTATACATTAATTCGTGTATCTTATGTGTTCTTGCATCCTGATGCTGAAAGTAGTTAGCCAGAATTTCAATATATTTACTTCAGTTTCTCTTCAGTTCAATTTTAGTATATCTAAAAGCTAGCAATTTTTAGCTTTAACTTTTAGCAACGAGTAGCATTTTTCAATACATTTATTGGATATTACATGTGGGAAAATTACAGTTGAAGAAACAACAGGTTGCACTAAATTACCAAATGGTTTTTACAGCATTATTTACTCACAAGAAGAATTGGTGTAATGCATATTTTCAGATATCAAACAAAATTACAAAATTCATCAATGGTTATGTAGACGTGCAATAGTAGCCGTAAAATAGTGTGGATGTAAATTTCATTAATATCAATATTCAACAAATTGCTATGAATAGTAGGTTGAAGATTTGTTACACCACCATCCACAACTAGTTTTCCCAACTAGGTTTTCTCAGCCGGTGAATTTTCAAATCTGAGACCTCTAACTTCTCGGGTTCCACTTAAGAAAGACGTGTCTAAAATATATGTTGAGCGACAGTGAAATGTTCACAAAAATTCATTTACTTATTTTATATAAATTGATTCCAAACTAATTTCTCTTAAAATTTCTTTTAAATATATTCTTTTATATATATATGTATAATATACTTAGCAAAATTGGAGTGTGTAAATAAAACAAACGCAGGTTAAAAGTGAAATAAAATATAATATTAAATACAAAAATAAAAAGAATAAAAAAATATATCCTTACAAAGTATAAAGATCCTGTATCATCTAACAAAGATACTTGAGGTAAAAACATTCATTGAAAATTGACAGCTAAATGAATGGAAAACGTCCTCCAAATGACTCCGATCAAAACTTATCTAAAAATAATCAAGTTTACTATTAAATTCTGCTCAGAAAACCACAATGTATATTCAGATACTGATACGCAAACAAAAACTATCACATGTACCTTGCCATGCACAAAAACCCTTGATACCACTCGAACAAACTTTTCATTTATAATTTTAAACAAAGAATTGTTAATACTAAACTGTATTATCTATATGCCTAATAATTAAATCTCTTAACTACAAGAAGATTAATACAATGGAAATATTATTCTTATAATTATGATGTCATAAAATTTTAATTCTACTTACAAGATTTAATGGAGACTTTTACGAAGAAGGTGGTTAATCAAATTTAATTATCAAAACAACGAGAATTTATCTCTTTAAATATCGGGACTTTAATATCAATATAACATCAACTATTAGCACAATCAAAAATACAAAACCCGAAACTAATTAAATATATATAAAATATATATATATATATCGAAGAAAACAACCTTCTCGTTTTACAGCTTAAAGTCGTCTCCTCAAATTGACCTCCAATTTGCACCGGATAACCAGTTTTTCCCACTTAAAATTTATAATGTACAGTCATGTCCCATATAAATGTACATTTAAATATTTTAATTTTTTTTTTAATCCATAGCAATGTTAGCAGGCGTAACAGCTACTTAAAAATCAATAAATACGATTATATATCAAGATGAAGCAATAACTTATATAACTGAACTCTTAAATTCATTTGGATTATCTGAATTAGCACACCACATCATTAATCTAAAGGTTGATGTTTCTATTATTTTTCTTAGAAACATTAACCCACCCCGTCTTTCCAATGGTATCAGATTGGCAGTCAAAAGATTATTAAGCAATCTCATCGAAGCAATAATTTTAATTGACAAATTCAAAGGAGAAATTGTGCTAATACCGCGTATACCAATGATACCAATAGATATGCCATTCCATTTCAAACAATTGCAATTTCTAATTAAACTGGCTTTTGCGATAACGATAAACAAATCACAAGGTCAATCATTGCAAGTATGTGAATTAAATTTGAAGAATCCATGTTTTTCTCGTGGACAATTATACGCTACATGCTCCTGTGTAGGAAAACCAACGAATTTTTGTGTATATATGCCAAATGGATTCACCAAAAACGTTGTATATACAAGAGTATTGCAATGAACTTAAAGTTGAATACAACAGTAATTACAATTTATGTAATCCAAATATAAATGTAATTTATATTTTTAATTTCTTTGATAAAGGCACTATGTGCCGAAACATATAAGAGTATTTTAAATATATACATATCAAAGTAAAACCGACCTTAAATATATATATATATATATTGTTATAAAGGCACATCTCTGTATGTGTATACATAATTTAAAGTATGTCAATATAGCAATGCAAAATTCTCAATGAATAAGTACATTAATGGAATACATATACAACTAGCTCAATTATGTAAACTTTGAATATGCTAATATTTAAAACAAGAGCGCTTCTTAATCTCAGGTTATGGTCGGTCCTAGATACCAAACATTTCAACAAACATACATAAAACAAAAACAATTTCATAGAGTATTAAATAAATATATTCAAGACCATTATTGATTTCTGATACAAGGTACAACCATGCACTTAATATACTATGTCAAAACAACAAAGAATCTTAGGTTGCTCATTTAACCCTTCCTAATTATATATACAGTTGCCTATACTATAATCATGACTATTGAAAACTAATCTAATAAAAAATGGAGGTTATATTAGAAATGATTGTACTAACAATAAAATTCTATGAGTATATATTGCTTAAAAATTGTATTTTGACCCAAGATAACGTGAGTTTAATGATATACTAAATAATATGGTTTAACAAATGAAGCATTTTTTTGAAAATATGCATATATAGTTCCACCTAGGAATACCTGTTGTTAACGGAGAGCATGAAGTTTTCAAGCCTAATATATATAAGGTTCATAGGTGTTCAGGAAATATGTAAAAGTTGGTCGTTTGTGGTACTCATTACGTAGGACTGGAAAGTTTCCTTTTACGAAGGGCCACTTTCGGAATAAATTATTGAAGAAATGAACCAGGTTTAATTAATTTAGCACTTTTAAATGGTTCTTGGTGTTCTAAATATGGTTTATATAATTCTTTTAAGCCAATACTTCCAAAATTAACTAGCTTTGAAACAGGAAAATTATTGATATTTGTGTTTATTGAAAATACGTTGCTTTTTCTTTCGGAGAGAGTCTTCAATTAAGCTATTTACATTTAATATATTTTTAAAACGACATTTATGATTAAATTAGGTTTATATATTGTGTTTTTATTAATTTTAAAATATAATGCCTCGAACACACGTCGTTTCTATTACAAGTCGTTCAAAAATCTCTCTTAAACAACTTTTGTTGACTACCACAGGAAACTAGTGATAATTAGTTATATTTTTGTAAAATTTTGCTGTAAATCCAAATAATATAAATAAAGTAATTTTGTTGATTTTAATAAATCATTTTTCCGAATATTTCTGTGTGCTTTTTGTTCGTATGTCAATATTGGATATTTCTACAAGAACCTATTTTTATTCTACTATAATACCCTCACGTGATCATAGTTGCATACTTTTTACAGGTGTTAGCCAAAAGTTAAATTAACAACGATGTTCAAAATTATTTGTACATAAATATTTTAATCATAATTAGCTTTAATATTCTTGATTCTTTCACGCGATATTAAGTTATGATAAATTAATAAATGACCAAATAAAATAAATAAGCAAATAAAAATATTCAATTAAGTTCGGTATCATTAAAAAAGTAATTTTGACCTTACATCGATTTACGTTTTAATTACTATTATTTCTTAGATATTACTTTCTTGGAAAAATATAAATTAATTAAATTGTTTATATGCCGCAGTTTATATACAATATATATATATGGGGGGTATTAATGTACTATGGCTTATTATCTTTATCAACTATAAACTACTAGCGAGCCCGTGTCATATTAAAGTAATAAGTATAATAATTAAATAAAGACGGCAGACTATGTGCCCGAACAGTAGCGTGATGTGGAGGGATCGAGTAGAGGCGTACGACGATCAATTCAGTTGCCGTTGAGACGTTGTAAGCGATACATTGTTAACACAATCGTGTTGAAAATGTCGGGAGTGCGTAGAAATAATGCATCGACTCGGTTGCATGCTAACGTAGTAAAGGAATTTTTACATCGGTTTCCCGATTTAATATATGACGGTACCGTAGTGAAATGTTTAGTTTGTGAAACAACTCTATTAACTTGGAAAGCAAGTCAGTGCCAAAGACATATAAATAGTGACAAACATAAATCGAATAATAGTGGACGCAGATCATATAATAAATTTGTGTGTGATTTAACAATGATGTTAATTGCGACCAATATACCAATGCAGAAAGTGGAACACCCAATGTTTCGTCAGTTTTGGAAGAAATACAATCCTACGTGGAAATTACCAGCAAGAAGTACGCTACGGAATTATGTACCGTCAGTGCGTGAGAGAATTGTAAATTGTACGAAAAATACGGTAAAAAAAAATTCCTGTGGTTAACAATAGACAAAACTACAGATATTAAAAAACAGTCCATCCTAGCCATTCTAGTACGGACGCTGACTCCGCAAGGACCTTGTCCTCCTTATTTACTAACCTGTAAACGAATGCAAGGGTGTACTGCCAGAGCGATATATGATGTATTAATAGAAACACTACACAAATTTGAGATTTTACCGAAGCAAGTGTTAATGTTAGTTACCGATGCTGCCAAGGTTATGTGCAAACTTACTCAAAACGATTCAACCAAACCTGCTGCATGTCACATGTTTGCTTCACGCTGTACACCTTGTAACAAACACTATACGTACAACTTATCCTGATGTGGATCAACTGATAGGACAAACGAAAGCGGTTTTTCTTAAATCCCCGAAACGGATTCGGCTATTTCATTCGCTGTGTCCTGATATACCCGAGCCGCCGCAACCAATACTTATACGATGGGGTACTTGGTTAGAAGCAGCATTTTATTATTATAAACATTTTGAAAAAATTAAATCAGTGATTTTACAACTAGATGCTAAAGAAGCAGTTGCAATACGGCTCAGCCAGGTTCAATTTAACAATCCTCAAGTTGCAGCAAATTTAAAAATTATTTACGACAGTTACGTTCCAATACTGGACGCAATAAAAAATTTACAGAACACTGCGCTCTCCTTATCGGACTCATTAGCAATTATTGACCAGTTAAAAATAGTGCCGCATATCCATGAAGATGAAAAAAATGATTGTGTTCGTGAAAAATTTAACAGTGTATTAGATAAAAATGTAGATTTTACAAAATTAGGGCAACTTTTTACCAATATTGAAGATCCGTTGTACAGATACAAAGAGCGCTTTAACTATGCAAATATAACATCTCTCAACGTCGAACAATCCTTTTCTGTATATAAACATATATATACGTCGCTACGTACGAACCTTTCCGAGACTAATACAGAAACATATATTATGGTGCAGTTTTTTCATCGCGCACATCCGCATTTTTTTGCAACAATGTAAACATGTTGGGTAAGTTATTTATGTTTTTTCTTAACGTTTTGTATAGGGATTCGATATATTTATTTTTAAGTAAGCGCACTGTTATTCTGCTAAACTCTCCACGCAACGCCACTGCTGGGGCACATAGTCTGCCGTCTTTAAATAATAATGTAATTATACCGCAGGGAACCCTAAATACATATAAACTTGGTAAATACCTTTATTATTTAGGTTTTGGCTTAGAAGGATCAGAAAACGTTAATAATACTTATTGACTTGTTAAATATTCTTAAATGACTAACTTTGTAAATTGAATCGATTCTGCCTTTGTAAACTTTGTAAACAAAACAAAATATAAATAGAAAAATGTAAATATTTATTATAGTTTATTTTCAAGTAGGCAAAAGAAATATTGGAGCTTTTGTACGTGTGAGAACATTGGTATGTTTACATCTTAACAATAATGTGTCATAAGCAACGTAGATCTTGCAACTGAACTATTTCGGTAATATAGTTATTTTAATATTGTTTCATTAGAGTCAAAATTACAAAGAAATTCGGATGACACATAGAACAAAGGATAATTTTAAGTAAAACTAAATAAATTGCTGCATGTGTTCACCGTTCAATTCTAAGCATGCTTCGCACCTCCTTGCGAAAAATCAGCGCACTTTATGGACAATTTTTGTAATACTCCTCAAAATAATTTACGATTCGTTTTCCATATTAATTGTTTTAGTTGTTCCCAAATATAGAAGTTGAGAAATATCAGGTCAGGGGACCTAAGAAGCTATGCAGTTAAGTCATCCCCCTCTATCCATCTCTCGTTGTAATCTTGATTTAAACAATTTCTAACTATGACGGAAAAATATATAGGAGTACTTGTCCGTTAAACGATTAGGAAGAAAAATGCCAAGTCAAACATTTAGCGAAAAACGGTTTAGTGACGCCGTTCAACAAGAGCATGGGGATTTTCATGATTCACACATGACTTAGGAAAATTTAAAATCTCTTGTAAACACAGCCTCGTCCTTAAATAAAATCTGAGTAATAAAAGTAGGACTTCCTGACAGTTTTTTGGAAAATACATTGACAAAAATCCTTACAAGCATCATAATTGAGAGTAGCAAGAACTTGCACGCTTTGAATGTGGTACGGATATAGCTGCTGGTCACACAGAATTCTCCAAATCAGGTGATGACTGATATTCAGTCCTGTGCAAATCTTCGAGTAGATAAAATGTTTGTTGCCCATTTCTACATTTGTATATTCAGCTATAATGCGAGAACAAGAAAAATTGTCGTAAATGATAAGTAATCTGGTGACAGATGTCAGACAGATGGCAAAAGTAATTTTAAGTCAATAAGTTGTTTAACAAAGGCGCCCACTCTCGAAACTCAAAAATTAAATTTTTAATTTTAAAACAGACAATCGACGACTATACAATGTGTAAGGGGAATGACTGCCATCCTTTTGAAACTAGATAGAATGTATAAAAACAATTAGAAAAGGTTAATAAAATATATGGTAAAAATCAATAGCTTCCGCGTAAGAAAAGAAGTTTAATTTTTTAAGGTTATTTACCTCTAACAATAATGCATATTTTCGACTGAGTTTTATGCAGTGGATGCATAATATAAAAGAAACCTCGAATGACAGTTTGCTGTATAATTATCCATTTCGTCGAAAAAAAATGATAAAGCACTTCCCATATCATCGTGTCGCGATTTGGCAACATTACCGAAATCGACTTATCCTACCCAAATCTTTATTTACTTTTACTCCGTTCTCCTCACAATACTATTCGTATGAATAAACCGTTCAGTGTGCAATTTGCAATTCATAAGAACAGTGGATTGTTATACATTTTGCTTATTTATATTTATTATTTTTTATCATTTAAAGCGTTTATGCATTATTTTCCACAATTAATTTCTGAAAAAGAACAATGAATTATATAATAGTTAATTGAACATTGTATTATAATTAGTAGCCATTTATATGAGATATCTATTGCTATTAATTATATAAAGTTTCCAACATATTGAGGAAAATCTGAAAATTAGCACATTCCCATTCAACAGAAATTTAGAAATAAATACTTATTACCAACTACGAAATGTAACTCTCTGGAGATTTTGCGATTTTCTGAAATAAAGGGTTTCGAAACGAAAACAGTAATAGTTCTGATCCTCTTGTAGGTAATATTAGGAGTATCATTTCATTAGTGCGTTTGCTTTGTCGTCGGTTCGTACGACCCCCATACCGATACCTAATCATTAATATTTGTTTCCGGAAGTGCGATCTAAAATTTTGTTTTGAGGTTCATAGGTAGAGACAAATACACTCATCTATATCTGCGTAAATATATTTACCACATGAATGTGTTGAGTCTTGATTAATGCCGGTTGCCGTTGTTGAACCGGGGTTTCTCATAACTTACAAATGAAAATTAATACTTGTTGGCAGCACAACACCGCTTTATAATCAAGAAGTTAGTAGAACGTATTTCTGTAATGTTGTATATTGCACCCCAGTGTCCAACCATTAGGTTGTGTATAAACAGTTACTCGCGGCAAACTAATAGAAACTAGAAATGGTAGTGGAAACAGGGCATACTCAAAACACAAGGGGTCCAAACTTGTTGAGATATCTTATCCTGAAAAATGTAAATTCATTACTTCAGTTATAAACAATAAAGGAAACAAAATAGCAGAATTTCTGTTGTTTAATATCTTTCAATGATTAAACATTGCTTTCGTAACCATATTTAGGACATAAATAAGTTTAATTCGATTAAATGTATTTTGAACATAGTATTATTTGTATTTGCAATTAGAAGTCACGTCCTAAAAATAACAGACTTATTATAATGCAACACCAGCCTTCAAGACCGGTTACTATGGAGTATTGTTACTATAAAATCCGTTTTTTACGAGAAATATGTTGTTGAATCTGTGAAGTGTACAAGAAAATGAATAAAATTGTTAGTTAAAGCGTTTGATGCACTCAAGGTAGTGTTTATGTATGACAATACGTTATGCACGTATAAAGCATTTGTTACAATATGAAACAGACATGTAAATAATTTACATATCTGTAACTGTACACATGGACAATACACCTTGTATTTTCTGCATTTACTTCTGCTTAATACATATGTTTCTGCCATTTAGGCATCATCAGTCAAGCTAGTGAAGCAATATATACAAATTTATACAAATCTGTTAAACAACTGATTTGTATCTCTGTTTATATTTTACTGAAATCGCCCAAAAAGATAAAGCAAGTTTCGTCCTATAAGGTGACACTATTTAATAAGTGACATCTTACGGACGAAAGAGACTATGTCGGAAGGCGACCTTTCGTTCGAACAGCTATGCTGTTACATGAAACGAAAAAATACGTATGCCGGTGTAGTCCATTAACAGCGAGCCAGATGGCGGTAAATATACAAAAAGGTTGTGTTTATGTATGACAATACGTTATGCACGTATAAAGCATTTACTACAATATGAAACAGACATGTAAATAATTTACCTTTTTGTATATTTACCGCCATCTGGCTCGCTCTTAATGGACTACACCGGCATACGTATTTTTTCGTTTCCTGTAACAGCATAGCTGTTCGAACGAAAGGTCGCCTTCCGACATAGTCTCTTTCGTCCGTAAGATGTCACTTATTAAATAGTGTCACCTTATAGGACGAAACTTGCTTTATCTTTGTGGGCGATTTCAGTTAAATATAAATACAGATACAAATCAGTTGTTTAACAGATTTGTATCAATTTGTATACATTGCTTCACTAGCTTGACTGATGACGCCTAAATGGCAGAAACATATGTATTAAGCAGAAGTAAATGCTGAAAATACAAGGTGTATTGTCCATGTGTACAGTTACAGATATGTAAATTATTTACATGCCTGTTTCATATTGTAACAAATGCTTTATACGTGCATAACGTATTGTCATACATAAACACTACCTTTTTGTATATTTACCGCCATCTGGCTCGCTGTTAATGGACTACACCGGCATACGTATTTTTTCGTTTCCTGTAACAGCATAGCTGTTCGACACGAAAGGTCGCCTTCCGACATAGTCTCTTTCGTCCGTAAGATGTCACTTATTAAATAGTGTCACCTTATAGGACGAAACTTGCTTTATCTTTGTGGGCGATTTCAGTTAAATATAAATACAGATACAAATGAGTTGTTTAACAGATTTGTATCAATTTGTATACATTGCTTCACTAGCTTGACTGATGACGCCTAAATGGCAGAAACATATGTATTAAGCAGAAGTAAATGCTGAAAATACAAGGTGTATTGTCCATGTGTACAGTTACAGATATGTAAATTATTTACATGTCTGTTTCATATTGTAACAAATGCTTTATACGTGCATAACGTATTGTCATACATAAACACAACCTTTTTGTATACGTAACGTTAGTTTAATGAGAAATCTATGAACCTGTCTTCAAAACATTTAGAAAACCACAAAATATAATATACTCATAATAGATATAGTAAATATAATTAATAAATATAATAATATAAACATTTATCACTAATGAAATCAGTTTCTATAAAAATTTTTGTCCGTAATTTAACCCATTAACGCCGGATCTATACGAGGGCTATTGCGAAAATTACTGAAATTTGTAGTTTAAATGGCAGCCGCGTTTCTTAACTGCTTTGGTAGCCGCGTTTCTCAATTGCATGAAATATTACAACAAAAGTATAATGATTTCATTCAATTGAAATACATGTTTAATAATTACAATTGCAAATAGATGATATACTATAATTTTGTAAGGTAAAAAGATAAATATTTCTCAACATCAATTTGGAAATATTTTAGTATCTTAAGATGAATTGACAAATAGTAGAAAAGGTTCAAATCCTTTGGTCTATTATTTTAACCAAAAAATTTATAAAAGATTTCTAATTGATCTGTTATAGTATTCTTTTATCTATTTGACCATGAGATATATTATTTATATTAATCTTGTTAACTGTTTTTTTTTTATATTTTGAACTCGTTTAAATTTAAACGCCAGGCGTATACAAGAGCTATTGTGAATACTTCTGGAATTTTTAATTTAGGTGGTGCCCGCCTGTTTCAACTTGTATATTCGTTTCTGACCAACGATTCAGTTGACAATACACACTTAAGTGAACTAGTTTTGTTTACATGTGTAAAAATAGAACTTTCGAGTCATGATTTTTTATTGATCCTGAAGTGATTCACGCGAAAATAATGCGTTGATCGACATTATCTTATAAGGGAGTTTTTGTCGTGAATTTTGTCTTTCCCATGACGAATCTATAGCAGGATGAAACACATGTCCGCATGTCTGGAAAGCAATTTTCACACAAAACTGACTTGTATTGTATTCTCCACACCCGATTTTTAATAATACTTCGATATTATTATAAATATTTTTGTTTTATACAAACAAATATGAGGTTTTACCCAGTCAAGTAAGTTTCAAATTGATTTGATTGTGTACCTACCGATGTAGTTCATCTGATAGTGGAAACACATTATTACAGTTTTCGTCGGCTACAGACGTGACCGCCCGATAGAAACCAGTTGCTTTGTCCTGCACTGGTCATGTGGACGGCTAATGTTGATTTTTCGTCTGTGATATTGACATTAGTCAATTAGTCAATGAGCAGCACTGAGTATTCACCATGTTGTCTTTGTGACTTTTCCTTTGCATGTAGCAAGGGAGTTTATGTCGTGAATTTTGTCTTTCCCAGCATCATGCACTGACGAATCTGAAGCTAGATGAAACACGTGCCTGCATGTCTCGAAAGCAATATTCACACAAATATTAACTTACGTTGTGTGCTCGACACGCGATTTTGAATAATATTTCGATATTAAAAATCTTTTTGTTTTATTTGCCTTTTTTAGGGGGAGGGTGTAATTTGTTGAATTTCAGCGTAAAGGCACCGTTTTCAGAGAAAAAATTAAAGTTGTCCATTAATAGCTCTTGTTCACTTGTTTATGCTGTGTGTAAAACGAAATCAGTATGCCACATACCGTTAGATTGATATTGCTTTTTTGGCATGAAATTAATACACATGATTTTGCAGAAACATTTGAAAAGTTAGAAGATTTGCAGTCATTACATCCCACACAATGACAGAAATTCAAAAACAAGTCCCCGAATACAAAAGTACAAAGAAATACTAAGATCAACCGACGTCATCCTAATTTAGTCTACAACACCGTTACCCATCGTTAACCAAAATGTTTAAAATAAATTGTGTTATCAGTTTTTCAGAAAAGCAATAAATGAGTTAAACAACAGACAACAGCCTTTCGAACTCAGTGACTTTTTCTAGTGAAAGCCGTCACTACCAATTTAACGATAGTTGTTGCAGATGAGTATAGAAACATTCATGACAGCAACTTGTTAATAAATTGTTTCAATAGATATTAAAATACGGTAACATTTACATCCTGGTATGAGCTAATCGTAAGCAAATAGCATTCTTTAAAAGAAAATGTCATCTTTAGAAAGAAGGAATACCTTGGCAAGGGTTGAAATAATAACCGTATGAAAAGAGGCACAAGAAATACGATTCTTACCATGGTCGGAACAGACAACCAATTAAGCTCACAGGAGCTGTATGACTCATTTTCCAACGAAAGATGACAAAAATATCGCCGAACCCTAGCAGTAAAGCGGTTGTTACAAAATAATGGAGAAATAATCCGAAAGAACAATTCAATAGAAGCCACGCCCTGACGAGTGGAGGTACTACATGTTAGTATAGTTTGTTCATTCAAATATTCTAAATATTTTTTAGCTTACTAAATAGTTTCCTGTTACTGTATATACAAAGGTGTACACAGACTCGCTGCTCCCATCTTCAGGACGGAGCCTATTTTTCGCTGCTTTTGCCTGCTTTTGCGATCGACATCATCACAACAATAATGATAAAATTGTTGTTTGGATGATGCCGACCACAGTAGTAGATTAACATAAGCAAGACCAAGACGGCAAAGCGGATGGAAGACACTTCTACCACCTCAAAAAACGGTCATGAATACCCAAATATTCACCTAATTAAATAGATTACCTGAAGTGGCCGTAAAGCCTATTCTACTCTGGTCCTTCTAGGTCTGCTCTGGTCCTCATCTCTTTCTATAGTCCTGCTTTTTTAATTAAACTTAGTAGCTTCGAGACCGATATTGGCCTATCATTTGTAGAAACCGTATTCTTAGCAAACCTTCACATTGTCATAGTAAATAAATCGCGGTTTCCTCTTCCTTTTGGCATAATCTACATACCGTTTCTTCTATCAATCCCATATTGCTTATATGTTTGAGCTTACAATTTCCCGTTAATAGACCTATAATAATCTCTGTTTCTGTTCCTTAGGTCCTTTATAAACTTGGGCGAATGTTCCTAAAGAATGGCTTTGCTATCTTTCGCCTGGAAAATTCCTCCACCTTTCCTGAGCTCTATTTCTAGCAATTTTTCATAGCTGTAAAAATAAATTGCATGTCGATGCGACAATTCACATCAAGCTTTGAAACAAAATAATACAAATCTGTATAAAAACAAATTTGTATCTGTATATGCATGGACACACAGTACGTATTTACCAGCGTTTGCTTCAACTACCAGACGCATGCGTTTCTGTGTAACCACTTTGTCAATGATAGGTTTACGAAAACAAACGACTGTAGGTACACTTGCGGTCATGTAGCAAGTTTTGGACTTTGCACCGGCGTGGTCGGTTTTGTCCGTCAGATGGCATGAGGTTATCTGATGTCTTCGGATAGGACAAAACTTGCTACATGACCGCAAGTGTACCTACAGTCGTTTGTTTTCGTAAACCTATCATTGACAAAGTGGTTACACAGAAACGCATGCGTCTGGCAGTTGAAGCAAACGCTGGTAAATACGTACTGTGTGTCCATGCATATACAGATACAAATTTATTTTTATACAGATTTGTATTATTTTGTTTCATAGCTGTGTTGATATTTGCTCTTGCAGTACCAAAGGCTAGCTCCGGTCTTATAAAAGCTATTGACGAGGCCTGTGGAGCCGATTAGTTCGTCTTCTCCTTACATGTATGGCCTTCATAGCCTGACTCCCGGGCCAGTGTTAGTTACTTTCTTCTAATTACTGAGTTAATTTAAAGTACACACACACAATCCCATACAAATTTAAATTTAACTTGCATTGAATTCAATGCCTTTAACATTGTTTGACTACCGGAGGAAATTATCGCGATGCGATTTCTCGACCTTGCGTTGCTACGAATAACGTAACGCCAACTAACTAAAACGAAACTGGCTCTTAAATTTTACGAAACTCAGTAGCGCTCTTGGGACTTACATTTGGTGAGCGAGTTGTAAAAATACAAAACCAACGAGCCAGACCCTTCTAGTCAGTGAAGTCATGCGATTCCTTAAGAAACGTTGTCAAAAATTGTGTCATCTTTGAAATGAAAATAGGAGCGCCATCGTATATTTCTTTCCTAGGTTGATGTGTACCAGGTGATAATAAAACAAATTTGGTTTGAGAAGGAAGTTACTAAATTTATTGTTGTTGCTTACATGCACGCAAACAACAGGGAAACAAATAATTAATTATTCTATAATAATTTAATAATTATAACGCGGACGGTCTTCATAAGACAATGTTTAAACTGTCTAAAAGAAAATATATATCTAGCACTGCAACTACAAAAAAAAAGAAACTGCAGAGATCTCGTTGATTTCCCCCTTACATATAGATTTAACAAACATATAGAAGCTGTCGGTATATTTTTACTTGACAGCATTCAGTAATCTCACATATTTCCCTGTATGCAAGAATTTAACTAATTTTAGCTATCTAAATTAACATACGATGTAGCAAACTTCAATGGCTACAAGCCAACGAAATTAACATATGGTAAAACATAAGTTATTTTTTTGAGCAAAATTAAACGGCCATAGGATATAGTCAAATTTAAATATTATAAGCAATATCAATTTCTGTAGGGTATAGTAAATGTTAAATATTATAAGCAAGGTAATTTACCGCACAGTGTAGTCAAAATTTTAATATTATAATGGAAAATAAATTACTTAATGAAGAAAAAAACACAGCTCTTACGATTGATTAGCGATGTTACAAATAAAAGTGAGATTAGAAATATATATATATATACATACATATATATTTAGAATCTCACGAGAGCACTAAGGTTGCCTGGGAATGAAAGGTGAAAATTAATATAAGGAAAAGGCAGCTGTATGTGGACGCAACACGTGAAAATTAATGTCGAACTGTTAATAAATTTATATCCCGACAATTTCTGATATTTTACACATAATTATATTTATTTCAAAAGTTACTTTTCATTTTCATTCATATATAAATGTCATATTATTCATTAACGCGAAAACAAAAAGACATTTAATTTATTTACGTTCAAATTCGTATCGACATTAGTTTGGACATGCCCACTTTTTAAAACAGGCAAGCCCGCGAATAATATCTGTTTCTATATACACAATCAACATAACCTACTATCTAAGGCACACGCATTTACAATTGTAAATTCAAAAAATAATTTTATAAATCTATTTAAACGATTTTTACATTCAAAATTCTACTTAAATAATATTTTATTTCAAAGTAAAAATCAAGATAATTTACATAAATAAGGCTTTGAAATAAACAAACGACAATGGGCGTCTATTTGAGGAATCGACAACGTTCGCATCAAAATTATATTTATCCATTGATAATTCGTAAAAATTTGGTTTACAACAGTAATTTCAGCAAAATAACCGGTTAGAAAAATGCATAAGCCTTTAGATCACCGTTTAAACATATTTTTATATGCATAAAATAATTTTTCTATGAAAGATTTGTCATAGCATCATCAGGTGAAGCTCATCCTAGTGCCCAAGTTTTTACAACGTAATAAAGATAAAACGTACCTGGAAACACATCCAAAGTGCCAAATATAATGTACACCGTACCAGACATAAAAGAAAACAATCCGAATTCTCCAAGCTTATTCTTTACTCCTCCTGGCTGCATATCGAGACTCAAGCCGAAGAATCCACCTTTCCTTGTGCCTGCTGCCATTCCTACAAACACAGGTCCATTAGTTACATTTTAAAGCAGGGATGCACAGACTTATAGGGAACAGGGGCCACTCGGGAAAATTATAAGCTAAGGACGAGCCACTACAAAGAATACTTATTAACACAAATATTTTTATTTTTAAATAGTATGAATTACTACAAATGATAAAAATAAAAGAACATTCAAAAATGTTTGTTGTAATTATGTAATCGTAATGTAATCTAATCATTACAATTTAATATTTCAATTTTGTTTATGTTTGGCTCCACATTACTTGTCGCCACACGTAAAATTGCTTCCAGATTTTCATTTGCCAGACGGTTTCGATTTTTTGTTTTGTTAAGTTTCATCACTGAAAACGTTTGCTCACAAATATACGTCGATCCAAATAAGCTTGCGCATTTCAATGCATTTATTCGCAACTCTTTATAAGCGGTTTTGCCAACGCAACGGTAAAAGTTGAGTAAATTACCTTCATTTTAACTTGTTTCGTAAATTATCATCATTTTGAATGTCTATCACTTCCAGCTGTATTGATTCCGGTGCATTTTCGGGTGAAATGAAGGATTGCTGAAAATGTCTAATAGAGGTTTAACTTTTTTGAAGTCTAGAAAACGTTCATGAAAAGCTTGTATTAAAATATCAATTTTTTCAACATAAGCGAAATTCACATCAGTTTTATTGAATTTCTCCATAATTTTTTTGTAGTTGGGAAAATGGCTGTAATTGGCTGAATTGATTTGTGTTCTGAAAAGACTCAATTTGCATTGAAAGGGCGAAACATGAGAGTATAACTGCGAAATCAATTGATCTTTGCCTTGGAGTCGCGTATTTAAGACATTCAAGTGATTTGTGATGTCTACAAGAAACGCTAAGTCACACAGCCAATCAGGGTTGTCGAGTTCGGACACGTCCTTTTTCTTTTCCGCCAGAAATATTTTTATTTCTTAAATCAAGTTAAGAAACCGCTCTAGTGACAACCCACGACTTAGCCACCTTACTTCAGTGTAAAACAGGAGATCACCATATTCGCTTTCAATATCCTCGAGAAATTGTGTGAATTGTCGATTGAGACCTAGATTTCCTTATGTATTTTCTTCCGCTGAATTCGAAAATCAAGGTTAAATTTTTTTTTATGGAAAAGTTTTTGAGATATTGTAATTTTTTCATTTTTTCGACATTTTTTCATTTGACAAATCATATCTCGAGCTAGAAATGCCAGATTGGGTCGTTCTTGGTACCCAAATGCAAGGTATTGAGATGACGAACAAATATGTATAATCGGATCTTTGATTGGTAAAGCGGTTCAAAATATATCGATAAAAATAGGGCACATTTTCAAAAAAATCATATTTTACAGTGATTCTATGCCGACAGAAAAGTACAAATCGTTAAAAAAAACGTCTGGTTTCTGTTCATGTACGTAAAGATGATACTTTTACGTAAGAACTAAGACCAACCAGAAGAAAATCTACCGAAAAATGACAAAGTTATAAGCAATTGAGTGAATAAATCCAAATCCCATATTTTCCGAATATTTTATTTTTTTCGACAATTTATTTGGTTTAAACGCTTGCAATACATTCTTGACATTTTTGTGTGTTAGAAATAGTTGTGGCTCTTGCTTTGTCTTCGGTTGCTTTTGGGATCCGTTTCTCTAGTGAGAAACCATACATAGTCTCCCAACATTGCTTCATCCCAAAATCCTTGATAGCGCCGCTCAATGGTCTTAATTTGTTGGTGAAATCTCTCGCCGTGTTCGTCACTTACGTCACCAAGATTGTCCGGAAAGAAATTCAAATGCGAATGCAAGAAATGGATTTTTAGAGACATATTTACACCTGTAAGAAATAAATAAAATGGTAAAAACAATACAATAGAAAACAACCAGGAATGAAATTAAATAATGGCATTCCGTACCCATCTTGTTATAGTTCTTCAGCAAATCCGTAATAATTCCCTCGTAGTTAGGGCTTTTATTGTTCCCAAGAAAATTGGTAACAACCCGCTCAAATGAATTCCAGGCCTCGTTTTCAACGGGTGTTAAATATCTTGGAAAATCTGTGCTTTTTACCAATTTCTTTATGTGTGGACCATCGAAGACGCCTTCCTTGATTTTTGCTAAAGAAAGCTGCGGGAAAAGGGTTTTCAAATAGGAAAATACTAGGCCTTCCTTGTCTAAGGCCTTCACAAAATTTTTAATGAGGCCAAGTTTAATGTGCAACGCTGGAAGGATTATATTTTCTTTTTTGACAAGAGGCACGTATTTAATATTGTCTTTGCCCACTGTGAAGTTCTCCCTTTCTGGCCAGTCTTTTCTTGTATAATGATGTTCACGAGCAGGACTATCCCAGAGGCAAAGAAAGCAGCAATATTTTGTATATCCACCCTGCATTCCACACAACATGCCGACGACTTTGAGATCGGAACATATTTTCCAGTTGTGATGCTCATATTGAATGTATTTTAGCAAGCTGGCCATTGTGGCGTATGATTCTTTAGTGTTGATGGCATGAGCGATGGGAATAGAAGGTTTTTCATTTCCAATATGCAGTAGGACTGCTTTCAAACTCTCCTTACTGCCGTCAATGAACAAGCGCCACTCACTTGGATCATAAGGCTCTCCGAGTTGCTCAAACAATGCAGGAATGTCGTTGCAGTAGCATATGTCGTTTTCCTTCTTAAAATGTTGTGCGTAAGATTTATCACGGTTTCTGTAAAATGTTCCATTTACTCCCGTAGCCAAACAGTTCCGTTGCTTCAGGCGAGATGCAAGTAACTCCGCTTTTTCCTTTGACAGCTCGAGATGTCACACCAAATCATTCAGTTCAGGCTGCGTAAAATGTTGCAATTGCGACTTCTGTTGAAATTCATTATCACTGCTTGTGTCTGTCTGTAGTGATGATTCGAAAAATTCAATCGTTGAATCGGGGCACTTAGGATGAGGAAATTCACTTGAATGTGGAACTGGAAGCGAAACAGATGCTACTGTCGCATAAACCCATTTGGCACTCTTTCCAAAACCAGTAGATTTGCTCAGGCAAAAGTAACAATCAACCGAATGGCAGAGCGGCTCTCTCCATATCATCGGTACACCGAATTTCATGTATCATCTAATTTGGAATAAAAATTCACTTTATTATTAATTCATTTGTATATATAAATTTAATCTTACTGTGATGAACCAGAAGCCCACGCGGCAAGAGTTATATGGCACGATAAACAAACATTATTTGGTGTCCATAACTCATGAAAAGTTGCAGGTGCTATTCCAAAATATTGCAGATAATTATGTTGTAATGAATCGGTGAATCTACGTCTATTTGGTTGGGGGACAAAATTGCCACACACGTAACAGAAATTATTTGGACTGTTTACGCACTTAAATTCTCGTTTTCTTTTAGGCATTTTGGTAAACACAATGAAATATAATTTCAATCAAATTTGTGAGTTCCTATAATATACAAACAACCGACACTACGTTTTATAGAAGATGTCAAAACAAAATGTCAGGGTTCTAAGGTTCCTAAATGTGATGTGTTGTTGTTTTGTTTGGAATAAAATCTAAGAACTCTAGCGTCAACGTGAGAACTAATATACGTTGCCAATATACCAACAGGCTATCGATATAAAATCATGTTCCTATACCAAAGACATATAAATATCAAGATATAGCAAGAGTCAGCTGTTTATTAGTACGAATAATATTTTTTATTATAATAGTAATAAGAAAGTCAAAATACATAAAAATAACAAATAATAAATTCAATATATTTGCGTGTGAGCAACCGAACTCATAAATTGTCGAAAAAAATAAAATATTCGGAAAATATGGGATTTGGATTTTTTGTCATTTTTCGGTCGATTTTCTTCTGGTTGGTCTTAGTTCTTACGTAAAAGTATCATCTTTTATGAAGAGAAACCAGACTTTTTTTTAACGATTTGTACTTTTCTGTCGGCACAGAATCACTGTAAAATATGATTTTTTTGAAAATGTTCCCTATTTTCATCGATATATTTTGAACCGCTTTACCAATCTAAGGTCCGATTATACATATTTGTTCGTCATCTCAATACCTTGCATTTGGGTACCAAGAACGACCCATTGGGACATTTCTAGCTCGAGATATGATTTGTCAAGTGAAAAAAGGTCGAAAAAATGAAAAAATTACAATATCTCAAAAACTGTTCCATAAAAAAAAATTTAACCTTGATTTTCGAATTCAGCGGAAGAAAAACATAAGAAAATCTATCTCTCATGTAATGTACATGAAAAAAATGTCATTTTGTAAACTAGTGTAATCAATGATAAGCCACAGCCACCCCGACTTTTTAATAACAACGAAATCAACAGTGGTACAAAATACCTGCATTAGTGGAGTTATCTAAAACTTCAAATGCTTGTAGCTTAATTACGAAAGGGTTTTGGACATATGTTAATTAGTCATTTTTAACTTGAAATTGCTTCAGTAACACAATCTTACGCTGTGAAAGTCGTGTTATTGTGCACCCGGTATTATATAATACTAGTATAACTATTAGACATGATTAATTTTATATTTACGCAGGGTTGAAAGTATTGTAAGTACATAAGCTTCCGCACAAAGTTATTTACATAAATTAATACGTCTGAAGCATTAAAAATATACTCTAAGAACTTCAGATGCGTTATATTTATCAAACCGATCAATAAAATATATTTATACACACCAACGTTACTAGGTATTTCATTTACAATTGGTTTAACACAACGCTAATATAAAGAAAAAGAAAGCAGCCAGAAATAAGCGTGGCTTTGCAACTGACAGCATAATTGAATGATAAACGTATATTTGCAGAAAGTGATTAATTATCTCTGAATGCTATATGCAATACATGTTGACGTTAGTGTACAACGTGTGTGTATGTGTTTGTGTCTTTTCTTCTTTCTTGCTTCCTTAATTGTCGGCCATCAGTCTTTTCGTAGGGCATATATAAAGTCGACACGAATCTAAGGTTAGGAGGCAGCTGTCAAGGAAGCAGGAAAAATCTCCAGGCAACACCAGAGCGCATTATACAGCATACCACGCGGCGAAAAAGGTTTCTTTTTTGGTTTAGAGGCCGGGATTGATAGGCCCGGTCAAAAGTCATGAATGTGTGTATCTACATTCATATGTAAATAAAAGCGTTTTCTTGACCACCTCCACCACCAGGCACTAACATCTACGAGTCATCAATCATCCTGTGAAAGGGGCCCGAACTTAGGGTCGGGGGTCGTAAGGACGTTTTATTTTCCGAAACCGCTATCATAGATAAGTAATCCCGATAACGCGAAACTTAGCACAAGTTTGATATATAACCTTAATCAAAAATAACGAGGCGCGCTCGTTTGAAAAGAGGAAGAATTTATTAACCTTCTAGACATTGTTGGCGATGGTGTTGTAATAATAACTTCTCTCGCCCGGGATTTTTCTTTATTTTTTTTTCGTATTCTCTCCTTGTTAGGTTTCGTGCGAATTTTCAGCGAGGAAAAAATGTATATAGGCGGGCATACCTTAGAATCGTTACGTTATGAAAGTTTATGTAACATACCAAGGTGATGCCATTAATAATAACTGTTGGCAAAAGAAAAATGACTTACAGAGATTATCACTATAACAAGTGCTTTTACTAATCTAACAAAATCTATGCGTATTTGTTTTACTTGTTTACAACAATTTCTTTCTTATTTCTCTCAATCATTCTTAAATATACAGGGTATTTTTGTTGAGGTATTAATTTTAACTAATAATAATAATAATATTTATTAATTGTCCAACAGGTCACCCCATTACAGACAATATAAACAAATAATAAATATAATATATATGTGAAAAAGAATTAAAAACAAAGTATAATTCAATAATATAATCAATCTATCTAAATATAAAAGAATAGTGAAGGAAAAGAAAAAACATTAAACGAAGAAACAACTTAACGAAACATGTCTGCAGAAAAATTATTTAAACTATTGAAGTTCTTGGCAAAATGCACCAAGGGAGCCCTCAGAAATATATTTGTTCTAGCCGTTGGAAGTAGAAGCGCTTCATTCACTCTTGAGTTTGGACGAAGTACTCGAAAATTCACTTCAGCAAGTAAATCAGCTGAGTCGATCTTATAAAGAATTACATTTTTGATAAAATTTGAACTAATTAGGTGTCGTCTTGCTTCCAGCGATTCAACTCCATGACGATCCAAGAGTAACCTGTAGTCCAAACCACGAGGAGGGTACGCTCTATCAACTTTATAACTTAAATACTTTAGAAACTTGCGCTGTACGGATGCAATTGCATTAATATAGCGGTCATATATTAGATACAACACGACAACGGCATATTCTAACTTGCTAACAACTAGCACATAAAAAAGTGACTTGAATGAAGATATTTTGTCGAAGTCCTTACACGTACGGATAATGAAACCCAATGATCGATATGCTGACGTAGTGACTTGGGAAACATGATCAGCGATGGTCAGCTTTTCATCAGAAATAACTCCAAGATCATTGACATGTGTTTTTCGATTGATTGCGATATTATTAATAAAATAATTGGAAAGATATCTATTGGGTTTTCTGGTGAAAGATATGAAACAGCATTTGTCGATGTTTAAATTTAATTTGTGTGAAGAGCACCAATTTCTGACACGATCCAGGTTCTCTTGAAGAAGGTCAGCACCTTGAGCACCACCAATTCGATGAAAAATTTAGAATCGTCCGCATAAATCATTAATTAAGCTTATTAAATCATTAACAAAGATGTTAAATAATAAGGGTCTAATATTGGAACCCTGGGGCACTCCAAACGTCGAAAGGTACGTTCTAGATTTGTAGCCATTATAGTATACAAAATTCCTTCTAACAGTAAGGTAAGAAGTGAGGAGCATTATTAGTGAGTTGCTGAAGCCGAACAAACTCATTTTACCCATAAGAGTAATATGGTCAATGGTATCGAAGGCACGAGAAAAATCAGTATAAATGACGTCCACCTGCTCTCCCCTGTCAAGAGTTTCATATACAGCCTGAGATAAAAGGGCGAGGTATGAAGTGGTAGACCTCTTAGATTAAAACCATGTTGATTTGGCGACAGGAATGATTGTTATAGTAAATATGGCCATATAGTATAGCCTCATATACATTAACATCAGAGTAATCTCCTTTTTTGTGTACAGGACATATAGTGGCGACTTTCCAGGTAACGGGGAAGACAGATGTTTGCAGCGATAAATTAAATATCTTGCAAAGAGGCTTAGCAAATATTGATGCACAATCACGAAGAAGGAAGCTGGGAATGCTATCATGCCAGAGGTGAGAGTATTCTATAATTTTTTTAGTTGATTCAGTACATCATCATATACAACACTCCGAATATTCAGTGATGTCAAATTTGTATGCATGTCTTACATGTTACCACTGCTAGTACCTGGCAAAAATACATCTGAGAAAGCTGATGTTGTCGAATTCAGAATCGCCGTTATAGAGTTTACCAAGGATTCTGCAGCTACCACGTTTGGATCTTGCAAAGTTCCAAAAAGATTTAGGGTTATCCAGAAGGGAATGCTGAATACAGTCAATATAATTTTGATAGGCTGTAGCTGTATTATCCTTAAAAAATATTCGCACACGCTGAAATTCACGTTTGAGTCCACTTCAATTTTCGATTATAATAAAGCTTCAAATCCAATAATTCTTTCATAGATGGTGTAAACCACGGAGGAAAACGTTGCTTCTTCCTATTGTGGCAGGCATTAGGAATACAAGAATCCACCACGCAGTATATTACATAGTAGAAGATATCAACAGCTGTATCAACATCCAAAACGGCATCAAGGAAGGACCAATCAACAGAGAGTAATTCAGAATAAAACTTTTGAAAATTTACCTTCCTGAAATTGTAACGCCTGTTGTTATTTATTGGGAAACTAATTGGAGCAGATAGAGAATAAATCAACTGTGAGCGCAGGATGATGTTATTCAACTGGAACCACTGGCACTGAACCAATACATTCAGCTCATAATTCATATTAGATAGGACTAATATACAAAAAAAGGTTTAAGTATATCAATACGTTAAGCACGTATTACGTATTTGTTACAAATGAAAC
Organism: Melolontha melolontha; assembly: GCA_935421215.2. Lineage (NCBI taxonomy): Eukaryota > Metazoa > Arthropoda > Insecta > Coleoptera > Scarabaeidae > Melolontha > Melolontha melolontha. The sequence continues at coordinate 54,094,681 of OW285240.1, forward strand.
AGACATGCAATATACAAGTCTGTAACTGTACACATGGTCATACACCTCTTATTTTCCAGTATTTACTTCTGCTTAAGACACGTGTTTCTGCCATCTACTATTAGGCATCATCAGTTAAGCTATCAATAGTGAATTTTAATTTGTAGTGAAAATTGTTAAATTTATTTAAAAGATAGTTTATTTTATTAGTCGGAATAAATGTTATGATATCATCTACATATCTTTTGAAGAAAATGTGGTGGAAGTCTAATGAATTGATAACGTTTTGTTCCAAATGTTCCATTACCAGAATTGCAATAGGAGTAGCTAAAGGAGAGCCCATGGCAATACCAAATGTTTGACAGAGACAGAAGTGCATACCTCTTATAAATTCGTTTTTATTTAGTGATGTGTGCGGACTAATTTTATCCCATTTGGATTCTATTATGTTTATAGCTAGATCTGTAGGAATGTTAGTAATTAAAGATTCTACATCAAGTGATATAATTTTGTGATTAGTTGGTACTTTTTGTTCCTTGATAAAATTTTGAAATTGCCATGAGCCTTTGGTATAATATTCCGTTTTTCCTAACATCTTAGATATGCTATCACCTAGGAATTTTGCTATATTATAAGTAGGGGCTTGTATGTTTGATACTATTGGTAGCAAAGGGATATTATTTTTGTGGATTTGTGGTATACCATATATTGATGGAGGGTGGGAATTAAAAATGCGAAGTTTGTTTTTAGTGTTGAAATTTATTAGGTTTTGTCTATGCCATTTATTTATCAAGTTATTATTTTTTTTTGAGTTTTCTCTGTTGGCAAAAAATCGAGAAACACATCTCATCTATAAAATAACATGTCGCGATTGCGATAGTTACTACATAGGCCAAACTAAACAATATTTATACAAAAGAATGCAAGCCCACAAATACTCTAAAACAGACAAAACTGCTTTATCTACACACAAACTACAACGCGATTACCATTTCGATTTTGAAAAACACAGATAATTGATAAAAAACAACACACAATGAAAACGGAAATTAAAGAAATGATTAGTATTAGTATTAGTATTAAACGGGAAAAAAATTAAATTAACAAAAGAAGTGATATAAAAAATTTAAGCAGTATATACTATAACTTAATTATGTAACGATCTGCAATTTACCATCATAATATATGTTGCTGTTATATAATTATATATCTTATGTTATTTAAATATCTATACATTTGCTTATCATGCTGACATTTCCGTGTTTTGATCCCTGACTGACTGTCCGAGTAGGCTTTCGTGGTTTTCCTTCTCGTTTAAGGCGATTGCCGACAGCTTAACATCTTAAGTCGCTCCACGGGCGCATACATAATAATAACTCATGTTTTGCTTTTCCCTGTTTTTGTTGTCTATCAATTTTTGAATACTAAGGCATGATTTATTATTATTAAACTGGAATGTATCTTTGAATAATTTTATCCGTGGCAACTACAAATGTATAAGTATGACATTAATATACTGTCATTTATATTTTATATTCCTTGAAAAAGGCAACATTTGCCGAGACATGTAAGATTGTTTTAAATATATACATTTTGAAGTAAAACCAGATCTTAAATCGACAACAAAATGAATTTACTGTATATATATATATATATATATATATATATATATATATATATATATATATATATATATATATATGGTAAACTTAATCAGTCGGCGATTAAAGGTCTGGTTTATTACTTCAAAGTATATATATTCAAAAAAAAACCCTACATGTTTTGGCAATTATGCCTTTATCAAGGATATAAAATATAGATGACATTAATATACTGTCATTTATATTTTATATTCCTTGATAAAGGCATCATTTGCCAAAACATGTAGGTTTTTTTTAATATATATACTTTGAAGTAATAAACCAGACCTTTAATCGCCGACTGATTAAGTTTACCATATAATACCAAGATCACGAAAATATTATATATATATATATATATATATATATATATATATATATATATATTGTAATAAACTTTGAAGTCAAACGTTTACTAAAGAGTGTTTTTAAAGACAAAATATTAAACTTTAAAGCAGAAAATGAATATAAAATTCTAGTTTTTACCCCCGCATTCTGACACACTTCTGCGCAGGTGCAATGAATATAAACGTTTGTTGATAATAATCATGAACATGTACAACATTAAAGAAAGTTTGAAATATAATATAATTTGAAAGAAAAAAAAACAACGAACAAGAGTTCTCTGATATCTCCAGGGTTGTGAAGATTCTGCCTGACAAAGAAATTAAAAGGTATGTTAGCTCAGCACTAATATGATAAACTAATAGAATTCAAACGACTTGTCTCGGTTCTTAAATTCCGTTTATTAAAAGGAAAATCTTATCTTGATAAGTGTATATATATTTAATTAGGTACATTTAACAAAACATTCGGAATAAACAATAGATTAACAATTTATTTTATTGGAAATTAAAATTATAAAATTTATTGGTTATGTGGACTTTCTTATAGGTTAAAAAATTGAATCTACGAAAATGAAACACATACTAGGTACATAAACAAATAGATGCTGTTAAATCAATTGCTGAACAAATGAATTTGTATATAACCTCCCTACTTACAATGTTTTAAACAAAATGGCCATTAAAGGGATCTTTATCTACCTTCGGTAAGTAAATGTATCTAATAAAAAAAAATAAGTTTTTTTTTATTATTTGAATTTTTTTATTTATTTTTTATTTTTATTTTTATTTCTATTTTTGTATTTTAATAGAATATTGAGCTAAGGCTCAATATTCTATTACAATTATCCGACTAGTCACTGGAATTAAGTCTTTCTTCCCTGACGTACGGCTGGTATATTTTAACTTCAGGAACAACGGTCACAACACTGGCAGATCTCGAAAGATAGGATCACCGGTCCCAATCCTGGTAATATAAGGCCTTGTAATGTTTCCCAATATTTTTCTAAAGCTGGTACACGTCTCTTGTGGCTCATTAATTGTTAGCAGAGTATAAAATGAGAACAGTTCAAATTTTGGTATGTAATATAAATTATACTTGTTTTTATATTTTTAAAAAGAAATTCGTTTAATCCAAAACACGTTCCATTAATTCAAGTGCAAAAATTCTTCTCTCCAATTGTTTCAATAATCACTATGGCAACCCAACAGCTTTTTCTGTTCTTGAAGTTCATTGGTCGCTTAGTTATACATAATTTTCCAAAATATTTGACATATACTATAATTTTGATTCTTAATTAATATTATTAACTTATTGGTTTACAATTAAATTTTCCTTCACACATAACCTTTGAAGTACACAAAATTAACTAGATTTACATAGTTCTATAATTTTAGTAAATGTAAGAAAGTCATATACTTTTGAAATTTAATTATAGATTTGACACTCTAAATTAGAAAAAACAATACAAATATAATAGACTTCCAACCTTCTAAGAAATCCCAATAACAGAAATGTAACGAATTAAAACTAGTGTCTTCAATAAATATTTAATTAATATTTTTATTATAATATATATATATAAAGATAATTATTTCGTGACTTTTGTATGTTATGGTTAATTTAATTTGTTGGCGATTTAAGGTCTGGTTTTACTTTAAAATATATATATTTAAAATAACCCTACATGTTTCGGCAAATGATGCCTTTATCAAGGAATATAAAATGTAAATGACAGTATATTAATGTCATACATTTTGCATATATATATATATATACACTTAATGGTGCATTAATGGTAAAGAAGCAGGTTAATAATATAATACTCTATTCGAAATTATTAAACAGTTTCTTTACCTTTAAGTGCAAATATCCATTTTAAAATAAATATCTGCAAACGATACATTAGATATTCATAAATCTTATTTGAGAAATTAAATTAATTCAAATCACATTCATTAAACCAAATCCATTATTAAATAATTTCCAATATTGCCATTTATCGGTCAATGAAAATTGTTCGCCAAACATCCCATCCAACGACGATCTGATTTCATAATCGAATTTTGTTTTCGGTTTGGCTTCAGGATTTTGTAGTCAACGGAGTTTGACAAAAATACTCTCTCATCACCATAATGAATTCTGCTCGAATGTTATGTGCATGATTGATTTCCGGTGAATTTGTCCCACTATTTACGGATGACGTAAATTGCATTCTCCGTGATTGATATCGACTGGTGAAAATCGTTATGCACGTGCTGCCTTCACCCGTTCAATTGAAATCGAACCCCTCCTGACACCCGACAGCGCTTAATAAACGGGATGTTGTCGCGTGTTTGTGTATATCCCTCGAACGGATAGTCCTGCTTACTCACTCAAACACCCAGTGCATTTATTCATCAAGCACGATGATTTTTTACAGTTTTTTTTGTCTTCGAATAAATACTTACTTTGAAGTTAGGTTGGAGACAATTCATTCCAAATTTATTCATCTTCTGTTACTGTAAACTCTATCTTGATACTGTTGGTTCTCATTAAACATTTTGCACTATTCTCCACAAAAAATAATAGTAAACCGTATAAATGTTTCAGCAACGATGTTTCCATCTTCAACAGTGGCGCTACACTACATGAGCAAATTTTTTCAACTACTTATTTCTATTTTTAGAATAAAGTATGTGATTTATAACTATATTTGGAAAACCTTATTAACAGAATAGCATTCAAAGACGTGGTACATTACTAGGCATTCGTTTTACAGGTTGAATGAGTGATATCTTATTTATCGAAGTGGTTATAGGACATGGTACTACCACAAAATGATCTATTTCTAGTAATAAGCTACCTAAGGAATATACCCTTATTCAATACTTCTAGTCAGTTTACAATTATAATTACACGAGAAAAACGCACTTACACAATAACAAAAATACTAAACATGGCATGGACAAAACGAGTTTGGTGAAACACTCTTTACTAATGGTAATCTTGAAGCATAGCTCTCAATTGAAGAGAGGAACACTATTATATGGTCTATTCTATGGTCTATATCTCAAGAAATTCATCGGAGGTGTGTTGAATCTTCGAAATCTAATAGTGACTCTATGGAGAAAACATAAAGCAGCGTTAAGGCCTATAGTAACATACGCGGCCGAGAACACTGACTTAAGTTCGTCAATAAGAAATTGAAGGTAATTGTCCGCATTTAACATGAAGCCGTGACTGTCTTAATAGCCAGGTAGAATAAACTAGACGAGCATAGTGCTCTACCTCAAGCAAACCGTGTCTCCTGCGATAGTGATATGGATATAAGCCCTCACGTTTTAAATTCACCAAACTCTCGTTCGTGGCACTCTTAGTTGTCTAGCGATTCGACGTACATTGAGAGTTGGATTCCTTGTAACAATAGCTACTGCTTCTTCCTCTAAGTCGACTAGCAAATTTAGTTCTCGGTCGAAAAGATAATCACGCAGTCCGCATCCCCGAAATTGTCTGTATACTTCCAAAAACGTTCTGTAACGAGGAATGGGGCTATCGGGAAACCGATGTCGGTATTCAATAACTGCTTGACGTGCACTGCCGTTACAGTAGCCATACACAAAATGCATGTCCGCATACTCTTGAGAAGAAAATCGGTAATTCATTTTGAATAAAGAAAACATGTCCACTCACTAGTAAGCTGTTGTATGAACTAAAACGTAATGTAATCCTTTATTAAAAAATACAACGTTAACAGTCATCTGAACATTTGGTTATTGTATGATATTCATGGTTCAGCACTTACAAAATAAGTAAGAACCTTCTTTATCATAAATCAATTTCCAGTACTCTTTTTTGTAGACCTCCAAAAAATTACTGTATGTACTACGACACGTGTTTATTTATTTTAGGATAACATTTTATTATGCGACGTTAACAATCACAGGCCTGTTATTGAATCGTATAACTTCTTTTAAATAAAATCAATTTGTGTTGACTTTAGGATTATATTTTTTTTTCATGATCTGACAATCACATTCATAGATCTGTAACTTTGAAACAAATAAAAATGGATATACAGGTTTTGCGTTTTTGTTACTTGAAATGAAGTCTACTTTACAATCGTAAAATTTGAACATAACGATACGGGACACTTGTATATATATATATATATATATATATATATATATATATATATATATATATATATATAGTAGATTAAATTAGACGACAATTTAAAGTATGTTTTACTTTGATATGTATATGTTTAAAATAATCTTACATGTTTTGTGTTTAATATATTTTAAATTTCTTTGTAAAAGGCACTATGTGCCGAAACATCTAAGATTATTTTAAATATATACATATCAAAGTAAAACAGACCTTAAATCGTCGACTAATTTAATCTACTATAACACACAAAGGTCAAGAAATAATTATCTTATATATATATAATATAATATATATATTTATATATATATATATATATATATATATATATATATATATATATATATAAATATAATAACTTCGTGACCTTGGTATGATATGGTAAACCTAATCAGTAGGCGATTAAAGGTCTGTATATTACTTCAAAATATATGTATTTAAAAAACTCTACATGTTTCGGCGGTACGCCTTTATCAAGAGTATACAAAATATAAATGACAGAATATAAAATTTTATATTCTGTCATTTATATTTTGTATACTCTTGATAAAGGCGTACCGCCGAAACATGCAGAGTTTAAAGTATTATTATGAAAATTAATATGATCAATTGCAGTTAAGTGGCAATTGATAAATAGACCTCTTGTTATTCTCTTACATTGAAGTATACTTGTTTGCCTATCTGAAAGGCTTTGTCTATTTTTAATATTGTACGATTAAAATTGGAAACAGATAGGTAAATTTTCAAAGAAATGTATTTTAAATCTCTTTAAATATGGTTGTGAATAAAACATATAGAGGGAGAGGTTTTGAATATTACATATGTTGCATGTATGTGATACAATTTAAAAGTTTTCGTTTACAAACGAAGTATACATAACCTCAACAGGTGTTTATGTGTTTATTATTTTGTTTCTTTCTTCTGTGGGCTCAAAATGATATGTATAAATGTCCAGCTTTTAAGAACATAGAGACTCTTGTGTTGTGCATCTTAAATACACTTTACTAGTGGGATCGGTGACTCGAATAGAAATACTTATGGAACTTGTTTATGACCAACATAATAAATGATGGTGAATTTGTCTTAATAATAAGGATAATTCTACAAAAATGAGACGAGTAAGTACAGGAATAAAGTAAATGCTTTAATGGAAGATATTATTTCACAGGTATGTTAAACAATTTAAAATTAGTACTTATTAATATGCATCATGTCACGTGATTATCTCTACGTAAACTAAATGTATGGTTAAATTAATAAATGTGACAAATTTTACTTGAATTCTTAAACCAACATAGATGCTACTATTTAAATTTAATGGATTAAAATATAAAAAAAAAACAAAGAATTGAGAACTGAGAAAAGCGCAAGTTGAACTGTATTCTTCGTAACTTAAATTACGTAATACATAAAACTAAAAGTACCCATTAGGTATATTCATTTAAAAAAAAACATTAATCAAAGTTTTACTACGAGAAATTATTTAATATAATTTTCTCAAAATTTCAGAGGAGATTTCAAAATACTTAAGTGACAATAGATGAGGCTGGTTCTTCAAAAATCTTCTCGTTTCCAAAAATGCAGGATACAAGTTTTGCGGGTGGTCGAATGGCGTCACCTCTATAGTACGGGTCTCGTAAGATGCTGTCCCCGGTGAAATGAAATTTCCGTTTTGTCAGGAACTGGTTGAAGTATCGATTCCCAAAAGGCGTTAAAATGTTGCTGGATATTCTGGTAATATTTTAATATGTGTGTTGTATAGATTTCTATTTAATTTACTACTTTTTTTCTATTTTTAGACGGAGCACTTAATTAAACGTCGGCGTGGTTTTCGGAGAATTTCAACTTAATGACGCCCACTATCTTTTGTTTTTAATCCTCGTTTCTTATTCGTTCAATTAGTATTTGTTAATTTATCTCGTTCCTTTTTTTTAATGAAAATGACAATTTAATTATTTTAACCAAATGGCTACTTTACAAAAATTATATACATTGTTCTTGTGAATAAATAATAGTTATTTGTACATACAAGTCTTATTTTTATGCTGATTTATAGTCGAGATATTTCCAACGGTTATTAATTTGAAAATGTACAGCTTTCTCTAAAGTATATGTCCTTGATAATCGATCAATTAAGTTGAAATGTTTTCGGTAATTCATGATATATAAATAAAATGACTTAGGCAAAAGAAAAGACAAACATAAATGATAATGCAAATTAATTTCTAACAATTAAAACGCGAAATCAACTTTATTGATTTAACAGATGAAGAATTCAGTTCAAAAAATTATCTTAATTTCTAATTTTTACATTCTAACTAATAATCTACATTTTAACTAAACTAGGGATTCTTGTGTGGGTAGGCTTGACCTACCTCAATATATATATATATATATATATATATATATATATATATATATATATATATATATATCTTTCGATTTAAAAGACAAGTTACGTTCAATCAGTGGTTCTACGTTACTCTTTGCCTACGTCCCAAGCTAAAAAATTTAATTCTTCCCAATGCATTTCCTCAAAAGAGGAGGATTTTCTTAAATTCCTTTTGAAGAATCCGACTTCAGTCTTCCACTATGATCATTACGATCTCAAACCCTTCGTCCATAGAGCATAGACTAAGATTGGAATCTTATGGATAGATGATTAAACATAGTTTTGCACACATCTAGAGATTCGAAAATTTTCTAATAGAATTGGTGCCCTTCCTCAGGAAAAAAAATTCCTTAAATTCTTTTTGACCGTCGATGTCCCTTAAACTTTCAATATATTCGTTGACAATTACGCAGAATTAAAAATACAATATCATCTAGATACTTTGTATTGTCTAAAAAGTAGATAATGTAAATTGTATTTATTTTATTTTAATAAGTTAATTCTAACAGGTTGCGTTTTCACCGTTGATAAATTTACAAAAATCTTGTTTTTTCTATATCTACACCTGTAGCATTAATAAGATTTTAGCTGTGACTGAATCTTAAATAATGATTGCCAATTTGCCAATACGTAAATCGTATCTGTAAACTCAACTGAAAATATTAATCACATCACCGAAAAATAGCTTTCAACCTACGCGAAACCAGTCAAAACAAATTAATTGCTTATTTCAAACATCTCCTGTAAGTAAAAACTCTTGTTTTCCTAATTAATATATTACGACATTCATTTCGAAGCAATATACACATAGGTTTTTATTTTGTTGTCTTTCGTAATATTATTTGTACGAATCAATCTTCTTACACATTAGAAATCCAACAGAATCCGTGGGAAATGGATTGAAAAAAGAAATTCCTTAATTTAATTATTACCTCACCCGTACTTGTATATATACATATATACTTATATATATTTCCTGCCATGTATATAGCATATTCGGGCCGATCGGCCGTCCCAGCATCTATCTAAAGATTTATATCCCTTGTGGGTGATGCATCGTTCGGTGTGTCGGAGATTTATAGAGAAAAGTTTCCAAACGAAATCTTGGAAAGAATAATCTAATTTTTCCAGACATATATGACCAGTTTATAAAAGCATATGCATTATAAAGTGGGTAAAATGTATAGCTCTTAACAAACTTAAAACAGAAACATAAATTTATTTATTTTTTTTATTTATTTATTCTTCATTAAAATAAATATCGTACGAATATTTTCTATGAATTCCGTTTATAATATAATATTTACTTCTTTAATCAAAAAGATATTGAAAGTTTATCGTAGAAAAAAGGACATTTAAATTTAATGAACGTCAGTTAGTTATGAAATAGTAATGTAATATGTATGTGTCAATTAAGACACGTATTGAATTTTGTTGTATATATCAACGATTACAAATAATATATATATATATATATATATATATATATATATATATATATATGTTTTCTTTTAGGTTTCCGCGGTTAGTAGTATGTGTTTTAACTGGATTCCGGGTTTCCACTGTTTGGTCTTCGTAAAGACCGGTGCTGGTTTCTGAACGGCGTTTCGGCCAAATCACATTTCCCATCTTCAGGTCTGCGATAACAGTCTGCTTATGCTTCAGGTTACTCGTAAACTGACGTAGTCGAGTTTAGGATGGTGGTTATATACCCGATTAGCGTTCTGGATGGTTACACTTGGTTGAGTGTGTGCGCGGCTCCGGTCGTTGAGTCTGTTGCTGGAGTGTACTGGCTAGGTTGTGGTGTCGGTGCTTTTATTTGTTGTTTGTTGTTGACAACTCTTTTGCTTAATACTGGTTTCCATGCTGTTGGTAGCCTCTGGGTATCATCTCGCGAATTAAAATTGTCCGGACGTTTCTCAATTTCGATAGCTTCCCTGATTATACTGGTTTTCATATGTTCTATGTTCGCCAATCATTTGGTATTGCTGAAGTCTATCGTGTGGGACGTTTCCTTTGCATGATGAGCCAAAGATGAAGTTTTCTCGTCTCTTCTTACGGAGTTTTGGTGTTTATCTCTTCTTACGTTTACCCTTCTGTTTGTTTGGCCGATGTACGTCTTCTCACAATTAGGGCATGGAATTTCATAAACACCCTGGTTTTCTAAAGGTATTCTTGTTTTTGGATTCCGAAGGACTGTGCTGATTTTTCTGTCTGCCTTGAATGTGGTTTCAATGTTGTGTCTTCGTAGGACTCTGGATATTCTGTCGGTGGTACCTTTGACATAGGGTAAGTAGGTTTTGGCTATTGATTCCTCTTTTTCCTCTTGTGGTGTGGCTCGTTTAGGTTTTAATACTTTATTGATTGCCCGTTTTCTAAAGCCATTCTGCTGGAGTGCATTGTGGAGTTTATCCATTTCTTGAATGACGTTATCTTAATCCGCTAATCTTGGATCTTGTTACTAGGCCCTTCACTACTGCTTGCAACTGAGCTAGGTGATGGTGAGACTGTGCGTTGAGGTACCGATCTGTATGTGTGGATTTCCGGTACACTGTATGGCTTAATTCTCCATTTTCTTTCTTCTTAACTAAAACGTCGAGGAATGGTAGTTGATTGTTTGATTCTACTTCCATTGTGAATTTTATTTTTGGATGGATACTATTCAGATGTTCCAGGAAGCTCTTAAGGTGATCTTCTCCATGTGTCCAAATCTCGTCCTCGTGCACTTTTCTTGTGGACCTTTGGTAAGCCGTAGAATTTGGAACATCTCGATGACTTCTCCCTTGGAATGAGTCGTGTTTGGATTTTCTTGTCGATGGAACTCTCCTTGATTTTAATTTTAGTTGTTTTCTCCAGGTATGTTGTTGGATTCATAGTGATTGGTTGATATGCCGGATCTTCTAAGAGAGCTTTTATCTTGGTGTCGTTGTCGGTTGTGTTCATTACCACAGTAGCATTTCCTTTATCCGCTGGTAGTATAATGATGTCTTCATTGTTCCTTAATTGTTTAGGTGCCAGTAATTCTTCGTGCGATAAGTTCTTCGTTTGTGGTTTGGCAGTCCGTAGTATTTCCGATACATCTTGGGGGATTGCTTCGGCCGTATTCTTGTCAATCCCAGATATAGTTGCCTCTACCCCACAAATGATCTCTTCTACTGGTATACGGGCTGGAGCTATTGCGTAGTTAAACCCCTTCGCCAATACCTTTTGTGATGCTGCATCCAATGTGTGTGTAGATAGGTTGTATACAACTTTGAGTGTTTTTTTTTCCTCTCTGGTGTTTATGGGTTTCTGTTCTGCTTGCAGGCGATTAAACTTCTTTATTTGTTTCGCTGTTGTCAGGTTGGTGTTTGTATCTGAACGGAATTCACTGAGCTGGTCCAGTACTCTCCAAATTATCGGATCGATGGTGTTACTTAGGTTCAGGTGTAGTTGGAGTAATTGTTTATTGATATCATACAACATTTTTCTGACATCGTGGATAGATTCCCTCAGTAGAGACAGGCTTGCTTTCTTCAGAATGTTCTTGGTTTGTCTGGTGTTTGTGTTGAACTTCAGTTTAAATGTTTGTGGAATGATGTCCTCCTCTCAGCAACGTTGTAGAAATGCCAGGTCGCAAAGGTCGCCAGGTCGCAAATATATATATGTATAATAGAAAAAAAATGTGAAGATACCACTTAATAAGTATTAAATATGATGTAAGTGATGTTATGAATAACTAGTAATAAATAAATTAATATATAAAGAATATTTACATAAGAAGAAAAATTTACCATAACTGGAATATTTGCCTTGGAGAAGATTATTTAAAAATAATTACATTTGGAACAAGAATACAGAGGAGTGTTAAAAAGAAAATTATTTATTAAGAAATGAGATTAATATTAAATAGTTTATAATTTAAAAATAAATCAAGATCTTATATTATTGTTTAATATTAAAAAATAGTAATTATTTGTATTTATAAAAAAAATATCATAAAGTAACGGATATACTTCAACTTACACAACTCAACTATTACAAAACTTCAAGTAATTAAGCTAACAATAAAAATCGATAGAATTTTGTTGAATAATAGGATTTCTTACACTATTTATCGCAGGTGTTCAATATGACCTCCGTTTTAATGATATAAAGGCACCAACCTTTCCTCCAGGTTATGCACCATATTTAGAGTTTCACCTTTGAACCTTAGGACTGTCGCCCGTTTGTGGTCGTATTCTAAACACTATTTTTTTTAAATGACCCCAAAGCCAAACAATCCACCAGGTTCAAAAGGGCTAATCAAAGCAGCAGTTAATAAGTTTCTAATTGATCCGTAAATATGCGAGGGTGCTCCATCATACATAAAACGATGTTTCCAATTGCGTCCACTTTCTTGCAACTGCGTAATTGCATAATCTCTTAACATTTGTAGGCATTGCTCACCAGTAACAGTTACAGACGACTTCGTCATATACAACGAAATATGTTCAGTTACTGAAATAATTTGCGCCCACGAGGAATGCTTCTTGCAGGAATCAGTTTCCAGAATGATTTGTATTTTAATTTAGATTAAATAAAGCTCTGGTGACGTTTCGATTTAATTAATTTAAACCGTTCTTTCTATATCATCTATCTATATCTAATTAGGTCACGAACAGTGGTAACATCAAGTCTACTATACATTTAATCGTACAAAACAATACTAGCCTATTAGTGTTAAAGAAATAGTTGCTGCTTTTTTCAGTAAATGAAACTATCATTCAATTTTTTTTTAAGTATAGTGTCATCATTTAGCAGTATGGATTCACATGTATTATTATCAAGCATGAATTGGAATATATCTATCGAGAAAACATTACATTACCTAACCCTCCCAGCGAAATAACTTCCAGAAATTTATTAAATGTTAAAACTTGTTAAATTATCTTAAAAAGTGCACGATCTTAGTAACCAATTTATTCAAATATTAAAACAAGAACGAACTTAAGGTTAAATTTCTTAGAATTCCATGGAATTTTTCAGAGCATAAATATGTTAGTCAATTTTTTTAAATAAGCCATATTTGCATAATATTACATATATGCATAATTGCTACAGCAAAATTTCTATATGTATTAGTCGATCATGAAGGATGGACTTTATGAGAAATACGTAATTTGTAATTTAAAAATATTATAGATTTCAAGCATAGTTTTAATATTTTGATTTATTTCCAAAACAGGAAAACCTTTTCGATTAGTTTAATTGTTCTCTGGATTATCTATACCTCTTCAAATTTAAACCAAGCCGTTTTAAATTTACATGTTCATAAATAGAGTTGGTCTATTTTGCCGGCGTACAGTAGCTCGCCCGGTACAAGTGCCGGCGACAATTATATACAAGATGTCCCGTATCGTTATGTTCAAGTTTTAGAAGTGTAAAGTAGACTTGATTTCAAGTAACAAAAACGCAATACTTGTATATCCATTTTTATTTATTTCAAAGTTACAGATCTATGAATGTGATTGTCAGATCATGAGAAAAAAAAATGTAATACTAAAGTCAATACAAACTGATTTTATTTAAAAAAAGTTATGCGATTCAATAACAGGCCTGTGATTGTCAACGTCGCATAATAAAATGTTATCCTAAAATAAATAAACACGTGTCGTAGTGCATACAGTAATTTCTTGGAGATCCACAAAAAAGAGTACTGGAAATTGATTTATGATAAAGAAGGTTCGTACTTATTTCGTAAGTGCAGAACCATGAATATCATACAATAAACAAATGTTCAGATGACTGTTAACGTTGCATTTTTTAATAAAGAATTACAGTACGTTTCAGTTCATACAACAGCTTATTAGTGAGTGGACACGTTTTCTTTATTCAAAATGCCTTACCGATTTTCTTCTCAAGAGTATGCGGACATGCATTTTGTGTATGGCTACTGTAACGGCAGTGCACGTCAAGCAGTTATTGAATACCGACATCGGTTTCCCGATAGCCGCATTCCTCGTTACAGAACGTTTGTGGAAGTACACAGACAATTTCGGGAATGCGGACTGCGTGATTATCTTTTCGACCGAGGAGTAAATTTGTCAGCAAACTTAGAGGAAGAAGCAGTAGCTATTGTTACAAGGGATCCAACTCTCAGTGTACATCGAATCGCTAGACAACTAGGAGCGCCACGAACGACAGTTTGGCGAATTTTAAAACGTGAGGGCTTATATCCATATCACTATCGCAGAGGACACGGTTTGCTTGACAGACCACTATGCTCGTCTAGTTTATTCTACCTGGATATTAAGAGAGTAACGGCTTCATTTTAATTTCTGCAGAACAGTCCTCTGGACAGATGAATCTACGTTAACGAGAAATGGTGTTACAAATCTGAGAAACCTGCACAGGTGGTCATCAGAAAATCCCAAAGCTAAATTTCAACATGAATTTTCTTTAACGTTTGGGCGGCCCTAATCAATGACTTGTTCATTGGTCCTGTCGTTCTTCCTTGGAGGTTAAATGCGGACAATTACCTTCAATTTCTTATTGACGAGGATGTCCCACTGAATGTTCGACGAGACACATTTCGGAATTACTGTCCGAAATTGGGTTAACGTCATATATCCAATATGGATTGGTCGAGGTGATCCTGTTGCATGGCCACCCAGATCCCCCGATCTTAATCCCCTTGACTTTTATTAATGGGGATACATGAAAAATTTAGTCTGCGCGCAAGTTTCGAACACAAGAGAACAGTTGTTGGATCGTATTCACCTGGCTGCCGAGTAAATCCGACAAAATAAGTATGAAATTCGGATAAGTACTTCTTCTGTTGGCTTACGGGCACAAGCCTGCATTCAACAAGGAGGTGGACATTTCGAAAATATTGTTAATTGAACTTTTTAAATAAAATCAGTTTTTATTGACTTTAGGATTACATTTTTTTTCATTATCTGACAATCATATTCATAGATCTGTAACTTCGAAACAAATAAAAATGGATATACAAGTTTTGCGTTTTTGTTACTTGAGATGAAGTCTACTTTACACTCCTAAAATTTGAACATAACGATACGGGACATCTTGTATATAGTAAAATTAGTTCACTCGCCTTGCTTGCGAAGTGTGTATTCTTATTATTGAATGTGTTGTAAAATCTGTATATGAAAATTAAATTTACAAGGGGCACATCTTCTTGTTTCTGTATGTAAAATAGTTCTCTACATCTGCTATAAATTAATCGTCGTCCTTGAATTTTGTCTCTTACCACCTTTTACTGACTTTTGTCACTACAAGGTGCTCGGGTAGAATTCCAAAGACCGTGGTTTCTGAAACACAAGATAATCTTGCATCTTCCAGTACTAAACACTGGATTTTTTCAACAACATCTGAAGTGATCACGTCATTAGGACGCCCTGGCCGGGGATTATTGTTCAATGATGTTTAAACCACAATGTTTAAACAATTTTGATCACTTGCAAATAGTTAACTTGGAAGAACAATAATTTCCGTATATAGTCAACATTTTTGCAAGAACAATATTTGGAGCTTTTTCTTGTTTTGTAAGAAACTTTATAACGGTTCTATATTAGATTTTGTTCATTTCGATATAAACTAAAAGTACGAAACGCAAATTGACAGATAATAAAATTAATAATGTTGCAAATGTTTTATAAATGGACACACAAGTTACAAAGGCAAATGTGGTTTTGAAAAAGCATAATGGTAAATTGCATTAAAATTTAAAATTGACTAATCCGGGAAGTCAAAAACGGCCCCTCTATACATTAGTCTGCAGATTTAATGTACACTGGTTGTGTTAAGTACAATTATAACCGTTCGAGCCAGAGAAGATAGTAAGAAAAAGTAATATTTAAATATGTGACGTCTGGAGTCTGGATAATTTATCACCTTCCAAACGTCAATAGAGAAAGGTAAGCAAATGAATTCTTTTTTTCTTATTGCCTTGTGTGCCTTGAACGGTGATAATTTGTCTGAACTCAACCAGTATACATCAAATCTACAAACTTAGGTACATACATATTTCTTAACTTCATGTGTTCCTTGTTAGTTTCATTTTCACCTACACGTTTTACAACACACTCAACTTTAAGAACATATACTCAGCAAGCAAGACGAACGCACTGATTCGGATATACAACACAACCAGTCGAATTTCTACCGGGATCACTACTGTGCGCCAGCAAAATTGACCATCTCTGTTTATAGTATTATCTGGAAGAAACAGTACATTCTTTTGAAAACCATAATTTCGAAGTGAGGAAAGAAATTATTTAAATTACATACATAACTAACTAAACCAAATAATTAATAAAACAAAGGTATTTTTAATAATATAAAATATTATTAAAAATCTGGTGTGAAGTACACAAATACAGGTTCACTATTAATATTTTTGAGAACGTGTCCGAACATATCCCTCCCCAGAGACGTGGATACGTATTTCGCCTTTCTACATGCTCATCGGTACGCCCCTGCTGGAGAAAGGATATCTTCAGACACATTCACAAAAATAAATCTGTATTTGTGTTCTTCACACCAGATTTTTAATAATATTTTATATTATTAAAAAACCTTTGTATTATACAAAACTGGTGGGGTTTACCTACTCATGTATGTTTCAATTATTCTGATAAATTAATAAAACGTCAAAATCCATTTCATTAATCTCATAAAATGCAGCAGAATTTCTGAAAAAGCATTATCTTTCATATAAAATACGATCTACAAGTAAATGTACGATAAACATGGAAAAATTCCTGTTAGTCACTTAAAAAAAAAAATTATATATACTTTATTTATCCGTCGCGATACCGAAAATGTGTCATCTGCATCAAGAAATTCAAAACTTTTCCGATAACGGCAGTCGAGGCCATTCATAAAAGATAAAGAAAGAAAGGAACAAAACTAGACCGCATACCTAGACCGTGACAATCGAATTGTTTTGACTGTCTTCCTTTGGCCCTACATACAACGCAGTAACTGAAAAAAGAAGGAGACCGAAACTAGAAGCACACGAGAGAGAATGGTGAGGACTTATAAAATTTAAAAGGAATAATTCTGTCTTCACCGCATACCCAGACGGTAAATTCCTGGAGGGATTTTTCAGTGACAGCCGGCATAAAGGAAATATCTCAGTTCTCAAACTCAATTGAACTTTTTGTTATGCTTGAAAAGTCCTGTAATTTAGAATTTATAACCGGTGTGCTATACGTTTGTACTTTGTATTCTGGAGAACAAAAGTGACACTTTTATTTGAAAACTTCGAAAGAAATAAACTCGGACGGGGTGAGAGACCAAAAACGGAAGAAAAGAAATAAGGAAACAACCAACCAAAGACTGTACAAGTACTGTTTCCTGTTTATGTTAAAAAGGTTAGGAGGTAACAAATGACTTTTGATGTACCCGCGATTGGTGGCGTTTACTCTATGTAACAGTAGCAGTTACGGAAGTTTTATTATATATTTAAGTTTTACAGTCTCCACAAAAACGTAACAGGTTTGAAAATATTTCCTCGAATAGCATACGAATGTATTCGTATGTAACTTGAAATAACATAGAATTAATCACATCTTACCAAAACTTTTTTTTCAACAAAAATTGAATATGAATATATTTTTAGTATCGGAATGCCGTTTGAAACAATCTTTTTCTATTTTGCGTTCGAAATGAACTCATTATGAAACCCAAAACAGTATCGAAATGAGCTTCATTTCGATACGCTTTTTTTCATTTTTCAATGTTGGCGTTGTTCGAATACAGAAATAAATATCATTGCTGTCATTTGATTTTAAAAATTTATGTACATTTGACATATATGATATAGGTATGTCCGTATTTTACACAAACAACGCTATATACTATGCTAGCTATGGCGGAGTCGCTTTCCAAATTTTCCAACTTTTCCAAGCTCTCATGAAATCATAAGGGACGTTTACGATAACTGAAAAAAAAATATATATACATATACATATATGTATATATACATATACATATATGTATATATGTATATATATGTATATATATATGTATATAAGGTAAACTTAATTAGTCGGCGATTAAAGGTCTGGTTATTACTTCAAAGTGTATATATTTAAAATAATCCTACATGTTTCGGCAATGATGCCTTTGTAAAGGATATAAAAAATATAAAGGATATAATTTTTTATATCCTTTACAAAGGCATCATTGCCGAAACATGTAGGATTATTTTAAATATATACACTTTGAAGTAATAACCAGACCTTTAATCGCCGACTAACTAAGTTTACCTTATCATACCAAGGTCACGAAAATACTATATATATGTATATATATATATATATATATATATATATATATATATATAAGTGTTTAGATAATTTCTTAGCAGTAATTAAATATAACAATTGATAAATTATTGGAGTTTTTCGGCTTTTATATGAAATATTTACAAATATCAAATTAGTATGTATGTAATGGCAAAGTAAGTGGGGATGTAAACATTGCTGTCTACAAATTAAAAAATAGATAATAATAATTAATTTTTAATTGAAAAATATTGTCTACGTTGGGACTTAAGCTATAGAGTAACAGTGTTAATGAATCAGATGTCAGTTATTGAATATAGATGTCAAGTTGAAAGCAGAAGTCAGTTTTGAAAGCAAATGTCAGTTATTGAAAACAGATGTCTGTTTTGAAAGCAGATGTCTGTTATGAAAGCAAACGTCAAATTTTAAAGCAGATTCCTGGATTGGGCTCAAGTCCTAAAGTAGACAATATTTTTCAATTAAAAATTTCGTATAATTTGCTTCGTAATTTGGAGACAGCAATGTTTACATCCCCACTTACTTTGCAATTACATACATACTAATTTGATATTTGTAAATATTTCATATAAAACCCGAAAAACTCCAATAATTTATCAATTGTTATATTTAATTACGGCTAAGAAATTATCTAAACACTCATGTAGCTATGGAGTAATAATTAGCAATTTCAAGCATTCAAAACTGACATCTGCACTCAAAATACTGACATCTGCTTTCAAAACAGGCATCTGCTTTCAAATCTGACGTTTGCTTTCATAACAGACATCTGCTTTCAAAACGGACATCTGCTTTCAATAACTGACATTTGCTTTCAATAACTGACATCTGCTATGAAAACTGACATCAACTAATTTAATATTTGTAAATATTAAATTAGTATAATTATATATATATATATATATATATATATATATATATATATATATATATATATATATATATATATGTATGTATATATATATATATATATATAAGGTAAACTTAATAAGTCGGCGATTAAAGGTCTGGTTCATTACCTCAAAGTATATATATTTAAAACAACCCTACATGTTTCGGCAATGATGCCTTTGTCAAGGGAATACAAAATATTTTGTATTCCCTTGTATATATATATATAGTAAATTCAATCAGTCGGCGATTAAAGGTCTGTTTTACTTCAAAGTATATATATTTAAAGCAACCCTACATGTTTCGGCAATGATGCCTTTATCAAGGATATAAAATATAAATGACAGAATACAAATGTCAAATAATTGAGTTGCTATGGTTTAAATTATTCAAAGATACATTCCAATGGAATAATAATAAATTAAGGCTTAGTATTCCAAAAACAGATAGCAAGCTGTGAACATATATGTTGTTCGCTGCTAGCAGCTTGTGTCTCTTTCTGGGTATGAACTTGTGTGTTGGTTGCTGCTAGCAGCTTGCGTCTCTCTTTGGGTGTGTGGTTTTGTGTTTGTGTGAGAGCGTAAGTGTAGGGTTTTGTATGTTGGCGCGCTCGTGCGTGTGTTTAGTGAGCGGTCGCGTAAATTTAGAGAGATCGGATAACCAGCCGTTGCGCAGGGCCGCCAACCCTTTCCCGGCAACTTCTTTACTTTTCCGTGCAGTACTTCGACGGCTCGACCCCCGCCCCATCGAGGCAAGGCGCAGAGCAGCGAAGCGAACCCTGGACGGGGTTGCTCATCGCCAACCGAGGGAACCCTCTTAGCGGCTACTTCGGTCGACGACGGTCACACTTTGTGCCATCTTAACGTTTCCGCCAAGGCGGGGGCACTGCACACACGTCGAACGTTAACGGCAGCCTAGCCAGGTTGCCGCCCAGGACCGGTCCTAGTGGTGTGTGCAATGCGCGGCGCCGTGATTTGCGCCGCGTAGCTTGGTTCCTCTCTCCTGCTGGAAAGGCGGAATGGCACCTGTCCGCCCATCGGGCAGACTCCCATAGAGTTTGGTAGCGCATATGCTAGGCTACAATCCAGTAGAGGACCGCATCAGCACAAAACAAAAACAGGGAAAAGCAAGACATGAGTTATTATTACGTATGCGCCCATGGAGCGTCTTAAGATGCAAAGTTGTCGGCATTTGCCTAAACGAGAAGGAAAACCACGAAAACCTACTCGGACAGCCAGACAGGAATCAAAATACGGAACAGTCAGCATGATAAGCAAATGTATATGATATTTAAATGTAATTGATATTTAAATAACTTAAGATATATAACAAAAAAGCAAAAAAAGAAAAATATATTATGATGGTAAATTGTAGATTGTAGACATAAGGATGCCTTCTTAATTTTTAAATGCGTTAAAGCATTGCCCTTATTAATTGAAGTAATTACGTCCACACATTACCGTGCGATGAAATGTTCAGTTTAAATTATTTTAAATTACATTCTCCCATGGTGTAAACATTATTTCGCAAGGAAATGGAGAGGAATCGCATTAAATTTTCGAGATAAATAGTTCATTAGCGTAATTCACGATGTCGTTCTTTATTTAAGTAGCATGTATTTATGCTTTTCTTAAGTGAATTTATAGGATCGTTCCATTTATTATGGTACACGTCATTTCGACAATATACAATCATATTTTCTCATCGCCATTCCAACCATACCCGCATCTTACAAAAGATTGAACAGATTACTTTGAAGTAAATGTATGGAGCAATACAATCTGATATATTAAGCATTACAATAAAAGATTTTCAAAGTTATCGTGTTACTGCTTCGATATCGTAATTCCTGTTTTTAGATTAAATATAAGACATTTTATATTGCTATAAATTTTAGATTTTAGTAATAAGTAAAATACAGTAACACAAAAATGTTAAAAAATATATTGGTATATGTACACATGAATATACACATCACATACTTATTTCGTATTTGTGGTACTCTAACCGATCGAATGATCATGTACAGGCACGTGTTTTGAATTCATTCTAGTTCTCGTCAGTATATGAAGAGAAGAAGAGCACTAAAATGTTTGCGTTGTTGCCAATATACGCATAATCTGGTGCATCACATGTCATGAAAAAGCATCTCAAGGCATCTGATAACCAAGAGAAGCACGCCAGCAACTGTTAGCTGGAAGGAAACTATATGTTAAAATGTGTAACCCACTACTTGTAACCTAGATGGCTCCAATTTACTAATTAAATGATTGCACATCGATGTTTAACTAACATCAAGTGTAAAATACAGTAATAATAATAATAGTATTTAATGCCCAACAGGTGATCCCCAATTACAGGACATAAATGTAATAATTACAATACTAAATATTAAAACAAATGAACGTTATAACTAATATAAAAAATAAGTAAATAAAAGGTTCGAAAAATAGTAAAAAATAAAACTAAAAACAAATTAGCTGAATAATACAACAAAAGAAAAAAATGTATGTGAAATTATATATATATATATATATATATATATATATATATATATATATATATACATATATATAATAACTTCGTGACCTTGGTATGATATGGTAAACCTAATCAGTAGGCGATTAAAGGTCTGTACATTACTTCAAAATATATGTATTTAAAAAACTCTACATGTTTCGGCTGTATACGCCTTTTTCAAGAGAATACAAAATATGAATGACAGGATATAAATGTCAAGTAATTAAGTTGCTATGGTTTAAATTATTCAAAGATACATTCTAGTAATAATAATAAATCATGCCTTAGTATTCCAAAAAATAGATAACAAGGTGTGAAAATATGTGTTGTTTGCTGCTAGCAATTTGTGTCTCCTTCTGGGTATGAACTTGTGTGTTGGTTGCTGCTGGCAGCTTGCGTCTCTCTATGGGTGTGTGGTTTTGTGTGAGAGCGTAAGTGTAGGGTTTTGTATGTCGGTGCGTTCGTGCGTGTGTTTAGTGATCGGTCGCATGAATTTAGAGAGGTCGGATAACCAGCCGTTGCGTAGGGCCGCCAACCCTTTCCCGACAACTTCTTTACAATTCCGTGCAGTACTTCCACGGTCTGACCCCCTCCCCAACGAGGCAAGGCGCAGACAGGCGAAGCGCACCCTGTACGGGGTTGCTCATCGCAACTAAGGGAACACTCTTAGTGGCTACCTCGGTCGACGATGGTCACACTTATGCCATCTTAACGTTTTCCGCCGAAGCGGGGGCATAGCACACACGTCGAACGTGTGTGTGCTGTTAACGGCAGCCTAGCCAGGTTGTCGCCCAGGACCGGTCCTAGTGGTGTGTGCATTGCGCGGCGACGAGATAGCGCCGCGTAGCATGGTTCCTCACTCTTGCTGGAAAGGCGGAATGGCACCTGACTGCCCAACGGGCAGACCCCCCTAGAGTTTTGTAGCGCATATGCTAGGCTGCAACCCAGTAGAGGACCACATCAGCAAAAAACAGAAAACAGGGATAGGCAGGGAAAAGCAAGACATGAGTTATTATTACGTATGCGCCCGTGGAGCGACTTAAGATACAAAGTTGTCGGCATTCGCTCAAAACGAGAAGGAAAACCACGAAAGCCTGCTCGGACAACTAGACAGGAATCAAAACACGGAACAGTCATCATGATAAGAAAAAGTAAAAACTACTTTACAAAACTCTAGGGGGGTCTGCCCGTTGGGCAGTCAGGTGCAATTCCGCCTTTCCAGCAAGAGTGAGGAACCATGCTACGCGGCGCTATCTCGTCGCCGCGCAATGCACACACCATTAGGACCGGTCCTGGGCGACAACCTGGCTAGGCTGCCGTTAACAGCACACACACGTTCGACGTGTGTGCTATGCCCCCGCTTCGGCGGAAAACGTTAAGATGGCATAAGTGTGACCATCGTCGACCGAGGTAGCCACTAAGAGTGTTCCCTTAGTTGCGATGAGCAACCCCGTACAGGGTGCGCTTCGCCTGTCTGCGCCTTGCCTCGTTGGGGCGGGGGTCAGACCGTCGAAGTACTGCACGGAATTGTAAAGAAGTTGTCGGGAAAGGGTTGGCGGCCCTACGCAACGGCTGGTTATCCGACCTCTCTAAATTCATGCGACCGATCACTAAACACACGCACGAACGCACCGACATACAAAACCCTACACTTACGCTCTCACACAAAACCACACACCCATAGAGAGACGCAAGCTGCCAGCAGCAACCAACACACAAGTTCATACCCAGAAGGAGACACAAATTGCTAGCAGCAAACAACACATATTTTCACACCTTGTTATCTATTTTTTGGAATACTAAGGCATGATTTATTATTATTACTAGAATGTATCTTTGAATAATTTAAACCATAGCAACTTAATTACTTGACATTTATATCCTGTCATTCATATTTTGTATTCTCTTGAAAAAGGCGTATACAGCCGAAACATGTAGAGTTTTTTAAATACATATATTTTGAAGTAATGTACAGACCTTTAATCGCCTACTGATTAGGTTTACCATATATATATATATATATATATATATATATATAAGAAATTTACTAGCCTAATTGGAAAATAAAAAATCTTCAAAATAATTTATTGGCGGAAACGCTGCAATACATTGGTCCTCGCCTTAGGCACATGAGCGAGGAGGTTGAAACGTGAATAAAGCCTCGACACGTTCAAAGAAATTCTGGACAGAAGGAATGGGCAATCAATTTTATTATTTAAGAGCTTCAGTACACTGGCGATCCCTTCTATCCGAGAGCTAAAGCATATTGTGTCGCTGCAGCAAATCTTCCTTACTTATTTCAGTCGGTGGATATACTGCATCAATACTAAAGGAGAAGAATTTAAAAAATCGCCTGTGTATCCTATCAAAAATTAATCTATTGGAAGCATAGAAGTGATAACAAACAATAGCTGCATAATCCATTTTGCTGACATCGAAAGCAAAATACAACTTAAGCAAGTCAGTGTTTAAAATTAGTAAAAGCTCGCATAATGAAGGCCAGAATTTTGTAGAAGAAAGTACACACAGATTTCAATTGTTGCTTAAAAGCCAA
Organism: Melolontha melolontha; assembly: GCA_935421215.2. Classification (NCBI taxonomy): domain Eukaryota; kingdom Metazoa; phylum Arthropoda; class Insecta; order Coleoptera; family Scarabaeidae; genus Melolontha; species Melolontha melolontha. The sequence continues at coordinate 54,119,446 of OW285240.1, forward strand.
TTCAGAATCAAATAATACATCCAGGTCCTTAATCACCAGGTCGTTTGTAAACAACACGAAAAGAAGTGGTCCCCAGTTGGAACCCTGAGGCACCAGATTTTGCAATGTATTGAAATGAGCGAAAGCCGTTGTAAAATACATAACAAATTTGATTTTTTAAGAACGAATTCATAAAATTTAAAGAATATGGCGCAAAGCCAAATAAGCAAAGTTTAGAAAGTAAGACTTTTTGACTTATAGTGTCAAATGTATGCAAGAAGTCTGTATAAATAACATCTACCTGGCCGCGCCTATCCAGAACCTCACTCAATACTTGAGACACACTACACAAATTAGTCAATGTGGAACGCCCAGAAAGAAAGGCGTGCTAGTTTTGGGCTGAGAACTGACTAATATTTCCATAAGTTCTAGTATATAACACCTATTCAGAGATCTTCGCAAAATTGGATAGAATGGAAATAGGACGATAGTTTGACAACGTTTTTATGAACGGGGCAAACAACTGCTCGGTTCCATAGATCAGGGAAGGTTTCTGCTTTTATGGAAAGCTTCATAATCGCGGCTAAAAGGGATGCAAATACAAATCTGCAGCTATGTAGTAAAAAGCTTGATAAAAGGTCATCACCAGGAGTAAACTTATTGTTAGGATTGTACATACATTTAACCAACTCATCCACAGTAATGACAGGAAAGGTGACAGATGGAGAGTACGTAAAAGATTCGGGATAATTTTAACTGTCATTTTGTAAATATATATTAGAAAATGTGTGGGCAAATGCATTAACTATATCTAAAGGTTTAGAAAATTGAATATCATTGTCAAAAAGAGTACCAGGAATTCTAATGGATATACGTTGGTTAAGAAATTTCCACAAATCTTTAGATTTTGATTTAATGTCTTCTTCTACATTTGCTGCATAAACATTATACGCTCGAGAAATTAAAAACTTAGTTAGAGATCTTAAGCGCTTATACTCATTAAGAAATAAAATATTCTTTGTAGATATCCATTTACGGCAAAAATTTTCCTTCTTTTTCAAATTGATTTTCATATCTCGTGTCAACCATGCAAGATAGTAGAATCTGTATTTAGTCTTTTTGGGAACGTATTTATCTATGATGGAATAAAGCACGTCTAAAATTTCGTCAAAGCGGCTTTAACGTTGTCATGGTAATACAGAAATGACCAATCGAAATTAGTAAATTCAGTATACAGAATGTAGAGAATGTCGAGAGGCATAGTCAGCTTTATAAAAGTCATACCTAGAACTTGAGGAAGGAAATCGTGCCGGCGAATGTGCGAGCAAGCACTCCAAGCTAATTGAAAGAGCAGGGTGATGCGGATCTTTTGGTACCAGTGGCAAATCGTGCTGAAGTACAATACTAAAATCACAATTAGAAAAAACGAGATCTACCATTTACATTCTTCATAACATTATATTGATGCATTTCTAATGCATTAACAAAATTATTTGGCATTTCTGGTTGTTTACATTACAAAAATTTGGCAAATTGAAATCGCCAACCGGAATAAACCTTTGATTCAACAAATAGATTTCCAATATAGAAATAAATATTTCCAAATCATCAGAAGAAATTAAAGGAGGTATATAAATAACTGCAATCAGAACAGTAAATAACTTATAATTGCATTTGTATACAATTAAATCAATAATGGGTACTAAATTAGTACAATACAATATCAAAAGAAATTGTATGAGCAATGGCAACTAAAACACCACCACACTTCGACTTATTTACTATATCAAATTTTCTGTCACAGCGAATTACATGATAGTAGTCGGTAAAGAATCACTCAGCCAAGATTTCGTCAAAAGAACAATTACCATAATACAAATCAGATACCCTAGTATAGAAAGAACGAATTTTGGAATTTATTCCACGGGTATTTTGATAAAACATAGTGATGCCTGCAGAACACCCTTTGCGACAATCAGGTACACCATTCTTATATCGAAACCCTCGTTTCACCCTTAACACCCTCGTTTAATTCTAATTTCGAAGCTTTTTAAATCATTATTTGTGAAGGCGTTCTATCAGGGGCAATATACACACCAGAAAACTGATCCGAGCAAGCGGAGATCTTTAATCTCCCGAATTTGTGTAATACAGTTTGAACAATATCAACAGAAGAGAGACGAACTTTTACTGGTTAAGATCGAACATCTTTAGAAAAATTAAATTTGCCTAAGGAAACAGGATTAACCTGTTTCCTTAGGATTAACTGCAACTTAGATAGTATGTTCGTCACCAGAGACTAATCTTCTTCAACCTGTTTCTGTTTTGTTTTCTCTTTTCAGGGGCGCCATAGATGATAATATTAGTTGATGCCTTCTTCCATTCCATCATTTCGCTGATGATCTCTTTCGTATTTAACAGGGAAGATGGTGAAGCAAACTTGTCAGATTTAATAGCGTAACTTTCTTTTAAATTACGAACTTCGTCCCTCAAATTATTTATCAAACTAATTAGCTTCGGGATCTGATGGACACCTTGTTCACAGTCAACGCAGATATATTTAATTCTATGTTTGGTGCTGGGTCTCAATTCAACATATTTCAATACCACCCATGTTAATTCAGAACAGCCGGTGTGCGCAGGTCTGCGCACATTAATTCATTTCTAATATAATACATGAAAAATACAAATAATATAAATATTAAGTATTAAAATAGAAATAAAACTACGGTTCTAATCTTTACTTTTAATCTTTGATCCTAACACGACAATTGTTTCGCCAGCACACTGGCTTCCTCAGATGCTTACATCTAAAGAGTACGTTACAAACTCCAGACAAAAGCAACTGTCCTGGCGAAACAATTGTCGTGTTACGATTAAATATTAAAAGTGAAGATTAGAACCGTAGTTTTATTTCTATTTTAAATTATGGATCTTCATCAAGTAAATGCCGAATCAATTCAATTATTAAGTATTAAGTTTATTAGTATTAATATCAAACGGAAAGACAAAGGACGCTTTTCACACCAACTGGTCTTGTAGTTGGTGACTAATAGACAAACAAGAGGGCCACGAAAATGGAAAAAAAATTAAAACAATGGGAAAAATATTAATTCACCAAATCAAATATTGTAAAGGATATTAGGTATACAAGTATTTGAAGTTATGTATGTACTCAACAAAAAGCTAACAAGAAAGAGTGTCACAAAAAAATCCAAGAAAAGGAAATTAGAAAAAGGATAATTCGAAAACTAACTTGAATCGATTCACACAAAAAGCACAATAATATAATAAAAATTGTGCAACAATAGCACCAGTAAAGAAAGACAAAATTACGCTGATTTATATAATATAATTTTTAGCAATTAAAATACAGATTAAACCACAGAAAATTCCGATTATTTAAGGGACAAAAACAGATCTATATTCACTTTATCTAACCGATCGAACGATCAAGTAGTACAACAATGTTAAAAAAAATATTTATATGTACATTTAGATATACACAACGCATACTTATTTCCCATTGGCGAGACTTCTACGTACAGACACGTGTTTTAAACTCATACTAGTATAAATAAATAAATAAAAGACCAGCTAAAATAGTTTTATTAGCCACTAATTTATTATTAACCCTAAGTTTCCACGATTATGAATACTATGCACATTTCAAAATTTGTTTTCAATTGAAAGGAAAATTCTACAAACAGCAACATATAACTACTATAGTTTACTGCTTGACTCCTTATATAGGGAATATATTGATTCAAAATTGAGTTTAAAAGGAATGCAAGGTATTTTCCAGGTATGGATTAAGTACGTGGACGACATAAACGCGGTCTTCGATACAAGTAAATGCGAGCGAAACAATTTCTTAAAGCAATTAAGGTTTAAGTTTCCAACAACTAAATTCATAGTTGGAAAAGGAAAGAGTCATCATTTACTATTTTTAAATACAGTGATAATTAGAGAGCATACTAACATAGAAATTCACATTTTTTGAAAAGAAGCCAATTAACAGATTTATAAGCACGGATTCAAATCATAACTTTCAACAAAAAAATTATCTCATTTATCTTCCTTACCCATTGATTGTTAAACGTCTTGCTAACGAAAGATAGATTGTAAAGATAAATTAATTTAATCAAAAACATCCAAGGAATAATGAACAATTTAGTTAGAAAAAATCTAAATGAGAAAAACTGTTCGTGGGATCATGTGCCTGTTGCCACACGCAATGTTACCAAACATTTTGTCTCGTTACCTTCTCACATGACTACAAAGAATCTAAACAACAATTTTTAAAAAATTCGGGTTTCAGCTACATTTAAGTCTGGCAAGGCAAATCAGAATTCTAGTCCACGAAATAGAATGCCGTACTATAGAATCGAACATGTTAGTCAAATAAAGCGCTAAATGCGTAGCACACATTAGATTTAACCAACCGGAAAAGTCAAGTATTGCTCAACACATTTTACAATGTAACAATATATAAGTAATTTAAAAACAGTTAAAAGTGTCATGAATGAACCATGAATTCGGACAGCAGACTGTGCCTTAATGGTCTTTATGATTTGCTGCATTTTTAGGTGGGATTACGGCTAAATCACACTTAAGGACTCTCAGGTAAACATAAGACTATAAGTAGATATAAATGGAGTTAGTCTACTTTCGGAAATTAGTATTAGTATGTCGGTAATATATTAATGTGCTTTACTTATTTAAAGTATAATATAGGGCTTCAAATGTAATATTTAGTTATCGAAACACGTATCCAAAATTTAAGGCTATATTGTGGTAAAAACTTTTTTTAATCAACTTTTGATGATTGCAGTTGGTTAAATATTTTGCTATGCTTATAAAGCCACAAGAACTTTGCTGCCCAATGGGTTACACTGGACAACACACTTTTTAGCCAGAAAATTTAGTTAAGGGTTTATGATAATATAATGCATTATATTATGTATTATTTCCATGCAACTTCATTACAGCCTTTGGCCGTTTAAACTGTTATATGCATCCATTGTTGTTTTCATTTGGTTTACCGATGAATTAATTTCATTTTTTAATTCTTATCAGAGCAACAGACTGTACTACGTCTCCTATAATGGATACATCTTGACTAATTGTTTAGCCAACATATTTATTAATAATCTTTAACTTCAACATCATTAACTGTTACAAGCTGTTGCTTGCTAACAATTTCAAAATATTAAAGGAGATTCCTAGTAGGTTGTTTGATAGAAATGAATGAGATAGAAATCTGACGAAGTGAGTTCAAACGAGTTCTTAAGGAGCTGATTTTGTAATGTTAGAGGGCAAGCGCTACCGTGCACAAGTCTTCCCGATCTTTTTTTCTTAAACAGCGACTTCAACTCGACGGAGTTGTTGACAGTAAATCTCAGCAATAGTGTTCACATTCGCCGGAAGCAATTCACAGTACGGCATTCTTTGTCCTACCAGATGCATAACATCAGCTTGTTCGGATGAGTATTAGCTTTTGTTTGGGGGATTGCATTTTTGTTATGTTTAAGCCGCTTTTTTCTGTTCTCGATATCAACATGAAGGCATCATTTTTGGTTACCAGTAATAATGGTGGACAAAATCGGTCAATCTTGTTGTCACATAGATTCTAGTTGCTTTCGCTCAAAATATGCGGCTACTAATCACCCAGTATTTACTTTACCAATATGGCTAAAATTTTAGGTAAATTTTTCTCAGAATAGTGTCATCCTAGAATCCAGAAACACTAAGAACTTATGCACCAACCTGATATATCATCTTTCTTTGCTTAGAACTACTTTGTTGAAGATTCTAGAACAGTTTTTAAATATTGAGTTATTTAACCTCTAGATTTATAGTATATACTCAATAAGTTAAAATTCTTTAAAGATTTCATTCCATGCTTTTACATTATTTTGGAAGTCCATTTCCGATTTAGCTAATATCCCCAAGTTGTCAACATATATTATTTCTGTCGCTAAAACTTATTGCAGATTTCACCCTCATTTTTTGGTAATTACTTCTACAATTCTTAATGATTGAATATACAGGGTGTTTCCAATTAACTTTAAAATAATCATAAAAGTTCATATATAAAATTTACGGAAAACGCTAAATAGTTGTCATGGTTTTTCACTATTGTTAATAATAACATACATGACATAATGAAGTATAATACTTTTAAGTTTCTCATAATGTATAAATACACAAATGCAGAAATGACAGATATCCATTTTACGAACGGAAATTCCCAAGAAGCTATATCGTGAGAGACACAGGATTCTTCGTGAAAGTTTCTTTCGACTGTGGAGCTAACCGAACAGTTCGTAATGCTGCTATAGAAGTACAAGTACTAGACGAGCTGCTGATGTTGGTATTTCATCTAAGTCTGTTTAGAATGTTCTTCATGACCCATTATTGTACCCCTTTCATGTCCAGACAGCAGATGACGATTTTCGTCCACGATTGCAATTTTGTCGTTGGTTTTTAGAACAATGCAATGACCTTAATTTTCATAATAGTGTTCTTTTTACCTTGTTAAAGAGATGGAATAATGAATACTCTTAATAATAATCGATGGTCGGACGTGAATCTGCATGAAATAGCACATATTCGATATCAATAAATATTTTCCTACAAGCTATGGGCCGGCATAGTTGACAACTATCTATTGGGACCAATGTTTTTACCACCGACACTTAATGGTCAGTATTATAAGCAGTTTTTAGAAGAAGAATTAGAAGCGTTGCTGGATGAAGTTCCATTGCAAATATGCCAAAACTTATGGTTCATACAAGATGGAACTCCTGCACATTTTAGCGTTGCTCTACGAGACTTCTTGAATACGAGGTTTCCTAATCATTGGATTGGAATCTTATTTTTTCTTATGGGGACATTTATAAAGTATCGTATATCAAACACCAATTGTAAACGCGAGTTCTCCCACAGCATGGTTTTCAATCAATTAATGAGACTCCTGAAATTTTTCACCGTGTAAGACAATCGATGATAAGATGCTGTGAGACCTGTGTTATTGCCCAAGGTGGGCACTTCAAGCAATCGTTAAAATATTAAAATGTTACAAGTACTACAATAATAATTTCCTCTCCATAATTTGCGAAATTATTAACAATGGTGAAAAACCATCACACTATCTAAGAGAGCGTTTCCGTAAATTTTGTATATTAACTTTTATGATTATTTTGGCCAGTAGAATACGTCCCTATAGTTTGACCAAGTTAATCAAAAACACCCTGCATGTCTGAATTTACATTTGATTTAATAATTTTACAATTTTACTCGCTACATCGAAACTAGCAAAATCAGTTATCGTAGAAACTTCTATTAATAAAGCTAACGAATAACCTTAGTAATCAAGTTTATTTCATTACATTGAATCAGCTTAAAATAACACTTTGTTAACACTTTTTTAACAATTTGTTTGTTAAATTTATTCATTCAGTTTTGATAGTAATGTTAAAAAATTACATTTAATAGTCCATAACACGCCCTCTCATAAACCGAGATTCGTTTCTCTCATATTTTTATTAAGATTATTTAGATTAACACAATCACATCTTCATGATCGGTCATTCTTAGCTAAAGGGTCACAAGTTAGGCCGATTCGTGCTGGTGTTCCACAGGGCTCTCTTCTTGTTATCCAAATGACTCCCTTATGACTGTCACAACAGTCTGCTTAACTTGAAAAACACTGCTCATTTATAAATTCTTTTTAGGACCGATTCTGACTTATCGAGCCCACTTGCTTGATGCACCGCGACTAAAGTAGTCAAGACTATGGAGATACTTCAGAACGAACTTCTGCGATTAATCGCTAATACTTCATAATTTATAAGAAATTAACAACTTCAAAGAGATTTAGATATTTCCCCTCTATTGGGAGCGCCAGCGGTCCGTGCTGGTCATGCAGTCTATTAAGTTGCACATAGACCTGCACGAACCCAAATACTATTTGTACTGAAAACAAAGGGACTTGAAAACAAATATATCCAGGCCTGGGAAAGTGCAGAGATTCTCATACTTTTGAGTTACTTACAAATGTTATTCTACATTGATGGTGGTTACATTTGTAGACCACAAAAATTATCCCATCGCAATCCTAGAATATAGCAAACTTTGCCGTAACAGCACATGGAACTGAACATGCTCTAAACGTAGGTTCTTGATCTGCTTTACACCCATCCTCAAATTAACTTTTCTTCCGCGTTAAGGTACTGGATCTATGTTTCATGAACTAAATTAACACTCTTGTATTCGCTAGGCAACTACTCATCGACATCGATTTTGATAGAACATGTCATGACTTCGCTGTACCTTGATTGCCTTACATTATTTAGCAGTCAAAACTTTGAAAACTTCTGTCTTCCCATTTATTTTGACCATTATATGAAACCAAAGTATTGCCAAAATTGTCAAGTAATTTATGTATAATTTTAGTGTTGCTTAGTATTTAAATATTAAATGTTTATCAGAAGTTTTATTTCTAGTTAAACAAATAAATTCTATATATTTCGCTTAAACAATATAAGAGTAAGTTTCTACATATTTTTAATAACTGTATTTGCCAAATATTTACCAAGACAGCATTTACTAACATTTCTGGCTTGAGAAAGTTTCTGGGTCATTTTCATTTCTATAACAGAACATTATTTAGTATAGATGTTTTTATCTTCAAAGGTTTTACTGAACAAAACTGCATCCACAGTACACAACGCTATAGGAAGTTATTTACTTTACAGAGAATCGAGATCGGTTAAGACAGAAAGTCAAGGAAAGAATATGACGTTTCCGATTACAGTTATTTGGTAAAACGTCTTGTCAATTGCTGTAATATCAACGGTTCTATTCCTGTCGTATATTTACCACTTCACTGCTTCTTTTTAACAGCCTCTATCTTTCCCATTTGTAAAGCGTACTAGATATTGTAAATTTTCTTGTCTATAAAGGAAGTATTTATGCATTTTTTAGTTTCACATACAGTCTAGTCGTATACACTGTGTCCATAAAGTATGGACACAAGCCCGTAATAACGTTATTGTGCACTATTTGACAAAATGCAAAGATATATCGATTAATGTTTTTTATTAGCTATACTTAGATGCTACTATTTTGTTTTTTCCGTCGACCTTGAATAAGTTATGACGTCATTGATATTTTTTTTTAAATGTCAACCCCATTTTTTTTTGTGGATTTTGAAAGTTTTTACAATTCTTTATTCGATAATGTAAAAATGTTGGTATGTTACATTAGAAAATTTTTGAGTAATCATTTGCGTCCATAAAGTATGGACACTAGCCCGTAATAACGTTATTGTGCATTATTTGACAAAATGCAAAGATATGTCGATTAATGTTTTTTATTAGCTATATTTAGATGCTACCATTTTGTTTTTTCCGTCGACCTTGAATAAGTTATGACGTCATTGATAATTTTTTAAAATGTGAACCCCATTTTTTTTTATGGATTTTGAAAGCTTTTACTATTCTTTATTCGATTATTTAAACATTTTGGTGTTAGTGTTACATTAGAAAAGTCTATGCGACACAACCGGAAAATTTGGACGTTTTACGACAACGCATCATCTACGAAACCAGACTAATCACTCCCGAAATATTACAGAATGTGCAAAATGGAATTTATCACCGCTTAGGATTTTGTCAACAAAATGAAGGAAAACATTTTGAGCATTTATTATAAATTTGATACTAAAAATGTCAAAAATAAAACTTAGAATTACAACACAGTTTACTCAAAAATTTTCTAATGTAACATACCAAAATTTTTACAACATCGAATAAAGAATTGTAAAGGCTTTCAAAATCCACAAAAAAAAAATGGGATTGACATTTTAAAAATTATCAATAATTATCAAAATGGTAGCATCTAAATATGTATAGCTAACAAAAAACATTAATCGATATATCTTTGCATTTTGTTAAATAATGCACAATAACGTTATTACGGGCTTGTGTCCATACTTTATGGACACAGTGTATATAGTCTAGCAATTTATATATATATATATATATATATATATATATATATATATATATATATATAAGTGTTTAGATAATTTCTTAGCCGTTTATTATATATATCAATTGATAAATTATTGGAGTTTTTCGGCTTTTATATGAAATATTAACAAATATCAAATTAGTATGTATGTAATTGAAAAGTAAGTGGGGATGCAAACATTGCTGTCTGCAAATTACAAAGCAAATCATACGAAATTTTTAATTTGTTATTTGTAAATATTTCATATAAAAGCCGAAAAACTCCAATAATTTATCAATTGATATAATTAATAAACGGCTAAGAAATTATCTAAACACTCATATAGCTATGGAGTAATAATTAGCAATTTCAAACCTTCAAAACTGATATCTGCTCTCAAAATACTGACATCTGCTTTCAATAACTGACATCTGCTTTCAAAACAGGCATCTGCTTTCAAATATGACGTTTGCTTTCATAACAGACTTCTGCTTTCAAAACAGACATCTGATTTCAATAACTGACATTTGCTTTCAATAACTGACATCTGCTATCAAAACTGACTTCTGCTTTCAACTTGACATCTGTATTCAATAACTGACATCTGATTCATTAACACTGTTATTTTATAATGCATTTCTAAATAGCTTGAACCAAGGTCTATCGTGGCTTAAGTGGTAAAAGCGACAGTTCGGCAAACTGTAGACTTGGGTTCAAGTCCCAACGTAGACAATATTTTTCAATTAAAAATTTCGTATGATTTGCTTTGTAATTTGTAGACAGCAATGTTTACATCCCCACTTACTTTGCAATTACATACATACTAATTTGATATTTGTAAATATTTCATATAAAAGCCGAAAAACTCCAATAATATAGCAATTGAAATATTTAATAAACGGCTAAGAAATTATCTAAACACTCATATAGCTATGGAGTAATAATTAGCAATTTCAATCCTTCAAAACTGACATCCGCTCTCAAACTACTGACATGTGCTTTAAATAACTGACATCTGCTTTCAAAACAGGTATCTGCTTTCAAATCTGACGTTTGGTTTCATAATATATATGTATATATATATATATACACTCAGGGACAAAAAAACCCGAACATTCATTTTATAAAAAGAAAAATGAGATGTATGTTAGTCAGAGTTTTTGTAGATAATGCAATTTTAAATGCATCAATTTGTGATAATTTTGTTACCATGGATACGTGTCAACAAGCCATTGTTATGAGATACGCCATTTAATCGTCGAAAGTCACAGTCACTGCAAAATTTGTGTCTACCTTTTTATTCTTTATTATCACTTTTTGTTTAGTTTTCACGTGTTATCAGTGTTTTGAGTGTAAGACGGTAGTCACAATTTATCTTATTACACAATGAGACCCGAAGATATTGCTGCAGCCGTTGCTTTACATAATGATGGACGCAGTGTGCGTTACATCGCATATGTCATGAATATGGCTAGAAGTACCATTCATGATGCCTTAAAACGATTTGGAGAGACGCAATAATACACCAGGAGACCAGGTTCGGGTCGTCCGCGATGCACAACGTAAAATGAAGACAGGCGCATGGTGTTGTCAGTTCTTAAGGAGCGCAACCTGCCATCTACGATGGTAGCCCAACGGTTTTTTAACATGCATTGACGTCCAATATCGGCCAAAACAGTTAGAAGAAGGTTGAAAGCAAGTGGACTGATGTCAGCTAAACCTGCAACCGGTCCCAGATTACTAAGGATGCATCGCGTCGAAAGATTGCGCTTTGCACACAATCATAGAGCCTGGAGAAATGAACAGTGGAGCTGTGTTCTGTTTACAGACGAATCCCGTTTCAATTTAAGCTCACCTGATGGACGTGAAAAAGTTTGGAGAAGGATAGGGGAACGATATTCGCAGTGCTGTATTTCTGAGAGATCGCATTTGGAGATGGTGGAGTGATGGTTTGAGCAGGAGTGTGTATGAACGCTCGTACGGAGTTGGTTTTCGTAGACGGAAATCTAACAGCTGATAGGTACATAAATGAATGTTTGGCGAATCATGTGGTGCCATTTGGTTCATATATAGGCAATGATTTTCTTCTAATGCACGACAATGCGCGCCCACACGCCGCTCGCGTTACCACAAATTATCTGCAAGAAGTGGGGATTCGCGTTTTGCCATGGCCACCAAGGAGTCCTGACGTTAATCCCATTGAGCACGTGTTGGACATGTTGGGGCGGCGTATTAGGAGGCGGCAGAGACTATCGGAAAACTTACAGGAGTTAAGAGAAGCACATCTAAAAGAATGGGAAAACATTCCCCAAGAAGCCATTTGATTCAACCTGATTCAAGGTATGCCAAGACGTATGGATGCAGTTATCCAATGCCGAGGGAGTAACACGCGTTACTAAAAATGTGATTTCAATGTTACAATCACAAAACATCTAAGCCACAGCTGAAAAATGATGTTACTGGGTTTACGCCATTTCCGTTTTTACGAAAAGATTTTCTTTCTAATACTGTATTTATGATTAATTACATGAACCTTTGCTTGAAATGCGTTTTTCTATAATTTAAAATACTTTACCATTAAATTTTATAACATACTAGATCTTTAATTAACAATTTCTGACATAAAACAAGTGTCCGGGTTATTTTGTCCCTGCGTGTATATATATATATATGATAAATTCCATTTGTTGGCGATTTAAGGTTTGGCTTTATTTCAAAATCTATATATTTAAAACAATCCTACCTGTTTCGGCAAATGATGCCTTTTTCAAGGAATATAAAATATAAATGACAGTATATTAATGTCATACGTATACATTTGTAGTTGCTATGGATATAATTATTCCAAGATACATTCCAATATAATAATAATAAATCATGCCTTAATATTCTAAAATAGATAGACAACAAAAACAGGGAAACACAAGACATGAGTTATTATTACGTATGCGCCCGTGGAGCGACTTAAGATGTTAAGCTGTCGGCATTCGCCTTAAACGAGAAGGAAAATCACGAAAACCCAGACAGGGATCAAAATACGCAACTGTCAGCATGATAAGCTAATGTATAGATATTTAAATAATATAAGATATATAATTATATAACAGCAACATATATTATTATGGTAAATTGCAGATCGTTACATAATTAAGTTATAGTATGTATATACTATAACTTAATTATGGAAAAAAATTCAATTAACAGAAGTGATATAAAAAATTGAAGCAGTATTGCTTAAATTTTTTATATCACTTCTGTTGTTAATTGAATTTTTTTCCTGTTTAATACTAATCATTTCTTTAATTTCCCTTTTCATTGTGTGTTGTTCTTTATCAATTATCTGTGTGTTTTCAAAATCGAAACGGTGATCGCGTTGTAGTTTGTGAGATAAGGCAGTTTCGTCTGTTTTAGAGTATTTGTGGGCTTGTATTCTTTTGTATAAATATTGTTTAGTTTGGCCTATGTAGTAACTATGTAGTATATATATATATATATATATATATACCGTGTGTCCCAATTTCGATGCTCACCATTGGTATCTCGGTTATTAGATGGTGAGCATCGAAATTGGGACACACGGTATATATATATATATATATATATATATATATATATATATATATATATACCGTGTGTCCCAATTTCGATGCTCACCATTGGTATCTCGGTTATTAGAAGATATAGAACAACGGTTAAATAGGGAATGTTTTGCAGAATTCAATACTCGCGGCAAATCTCATTTCAAATTTGATCTAACTTTTTAAATTTTTAAATTATTTTGAAAAATCAAAAATTTGCCGATTTCGTTATTCCTCGATAACTCGATAACGCTTAGTCTGACCTCTTTTAAAGTTTTACATTGTTGAGACACTTTTTTAAAACAAATTATTTGATACAAACAGAAACCCCCGATTGTAATTTGTTTTTAAGTTATTACCACTATCTTTTGTTTTTCATATGGCGGCCATATTGGATTTTGGGTTTGTTAGGTAGTCCTCAAAATGTGCTTTTCAACGATGTATAACATGCCTGAAAATTTTTTATTTATAAGGAAAATATTAATAAAAACGTAAATTAATCTTTAATATGAAATTAGTAGGCTGAAAAATTAAACACCAATGTCAAATGAAAGTGAAAAGATATTCTAAGTAATACTGTAAACAAACGAAACGATAAAAAAATTATAGAAATAAAAAGTAAAGATACAGAACTTAAAGTTCACATTCACTTAAAGAAATTGTTCAATATGACGACCATTCTGTTCCACACAATTTTGACACCTTGTTCGAGTAGAGTTACAAACTTTACGTAGCGTGCTTCCGTTTACTGATCGTAGCACATCTAGTACTCTTTGTTCTAAAATTTCCCGAGTTTCTGGCGGTTCAAAATCAAATACTTCGTTTTTAGTGGTACCCCATAAATAAAAGTCAAGCGGGGTAAGGTCGGGTGATCTCGCAGGCCATTGCACGGGTCCATTATTTGAAATCACTCTCTTATTAAAGTTTTCTCTCATAACTCTTGCATAACTCGTGCACGCATTTTTAGTGTTTCTATTTGCTTTGAAATACACTTCCAACATATCAACTTTTTCTTCGTTTGAATATGTATGTGCCATTATCAATACTTATAAATCTTAATACTTGACAATAATTACTTACCACTAACTACAAGTAGTTTTAATTAACTTATCTCTGCAGCACTAATTGTACTTTGACAGGTTATCGTTTTGTTTCATTGTCAGAATACATTTGTCATTGACGTTTGACGGAACATAATGTTTTTGCTAGTGATACACGCTCAGAGGTTAGAATTATCTGACATTTGATGTAAAACCAAATACAAATCTCCCCACTACTTTTAATCCTGCGCGAACTTACCCCTCCTCGCGCCAACTTAATTGGCGTTTGTTATACTTAGAATATCTTTTCACTTTCATTTGACATTGGTGTTTAATTTTTCAGCCTACTAATTTCATATTAAAGATTAATTTACGTTTTTATTAATATTTTCCTTATAAATAAAAAATTTTCAGGCATGTTATACATCGTTGAAAAGCACATTTTGAGGACTACCTAACAAACCCAAAATCCAATATGGCCGCCATATGAAAAACAAAAGATAGTAGTAATAACTTAAAAACAAATTACAATCGGGGGTTTCTGTTTGTATCAAATAATTTGTTTTAAAAAAGTGTCTCTACAATGTAAAACTTTAAAAGAGGTCAGACTAAGCGTTATCGAGTTATTGAGGAATAACGAAATCGGCAAATTTTTGATTTTTCAAAATATTTTAAAAATTTAAAAAGCTAGGTCAAATTTGAAATGAGATTTGCCGCTAGTATTGAATTCTGCAAAACATTCCCCATTTAACCGTTGTTCTATATCTTCTAATAACCGAGATACCAATGGTGAGCATCGAAATTGGGACACACGGTATATATAACTGGCTAACGGCTACTATAATCAAAAGAAACGAAATATAATTAAAATAAAATTTATTTTAAAAAGATAGCTGTCCCAAGAATTGTACAACTTCATTAGACATACGAGTACAATCACAAAACATTTCATGAAATAAAAGTAACCAGTAGCACTAGTTTATAAAATAAAAAGATGTGCGAGAGGCGGAAAGGAAACGTGAAACCTTTCGTATAGAAAAATGGAGGAAGGAAGCAAGCGTACCGTTATAATAAAATCAATTACGCAATGAAATAATTTTAGGTTCAATTGGTTATCCGTTCCCAGTTACACTAATTGAAATTTAATTGGCGATAAACGTGATTAAAGCATCATATACCTCAATGCGGTTCATTTTTATATTCAATTCGTAATTATTTTTTTAATTGTTTTTCAATAAAGAAAAAAAATTCCTATTTAATGCACATTTGTTGAATCTCTCGAATTTATTAATTTGATACAAAGTTTTCACACAAGAAATTTATGGGTCGGTATTGCAAACTCATATTAGTATAATTTTACAGCTCCCGTCTTTTACGCTGCGAAAAACTTTACCATAATATATGCTACATACCTATATCTACATCATATGGTTTTTCAAGAAAGAAAGAAAATTATTGCTAAAGACGCCAGATAGTCCATAGTTAACTTTATTAAAGTAGTCAAAATAAAGGTGGTGTAGAAGCTGATCCAAACTTTTATACTACTTTTAAATGTTCATTAATACACAAATACCTCGTGTCATGGTATTACTATATAAGGGGAACAAGATATTTTCCTGGCCTATCTCATCTTGTCCACAGTGAGAATTACATCAATAGCATTTATTATTGTACTATTATCCATGGGATGTGGTTTAATATCGGGTTGATACATTAGTTTCTAAATTTTTGTTCAACTCAAAATTTATTAATTTCTTAAGAAATTAAACACATGAACTAATCAAGAATATATTCCCATGCATTATTATCAAAGGATCCGGAAATTTTACGATTCTACGCCTGAAGAAATTCAGAGGTTTGGAACAAAAACTGTCGATGTTATTGATAAGGTAAACAATTACGAGCTAGCAAAGAGCCACACAAGTTGACACTATAGCCCTTGTTCTCTATGCTCAAAAAATGTAGGAACCAAACATCCATTTTTTTATCGTTTATCTCAAAATTTTCGTCGGTACCTTTGAGCAGTTAACGTTCCCTGAAAAAATGTTGGTCCAATGATTCGCCTTTGGCTTATCGCTGCCCAAACACCAATTTTCTCTGGATGTAGCGATTCTTTATTAATTACATGTGGATTTTCACTACTCCAAATTCTTGTATTTTGTGAATTTAGGTATCCCGTTTTATAAAACCATGCTTCATCAGTAAAGATGACTCTTTGCGGAAGTTCTCCATTATTGTTCATATTTACAAACCAATTACAAAACTGTAGTCTACGTGGGTAATTAATTTCTAACAATTCTTGTACTGCTGTGGCACGGTATGGATAAAGTTGCATATCTTTTTTTAATAACTTGTGAGTTGTACCAACAGAAAGGTTTATTTGTTGACTGAAATGTCGAACAGATGTTTGTGGTTCATTTTCCATTATTTCTTCAACACGATTGACAACTTGAGGTGTACATTTCTTAACTGCTCCGATGCCTGATTTTCTTAAGAGACTACCAGTTTCAGAAAAATGTTTTAAAGTTCTATCCAAAGTATTCTTAAATTGTATATAATCTATTACAAAATGGGGAAACTCAACTTGAAATTCTACCATGCTATCTTGAACTGAATAAACCCATAAACCATCAATTTTATTACCACTTCGAAAATAAGCCTGGACTAAAAAAATTTTATGTTCTAAAGTGAAAGCCATTTTAAAACTGAGAAACAATTTATTTAAACCAGAATCGACACATGATTATTTATGCACTGATATTTGTGATTGACATTATCAAATGTCATTTGGATTTACGTTTACGGAACAACAAACACATACTAATATCTAATATATTTGCGTCTTATTCTATCAAAATTTCAAAGTAACCTAGATTGACTTTACAAATGAACACTTGTTATTTATAAAGACAAAACAGTTTGGCTTAGAACTCTTTAAACTGTATGTTAATCGGTAGAAAATTTAAGCTCTCGCTGTCCAGCAAACTAATGGTGTATAAAGTGATCCTGGAACTTATATGGTCTTACGGTATAAACAAACACCTAGAACCATTACTGATGCTGCGTGATTCGTGACAAATGAAACGCTGCACCGTGATTTGGAAACTAAAAGTATATCAGAAGAAGCCAAGTGCATTAGTGCGAAATATCTATCGCGAGTAGCAATGCATCTCAACTCCTTCATCGTTATATATATATATATATATATATATATATATATATATATATATATATATAAGTATGTATATATAATTTCAATAACAATCTTTGAAAATTAAGCCTTTCATGTAAGAGATAACCCCTGATTGTCAGACAGTTTGTTGTCTGGCTCTAAAAGCACAAAATTTAAAAATTTAATTAATAATATAATAAAATTTAAATAAAATAAATTCTTTATTATACAAACATTTTTGTAAAATTCTTAATATCGTCCTATGTAGATAGTAGTATTATAATATATTTTGATCATTACATATAATACTCAGCTGTCTTTAAACTAAGAATATTCAAGAGAATGAAACAGCACCAAGCTCTTAAAATGTAATAGTCTCAATTCAGAACAATTTCTATCTTTATAAATAATCTCTTTCTATTTAGAAATGCAACATAGAAACAAATAGCTTTAATAGTAAACGATTAGCATATAAATACGTGCTCGTACGTAATAAGAACTAATTGGCCGTATTATGTTTGTCATACATGCAAAGCGCGAAGTACACCGTATGGTACGATGCTGCTAAAGAACAACTTCCCTTTCCTTTGGAGAAACTAAGCTAATAAGATTACGTTGTGAGTGTAGAAGACTGACGGAAAGTTACTTTTCGAACGGAACTGGCAGACTAGAACGTCGGATAGGAACGAGAACGAGATAGAGGCCGGAGTGCGAATACTGAGTTTTCGATGTAGAAGGCGTTTTGTTAGCGGCGGTGGCCGCGTGATTAGTACGGTGTACAAACAACTAAATGATGATTAAAGGGGATTTCCGTCTGGGGAGCAATTTGGAAATTTAAGAAGTTCTCCGTGCTTTACGCCGAAGTCGAGCAGGATTAGCTTCGGCAGACAGGGTTGGATTAAGAGGGACAAGAAAGAAGAAGAAGGTAGAGTACGAGCTGAATTGAGGAAAAACAGATTTGTCTACAGGACTAAAACGAAAATGACAAAAATTATTTACGGAAGAAAGGAAGAAACAAGGTTATAAAAAGAAACAGAAGTAATAGTATGAGAAGATTACTGGTAAAAGAGACAAGAAGTAAAGGTACCAATGTAATTTAAAAACTTAAATTTAGTTTTAGAAAGTGTTGACAAAGTATCAACCAGTTAAAGCTCACAGTTAAATTAATTATTTTAACGCTACGTAATACCTTCGAATTTAGAAAGCTTTTTCTACGTAGACACACCGGTTTCAAAGCCGTGTGCGTATTTATTAACGTTGCAAAAATACTCGCTTTATGCTTCGACGCAAAAAGCAGTGGGTTCTTAAGTAAAAGCTATTTGACGAAAATACTAGACGAAAGTAAAGTTTCACAAAACCTACTGAATGCGTAAAATTCGATAGTACACATCGCCCGTTACCTTGCGCAGGAAGAATTTTTTCTTCATAGTCATATTACAAGAATATAAGCATTAAAATAATAATTGACTTTTGGAAAGCTAGAATTATAACGCAATGTTTAAATGATCAAATAACACAAGACGACTATCACAACACAAAAAAATAACAGCAACAGAACTAACAGAGGCAGTACAAGAAATGAAAATAGGCTAAGCACTCGGACCCGATGAAGTGACGATAAAAATGATCAGATATATGAACGAGGAGAGGCAACAGGAACTTTTAGATATTATGAACCAGGTAAAAAAGGAAAAGAAGGTACCATTACACTGGCAGGTAGGCATTATAACGTCAATATATAAAAAGGAAAATAGCAGGGACTGTTCAAACTTTATGGGAATAACGTTAGGTAGTATCGTCGGAAAAATAAATGCCAGAATATTAGAAGACAGATTCCAGACCCGAATTAGATAGCACGTTCGAAGAAAGTCAGAGCGGATTCAGAAAGTAAAGGGGACAAACGACCAGATGTTTATACACCGACAATAATCAGAAAAGGCAATCAGCACTGGAAGACATATGCTTGTCTCATGGACTTGGAGAAAGCTTTCGATACAGTAAAAAGTGGAGACATTTGGAAAATTTTAGATAATAGAGGAATAGAATAATATACAAAATATACTAAGTCTTTACGACAAAACTGAAAACTATGTGAGAGTAAGAAATGAGAAATCAAAACCATTTGTTACGAAAATCGGTCTGAAATAGGGATGCATTATGAGCCCACTTCTTTAATTTAATGTTGAATGAAACTCTTAAACAAAGTAAAGATAGGCTAAAGCCGTATAATGTCGGATATTGGAAGCTACGATGTATTAGATTGACAGAATTATGCTATGCAGATGATGTAGTAATATTAAGGGAAACAGAAGAGCAGCTGCAAGATTATATCAACAACCTGGATGAGGGATTGAAATCATTAAATATGAGAATAAATATACAAAAAACTGAAGCAATGGTTATAGAACAACAAGGTAAAAACCATAAAATACAAATAGAAAACAAAATACTAGAGCAAGTAGATAAATTTAAATATTTAGGAGTATTAATAAATAAAGATGCAACGCTAAAAGATGAGATAAATGAGAGAATTGCGAAAACGAATAGATAAAATAGTACAAAAAGTAACTTTCTAAGCAACAAAGAAATACCAAAACAAATTAAAACAGAAATAGTTAAAAGAATTGTAAAACCGACACTGACATATGCCTGTAAATCTTGGACAACGACACAGAAACAGAAAAGTAGAATCACAAGCACAGAAATTCCTAAGAAGAATATAAGGAAAAACGAGAAAAGATCAAATGAAACCGGGTATTTCGAGAGAATCTGAATATAGTCCCGGTCGAAACAGGACAACTAAGGTGGTTAGGACATGTAGTGAGAGGAGGTGAGAATAGACTTATCAGACAAATATTCGAAGATAAAGAAATAGGAAAGAAGAAGAGAGGCAGACTAAGAAGAACCTGAAAAGAAGAAGTGCGGACAGCAGCTGAGAAAAGAGGAACAAGATTGGAGGAAATAAAAATGGTAGTAAATGACAGAAAAAAAGTGGAAGGAAATATAGAAGTAAATACCTGAAAATTCAACTCCTACATAACTTGACACCGAAAGGTACATGAGTTCCCAGGATTAAGTAAGGTACTAAGTTTAAATGATTAAGTAAGGATAATATACATCGAGCAAAAATTAGATATGGGTATTTATATATTTGCGCTTCTATAAATGACGACACTGTTTTGTCTGTAAATGGCAAGGAGGATCTAGAGACCCGCTGTGGGTAGCTAACAGCTTTTGTGAGTATTTCAGTTCAGTTACAAATAATTTAATTGATGAGAATAGAATAACGATAGACTCATCTCATATAAAACAAAATGATAAAACATTGTTTTTATTTCCAACTCATGAAGATGAGATTCGAAAAGTTGTGGCTGGACTTAATAATACGTATTCATCGGGACCGGATGGTATTAGAACAGTTCTCATAAAGAGATGTTTGTATGGAATTATTGTTCCACTGGCGGTTATAATAAATAACTACTGCAGTAAGGGTGCATTCATTAGTGACTTAAAAGTTGCGAAAATAATTCCGGTTTTCAAGTTGCAAGTAACTATAGATCTATTTCTTTGTTGAGCGTTCTTTCAAAAATTGTAGAAAAAATAATAGCTAATAGATTGACAAAATTCCTAGAGCAAAATAATATTTTGAATGAAATACAGTTAGGTTTTGCGCAAAAGACGTTCAACTATATCTGCAGTAACAGCATTCTTGGTTCAACAATTTAGAGATAGGACGGACATGTCTGGGAGTATTTATAGACTTGAGTAAAGCATTTGATTTAGTAAATCACAAAATTTTATTAGAAAAATTAACTCGATATGGCATCAGAGGTTTGTCCTTGGACAGGCTTCAGAGTTATTTGGAGGACCGTTCAAGGCATGCGGAAGTAAAGGGAATTAAATCGAATGTAAGTGAAATAGGGAGAGGAAAACCCCAGGGAAGTATATTGAGACCGCTTCTTTACATAATTTATGTAAACAGTAAAATGGTGATGTACGCGGATGACACGTCGTTGTTGGTAACGTGTAATAAATATGGAAATATATGTCATGCAGAGAAACCTCATTGGATCTCTTGAACGAGTATTTTCAAAACAATGCTTTGTACTTAAATAATACAAAAAAAAAATTGTCGAATTTAGTGCATGAAAACGCGAGAGGAATTGTTCACATTTAATTAGAGTAAATGTTGGTACTGTTGCTCAAGTAGCCTCGACAAAATTTTTGGGTATATATATATATAGATGAGAACTGCTCCTTTAATGAGCACATTGATTGCTTGGCAAAGAAATTGACTAGTGTATGTTACGCAATAAGTCAATTACATAACAGGGTAGATACATGTGTCGTGAGAATGTACTATTTTGCTAATTTCCATTCCCTACTCACATATGGAATACTTGCTTGGGGTGGTTCAATAGAAGTACTAAGAATTTTTAGACCTCAAAAGAGAGCGATTAGATTAATGAACAAAATCAGTGTAACAGTAAGTTGTAAAAACTTATTCAAGGAAATGAACAATATGGCATTGCCATGTGTATATATTTATAAATTATTAATTTATATAACGCAAAATTTTAAGATTTTCACAAAATTAAATGAGAACCACCATTAGCATTACACGTAATAGTTATATATTGGAAATTTCCAGATATAGGTTAGCATTTACTGGAAAAAATTCTAAATACCAGGCAATCAGTTTGTACAATAAATTATCACTAAGTATAGACAGCTACCACTAGATATGTTTGAATGCAATATTAGGGACCTATTAATCTCGAAAGTATATTGTTCAGTCCAAGAGTTTGTTCATGATTGTGGTGTATAATGTTAGTTGCAGTGTAATTAAGGTTAGTGTGAAACTCTATGTTATTGCGTTTGTTTTTTCAATATTTTGTTCCTTGCATATTTCTTACATATTGCTATAGATTTTTCCTTGGACAAGAAAGGAAAAATGATTGAACAATTTTGAACTCTATAATGAAGGACATTTTTAAAAAAAATTAGCTATTTCAGTTGTATGTTTATTTATTTCAGACGGGGATCGTTATATATATATATATTTTATTTTATAAGTAAAAAATTTTTATAATGTATGAAATTATGATTAGCCCTCGTATATTTAGGTTGACCAGAGGATTGAACTTGCCGCTTTTCCGGATATTGTGTTTATTAAAATGTGTTGTCTGTATATATTTTGAATTTATAGATGGTAGGGATGGTCAGGCGGATGTTGAAATTTCATTTTTGAGTTAGAGATATCTTGACGGTTAAAGTGATCGGTTTATTAAAGAATAAAATTCTCAATTTTATTCTTTGTTTTATAAAATCGGGTTGAATATTGTTTATGCATTTATTGTAAGGTGCATGTAAATCTTAATTCGATTTATGCGAGTGTTTTGATGTTTATTGAAGTTTTTTTGTGAAAAAGATATCTCTCGTGCATTTTATAAATTGTGCATAGATCTATGTAAGTTGATAAAATATTTTGTTTATATATTTGATATCACGATTATTTTCATTATTATAATTTCATGTATTTCTTGTAATAATTTATATTTGAAAGTAGTATATGGGTATTAGAGAAAGTTGTCATGTTTTTTGTAAGGGAAGTTTTTTCTTAAAATAATTTTCGAGAACATTTTTGAATTCAAGGTTGGAGTTTTCTTTAGTGGGGATTGACCTTGTTGTGTTATTTTTGCGCATGACAAAATTCAATTTTCGTGAGTTTCGAAAACTTAGTTGTTTTTGACATTTGTTTGAAGGGGTCAAAGTAGAGGTTGAACTTGACAAATTTCACTAGTATTTATTAGTTTTATGTTTGATCGAGTGTCACAAGGGGTTTTTCTCTGTGTGCGAGTCATTATTCACAAAGAGTGTTTCCTCATTGCTACTGTTTGATGATGCTTTAGCACCCTATACACTTTGTAGAGGGATTTTTTTTATTTTTTTTTTTAAATAAACTAACAAAGGAACTGATTAGATTTTTATTTGTGTTTATTGTTTTATTCTGGGAAAAAAAAAACGTGAACCTGATCCATGAGGAACGATTCATGAGATGGGAGATCGTGGATTCTACTAGACTGAATAGCCGGCAATATAAGCTGTAGTGTGAATAAAAAATTAATAAGCAATATCAAAGTAAATTCCACTGCAATATGTAAGAAGAACTGACCACTGTTTTATTTTAAATTGTTGACTTATCTTATGCTATTGTAGTCAAAGTGATGAAAATAAATTATTAATATTAATGATGATAAAAAAGAGCGTTGGTCACCAAATTTCTAATTTTACTACAATAACATTACTAAAATGGTTCTTCTCAGATTCCGTACTGGTGCCGCATTCTGGGCACTACTTCTTTCTTCGCTTATGTTTCTTCCACACTTACAAGAGACAAGCTAAGGCTGCTATACTGTTGCTATACTGAAGTTGAATGCCTGTTAGTTTGGTTATATGGTAATTTCCCTAGATTACAGAAGCGTCACGGTTACGGTTGTTTAAATAAAAGCATTTGCCAGGTATTGTGTATCGAATATTCAACAAGATAATCAAGATTATTAGGAGGCTTTGGATTTCTATTGATTTACAGATTTGCTAGTTACAGTAATAAAACTTTCAGGATAAAATCTGAGAAGACTACAATTGCATTTGTTGTTCAGTTTCCAACATTTGCTCAGTATGTTCTCACCAAACTCTTTGTTTCGCCAATGTACATATTGTCACAACATGAGCATGAAATCATGTAAACAGGATCTCTATAAGCCCTTAACAAAGAAATAGGTACGAAGGTGTGAACTGAGATTTAAAGGTTGTTTTAATGTTTTGTTTGAGAAGGATTTTTCTGATATGGTCCGTTATAGACAACGACTACAGAAGTTAACAAGCGAGATTACAATCATTAAGAATTACAAAAATGGTTATTAAGTCTATTGAAAAATTATCTTTTTCGATAAAACTTTTGTACACTTGAAGAACATTTATTACAAAAAATTACTAGTATATTATTCAGTATTTTGCACTACAGTCTCCTGTTTCGCACACGGATTAACAATTTCTTCAGAGAAATTTGTGACTTCAAAGTAGTAGCCTAAGGGAATTTTAACATCATGCGGAGTACAAAAGTTTTTTTCTAGCAACTTTCATTGAGTCACAAAAAAGGCGTATATTCTAGTGTTGCCATGTCGAAAAACAATTTCTTTCTTTGGCATGCATCTATCTGGTTCACAAGCACAGCACGAACCAACGGCTACATTATAAGTTTTATGTATATTGTAAAAACGGAGGCAGATAGTTTTAATGCTATTACGAGAATTTTTTGAAACAGTTTAGCGGTCGATACTTGATGCCTTAAGAAAACAAAAATACAATAGAATTTTCCGACAAATTTTGCTATAAATTATCAAAATAAGAAAAAGAAGTGTTTCGATGTAAAAAAAATAACTTATATCGATTCCTTACTATTTAGTAAACATTCTGTAGTTATTAGATGTTTTATGAATGTTAAAATTTAAAAATACCTTACAATTAATGAACATATGATTAGAATGATTATTTATTTTCTTCTTTTACATAAACATTTAGAAATGTGTATTTAAATCTTTTACATTCTCAACTTTCTTATAATTTCGATATTGTGGGAGTTCATAAAAAATATTCTTCGTAATTTAATAACATTATTCCATTTTTAATCCGAATTAACAAAAACGTAAAACGAATCCTTGAAAAGAATTGTAGAACATTTTATTATTGACTAAAATAAACAAAACTCTTTCTTTTAAAATATACAGTCAAATAATAGCATAAATATTATCGTAATAGTTATTTTAGTTCAAAGTATGGTTTAAACTAAAATAATTTCCATCTACTTAACCCTTTACGCATTACTTCCAGCCATTAAAACTTTGTGATCTTTAGATGCATTTGCCTTTACGCCGACTCTGGTATGCCTAGTTGAAGTCTGCAAAATTAATATTACGTTATTAGTTATTGACGACAGACAGCAATATAAACAATTTAAATTCTTGAATATAGTTATAGGTCGATTTCGACATCTGTATACTTACAGTATATCCTATATTTATTACTACTCTATTGTGCTAATTAAATTCTTTTGTCATACCTCGAGTTTTCGGTCTGTTTGTCAGTTACTTTTGAACAACTAGGTACATCATAAAAGGTTCGCTAACGTTGTCCCTATTTCCAAAGTTATTACTATTATTGGACCATTTAAAACATTTAAAGGGTCCTTCAATAACGGTTTTCTTGCTTTGTAATATCTAGAAAAATGTATTGTTTAACGGCGTGATTTATTGCATTATTAGTATTTGGTAATTTACGTACGTGAATTTAAAACGTTAATTTTATCTGGTGGCTGTAGCATATAATTGGAATAACATGGTTTAAACTATCGTTTGTATAAGATCTTAGTTACTGGTTATATTAACATCGTTTACAACGGTATATTCTGTGCATCAACGTCTATTTATGTTAGGTTATGTTGTCACTTTTCCAATAACTTATCGTATCTGGGTGTTCTACAATTCACATTAAATTAGAGGGTTAATTAGATATCATTGTATAAATACCTTCCTCTCTCTGTGCCAGTTTAGAGAAGACATATGTAAATTTTTACTTGGCTGTCATTATTAGAGTTAAGAATGTAAACAGACGTGTATATATATGGGTACATATAGGCAAGTCATGTTCCTTTTGTTTTATAAAATAATAAACGTTCTTTTTAAGGTAGAATTTCTAATCAGATAGAATCCTGATTAAATATTGGAATTTTTGAATACGTAAATTATGACTTTTAATTGATATTTCGTTATGGGATCTGAAAATTAGCGACATCTATGCCGTATTTAGTGGAGTTATAGTACGATGGATTAATTAGCAATTTGGTCGTCATTAACGATATATTAATTGGGAATTTTTCGTAAATTAGGATTGTAGTTACCTTTGCTCCCGATTTACTTTTTGGAAATAATTAAAAATGAGATAATTAAAATCTTCTTTCAAATATTTTTTTCGTATGACGTCGCAATAGTTTGTTATAAAAATGCGAACAAGAGGCATTTTGGGCCTCAGCCTCGCGTTCCAGTCAAGTGATTAAGCTTCATTGTCAAGGTTCTAAATTATCTGACTAAGTAGAATTTATTGAAACATGTTAAATGTTTCCATGAAGCAGCTTTTAATTCTGCTTAGTATTGTAAATCAACGAGGAATTTGTCCTGTATTTGTTAGTTTTCGTGGATGAACACTGATTAAAAAGATATATTTTTTCGATTACGTGGTTTGAAGTCTCCATTTTGTAGACTATAACTTAATGAACAAGAGAAGTTGGTAAGGGTCCTAATATTCAAAGAATTGAGCAAAGAGGATGTAATCAGCTCCTGCCCGATTTTAAAAAACGATACGCTGAGAATTTCCAATTAATTGATTTGGACCACGAGATCGCAGATTTATTTTCCTGTACTCATCAAGTGATAAAGGTAGTAACAATTATGATTAATTATTGATTATTATTATTATGATTATTGTTAAGCACAATTTTTTTGATATAACTTAATAATTTCTACGTCATAGATATAGATAGAGTGTTAAACACATGAGGTTACCCTAGTTTTGTTCAATTTGGTAATTGTAAATAAATTATCATTATAGTAGATTTAATCATTGGAGTTTTATTCTATATATCATTTAGACGGATTTAATTCGATGATATAATTTTCAGGATTTCATACAATTAAGTATAGATTTGCCTCTTGCTTTTTCTTAGTGAAAAATATTTAACCAATTCAATTATTCAATTATTTCTTGATTACGTAATAATAATTTCTACATATACTGTGTGGAAAAGTAAATCTTTGGATTAATTTGTTTAATATAATTTATTTTTATATCTGAAATTAAGGAACTGTTCATTTTGTATTATAGTTAATATATTTTCTCATATACAGTGTAGGCAAATTACAAATATATCTTAGATAAATCTTAGATAAATTATTTATGCAATTTTTAGATTAAGATTCTTATTTAATTTAATTGCTTATCATTATTTGGTCAAATCATTTTATAAGTGGACCTTATTTTTTTTAAATCGTATCATCTATTTTTAGAATTTGTCTAAAACACCTGATTTTAGGTGCATATATTTTACTTTCACATATTAGTCAATTTATTGTCTACACTTTGATTCATTTCATTCAATACTGGGTGATACTCGATGAGTCTTTAACTCATGACCAGACATTACTTTGTTTATTGAGAAATCATATCGCTATTTTAATGTAATTATCGCTTTGGTCAATATTATATATAGTTTTTTTCATTCATTAAAGTTTAATCTTGTCTATATCATTTCTAATATTTTATTGTTGAAGTGGTCAGCCAAGTTGGCGTAACACGGATTTGACAATCTGCTGTACCATATCTTTTTGTTTATGTTGGGTTATAAATAAATCCTCTATTGTTGTTGTTTTACATTTGTTGTTTTATTGGTATATAATAACGAAACACGTAGATACCTACCTTCGATTATTCAATTTACCATCGGCAGTGTCTATGTTCACTGTAACGGATAAAGAATATAAACATGGTGATGCCGTCATAAAAAAATAAGAACTTCCGCTACCGCTCGCCTCTAAACTGAGTTGGTTTCTTAAGTCTAAGATCTCCCGGGCCATCATGTTATTGGGGTAAGTTGATAGATCCGAATTAGGTATTACGGTAATAGAAAATAATTTATTTATGTATTACGTCAAAAGTCAAATTACCTATAATGTTCCATGAAATAGAATAATCATAGTTTCCTCAAACTAAATTAATTTATCTATACCTCATTCCGACTAAGAAAGGAGCAGATGTGTGCAATTTACACAAGATAAATTTTGTAATGCAAGTAGAACATATGTTTTACTGTCATATCTTAAGGTTATATATCTAATAAATTTATTGTTTTTCGACTTTTTCGTTTGTTTATTAATATATTTATTATTAAAAAAAATGTGTTGAAAACGGCAAACATTCCGAGACCTTTGAAAAATACAGCTGATCACTCCGGTAGTTTTTTCAAACAAGAAGCGACTAATACTCGTATATAACAACGCAAGTTTTAAAACAGGTTGTTGAAATATTTTAATCAATATCTTATAGCTTGTTATGTATAGCTTTAAGGTGTTGCCAGTATAACACATTTAAATTAGTTATTAAGCAAATATGTTGATATTCAGATGATAATTGAGTAGACAGAAAAATAAAAAAACTCAAATAATTAATAATTATAGTGATGTCTATTATAATTATCATAATATTTACATATCTCACCTTAGCCTTTGCTTAACAAATATAACTTTTTGCAAAACATGAGAGAACCATAATAAACTTTTTATTTCACAAAACATGCGGTAAAAAAATTTCTAGTATATTGTCAACAATATTGATGAATGATATGATGAATGTTATTTTTCAATGCACTAACATCAAAAGAACTATTTTTAATGAATATTAATAGTAAATAACATAATAGACAACTAATAGAATACACAAATCGACAGAATCTAATTTTGACAGACCAAGTTACAAATCTTGATTTTGCCTGTGTAAATTTGCCCTCTATTTTAATCAATCACAGGTTCCCTTCTTAAGGAAAACGATGTATAGATAATCATTTCATGTGCAGCATATACATCGTCAGTAATGACTAGACTGTGGAACAGACGTTATCCTCTAATGAGTCACGCAGCCGCAGAGGCAGAGTCGGTTTCGTTTAATAATAAGATTACTCATACTAACATACCCAAGTATGTTTCAAATATTCTATTATATACGCATGCGGTTGGTCCCTAAAGAGTAGTGAAAACACGATAATACAGTTTCCAGAGATACGGCGGTGTCATCTGATGGAAACACTTTGTTAGTTCGACAGTTGTTAGGTAGACAGAGCTAGTTGCTTCGGCTGGTTGCTAATATGCAGCACTGAATGTACTTCTACGCTCTTTGTGAATATATCCTTCTCCGGCAGAGGCGTACTGACGAATCTATAGAAAGATGAAACACGTATCGGCGTCTCTAGAGAAGGATACGTTCACAAAAATATTAATAATAAACTTGTATTTTGTTCTTCACACCAGATTTTTAATAATATTTTATATTATTAAAAATACTTCGGAATAATAATAAATGTTCAAAATAACGACAATGAGTGTTTTGCTTAGACCATTACTTCTGCTCTAAGGAAACCAACAATATTACCGCAAAGAGTTTCTTCATATTTACATTATAGCACTGTAGCTGATTTTAGCAATTGTTGTTTCCCAACAAATTTGAAAGATATTGCAAACTTCGAACAGGTTAATAATATATTGTCCAACGTAACGGGTGTTCATTTGAAAAGTCAATCTAGTAGCATGTGATTTACTGAGAAGATTTTGAAGTATGTCATAAATTTAAATTTACTACTTAACCTACGAAGTCGTATATTTTGACAGTTTCATACATACAAATAAATAGCAAATGTGATTAACATTATCAAATGTCATTTGGATTTACGTTTACGGAACAACAAACACATACTAATATATATGCGTCTTATTCTATCAAAATTTCAAAGTAACCTGTGACTTTTCAAATGAACACACGTTATATAGTTTAGAAGAACCATTTGAAAATAAAATTATTGCTGGAATAAGAATTTGTAACTACTAGTTTCTTCACAGAAATCGTTATCAGGGCACCAAAAATATATATGTTAAGATTGTTTAATGTTCTTTACTTCTAAAAATAAATTACGAAGACATGAATTGAAGATTTGTAAGCAGGTGAAGGCTGAGAAGGTTCATTTCGTAGTTTATGCAAAGTTTGAGGCTATATTCAAATTTATTGGTACATCAGAACCCTTGAAATCTTTCACTGTGAAATATTTCGAGCATGACCCATATTCATTCTCCTATTATGTGAAATGTAGTTTCTAGGCCAGTCTCAGTAAATTGCGAGTATATCGAGGTCAACATGCAGCTACAACCTTCATGAAAGAGCTTGAAACTGATGTGAAATTTTTATACAAACATTATTTATGTTAAGATGTAGAAATGAAACCTTTAACTGATGAAGAGCGTGATAAGTATAATCAAGCGACAGCGTGTCATATTTGTGATAAAATAATAGAAGTTCATAGAGAAAAAGTCAGTGACCACCATCACATGACTAAATTATATAGAGGCGCGGCACATATGGTGTGTAATATAAATTATAAAGAACCCCGATATATACCTATTATTTTGCACAATTTGTCTAATTATGAAACACATTTATTTGTAAAAGCGTTAATGGATGTTGATGTTATTGCACAAAATAAGAAAAGTGTATATCGTTTTGACGATTCTTGTAAATTAAACATTGAACATAATTATATTTGTACTTCATACGACGTACCTGTTGCTTTTTTAATTTTAAAATTTTTTAATATACAAATATAAAGATCGAAATAATTTTTTATGGGACATAAAATTATTTATTTATTTCTCCAATGAATTAAGGAACGAGTAACTTAAATAGTGGAAGTGTATATTACAAATTAATGCTTATTGTTTTCAAGATTGATTTCATTTTTAAATAGTTTTTTGGTTCTACTTTACTCTTGACGTATTTATTTTACTATATTTATCCTTCGATAATCACAGATATAAAATTTGCATTTCCAAATATCAATACATTTTTTCTCGATTTATCTCGTCAATCTATCATAATAATTAATTTATGAACTTGTTCGTGATTTCCTTCTATCGAAGATAGACATTGATTTAATTTAAACGTTTCCAACAATTTATTCTAAGATTTTAAAGTGGTAAGATGCATCTGTATATCTCACATTGATAAATATATAAGTAGTTTTACATAAAATCAATATTGCTCTTCTACAATGATATCATCCATTACGATTCGAAAGTTGGTTTGTGCCCAAGCAACGAGGATTTCTTAAATTGCTTACTCGTGCGAGAAGGAGATGTACTATTGCAGACGACTGCGGTGGTCTGTAAGTTTATTTAGAGTGCGGGAAGTGGTTTAACTAGTCTTAAGCAAAATAAAATTAGAGTTGAACAGGACAATACGTACATCGAAATGGAAAGAGTTTATTTTGATGTAATAATAGATAAATTATTTCTTTTTGTCTATATAAATACCAAGGAGTAATAATGTATATAAATTCCACAACAATGACGTAAAACACATACACACATTTTAGTTACGTAAGGATAGGGGTAGTGATATATTTTATAGATACTTGTAACACAACAAACGTACAATATACAACAAACATTCTGAACGGAACAATCATTCTATATACAACATTCAGATTCTGAAAACAGTAAAGAATTCAGTTTAAGTTTAAGTCATATATTGTGAAAATTATCTTATGAAATTACGCTTAAGTGTTTTTTTTTTAAATAAATAAAACCTTCAGAAAACACATCAATTTTCAATATAACTGCCACCAACCAAAAGAAATAACCAGCTTATACGGAAGTTACGCCCTGTGAATACAAATACAAAATTATACATAGTCCTTCAAGAATCGAGTACAACATCATTCGGTACTAATTTTTTTTCTTTTTGTTCATTTACTCCTTTTTAATGTCGTTTGACCTACCGTCTGACAGTTTAAAGGTAGGCCGTAGCTTGCTTTGTTTCTGTGTTTTGAGAGCGAGAGGAGCCGCGGACGCCCGCCTTGTGTGTTTATGGAAGTGTGGATTTTGCCTGGCCGATCGAGCCGCCTTTAGCCGCACCCAGGATTTTTATTTCTGCGTATGCAGTTACCTGGGCTTCGTTTCCGCCCCCACCACGAGGAGGCGGAGGCTCTAGATGATCGTATGATCGGCTGGCGAAGATGTAAGGTTGCCAGCGAGCTCCCCACATGCCCACGTCGCTCCCCCAGCTCAATTCATGCAGCATGCAAACCCTCTATGGGAGTTTCTACTTTGGTTGTTAGTAATAGTTGCTTGTATACAAGGTTCAGGTACATGCTACAGAAGTCTACATATTCTACATTTGGAGAATGAATAACGGAAAAGTTTTGGTGACTTATTCTACTAAGATGGAAAAACTAATGAAAAAACTAATGGACTAATAAGAAACTACTACATGCAAAAAACTAAAAACTTAAAAAACTAAATATAATAAAAAATCCTCCTCATGCATGACACGCCGTTATAACTAATGTAAGCGTGCCCCCGCATGCAGGTTCTTCACAACTTGCCGGCTCCGGAATAACACATCGAGGACCGGACATCAGAAACTTTCGTTTCTGGAATTTCAGGCCCCCGGGATCCATCGGAACCGGTGGTATGAAACTCGTCTCTTGTTGGTGTTACTCGCAATCTGGTGGTGTTTGTGTATTAGGTTCTTTGGTCTAGATCGGGTTCTTGGTCATAGTCTTGTGTTCGCTCCGTTTATGGATCTGGCATGGAGTGTTTTGCTTGCCTTAGCAGCGAGGAGGTCCAGCTCGTGGAAACCCACCTCGCTCCTCAGTAGCTGGTATATTTTCTTTCCCCTCAGCCGTGCTCTGGTCACGGGGGCGACGCCCTCCAGTTCGTGGCACTCAAAAAGTACATGCTCAGGCGGGCCCAGGTCTCCACAGGCGCACTCATCGCCCAGGGCTAGCCCCCTTTCACCCAAGTAAGTGGCGTACGGTCCGTGACCAGTGATGAAATGCACCTGTCCCGGAGACGGGGAGAAGTGTCCCATCCGAAGTCGCTCGGTCACACTGGGAAAGAATTCGTGCACCCTTCGGCCTTTCGTGGAGGCGTACCAGCGCCTCTGCCACAAGGATGTAATGTGGCTTCGTATCTGGTGAACGCTGGTCGGTCTGATTCCAAGGAGAGCATGTATCTCTTGTAACTCCCCTCTGCGGAACCAGTACTCCGCCGCCTCTCTCAGCACTTCCAGGTCCATGGGCAGCACCCCTGCCACGACCTGCAAGGCGTCCGCCGAAGTCATTCTATAGGCCCCCATCAGCCTTATTAGTACTCCCCTCTGAGCAGCACCTAGTCTCTGCCTAGGTTTGACCTGCTTGGCTTTTTCTGCCCACACACTCGCTCCGTTCATAATGATTGAGGTCATTACATTACTCATGTATGTTCTGACAGAGGGAAGAGGTATTCGGTACTGAGCAGAGGCAATGCGTGCAATCTTTTGCATGACCGCGGTTGCCTTTCTGCAGACTGTATCGATGTGATCTGCAAACTGCAGTCTTTCCCCACCGTAATTCCAAAATAGTGGTGGTGGTGGTCGTTCTCTTTACGGGCACTCCCCGTATCTTTACTGTGGGATCTCTTTTCAAGGCTCCCTTCGGCATAACGTATGTGGTCTTATCAGTGGATAGCTGAAGCTTTTCTCCATCGCACCACTCCGCCATGCTTTCCGTGACTGCGCCGGCTTGTGTTTCAAGGCTCGCTCTGTTGTTTGCAGTGATCACCACAAGTACATCATCCGCATAAGCGAAGCTGCGCGCCGCCACATGCAGGCCGTCCAGCTCCCTCAGAAGTTCACCTATTATAATGTCCCAGAAAACTGGGCAACAGATGGAACCCTGAGGGCAGCCCTTGCTGAGCCTTTTCGTGACATTCTGCCCAGGGCATCGCAAACTAGTATATATGTCCTGACAGTAGCTGCGAATGCACCTGTATAGTTGTTTGGGGCAGTTCAGTTGACGCAGTCTCTCGAAAAGAGATGGCCACCAGAGGCTGTCAAAAGCCCCGGATACATCCACGAAGAGTCCCAAAACGTATTTGTCTTATCATCATTCGGTACTATGAGCCAGATATAAGTTTATACAATTATCTAAGATATTTTAACTGCTATTTTTTGCTTTAATAATTTATCTAAAATACTTTTTGCCATTTTACGTATTTTGTGTAATGAGCTAAGATATATAAGTCACAACTTTTTTTTCCTTTATTAATATAACATCATAGAATACAACACATTTTTAAAAAAACAGTTGGTAATCTTGAAGGAAACATAACACTAACAAATACACGAACTCTAGCATTAAACAATATTTGAATAGGTTGCATAAAAGATGAAGCTTTTGGAATAGCAATATTCGGCCCTAAAACCGTATGCATGGTTGGCTTAAATCGTAATAACATAATTTAATTTTTCCAGTAGCTATTAACAGTAAACGTTATTATTTCGATGCTTTACAAAAATTATATTAAATATTAAATAGTTGTAGAAGAATATCATATAAAAAATTTATCTTGTATTTTCTCTACAAGCAATGTGAGCAGAGCGAGAATTAAAATCAGTTACTATTTGAATTGATTAGCCATTTGCTTGGATGAAAATTTATGTTAATATCCATTGGTAATAAATGCGCATATGTGATAAATGTTTACTAAAGGTCATGTAATTAAAAACTAAAAAATTAGTGAAAATTTTCAACATTGGTATGTTTATTACCAATGGATCTTAAATAATAAAACTGATTTTATTTAAATAAAAGAAGAATTTCATGAACAATGCATTGCATGCCATCAAAACGTTCGACCTTCGCCTACAATTTGATAACATTACATCGCTACATGCTAAGCAAGTCTGGACCTATGGCGTCACTTTGTATCGGGCGAAAGAGACCATTGTCACGGTGGCGACTTGGACCAAAGGGCGAACATTAGATTCTATTTTGAATTATTAGTTGATGCAACAAGTGTATGAAGAGTGAATGGTTAAAAAAGATCATTGTGTAACTGTGAGCTTAGTGTTAAGCAGTTGGCTGTCCGTTGTACGAACCAGCATTTATAAGCTTGTGGTTGACGTTGAAGTGAAAGGTAAAATTGACAACTAAATAAGAATATCCCCAAATGTCTTGTATATGTCAAGTTTAAAAAATTAGTGTCAAAACACATATGTCACAATTAACTATATGATATGTAGCCGTCATTTCATTGGTTTAAGACCAAACGACAACGGCAAAAGATAAAAGTTGGTTAAGTACAAACAGAAGTGAGCATCGGACGAACGGCATCCTATAAATTCATTTCGTCTAGTCAAAGAGTCAATGATGGATTTTATCTTGTTAAAGTGCGCGATTATCATGATGTACGTAGCTGTTCACCTTTGCACTATATATATATATATATATATATATATATATATATATATATATATATATATATGAATATAATGCACCATCTCCTCATTTGATCATTAAGAAACGATTTTGATTTCCATTTTCTCTTAGATTACTTTCCAATCAAAACGAAGAGATTAAATAATAGTGAAGATACTAAAGCGGGACCGGCCCTCAACTCAATCACAAAAATATGAGTTAAAATAGCATCTAGCGTTGAAAAATGTATACAAGAAGAGCTTAACCAGAAGGATACTAGTGCTAATAGAGGGATTATGTGAAGAAAGCATTACATAATCATCAACAAAAACGACTAGAATGGGGTGTAATAATATTAGGCGAGATCTTAATTCACCGATGAATTATTTTTCTCTTTATGGGTACCTACGTGATAGTCCTATCGTCGAACTGTAGAATCAACCGTAGAATTAATCGTGAGAATTAGATCTTCCAATGCGCAAGGTTTTAGATCACTGCCCACTTTTACTTAGAATTATGACAAACAGCAAATTAAATTTTAACAAAAAATCATTATCATTATCAATTGCACAATTGGATATTACAGGAAAATAATAATCCACTACGTCAAGAAAACATAGACTGACCTTCTGAGTCGACGGACGTAAATTCAAATGAGAATATTTAGATCATTATGAAGCAGAGGCTACGATGTAAACATATATATTATTAGTACTATATGATGTTCATTACAGAAATATGTCGCTGAAAATTTAATAAATAGTATGAATGAACGATGTAGGAATACTATTGATAACGGCGACTGGGTTCCTTTCTAATAAAGGTGTGTATTCATATTTCTAATAAATTCACATTATATCCAGTTTTCTCGTTTCTATTTTTTGTCAAAGAAATTTACCCATTCCTTAATTATTATACAGCTTGAAATTTAGTTGGAACAGCAAGCTGAAGATATTGAAAAAATCCTAATCTTTTTTATTATAGACGTGTGTATTATATAATTGTTTCAGCCTTTACTTGATGAAATTCCATTATAACTATTTTCAGGATTAAATAAAACAAATTTTAAGGAATTTCACTTTTTAATTAACACTGTTACGATCGTTTCACTCCAACCTGATCTTCATCAGACATATAACTAACTTATTTACAATTTTTTTTAACACAAGTATACGGTAACAAACACATGTTTTATTTTAAATAGTTAAAGGAATGGGTACTTTTTATTACTAAAATGTGTATGCACAAAACTTTCACTACGGTTTATACAATACTGTTCTTAAGTAATAAAACTGGGGGTTTACATTATATTACAGGGAGGTAAAGAAATTTCATTGGCAAAATACAATATGTGTATTTAGTAAGGGTGAATTATTTGTTTCTAATTGATCATTTAGGATCTTGTCGGTTTTCTTTAATTTATTAATTTCAAGTGACTCTAATAAATTAAGTTTTTTGCCCTTGTTTTCTACGTGTAATATTTTAAATTCTTTGTTAAAATTGTGGTTCGTTGAATTAATATGAGACGCATATGAAGAGTCACTTTTATTATTTATAAATGAAGAAAAATGTTCTTTGATGCGTATTTCAAACGATCTGCCTGTCTGTCCGATATACGTCATAGGGCAACTACCGCAAGTTAACTCATAGACTCCTGACTTTTTATTGTTGTTTGTTAAATATTTATTGTTTTTTATAAATTTGGATAAATTGTTGTTAGTTCTATACGTCAAATTATGTATGTCAAACTTTCTTAAATCATTCATTGCATCACAATATTAAGTTTGCAATGGAACAGGAAACAAATAATAGTATTAACTTTCTCGATTTAACGATTACTAGAATTAACAACAAATGTAACTTTGCAATTTACCACAAACCATCAACTACAGATATAACAATTCATAACACTTCTTGCCATCCGATACAACACAAATTAGCGGCTTATCACAGTCTTATACATAGATTAATCAATACTCCGTTGAACCATACAAATTTCGAGAAAGAGTTAAATTTAATAAAACAAATAGCTATCAACAATGGATATAAAAGGAATATAATAAATAACATTTTAAATAAAAAAACTCCTTACAAAAGCCATATCACAAGTTTACCCAATATTAAATAATTACACCCAAAAATTTAAAATGATCACGTTTATAGGCTCTTCAAGCACAAAAATTTGTTAATATTTAAGAAAGTTTGACATTAATACAGCGTATAGAACTAACAACAATTTATTCAAATTTATAAAAAACAATACAGATTTAACAAACAACAATAAAAAGTCAGGAGTCTATGAGTTAACCTGCGGTAGTTGCCCTATGACGTATATCGGACAGACAGGCAGATCGTTTGAAATACGCATCAAAGAACATTTTTCTTCATATAGAAATAATAAAAGTAACTCTTCATATGCGCCTCATATTAATTCAACGAACCACAATTTTAACAAAGAATTTAAAATATTACACGTAGAAAATAAGGGCAAAAAACTTAATTTATTAGAGTCACTTGAAATTAATAAATTAAAGAAAACCGACAAGATCCTAAATGATCAATTAGAAACAAATAATTCACCCTTACTAAATTTATTTATTTGATATTCAGACAGCCACATATTGTATTTTTCCATAGAATTTCTGTACCTCCCTGTAATATAATGTTAACCCCTAGTTTTATTACTTAAGAACAGTATTGTATAAACCGTAGTTAAAGTTTTGTGCATACACATTTTAGTAATAAAAAGTACCCATTCCTTCAACTATTTAAAATAAAACATATGTTTATTACCGTATACTTGTGTTAAAAAAATATGTAAATAAGTTAGTTATACGAGTATGTCTGATGAAGCTCAGGTTGGAGCGAAACGATCGTAACAGTGTTAATTAAAAAGTGAAATTCATTAAAATTTGTTTTATTTTATCCTGATAATACTTGTGTATTATCTTATATGTGTAACAGAAATTAATTTTAAACATTGACATTAAAATCTATTATTAGATTTAAAGGAGGATGAGTAGGAATATAATAGAATTCCAAGTATTAATTCCATGGGATATTATTCATAACTTATAAGATAAGACAGCATTATTGACTT
Source organism: Melolontha melolontha (assembly GCA_935421215.2). Classification (NCBI taxonomy): domain Eukaryota; kingdom Metazoa; phylum Arthropoda; class Insecta; order Coleoptera; family Scarabaeidae; genus Melolontha; species Melolontha melolontha. The sequence goes on from OW285240.1 coordinate 54,158,447, forward strand.
CCAAAGTACCTAACATAATGACAAGAAAATCGTTTTATGAACCTACGTGATTTTCGTAGTAAATGTCTCCACAGTATATCTATCTTATTACTGTTCGTATTAGAATCGAAAGCAGTCTAACAGAAAATATTTTCAATTTACTAAACGTCAAATAAACGTCTCCCCGGCAATATTCCTAATATACGCGCTTCGGTGATCTTTCTTTCTGATTACCGACCTACTTTATTCCAGGCCGCGGCTTAGTTTTTATGAGATTTTCATTTTGAAATCGACGGACGACCAGGATTGGTATATATAAATTCGGTGGCAATGAAATCTTTTGAAAAGAACTTCCACGCTCGCGGAACGTACATACCGACCTACCAAATATTTCAGCTCTTAGTTCCCCGTTCCCATTAACGTATTTTCTCATCTCTCTTTCAGACCTCACCTATAAGATAGAAATTTTCATTTGAAAACACCACGGCTCACAAGAAGGGAATTTTGAATTAACGTCTTTGACTTTAGGGGCAAACATTATTCAAAGACATTCTGTGAAGATTGGAATTAAAAGATATGAAATGTGCACTCCATCATGTCCTTATATACATGGAACTGTTATTTTTACAAAAATATTGATCCACCCAATACTTTTTCTTGAAATAATATAGTATTTTTTAATATGTCCTATTAATATGACATATTAAATGACATTCATTTGTTAAAGAAAAATTTAATCGATGGAAGCCTAAAATTAACTCGTTAGGCACCATATGTGCCGCCGGCGGTCATACGACGTCTTTACTACAGCGCCACACAAACAATTTGTTTTCTTTCTCCAAACTGCTTATGCCAAAACAAGTAGTTATCTTCCAGACAGTGACTTCAAACTTTGTACGTCTTCGACAATACAGATGGCAATAGTAAAAATAATATTATTAAAATATGGGAACCCGCGGTAATATGGCCAGTCGGTTATTACTTGAAAATTACAAAAGAATAATGAAATCTAATTTACACATGGGTGTTGATGAAACAATGGTGCCATTTAGAGGTCGTTTAAAATTCAGGCAATATATTCCAGGTAAACGACACGAGTATGGAATTAAATTATTCAAACTGTGTGGCATTGAGGGATACACTTATTCCGTGATGGTTTACGAAGGAAAACACAACACTGGACACCGTGACTTGTCTTCCCATGTGATTCTAGAACTATGTAAGTATTATTTAGATAATGGGACAATTCTAATAACTGCCAACTTTTACATTAACCTACCTCTCGCAAATGAATTGCTCAGAAGAAACACGCACTCATTGGACACGCTAAAAAAAATCGAAAATGGTTACCGAAAGAAGTTGTAGCGACTAAAATTAAAAGAGGTGATGTTATAGGAAAAGAAAATGACAAAGGAGTAGTACTGTCTAAATGACACGACAAGAGAGATGTTTTGATGCTTTCCACTTATCACACATTAGAGGTAGTAAACACTGGCACAAAAAATCGTCGCAAGGAAGATATTTGCAAACCAAGGTTTATATTAGATTATAATCGTGGAAAAGCAGGAATAGACATCAGTGATCAATTATCCAGTTATGCTTCCCCTGTTATAAAATCTATTAGATGGCATAATAAACTGGCAACTGAATTATCGTTTGGTACATCTATTGTCTATGCTTACATTGTGTACAAATTAGTAAATTCAGACTTCGCAAAGGTTTCAATAACAAGGTTTCGAGAAATGTTAGTCGATTCTTTGTTAGATCTCAACGGCGAACAGACAGTCGAAACTTCAGAAAATGTCCAACAACCAAAGAAACCAAAGTATAGGTTTATATATAACCAAAGTATAATATTTGTCTAAATCTTGCAGATCTTCGACAAGTTGCAATCCTCCATACTCTAAATTATTGGTTTGGGTGCATAAAACCAATTCATCTGCATATAGAAATTTTCGTGATTTTATGGATAGGAGATCATTGGTATAAATATTGAACATTAGACAAACCAGAACCGAGCCTTGGGGTAGGTCATTTTTCCAGGTTTACTCGCAAAATATAAATGCTTTTTGCTAAAAATTCGTGGGTGATAGGTAATTTCTGTATTTATATCGCTTTTAGGATGCCAAAATACACCAGAAACACCTTAAATTTAACATGTCATAAAAGGTGTATTTAATAGTGTTATTAATTATCCAAAGATATATTCTGTATATTTTAAATAAAAAATAAATCAAGTTCTCTTCCATATGCATAAATTCATAACGATTAAGTTTTTTCAAAATCTATCCACGTAGTTTGTGAAAAAAATAAATGCACTGTCGTATTCTTTATACTTTCCAGATTTCGTCTTTCTTTTCATATTCCTTTGATATGCATAATGTACCCGTTGTAGACCAAAGAAATGACTCCACTAACATTCAAATTTATTACATCAACTCCTTTCGGAATATCGCGGTATCGGCAAAATTTATTGCATTCTTTCAGACACATCGCGAATACAAATGTTTGAACAATGAAAAAAAAGGAACGCTTTATACCATGATATCAATAAATTTCACCATTGCAAAAATAAAATAAAAAATAACATTACCGTTCTTTTCATTTCATTTATAGACAAAAATTCGCCGCAATAGGAAAGGAACGGGAAAAAAAGCAAAAGCGCAAACGAATCCTTTAATCAAATACGGCCACCCGAAGGACGAGTTTCTTAATTGTGAATCGATGGCGGCTACTCGGGAAAATCCCGAGGAGATCTGTACGTAAATTTTCCTGTAGATTTTCTCAGCATATTCAGTGCGGGTAACTTATCGTGATCGCCATAAAATTATATTACGAAGTTGCGGGGAACAGTAATAAGGGTTGTTGGCTTGGTCGGTGAGGACCAAAGAATCCCTAATCGATTGGCCAGACCTACATTACTTTGTTTTCACCCATCGCAGATCTTACACGTTCGTCGATTTTCACTCTTCTTTCCTTTGCCGAACTCATACGCGTACTGAAGAAAAAGAGGACAACATCTATTCTCTCGTTATTTTCCCCATCTGCCTATGAATACTGGCCACTCTGTTTTTCCCTTCTTTTCTTTTTTACTAGATCATTCGTAGTCGGCAAAAATTTTGAGGCACGTGCGTAAGTGTTTATTAGGTTTAACCAACTGCTGGGCTGTAATAAAAATTTTCACACTCGATATATAACACCTGAGAAAGTAATAATTTCATAGGAACGTCAGTTTTTCTAATTTTTATGTTGCAATAAATATAAATAAATTCTAAAGAACATATCATTTATTATTGTAAATTACATAGATTAAGAAAAAATTCAATTATACGAGGCATATCCACAAACTAAGTTCCGATTGGTCATAAGAATTGCAACTCTTTTCTTATTATCATGTGTCCACATGTATCACAAACTATTTCTCAACATAGTCGCTGTTTTTCCTTCAATATCGTGCTATATCGCTGGCCTGCTAAAAATTTCTTACAATAGAGAAAATATGGAAAACACCCTTGCAAGATCAGAGACGTAGGGTGGATAAATAAAAAATTTTCATTTAAATTTGTTGAAGTATACTCGCGTGGAAGTGGCTTAACGTAGTTTTGCATTGTCATGCAATAAAACAATTCCAAAACGGAGAAGACCTGTCTTTCTACTTTGCGGCCGTTCGCAATTTTTGAAGAATAGGATTATATGGATTCGTGCCTACTTGTGTGGTATGATATGAACAACCCAAGTGTCATCACTTGTCACAATATAGTCCTAAAATTCTTTGCTGGCAACGCTGTTGCCAACAAAAATGCCAAAAAAATGCCATTTTACTGCTGCTATTGCTATGCCCTGTATTCCTCACAATTTTCGATTTTGCGATAAAGCAATTTTTCTGTTTAATCCAACTTCATGCAATCAAAATCGTGAAATTTGTGGAACGTGAGTGGTCAATTCACCTAAACCTAATGTTCTCACGAATTTTCTCCTTCACTTGTTGAAGTTAATTCTTAGTAACAAAAGATGGCGCTCCACTTTCCTTTTAATCATGTACGTTGGTCGTGGCTTCATTAAAGTATCTGCGCCACCTACTTATCATTACGTCACTCATTCTATTTTCATGATAAACTTCACAAATTCACTGAAAAATTTCTACAGGTTGAACATTTCTTGCATTTAAAGATTTTGTCAATAAGAGTGTCTCACAACTGAACGTATTTGAAATAACTATATTCATTTGAACACGACTGCTAATAATTTTACGTTCACAGACTTCCCATATAGTAATTAGCTTGTTTAGAACTGATTCGCCTCATTAACACCATCCTCGTAAAACGTATCTATATATTATCTATAATATATATTGTTATATTTAATAAACGGCTAAGAAATTATCTAAACACTTATATATATATATATATACATATACATGTGTTTAGATAATTTCTTAGCCGTTTATTAAATATAACAATTGATAAATTATTGGAGTTTTTCGGCTTTTATATGAAATATTTGCAAATATCAAATTAGAATGTATGTGGTAAAAGCGACAGCCCGGCAAGCTGTAGACTTGGGTTCGAGGCCCAACGTAGACCATATTTTTCAATTAAAAATTTCGTATGATTTGCTTTGTAATTTGTAGACAGCAATGTTTACATTCCCACTTACTCTGCAATTACATACATTATAATTTGATATTTGTAAATATTTGATTTAAAAGCCGAAAAACTACAATAATTTATCAATTGTTATATATATATCTACATAATTGTTTCTTGACCTTTGTATATTATAGTAGATTTAGATAGTCGGCGATTTAAGGTCTGTTTTATTTTGATATGTATATATTTAAGATAACTGCTATATGCCCACACGAGCTATAGTTCCGCGCCTGCGTACTCAACGTAATATCCACTTATGATTTACCAACTTACCCCAATAACATGATTGCCCCGGAAATTTTCGGCGAAAGACCAGCTCAGTTTAGAGGTGAACGGAATGAAGGTTCTTATAATATAGGCATCACCATCTTTAAACTCTTTAGCCGTTACAATGAACATAAACACTGCAGAAGGTAACTTTACTAAATCATGGGTATATACGTGTATCGTTGTAATCATAATAATAAAACGACAAATGTAAAACAATAACAATATAGAATTTATTAACGAGATAAATCAACAACAAACAGAAAAGAATGTTAAACATAAATGTCAAAATCTCACTTAATATGAGAACATGCCAAGAAAATCCGCAAGACCAAAAATAATGCAGACAAGAAATCTACACATGCTTTCAAGCCACAAAATTAATGAATACAAATAAAAAAAATTATATCAATAATTACATTAACATAGATATATTCATTCTCATTGAAAGCAATGTAATGACTGGACCTGAGTTAAAGACTCACCCAGTATAATAAGTTAAATAAAACACTAAATCGTGTACAATAAATTGAATAATACCGTTAAATTTAGACAAATCCTAAAATAGCTCATAAGATTTAAATTAAAAATAATAAGATCGACGTATCGAAATGATTGAATAATACTTATAAACAAAACTAAAGGTTAGCTTAAAAATTGCATAAGATCTCGGATAAATCATACATTGAGATTTCGGTTTACACAGTATATGCAGAAATTATTAAATGTAGGACCAAATTAAATGATCGATAGTTTAAGTTCTTAATGAAGAAAAATTGCACAAAGTAAATCTATAATTATTTTTATGACATTCTGTGATCTAAATCCTTATACTAAACCATACTGAATTTTTTATATATATATATATATATATATATATATATATATATATATAAATGTAATAAATGACTTTACGAAAATGATTATTAAATGACAATTACAAAATTGGGCATGAGTTGAAGTGTTTCGGTAACCCTATTTATTAAAGATTATGGGTATCGATATCAGGACAAACTAAGTAACGATGTAGACTAATACAAAAAACGAATGAAGGAATCTATTCATAAATTACATACAAAATATTTATCAAGGATATAAAATATAAATGACAGTATATGAATATATGATATATGAATTACCACTCAAATGCTCCTACAGTATTCAATAAAATGATTATAAATAATCTGACTGATAGGGCAGTAAAACTATCACATACTCAGTACAGAAAAGATAACATCAAGAAAATTAAAACAATCTTAACAGATAATAATTATCCACCACAACTTATAGACCAAACAATTAAAAAAAGAGTACACCAAATATACAACACTGCAGACACCAATAAAAATTTGAACAATGACACAACATATATCACGATCCCATATGTTCCACAACTATCAGAAAAAATTAAATACACTTTAAAAAAATATGATATAGCTGCAACATGTAAACTTTGTAATACTAATAAACATTTATTTTCAAAACTTAAACCTAAAATAGAAAAAAATCGAGTAACACATGTCATATATAAAATACCATGTCGCGATTGCGATAGTTACTACATAGGCCAAACGAAACAATATTTATACAAAAGAATACAAGCCCACAAATACTCTAGAACAGACAAAACTGCTTTATCTACACACAAACTACAACGCGATCACCATTTCGATTTTGAAAACACACAGATAATTGATAAAGAACAACACACAACGAAAAGAGAAATTAAAGAAATGATTAGTATTAAACAGGAAAAACATTCAATTAACAACAGAAATGATATAAAAATTTAAGCAGTATATACTATAACTTCATTGTGTAACGATCTGCAATTTACCATCATAATATATTTTTTTTGTTATATAATTATATATCTTAAGTTATTTAAATATCAATTACATTTAAATATCATATACATTTGCTTATCATGCTGACTGTTCCGTGTTTTGATTCCTGTCTGGTTGTCCGAGTAGGTTTTCGTGGTTTTCCTTCTCATTTAAGGTGAATGCCAACAACTTTGCATCTTAGGACGCTCCACGGGCGCATACATAATAATAACTCATGTCTTGCTTTTCCCTGTTTTTGTTGTCTATCTGTTTTTGGAATACTAAGGCATGATTTATTATTATTCAATTGGAATGTATCTTTGAATAATTTTATCCATAGCAACTCAATTATATGACATTTTTATACTGTAATTTATATTTTATATTCTTGATAAAGGCATCATTGCCGAAACATGTAGGGTTGTTTTAAATATATATACTTTAAAGTAAAGCCAGACCTTAAATCGCCAACTGATTGAATTTACCATATCATACCAAGGTCACGAAATAATTATATTTATATATATATATATATATATATATATATATATATATATCATCTAAAAGAAAATAATCGACCGTACTATATTGATAAATTTATTTTATTAGTTATGCATAATCACAAGCACATTCACAATAAGCGAAACCGTTGTGACCATTGTGAACCTAAACCAACTTTATTTGAAGAAATAAGAAATTTAGTCCTTAGTATATTGCTATCCATATTGAATTTTTGAACTCATAATCATTTATATTGAGCTTCATTAGAAAAACTGAAAACATTGAATATGTATATGATTAATTTTTGAAGCCATTCGACAAAAGCATGTATATGATGAACGTCAGAGGTTCAATCTTGCAATTGTTCGATTTTTACTTGTCTGGCTGACTACTTAATGTTAAACCTGGAGTATCACAAGGATCTGTTCTAAGACCAATGCTATTTTTGAAATTCATAAATGATGTGCGCAAGTATTTTGATACCAATGAATTTCTAATGTTTGCGCATGACACTTCAAAAAGTTTAAAGGTTTCGGATTCTATTGGTCTTCAGTGGGTGGTGTTTGGCGAGAAGCATTTCACTGAATGTGGACAAGATAATGTGTATAGTGAAGAGGGTACAAACGAAGAATTAATAAAAATAAGTTTTTTGTTTATAAGTGGTAACAGTTCGCGTCTAAAAATAAATAAGATTTCTCAGTATTTATTTGGACCATAAATTGATCTAGAATAATTATGTTGATTATGTGTTTGTGAAATTGAATAATTCTTTCTACGCAATACTTAAGGTAAAATTCGGTCTTAATTTGACTATTTAATAACTGTATTCTACGCTTTGGTGTATTCAATCCTTTCTTATAATACTGCATTATTATATGCATTATTGCTTCATGTTGGTGAATCAAAGTTTACTAGTGCAGTAATTGTACAATCCTGGAGTGACATTAGCTACATCAAATGGGGAAAAATAAGAACCATCCTTAACCATAACCCCTGGTATTCATATTGTCTGCCTCTTTTCGTTAATATGAGACTATATTTTCTTCGTTTCAATATTTACAGTTGATTCAATATTGTGTGCATAATAGCGGCTGTTGCCTCTTCACTTTCTGAAAGTGTACCTTTTCTAAATGGCTGCTTACTATATACCGTGATATGATTAACTTCTTTGCTAGTTCGCAAATATTTTGCCGTGAATCACATTCCACCAATTATTTGGTAGCTTCATCGTTCATATTTGATAGACACCCTGATCTGAGTAAGTCTTACAAAGATTTATATCCAAAACGAAAATTGTGTTAGCCAACAGCGGATTTGCCAAGTCAGTTATAAGTACTTCAGCATAAGCATTGTAGATTTTTTAGATATCTCCACGACATTTCTCCCTTGCATAAACTCAACGGCAGTATTATGTGTGGAATATGCACTTTGGATACATATATTTCAAGCTGAAAAAGCTAAAAAATGTATTATATAATTCCGATGTGTACGTTGCACTGCTATAATACTACAAAGAGATTCACTTTTTACTGTTGACTGGTTCACATCTGTAGTTTTTTGATATATCAATAGGTTTAAGAAAATATTTTGTCCTCGATTTTGATGATTACCAAACACATAATTACAATTCGTTATGAAAAACGAAAAATATTTATGACTCGCGCTAATATTTTTTCTATATTTAGGATGATTTGTTAAAAAATATACGATGTTATTATTAAAGAAAGGTTAAATTCAAATATTTATAAGCCAATCGTTTTGAAATAAAATATTTAGCACTACAACTACTATTTTCTAGCCTTTGCCCTACATTAATAAACTAATCTGATCCATTCGCATTATTTAATGGTATCCTACTTTTGTTTTAAAATAAATTAGTACGTTATATAGTAAAAAATTACATAAAAATGGTAATGAAACAAAAGAAATGTCAATCAGATATTATTATACGAGAGCTGTTCTCTTTTCAGTGAAATTTTGTAGTAGGCCATAATATTTTATTACGAATTTTGTTTAACATTTTAAACAAATTATTAATAAACTTAGTGACAGCGACCGTTGTCATATATACAGTATTTTTAAACTACAAAGATTTAAACTAATAATCAGAGAGCGGACAGAAGCGATTGAATGACCAATTGCCCCGATAAAGCGTTGTGGCGCTCTCAAGTATTGTATGCATGTTATAACAACCCCACTATTTGCTTGCTCGATTGCATTCCTCAAGCGGGTGTTTTTATTTCCGTCGTTATGAATAGCACATTGTGTGTACTCCATTCAAAATTCAATTCGCAGTGGCGTGTAAGACGGAATATACATTAATATATTATTTCGTTAGACTACGTTTAAATAATCGCTTAAAACATTATATCCGCTAATCTCCAAAGTGTATTCTCGTGTTTACATGCTATTATACATGCATATATATGTATTTACTGTTCTTGAGACAGTATATTTTCTATTCTCTTCTATAAGGGATTGTTTCTGGTTTCGTTTCTTTCAGTGTTATTTGGTTACAACGTTTAGTATTTAAAAAAAAGTTGCTTATATTGTTATATTGTATATTTCTCCTATAATTTTTTATAAGTATTAAGTTTGATTTACTACCTCATTGATGGAGTAGTTCTCGTTACTTATTTTTAGTCTATTGGTTTATGTTCTTAGTATTTCTCTTTATTTTCATTAACTATGAAGAAATTCTCGTAGGGCAACCATGGTAGGATGGATTAGCGGCCATACAGATTGATTAAATATTCATAATGATACCGAGATATATTGCAGTGCCTGCTAATTAAGTTTAAAGCGTCCACAAAAGTGTAATGTGCAGAGACATGTTTCTTCGAAAACTCATCAAGATAACATATGACCATCTGCACCTGACACTTTTAACGAAGAACTGTGTGAAGCTTTCATTGCGGCCAATATCCCATTCAAAAAGCTTAACAATCCAGTCCTCAAGAGGTTTCATACAAAGTATACTGATCATCATATACCAGATGAATCTACTTTACGTAAATACCACTTACCGAAATCTTATTTGAGAACCATTGAAAAAATACGAACCAACCTATCAGGTCATTATCTTGGGTAAGTTCAGACGAAACAACGGACTTAATGGGACGATATGTGTTAAATGCAGTTGTTAAAGACGAGATGCTATTAATTTTGACTGATTCGGCAGCTTATATGTTAAAAACAGGGAAGTTGTTAAAGTAATCTTATCCCAATATGCTACACGTTACCTGTGCAGCACATACACTACACAGAGTATGTGAGTACATCAGGGGTCACTTTCCAAATGTTGATAAGTTAATTTCATCGTTCAAAAAATATTTCTCATAGCTGAGACAAGAAGTTCATGCCATATTTAAATCCAGATTTGAATATATTATATCATTTCTGCACAGAGCCGATTGAAAAATCTGTACATTTGAAGCATGGTGCACTTTTGCAACATTTTAATCACGCCCCCATCATCAGTTGTGATGTGGAACGGACATTTTATATTTTTAAAGACATTTTAACATCTAAAAGAACTACTTTAACACAGGAACACCTTGAACAAATTTTAGTTGTTCATGGTAATGTTTTACACTTTCAATGTTTCACAGAAAATACATAGTTTTGAGTTTTGTTCTTTGTACATTATTTATATTCAAAATTCGATACCCAATTCGCTTGTCAGAATTACCTTTATTTCAGCAGTAGTTGCTGCCGGTTACCGAACCGTTTATTACATTCGCTCTGTTGTGCATTGGCAAATACATATTAGCTGCATATGTAGGTATGTGCCACTTATGCACTGACCACACATATCGAATTGTTCGAAACTCACGGATAGCTTACAGAAACAAACCTATTGTGAATACAAGGCAGACGCCTATGGGCTATGAATCATCAATCGCTCGGGTCCGCTCTCTGCTAATAATATGCACAAAAAATCATGGAATTGAAAAAGAGCTATGATTCTTTAAATTTTCTAAGCATGGTCAATTGTCAAACATGATTTAAGATGTGGGGAATATTTTGAGTAAAATAATCAGATGTTGGACTTCTTACTGTTCCTTAGCTACCATAAAGTGGTGGTACAGTGAATTTGAACGTATTCGACTTTCCGTAAATAATACGTTTCGAGTTTCTCTTATTCGGAACATGAATGAAAAAGACAGGATGCTAGTATAATAGTATATTAAAAACACAGTTTCCCATCATTATGCTGGCCTTTCCCTTTCTGTACTAGATTTTCTTGTAAACGTGGTCCGCAAGTGAACAAATTTGGCATGACACATTTAAATATATAATGAACATCCTAACGCAGAAAGATTGGAGAATATGTTTTGAATGTTGATCTCTACAGAAAAAATGCATTCACTGTGACCAATACTTTGAAAAATTATAAATACATGTATTTTGTCAAAAGTTATATATTACTTTACTAGATCCAACAAAAATAAAACAGAACTCGTTTGTGCTATATATTTCTATGACTATACAAAAAAGGGATATTTATCAATACGTTTTGCACGTATTACGCCGTTATATATTTCTATGACTGTTAGTATAAAATATAAAAGCAAGACTCCTATAAAAACATTAATTTATTATTTTTAATTAAATAACAAAAGGAAAGCTTAATAAATCAGAACGCTTTTTCGATGTTTTCATATAACAGTATTTTACTCGTTAAGATATTAAGATAATATAGCCGGCGAAGTCTATTATTTTAATTAAAGAAATTCGTTAACTCCAAATTTATGATATTACCAGGCGGTTTTTCGCATTTCCTAAGCACTCTGTATAAACACGCGAAGTGATTTATGATAGAGCTTTAGATACCTATTCATTGTTCTTGCTACAACGTAAAAATGAGTACCACAAAGAAACAATGGAGAACAGGTAGTTTTGATTACTTCGAAATGTTCATCGTCTTTTGTCATTTCAACGAAATGAATTTTATTTTGTACAAAGGAAATATAATAACAGCAATTTGTTGCCTGTTGGTGTATTTCTGAATTATGATACGTTTGAATGCTCTTCGTCCGCATTTCTTCTTCGATGATAAAGTATTGCTTTTCAAATCATGTCGGTTGTTAAATAAAATTAAATTGAGGAATTAATTATTTTTCGAAACCAAGAACCAAATTTTAATCCATACAAATACTTTTTGTTGTAAGTATCTGCTCCGATGTTTTTCGTATATGTTTATTTGTTTATAATGTTTATACTTTTTAATGTAAAAATGAAAATTAGAAAAATAATAAAGACGTAAACAAAAAAAAATACTGGCATAAATATTAACCAAATTATTAATTTCGAAAGTGTAAAGAAATTTTAGCTATTTTGGCCCTTCTAGGCAATAATAAAATTTAACATTTTTAGTAATATTGAAATATTATTAAAATCGGGTATGGAGAACACAATAGAAGTTAATATTTGTGTGAAGATTGCTTTCCATACATACAGACACGAGTTTCGAATTGCTATAGACTCTTCAGTGCATGATGCAGGAAAAGACAAATTTTACTACAAAAACTCGCTTGCCACATAGAATCAAATCAAGTCTAGGACAAAGAAAGTGTATAGATATAATAAAACACAGTTGTATAGTTTCAAAATAATATATATGCACTACATATGTTTCACCACACTGTGGCTTCATCAGGTGGATGAATATACTAATTCAAAATATCAATTAGATCTTATATATATATCAATACAAAGTACAGAACTAATCTTATTCTAAGAGGGGGTGGACATGTATGAGTTTTAAGTTTAGTAGGGGGGAGTTATTTATGTCTAGTTGGTCATTTAAAATTATACCTTATATGTGTGTGTTATAGTGAGGTCTAGAAAGTTTATGGATTTATTTTCTTCTACTTCAATGGTAAATTTGATGTTTGGGTGAAATAGAAGAAAATAAATATATAAACTTTCTAGACCTCACTATAACACACACAACTAAAAAACATGAATTTTCTATCTACTACAAGCCTACACATACAGACACAACTATACACGCAAATTCGTTTCACCCAATTACAAACAAATTATCTGCTTATCAATAAATGCTTCACAGACTAATTAACGTCCCGTTGAGTAAAGAAAACTTCGATATAGAATTAAATAGAATACACGTCATAGCGCTAAATAACGGTTTCACCATAAATTTAATTAATAATATTCTAAAAAAACTACAGAAATCTAAAACGATATCTTCAATTTACCCCACAGTAAAAAACAATAAAACATTTAGTTATAATTCTATCACATACATCGGTACAATTTCAAACAAAGTAGGAAACTTAATAAAAACAAGTAAAGAAGAGACCATTTCATTCAAAACCAACAATTCCTTACAAAACGCTATAAAAAACAACAAAGATAAAACGGACAATAGATTAAACTCAGGGGTTTACAAGTTGACATGCGAAGATTGTAAAAAAGTGTATGTCGGACAAACAGGACGGACATTTGATATTAGAATGAAAGAACATGAAAGAAGCCACAGAGACAAGAAGACAGGCTCAACTTTACCCAATCATTGCCTAGAACATAATCACAAATTCAACACTAATTTTAAAACTTTGCATGTTCTAGATAAAAGTAAAAAACTTAATATGTTAGAAAGTTTAGAAATTAACAAATATAATAAATTAGGTATAATTTTAAATGACCAACTAGACATAAATAACTCCCCCCTACTAAACTTAAAACTCATACATGTCCACCCCCTCTTAGAATAAGATTAGTTCTGTACTTTGTATTGATATATATAAGATCTAATTGATATTTTGAATTAGTATATTCATCCACCTGATGAAGCCACAGTGTGGTGAAACATATGTAGTGCATATATATTATTTTGAAACTATACAACTGTGTTTTATTATATCTATATAATGAAGTTTCAACAAGTATCTCCTTCGTCGATTATTAATTTAAACAAAGAAAGTGGTTTGTACCAGACAATCACAGTTGTAACTAACGAAAACTGCATTAACGGGCCTCCACTATCAGTCAAACTGCATCTATAGCGTAAATAACAAGAGTGTGTGTATGCAAATGATTGACATTGCCATTTAAACAACAATTTTAACTGGATACAATGATACTTTGATTAAATTTTGCGAATTATCAACCAACCAAGTTCTATAATTCTACAAAGTAACATAACCAGACAGGTAATACCATGTTTCATCGGAATAGAAAGTGGTATTTTTCGAGTAAATGTTATTATGCCGACCACTGACAAACCTGGATTAGTTGTAAAAAATCAGATGTATGAATTTTGTGGACAATCAAAAATTTAAATGGGTATAAATGTTTTTTCTTCGGAATTTTAAGAGAAGATTTACAGGAGAGTTAATTGTTAAGTGGAGCTTACCTATCAGTTGTACTATGTACCGAAATATCAGTATTTTGTTGAGCAGTTTGATTCACATTTTCCAAGATATCACGATTTATCTTTTATCATTAGCAGCATTCAAAAACTATTCGATTATTCTAAAACTTTTGTTAAAAGTGACCTTATTCAGTTTGTTCTTCTGGACATATTTCGATTAATTGATTATAAGTCAAATGCTTGGAATATATTCAATTATCAATTTTCCAAGCCACTTCCAAAATGGACCGTTACAATAAATGTATTTTATTGAACTGTAAAGACCATTTTGAAAATAAAAAGAACAAATCGTTTTATTTATTTGCTTATTTAAATTTTGCTTTGTCAAATTTAAATTTAAAAAGCAGTCATGTCAACTAAAGTTGCAGAATTATTGCCAGCTTTAGAGAAAAATGTTCAATAATTTGTAGTAATCCGTAACATTATATATATATATATATATATAATAACTTCGTGACCTTGGTATGATATGGTAAACCTAATCAGTAGGCGATTAAAGGTCTGTATATTACTTCAAAATATATGTATTTAAAAAACTCTACATGTTTCGGCTGTATACGCCTTTTTCAAGAGAATACAAAATATGAATGACAGGATATAAATGTCAATGACATTTATATCCTGTCATTCATATTTTGTATTCTCTTGAAAAAGGCGTATACAGCCGAAACATGTAGAGTTTTTTAAATACATATATTTTGAAGTAATATACAGACCTTTAATCGCCTATTGATTAGGTTCACCATATATATATATATATATATATATATATATATATATATATATATATATATATATATATATTGATAAGAAGCTGATGTGCTATGTACCAATAATAAGCGAATAATTTGTGAATAATATTAAATAATTGTACTTCTACTGATAGATTATATTGGGCGCCTTTATTTGAACATATGATATTGGTCTACCAGCCGATAGTACGCAGTATCTTCAATTACAAATAGACGTCGTTAGAGCATAACTATGATACTGAATTTATTCGACTCTATCTCTGGATCATCGCCGATAAATTATACTCCAATAAAACTGATTAATAAGAAATTAATAATATAAATGAGATATTTTTAGCTACGCTTAAATAAATAAAAGAACTTCTTTAAAATAACAAGTATAAAATATTTATTCAACGCAAGATACACTATAATGTGCAACTTAGCTAAACGGCAAAATAAGGTATTATGAATTTACGAATATAATAACATGTGTGTAATTCTGGTTATGTTTACTATTTGATATTTTTAAGCAAAGCTTGTTATAATATAAATAAGTTAACAATGTTATATGGTAAGTACTACATAAATCTCAATAGGTATTATTCTTTACGTTAAATTAATCAAAATAGTTGTACTTTTAAAGCAAAATCAAGATATAATTATTAAATTTTGAATTAATAGTAAAGAGTTATATGTTATGCTTTTACAAGAAAATAAATGAACATGTGGTTTGTAGGAAAAGGCAGCAATATGTCTAACGGGCTGGACTACGGCAAATCAAGGTATTCGGGATCGGAAAAGATATTCTTGGATAGCTCCAGTATTTCTGACTATTTTCGTAGTTTTCTTGCCGGTAACCGATTTTATTCTGGTAAAAATTGATTTAAACGTTGCGCTGGTATTATGTACACTTATATATATATATATATATATATATATATATATATATATATATTTTAAATTATATCACTGATATTTTGGTACTTAATAAATTTTAAAAAACAGAGAACTCTCTTTTCGATGCAAAGCTATACAAAATTCTGCCACTGACGCTAGCCTTCATTTATTTTTCCCAAAGCCTTATTAGAAAGCAAAAATTATCTTAAACTAGTGATACTAATTAAATTATAAATATAATATTGATATTGATAGAACGAATAAATTAAAATATGAATTTACAGGTATATATGACTTGCTTTTTGATGTTAGGTTATGTTATAATTTTCAATAGAAATATAACCTGTTCGCGGTTTTTCTGTGATTTGAAAAATGGGCGTGTTCAATTAGTATCGATATAAAATTAAAATGTAAATAAATTAAATATTTTTTTTAATTTCGCGCAATTGACTTGAATTACAAAAATGAAAATTAAAAACATAAAAGTTAACTTTGAAATAAATATAATTTAATCTGAAATATACAAAGTTATCGCGATATTAATTTATTAACATTTCGACACTAATTTTACACAAATGCAGCTATTCAATAGAGTGTTTCTCTTGTGTTAATTCCTACCCTTTCATTTACAGTTAGCTGGAATAACCGAGCTGTACGTATCACAACAATATATATATATATATATATATATATATATATATATATATATATATATATATATATATTGTAAAGTTTGTCTTTTCTGGTTCTTAAATAAAACTAATGATAACTTTAGACACACTATATTAATAATAAAACGTATAACAATATAAAAACTAACTACTAACAATAAGCACATTTATGTATTTATATTTATGTAACTTTAATCCGCGATGCTTCGGTATGGAATGGTCCAATCCCTTCTTCTTTTATATCGTGGCTTATATATTCTCGAAGCATGCAGAACGCTCACGAAAATGCCAGGGGTTGACGCGTGACGCGTCGTTGGATGAGTCATCACATTGCCCCCTTCTTGAGAATGAAGTTTCGTTCCGAAACATGTCATGCTTTGGTTCCCTCAACCGATGGCGAAATCGACAGGTAGGGCCTTTGTTACATTGTGACGTCATATCGAAATAACAGTCCACGGTCTTATCTTGCCTGGATGGACAGGAATATTCAAGCCGGTAACTGCATACCAGAATTTCCATACCAGTATGTCGGAAGATTACTTCCAACATGCTCCTTACAATTCTCCAGTCCAGGCGGTCTATTCCACAACCCAATTTTGGAACTGCTAATTTCAGAATGTCTTGTTGTAACATTTGTTCGCATAGGTGGGCCAGGGCCTCCCATAAGGCACGATAGGTTGGCTTCAGGCTTGGCAGTCCTTTCGTGGCCAAATAAAATATGGGCTGTTCTTCATTTGTTATTTGGAGACTCTTGTTATGTGTCCGTAACGCTCATCGCATCGTAACGCTTATTTTGTTGTAAATTAGCATTCTCTTTATTATATTTTGCTCCGTTTCCAGCGAACCTTCCTGTATATGTATCGATCGTCGTTTATTTGTATAATATATTTGGTTTCTTTCAAGTATTTTTTCTTTTTTTCTCCTACTCCGGTTCTTGTTTTTTGGAAGTACGATACTCTCTCCCCGTACGCAGACGTAAGCTATTGCCGATCTTGGGCAGATGTCACGATTTCCTCAATCACCGGTGTCTATAAATGTGGCTTAAGTAATGTTTATTTAGTAATCACGACCCCATGCTGGATTTAATTTATAGACACCATAATTAATCGCTTAAGCGATATCTCCTTGGGAGGATTTGAGTGATGTTACAGGAAAACACGTTGAGAATTAACTATTAGAATTTTGCTAATTCCATCGAAAGTTTCGTTCGGTACGTATTTGAGTTTCTCTTCATGTTCTTTTGTTTATTTTGTTGTTTAATTTCCTAATTTAGGTGGTCCTATCTGTGAGCAAACAATACCATCCAGTACTTTCCCGAGTGTTACTCAATCACAGGAAACACACCAGAAGTCGCCAGACCTAAACAGATAAGCGTATCTAGTTATTAATTATCAAACCGATATATTTATTTGTTCCATTGCCGCACATTAATTCCTAATTAGCTTTTGGTCAGCCTTAACCTTCGCACAGGTGTATCCTTAAGAAATAACCTGTTTCGTTCTTCTAGCTTTTCTTTCCTTTTTTTTTTGTTTTTGGATCGCAACACGAAGAGTTTAATGTAATTTAATGTTAGTATTTTTTTTTTTACGTATTTTGTGTAAACTAGTTTTATGCGTTGCATATATTAAAATCTTACGAGTGCACGTTTGAGAGAATTTACTCATTTAAAATTTCTTAATTAAGGTAGATTTATTCAGCGAATTATAGTATTCAATTTAGATTTGTGAACCGATAAAAAAAACAATACGTATTTATTTTTTTTTACAGGGTAAATAATCATTTTAAGCACACTGTTCCAGTGTTCTTTCTAATTGTTACTGATAAGGCCATCTGCCACCTTTTTTGTCATTCATTTTCATTTGCCTGCTTTTAATTACATTTAACAAAATTTAGTTAAGTACTGTTTGTAATTTTTTTTCTCTTTTATTCATATCAATAAATAGGGTATCTTTGTAGCCACGAAGTATGTTTTTCGATCCTCAGGAGTGGAACTGGTTTCGGTCGGCGGGATTGGCCTCTCGGCCCGTGCGCGATTTGCCTTTTTTCCCTTTTTCTTTTGAATTTGTCAATACCATTTTTCCGAATTTGCGACGTTCAGCGGCATAAAATTCGGTGGCGCCCTTGACCACCTATATAGTATTTCGTTGTTATTACCTCTGGGTTTCCCCACTCCCTGGGCTGAGGCAGCCTCAGAAGCCGGGTGGGCCGTTGGACGTTGGCAGAAACGGGAAGGTGGGCAGTTTCAGTCGCCCGAGACCGGGTCTGCTCCATTTGTTTTCTTTTTTTTTGTACCTGGTATCTTTTCCAATAGTTTAATGAGTGCTACGACGTTCAGCGTCGTAGCACTCTTCCCAATTGCTGGGCCCTGCTGCCTTAATTTTTCGATTCTGCCAAATCTCTCTTTAAATTCCCTGACAATTCCTTTGGTAATTCGCAGGTCTCGGGCTACGCAATGAGCAAGCGCGTAGTCTGGCGACACCGTGAACAAATCTTGCTGTTTCTCGATGGTCACCCCAAATCGAGCTTTTCTCGAACCAGAATACTCTCCCATAAAATCTTCGAAGGTTAATTCCTGGTATTGGCTATCCAATCGGCGCAAGTCAGCGGCTTCGTCATTATTGTCTCCAGAGTATGGGGCTAACAGACTAAAATGTACGGCTCTTGGTTTAGTATGAGGTGTTCGCCTGATGCGATATATTACATCGTTAATCCGCTTCAACACCTCGTATGGCCCCTCCCAATTGTTTTGAAGTTTTGGAGATAGGCACCGTCGACGTTGTGGATTATATAACCAAACCCGGTCGCCTTCACGGTAACCACTCTTCTCGGCGTTGATGTCGTAGCTCACCTTTATTCTGTCACTAGCATCTTGGATATTATGTCCGACTTGTTCATGCATATTATCTAGTCGTCGTCTGAGCGTGCTGACATAATCTTCTCCGGCAAGATCTTCACCAGGCTTGCTCCCAAACTTTAAATCACAGGGCAATCGAGGTTTCCTCCCGAATAGCACGTTTGTTGGTAATTGGCCAGTTGTCTCTTGAACAGACGCCCGATACGCCATTACGAATAATGGTAAATGTTCGTCCCAACCTCTCTGGTGTTCGGAGACCACTTTGGATAAATGTCTGATCATGGTCTTGTTCATTCGCTCTACCATCCCATCTTATTGTGAATGCAAGGGAGTTGTTCTCGTCTTCCGTATGCCCAAAAGTCCACACATCTTTTCGAATAGACTGGACTCGAAATTTCGCCCTTGATCGGAATGAACTTCCAATGGTACACCAAAACGGCTGACGAACTCCTTTACAATCACGTCTGCTACAGTTCCAGCTACTTGATTTGGTATAGCGTATGCTTCAACCCATTTGGTAAAATAATCCATGACCACTATTATGTATTTATTTCCTTTGTCGCTTTCTGGAAAAGGGCCGGCGGCATCTATGGCGATCCTTTCAAATGGGCTTCCTACATTGTATTGGCGCATGGGTGCACGTCGACGCCTCTGGGGACCATTGCTTCCGGCGCAATTCTTTCACATCTCGTGAACATTTGACCCAGTAAAATCTCTGGCGCACCTTCTCCAGTGTTTTATAGACTCCAAAATGTCCCCCAGAAGCACCACTATGGAGTTCTCGCAATACCTCTGTGCCCAGTATGACTTCAATTCCCGTGAATGGGGAGCAATTTCTTGCCAGGTCGGTCTTTTCCCATTTCTCTTCCAAGCCCGGAAGACTGCAAGATCCGAATCAGCTTCTTGATCTGCGCGCAAATTGTCAGGTTGCCATTGGTCATCAACCACGGTGGTTCGAAGAGCGTTGGCCTATTTGTCTTCGATTCGGTTGCAATGTCAACAGTCTTCTGGACAGGGTCTTCTGGAAAGAGCATCTGCATTTTGATGTTGCAAGGATGCGATTTGGGCAGTCCTTGGGGCTTGCGAATTCTCAGACGATTCTCTCTTGGTCCTTTTACCACATTTATTCTGAATGTGACCGTTTCTTCTACAATTCCCGCATGGCCGCACACTTTTATTTGGTTTGATCTGGTTTAGGACTTGACTAACCACCGGCTCCATGAACTCCTCATTTTCCTGTTCGTCGACAGAACGGCCATGAACATGGTTCTGAGAGGCTTGTTTTGCAGTCTCAAACTCAAGTGCGTACGCCAAAGCATCGATCGAGGTTTTCGGTCGTGCCAACCTTAATGCTTGCTACATATCAATATCCCGGAGACCATCTATAAACGTCTGGACAGCTAGGTGTTCCATGAAATTATCTGGCGCCATCGGATATGCAAGACGAACTAGACGAGCAATATCTGCCTCAAATTCCTGAAGATTCTCGCCTTTCTTCTGTGATCGATTCTTCAGTTGGGTATGATATACTTGACCTAAATGCGCATGGCCATATCTCATCTCCAAACATTTAATCAGTTGAGAATAATCTTTACGTTCCTCAGGAGGCAATATCTGCAAAATATCACTAGTATCACCCCTCAATGCTATGATTAAAGCAGTCGCCTTCTCGACAGAAGATCATGCGTTTGCTTTTGCGGCCGCTTCGAATTGCGTCATGTAAGTTGCCCATGACGTTTTTCCATCAAAGGTTAGTGGCCTGATTCTGGTCTTCGAGATAGTCACAGGTTCTTCTTTTATTTCGATAGGCCGCGGTATAGCTTCTTCGTTGATCTGCTTTATGTCAGAATGACTCATGGTAACAGGTAATTTCATCTGAGTCATTATTGCTTCTAAAAGTCTAGAATGTTCTCCAATTTTCTCCTCTACAGCTATGAAAACCTCTTCCTTTAACGCTTCTGAGTTTTCCACTAGTCCCTGTTCTAGAACTTTCTCCGAAGCTCTCGAATTTTCAGAATTCTTTTTTCCATTATTTCCAGACTTTTTTCGAAGCTTCTAGAATTTTCTAGTAATTTCTTTTCCAGATTTCTCTCGAGGATTGTAGCGGTTTCTGTTAGCCGTTGTTCCATATTTTTTGCACTATCCAGATTCTTCTGTTCCATTTGTTCTAGAGCTTTTGCTAAGTTTCCAGAAGTTTCCAGGCTCTTCTGCTCCATTTTAGTTTGTGAATCTATTAGACGCTGTTCCAAGGTTTGTGAATTGTCTATCAGTCGTTGTTCCATTTTCATCAACAGCGAATTCACTTCAGCATCTACGCCCGGAACTTGAAAGACATAATTCTCTGGATCCTCGCCTTCTTGGATCAACACATTGCGAAACCGTTGCTGGAGGATTGACTTTTTGCCAGTTGTATCCTCATCTCTCTCCTCTAATTCTCGTTTTAAATCAGTCACTTTTAATTCCGTCAGTTTCATTCTATTAGCCACCACGATATTTAAAATAACGTCTTTTCGCACTGTATATTTATTTAAATAGATATTTAATTAACACTTAATTGTCTAGTTAGTTCGTTATTTATTAATTAGCTCACACCGGACACCACTGTAATGTTTGTCTTTTCGGGTTCTTAAATAAAACTAACGATAACTTTGGGCACACACTATATTAATAATAAAACGTATAACAATATAAAAACTAACTATTAACAATAAGCACATTTATGTATTTATATTTATGTAACTTTAATCCGCGATGCTTCGGTATGGAATGGCCCAATCCCTTCTTCAACGGCTTTTATATCATGGCTTATATTTTCTCGATGCATGTAGAACGCTTGAGAAA
Source organism: Melolontha melolontha (assembly GCA_935421215.2). Lineage (NCBI taxonomy): Eukaryota > Metazoa > Arthropoda > Insecta > Coleoptera > Scarabaeidae > Melolontha > Melolontha melolontha. The sequence goes on from OW285240.1 coordinate 54,181,068, forward strand.
ATGCCAGAGGTATGACGCGTGACGCGCGTCGTTGGATAAGTCATCACAATATATATATATATATATATATATATATATATATATATATATATATATATATATATATATATATTATAATAGTACTAAGGGAGAGACTAAGAATGAAATAAATAATATTCAAAATTATAATAGCCCCTACGTTGAATTAAGCTAATATTTTATAAAACGAAACCCCAATATAAAAATCTGAATTAAATAATAATGCTAACTTGTATTGAAAATCAAATTATGTTACGATTTTAAATCTCGCGCTTAAAAAAGTTGTAGTGTGTAATAATTCCAAGAATCAATACGATTAATATTAAAGATGGTAAATCTACTTCGGTTGTAACACAATCGACGATGCATAGTTCTTGTACTTAATCTCAAAGAAGGTTCTAAAAACGGTTTTAAAACTAAATGACTAGGTGAGATATTCTTTTTAATAAGTATTTAATAATTTAATAATTATTCGTATTAATATCTACTTTGAAAACATAAACGATTATTATGTATATGAATTTATTACTTTCAAAACATTCTTATTATGTTTCTAATATAATTTATTTTAGTTACAATCATTAAAATCGAGAAAAATATGCCAAGTTTTAAAATTGAAATTCAAAATGGAAGTTTCCCATAAATCTATAATTTACAAGAAATCTTACAGGTATGTTTAGAATAGTAGATATTTGTAAAACTTATTACTTGAACGAGTATTCAGATTATTCTAAATCTTAAAAAAAACTTAAAAATCAATTTTGTTTACTGCAATTTCAATTTTTCTAATATAAATGAATAAGATACTAACTTTACGTTTTCTATATGTCTTCTTTTCTGTTATTTTAGACTTATATTTTCATTTAGTTATAGTTAAGACGGTAGCTTGAAATCTTATTGAAGATCCTATATGTAGATGGGGAAATCACTATCGGACACCCAAGTTGAAGGATTACCCTCTTCGGTAATACAGTGAGATCAAAAATGGCTGATTAAGTTGGCAATTCGGAAATGGGAATTTTTAATTTCAGAAGTTTACAATTATCTCTAATTACTGTCAAATTTCGTTGTCTCCTCTTGTCATTGGCGTGTTAGTATTTTGTGAGAGATTATATTTGTACTTGAATTATTACTACTATCTACATAAACGTCAGCGTAAATCATCTGGCTGACCTAAAATCTTAACTCCCGAAATTGGTGAAGACGTGCGTCAACGAATGTTACAAAGTTCAAATAAATCTCTTCGAAGACTCTCTCAGCAAACAGGTATTTGTTACACAAAGAATATTTTTTGCTTTAAATAAAAAGTTTACTGTTTGTAGGATTATCATATGGAAGCTGTCATACAGTTGTACGAAAACAATTACACATGCATCCTTATAAAATGACTGTGACTCAAGAATTCCTTCCTCATGATTTTATTGCACGAATGCAATACTGTCAGTGGTTTCTCAATACCATAAACAATAATGAAGTATTGGATAAGACGTTTTTCACAGATGAAACTTGGTTTCACTTGTCTGAATATGTGAACTCACAAAATTATCGCACATGGTCCACTGAAAATCCTCATGCTTTTGTGGAAACAAGTTTACGTCCCCTGAAAGTCGGTGTGTGTATAAATAAGGAATAACTTACACAACAACAGCTAGAGGTGATAGTAGCCGAAATGAGTGACGTTGAATACAAAAGGGGATAAGAAGCTTCAGACGACGATGGAGAGGTAGATGCAGTCGAAGGCCTCATCGATGAATGTGCAGCGCAGCGGAAGAATCAGATAGCGAAGAATCTGCTGAGAGCAGCGATCATGACCACAACAGAAATCCGGTTGGAGTTAATTCTTTTATATTAAAAAACAAACACGTTGTTGGGTACCAGGATCCTATTTTACCACATCATGGAAGACAACTACGACACAATATTTTACGAGAACGTTCAGACCCAACACGCTTTGGAAATCGCGAGATCGATACATCTGCTTCTTCTTTTTTGATTTATTTTCGTAAACCTCTTCTCTAAAGTAGACGAATAAAAAGGGAGAGATTGTTTTGGGCAAAAATTGGATAAAAACGGATGTCCAAGAATTGAAAAAATTTATTGGAGTTTTGATATTAATAGGTGTACACAAATCTTATAACGAATACGTAACACAACTTAGAAGCAAAAACAATGGTCGAAAATCCTTGGTACTATTATCGCTCGAAATAGATTTCAAAATATACTTATTGTACTTAGATCCGACGGTGCAACGGAAAGACGGAAAAAGAGGAGTGGCGACAAAATAGCACCAATACGGGAATGCTTTGAATATTGGAATACTTATTTGCGAGATGCGTATGTACCAAATTAGTGTATGACGATTGATGAATAGCTTGTAACTTTCAGAGCCAGATGACCCTTGAGACAATATATTCCATCAAAACCTAGACGATATGGAATAAAATTTTGGACCATTTGTGATAGTGTAAGTCATTTATATATTTTATTTTCCAATATTTTTGTCTTATTATTATTAGTCCTTCGGTTTATTCTAATGGTCTTTTCTTATGTTGAATAAAATAAAAGTCAAATATAATAATGCTTACGCTATATTGATTTCAAAATAATTGCCGAATATTAGCTCCAACCCAGCATATAATAATACGGGTCCAATGGACCCGCGCGGTAAATAGCGATAGGCCGTTTTCCGGGTAGTCCTGGGGTTAAGTATTGGCGTCTTCATTTAGCTGACATAAACCAAAAAAAAAAAATTACTTGCGTAAAGTCATTCTAATATTTACTTCTCGTCACTTTAAAAAAAAAATAAAAATAACGCCGGAAGGAATCCAATTTGCCAATAAAGAAGTCAAGCCATCATAAAGCCAATTTTAAATTTAACAAAAAATAATTATGAAAATATGCGAAGTCAATTGAAGATCCTCGAAATACTCAAAACAAAATGCTTGATAAAAAATAATTATATTTATTATTACAAATATTACTTGTAAAGGGTCAAGAAATGATAATAATCTCAGCAATTGCTTAAATGGAAAAGATGTTGTTCCTTCCTTCTTACAAAGCAAGAATTTTTAATAGGCTTGATACATGATCGTAGAAAATATCTTCACGAACAATGGAACAAAAAGTAATTATCGTTAAAATTCATATATAATAAACGGAATATACAATTTTTTTATTTATCTGGAAGGAAAAGTCGTTCCAAGGAATACAAATAAAGCCAGCATGCGAACGAAAATAATTAAAATTCTGTAGGCACAGTTCGCTTTGACATGTCCAGGAAATAGTACACGTTAATTTCGTTTAAAATTTCTCTCAATAACAGACATTTTTCCTTGCCCTTTGATCTTCGAACAACTCCTCAGAGACGAACCAATATAAATCTAAGTCCGAAACATATTGTGGTTTCCTCTGATTTTCCCTTTATTTTCCCCCATCTTACGCGAATACACATACATACACCCACACGTTCGCATACACAATAGAAGGTTTCTTGATACACGCAGGTACAATCAAAGACAAGAGGGGAACGCAGCAGGTAAAGAAGTAGAAGACGGCCGGTTTTCAACAAGGAACACATTGTTGATTAGGAACGGTTGGTAGTTCAAAGTTCGTGCGCCGGATCATTAACGAGGATCAATCACTCCTGTGAAAGGAGGAGGGGTCATGTTTGAGCAACAGACGTACCGAGGTTAAATTTGTACGGAGTACTGTATAATGTGTGTGTATATAGTTAAATAAAAGCTACAATAGACCTGCGTTTGTATGTATATCGCTATTGCAATATTCATTATAATTACATATGGGGTATTCTCACAATAAAATTTACATTATACTGAAATATCATATTCCATTATAGATCATAAACTCGATTGTATAAATAAACTAATTATATCGATTATCTCTACAAAAGCGCCCATACGTAGTATTTCAGAATGCAAAGATTTGATCTAATAATTTATTATGTATATACCGGGTGTACTAGCTAACGTGTTCGTCATTAAAATTCATTAAACAAAAAACGTTTAAAAGAAAGAAGTATTTAATACAGTAAAATGAAATTTACACCCAATTAAAAGGTAGTATGAACTGCTCAAACTTTAGAGGAATAACACAATTTAATACGATCGAAGAAATATAAGCCAGAATATTTGAACAAAGTCTAAGATACAAAAGAGATTCCCTATAGGAAAGTCAGAGAGATTTCGGAAAAGAAAGAGGGGCTAAAGGCAGATATTTATTCTAAGACAATAAAAACTGGCAATAAGAACTGGAAAACAATCTGTCACAGACATGGAGAAAGCCTTCGTTAGAGTAATAAAGAGGGAACACTTGGAAAATTTTACAAACTAGAGGAAGACAAAAAGATTTAATATAAAATATGAAAAGTCTTTACGAAAGAACAGAAAGTTATATAAGAAGCGAAAAATTAAAACCTTTTGAGAATAAAATCGTGCTATATGCCCCCCACGAGCAATAGTTCCGCGCCTGTGTACTCAACGTAATACCTACTTACGATTTACCAACTTACACCAATAACATGATTGCCCCGGAGATCTTCGACTAGAAAAGACCCAACTTAGTTTAGAGGCGAGCGAAGGGAGAGTTCTTTTAATGTAGGCGCCACCATGTTTAAACTCTTTAGCCGTTACAGAGAACATGGATACTGCCGACGGTAACTTGACTAAATCATAGGTTTCTACGTGTATCGTTGTTAATTTAGCCAATTTTGCCATCAAACCATAAAAGAAAACTACAGATGTGAAACAATAACTATAGAGAATTTATTCACATCAAAATAATCAACAACAGAATCCGCAAGACCAAAAATAATAATGCAGACAAGCAATTCACACAAAAATTTAATGAAAACAAATAAAAAAATTATATCCTTGATCAGTTTGATAATTATATTAACATAAATATATTCACTCTCATTGAAAGCAAAATAATGACTGGACATGAGTTAAAGACTCACCCAAAATAGTAAATTAAATAAAATACTAAATCATATACAATATACTGAATAATACATTAAATTGAATTGTAAGCACAGAATATTACTGGGTTTTAGAAAAATCTCAAAAATTGTTCATAAGATTTCAATCAAAAAAATAGGATCGACGTATCGAAATGATAGAATACTAATTATAAACGAACTAGATTGAATAATAAGCTTAACTTAAAAATTGCATAAATAATTTATCTAAGATCTTGGATAAATCTCACATCGAGATTTTAATACACACAGATTAGAAGAAATTATTAAAAATAACACACAATTAAATGATCGATAGTTTAAATTTTTAATCAAGAAAAATGGCACAAAGTAAATCTATAATGAATTTTAGGACATTCTGTGATCTATATCATTATACTAAATGCTTCTCAATTTAGATATTAAAAAATTTAAATGACTATTAAAATTATAATTAAATGACGATTACCAAATTTAGCATGCCCTAGTGTAACATTAAGTGCTCGATCACCCTATATATATATATATATATATATATATATATATAATATTTTCGTGACCTTGGTATGATAAGGTAAACTTAATAAGTCGGCGATTAAGGTCTGGTTTATTACTTCAAAGTATATATATTTAAAACAACCCTACATGTTTCGGCAATGATGCCTTTGTCAAGGATATATAAAATATAAATAATTTATATTTTTTATATCCTTGACAAAGGCATCATTGCCGAAACATGTAGGGTTGTTTTAAATATATATACTTTGAAGTAATAAACCAGACCTTAATCGCCGACTTATTAAGTTTAACTTATATATATATATATATATATATATATATAAATATCATATTTTCGTGACCTTGGTATGATAAGGTAAACTTAATAAGTCGGCGATTAAGGGTCTGGTTCATTACTTCAAAGTATATATATTTGAAACAACCCTACATGTTTCGGCGTGACGCCTTTGTCAAGGGAATAAAAAAATATATTTTTTGATTCCCTTGACAAAGGCGTCACGCCGAAACATGTAGGGTTGTTTTAAATATATATACTTTGAAGTAATGAACCAGACCTTTAATCGCCGACTTATTAAGTTTACCATATATATATATGTATATATATATATATATATATATATATATAAGGTAAACTTAATTAGTCGGCGATTAAAGGTCTGGTTATTACTTCAAAGTGTATATATTTAAAATAATCCTACATGTTTCGGCAATGCCGAAACATCTTAGGTGTCCAAGTGGTGTGATAAAAAAATGCTAACCTCGTGCGGGATAATTTCTCACATAATATGTTCGACTTTACAACCTCCTGTTAAGTCTTCGATAACCTTGCTAAGTTATTGTATAGCTCTGGCTAAGTTCTAATAAATTCAAGAAAGAAAACCAATATAAGGAACAAAAACAAAATAATGATGGAAATAATGCCCTTACACACGGAATCGCTCACCTTATGCCCCTAAATTCGGATGAAACAAAAATGAAGTTTTCAAACCATGTACTTTGCTAATTAATTTTTTCTAATCTGCCATATCCAACTATAAAAACAACCGTTCAGACCAAGTCCATCATTGTTTTATATTAACCAGTATAACTAGAATCCGCTAAGCGTGTAAAATCATTACATTAATGAGTTATACCAGTAAGATTACTAGCGACACATGGACCTGTTGAGGTCCTATTCAGCAAACACCTTGCACGAGAAAGAGAATCAGCACGTGTTCGGGCTATATATATAGGATCAGTTTTCTAGTTCGTACAATAAACGAAACATAAATGGCAACTCCCATCGAGAAAAAGATAAAAATGAATATCTTAATTAACAAAGTATAAAGCTACTGTCACAAGTAAATAGAAGAAACAAGGTAAAAATCTTTCTGAAACTACTGAAAGTATAAATTAGATATCGTTAATAAAGGGCAAATTGCTATTAACGGAAACAAATTGGCCCAGACTAATTACTCAAAGATGGCTCTGCTAATCGGACATAATAACGAACATTCCAAATAAAGAAGTTACTACATGATAATTCTTAACAATTAAAAAGATTCGATTTGAAATTATAAAATTACATTAAATCAGTATTTTAATGAAATAACATGTATTTACAAATGACAAACATAAGCCATCCATTTTGTTCATATTTTAACGCACATATATACGTTGATTCACATGTACGGGAAGAGTCCGCTTGCGATCTCAAGGACCATGCGCCACTTTAACTGTCAAACACATCTAGCTTAAGCGCTATTATAAACAAACCCCAAAACATAACCGAGAATGGCTTAATTAACTAGAAACCGTACAAAATTACGAATTGAATCGATGGTAATTTAGAAGACAATATCCAACCTATTTTCTAATTAAAAACAGATTTCAGATAACCAACGCTAGATATCAAATGATGGAAATAAAATAACTCAACTTCAGAATTATGCTGTGAAATACTTTCATACTCAAAAGATATTTACAGGGTGATTAAGATATTTAAATAATATGCTCAACATGCAATATGTGACTAAATTTATAGATTAAATACGTATCAGAAATTAGCTATTAATGAAATAATAGAGCTATAAATGACATTTCATTATTACAGATAGCAAAATCAAAGAAAATGTTACAGAATAGGTCCTTAATAAAGGTGTACAATATTAATACAAGGAAACGATTCCAAATGTAGAGAGAATAAAAAAAATTGTACATTGGAAATCCCTCGATGTATAGACAGTCGAATTATAGAAAAAGCAAAAATGATATTTAAGGTAGGGTAATTTTAGGAAATTAATTATGACAATCGGTTTACATTAAGTATACGCTATAGTGAAAAACATACAGTAGTCGAAATCAACACATTACAATCGGTCCGAGACAGGGATGTATTCTGAGTCCACTGCTCTTTAACTTAACGCTGGACGAAATAATTAAGCAATGTAAAGATAAGCTAAAAATCTGTAATATCGGATACAGTAAGGTAAGGTACGTTAATCTAACTGAACTATGCTATGCAAATGACATAATAATATTGGAAGAAAGAGAAACAGCTGCAACAAAATACTAATATCCTGAACGAAACATTAAAATAGAAAATAATAAGCATAACATACAAATAAACGATGAAATAATAGAACAAGTAGATAAATTTACATATTTAAGAGTAGTAATAACCAAAGAAGGAACACTAAGAAGAAATACCCAAACAAATAAAAACAAATATAGTTAAAAGAATCGTAAAACATACATTGACATACTCGTAGAATCCTGCACAACAACACAAAAACAAAAAAGTATACTAAGAAGTATAGGCATGAGATTCTTGAGAAAAATAGAATAATAAACAAGAATGGATAAAATTAGAAATAATGTGTTCAGATAAAACCTAAACCTGTTAAAACAGCAATAAAACAAGGTCAATTAAGGTGATTAGACCATGTAATGAGAAGAGAAGACAACAGACTGATTAGACATGTACTCGACGCGAAAAAAGAGGAAAGAAGAAGTGAGGCAGACCAAGAAGAACGTGGAGACAAAAGGTGCGTACATCAGCTGAAAAACGAAGAAAGAAGTATGACAGGAAAAAGTGGAAGGAAATACCGAAGAAAATAAAATACCTGAATACTCAACTCCAACATAACTCGACAGAAAGGTACAGTTTCCAGGATTTAGTAAGTAAGTAAGTAAAAGGTACGTATATAACAAAATAATTTGAAACATACATGAGTGGGTGAAACCACACCAATTTGTATAATACAAAAATATTTTTAATAATATAAAATATTATTAAAAATGGGGTGTGAAGAACACAATGAAAGTTATATATTTGTGAATGTATCTCCTCTCCAGAGACGCAGATACGTATTTCACCTTTCTACAGGATCGTCGGTACGCCCCTGCTGGAGAAGAGATACATTCAACCAAACATAACTACCTTGCTATCAACCAGAAATTATTAAGATAGAGCGTGAAAGAATATTCAGCGCTGTCTACATAATAACTGCCGAACTAAGCAACGTGTTTCTATAGGCGGTAACAACCATATCTATAAAAACTGTATTATCGTGTCTTCACTACTTGTCGGGCGAACCGAATGCGTATATAACAAAATAATTTGAAACATACATGAGTGGGTGAAACCACACCAATTTGTATAATACAAAAGTATTTTTAATTATATAAAATATTATTAAAAATGGGGTGTGAAGAACACAATGCAAGTTATATATTTGTGAATGTATCTCCTCTCCAGAGACGCAGATACGTATTTCACCTTTCTACAGGATCGTCGGTACGCCCCTGCTTTTTATAGATATGGTTGTTACCGCCTATAGAAACACGTTGCTTAGTTCGGCAGTTATTATGTAGACAGCGCTGAATATTCTTTCACGCTCTATCTTAATAATTTCTGGTTGATAGCAAGGTAGTTATGTTTGGTTGAATGTATCTCTTCTCCAGCAGGGGCGTACCGACGATCCTGTAGAAAGGTGAAATACGTATCTGCGTCTCTGGAGAGGAGATACATTCACAAATATATAACTTGCATTGTGTTCTTCACACCCCATTTTTAATAATATTTTATATTATTAAAAATACTTTTGTATTATACAAATTGGTGTGGTTTCACCCACTCATGTATGTTTCAAATTATTTTGTTATATACGCATTCGGTTCGCCCGACAAGTAGTGAAGACACGATAATACAGTTTTTATAGATATGGTTGTTACCGCCTATAGAAACACGTTGCTTAGTTCGGCAGTTATTATGTAGACAGCGCTGAATATTCTTTCACGCTCTATCTTAATAATTTCTGGTTGAAAGCAAGGTAGTTATGTTTGGTTGAATGTATCTCTTCTCCAGCAGGGGCGTACCGACGATCCTGTAGAAAGGTGAAATACGTATCTGCGTCTCTGGAGAGGAGATACATTCACAAATATATAACTTGCATTGTGTTCTTCACACCCCATTTTTAATTATATTTTATATTATTAAAAATACTTTTGTATTATACAAATTGGTGTGGTTTCACCCACTCATGTATGTTTCAAATTATTTTGTTATATACGCATTCGGTTCGCCCGACAAGTAGTGAAGACACGATAATACAGTTTTTATAGATATGGTTGTTACCGCCTATAGAAACACGTTGCTTAGTTCGGCAGTTATTATGTAGACAGCGCTGAATATTCTTTCACGCTCTATCTTAATAATTTCTGGTTGATAGCAAGGTAGTTATGTTTGGTTGAATGTATCTCCTCTCCAGCAGGGGCGTACCGACGATCCTGTAGAAAGGTGAAATACGTATCTGCGTCTCTGGAGAGGAGATACATTCACAAATATATAACTTGCATTGTGTTCTTCACACCCCATTTTTAATAATATTTTATATTATTAAAAATACTTTTGTAAAAGGTACGCCTATAATATTTTAACACTATTAAATTACTTTTTTATGTAGATTACACTAATGTTACTCTATGTTACTCGATGTTACTCTAATATGAAAATTTTAATATTTTTTGAGATTTTTTAACAGACTTTCTTATTGTATTATTTAATTTAATACGTCTAACAAATTGTGCTTATTTATAGAAATAACTAAATTATAAGGAAAATTTCGATTTTACATCAGCTTTAAAAACAAAATAATAGAACATTTAGCCGACCTAAAATTAAACAAAAACTCAAGTTAACAAAATAATTTAAGCAATTAATGAGAGCTAAATAAAATTTCTTCAAATGTCCAAAGAGACAATAATATACGAGTATATCATATTTATATACATATCGTTTTGTGAACACCACACATTAAAACCAAATCGTTCTTGTGGTGAGTTTTACGGAGACCATGAGGGTTTTCTGTTGCCAAAATATGGACCTTATTTCTACTAAATAACTTATTATTGGTAAAACGAGATTCGTCCAACCACAGTATATTAAGCGGAAGCACATCGTTCTTGTTTTATCCTCGAATAAACAAATTACAAAAATATAATCCCTTCTGTGTTTCTCCTGACAGACGTTGGTGATATGAACCTTTAGTTTACAAAATGCACTTCTTCATTTCTATACATCTCTATATCTATTTCTATATATCAGACTGATGCAGAAATTTGTAGCGAATTTATGCATAGATTGTATTAACTGTTGATAAAAGAAAATCAAATATCAACTACGAAAAAACAAGCATCTTCGGCATATCTTTTTGTTTAAGTTCAACAGAGAAATTAATACACGGGAGAAGCCACTAGAACCATTTGTGCTGTTTACGGAAAAAACAATCAGGAGTATGACAAAGAAATGGAATTCTAAGAAAGTCATTTTGATATAATGGTACCTTCATGTTAACGTCAAGTAGTAAACAGAAAAGAATGGCTTAGTCCTAGCAAGAAAGCAACTTGCCAAGTAAAAGCTGATACTCAGCCGCATAAGCTAATGTCATGCATCTGGTGGAACAAAGAAGGCACCTTCTACTAAGTATTACTTCCGAGCAATGCAACCACTATTGCTGAGATTTACTGTCCACAACTTCATCGACTTTAATCCGCAATTCAAGAAAAAAGACTGAGAAGACACCATTAACTCGTTTTTCAGCCCGATAACAGTCGCCCTCATACTGATAATATTATAAAAGCTGCTACTTCAAGAACTCTATTGGGAGATCATTCCACATTCGCCTATATCAAACAGTGTTCAATAAATCTTCTTTAATAACAATGTTGCGCTTCCAAATCGACTTCACGACTTCTTCACTTCCGTACCACGAATTTTCTTCTAGTGAAGAATCGAAAAATTGCCGGATTGCTGGAAAGCAAAGGAGGAGAATACATTCTTGATTAGATCATGTATTTTGTTTGTTCGAAAATTCATATTTTTTACAGCATATGCAGTTGAGTTGAGTTTAATGAAAACGCTATCAAATATAACAAGAGAATAAACAAACTAAAAATAAACAAATTGAAACAGAAAATAACCACATAAAAAAAAATGAATTCCCTTATTAAATTAACTATGAAATACAAAGAACTGAAAACTGTTTGGAAGTACATTTTATATAGTCATTTATTTTTTTCTAAATTCACAATATTATGACTTCATCGAATACATATTTACAAAGAATACGATGAAACTTCATTATAACATTTATTTCCCTAAGGAAACCCAACAAGTTCCAGACCAATGGAATGGGAAAATACGCTCTTTTTAATTTTGCCTCAGTTTATTGCGACTTGTAATTAAAGTAAGGTAGTTTACTTAAAAAATCTTTAAAAAACATTTTAAATCTACGTAAAACAGAAATTTCATAACATTATATTAAATTTTATTTTATTATTTACTATTATTTAAGTATATTTTCATTGGAATTAATTAAATAAAAAAAAATCCAAATGTATATCCTTTCTTTTGCGTTTTGGAGGTCCTAATTATAAGTGCGTTAATTAGGACGCCTGGTATATATATTGTTTTATTGGCATTTTCAACCTTAAACAAGATTCGAAGAAAAACAATTATACATTGTGGCAATCGTTCCAAAAGTCTATATACTTTTTTTGTGAGAGTTAGACCCATCTTCAATACATATTATTTGATCGCGGAAAAGGCAGATCCTTCGCTTTGTCCTGATATTGTTCTATATGTTCTTATATATCCATTTTATTAATGTCATTGATGTGGTTTTTCACTATGCCTTTGTCAGCTTTTTCTTTTTACTTACTTCTTGCGGTGTTCATTGTGCTGTTTAGTCGCCAAAAGTATAAACGCTATAGTAATAAAAGTGTATATGTATCGATAACGCACATTATGAAGTCCATGAACTATCATCATATATGGAAAAGATATAAAGCAAAATGTTTGTTTAAATTTTTCTAAACATTTTTCTACATACACAAAGGTACATATATTACATTCTTAATTTTGTGGTTGTCGTTTACAGCTACTATGATTCCAATGTTCTCTTTCCTTGGTCATCTTTTAGAAGTGGTATAGCTAACGGCAACTTCATTATAGTACTGCATCCTCATTTCGCAATAGTAGACATGTTGGTTATAGATTCCTGGGTTGCTGGTCGATAAGGTTTCTGTGGTTTTTCTTCTCGTTTAAGGCGAATAACGACAACCAGAAATCTTAAGTCTCTCCATGAACACGCACGTAATAATAATTCATGACTTGCCAATTCCCTCTACAATTGGCATTAAGCTGTTAGGTGATAGTAAGTATAAAAATGGGGTGTGAAGAACACAATACAAGTTATATATTTGTGAATGTATCTCCTCTCCAGAGACGCAGATACGTATTTCACCTTTCTACAGGATCGTCGGTACTGACGTACCGACTTATTCCGAAAAACTTATTCCAATCAGTTCAATTTTAGGAGATAACGTACTACAATCGAACAAATATATATGGAGTTTTGGGAAATGTTAGTAGACATTTCGAAGAGGTATTGTTCTGTTTCCATCGTAGACATTAATCAAGCCTTCGATAGAATATGGCGAATATCTACTTTACGAATTAAAGAAAAAACTATCGCATTCTAAATATGAGATATCGATGTCTTACGTATTTAAAAGGCAATTTCTTATGAATTTCCCAGCAGAATTTACCACATTGCATGATATAAAGGCTGATGTGCATCAGAAAAGTGTCACTGGCCCATTATCGTATTCGTTATTTACCACTAACCTGTAAACACCAACAAATATGCAGATGCACACTATGCACACTATGCACACTATGCACACATATGCAGATGGTACCTGTGTGCTGTCATCACATATCAATTCTGTCATCGCATGCACAAATCTTCAACAGAATTTAACCCTAGGACTACCGAGCGGGATTAATGGACCTGAAACGATTTCTAACCATTGTTTTATCGTACTTATGGTTGGGCTAATTTACTGGTATTAATAGACTTTTTAAGTACAAGTTCTAGCTTTAAAATTTTGACAAAAAAATGATTTTAGAAAGAATGGTTTTGGCAGTATAAAAATACTTTCGCGATTTACCAACCGTGTCCGTTGGACCCATATGTCGTTTACTGTATAAATGTAGGTAAAGCGAGTGTGTTTTACAATAATAGTGGCTCGCCTATAAATTCCGGACTTCCCCGCTGCTGATAAACCTTTATTGGCATTCCTCGATGTATACAGAAAGGGGAAATCCCCTGATCCTGCTGATTTTAGGGACTTTACATGTTTCAGCATATTTATAGCCGCACGTCGTGAACAATCCATTAGTGCTTGCCGAATCTGTTTAGTGTTACTTTGTTACTGTGAATAAGACGAAAGTTATATTTTGTTCAGCTGTGATGTGCGATCTGATATTTTAGCATAATTTTTTATCAATTGTCAGGTAGTTATTTCTGAATCTTTTATTGCGGCTATTTTCTACTTTGCGTTTTACTCATTACGGAAAATGGATTGTAGAAATAAGGAATACTTTACATAACAGCTAGAGGCAATAGTAGCCGAAATGAGTGACGTTGAATACAATGGCGGATATGAATCTTCAGACGACGATGGAGAGGTAGATGCAATCGAACGCCTGATCGATGGAGATGATAAAAGCAAAGCAGAAAAATCAAATAGCGAAGAATCTGCTTAGAGTAGCGATAATGACCACAACAGAAATCCGGCTGGAGCTAATTCTTTTATATCAACGAACAAACAAGTTGTTTTGTACCAAGATCCTCTTTTACCTGATCACGGAAGACAACCACGACACAATATTTTACGAGAGCGTTCATGCCCAACACGTTTTGGAAATTGGGAGATCGATACACCTGCTTCTTCTTTTTTGATTTATTTTAGTAAACCTCTTCTTGAAATTATCCTAAAGTGGTCGAATGAAGAAGGAGAGATTGTTTTCGGCAAAAATTGGATAATAATGCATGTCCGAGAATTGAAGAAATTTATTGGAGTTTTGATACTAATAGGTATATATAAATCTTATATCGAGGACGTAACACAACTTTGGAGCAAAAACAATGGTCGAAAAAAGATTGGTACTATTATCGCTCGAAATAGATTTCAAAATATATTTCGTGTACTTAGATTCGATGATGCAGCGGAAAGACGAAGAAAAAGGAGTGACGACAAAATAGCACCAATACAGGAATGCTTTGAGTTACGGAATACTTATTTGCGAGATGCGTATGTACCTAATTGGTGTATGACGGTTGATGAACAGCTTATAACTTTCAGAGGCAGGTATCCCTTTAGACAATATATTCCATCAAAGCCTGGACGATATGGAATAAAATTTTGGACCATTTGTGATAGTATAACAACCTATGAACGGAAACTGGAAATTTATCCTGGAAAGCTGGGAAAGGAGACAAGAATCAAGGCGAAAAGGTTGTAAAACGTTTAGTAGAAGAAATTGAAAACTCTGGAAGGAATGTCACCTGCGAAAATTGCTTTACTTCGTACAATCTTGCAAAGTATTTGTTATCGAAAACCTTAATATTTGTTGGTACGATCCGTAAAAATAACCCTGAATTGCCATTTTTATATGTTTATCCAAAACAATGTCAAATGTTTTTCACACAGTTTGGATTTACAAACGATGCGATGCGATGATTATTTCGTATTGCCCAAAAGAAACGCAAGCTTATAATGTTGCTGAGTACTCTGCACAGTGAGGAAATGGTTGATAATGGCCAAATAAGTCTCAGGTAATCCTGGACCACAATAAAACAAAAGGTGGCGTAGACAACATGGACAAAATGACACGATCATACATCGTGAAAACGATGACGAAGAGATGGCCTCTTGTAGTTTTCTATAACATGATAGACATTAGCGCTATGAACTCATACATACTATGAACGCTCTTGAAACCTAATTTAGCTTTTGATTTGAAAAAGAGAAGAAACTTTCTAATTGAGCTAGGAAACGAGCTAGCAGAATACAACGACTACGAAGAACCAGAACCAGAAAAAGAAGCTGAAGAAGAGGAAATTTGATGTTTGTCCACCTTCAAAAGACAGAAAAAGAAGAACAACTTGTGCACGTTCTAAAACCAATGTATGCGGTGAACACTTAGTAGTTATATGTAAGAAATGTGTTTCGCCCACTTTTACTTTTATGTAAGTAATTTATATATTTTATTTTACAATATTTATGTCTTATTATTATTACCGCTTCGGTTTATTCTAATGGTCTTTTCCTTATGTTGAATAAAATAAAAGTCAAATATAATAATGCTTACGCTATATTGAATTCAAAATAATAGCCGAATATTAGCTCCAACCCAGCATGTAGTAATACGGGTCCAATGAACTAGCGATAGGCCGTTTTCCTAGTAGTGCTAGGGTTAAATAAAGTTTTGAAGTGGCAAAAACAATGGAGATTGAAAGGTAATGAACTAAAATCTGTACATTTGACTTTTACAATAAGAAAAGAAACTCATTCACTGGCCCATTATTGTATTTCTTTATTTACTACTAATCTATCAACATCTTACTATTGCAACAATCACAGGATCACTTCTAAATATCCATAAATGTACTTAGACCAGCGTCTAACTTAAAAAAAAATATTTTCAGCAAAAGAAAGCTGCTTAGTGTGAAATTCAGAGAATTAGACTGGATAACAAACAGGAATTCTGACACCGCAGCCAAAAAACTTTAACAGAATTTAAGTAAAATTTTAAAGGGGTGAAAACAATCGAGATTGAAACTTCATGAACTAAAATCTTTACATCTGACTTTTGCAAAAGAAAAGAAACTCGTTCATCTGTTCGTCTCAACAACTTGCTATTGCAAAAATCTAAATATCTAGAAATGTACTTAGACCAGGGTCTAACTTCGAAAAAATATTTTCAGCAAAATAAAGCTGCTTGATGTGAAATTCAGAGAATTAGACTGGATAACAAACAGGAATTCTGACACCGCAGCCAAAAAACTTTAACAGAATTTAAGTAAAATTTTAAAGGGGTGAAAACAATGGAGATTGAAACTTCATGAACTAAAATCTTTACATCTGACTTTTGCAATAAGAAAAGAAACTCGTTCATCTGTTCGTCTCAACAACTTGCTATTGCAAAAATCTAAATATCTAGATATGTACTTAGACCAGGCAGGGTCTAACTTCGAAAAAATATTTTCAGAAAAATAAAGCTGTTTGGTGTGAAATTCAGAGAAACTAATGCTCCGTCAGCAACACACTAGCATTAAATATTGTGAAAACTCAAGTACCCAGCCCAATGGGTTAGAAAATCGACTAATATCCAGTGAAAGTGTAGTGTGACGCTTAGAAAATTCAAACCCATGGACCTGAGTTTTAGATTTGAAGTACTACTTGTGTAGGACAAGTTTTTAACAATGTGGATATAAAAATACCTTTATAATGGAAACTATAATGGAATAGCCTCAATGGAGGAAATTCCAACAAGCTAATAATAATATGCGAAGCGTAATGTTGCAACATTTTTGGAAATTGTGTATCAAGATCAGTAAACTCCAAATAATATTTTTATAATAAATAACAGTGAAAATAATAAAAATTTAATAATTTCAATGTAATGGCTTGAAGATCATAACAGTTCAACTAGACCTTTACGGAGTTTATGTGAGCGCTGTGCGTAACAAGGTCTGCACTTGGTGAACATAGGTAGCAAACTGGACACCAAAACTTCAACCTATCCAGGTTCTATCCCACAATCTATTACTTTAAGCTTTTTACTTTAACCGTAAAATACGCAAATCCATAAAAATCCAAAAGTATCCTAATAATGTGACCAATTATATCGGTTATGACGGGTACCTTTTACGCAATGCCTGACAAACTCTTATCTATTATATAATATATATATAAATATTTGATATTGTAGACCACCTATTACTACACAAATAAAGTACTTTTATCTTTGATCCATTAGACCCAATGCCTCATATATTTTGAATAGAGTAAACTATGTAACCATGTATTAGTTTTAATTTACTGGAAAGTTTAGAAATCAATAAATTAAAACAATTACAAATTTTACTTAATGATCAATTAGATTTAAATAACTTGCCTTTGTTAAATTTATTCATTAGAAACTGTCTATTAGACAATAATAGAAATGTACATTTAGTTTATTAAAATAAATTTTATGGGTAAACATGTTTAATACCCTATAGTATAACAATTAGGGCCAACCAGATGTGCCACATTTTCTCACTTACTACAATATTTATGTAAATTGTTTGATTTTTTAAAAAACGTTGTAAAATAATACTAACCTTGTTGATTTTATATTTTTAATTTAGTTTGTAACGTGCTCTTTAGCCGTAAGTACCTACTTAAGCCACTATGCTGACGAAACAATTGTCGTGTTATGATTACATTTTAAAAAAGTGATGCAAAAGTAACCATTAGTTTGATTTCTATTTTAAATTATAGATCTTCACAAATAAAAGCCGAATCAATCTAATTTCTCAAAAAATGTTAGTTAATAGTTTTACGCAAATAAACCACAAATTATAATATAGAGAATGTATTTTCAAAAGCTACATATACATTTTTAAGTTAACAATTCCGTACATAAAATTGTAATTTAAAGTAAATATTTTTAAAGAAATCCGAAATGCTTGATTTGGAATATAAACAATGTTAAAAGTAAACACCCCTGGTTAGAAAAACATTAATATTTAATCATTTTTTGCTGCCACGTATGCCGGTAGTATGTGAGAAAATTAGGAATATATTTTAATACGACCCAAAAACTTCGTTTTGATTTTAAAGGATCTAAAATAACACTGTTCCATTGCCAACAAGGTGCTATTTTATTCTAAAAAATGTATGGAGATTTAAAATCTTGACACGTGCTGAAAATCCCACATATTTCATGTGGATGAAATGTAGCAATTAAATTTAATATCCACCAACTAATACGGATACGTGCATAGATAGCGCATGACTTGTATGATAGTGCCGCATTCTAATTCGGGCTTTAAAATTAATTTGCAATCAAAATATTTGCAATAGTGGCAAATTTTATTACATAATTAATGCGTTTAAAGTGCACTAATGGAAATTGAATATTATACATTGTTTGGTTTGAGATTTATGATGGTGCCTCAAAGTAAGTGATTAGCAAGAGTTATTGTTCATTATAAACAAAATTATTTTGGAAACTTGCAAAAAGTTTGAAATATCATGATTGCGTTATTTTTTTTGTTTTGTTCTGCTGAATTACGTAATTGACGTCTAGCTGTTAGCTGTTGAGAGCACTGAGGCATGAATTATTATTATTAAACTTGAATGTATCTTTGAATATTTTAATTTTATCCGTTACAACTACATATATATATAAATATGACATTAATATACTGTCATTAATATTTTAAATTTCTTTGACAAAGTCATTATGTGTCGAAACATGTAAGATTATTTTAAATATATATGAAAGTATGTAATAGTTAATAGTAAGTTATGTAAGTTATGTGCCGGCATTTAATTGAGTAGACTCTTCGAAAATAGTAGCAATACCGTAATAATATGTTTAGAATAATCTAAATAAAACATAGTGAAACTAATAAAGTGCTTACATAATTTACATTAAGTGCATATATACAATATTTCTCCAAGCCCCGTCTGCTACATTTAGGAACAAAAATTTCTATTACATTAACTCAGTAATAATTAGAGCCAGGACGCATCGGGCCGATATTACGATGGACCATATAAATAGCCTATAACATCGCTAGGTACAACACGCAGTTATTGAATAGCACTATTCATTCGGTTAACCGCACATCTAGTTTTTGTCGTTGAATTGTGACGCAATTACCTCGATATAACACTTAAAGTCCTTTCTTCATGGGCGTAGATAGCGTGAGGAGTTTTTAAAAATTATTTTACTTATTAGTTTATATTTCGTAATTTAAATAAAGTACGATGAGTTAATTTCTTTTTTTCATTGTTTTAACTGTTAATTACATAGGTACTTCGTAATTTTTCTAATACATCCTGTTTAATATAGTTTCACCGAATCTACTTCTCCCAATTATTTCGATGTAAGTGTCCGGTGAATTTCGTTAATACGCATACATTTTTACGCATAATTTTCATTTATTTAGATCTAGAACATTGATTAATTTACTTTTTCAGATATGATATGGAACAACACCGAGAATGGCATCGTGAAACAGTGGCGCGTTGGATTAAGGGTCAATCCATTACCAGTGTTTCCGAAATTTATTGCAAAGTCTGTAAAATATCGTTAAAAAATTCCAATAAATCGCAAGTAAAACGTCACTTAGCATCGCAAACACATACACAGAAATTAGACGCGTTGGAATCTGACAATATTTTATTAGACAAATTTAACAATTCCACCTTCAAAACATTGCTCCAAAAATATACTGGTCGATATGTTCCTGATGAATCCACCTCACGCAAATATTATGCTCCTATGTGCTACACGAAAGCAATAGAACCCTTTAGAAGCCATCTTTCAATTCAGTACCTTTGGATAAGTGCCGACGAAGCTGTCGATATATTAGGACGCTATGTGGTAAATGTTGTAGCTTGTGTACTACATCCAACTATTTCATATAACGCATATGAAATAGCAACGAAAGGTATAAATACAGTTGATGCGGAAACAATAGCTAAAACAATTTACGAGAATAGGCACCAAATGCTTCAGTCGGACGACAGGTACAAAGAACAAATACTTTTATTTGTCAATGACAGTGCTGCATATATGTTAAAAACAGGCAGACTATTAAAGGAAACATATCCTAATATGCTGCATATTACTTGTGTAGCACATGCTCTCCACAGAATCTGCGAATATATCAAACACCTTTCCGGAAGTTGATAGACTTGTATCCGCTTTTAAAAAAGTTTTCAGAAAAGCACCATTAAGAGTAGCTCTTTACAGGGAAAAACTTCCATCTTTGTCACTGCCTCCCGCTCCAGAGATAACTAGATGGGTAACATGGTTGCTACTATATTTTATTCAGAGAATTTCGATAGTTTACAAAATTTCGTTAGATGTTTAAATAACAATGCTCGAAGTATTTCTGATTGCAAGGAACTAATACAAATTCCAAATTTAAAAAATCAGTTGTACTTTCTTCAGGGACACTTTGCAAATTTGCCAAAACTAATCACTTATTTTGAAAATCAAGTTCTCAAATTAAATTATGGATTAACCATATTAGTTGTGGCTATTAATAATTTCGACAAGAGTTAGACGCATTATTTATTAGAAATCCAGATTTAATAACATTGCAGCAATTGTGTATGGGGACAATGCCTCAAATCTAACTGCTAAATATGCTGAAATAAAAAAATGTTTCCAGGATGCCCCTATAACTATATATATATATATATATATATATATATATATATATATATATATATATATATATAAAACCAAATTTTACAGAAGAGAACCTTGAGAAAATATGGCTAGTTAATATTAATACTCCTTTACTTAACTTGAACTACAAAATGAACAAATAAAAATGTATTTCATATTTTGTAGATCACCACCCATTTGTTTTCCAATTATATAGATAAAATTAAAAGCTCATTAAAAATACAAATTTTCTACAGTACGCCCGTGGGCGATCAGCCATGGGCCTCTCGGGTCGGGTCTCTAGTAATAATGTGCCATTATGAACAAAATAAACGACTATACTAGAAATTTATGCTATTTAAACCTGACATCATCATTAATTTATATATTAGTTTGACTATGCATCATCTTTATCTTCACGGTTTGGGGAACATTGAAATTGTGTCCTCATACTTCATGAAATTGCATGACGTTTAATTTGGCCAATGTTGGTGGATTCACACAACTTCAATTTTCTAAATCCAGTGGCGTCCAAGCTAGTAGTTTATTTTGATCACAATAATACATAATTTCATGGACCAGGAAATCAATTCCACACTCTTGGCAGGTTAACGTGCGAAGAGTGTGGAAAAGTTTGCATAGGACAAACAGCGAAGCCGTTCGAAATTAGCGCAAAGGAACAGGATAAAAGCTATAAGGATAACAAAAACGAATTCTACTTTCGCGAATCATTGTTTATTATCTAATCAATAGATTTAATAAAAGAAAATTTTAACTTTACGAATTTAGGATAAACGAAGGAATTTTAACTTATTAAAAAGTTTATAAATCAAGAAGTATAATAAGTTAGGTTTAGTGTTAAATGATCAAGTAGACTTTTAGCAACTCCCTCCTTCTAAATTTAAATTTATAGATTTTCACCCCGTCTATTCTTGTTAATTTTAGCAGCACATACACTCTGTTTGCATTTTTAATATTAAAAATGTTAATATTTTGTAAAAGTTTCTGCTTCAAAATTTAGAACAATATTAATGTAATTATATTTAAAAAATAATTAAGAAATGGACTCTTCTTTATCAAATGTTCTTTCAAATAATT
Source organism: Melolontha melolontha (assembly GCA_935421215.2). Lineage (NCBI taxonomy): Eukaryota > Metazoa > Arthropoda > Insecta > Coleoptera > Scarabaeidae > Melolontha > Melolontha melolontha. The sequence goes on from OW285240.1 coordinate 54,203,468, forward strand.
GAGAGAATTCATTGCAAATCACAGTAAGCGAAATAGATTATGGTTAATGCATAATTCTCATACACGGAAATACATACGAAATAATTTATGAACATTACTCTCTTTCTCAGTGTTAAGTGTTCGTAAAGTGCAGCAACACGACCGCCTTTCTCAGGTCACAATATATCAACTCGATTCGCGCACGATGTAAACATATTTGAAGAAAAGCGCGTTCAATTTATAATTTTCAAAAATTATCCTACCGCCACATTCGTTTCACACGGTTTTGATAAATCGTTCCACTTCTTACCCCTCTAATAAAATAAATAGTTACGTACTGCGATGGGACGCCGGAAGTTGTGTTGCGGAGAATAAAATGCTTCTTTTCGTATGCTTTAACTCAAATTGTACGCAAAAAGCAGAATACATAAGTGTTTGTGGGGAACTTAGCAGCTAAACACATTTCATCTGTCCGAAAAACCATACAGACTATCCTTAGGGAAATTTATATTCACAGTTTCAGCTGTTAGGAAATGTTCACTCGTTACACTCTTAGCGACTAAATAAATGACCGCTGTCAATGCAGCTTGCAGATATTGTAATTCGTTTTCTTTCTCCTGGTTTCTTCATATTTTCTAATAGTAAAATATATACACATCTACTGTAAATTTATAATAAAAGTTGATATTAATTTACTACTATTTAAAAAAAAGACTAATAGTAAATCATCTAATTAACAAAGCAACGAAGAATGATTTTAGGAAATATAATTTGTAACATTGCTAAGATTAAAATCCTGGGGGATTAAATTTTAATTATTTGTATCAGCTTTGTAAATGAGATTAAATAATATAATTAAGAAATGATAAAGTTACTTGTTTGTGTTTATCCGGGACGCGTAATCCACATGAACGAACATAACTGAATTCGTATCGATACTGATTGATGTTGCTAAAACTCAATTCGTGGTGGCTATAGAAAACACTACACTGACACCGGTGTGGTCAAATGAACTTGAAGAACTTTACAAACGATATTCTGAAAATGGCAAACCAAATTCTTAGTCAACTAGATGAGGCTCAGAAAAGTAAATGGAGAGAAATTATCAAAACATAAGTTTTACTCACCCTAGTAAAAAAAGTCTATGATTAGAAAACTAGGTTCGACACCATTACCCCCCAAACAAACTTCGCCAATGGACCCCCAACCTTATAGTTGAAAGACTTCAAAATATTTCAAATAATGTTTCTGTCGAAAAAGCTTTTGTTAAAGATATTAACCCATTTGTGCCTGAATTATTTTTTAGTTAATTTTTATTATTTTTTACATAAATCGTGTTACAAACATACAAAACGGAAAATTTGAAAGAATTACCTGAAAATATAGTTTTTGAAGGTGTTCTTAAAAAAAGGCAATAGACATTAAACGTTATCTAGACAAAAAAGCATTAAAAAATAGAAAACATATTTGGTAGAGTATATTATTAAAAAAACATTATATCGTATTATCAAAAGGTCTTTGGATCGCTATTGCCGTGGAATTTACGAGATATCTATGAAATTATTTATTTCAATTAGTTTTGACATTTACTTGACAACTTTCAAGTCAGCTGGTTATAAAATATACCTAAAATGCAACTAATTACCATAACCTAAAATTTATTTTATTTGTGATTTATGTGTACTTCAAAGTACAGAAGTAAATAATTCTATAGATGGTTTTTACACTTCATGGCTATCGCGATTCAAAGACTTTTTGATCATATGTTATTTTATGGTATTGTGTAAAGCAATCAAGATGTAGAGCAATTTGACATTTAAAACACTTTGTTGCACTTTTTTATGACAGATTCTACATCTTGTTTAATTTTCTTGTCTGACAAGATAGTGTTCACTGCTGTCAAATCGAACTTCCGGGGTTTCGAGGGGAGATGGTCCACCACGTTCTCTTGAACACCTGTTTGTTGCAAAAAAGGAACTGTGATGTATCTACAAAACGCAAGTTAATCCATTTTGCCTCCCTGGATATGATGAAGTTGCCAAGCATTTTGTACGCATAAATCCAAAATATAAAAAAGAAGTCCGCTGTACCATTTTTTACCCCTAATAGATGTTCTGTATTAACTTATATTTTGATCGCACCAATCAACGCCACCCATATGAGCATTATATTTGAAAAGACTGTTTGGTTGCTCCACCAAAACTTTTTTCTTCTTTGATTTTCTTGAAACTTGTCCAACAGGATATACTTGAGCGCTATTTGTTATAACGTTGACCAAACTGTTGTCATTCCATTTTACAATGCAAATTTTATAATCCGTCGATTTGAAGTCATAAGATCCTCTTGTTTTTTTGTTCATCGCTGTTTTAGATAAAAGAGGACATTTAGACAAACGATTTTCTCTAATGGTGCTGTACCTTTGGCACCCCTTCTACAAAATTCTTCCAAAAGACGCACGGTTGAAAAAAATGATCGAAGAAAATGTGATGGGACAGCTGTTGATTTTTTTGTATAACGTCGCAATACTGCAAAAAAAAACAGAGGGCCCTAAGCCAAATAGTTAATATTTGTTAGAAATTTGAGTGCCTGCACCTTGATAAGGTTCGACCCAGACACAGTATGCGTTGCATGTAGAATTTGACGTTGTCCCCATCCACATTTTAAACCAATATCTATAAAAAAATATAAAACATGAAAACAGAAATTGAAACGAAGATTTAAAACACTAACCTAATAGGCTTTCCTTTTATGAATTGTTTACATCCATGCCTTCCGAAGTACGGAATCATAGATTCGCCCACGCTTGTTCTTCAATTAGAGGTGCAAAATCTTGGAACTTTAGGTTCATCAATGTAAACAACGGCCTAACTTTTACAAATTTATCTTGTTGATCAAGAGCGTTATTTTCGCAACAATGTAAATTTAACAGAATAAATTCGATGCTATCTCTTGACATAGCTTGGGACACTAAAGAATGGTGAGTGTCTAGGCTATTCTCCCAATACATTCTGCGACGGTGTAGAGAATTATATCCACTCAGAAGATATATTCCAAAAATTCCGCGCATTTCTTCTGCGGAAATTTTTGGTGGTTTATTTTTTTGTGCAGCATACATATTTCTGTATGATACAAAAAGATCAATAACGTCATTACCAAAAAAATTGGACACAGTTGGATTGGAGACAAATTAGCTTTGACATCGTAAGCTAAAGGGAACGTGTTGCTGTCTAAATTCAAGTCACTGTCTTTCCATGTATAATTTTTTTTCAGTGAAATTTTATATAATGCTAAAGGAATCTCGTCTTGATTTTCTTCTTCTCGACGCTTAGTATTTTCGTTATCTACTTCCTCTTCAGCATGGTGGTTATCTTGAGCATTATCCAAAAAATCTAAGGCTCCTCTGAACAATTCTGCAGGTGCTCTAAGCTGAGAACCCGGTAAATTTTCAATATACGCATCAACCTCGTCGCCCGAATCTTCGTCGGTCAATAGGCCACAAGCATTTGTTGGAGGCAAAACGGCAATTTCTATATCATTTCCTTCTAAAGGGAAATCATCGTCTTCTTCTAAACTTGTCAAAAGTTCATCCAAAGTGTAGTTGCTAAAAATAAAATTTTACATCTTTATGCCTAACGTCTTCGTTTAAGTACACCAAAGTTTTAGAAGTCGCTATCAAACAGTAAATCAAAATGTTAAGAATATGAATGGACTAACCTATAATGTAAATATTTATTTAATAATGTTCAGTGTATACACGAAGAAACTAGTAATAAAACAAAAATTATTTACCTTTGAAGACGTAAGAAGCGTGCTAAATCGTGATCAATATACGACATGATTTTCAAACACACAAAAACTCAAAAACATTTTTTTTTATTTCTTAACTAATGTAATTATTGGCATGCAATTTGTAATTAGTAAAGTTAGTGCACTTCAATGTACTTTCATTCAGCATAATTGTTCACTTCTCCGTCTAGCTCATTACACTATCACTTGTTTTTTCCAGTTTTGTTTTTGCTTCTTCGAAGTTGCTATCAATTACAAGTATTGCAGTAATTTCTGCAAAAGTTGCTGCAGCAACATTCTCTATTTGTAGGATATCACAAGTAAGTAGTTAGTAGAGAATTGACCCCAGAACGCTACCTTATAGTATATCACCTCTAATTTCTTTTAACTCTAAGTATTCGCCTTTCTCCTCAGATATGTACGATTTTAACAATTCAAGGTATTGTGAACGCAAAAGTTGATTTAATTTATGGACGAGTCCTTCATGCCAGACTTCATCGAAGACCCGAGCTACGTCTAAAAAGATTGCCGAGCAAATTTTCTTCCCTTCTAAAGCTTTTTCAATAATATATTAAATTCTATCTACTCCGGCAATCGTCGAATGTCTCTGTCGAAATCCAAACTGATGATCAGGTACAAGATTTTTATGTTATATAATTATTTTTAATCTTTTCAAGAAGAAATCTTCGAATAATTTAGACATTACTGTTAGAAGGGAAACTGGCCTGTATGATGTTTTTTTTTAATTGGTAATTTACGTAATTTCTTCAGCATAATTATTTCTACTCCCTTGCCTATATTTGGTACATGTTTTAATATAAATTAAGCGTTGATAAATTACGTCAGCATAAGCATGCACTTCCATAATAAATGTTTAAGAATCTTACCAGGCAACAGATTAAAATCTGACACTCTTTCAAGGTTTAGATTAAATTTGTTTTTATTTCATTGCTTAATTAATTTGATGTAACTAATTCTCTTTGGGTTTTTTTTTACTAGAATACTTACTTAATCTTCATAAGGCTTAAATATTTATTCAAAATACTCTGCAAAAGTATCTGCTGTTTGCTTAATATTTGACAAGTTCTTTTCAATGTTCTTGTAGGTGGCGTTTCTGTGATCGATCGCTTTAATCTACAAGGAGCCCTCCATAAACAAATATGCAATTGCCTCGTTGGCTCTCAGTTTCTCTAAATATGTAGTTGTTGATTCCTTCTGCACCTTTTGGATTTCACGGCTATAATGAGTAATATAATAATACTACTAACTTATTTGTCAACAAAATCAAAACAAATTATGAACATAATATAATTATGTGTACTAATAATATAAACGAAACCATAAAACAATAAAGAACTTAAAGTGGGGAAATTTTCAATTTACGTAAATCAAAACAGAAAACAGAGAATAAATCTATGCATTTTATCTACAAAATAGAAAACCTTGTTTTAAGTACTGCTTCAATTTACCCCAAAAATTTAAAATTAGTTGTACGTCTTATATACTGAGGCATGTTATTATATAGTTTGCCCATATAGTAGAAAAATGTTCCGTATTAGTAATAAAATGTTTCATTGTGAATACAAAACTTTAGTTCATATTATTTAAGAAAATATTACTCGAGAAAGTTTTCTGTAAGCATCCTCTTATTTTAGTAACTTTATTCAAACAATGATAGAGAATCTACAATGAGAGCGAAATTGATTGAGGGCATTTGGCATACCTGAATTTTAGTTGTTAACTTCAAAGTTGCTATATAATTAAGTTGATATTTAGTGGCATGTTTAGGGATATACATAAGCCAAAGCTGCCAAATACACTCAATCAATTTCGCTCTCGTTGTATATAAATATAAATAATATGTTATGAATTTTTGACATTTTATGTAGTTTCCAAAATAAATTTCATACTTAACAAAGTGATTTAGAACTATTTATATAAAATATGTACTATCGTGAGCAATTGAAAGTAAACGCACTATTATAGCTGCGTAAATTTTACCAAATTGTCAAGCTAATGTCATTTATGTTATGATTAAATGCTGACACTGACACTTCAAAAGTACTGTATACATTAGATAAATTTTGAAATTTCGACATGCCAACATAATAAAGTGTTAACGTTCAATTGCTCACGATAGTACATGCACTGTTTTCAAAATGATTTGGCGCTGACAATAACAATCGCGGAGGAGGATTAGCGTCACAAAAAATGAAGGAGTCATAAGGGCAATAAGAAAAGTTACTTTAAGTGTTCAATTTATGTTAGAACAAACTAAAATTATACCTAATTAAACTACTAGGTCTAGGTAAGCATAAATACATACTTTTATTACATTCTTTGCACCCGATTTCTAATAATATTTTGTTATTTACACCACAAAGGAGGTAAGTGGCTTTTACCAGTCGAGGACGATTTTATGCCCGAGCGGAGCGAGGGCTGGCAAATTAGTCCGAGTTTGCTCACAATACTTACCTCCTGCGTTGTGTATATCGTTTTATCTGCTCCAACAGCTACGGTTTACGAAAAAAAATTAAATCTTACATTTCTTGATCAATTTATTTATATATATATATATATATATATATATATATATATATATATATGGTAAATTCAATTTGTTGGCGATTTAATTAAATCGCCAACAAATTGAATTTACCATAACATACAAAATACAAAGGTATTTTTAATAATATAAAATATTATTAAAAATCTGATGTGAAGAACACAAATACAGTTTCACTATTAATATTTTTGTGAACGTGTCCGAAGATATCCCTCCCCAGAGACGTAGATACATACTTCGCCTTTCTACAGCCTCATCGGTACGCCCCTGCTGCAGAAGAAAGGATATCTTCAGACACATTCACAAAAAAGAACAAAATCGCCACATCACAGAAATTATCCAGACCGAGCGTAGAATTAAATTCAGCGCTGCCTGTTGTCAGACAGCCGAAGTACCTCGCCCCGTCCACTTAACCAATGTGAAGTAACGACGCCCTTCCGAAGGTGGCACAGCCATCTCTCTAGAAACTGCATTTTGTTTGTTTCTTCACTCATACTACGGACTAACCGCATGTGTAATGTATCAGAATTGTGATGTTGGGCCTTTGGGTAGCCCACGGGATAACAGGTAGGGCGACTTATGGTAAAGTAAGACACTCACGAAGTTTGGGTAACATCGTATAATTAATATTTAACACTTAAAACTGGATAACGTTTATGTACATTATGATATACTTATCATTAATATTCTTACTGTCTATTTAAAGAGCGTATAAAAGAGGACATGATTCTGGTTAAGAATCTGTCTCTTGTTTAAGACTGAATATGTGAACGTGACTGTGTAAGTGAATCTATGAATGTCTGTTATATATCATTAGCTCATCCTCGTACTACTTAGGGAATGTTATACAACCCTGACATGCAACTTGTGTTTGCAAACAACTCGCGTGAGCGAGGACGTTTTTGTAACATGCGTTACACTTGCGTTACGGGAACGAGGCTGCGGCCTGGTTCAGATTGTTGCGTACACACAAATTGCATTGCGTTATCACAGAATAATTGAAACATACATGAGTAGGTAAACCCCACCAGTTTTGTATAATACAAAGGTATTTTTAATAATATAAAATATTATTAAAAATCTGGTGTGAAGAACACAAATATAGGTTCACTATTAATATTTTTGTGAACGTGTCCGAACATATCCCTCTCCAGAGACGTAGATACGTATTTCGCCTTTCTACAGCCTCATCGGTAAGCCCCTGCTGCAGAAAGGATATCTTCAGACACATTCACAAAATAGAACCACATCGCCACATCACAGAAATTATCCAGACCGAGCGTAGAATTAAATTCAGCGCTGCCTGTTGTCGGACAGCCGAAGTACCTCGCCCCGTCCACATAACCAATGTGAAGTAACGACGCCCTTCCAAAGGTGGCACAGCCATCCCTCTAGAAACTGCATTTTGTTTGTCTTCACTCATACTACGGACTAACCGCATGTGTAATGTATCAGAATAATTGAAACATATAAAAATACCTTTGTATTATACAAAACTGGTGGGGTTTACCTACTCATGTATGTTTCAATTATTCTGATTAATCTTTCTTCTTTTGAGCTTTGTTGCCTTATTGGATAGGTAGCCTTCCAATAGTAGAAGACATGATCCCATTTCTTGTTTTAAGCCATAAAATACCATCACTTCAACCTAAAATATGATATAGCAATTAATCACATGGTATTTCTGGAGCCAAGGGAATTCACCAGAATATTCACTCTCTTGGTTTCTGTCTTCAATATCCTCAGGCGGAACATCAATGCCTATTAATCACAATGCTCTTATTTTGTTACTATATTTATCCACTAGCTTCCCCTTAGATATGGTAGATTTTTCAGCTAGGAGGCAGCTTTTGATACAGAGGGTATGAAGTACAAATCCTTTGGTTCGTTGGGAAATAGGTTTACTATTTTGGTGGATATTTATTCTAAATCAACGTTTTTTAAACGGCTATAATGTAGTATATAAGTTAGTTCATAATTCACAAAAACACATAACATAATTTTTTAGGTTTCGTATGAGATACAACGAATAGATGAATATCTTAAAAGTTTATATTACGGCATGTTATTAAAATTGTATAAAGTTCAATATTTCTCCACAATATCAGATAAACGCTAACAATATTGGCTTCATACAAACAAAATAGTCGATTTATATTTATATATATTATCTCTAAACAAAAAAAGAGTTTATATTTTATATGAACTAGGATACAGTGTATAATAGATAGATGTCTATGCTATTATTTATTTATACACAATGACAGTACTAGTAGATATATAACACTTGAGGTCAGATTTAAATACGTCTAATTGTTTTAAAAACTTTATTCTCTTTCGAATTTGAGGAATAACTTCTTTAAGGTGACGTTCATTCATGTCCATCAAGCACTGTATATCAATTTAGTTTTCTATATTAAAAAATAAATAGGGTGTTGGTAATATATAAAATCAAATTATTCATTAAAAATGTAACAATTTGAGTTAATGTACTTGTGCAAAAAATGTAGTAAATAAATCAAGGTTTTTTCTTTAAGAAAAAATTTGATACCAACAAAATAATATAGCGAAAAGTGATTGACGTTTAGGCTAACCTTTCAAAATTTAATAAAAAGTGAGGTACCATACAGACACACCTTGATAAAAACTATGGTTATAAGGCTATGATTGCAAATGCGTATATAACTCCAACTGTTACTGGCAATATCGAATAGGTTACAAATTGCATTACACACATATAGCAAACGCCAATTAAGTTGGCGCGAGGAGGGGTAAGTTCGCGCAGGATTAGAAGTAGTGGGGAGATTTGTATTTGGTTTTACATCAAATGTCAGATAATTCTAACCTCTGAGCGTGTATCACTTTATGATCCCCTAGCAAAGACATTATGTTCCGTCAAACGTCACTGACAAATGTATTCTGACAATTACTTGAGTAGTGGGGGTGTACGTTTTTAAACACGGCTTTTGCGCACCCCCTACTCGCGCCAACTTAATTGGCGTTTGCTATACTTACCTCTAAAAATAGCTTTTAAATCGCGACCTCAACATAAGACACTACACCACACTAAGCATAACAATATAATACCATGCTCGCTAGAATAAAATATAAAGATATCAGTAGCTACATGTTAGAATCATGTGCTAAGACGCAGGTGGCTAATCGCCATTTCATTGGCTAGAAATAAATTTTGACGCCCAACTAACTGTATATTTCACCCAAATATATAGTTATCCCTCGGAAGTAAAAAATTTATTTGAGTTAACAAAATACCGATTTTATCACAACAGTGTGAAAATAGTTGAAGTAATCTAACGTTTTAACACTACTGAACTAAATTATTGTGTTAAAACAATACTGAACTGAATAATTTTGTTTGAATATATATTCATCTTTCTAACCAAATATTTTGCTTCAATCAATATCGTCTATTTTTTGCATATATTTGAATCAACAAAGGGCATGCTTGTTGCAAAGAAAATATGCTTAACAAAATATATTTGATTGGTTTAAATATATCGGTTTTTCAGTGTAACGCTGGCAAAATTGATGTCCAACATTGGCGGTCCTAGAAATAGCAAGGAGCAAAGACTTTCCAGTATGATATCCTCAATACTACTTTACGGAACACCAATATGGTACACTTACAATGGAGAAAAATTCTGTAAACAGACAGACACAAGAAAAAGTGTTATTCCACTAGCAATTTGGTGAATAGCATATCTTCGAAGGTTGTAGCTTAACCAAAGACGCAACTTTTAACAATTTTTTTTTCTTTTTCGGATAGTTCTACCGACAACTTAGTTCCCGAAATATGTATATAGAGTTTTTTGACTTATATTGTGAATAGGGATAAAACCTCACCATATGGGTAAAACCTCGCCATTCTTTGCATAAACAAAAACATTTTTAATAATATCGAAGTATTATTAGAAATCTGGTTTGGAGAATATAATATAAGTTAGTATTTTTATAAAAATTACTTTCTAGACATGCCGACATGTGTTTTGTCTTGCTATAGACCCTTCAGCGCATGATGCTGTTGTTACGCTTCGCATATGTAGAAATGTTTAATTCTATTTTTAAATATTATTTCTTTAAATATTTTTCATTTAAAATACAAACTTAACTTAGACATTTTTCTGTGTGCATATTCGTTTGCAAAGAGAAAGCATTTCTTTTGTTCTCGCTTAGACAATATACCCTCGAGATCTCCCTGCCTTTTAACTGTCGCATGAATTCTTTATACATATCATTTATAAACTTAAGTTGTTATTAATTAATTTAATTGTGTACATCTTCATTCATATGTTGTGTCTCATATCATTTTAAAGCTTGGTTCACAAGAGATATTTTAATATCTGCGTCATCGATATCACAACCTTTCAGCTAGCGCTTTTGATTAATTCGTTATTCAAGACATCCACAACATCAATCCCTTTCTCTCAACTTAGGGCAATAAAAACCCAGTGTTACTTCGACATGAACTTTCAGTCCTCTGCTTAGAACCCTCGTAAGATACACGTCTTACCCGCCGTGTCGCTCATAATACCGGCCATGATGCACGTGCCTTTCCATCCCCGCATCTAGAAAGTAATCTGTATTGTTCAATATATATTATCCTTTTGATCTAATTCACATTAATTTAACTGATTAATTTCTTATTCCTCCGGCCAAACATCGCTCTACATATCTGTCCAAGTATATAACACACCACGTGGCCGACCATCTTCGCAGCTCATAGGTAACTCTATATTGTTCGATTCAGAGGTTATTTTATATTAATAATAATTAATTCACATTTAATTTACTGCCAAATTTAACGTTCTTTCAATTTATTTTTGTGTTAATTGTTTTTAATTACTTATTCAACGCTCCTTGTGTATATTACTTTTATTAAATTGCTTTTATCAATATTAATTTCTTATGTAAATAATAAATACAAACTTTAAGTACAAGGCTCCTGTGTTTTATTTAGTTAGTAAGTTGTAATATATTTAATTAAGCATCATCACACACGTCCTGGAACTTTGATGAAACTTCACCAATTATTTATTATAGAATAATTTCATTATTATTAGCAACCACAGCCGAACCAGGAGCGTGTGTTAGTAGTAAATGTCGCCCAAGACTTACAGCTACTTAGTAATACCGTAAAAGAGAAATTTCATAACAAAACATTCTTCCTACATACAAAAGAGAAAAAATATCATGGAAGAACATTCAATGTCTTTCATATGGACGGCAATGGTTGATTTGGCGCTAATGAGAAATCAACAATTGCCGTTCACATGGCCAGTGTAGAACAAAGCAATTGATTTTCACCGGATAGTTACAACTGTTACCGATGTAAACTGTATTAATGTGTCTCCACTATCTGTCGAATGGTATCGACAGCGTACATTATAAAAACAATTTACAATATACTTGAGTGGGTAAAGCCTCACCATACTTTGTATAAAACAAAAAAAAATAATAATAGTGATATATTATTAAAAATCGGGTGTGAGGAACACAATACAAGTTACTATTTGTTTGAAAATTGCTTCGCACACATGCAGACACGTGTTTCGTCTTGCTATATACTCTTCAATGCATGATGTTGGGAAAGACAAATTTCACAACAAAAACACCCTTGCTATATACAAAAGTCACAAAAGACAACTTGGAAGAACACTCAGCGCCGTTTATTGACTAACATCAATATCACGAACGCCAAATTAACCATTGCCGTTTACATAACCAGCATAGGACAAAGAAAGTGGTTTTCGTCGGACAGTCACAGCTGTAACCGACGGACACTGTATTAATGTCTTTCCACTATCATTCGAACTGCATCGTATCTGCATCTTTGGAAATTAATTTTCACACAAATATTAATTTGTATTATGTCCAACACGCCCAATTTTTAATAATATTTTAAATATTTATAAAAATATTTTTGTTTGGTGCTACCCGAGTTGAAAGACTGAACCTAAAATTTCGACAACCTTAAGGTGTTAACCCTTTCCAGACTATATCAAGCAACTCGAATTAGTTGAAAAGAGCATCACGTAAGTAGAAAATTATTATACCTTAAAAATTATTATACCCTAGGTTCTTTCTGTAGACGAATTACAATTTAGCTAACACTTTCACTTCAAGAAAATCAAGAGTTAATGTTGTCCAACACTTTATGCTCATATGTTCGTACTCGCTCAGCGTGCTACTGGTTTAAACAATTCGAGCATTTTGGAACATTTTGCAGTGATATAGAATGGTGCACTATTCGGGCTGAAAATTAGGCTATAATTACCGCGCATACAATATTAATTATGATTTTCATATTTATTTATTACTATTATTTTTAGAATAGTATTAAAATTGTTGAAATTTTTTAACATTTCCATATTTATAACCCTTTGCACTAAAGTTATGGGAAACATCGTATATTTAATAATAATACAAAAAAGACATGAATGTTTTAACTTTTACAAAATAAAGGAAGCGCAGAAGGTATCACTAAACATTTTTTCATTATTATATTATATGAATACACATGGAAATTACCCCAACTGTATTTCCAATTTTTAAATCTCGAAATCTAGAACAGTTTAATTTTGCTACTGCTAAAGTTGGTTACTTGTTTATCTGTTCATCGTAGTTTAACCCGTTAGTGTCGTTCTTTGCTTTTCTATCGTGAAATTACTGAAGCATTCACCTACTGATATTAGAGTCTGCTTTAACTAAGTTAATTAAGGAGTTTTAACGACTTCCCAACTATAGGCACGTCCGAATACTAACACATATATTGTAGAGACCACACCTTTCATAAAGCATATTTCGTTCGATTCTAAACGGATACAAATATTATTTCACTTGAATGTCTTGGCACAGTTAAGAACATAAATCATTTATCAGAATAATTTAAACATACATGAGTAGATAAACCCCACCAGTTTTGTATAATACAAAGGTATTTTTAATAATATAAAATATTATTAACACAGAAGAACACTCCAGAGTAACAGTATTCGGAGATTGGTTGATATCATCTTCAACCTCCTGGACATCTTTCACATGGATGGCGTATGGAAAAGAAAGAAATATTTGTAACATTGCTTGTTTTGCATAAACATCATTAACTATCCCATAACTTTGATCTCTAATTATTTTTCATTATTAAACCGTCGCGCACAACAAAATTTTTATAATTTTCTTAATTCCTTAAAACCTCCCTCAAATTATCAAAACTTTCATTCTGTTGGACCTGAAGAATCACATCATACTCAAATGCCCCCTCTCTCTATCTCTCTCTCTATTATACGCTTTCAATTTAACATAATTAAAATTACTTTCACTGTTATACATTCTAGATGACGCATCGGCAGTAACATTTAGTACTCCCTTTATACGACGAACTTCAAAATTGTACTCTGACAGTAATAAGGACCAACGATATACTCTATTATTTGCAAATCTAGTACCCATTAGTGATGTCAACGCAGCATGATCTGTTTCTACTAGGAAGTTCTTGCCCAATAAATAAAATCTTAGCTTTTGAACCGCGTGTACTACAGCCAACATTTCTTTCTCAGATATAGTATATTTAATTTCATAGCTTTTTAAGATTCGATATAACAAATAGGTTCTTCTATACCTTCATTACTCACTTGGATTAAAACTCCACTAATTGCGACATCACTTGCATCTACTCTTAATACAAATTGTTTATTAAAATCTGGCAATATCAAAACTAACTGATGATAAAATTCATTTTTTTAATTTTCGAAAGCTTTTATTCTTTCCTCATTCCAACAAATTTAACATTCTTTTTTAACATTTCATAGAGTGGTGCACTTGTCTATGCCAGTTACGGAATAAAACGTTTATAATAATTAATTATACCTAAGAACACTCTCAACATTCTTACATTTTTTTTTATTTTGATCCACACTGACATATCTAGGGCTTATATTATATCCTAGAAACTTTATTTCACTCTTAAAAAATTCACACTCCTTAATATTTAATTTTAGACCTTCTCTTACCAAAATTTCCATTATATTTCTTACATGCTCCAAATAATCCTGATAATTTGTACTGTATATTAAAATATTATCTATGTAATGTACTACATAATCTTCATAGGGTTCTAATATTTGTTGCATGGCCCTAATCAACGATGCAGCAGAACTGTTTAATCCATATGGTACAGTTCTGAACTGATATACTTTGCTATTTACCATAAAACCATATTACTTCCTCGATTCCTTTTCTAACGGTACCAACCAAAAAGCAGTCCTCAAGTCCAATTTACTATACACTTTTGCATCGCTACATCTTGACAGTAATGCTTCAATCGTTATCGGAGTTTCAAATTGAGCTTTCGTTCTCTCATTAAGTCTGCCGTATCCAAACATAATCTGACGTCTCCTGACTTCTTCTTTACCACTACTAACGGATTCACATATCTAGTTTTGCTTCGTTCTATTACACCATCTCGTAACATCTTCTTAACTTCTTCTTCAATTTGTTGTTGCATATTCTTTGGAATAGGATAATTTTTAACTTTGAAAGGTTTTGTATCATCTACTTCTAGTGAATGTCGATAATTTTTGGCTATACTGGGAAACTTGCTTACTAACTCAATATTATTTTTAATTATTAATTTAACTTCTTCTTCATAGTTTTCATCACAATCTATTTTTAACAAATCAATATCTTCGGGAATTTCCACTTCTACATCATTTTCTTTATCCAATTCTTCTAAAACTATTAGCTCCTTTTCTTCCAATACTCCTTCTTCAACTTCCTTTTTTCTTTATTCATACAATTCATTTTCTGCATACGATTAATTATTTTTTCTTCCTCTCCAGCCTCCTGGATCCATGGTACATTTTTATTATTGATTATTATCTTCTTTTTATTAATGTCTATTATTGCTTTAATTTTTTCTAACAAGTCTATTCCAAATATCCCATCTCTTCCTAATCCTTTGATTACAATAAATTCTGCGATAAATTTATGCTTCTCTATTTCAAATTCCATAACATAAATTTTATTAATTACAACAATTATCTTTTTAGTAGCTAATACAATTGTAATTTTTCTCGTAGGTACAAATTTCCCTTCCTTATTCTTTATTAACCCTTCAACAACTTTTTCATCCAAAAATGACGCTTCACTACCCGAATCAATTAAACAATAACATTCCCTTTTCCTATCTTAATCTTCATATGTGGCAAAATAGTATTAATCGCGCTATCTGACTCATCATATAATAATGCATAACTTTCTTTCTTTTTGGTTGGCCCTAACAAAAATCCTTACTACAAGCAAGTTCTGATTGGTTCTTTTTGTCTACTTTTACTGATTCTACATTAAAATTAGGCCTTGTGTCTTTATATCTCGTACCTGTATATTTATTTTAATCTGTTACTCTATCTTTTCCATTATCTCTATTTGAACCATTTATTTCTCTATTTGGGGAAGCCATTTTATTTCTATTTATTTGAGTATGATCATTAAACATAGGTCTTTCAGATCTCAGAGGCATGTTGTGCAAATTAACTCTCGAATATGAATTTCTCTTAATATTATTTTCTGAATAACTATTATTATATCTACTGCCACGCTCTGCATCATCTAAACTTTTTTATAACTCAAGAAACTGTTTCATACCAGTGATGTTATGCATAGCTACTGCCTGGTTTACTTCAAAATCAAAATGTCTAACTAATTGTGAAACCAAATCAAATTCATTTATCTTTGGGGTGAAATATTTTAATATAGAGTACCTCTTCATGACATAAGCCTCTCTTGTTTCATTATTTCCAACTCTATATCTACCAAATAATAATTCTTATCTTACCATTGTCTGCTTGTTTTGTCCCCAGAATTGGTTGGTGAATCTGGCTTCAAATTCGTCCATGGTCGTCACCTCATCAGACAGCACCTCCCACCAAACCAAAGCATCATCCTTCAGGCACTTTCCAATCATTTGCAACTTTTTCTCGTCCCCTGGCACACCTTCTAAGCTGACTTTTACCTTTTTTAGAAAATTCATGGGATTCGTTGTTGAAATTCCATAAAATTTTGGTAACACTTCATTTTGTACTGGTACAGGAATATATGTGGGCACATTTATTTGATTCTTCTCTCTTCTTACTTCTTCTATTTTCTTTACTAATTTTACTTCCATATGCTCCATTTTTTTTCAGCGAATTCTCTTTTTTCTACTTCCTCTGATAATTTGCTATTTAATCCTTCATTATCTCCATCGTTTCTTCCATTCTTTTCTCTCTTTCCTGCATTCTGATTAATATGTCCATCATCATCATATCCCTGATTACCCTGTCGTGCCCCTCTTCATGTATGGTGTTTACTTGACCTATCCTTACCCTTGCTTCTTCCAAAAGTTCTTCACTTCCAGTTTCTTGTCTTGGCTTCCTCCATTCTCCTCCTGATTTCATTATTCCTTCCATCTTTGTGCTCTGTTTCTTGCTAACTACCAATACTGCTTCTGTTCGCCCCACGTTTGCCTTGCCAAAAATATGCTATGAATAGTGGTTTGAAAATTTAGCAGGCCACCATCCACAACTAGTTTTCCCAACTAGGTTGCTCAGCCAGTGAATTTTCAAATATGAGACTTCTAACTTCTCGGATTCCACTTAGGAAAAGCGTGTAAAAAAATATGTGGAGACGAAGAAGGTGCTTATTCAAATTAAACATCAAATAAAATACGAGAATTTAACTCTATAATTCTCTAATACATCTATAAATCACTTTTCAATCATTAGATGAATTAATTAAAATATATTTAAATATATTTCACCAAGCAACCTTCTAGTTCAAGCTATAATTTTGGTCTCCTTTAATTTACCTCGGCCTCTCTATGAGATTGACCTCGAATAACAAGTTTTTTTCACACGTTAAATTTAAAAACATTTTCAAAATACAGATATGTTCACAAAATATGTACATTTTTAAATTATTCAAATATAAATATATTTTTTTATATAAAAAATCCATAGCAACAGATTCAACAGATCTTACCTAGAGATTACGCTAGTAGGCTTAATGACGAAATTCTTGATCTAAGTTCTTTTACTTATGAAGTATTTCAGTTTCGTTTCCAGTCTCATTTAAGCGGGTTTGTAAATAAACAAAATTACAGAACATGGTCTATAAACAATCCAAGCAATCACATCGAAGTTCCTTTACATCCAAATTTTTTTCAGAATATAATTAATAGCCAACGATACTGAGAACAGCTATTAATACTATTTTTAACTCAAGTGCAACAAGACGAATTCAATGGGGGTTACTTCCAGCTACATGGGGCTACTGCACGTACAATTCTTGAAAATTTAGGGCATTTAGAATATTACGTCCGGCATAGAGTTATAAGCAGAGGTGTTTGACCAGCAAGGTCACCAGATCTTACTCCGTTAAATTTTTCTGTTTTCGGGTTGCTAAAAAATGAAATACCTATGTAAGACAAGAATGAATAACTTAAATGACTTGAATACAATTGTAATTAAATGTAATGAAATAACACCAAATGTACTGCAGAATATTTTTTGCAACAAGAAACGTATTGCATTATGCATTCAACAGAATGGTGACCATTTTGTACACTTGCTATAAATTATTATAATTAAAATTTCTACAAATTAGTTATTTGCCTTGGTTGGTTGGTTAATATCCAATCTTTAAAGTTTTCTTATTAAATAAATTAATAATCTAATTGTACTTGATATTAATTTCATCACCATATCTCTCGATGATAAATTTTGACAGTAACAGGTAGATAACCTTCATACCATTTAATCTATATTCAAATTTCAAGAAAGCAGAACATCATAATTTAAAGGAGAAATTCATGGTCAGCTATATGTAATTCTTTTTTAAACACGTTGTATAATCATTTTAATGATCAAGTGAAATGACGAATGTCCATAAATAATCTCATATTTAGACGAAATATATTTTTTAAATTATTCTCTATTTTATTATATTATATTAAAAAAATATTCCCTTAAGAAAGTTTATCCTCGACTTAAACTAAACGTCGCATCAAAATTGAAAAAATGAAAAAATACAACAGGTAACAGAGCCTTGTATTATTTACGCAAGAATAAATCAATAAATCCCCAAGAAAATCAAGTTGTTTAGCCAACAAGCGTAACAACTACTTCTTTGTATAGTACAACATAAAATCTTAAAGAGGTATTTTATCTTGTTCGGTAGAAAGACTTTTTGAAACTTATTCATCGCGTGGACTTGTCACTTTACGTTACTTGCACGAATAAACTTTGTCAGAAGAAATGCGGACTGTAAATAATGTGAGTCAGAGAGTATAAGGGACAAGTCATGTAAAATAAAGGTCACTTTAAAATAACTTGACAAATCAATAATCGGGACAATAAAATGTTTCTCCGGAAGAACAGTACTTACGACCAGATTTCTGGTATTTTTAGGTTCTCTTTCGTTATATAAATACGTGCTGAAAAAATAAGCCCAATGCTTTTGTGTTGACGGTAACATAAATACATAATACTAATAGTGTTTGTCCTCACGCGATTGTTAAGTTTTTGAGTATTAAGAAACAAACGCGTTTCACAAAATTACTTTTTGAAATAGAGTAAGTAAGTGAATACAAAATGTGAAAACAATATACAGTATAATTTTCAATACATACAAATTTTGTATAGCAACATTTAGTTAGAATCTAATTGAATTCGAAAGTCAGGAAACACATTTAAATATTTAATTAACACATACATATTTACAATAGAGAATTACAAATACGGAATCATTAATTTAAGTTATAAGCATAGTCGAAAGACCTGAAGGCGGAGAAGTCTTATTACCTATAAAAAGCGAACTAAAATTATCTGTTTGGATATTCTTCTTCTGTTCGTTTAATTCATGCTGTAATTTGCAATTACAAATTATGGTCAGATAATTGTTAATGTTGCGGTGCTCTATATTCCACCGGGTGTTGCTCCTAATAATATTGAGATATTATTTGAAAAGCTTGTAATCATCGTTATCGACAAGCCCGTTCTCATAGTAGGCGACTTTAATCTGTCACACTTTAATAGCAACGATGCACCACGTCCGAAAACGCAAATTTTCAATTCCTTTACAACACTTTAAATTTAGAAAAATTTAATAATATCTGTAATTGTGATAACCGTCTCTTAGATTTTATTCTTTGCAACATAAACTGTGCGATCTGTTACCTACTAGCGAAGCTGGTGCAGTGAAGGTGTCTGAAGATCGTCGAGATAAAAAAAGCTGTAGTTGTATCGCACAAAGTATGGGAGGTTCTATTTATTATATATGCCCTTAGTCAGTGGACACGGGTGTGGGTGACTAAAATAAAAGTTAGAAGATAACGCCGCTCAGTTTTGCTTACGGAAGCTCAGGCTGTAAACTGAGAAAAGAGATTGCGCGATCTTCGGCGCATGCACATACAAACTACTCAAACTCACGCTATATATCTATAATTATACCGACTGTATCTTAAGGTAAAAAAAATATATATAACTCTAAACAAAATCCAAAACTACATATCGCAAAAAGGTGAACACAGTACGGTAAAGATAATATCTCAAAAGTTGAACGTAATAACACTGTTAAAAGTAAATGGAAAATAATTACTTAAGTTAATTACATAGTTTATTCCTGCAGATTTTTTTCTAAAGGTACCATTAGAGATAGATTCACAATAATTTTATAAACAGAAATAGCGATAGTCAAAATATCCTACTCACAAATACAAATGATTTGAATTCTAAATTCAAAATTATGAAATTACGAAAATGTGTCGTCATTTATCGACACCTGCATGTATGCAACAAAGAACATCTGTGGTCACGTACGACACGGCAAAAACAATTGTGACCGCAGAAGAAATTACTATAAGATATGTCGATATGGGAATATGCTACAAAGTTTAGATTTTAATTTCCAAAATATGAAAGAATAATTTGGCCTTAAATGCAAGTAAGAAAAATACTTTAATTTACAAGAATGAATTTTTTTAAGTTATACTATACAAGATATATTAAATTTTAAATGAGTTGGGCTATAAGCCGCTATGCAAATTGATTAATATGGCCTTAAAAATGCTAATAACTATATTAATATTACAAAAATGAATTTAAGTTATGCTAAAAGAAGCTAAATTGAGTACGGCAAAATATAAAAGCAATATATAAAAAAAATTATGACGAAACTTAAATTTCACAAAAACTTTAATAATACGAATTACTTGATATCCTGTCCCTGACGGTTGAAGGTGGTAATTAATTCCTCAGGTCGATGGCTGTTCGGGGAATTAGAAGTATAGGGTGCAGTGTCCGTGAACTCTTCAGCAGGAAGCTATTTTTGTCTCGTTTACGAAGACGAAATGGAACGCCACGCAAAACCCAAGGTTGAGTTGTATTTTCCTGAAACCTACGTAAGTCGCAAACGTCAAATTGGCTGTTCCAAAAATTAGAATTCACCCTTTAACATAATCCGTTTATGAGCGATGAATTAACTGAAGGTCAAAGATGCGTGAATTAACTTCCATTAAAAAGATGTACACTCGTAAATTTGTTTTAAACGACTTTACACTACCAAGGTCAGTCTGCTAATCCTCGAATCTCATCCTCATGTAAGCGAAAGGGGTGATATAGTTACCAAAGTTAACCAAAGACAGCGGAACAAGTATCCGAATGAACGTATTTAATATAAGATACCGGGACTAGTCAATAAACAATGAAGACTATTAATCGACATTAAAAAGGGAAATTAAGGCGTAACATACCATCCTGTACTCTTTTACTACTTTTCTCCATTCAACTTTTATCTAAAACCAATTTTGCAAAATCACCGATTTCGATGGCTGCAGACCTCAATTCTCGTAGAGCAAATTTCAGTCAATTACACAACCTACTGCTTATTGATTAGAATTTCTTAAGTAATAATAGTAGGTATATTTAATTGAGGCTTCCAATTTATATTTTTCACTAATACAATTTGCTCTAAATGTGTCAGTCAGTTATTTATTTAGCGTATGGCTAACATGGATTATGCATCAAAAAGTTAAATTTTAAAATCGAAGCCATTGATCCAGTCTAATGCGGAGTCAATTGCTTCAAAGAAGTCACTCATATGCTGTAAGGGGTCACTCAGCTGTAATATGGTGATTAGTCTGGCGAGGTTCTCCGCATTCGCAAGTTGGTACATCAGTCAGTCCCCATTTATAGAATGAGTCACGACAAATTCCGTGGAACGTTCTTATTCTATTGAGTGTCTTCCACTCATGGCGAGGCAGCTTCATCTTGGTAAAGGTAAGGCAGGATCAATGATATGGCCGTTAGAGCGGGTTTCAAGGCTGCCCAATACTCTCTTCATCTATCATTTGGGTTGAAATCTTCTGCTATAAGTCGCTCTGCTAGCAGTACTTGAGGAGATCCCGACTTCAGTCTCGACAGGCCAGCATCAGGCAAATCACTGTGTACTGGAAGATGGGGATTAGGTATTATTTCATTATATTCTCTTACCAGACGGGAGCCAAGGTAGAGGTGCACTTTTTAAACAACCGCTAATTATTCTCATAGTCTCGTTGAGTTTTATGTCGATCTTCTTTGCGTGGCAGCTGTTTAACCAGACTGGAGCGCAGTATTCAGCCCCTGAGTAAACAAGGCTAAGAGTTGACGTTCTAAGCAGTAACGCAGAGCTTGTGGATTATGTTATCTCTAGATTTTATTTCAGTTGCGGTGTTTTGTAGATGTTTTTTATATGAGAGTGTACAATCCATTGTTACTCCCAGATATTTTGGGTAAGGATTATAACGTAGCAAGTTGTTATTGAAATACACTTGCGGCTACTATACGTGCTTGTTTTATTATTCAGATGAAAACACCACACTTCTGTTTTATTCATATTCGGGATTAGTCTCCAGTCAACGAAGTATTTTCACAGCACGGATAATTCCTCTGAAAGTATATTATAAATCAATAACTCTTAAAGAAAAATGTTTTTATCTACGGTAGTTTATTGCTACTGTAATCTCAAAATTTCTACACAAGGACAAAATTCCGCCTTACTACAACGAATTCAAGAGACTGAGGATTCATTGCACATTTACAATTTCTTCCGCATACAAAGGTATCTTGAAGGATGTTGAGAAATCAATGAGCACTCCGGGAATTATTTCCCTTCATTCGATTCAAGCAGGATTCAACTAGAATACCTGGAAAATTGAGCCATAATAATGAAGAATTTGAAGGTCCATAATTAATTGTTGATGCTTCTCGAGTATACAAACAAGAAGCAGATCTTTTTCTCATACTGATGAATGTAGTAATTATTTATCTTTCGCGCTATAACCCGTAACTGAAGATGTTGGCCGGCGACGACAATTTCCAAGTTCTTTAATTCACGATACTAGCAATTTTGTTTGAATAACTTCATTGATTGTAGAAAAATTGTTTTTATTTTAATTCAGCAATTACAAAGTCTACAAAATATGATTTCAATACTATTGCTACCTAACTATAAGGAATACAACGCACACTAATAATGGTAAACGCGTTGCATTTTCTATTTATGCATTCCACTATCTATACTACTAGATGCGTTTCTCAGTAAAGCCGAGAGAGACGCTTACGTTGCGTTTCACACGCTTAACATATTACGTATTGTAGATATACGTTTCTGCATAAACTATGACATAACTCCTCCCTTATTAAGCTCAAAAAACAAAGGTTCATTGGCCCTTTTATTCTGAGTGTTACTAACTTGTGAAGGAACAATTATCTCTTCATTAGTTTCTTTACTTATTGACTTTCTTTTTAAAATAATACTTTGACAAATACTTTTTCTAATAATACATTTTAAAACAATACATATACATACTATTATTAATATACAAGCAAGTACCATGTGATATTATATGATACATTACCAATATTTACATTTTTTATTGATTCCGCAATTGTTTTTACGTGATTCAATTGATTGAAGTCCAGAGGTTTAAATTTTACGGGTTCTACTCGTACTACCTCTGACGTGTTGATTTGTTTGAACACTATTTCTTCATGAACACTTTCTTCTCTTTCGATATATTGGCCGTTGATCTTAATCGGTTGCTGGTCCATTGACATGACAGCTGAATGTTTGATTTCGTATAATCCATTGCCTCCTCCTTAGGATCTAACTATTCCAGGTTCAAAATTTGGTAACCATTTATTTGTTAAAAACTTGTCACATAGTTTAATTGTATGATTAATCCGTCAAGGAGTTTTGTGAATAACGGAGCTTGTTCAATTGTATTAATAAATTTTTGATATTCCAATTGTATGTTATCAATCTGTTTAGAGAGTGTATTTTGATTTTCATTTAAAACATCTAATGCATTTTTATATTTTCCTGTTATTTATTTTAAAACATATATCTGTTCATTTATTTTGTTTTGCAGCTTTACTTTATTGCCTGATATAACATGAATTAAACTTTCTATGTCGGCCTTTTCGTTTTCGTCTAATGTTCCGAATAACCATTTACTTACCTTACTTACTGCGCTAATTAATCCTCTCTTTGATCTTTTATTATAAGAAGCAAATACATACAGATAGTTTCTGTTTTATTTCAGTGCTTAATTGTCTAGCATATTCTATTTGATTATTTACAAAGGGCAAGAAATGATTTAATTGTGTTGTAACTGGTTCTCGAGAGTATCTAATTCATTATCTAACTTGTTTAATAATACTCGAGAGCTTGTTACATTTATATGATATACGAAAGTGTGCTAGGAACTTATTAATTTTGCTTTTCTTATTTGTACAGGTAATATTGAATTGTGAATTTCCTTTATTTGTAAATATTCGGCATTATAACGTAGAAGAACTACTATCAGGATTATCTGGATAATAATCTTCGGTTACTTTCGTATCTGAAACAATACGTTGTGGATTTAAAGTTCTTATGTGATATTGTTTATCCTTTACTTTAATTTTATTTCTATCAGGCAGTATTCGTGGAATTTTCTACCTTTTTATATAAAACTACGGATTTATTTATACCTTTGCTAGGATCTAATTGAGCTTTGTGATAAATTGTTTTTTTTTTCCTTAAAATCGGGAGTTGATTATGTTACATTTTTCTAATATATTTTGTTGTTTTTCGTTTCGCTTGCCATAAATTTCAGGAAAGTAATTTCAGTGTTTCCGCTTGATCATTAATTCTTTCACTTTCGATCATTTTAAATGGATTTTTGTAATTTAAATCTAACTTTAAAATTTGAAAGGGTATATTCTGTAACACTATCAATACTATTATTATTTGATAGTAATGCGTAATTTACTAAATTTTAAATTGGCAAGCTTACTTTTTCGATCTTTAATATACGAAGGCTTTCATTTACGCTAGAATGAAATCTTTCAGTGGAGCTGTTATTATTTATTGATTGAAAGGGGTTATAACGAGCCATCGAAAAAATTCATAATTGGAGTAGACTGTGAAATTGGGTTGGTACTTTAGCCACTTCCACATAATGACACATTACTTGATGCTTGACAGTTTCATTTGGTTTCATTGTAAAAAAAGGTTATGGCATTGAAATGATACTACAACAAAAAACAAAACAAATAATTTATTTAATATCGATATCATAATCAAAATTTACATATAGCTACAGAAGTTGCTGATAATGTTGTCACATCACATCTAAACAAATTTAATTTTCTTAATAAGAGTTTTGTTTCGTGTAATGTGCAAAAATCTTGAATTACCTTGTTTTTGAACTCAGTACCATTGTCACAGGTAATCTTTTTTGGTATGTTATAACGACTAAGGAACATTATGAATTTTTCTGCAAATTCCGTAGCAACTAATGACTTTATATGATAGGTTCGTGCGAATTTTGAACTTTCTGTTCAAAGGGCTAGAACCTAATTCCGTTGGGTTAAAGACAATTGAGTGTGGGTGTCTTTCGTACTTTGCTTTCTGACATATCCCATAAGCGTTTGCGTAATTAATAACGTCTTGATCAATATTAGGCCAATAATAGTGGTTTTTTATTGCACAGAGGTTTTCATTAATTTCTCGATGATTCGTTTTCGTTTCGTGATAGTATTTTATTCTTAATATTTTTCCATCATTGTCCGTCATGTCAATCAATATTTTATTTAATATTAAAAAACTTAAATGCATTATTTTGGAATAACTTTGCTACAATATTTGAAAATATTAATTCCAAATTTTCATTTTTAAAATTTAAACAATACATTATATTAGGCTTTAGATATTCTTTAATTTATGGTATTATTGATTCTTGTTCTTTTTCTAATGGTATCTGCCAAGTTTGTCGCATTTTCTCAAAAACTTTTTTTGTTGTACATCTGTACTGGGGATACTTAGTTGTCGCTAAGATAATCTGATTTTGATGTTCATTAACAGCTTTCTCTGTAATCGGAATGACTAATACAGGGTTTTAAATATTTGTATGTACAATTTGATCTGTCGTATTTTCGTTTGCATTTTTTCTATTATCTTGACTTTTAATATTAATTGGAATTTGACTTTATTTTTATTTGAAATGATTTTGTCTAATTATTCATCTATCTCAATGTTACTGTCTATTAAATCATTAGGGTCAATATTATAAATAAGGGATATTAGGCCATCTTTTTCTTCAATTGGATCGATCTCGACACGTGATAAAGTGTCCGCATTCGTATTAAGATTACCTTTTTTGTGAATAATTTCATAATCATACTCTTCTAATTTTAATCTCGACCGGACAAACTTTATATTTGGTTCCTTTAAAGAAAATAATCACTTAAGAGGTTTATGATTTGTTATTGTAGTAAACTTTTTACTGTATTGTTATGGGTTAAATTTGCTTACCTGTATTTTTAGTCCGCCCAGTATCTTATTTTTGATTACCCTATATATGGTTAGAATTTCAGTAGTTAATTATTGCTTTTTTTTCTCTAAAGCTTATTTAAATCCTACTTGGATATTCGTGAATATCTTTATGGTAACTTGTTCATGTTACGGTATTACACTGTGGTAGAAAATAGGTACTTCTTTTTATTGTTCTTTCTGTAAAGAGAAACTATATCAACCAGGGTATTGTTTTTGCAATACGTTTTTTAAATTCAATATTACAGATATTTTTGTATTACATTATCGTTGTAAAAAGGTATTCTTTTGTCCGATCAACCTCATTTTTGTATATTTATATAATTTCTTAATTTATGCTAGTTTCACACGCTTAGTGTATAATGTATATATAGATATACGATTCTGTATAAACTACGACTAAACTTCAGGTTCGTTTTGGCAAAACCTCTAGTATATATTATCAATTTATCCGTTTATACTAGGATCTTTCCTGTTTTGTGGAAGAAGGCAAATTTAATACCTGTGTAAAGGGAATGTGCTGCTCCGTTACTAAGCAATTACAGATCTATTACAACTTCGTCAAATTTTTACATCTTAATGTGAAATCACATCTGCTTTGTTTCCTATATTTACCAAAAGCAAGCTTATGATTCCATTAATAGATATAAAATTTTTGAGGCTATGAAAAGTTAGAAGTGTCAAAGAAATTGATTAATCTGATAAAAATGACGTTAACGGAAATCAAAATGAAAACGTCTAAGTCTTTCAAGATTAATAGAGGTTAACTACAGGAAACCCACTTTCAACTGTTCTATTTTGTTTAATTTTGAAAGGAATCTTAAGATCGAGTGAAGTAGATATAAAAGCTATAACGTATCACAGAAGATACCAAGTTTTAGTATAGACAGATTACATAGCCTTAGTGAGAAAAGCTCACTAGTAATTAGAATGAATTTTTAGAAGATTGGAATATCAATTCTGCATAAACGCAAGTAAAACAGAATACTTTGAAATGTCTACAAGAGAGAAAGTAATTAGGAAATAAATAGAACTAGGCATAGTAGCTATTGCTTCCAAAATGTAATTTAATTTTGAGTATGTGGGTATCTGTTACAGATAAGAACAAAGAAAACTGCGATATTGATAAAAGTACAATTAAAGAAAAGCCTTGATAGTCTTAAACAATATAATAGCATCCAAATTAGTATAAAAAAAATCAAAGATCAGACTATCAGGACAACAAATTAATTTACGCTGTTGTATGAATCTGAAGTCCGGGCCCTTAATAATAGGAATACAGGAATCAGCTGCAGTAATTCGGGCAAGTTAAAAGAACAGGAACAGAAAAAATAACAAGCATAGTGTATGAAGCAAGACCTACATAAAAGGAAAGCCTAGAAAATTGTTATATGTGGAGGTGAGGAAAGACGTAGAAAATACAGGAGAGAAATTAGAAGTGGTAGAAATGCACCCAGTGCATTAAATTTTAAGACATCCTAAAGATATATGTATTTTATTGTATGTTCATACACGATGTGCATATTGCTATGTATTGTGGTGTTGATTGCTTATTTAAATTGGCTCACAATACACAGTAGCTGGCCCAGTTTAACTCAAATCGGAACTGCTTTCCAGGAGCTCTTGTATCTTCAGGGTTACCCTCACAGGGTATGTGGCGATTAAAACAAAATGTATTAACAAAGAAATCAAACTAGTGTTAACAACACAAACATTTAATAAAAAAAAAAAGGTTTCAACTTTATCGAGTATAAAGAAGGGCTGTGGCAATAAAAGTGCCACCGCGTGAGGAAAACTTTTATTAATAATGACTGAATATAAGATTAAAAACCTCACTTTGACCGCGAACAAAATTACACTCATTAAATATTTAGGAAAACTGTCAGACTTCAATAATTACGTTAATCCCAATATTAAACGTCAAACAGAAAAATAACTGTAGGCGCGCGCATCAAAATTTACCCATGCCCACATTCAACATGGTAAAAATGTACTTTCCCACCAATTCCTACCCTTCTAGAATATATTACAGATTAAAAAAAATACTTCATAAAAGTATGAAAATTTTTCTTGATATTTATTTAACTACAAAAAAATATTATAAACTAATAATTTACTGAATTTACGAGCTCATTCAATATTCAAATTACATAACTAAATTAATATATAAAATATACTTGCAAAATATACACGTACATTAATTAATGTAGTCGAACTTCACTAAAAAAAATTCTAACAGAGAGATTTCAGATAGGTCGCACAAATCAAAAAAATTACAAGTATGAGAGACTCATAATAAATCGAGAATTATTTTAAACACATCAATATCACCCAACTACAAACATAAACCGAAATTACTATAATATTCTGAATAAAAAGGAAGTCTTTATTCAGCAAAATGTAACACAACCTATCTGTTACACTAATCAAAAATCTCTGACTCTCCTTCTTCTCGGAAACGAGAATATCACCCCTGCCTAAAACAAAATCAAAAGACCGGCTACAACGATGTACTTACGCTGTAATAGGACTGCATACATCAAGACTGCGCTCGAACAACCTACAGGCGTTGATCAAAATACACATTATAATAAAAATTTAAATAAATATTAAATATTTCTTAATATTTTCGTGGAATAAAATATACGTAAATATATAGTCTTTTATAGTTTCTTTAAATTCTTTCTTCGAGGAAAAATTCATTACATAATGTATTCGCCTATATAATTATAATAATTACGTTTTATATAAGTAGTAACGATAAGGAAGTTACACAATAAAGTTGCATGTATCTTGATATTTACAAACGTATTATAAGATGCATCGAAGGATAAAGTCACTTTTCTGAAACCGTAGTAAAAGAAATGTGTAAAACGTGTAATGAAGAAAAAGGAATGTACTCGTACCTATATACGGTGTAAAGATACGCTATACGACCAATTAGACGCAATTAACAAGTATTCTTGTCCCTGGTCTGTTACGAAACTGTGCAGCAGTAAGGGAAAAGTACGCTGCACACTAGTACCCTAATTAACTCATTTAATTACCTATTCATACACGGCTGGCGGAATAGAGCTCTCTGCGTCATCCCCTTGCCTTTTAACATTTAAACGTTATTCATCGCAGTTTTCGAAATTATCTCTTACTTCGAAACTGCTGCTTTTCATTAAAATTCATAGATAGGTACATCCGCGGTTTGTTTTTAGTCATGTAGGTAAGTTCTTGTATAATGTCGAAAGGAGACAATTTCAGAAAGACTTACGTTAATCTCTTATGCAAGTTTAAATCATACTATGAATATAAATTCTACGATCATCCGTACTTTTCGTTCTCAAGTGTACATACACAAAATACATTCAAATATTAAATAATACGAGGGATACTTTGAAACAAGGTCCGCTTTTTGAATAAGAAGAATAATACCGTATATATAATTAAAATATATTTATTTCCACATTACACATTGACGAGCAATAGTTCTGCGTACTGGCCGTAATACCTGCTTGCGATTTACCAACTTACTCCAATAACATGATTGCCCCGGAGATCTTAGACTAAAAAAAACAACTCAGTTTAGAGGCGAGCTGTAGGGAGAATTCAGTTTAGTAAATAAAAAAAAAACAACTAGTTCGTATATGATAAATTAAATAATATGTTGAATTGAAATATATGCACAGAATATCATGCGTTTTAGGTAAATTCTAAAAAAAATAGGTCATAAGATTGTACAAATTAATTGCGTTTTCGCGAAGTAATGTAATTGTAAATATTCTTTCTACACTTTACGACGCTATTTTATTCGAATTTTTCATAGAAAAAATGGGTTCGATTCCTACTTGAGGGCGAATTTTTTCTATGAAAAATTCGAACAAACTAGCGTCGTAAAGTGTAGAAAGAATATTTACAATTACATTACTTCGCGAAAACGCAATCAATTTGTACAACTGTCGTACCAGGGGCAAGATATATTCATCTGTTTCCTTTGATGTAACTCAAAGCATCCCCATAAAAGTTTCGAATTCACGCCTCAACAGCTCAGTGGTCGAGCAATGGTCGGGCAAGCCAGAGGTCGTGGGTTTGATTCCTACTTGAGGGCGAATTTTTTCTATGAAAAATTGGAATAAAATGGCGTCGTAAAGTGTAGAAAGAATAACGCTTACAATTACATTACTTCGCGAAAACGCAATTAATTTGTACAACTGCCGAACTACGGGCAATATATATTCATCTGTTTCCTTTGATGTAACTCAAAGCATCCCCATAAAAGTTTCTAATTCACGCCTCAACAGCTCAGTGGTCGAGCAATGGTCCGGCAAGCCAGAGATCGTGGGTTCGATTCCCACTTGAGGGCGAATTTTTTCTATGAAAAATTCGTCTAAAATAGCGTCTTAAAGTGTAGAAAGAATATTTACAGGTCATAAGATTTATAAAAAAAATTAAGATCGACGTGTGGAAATGATTGAATAATAATTATAAGCGAACTAAGTCAAATAGGAATCTTAAGTTAAAAATTGCACAAATAATTTATCTAAGATCTTGGATAAACCTGAGATCGAGATTTTGGTATATACTGTATATTCATAAATTATTAAAATATAACATACAATTAAATGTTCAATAGTGTAAGTTCCAAATCACGAAAATTTGCACAAAACAAATCTGTTAGGATTTGTCAACATTGTATATGCAGAAAATATTATATCACCAAATCAAATAAAATAATCGTTTAAATTCTTATAACAAAGAAAATGGCACAAAGCAAATCTATAATTATTAGTATGACATTCTGTGAGTTATATTATTAGACCGAGTACTTCTAAATGACATATGAAAAAAACGTAATAAATGAATTTACTAAAATGATAAATGACAATTACCAAATTTAATATGCCTCTTGGGTAACATGAAGTGTTCAACAACCTATATCTATCTTAAAAAAGGTATATAACCCCTTACCACAATTATTAATCGTATCCTAAATACGTATTTCGACAACTAAGTTGTCATCATCAGTAAGTAAAACCACTAATTAAAAAGTCGCACACGGGACACAGTAAAGGTAGAAAAACCGCTCAGGCACCAACTATTTTTCACCGCGTCCACGTATAGACAGTCTATACGTGGACGCGGTGAAAAATAGTTGGTGCCTGAGCGGTTTTTCTACCTTTACTGTGTCCCGTGTGCGACTTTTTAATTAGTGGTTTTACCTACTGATGATGACAACTTAGTTGTCGAAATACGTATTTAGGATACGATTAATAATTGTGGTAAGGGGTTATATACCTTTTTTAAGTTTTTTACTTAACCACAGTCTCCAAAGAAAGAACCTATATCTATGATTTAGAATATCTGAACTTATATCAAAGAAACTGTACTTAACAATTAAATATCTTAATACAGCCAAAAAAATTAATGAACGAATTTATATCTATTTTCTATACAAAAGTTTACACACGTCGTTCCCTTGTGAGACGTTGAATGAGCTAATTGGAGTTGTCAGTATTTTAAGCAGAAAGTTCCTACCTTTTATCCCATTGCGATACAGAAAAAATGCTATCTCGTGGTGAAGACAAAGCTAATATCTTGGGTGGAAATTTCTCACGTGATGGCTTAAAATTGAACACGCTTTGACTACATCCTTGTTAAAACTTCCCAAGTCTTTAGTTATTTCTTTGACAAATTTTGGTGACTTAGCCGCTGCCAACGTTGACATAGGCGTTCCGAAATCTCATCACTTGTTACGATATGCCTGAGAAAGTATTCACCTTCATCGTCGTAATGTGTCAAAAAAATTAATGCCGATCCCATTCTCTTTGTTTTATTGTCTTCGGTAAAAGTTTTGGCACACATCTTGAACAAAATTTGTGGTAACCTAAACGTTCAGTAACAACCTCGTACAAAACTTTCTCGATTTAGTTTCTTCCAATTCCCAACGTCCCGTAATCATCATTATAGTGGATTTAGCAACAAAAAATATTGCGCAACTGCTCGAACAGACCAACTAATCACCTTAAAACTATTGCTTTTTCAAGATCTGATAAGTGCATATTCATATGTGACGTTTACTACTGTTGAGAATGTCAAATGTCAGTTAAACACGCTATTTACATTGAAATAATTTAGGTGTACTCGTTTTCCATGCAAGCGAGTGTACATATATAAAATAAAAGAAATGTCTCTGTAACTTTATACAATGTGTCCGGGAAAATGTGGGAAATCTCTCGGATTCAGATAGAACATTAAAAAATAAGATGAAAAGTTCCTATAATTTTTTTCCTAGTGGCCCTCCCTACGGAGATACGGCCTCCTAAAGGACGCCACTGGAAATCAATTTTTCTTGAATAACTTTTAAACTACTTATTATAATTTAATGAAAATTTAATATGATAAACAGTAGTAAGGACCTCTTAAAATACTGCCCTTAAATTTAAATCAGTTTGTTTAGTTTACCAGGGGCGGACTAGGTTGTACATTTTAATGCTTACATTTTTAACACCCTGTATGATAAGGAGTAAAAAAAACAAATTTCGATACCTTGAACATTAAGCTAAAGAAAAGGTACTCTTGTTCATTGTCGATAAAATGAAGCGTTTTCGAGGGAAAAAAATAAAAGGATTAATGTTTTATTTCTATTAAAAAGAACCATGTTTTTTATTTTTTTTGTTTGCAACAAAGTGTGATACAAAAGTCATTCCAGGAACAAAAAAGTTTTAGTTTAGGCTATTTAATACGACAAAATTACAAAGATTCTTAAAAATGCAGTTTTGTCCCAGAAAGGCACCTTAACAAAAATTATGTTTAGAAATGTACTCACTAAAGCTTGCAACGATTGAACCTAAATACCCTAATTAGAAATAATCAATTAAAAACTTCATAAGTGGGTTCAACATGGGCTCCGTGAACTCTGATACACTCGCGGGCACGACGAATAGAGGACCGCTGTACTCGCCACAACAACCCAGCATTGTTTCCTATCACATCACAATGAAATGTGATTCTCCGTAAAAGTTCCTCCCTAGTATCAACCGGAGAGGAATACACCAAGGTTTTGAGATGACCCCACAGGTGAAAATCCATTGGCGTTAGGTCGGGAGACCGTGGAGGCCAGGCAATGGGACCTCCTCTGCCTATCCAACGGTTTGGATAGACGTTATTCAGGTGGTCGCGTACAGCAATGCTAAAATGAGGTGGGGCCCCATCATTCATAAAATACATGCTTTGGCGGGTTGCAAGTGGCAAATGCTCAATTGAATCCAGAAAATCGTTCTAAAGGAACTGTAAATAAAGTTCACCATTCAATCGTGGCGGCAATACGCATGGTCCAATCAAAAATTGCCAATTATTCCTGCCCAAACATTAATTAATTGGAACTGATGTTGATAATGATGAACGACAGTGGCATGAGGGTTTTCATCAGCCCATACATGCGAGTTATGTAAATTTACAATACCATTTTTGGTGAACCCTGCTTCATCGGTGAAACGAATAGTGCTAATGAAGTTTGGGTATGTTCGTTGCTGATCTAACAGCCAGTTTGCGAACTGGATTCTACGAGGAAAATCTTCAGGAAGTAGTAGATGCACTTTTTGCAGATGATAAGGGTAAAACAACTGTTCTTTAAGTACTTCATGAATTGTCGTTTTTGACGTATTAAGCTGCGCGGCTAATCTTCGAGTGCTTATTGAAGGAGTATCACCTACAGTATCCAAAATATTTTCCTCAAATTGCACCGTACGTACTGTTCTTCCCACACCAGCATCAGTACTTTTTTTCGCAAAACTTCCTAAAACATTAAAGAAAGTCAATAATGTTACCTTATTAAATGGAATCGCCCACCAGTCTCTCTTAGACGTTGGTCAAGTCGCTGAAATGTTTTCTGATTTGGAATATTGCGATTAGGATATCTTTCTTCATACAACCTTCTTGCTTCCAAAGCATTGCAAGATGCAAGACCGTACATAAGATGCATATCAGCATACTCACTAAATGTGTATCCCATTATCAAATTAAATTTACCAAGATATTCAAAATTCAATAAATTGATATCGAAGTAAAGGATCAACGTGTTAACAATATGAAAGATTACAAGATTTAAAATTTACACGTCAATGCAAGATATTTATTAATTCGTGGGTACCATAGTAACGTTTGTAAAAACAATGCGTTTTTTGGTACTGAAAACAGTTTTATTTCATACTTTTGTATCACACTTTGTTGCAGACAAAAAAAAATAAAAAAACATGGTTATTTTTAATAGAAATAAAACTAAAATGAACCGTTTTCGAGGAAAAAAAAAAGAATTAATTCTTTTTTTTTTCCTCGAAAACTGTTCATTTTATCGACAATGAACAATAGCACCTTTTCTTTAGCTTAATTTTCAAGGTATCCAAATTTGTTTTTTTTTAACTCCTTATCATACAGGGTGTTAAAAATGTCAACATTAAAATGTACAACCTTGTCCGCCCCTGGTAAACTAAACATGCTAATTTAAATTTAAGGGCAGTATTTCAAGAGGTCCTTACTACTGTTACACTTAGTTTAAAAGTTATTCAAGAAAAATTGATTTCCAGTGGCGTCCTTTAGGAGGCCGTATCTCTGTAGGGAGGGCCGCTAGGAAAAAAATTATGGGAACTTGTCATCTTATTTTTTAATGTTCTATCTGAATCCGAGAGATTTCCCACATTTTCCCGGACACATTGTATAAAGTTACAGAGACATTTCTATTATTTTATATATGTACACTCGCTTGCATGGAAAACGAGTACACCTAAATTATTTCAATGTAAATAGCGTGTTTAACTGACATTTGACATTCTCAACAGTAGTAAACGTCACATATGAATATGCACTTATCAGATCTCGTAACTATACGTGAAATGTAAGGTAAAAGGCACTCAGTTCTATTATTGTAAATCGCCGGTTTTCGCGTATATTTTCTTCTACATTACCCACAAATTCGTCCGTCACAATAGTTGGTTCTTCATCATGGTCATTAGTTCACCCTTCTCGGAAGATACGGCACCATCCCCAAACCATACTGTCACTCATGCTCATGACATTTTCACCATAAACTGAACAAAGTTCACGATGAATCTCAGCAGCATTTGTGTTCTTGGCACACAGAAATCGAATAACAGAACGCAATTCACAGTTGGCGGGATTTTCATTTGCAGCAGGCATTTTAAACAACCTAAATAGCACGAAAAAATGTCCGAACTATTCTCTCACTATTACTGCCAAACTCATACTGAATTAGACTACACTGCAGCACAGCGATCTCACTCCATTTCTCACTAGGCGAAAATGGAACTTACTTTACGAATCTCCCTCGTATTATAAAAAGATTTATATAAAGAATGCTTCTAATGCATTATGATATATTACAATATTTATTAATTTATCAAAATTAAATTTTATAATCAGATATAATATAAATTTGAAATTCCCCATTTAGATAATTTATTGGCTTATAACAGCGTTAAATGCACTCACTATATTTTAACATATTTACATAAAATCCCACTTTCAAATGAGACATATTTATCAATGATAATTTATATCCGTTTTCATTAACCTCTGATAAATTTAAATGATATTATTTACAGCGGTTCTAATTAATCTCACGCTTGATACAAATATCAGTGTATCATATTTATGACTTTTGAATAACATTATTACTATTGTTGCGGATATTTAGTAATTAAACAGAATTATCAACATCGACTGTAAACAACATCAAATAATCAAACTGACGCGAACTAAATTAAATCTAAATTTAGTTAAGTGAATTTTATGCGCTCTTTATTCGAATCTAGTTGGCAGATATTCCTTTTTAATAACTGTTTAGAACATGTTAGTTCAGACAAAAAACAAACCTGTTTATAATTAACTTCATATTTATTGTCGATTAATTCTTTGTAGTTTCCAATAAACTACTTAATGCTGCTGATATTGAAGATTGAAGAACTAGTAAATTGCATTTTACTTCCTCCGTGTACATAATACTGTCGAATATTACAAATCGCTGGACCATCTGGGTTACGATGGTTTTATTTTATCCAAAAGTTTATCTTAGAATAATTGAATTATTTATGAATTTCTGTGAATAATAAAATTTTGTAGTATTTGATGTCAGATCTCGACAAGTGAAACCAAACCCACAACTAACTTAGAAAAAGGAACTACAATTTTGAAATGTATTTTCATGATTACTAAAAATCTGCTTAAGAACTATCTTGAAAATTGCATGTTTAAATAAAGATTTTAAAATAAAAATCGACGTGTTCCAAAATTTTACTGAAACATTTTTTTTGCACATGAAGCAAAAGAAATAAAATTAGCACTTGAAATTACATATTTATTGTGAAAATATTTCAAAGTTTTAAAAGTTAGTATTGAGTTATTTTTGTACATCTCTTTGACAGAAATCCATATCATTATTACCTACATAACTGGTTGAATTGAAATCCATCAGTTTGAAGTCATAACTGCCGTCTATGGGATATCGTTTATACTATTCGCTTGAGTCTTTTTACTGCGATTTCTAATACTGCGACATCATTTCGAAGTCTTTGTCAGCGTTTTGAAGAGCTGCAGAATAAACTTTTCCTTTAATGAAACCCCGAACAAAAAATCTAATGGATTGAGATCGGGGAATCTCGCAGGCCATATGTGATCGCCACAACCAATCCATCTGTCTGGGAAATGTTTATTCAACCAGTCGTTTACATTACGAGCAAAGTGCGCAGGGGCTCCATCATGCATGAAAGTCATATCACGTCGTATGCTCAGCGGTATCTCATCAATAACTAGTGCTAAAACATTTAAATATTCACTGGCATCTAGACGATTTTGTAAGTAGATTGGTCGAATTGTGCTAAATATTAACGAAAGACTTTCTTTTGTGATCGTATTCGCAAAATTCATGTGGATTTTCATCTGCCCAATGATGAAAATTATAAGTATTGAACACCCATCTCTGGTAAACATGTACCCATCATTCCAAAGAAAGAATACGTCTTAGAACTTCTTCCTGAATTCTATTTAAGATTGTACTGCAAAAAGTGATTCGAAATAGGTTATCATCTCCGTAGAGGGGCTGAACTTTAGAAACATGGTGTAGATGAAGAAAGTTTTCTCTTAAATTCAAATGAACAGTCTCATTACTGGGGATATTTAACCCTACGAGGTTCAACCAGGTCTGTGCAGATCTTTTGCATATAAATGTGTGTAAAACTCTTTTGTTTTACATGTTAGAGATAAGCCCGTCCATGACTTCCTAGAAACGGCTACGGAGAACACAATAAGTATGGAATTATACCACTTATGTGGGTATTTTCGGTTTTATTCCTGTTTACAAGCGAAATGGTTCATACATACCAAGCAGGTCCGTGCAGACCTAGCTTGTTGCTAAGGTAGAGAATGCGAATTGTGTGTAACGGATTTTATTTTAAAAAGAAGACAGGCAATTTGACAGTACAGCAGCAGTGCTTGTTGTGTAAAGATCTGGGTGTTTTAGTTTGAAGTGAGTTTATTTGGGGGTTTTCCCAAAAATATATATAACATATATATATATATATATATATAATATATATATATATATAATAATAAATATATAATATATATATATAATAATAAATATAAATTGGCAATTAGTTCCCTTTGGTTACATGTAGCAAAATGACTTCAGCATCTATTATCGATTATGATATAATGGACGTGGTGAATTGCACCAGAAGATTTCAAAATTTATCGGAAGAAGAGAGGAATCACATGGATAACAAGTTAGCCAAATGGCTGACTGGTGCGGATGAAGAGGCCGGAGAACTCAATCCATTCGAAGGCGACGACGACATTACGGACCCTGATTATGTTCCACTGTTAGAAGATGCGGCTTCTGATGCTGAGGCAGACATCGTTATAGAAACCGAGAGCACATCTGACGATAATGAGGATTTAGAAGATTTCTATGAAGGCGCTACAGCTGCCACCGACGCTCTTGAATTCGTCGATATGGAAATGGAGCCCCGTTCAGCGAACTCGGTTATCAAATACCGTTCAAAAGATGGTAAAATTTGGTCAAGTGCTCCACCGGGTACAGGTAGGCTTCGTGCTCATAACTGAGCCACTATGGGTCGTGAAGGCCTGTCTCCAGGGATTATGCGAAACCCGGTTTCAATATTTAAGTCACTAATAACACCTGAAATCGTAAGTATAATTGTACGTGAAACAAACCGGAAAACAAAGGAGCTATGAGGAGCTATGCCGTCTATGGTGTGTCAATAATCCTGACAAGACACCGCGGTTATGGACGAAACCTGTAGCGGAAAATGAAATATACGCATTTTTTGGCTTAACCTTGTTTGCTGGCATTTTCGGGTCAAATAGTCAGCCTGCTCTTGAGTTGTGGGGCAACAACGGAAACCCTATCTATAAGGGGACGATGTCTGCTTACCGATATAAAGCTATTTTACAATATATTCGATTCGACAACGGCAACACTAGAACTGCTCGGCTATTAGAAAGCAAATCAGCCGCTGTCGACGACGTTTGGAATATGCCCATGAGCAATTTAGAGCGTTTATATGTTCCAGGTGCCCAGATAACTATTGATGAGCAATTGTTCCTGTACGAGGCCGTACGCGCTTCACTCAATATATACCGTCAAAACCAGCTAAATACGGAATTAAAATCTTTTGGATGTGCGACGCCAATTCCAATTACCCACTTAAGGGATTGATATATGTTGGAAAACAGGCAAATGAAGCGCGTGCGGTAAATCAAGGCGAGAACATCGTTCTAAAATTGGTCGAAAAGTACGCCGGTTCTGGACGAACAGTATATGCCGATAATTTCTTCTCTTCTTATGATTTGGCTGCTGGTTTGATGACGAAAAGGTTGGCATATGTAGGAACCATGCGCAAGAATAAAGCCTGTATACCGAAGGAGATGTTGGATCCAAAACGCGATATATTAAGCACATTATTCGGTTACCACAATAATATTGCGCTTTGCTCATACGTGCCAAAAAAGAAAAAAGTTGTGGTTCTCATTTCGACCGAACATTGCAATCCCGACGTCGACTCATCAAAGCCATCGCAAAAGTCATTTCAAATTTTAGATTATAATAAATATAAATCTGGAGTCGACACCATGGATCAGATGCTTGTTAGTTATACGTGCAAAAGGGGCACAAACCGATGGCCGTTAGCTCTGTTCTATAACATGTTGGACGTGGCGGGCTTGGCTGCATTTGTTATTCATGACAAATTGGGTCATGTCAAGAGGAACGATCGAAGACTTGTCTTCCTTATGGAATTGGCACAACAGCTAGTGGTCCCACACATGGAGCAAAGAGCAACGAATCCCATTGTACGAGGTATTCAACACGTCAAACACGCAATGGCATTATTCGGTGTAAAGGTAAGTATTTCATTTACACATACATTCAATTCAAATTATGAAAAAATTTTTCAATTTTTTTTTGTAGGTAGCGACAGGCCCACCGATAGACGATCAACCAATTCATGCCATTTCCTCTGCAACTCGACCATCGTACTCGCTGTGCTATAAGTCTGATATAAAGCAGCGAAAAACTCGATTCCATTGCATGTATTGCAAGAAACCGGTATGTCTACAACATGATAAATAAAATATGATATATTGATACCCAAAATATATAAAGATATGTTTTTATGTTTAATTCATATTTTTCCCACCATTAAACACATTTACATACACTTTTGATACGCCTGCCTATATATTAACATATAAATTCCATGTAGGTCTGCGCAGACCCAGTTGTACCAGTTAGCGCCCAAAAACCCTTGAACCTCGTAGGGTTAACGTAGACACTAATTAACGGGTACTCGCAGAGAGATCTTCCTATATTGTGGTTAGAATTTGCTCTTTTAGTTGCACGGTACGCCTTTGCCTTGGTCGAACAGCGGCCGCATTTCTTGGAATAAGCAAACCTGTTTCAAGAAGACGTTGGCCCAGGCTTCTAAATAAATACATTTACTTGGATGCCTCCGGTTTGGAAAACTCTCTCAATATTCCCCTTCTGCCATGCTAGCATTTCCACGACAGAAATCATATATCATATACATATCGACATATTCATTGAACGTAAAAACTATAATGAGCAAACAAAACAACAAGTATACACGGAGACGCGAAAACTAATCAAAACTATACAAATTAACACGAAAAACAGAGATTACAGAAAAATAAGCAAATCGAATGAAGTAGGTAGCTAGTGTCAAGATTTGACAATACAATGCATTTAACTAGAACAACACTGGCTACCCACTTGTGGCTACTTATTGTTTTACAACGTTGTCAGGTCAAAATAAGTTAATAAACAAATACTAAAAACAAACTCTAAAATCAAAAAGAAAACTTTAACGAAATAATAATAATAATTCGTTATTCTAAATTGTCTCTCTTTCTGTCAACAAATCGATACTTGTTAATCGATATTAATAACGCTTATTTAATAACTGAAAGACCGAACTTTAGGAACCTCATGCAGAGGTATGAAGCATGGTACAACATTTTTGTTTTTGGATTTTAGACTTAACGAAGAACATCGCCACATGTAGATAGTACGGCAATGGTACACATGGTACGATAGTACACACCTTGTATATATAGAAACAATTAACCAAGATTTTTACATCAATTTTATTATGTGCATTTGACGATCCATGATGAAAACATGTCAATAGAAGAAAACTGCTTCCTTAAAAACGCGCCAAACCAATTAAAATTTAGACATAGGAACATAACACGCACATTTTTTTTTATCCCATAAAATACTTCATTTCCCAACAGCAATTGCTAATTATGTGTTAACCAACTGACGAAATTTTCGATTTAAAATATTTTGATCTTGCTATACCGTTAAAATCAAATTTATGTAAAGTTGACTCTTTGCGCTAATTTTACGTAATTTATTAACGTCGGCAACACGTGCGTAATATATTTCAATTGTTTACGGATTTATGAATGTATATACATACATGTATATCTATATATACATATATGTTAACAACAATGAATTTCACACAGGCATGCCACTATACCAGTGGCGTAACACCGCCGGGGGTAATGGACGGACCCCATTAATTGATACATGCATTATAGATTACGGGCGGGATGTTAACGTATATGTTACAGAATTACGGGTTCTCCTGAACGGTCACAAACACATGCAAGCGGACAGAGGGATGACGCCGTATTCGCAGCCTCATCACCGCCAACGCCACCACCAACATCGGTTATACCACAACGCGATGCTGTTACTGTCGTTAGCATAAAGCAAATTTTGAAAACCGCTGCATATTTCAGGACGTTTGTTTGCATGAAAAATGTGGAATTAATTGCGTGAACGTGAAATCCCAACGCGGCAAGCGACGACATGCATACACAAAAAGGTTGCGTACAATACTGTTTGAATTAGAGGCGAATGCATGAAGTGGGAATGAAATATGTATTTTTTTTGATAGATTAAATAATGAGATCCTACAAGATTCCATTAACATTAAAAAGCATATAACTACCGTTAAAATTCTGGAAGCAGTAACAAATTTTTAAGGAAAATAAATACCATCTATTAAAAGAAAGTTAACGGATGCTTTGCCCAATTATAGTACTGGTGGACACAAATAAAAAAGATTTAGTCAACATGGGTTCGCAAATCAACAATTTTTAACATGTAGATATTCGATTTTCTATTTTAAAATAAAGAAAATATCTTTCGTCAACTTTTTCTATTCTCAAATTGTGCTTGGTAATGCTGTCGAAGCATTTCTAAATCGGTTATTACCGAGTAATATTATTATCTCAAAGCTTCATAACCGATTGTCCGAAACTGGTTCATTTAAAATTAATAGACGTTCCGGTAGACCTCGGTCAGTTTCTACTCCCGCAATAGAACTAGATGTTTTGAGAAAGGCCAGGACTGAACAGGACTGAACGTCAGTCATATGGCGAATTCTGTGCGAACAGCAGCTGCAAATATATCACTACCATATTAATCGCGTACTAGGCTCCATTACACGTAGAAAGTTTTGTCAATGGGTTTTGCAAAGACTGACGGAGAATCCTATTTCTGTGGCTCAGATTTTATTTAATGACGAGACTAGGTTTACAAGGCTGTTGTTGAACTTGAAGTACATCACCAAAACCGTTTTTGTGCTAAAGGTTTGGCTTGTTATTTTTGGAGACTGTTTAATTGGTACAGTATTTCTCCCTAATCGTTTAACGGCTCAAGTGTACTTGGATTTTTGAACAAATGAATTATAGTATTATCTATTTTGTTGAAGCCGATCATTCACAAGGATGTATAATATATGCATATTAGAATAAACGGTGAATATTTAGAGCA
Organism: Melolontha melolontha; assembly: GCA_935421215.2. Lineage (NCBI taxonomy): Eukaryota > Metazoa > Arthropoda > Insecta > Coleoptera > Scarabaeidae > Melolontha > Melolontha melolontha. Next base: position 54,246,100 of record OW285240.1, read on the forward strand.
ATTTCTCTAGTTTTATTTTAAATTATCTTTTGCTTAATCTAGATTCTTAATAGAAATTCTTTATAATTTTTATCCCATTAAAACAATACTAAATCATATCCGAAGCATTTGAGTTGCCGACCCATGTTGACTAATATTACTTTGTTTGTTTTCACAGGCATAATGAAGGTCAAATATCCGACAACTTTCTTTTAACAACTGATATATAGCGAATTCTTGTTTAATAAATATATATTTTTTAATTATGTAAGAATGATATCCTATGATAGTATGTGTAAATATATTGTAATGGTTCAATAGGGCTTCGCTAATTAATAACAACAAACAGGAATTAGCATAAAAAAAGTTACTGGTATACATAAAATTTATATGTACTACCGCGGCCGTTAAATTTGGCAGTTATAATGTTTCCTGTATTGATATGGCTTTATCCAGTGGCCTACTCAATGTTTAAAATTTGTCATGACTCATTACTGTCATTGCAATATCTGTTACCGTAATATTTGCATTTATTAATCTCTGCTACTTAATTAATAACTGTTCAATTAAATAATGCCAAATCATGTTCTTACGGATGCTGAAAAGGGTTTTGCTATTGCAAAACTGGAAGAAGGGTGGTCATTGCAACGCATAGCAAATGAAATTGATGGCGGCAAAAGCATGTTGAAAATAATTCAATTTAAAACTTAAATGTCTGCAAACACACGACTTACATAGGAAAGTTGATTCTGGAGCCCCAAAGAAGTCAACTCCAGAAATGGACAACGATTTGATTGAGTATATAAGTGAACATCCTTTTACTACTGCGAAGAAAGCAAGTGAAAAAATAATTTTTTCTGCATCAGTAAGGACGGCTAGAAAACGATTAAGAGATGCAGGTTTTTTAAACAGTGTATCTGCAATGAAACCACGGTTAATTGATGAAAATAAATATTAAGAAGAAGTCAGTTCGCCAACCAATATTTAAATCAGGCACCGGATTTTTGGGACAGTGTAGTGTTCACAGACGAAAAGGTATTTCAGTAAACGTACAACAGAAAACTTAGAGTGGTCAGAAATTCGAGATTAAATTTATACAGAAAACAGATAGTAGTGAAAGGGTTTCCGTCTATGTGTGGGGCTGGATATCAGTCCAAGGACCAGGAGCATTGCATATTATTGATGGCCATTTAAACGCTCAACGATATGTTGATATACTTAACAATGGGATGCTTCCGTCCGTGCAAGATAGGTTTCAAAATAATTTTATATTCCAACATGTAATATTATACAATTTCATTTTGATATGTTGCTAAACAATAATAATCCTTTTTATTTTTAGGATAATTCACCAATTCATACAGCCCATATTGTAAGGAATTGGTTGAACGAAAGTAATATTAATATAATTCCGTGGCCAGCTAGAAGCGCCGATTTAAATCCAATTTAAAATATTTGAGGTTACATGAACGGAAAAATATATAATTATGAGTTTCGAATTAATAAATGCAATTCAAAACGAATGGCATCACTTGCGCCAAAATTACAATTAACGAAATTTAATCGATTCTATGCCCAAAAGATTACGAATTGTTTCAAATAACTACGGGGCCCCACAAAATATTAAAACATTTATAGGATTTATATAGGAGGGGGTGCGCAGAAGCCGTTTTTAAAAACGTCCACCCCCACTACTCGAGTAATTGTCAGAATACATTTGTCATTGACGTTTGACGGAACATAATGTCTTTGCTAGTGATACACGCTCAGAGGTTAGAATTATCTGACATTTGATGTAAAACCAAATACAAATCTCCCTACTACTTCTAATCCTGCGCGAACTAACCCCTCCTCGCGCCAACTTAATTAGCGTTTGCTATACTTTTCTAATCGTTATATTATTTACAATAAAACAATTTTTTGAAGTTTGTATTATTTTTTTTTCCTTTTTTGTGGTACGCAAATGTAATTCTGTCAAAATATTGTGAATGTCAAAAGTGATACAAAACGTTAGGTTTACGGTAGGAATATATTCAAAAAGCAAAGCAACTTGATTTCATATCGTGCCAAATTTAACAGCCGCAATAGTACATGTTAATTACTTTTGATTGATCCCTGTATGAATATAATGTAAAATCTAAATTAGTTATTTTACTATTAATTCAAAAGATTTTTTTTCTAAATTCGTCTAAATGTTTTATAAAGAAATTTCTGCAATCGTTTACATTAAAAAACGCGTATTTATATTATTTTAAGGACTAATTCAAACTAAATCCACCTATAAGTAATTACTTTTGATTCACTCTTACACAAAGAATGAGCGAAAGTATAGTTGCCTACAGAACTGTTTATCAGTTAAGTTAGCATTTAGAATTGTAATCGAACTAACCCAGGATATTATAATTAATAAATTTAAAATACTTACGTAGATAAAATGGCTAAAATATCCATATTTCTCATTTAAAATCATCAAATTAGGTAATAGTTATTTTCGTAACCAATTATGAAAAGACTAATTTTATTTGACGTATATAATGTTTGTCAAAACGAGCGAACAAAGTGAGCGAGTTTTGCAAATTACATTAATTAAATAAAATTAGACTTTTCATAACGTGTTAAGTACAAAATTTTATCTAACCCCGGTTTAAAATAGATAGTTGTGGGATTAAAAATGTAATAAGGCTCACAGCCGTAAAAATAAATTGAACTTCATCGCTTTACTTGGGCGTTGCTATAGATAGGTACTACATAAAGAATATTTGTCAGTGGTGAATTTTTTATTGCAAATTAAGCCGAAAATGAATGATTCTGATGTAGATATTCATTTTTATATGGAGGAATCAGCTAATTTAGCAATAAATTCAATAATACTCAGTAAATCAAGAAGCAGGTATGAAGAAGTATATAAGAAATTTAAAAAATGGTGTTAAGAGAAATGAGTAAAAAATATTTGTGAAAAGGTTCTGTTGGCGTACTTCGGGACAATGAAAAACTATAAAGCATCTCCAGTATGGAGTACCTACTCAATGTAGAAGGCAGAATTAAATGTAAAAAGAAACATTGACATCCAAAAATATATCACCTTAGTAGCATTTTTGAAGCGAAAATCTGCAGGTTATCACCCCAAATATCTATGATTTTTACAAGAGAGAACTTTGAAACTTTTATTAGAGACGCCGATGACAGAAGGTTTCTATTCGCAAAGGAATAATTTACTGTCATTGTATTTGGAACATTATCGTTTTTAATTTATTGATTATTCTAGATACGGTCCGCGACATAAAAAACGGGACACTTTCTTTTACCTATTGTGACAGTACTTTGTTGCATCGTACTAACTTAATAATGACAGATATTCATAGCTACTAATATTGACAAGGTTTACAAAACTAAATGAATGTCAAAATTGTTATAAGATATGTCCCGTTTTCTTTGACGCGGACAGTAGAATGATTATTGGAGTTGCCGTGCTTGTAGAAAATTGGAACTGACAGAGATGCGATGTGTAGATGAATTCCTTTTTAATAAAATTACAATCTCAAACACAAAAACAAATGTTATACGAGAATTTGTAGACACAAATAGTAACATTTCTGGATATAAAGATAATTAAGTTGATATTATTCGAATATACGTCAATTTGCGACCATAAATTACAGAGCACGATCGCTTTTCGTCAAATAAAATAATAACAAGTGTGAAGTGCAGCCTGTAGGTATCAATAGATGTGGATCCTTGCCAAAATTAATTGTCCAACATCTCGGTTTACCAAATCCTGCCGGTTATACTGGGCATTGTTTCCAGCGGTCATCTGCATCTTTGCTAAAATAGTCTTTAAAAATATAGAAAAATAATCCGAATTGAACTACCTTTTCTGGTTATACATTCTCCGAATTCCTGAATTTTGAAAATATATTCCAGTTCATCCAAGGGGAACTGAATACCAGTTATTCTCACCCTGTAGAGCCAAAAGGCTCCTCAGAAATAGTTCCAGCCTGATTCCCACAGCATCCTTTAAAAACCAACCTAGAAAAATCAATCTAAACGAATATATTGTTTATTAGCACACAATTACAAAACGCGGCTTATTTTATCTAAAAATCATCAATATTAGTAATAAATTAGAAACCTATTCAATCTCATTACTTAATCTCATTTACTTAATTCAATCTCACTTACACAGCGCCTCCATGAACAACCCCTTAATAATGAAAGTGGTGATCGTACATAAAAAAAGTATGAAAAAAAGTTTCTATTAACTCGGGTCCAGAAATTCTTCATAAGGGAGCTACCGCACTTTAGAGATGGCGTGACAAAACTGATTTTTGGTCAAGTAATCTTGAACTACATTTAATTTACCATCCAAATTTGGTACATGATTTACAAATGATAATTTATCGTTTCTATGTTTATTGGTTAGTGACTATCGCATACAGTTTTGGAGAGGTGTCAGGGGCCCTATACCTACTGCCCACACGTTTGTATTGGAACAGAGTACACACAAGATTTGAGTCCGGAGACCTAGCTGGCCATTGCACTGGTCTGCCTTTACCTATCCACTGATTTCCTTAAGTATCATCCAGATATTGACGCACAATTTTACTAAAATGAGCCGGACACCCACCATGGATAAACCACATGGTTTGGCGAATATGGAATATGGAACTTCATCTAGTAATATGGGTAAAATATTCTGAAGAAAATTTACACTTCACCTGTTAATCAATCGGGCAACTCTACAGGTCCAATTATATTGTTATTTACAATACCAATCCACACATTAATATTAAACCTATGTTGATGTTCGGTTTCTTTCACAACATGGGGATTATCCCCTACGTATGCATAATAATGAGAATTATGTAAATTAGTAATTCCATCTTTGGTAAAACTAGTTTCATCGGAGAATAAAATATAAAAAAAAAAGTTTGAATCCTCAAATTTCTTATTTCTTAACTATTCAGAAAACGCTACACGAGCTGTAAAATCATCTAACATAGCATACACCTTTTGAAAATGAAACAGGTATAAGTTCTCTTTACGTAGAATATTATTAATAGACGATTTGTAAGTTTCTGGATGCATCGCTGACGATCTTGGAACACTTAATTACTGGGTTGACTTTAAGATCCATTAAATTAAAGCTTCTTCGAATTCCTCAACAATAACGGGATGTCTATCCATTTCTTTTTTTAGGAAACACCGATCCCGTTTCCCGTAACCTTTGGTGAAGGACGGTAAAAGTTGTATGAGTGGGATGTGTTCTATTAGGAAACTTTTCTGCATATCTGCGTTGTACCGCTAATGCGTTACAATTAACTTCCCCGTAGATTAAATGCATATCTGCATATTCTTCACTAGTAAACGAAACCATTTTGATAATAAATAAACTAGAAACTGACTTTAAATTGTATAAAATTATTATTATGACAATAACAATTTTTGACATTGGCAATTTTCAAACAATACTATGCTGTAATGTTTTTTTTTTGTTTAAGCCGTAATGTAACCTGTGTGTAATCCTACTAATGTAATCCTTCCAATTAGTTTTTTACATTTGTACTAAATATAAAATAACAAAAAATAAGGCCGCTCCACATCGGACGTATTTTCTTGAAAACGTTTGGTTTTTCCGATGTTATTTAGCAAGAGAACCTTTTTAACATTAAAAATATCATAGAATTATAATCTTGCAAAATTATAATTAATCACAAAGGAAAAAAGTTAGTATTAAGAATGTACAAGGCCCCTGACACCTCTCCAAAACTGTATGTGATAGTCACTGGCCAATAAACATAGTAACTATAAATTATCATTTGTAAATTATGTACCAAATTCGAATCGTAAATTAAATGCAGTTCAAGACTAATTGACCAAAAACCAATTTCATGACGTCATCTCTAAAGTGCGGTAGCTCCCTTAAGAAACATTTCCGGACCCATGTTGATAAAAGCTTTTTTCATATATTTGTCTGTACAGTCACCCCTTTCATTCTTTAGGGATTGTTCGTGGACCCTGTATAGCTATATTTTAACTTTAAGAAAATCAATTCTATTAAACATAAAACTGCATATATAACTGTAAAATAATCAACCTAACTCACCTGACACATTTTGCTATTGTTGGAAATTATATTAATGATAATAATATATGTAAATCACCATTTGATAATTTATTGATATATTAAAATAATATTTGGAATATATTCCTAAGTCTTTTATTTCTCGATACAATATTAATCAAAAACATTAATTATCCAGTGAATTTACTGCACCTACACCGAGACAGCAGTTAATATTAAGTAATATCCTGCTGTATAAAAGCGTTGAATAAGCCGGATTTGTCGTGTTTTCTCTGAATATCGAGAATCAAACAATTGGCGATCGTTCCAATATAATACACTGTTCGTCAATTGTTTCTAGTTTTTTAATAAAAAATCAATTTTATTCGCCCGATTCGGCTCCGTGGAATTATTTTTTATTCTCTAAGCCACATTTGGCAATGAAAACAGATCCATTGGCATTATTTGGTAGCTTTCAAGAGTCCACAGTAACCAATTCTAAACACAATTGCAATCAACATAATAAAACGTACTTGAACGTGAAAATGCTTAATTTCTGTTGTAGTAGAATATGTCTCACAATGAAGACTCCTTAATTATTTTTGTTCTTTGCAAAGCCGTTCCTATTATTTTTATAACAGATGTTGTGTAACTACACTACATATACTGTTGTATAATTAGTTAGGAATAATTCGGATCTCAACATAGACTCAACCCTTCAACTGAATTTCAGTAATTCATACTCAAATGGACAGGTATTGCAGAAAAACTCTAATTCTTCTACGTCTTTAGATTTGAACTTAAACAAAATTTTGTATATTCCATCGTATTGAGCTCTCAGTTTCACTCTGTTAGTCTTGTGTCCTAGATAAACGCCACTATCCTCTTCAGGGAAAATTTGAATACCGCAGTGGGATCTAATAGATCTCTTCCAAAATGTTTCTGTCTGAGTCCGTTCAGTTCCTTGCAAGTACATATTACATGAAGGTAAATTTCCTCCTGTCTTTAACACCTCCTACACCAGGGCTCGTTAATCTACCCCATGCCCTATAGATGCTTCCTTAAAGGACAATCCCCGGTTATTAAACTAGTAATGGCTTTAATTTATATTTTGTTGCTTCTAATTAGGTTAACTGGAGACCTAGCATACAGCTCTTCTAATAGTGTCTTAGCATGGAGTTGACCTTCAATTAGCCTCATACAGATTTTGGTCCCTCTTTGGCCAGTTCATCGGCCATCTCATTGCTTTCAATCTCTTCATGTCCTGGCAACCGTATCAGCGGCACAGTATTTTCTTGTGTGGTCTATCGAGAACTTGCTTACTATATTTAACCGATTTCGACGTGGTATTTGGGTTGATGATGGCCTTAATAGTCGCCCGACTACTTTCTACAGACGGCTTCGCCAATTTTCTCGACGCAGACTGCGATAGCAAACAACCTGAAAAATCGTCGCGTGTTTCCCCAAGCTCAGTAATCTCTTCCTTCTGCAGCACATTCCACAAATTCCTATTCCTGTACCACTATTGAATTGCGAACCATCCGTGAATCAGGTATGGACGCCCCAATCGCTCAAGTGAAGATTCATTAACTATTTCTGTTTTTGTCAAAGCCAATAAGATTATTTTTATAACAGATGGTGTATAACTACTCTAGGTCTACTGCTGTAGCGACGTGTTAAATTGTAAATAATTAGGGATAACTCAGATCTGAACATAGAGTCAACTCTTCAACCGAATTTCAGTAAATAATAAAATGGGCAGGTATTGTCATAAAATTTTTGTAAATATAATTACTTCGAAATGGATTATTTCTTGAGTTCATTAATATATTGCCGAAACAATAGTTAGTACTACTTGCGCATCTATTTTTTATATTCACTTCGCATTAACTTCATCTTATGTACGCTTCTCAGTAACAAAGTTATTTAAGTTTGTTTCTAAACGGTGCTCTGTAACTAGTTATTGAAATACCACCCAATTTGATATTATCTTTTAATTTGAATAAGTTACGTAAAGTTGAAGGAGTATCTTCAGAGGACAAATGGCTCGTAATGAGTCTGTGATACTTCCCTAGTTTAAACTTAAGAAAATATCAACATGTGCAAAATGTAAATTTAAATAATTTCGAAGCTAATTTATTCTTAACAATGTTATTACATTTTAGATAAATTTATAATTAAAACGCAAGACCCAATTACTATCTGCTATTACCATATTTGTTACTTTAAAAAGAAGTCAAAATGTGAATAAACTACAATATCCAAGTAAATGAATTATAATGCTTAGTATCTGTCGGAAATACATTTATGAAATGAAACGATTACAATCTTTATGTTTTTTTCACGTGCTTAAAATTTACTATATCTCAAAAACAAATTGAATACAATTCCTGTATTGATTCGACCTTCATGTGAGGTAGATTTATTTAAATTGTTTCAGATAAAACACAATTATCTACTAATTATCTACACGCAGTAACTATTTCCACAGATTTTATTTTGAACTACGCATCACAGGCAAACTTGTACATTTAAACGTAACAGAAACTTACACATATTTATGAATAAGGAAATTACGATAAAAAATATAGGAATTAAATCAAGTTTATAACAATAGGAAGAATATATTCTCGAATATTTAAAAATCTAATAAAAGATATTCAAAGAAAACAACAACAAAGAGGAAACTAGACTCCAAGCAGGCATAACCACAACGGACAATTATTTTACTATGAAAATAGAAACAGAAAAAGAGTACTCAACAGACATTGACAAAGAATATAACAATGTGCCAATAGCCCAGCTGCGAAATAAGATGGAACAACTTTGTAGGAGATCAAGAACGGTTCAAGCTGTTCAGCTTTACTATACAGAAAATACAAAATAGAACCAAAGATTACCAACTGAATCATTTATTTATCAACACGTATTTAATACATATCAAAAGTGCTAAGAGTACAAGGGATGTTGTCTATCCTCTACACATTTTGAAATATATAGTCATCTGTAAAAGCAATTTGGAGGAGATGACACCCCTACATACTATTTATTTTACTGATGATCTGGGGGATCTGAAGAAAATAAGCAAGGTCTAATCTATTTGATCAGACAGCTCAGAGAACAGTACAAGCCAGCTCGATTTAAGATGAATTTAAATTAATATAATATTTAATAGTAAGTAATATATTTGAAAAATTAAACCATAACATATCCAAAAAAATAGAAATATTTGGGAGTGATTTTCAACAAATAAGATACAAATAGACACGAACTTCAAGAAAAAATAACAAAAAGAGTAAGAACTATCGAAGTCTCAACTATGGGAAAAAATGGTAGGGAGTAAGTATTATACTTTCCGATTAGAAGATTGGGACTTAAGCAAAATTAACAGAGGGAAGTTGTTAAACAACAAAGTAATTTGAAGCGTACTTGAGTAGGCAAAACCTTATCAAATTTTGTATAAAACAAAAATATTTTTGATAATATTCAAATAATATTAAAAATCGGGTGTGTAGAACACAAGACATATTTGTGTGAAAGTATCTTTCCAGACATGCAGACGCGTATTTTATCTTACTAAAAAAATCATTAGTACGTACTGCTGGAGAGATACTTTCACCATAAACAACACCCTTACCGTATCACAAAAGTTATTAAGACAGACATCGCTGTCATTATAGCAATGTTCTTGTACGCTCGGCCATAATACTTTTGTAATATGTTAAGAGGTGTTGTTTATTGTGAAATTATCCCTTCACCGGCACGTACTGATGATTCTGTATTAAAATGAAATACGTATGTGCACGTCGGGAAAGATACTTTCACACAAATATGAACTTGAATTTTTTTCTCCAAACTAGATTTTAAATAATATTTTTATATTATTAAAAAGTTGTTAACAACATAGAGGACCTACACAAGTAGCTATGGACGGCCCAAACTTAAAACTAAAAAATAACACGCTTAAGGTATACAAAAAGAATGAAAAATTCGTGAAAAGTTACATCTATCCTAGAATATGTGGATGCTTTTCTCTCTTGTTGGAGCTTCTCATTACACAGTATCCTAGACAGACATGACTTTTCGCTTCTATACTTCGCGTATCTATGGTTAATATAATGAAGTTACGGTAAATGAGAACTAATGAGTATTTAAACTTACTTTACATGCAAATGTCGCCTAATGTGCTGCGTTAATTTCTACATTTCGACAAACCACGTTTGTACCAGTATGCAAAAATGTTACACGTCGCGACGCTACGTTCCTGGTTATTAGGATAATGAAAAATTCGTGAAAATTCACATCTATTCATGCATTTCGCTCTTATTGGGGCTTGTCAACACACAGTATGCTGGACAAATATGACTTTTCACTTCTATTTCGCGTATATACTTACTGTAAATAAGAACTAATTAGTATTAAATCTCACTTTGCATGCAAATGTTGCCTAATGTGCTGCGTTAATTTCTACATTTCGACAAACTAACTTTGTATCAGCATACAGAAATGCAACACGTCGCTACGCCACGTTCCTGGTTGTTAGGATAATGAAAAATTCGTGAAAAGTCACATCTATCCTGGAATGTGTGGATGCATTTCGTACATATGGTACAAACTTAGTTTGCCGAAATGTAGAAATTAACGCAGCACATTAGGCGACATTTGCATGTAAAGTGAGATTTAATACTCATTAGTTCTTATTTACAGTAAATTCATTATACTAACTATACAAGGTGTGTATAAATTGGCGGACCCACTACACGTGGCGACATTCTTGGTCAAATTTTGAGTTAAAAGTCCTAATCCTAAAATGATGTATCAGGCTTCCTTTGTCTTCAGAATGAATTTGAAGGAAACATGCATTTGGCAAACATTGAACACGCATGTGCTAGTTATAATCTTCGGAACATTTTTACACGTCGTCATGTGAACCTTACATTTTAAATTTAAAAAAGAAACAAACGAAATAAAATTGGTTTCTTAGATTACATATTTATTACGAAAATATTTCAAAGTTTTAAAAATTTTTGATAATATTGACTAATTTTTGTACATCTTCTTGTTAGAAATCAATGTAATTATTACCTACATAATTGTTCGAATTGAAATCAATCAGTTTGTAGACATAGCTGCAATCTTTGTGTTATCGTTTGTACTAATCGCTCGAGTCTTTCTGGTGTGATTTCTAATACTGCGGCGTCAATTCGGGCTCTAACTTCATCAGCGTCCTGAGGAGCTGTAGCATAAACTTTACCTTTAATGAAACCCCAAACAAAAAAATCTAATGGATTGAGATCCCCCGATCTCAATGAGGCGGTCCCCTTTTGTGGCCTGCGAGATCCCCCGATCTCGCAGGCCACAAAAGGGGACCGCCATGACCAATCCATCTGTCTGGGAAGTGTTCAGTCAACCAGTCTCTTATATTACGAGCAAAGTGCGAAGGAGCTCCATCATGCATGTAAATCATATTACGGCGTACGTTCAGCGGTATCTCATCAATAACTTGTTCTCAAACATTTAAATATTCACCGGCATCTAGGCGATTTGGTAAGTAAATTGGTCCAAGTACCCTGTGGTTTATTATACCCAGCCAAACGTTAACAGAAAACCTTCTTTGGTGACCGTATTCGCGAAATTCATGTGGATTTTCATCTGCCCAATGATGAAAATTATTAGTATTAAACACACCATCTCTGGTAAACATGCACTCATCACTCCAAAGAATACGTCTTAAAAATTCACCTTCTTCCTGAATTCTATTTAAGATTGTATTGCAATAATTGATTCGAAATAAGTTATCATTTCCGTAGAGAGGCTGAACTTTAGAAACAAGGTATGGATGAAGCAAGTTTTCTCGTGGAACTAAATGAACAGTCTTATTACTGGGAATATTTAGTGTAGAAGCTAATTGACGGCTGTATTGTGGCTAGAACTTGCTCTTCTAGTTGCACGGTACGCCTTTGCCTTGGTCGACCTGCGTTCGCATTTCTTGGAATAAACGAACCTGTGTCACGAAGTCGTTGGTCCAGCCTTCGAAATACATTTTTACTTGGATGCCTCCGATTTGGAAAACGCACTCGATATTCCTGCCCTGCCATGCTGCATTTCCACGACAGAAACCGTATATCATATACATATCGGCATATTCGTTGAACGTAAAATTCATAATAAACAAACAGAACAACTAGTAAACACGAAAACCCGAAAACTGATTAAAACTATACAAATAAATACGAAAACTAAACAAAATTATACAAATAAACACGAAAAATAAGCAAGTCGATTGATATAGGTAGATTACATAAGTGTCAAAATTTGACAGTAGTAATGTATTTGACTAGAACAACATTAGGCTGCCTACTTATTGTTTTACAACGTTGTCAGATGTGCTTTTCGTCAAAATAAGTTAATAAACAAATATTAAAAACAACTTTAAAATCAAAAAGAAAACTTTAACGAAAGGATAACAACAATTCTTCTTTCTTCTAAATTGTAGCTCTTTCTGTCAACAAATATCGAGTAATAATGATTATTTCAAGACTGAAAGTCCGAACTTTAGTAACCTCGTGCAAAGATATGGAGCATGGTACAACATTTTCGTATTAGGATTTTGGACTCCGAATTAAACGAAGAACATCGCCGCGTGTAGTGGGTCCGCCAATTTATACACACCTTGTATATACACGAAGTATAAAAGTGAAAAGTCATGTATGTCCAGGATACTGTGTGTTGGCATGCTCCAATAAGAGCGAAATGCATCCACATATTCCAGGATACATATGACTTTTCACAAATTTTTCATTATCCTAATAACCAGGAAGATGACGTCGCGACATCACGACGTATAGCGTTTCTGCATACTAGTACAACGAAATGTAGAAATTAAGATGAGATTTGCATGTAAAGTGAGATTTCATTCTCATTAGTTCTCATTTACAGTTAAGTTCATTAAAAAGAATCAAATAGATAAGATCCTCAAGAAATATATTAGAATACCAGTAGAAATAAGTAAGAAGGGGTGACAAAGAAAGGAGAAGTTGAACAGAAGACGTACACAAAACAATGAAATCAAGAAACTTACAAGAAAACATAAGCTACCCACAGAAAGAATTGAAAAACTGGGAACGAAGAGACAGTCTAGAACCGTAAATAAACCGTGGCATATATGTATGCAAATCAAATTTATTAGAATCAATAGACACAATAAAACACTAACTTTGTTCTTCTTACTACTTAATGTGATCGCGATTTCGACATCACGGGCCTAGGATGGTTTTCCCCTTTAAGATCTGAGCGTTCCCAATAATTTTTAATGCGCTGATTACGAGAAAAATAGTGTATTTTCTAATTAGCATTTAGAATTTGCTTAAAATGGCCCAGTGGGTCCAATTCGAAAATAAATAAAACTTTTTGAAACGAGTCCTAATTAATAGTTAATGCATTTAGTAACTACGAGCCCTAACAACTATATGTTGGAACAAGCAGTTACTTTGCGAATAAAATACCAGTTTACCGAAATTCTTTTATTCTAATTTTTTTTAATTATAAATATGAAATTAGCAACGTTTTTTATGATGTATAGAATTATTTTTACGATTTAATTATATCTATTAAGATAAAATAAAACAAATTTTATGAATTTCACTTTTTAATTATCACTGTAACGAATCGTTTCGCGCCAACCTGGGCTTCGTCAGACATATAACTAACTTATTTACAAAATATTTTTTTGTATATTGGACACAAGTAAACGGTAACAAGCAAAAACACATGTTTTATTTTAAAAAATAGTCGGAGGGATGGGTGCTTTTTATTACTGGATGTCTATGCACAAAACTTTCGCTACGGTTTATACAATATGTACTTTCTTAAGTAATAAAACTAGAGGTTTACATTATGTTACAGGGAGGTAAAGAATTCTATGGAAAAATACAAAAATACAAAATACAATATGTAACTGTCTGCATATCAAATAAATAGATTGAGTAAGGGTGAATTATTTGTTTCTAATTGATCATTTAAGATCTTGTCAGTTTTCTTTAGTTTATTAATTTCAAGTGACTCTAATAAATTAAGTTTTTTGCCCTTATTTTCTACATGTAATATTTTAAATTCTTTGTTAAAATTGTGGTTCGTTGAATTGATATGAGACACATATGAAGATTCACTTTTATTATTTCTAAATGAAGAAAAATGTTCTTTGACGGGTATTTCAAACGATCTGCCTGTCTGTCCGATATAAGTCATAGGGCAACTACCGCAGGTTAACTCATAGACCCCTGACTTTTATTGTTGTTTGTTAAATCCTTATTGTTTTTTATAAATTTGGATAAATTGTTATTAGTTCTATACGCTGTATTAATGTCAAACTTTCTTAAATATTTACAAATTTTTGTGCTTAAAGAGCCTATAAACGTGATCATTTCAAATTTTTTGGTGTTATTATTTAATATTGGGTAAACTTGTGATATGGCTTTTGTAAGGAGTTTTTTATTTAAAATGTTATCTATTATATTACTTTTATATCCATTGTTGATAGCTATTTGTCTAATTAAATTTAACTCTTCCTCGAAATTTGTTTGGTTCAACGGAGTATTTATTAATCTATGTATAAGACTGTGATAAGCCGCTAATTTGTGTTGTATCGGATGGCAAGTAGTGTTATGTATAGTAATATATGTAGTTGACGGTTTGTGGTAAATTGCAAAGTTACATTTGTTTTTAATACTAGTAATCCTTAAATCGAGAAAGTTAATACTATTATTTGATTCCTGTTCCATTGTAAACTTAATATTTTGATGCAATGTATTAATATAATCAAATAATAAATTTAATTGCCTATTTGTTCCTATGAAGCCTAGTAATATGTCATCTACGTATCTGTACCAAAATAATACATTTTAAAAAAGAGGATTTTTTGAAATAGAATTTTCAAGATGATCCATAAAAATCTCAGCTAATAACGGACTTAGGGGATTACCCATGATTAAACTTTCTTTGCAAGTGTATATGTTTTTATTAAATTGAAAGTAATTTTGTTCTATGCATATGTTTAGTAAATCAAGAATTTAATGAAATCATATACACTTGCAAAGAAGGTTTAATCATGGGTAATCCCCTAAGTCCGTTATTAGCTGTGATTTTTATGGATCATCTTGAAAATTCTATTTAAAAAAATCCTCTCTTTCAAAATGTATTATTTTGGTACAGATACGTAGATGACATATTATTAGGTTTCATAGGAACAAATAGACAATTAAATTTATTAATTGATTATATTAATAAATTGCATCAAAATATTAAGTTTACAATGGAACAGGAAACAAATAATAGTATTAACTTTCTCGATTTAAGGATTACTAGAATTGACAACAAATGTAACTTTGCAATTTACCACAAACCGTCAACTACAGATATTACTATACATAACACTTCTTGCCATCCGATACAACACAAATTGGCGGCTTATCACAGTCTTATACATAGATTAATAAATACTCCGTTGAACCAAACAAATTTCGAGAAAGAGTTAAATTTAATTAGACAAATAGCTATCAACAATGGATATAAAAGTAATATAATACATAACATTTTAAATAAAAAACTCCTTACAAAAGCCATATCACAAGTTTACCCAATATTAAATAATAACACACAAAAATTTAAAATGATCACGTTTATAGGCTCTTTAAGCACAAAAATTTGTAAATATTTAAGAAAGCTTGACATTAATGCAGCGTATAGAACTAATAACAATTTATCCAAATTTATAAAAAGCAATAAGGATTTAACAAACAACAATAAAAAGTCAGGGGTCTATTAGTTAACCTGCGGTAGTTGCCCTATGACTTATATCGGACAGACAGGCAGATCGTTTGAAATACGCGTTAAAGAACATTTTTCTTCATTTAGAAATAATAAAAGTGACTCTTAATATGCGTCTCATATCAATTCAACGAACCACAATTTTAACAAAGAATTTAAAATATTACATGTAGAAAATAAGGGCAAAAAACTTAATTTATTAGTCACTTGAAATTAATAAATTAAAGAAAACTGACAAGATCTTAAATGATCAATTAGAAACAAATAATTTACCCTTACTCAATCTATTTATTTGATATGCAGACAGTTACATATTTTATTTTGTATTTTTGTATTTTTCCATATAATTCTTTACCTCCCTGTAATATAATGTAAACCTCTAGTTTTATTACTTAAGAAAGTACATATTGTATAAACCGTAGCGAAAGTTTTGTGCATAGACATCCAGTAATAAAAAGCACCCATCCCTCCGACTATTTTTTAAAATAAAACATGTGTTTTTGCTTGTTACCGTTTACTTGTGTTCAATATAAAAAAAAATATTTTGTAATAAGTTAGTTATATGTCTGACGAAGCCTAGGTTGGTGCGAAACGATTCGTTACAGTGATAATTAAAAAGTGAAATTCATAAAATTTGTTTTATTTTATCTTAATAGTTATAATGGAATTTCATCAAGTAAAGGCCGAAACAATCATATAGTTTAATTATATATTTTTTGTTGATTACTATTTAAATAATTGTTTGATATTCGAAAAATGCTGACAACTAAATATTGGAACATGCTTTGCTTTTCCTCACGTTTCTTGAGTTTTATCAGCCTAACACATAGGTGGCATAGGTGACGAGTAAGTGTGTTATCAATAAAGATTGTCACGCGTCATTTGAGTATTAATAATTGAAGTAAGTAGGTATTGTCAGTTTTATATTAAGAGTAAAATACAATAATGGTACGTGGAAAATCTACTGATCCAAAAGTGCGAGAAATTATTATTCATCAGTACCATAAAGGGAAAACAATGCGTGAAATTTCCAGTGAAATGACTATAGCAACAACTACAGTTTTTAATATAATTAAAAAATATGGTGAAACTGCCAGTATTAATGTTCGCGGTAAAAGTACAGGCCGTCCAAAAGCTGTTTCTCAAAGAAGTGTAAGGCATTTAATTAGAATATGTAAGTCGGGAAGAAGAAATACACTACGAGAAGTAACTGCAAGGTGGAATAGAGAAACTGGGATGAATGTTTCCAGAGAATGCTGTCGCAAATACATCCACAAGAGCGGTCTTAGTTTTTATAAGGTATGTTTGATAGGTACTTCTTTACGGTATAAATTTTCTATTTTTTTACTTGTAGGCCAAATAAAAACCATTGTTGACGGAAACTCAAAAAAGGAATCGTTACATTTGGGCCAAATCAAAGCTTTCGTGGACCAAGCATGACTGGGACAAAGTGATCTATAGCGACGAAAGTAAATTTGATGTCTGTGTGGGAGATTACCGGAAGCGTGTGATTCGGGAAAAAAACAGAAGCATTCCATAAGGAGTGCCTCAAAAGGACTGTAAAGTTTCCACAGGGCATCATGGTGTGGGGTTGTATGTCTGCCAAAAGGTTAGAAACATTACACTTTATTGAAGGCACAGTAAACGCAGCCAAATACCAAGATATTCTTGAACATTCACTTTTACCAAGTGCAGCAAAGTTATATCCATCCGGAGATTTTATTTTTCAACAGGATGGAGCCTCATGCCATACGGCTAAATCTACCAAAAAATGGATAGGAGAACATGACATTCTGGTTTTGTCACATCCCTCTAGCAGCCCGGATCTTAATCCAATAGAGACACTTTGGCACGAAATGAAACAACGCCTAAGAAATAATCCTCAGCGCACTTTACCACAACTACGTGCTAAATTGCAAGAAATATGGGATGGTTTTACCCCTGAACTCTGTGAAAGCCTAGTAGATACAATGCCTAATAGAGTTCAGGCTGTTATTCGAGCTAAGGGCGACGTTACGCCTTATTAATTTTAATTTGTTAAAAACCACTTGTTCCAATATTTAGTTGTCAGCATTTTTCGAATATCAAACAATTATTTAAATAGTAATCAACAAAAAATATATAATTAAACCGTAAAAATAATTCCATAGATCGTAAAAAACGTTGCTAATTTCATATTTATAATTAAAAAAAATTAGAATAAAAGAATTTCGGTAGACTGGTATTTTATTCGCAAAGTAACTTCTTGTTCCAACATATAGTTGTTAGGGCTCGTATAATAATAACCTCATTAAGTAATTAGCCTATAAATATAGGGATTGTTAATTTTTTATAATGAAATGCGAATACCTATATCGATAGTTCCCAAGGTAGAAAATATCTGGATAAGAAATTTTGCGAATTTAAGTAGTAGTTCGAAATAACTTGATTCCCCGAGAAAAGTTTTGCTACCTTCTATACACATTGAGCTGGATATGGTGAAAGAGTTTGTGAAGGTTTTAAATAAAGAAGGAGAAGGTTTCAAATATCTGCATCATTGTCAGACACTAAACTAAAAGAAGGAATTTTTGTTGGCCCTGATATAAGGAAATTAATGAAGGATTAAAAATTCGATGAAAAACTCCAGAAATATTGTATCAGTAGCGTGGAAATCTTGAAGAAGGTGGTGCAAAATTTCTAAGGGAACAATAAAAACCCTAATTATAAAGAAGTAGTGGCGAATGTGATTGCAAACTTTGGTTTAATGAGCTTCGTAGAAAAAAGGACAAGGTTTTACAAAGATAAATGTCATGTTTACACAATAACGAAGTAATCGTTTATTAAATTTCAATAGTTTTTAAGTTCTGGAATTACGTGCTTTTTTAATATTTTTTTTTTAGTAAAGGCGTCTTTTTTGTAATTTTGTTTGCTTCTTTTTGATAGAGAAAAGCTGAAACATATTCGTAATCAGGGCATCAAATAGTTTAGAATCAAAAGGAGACGTCATGACTCCAAATTTGCAGGATTGTGCAATAAATGTTATGATCAAATTACAACAGTTACGAGTAGATATACGTCTTGCAAATAGAAGGCGTGTAACTCGTAACTGTAGCAGTTTAATAATGATATTCATTGGTTTCATTGGTGAAAACCGTGGTTAAGTGAACAAAAAATAAAATAGGTTTCCATGGTTTCTTTTGAATTATAATGAATTACCACAAATTGATGGCTTCCAGTATTCCTTTTTTTATTAATAGAAATTAAAAAATTCAAATGATCTTCTTCTAAATCTAAATTATCAAATGGAATCTAATATTTCCTCTTCACGATCATCTCCTGTCTCACAGGTTTACTAGGAAGTAAGAAACATAAAGCATTTTGTTACTGCTCTTTATTGTGTATACGCCGTGTCCGAAAAGTATGAAATATGACAAATGGGACTGAAACAAGTAATTTTATGAAAAAATCTTGAAATGCGTCGATTTTCTTTTCTAAAAATGCACATTTTCATGCCATAATCATTTTTCTACATTCATTTGTATTTGAGCAATGGCATCATATTTTGTTTTTGGGGGACAAGCCCTAGTTTTTTTCCGCAATTTTGAGAGGCCCTTCGTTTGTCTGGGTGACAGCATAAAATATTTGATATCTTGCATAGGAGGACTTTCTCATTAAAAGTTTAGGAAAAACAAAGATATTAAAATTTTGCCGCGGAAGTTACAGCAGTTGTTCAAACTGTGCTCCATTGACAGTTTGGCAATGATAAATTCGCCGTTCAAATTCACTAATAGCATTTGCTGTAATTTCTGTTGTGACAGCCCTTATCTCTAATCGAATGCGATTTTTTAAGCTTTCAAGATCCCTCGGCCTATTTAGGTAAACTCTATCTTTAAGGTAGCCCCCAAGAAAAAAGTCGGAGTTAAATCCGACGAGCGAGCTGGCCATTCTATTACACCTCTTCTACCTATCCATCGATTATCAAAGGTGTCATTCAGAAACTAGAGGACATTAATTCCGAAATGAGGTGCGGCCCCATCCTGTTGGAGCGATATACTGTTATGGGGTCTGGATCTGTTTCATTTGGATATAAAACAGCTATCACGGGAACTAGTTCAAATCTTAAAAAATTTAAATAAATGTCTGCATTCAAAGTATTTTCAAAGAAATACGATCCCAGAATTCGGTTTCGAATAATTTCAGCCCAAACATTTATTTTCTGCCAGTGTTGAGTGTATCCCTCCAGATGCCATTTAAGATTGTTTGAGGACCAGTAACGTGTATTTTGCCTGTTGATTGTATCATTCAAACAAAAGGCCTGCTTCAAATCGACGTGTTATTAATTCGCAAAACTTTAACCTTTATGCCCTCGAACAATTTGCCTAACAGAAACATGTGGATTTTTCGCGACCACGAAAATTACATTTTCACGTTCATTAATATTTACAGCTCCAGGTCTATCAGTTTTTTGTAAATCCTTAGCAAAACCAGTTTTTTGAAATTTTTGAATAATTTTACTAACGATAGACTGAGCGATATGATATTCAGGGTATACATTGTTAAATAAATCGCAAACTTCTTCCTGTTGTCTCCATCTATTTCGATATCCCAACATCATTAAAATTTCGATGTTTCTCAGTTAAATGTGCAATTCCAAGTTTTTATCTAAAATAGCGATTTTCAAACGACTAACTTGACTAACTTTGTTTTTGCCGTTCATTTGTTGTTTGTTTTATTTATTGAATGTTAATTTATTTCCAATTTCAGTTTCTTTATGTTTTTTAATGGCAACCCCATTAAACATTTAATGAATTATTTCTCGAAAATTTTCTTAAGTAAGATATCAAACATTTTATGCTGTCATTTGGGCGATTGAGGAGTCTCTCAATTTCACGGAAAAAAATTAGGGGTTGTCATTTGAGAAACAAAAGTTTCAGTTTTGTTCGCTATATTCCATACTTTCCGGACACGATGTATAAAGTCTGTTATTGCTCTATACCCGGTTTGCGGTCCTTAACATTTATTTATATTATGTGTTTAGAGTTTTTGTAATAAAATTTCTCTTTCTCAGCATCACGCACTTACAAATCTATAACAACTATAGCAAGACGAAACATGTGCCTACTTGTCTAGAAAGCAATATTCACACAAATATTAATTGTATTATGTTCTTGATACTTGATTTTTAACCCTAGAATACGGGACTGTGTTTGCCAAACGTAATTACGGGACTATCGTAAATTTTACAACTCAATAAAAAAAAAACAAAATTGCCTTATCAAACTTTATTTTAAAAAAATACAAAAAAAAGATAACGTTCTTCATTATCAGAACAAACGTTTAAAATTATAAAACCAACATATTTTATTATTTTTCACAACATACGGTGCAAATATCTCCTCGGTGTTCGCCGCAAATTGGATTTTTGCACTCCATACAATAATTAGTGGTCATGCGCCTTTTTTTGCTTGGATAGCAGAAACAGGTCTTCCTCTTCTTGTCTTGGGGTGTGTTCACAACATTTTCTTTTGATATACCGAGGATTTGAGCTATGTCTTGCCGAAGATATCGACGTAAAGTTTTGCTGTTATATCTATACTGCATCCATGGTTTGACAAGGCAAAGACTTAAATCAATCATGTATTGATATCTTGAAATAGGTTTTTCGCCTTTTTTTAACGTATTAAAAGTGTTAATAACATAAGAGTTTATGCTGGCCATATTTATCATTCCATACAACACACATAATGGCCATCTCTGTGTTTTTCTGCTCGAACTCATATTTGAACACATTTGGTCAAAGGTGTCCACACCTGATTTGGTCTCATTATAGTTATGAATTATTGTT
Source organism: Melolontha melolontha (assembly GCA_935421215.2). Classification (NCBI taxonomy): domain Eukaryota; kingdom Metazoa; phylum Arthropoda; class Insecta; order Coleoptera; family Scarabaeidae; genus Melolontha; species Melolontha melolontha. The sequence goes on from OW285240.1 coordinate 54,267,789, forward strand.
GGCTTACCGGTTTCTTCTACGATCTCTGCCTTCTCATGCATAGTTGAAAGTAGCAAAACTAATTTGTTTTTCTTTGGCATGTAAGATAATAATGTCTTTTGTTGATCGAAACAAAACACTGACGTATTTGCGTTTCGACTATTTCCATCCAAGAACTCCTTGGGTATCTCTTTTTTATTTTTGCGTATAGTTCCTATCATAGTTAATTTGTAAGGATTTTGTAGCAACTGGTCAGCAAGGGAAACCGAGGTGAACCAATTGTCCATGGTAACGTTGCGATTTGTACCATGAATTGATTTCGTTAACTCTTTTACATAAAATTCGGCTAGAGGCAAACCATTGCTCTCTGTTTTTTTCCCAAGTAAGGACTTGCGTCTGACATATACTTGGTGGCGGAATCGCATACCATAACAATTTTTATCCCATTTTTATCGCGGGCTTGTTAGAAATATACATCCTAAAAGGACAGCGTCCTCGGAATGCCAAAAGCTGTTCATCAATGGTGACGTATGAAGTTGGAGTATATGAATTTCTACATGTGTCAATAAAAATTTCCCAAATTTCTCGAATGTGTGTAAAAGGATCATTTACCTTTCTCTCTTCTCTTGTTTCTCTATTATCGCATCTAATACAGTTCAGCAGGTACAAAAAACGATCACAATTCATACATGATCTATAAAACGTGCCGGAAATAGTGCTATCAAACATATGCCTTGCTGACAAATGATTATCTTTTTTGCGGCAGAAAGGATTAAAACACCAAACAAGGCTTTCAGTTCGTCTTTTGTCGTTGGGGAAACATTCTGGTGGCCACTGTATTTTTGGGCCTGTCTGGCGATTTCTGCATTTGTATGTTGCAAAATAATATCAAATATATTGTCAGAAAAAAAATGTAAAAAATATTCATCCAGGTTAGAACAATCTTTTGCAGCCCCTTTAGGACCAGCTATAAAATGTATAATGTTCCTAGCAGCCGTTCTTTTGGATTGTTGAGGCAGCTCAGATGACCATTTGTGACTATTCTTGCATTTTAAATGTTTGTTTTTCAAGTTGATTACATATTTTGAACGTGTACGTACTTGTAATAAAGTAATATCATCATCATCTAAACTAGGTTCTATTTCTTCTTCAGATTGAATTGGGCTAAAGCTTTGTTGGATGAGACAAACAGCCGAATTATTATCTTCATCAACCTCACTGTCGGAGGCAGATGATTCAACCTCCAAAATGTCCTCTTCAATGTCACTACCATCACCGTCGTCAAATGATTCTGGATCACTCTCTTCTCCATTCATGACACGTGCCGCTTCCGCCTTCAGTTGCTTCTCGGTCAAAAACTTTCGATTTGACATCTTAATAAAAAAATCACTATATTTATTATAATGTATTTAAATAATAATAATGAAAAAATATCTTACCTCAAATTTCTATTATTAAAACAATTAAATTCGGTACGAAAAATAAGAACCAGTTTAATTTATAAAATGACGTAAATACGGGACTTTCGTAAAATTTACGAACCGATCGCCGAAAAATCGCTTTAGGGTCGGAAACCTGAACGACCACACACCACACTGTCTAGCTAAATACTAGACTAGATGGTACTCAGTAAGGCAATTCGATGCATTGACCGTAAGTAAGCGAAAAAGTACGATGTCTTACGAGCATCGTAAAATTTACGAATGACCCGTAATCTAGGGTTAATAATATTTCCTTATTTTTATATAAGTTTTTGTTTATAAAAAATATATTTTATTTTTCGTCAAAATTTTCATCCACTTCTTCAAGTCTAGCAATTTTAAAAGGTAATCGTTCGACAGCTAGTTAAAATAGATATTCCTTGCCGCTATCACCTCCTCATTTGTTCCGAATCTCTTTATACCAAGTCGTTTCCTTTGAAAACACGAGAAAAATCACTTGAGCCAAATCTGGTGAATGCGGTGGGTGAAGAAGCTTATTTGACAAATTTAGCGGTTACCATAGAACATGAATGAGAGGGTGTATTATATTGAGAGAATAAAGGTTTTTTTTTTCTGAATAAGGCGTTCTTCATTTCGGCATCGAAACGTGTCAGTACATCAGCATAATATTCACCAGTTATTGCACTTCCCTATAGTGAATAAAGATTACGCTTTGGAATCTTAAAGAAATCATTGCTATTATCTTATTAGCCGAAATGAATTGTTTTTGCCTACTTTGGAGCACGTTTTATCTCTGGAGTATATTAATTAGTCCAGCTTTCATCCACAGTGACATATCGACGAAAAAATTTTCTGTGATTTTGTTTGAACTTAGCCATACACTCATTTGAAATTGTAGCATGAGTTCGAATTTACTCAACAGTTAGTATAGGCATCCATCTTACGCTAGGAAATAAGTAATTAAACTTCTAGTTTCAAAAATTATTTTATTGTAAATACCACTACAATATTGTTTCGCCATACAATGGCTTCATCAGGTGGATTAAATACTGAGTAAACTATATACTGAGTAAATACTGAGTATTTCATCCACCTGATGAAGCCATTGTATGGCGAAACAATATTGTAGTGGAATTTACAATAAAAACATTTTTGAAACTAGAAGTTTAATTACTTATTTTTTAGCGTTATAATGAAGTTTCAACAAGTATCTCCTTCGTCAATTAATCATCCATCTTACGGTTAGTTTTTCATTTTTAAATGTTGATGCGAAATATAGTGTACCCATTCGGTTTAGATGTTTACGGCATTAGCTATCTCACACTCCTTTATTCAAAAGGTCACTCTTTACAAGGATGTTGACTTTATTAATTATTTCTGAAGAAGTTGCAGTAATAGGAAGCCTTAGACGTTCAGAATCTTCTATGCTCATATGTCCACTTTTGAAAATAGTGCACCACTTACAATTCATTCCATGGGAAGAACCAGATTTATTATAATATTTAAGTTTTCTTCAGTTTTTAATAGTTTTCACACCTGAAAGATAATATTTAATTAATACAAGAAATTATTCTTTATCCATATTAACACACAAACAACAAATAGTTTTCTGCGAAATTTTGACAGTAGCCTTCTAAACCAAAGCAGAAGTCAACAATATACTCATCATAGCGAAAGTGTTCACAATTTTAGAAAAGCCTCTCCCGTCAAATTATCATTGTTTTTTTTTTATAAATGTTTGTATAGCTTATTGATTATTTTCTATGTATTTCGACTTCATGCATCAATACACTCTTCGAAACTGATAATTCATCACTAATTCATTTATTCTTGTAAAAGGATCTTAATGATTGATTACTCTCTCTCTCTCTATACATTTCATAAGAACCGCAAGCATTACATTTAGTAAAAATTCCTTTAAATATTGTCACGTAGAATAACATTTATGCTTTTAGTCCATAACACAGAATTATAATTAAATATTATATACAATTAAATATATATACGAATCGATGGACAGCAGATGTCAAGCTTGCAGTGTACACTGACTTTTACAAGGCTTTTGACAAAGTTCATCATAAAACCTTAATTAATACAAAGGTATTTATAATAATATAAAATATTATTAAAAATCTTGTGTGAAGAACACAAATACAGGTTCACTATTAATATTTTTTGTGAACGTGTCCGAACATATCCCTTACCAGAGACGCAGATACGTACTTCGCCTTTCTACAGGCTCATCGGTACGCCCTGCTGGAGAATTTACTTCTACGCTCGGTCTGGATAATTTCAATTATTCTGATAAATTACACATGCGGTTAGTCCGTAGTATGAGCAAAATGCAGTTTCTAAAGAGACGACTGTGCCACCTTTGGAAGGGCGTCGTTGGTTCACATTGATTATGTGGACAGGGCGAGGTACTTCGGCTGTCTGACAACAGACAGCGCTGAATTTACTTCTATGCTCGGTCTGGATAATTTCTGTGATATGCGATGTGGTTCTTTTTTGTGAATGTGTCTGAAGATATCCTTTCTCCAGCAGGGGCGTACCGATGAGCCTGTAGAAAGGCGAAATGCGTAACTACGTCTCTTGGGAGGGATATGTTAGGACACGTTCACAAAAAACATTAATAGTGAACCTGTATTTGTGTTCTTCACACCAGATTTGTAATAATATTTTATATTATTATAAATACCTTTGTATTATGCAAAACTGGTGGGGTTCTACCCACTCATGTATGTTTCAATTATTCTGAAACCTTAATTACTAAGCTGGGGAACTTCGGTGTGCACGGATCATTATTGATGTGAATTGAATCCTACTTGGCCTTCAGGACGCAGTACGTGACTGTTCACAATTCAAAGTCTTGTATGATACGTGTTACATCGGGTGTTCCACGGAGCAGTCATCTTGGACCGCTCTTGTTTGAAATCTTCATTAACGACATATATGCTGACGATGCTAAATTTTATTGCAAGGTGTGGTGTATTGATGACTGCATTGCAGTTCAGAATAACTTAGACGATTTGTTTAATTACTGCAACGTTAATAGACTATTTTTAAATATTAACATATATCAGTCTCTGACTTTCACTCGCAACTTTAATGTTATTGAATACTCATATAAACTCTCAGGTCAAGATTTATCTAAAGTTGATAACCTTAAAGACCTACTAACCCTAAAGACATACTACTCGACAACAAGCTTTTGTTCGACCGTCACATAGATTTTGTGTTTCAGAAATCCTAAGAATGCTGGGATTTTTATTTCGTGTTTCTTGTAACTTTAAACACACTAAGTCATTGATATCCTTATATTCATCACTTGTGCGTAGCCATTTGGATTACTCATGTGTAGAGCTGAGGATGTTTGCGGTACGGCAGGACCGTATGTAGTGCATCCCCACATTTAACTATTTATCTAAATATTCTCTGAAATGATTTGCCGGATCTCATAAATTAATAGAGTGATATTTTAGTATGCACTGGATATTGTTATTATACAAAATCATAATAGCCATTTGTATTTATGGATCATAAATAATAATACGCATGTATTTGTATTTGGTTGTGAATTCAATTTAAACTTAAAACGAATCGTAATATTTTAACGACAAGCCGTCCTTACAATACATGCATTCGAGACAAAGTGTGCAACTCTACGAATAACTTCCATAATTGATCGAAAATGGACATTTTGGAGCTGAAGTAAAGCCCCTATTCTTAGAAAATTTTATTACTGTCGTTAAGAACTATTATTATAAACAACAAAGGCCTTTTATTAGTGTGGAAGTTTTAGTTTCATTGAATTTCCATGTTGTAAGTAGTCAATTGTAAAGTGTTCATTCACAATATTCTAAAACAAGGTGTAAATTTAACTAAAATCCAGAAAAACACATTCTGATAATATATTACTAGATTAGAAGCTGTGTTTATTACTATTTATTATATTATTTTTATAACCAAATGCAATAAAAGCTACGAAAACAAAAGAAACCTCGATTTATTAAAATCTTATCACACAGCCTTTCAAAGCCTGGCAGCACATATTTTGCATATATTTTATATATACTACCTACTTGAACTAGGTGAATGAAGTTAGAAGTTATAAGTTATAACTTCTAGCTTCATTCCGCGTTTTTCCAAAAAATGTAAAATAATGCGGTTATAAGCTTGGTTCCAAACTTTATGACCACACTGTATATATTTACTATGTATGTTCTTTGTGTTTTATATGGTGTTATACTATTATTGGGACTATGTCCTGTTGTATAACATTTACTTGTTGAAATAAATAAACAAATTTAAAAAAATAAAATACATCTATGCTGCTTTCTGCTCGCCCTGATCATAATTTTTTAGGTTTCTGAAATTCTCATACATATAACCTACATTATATACTTTAAAGCAGAAACTGGGTAGCGGAACAAATGTCCTCCAAAATAAATATAAGCTGCAGATATTTATGTTTTATATAATTGTTTCAGCCTTTACTTGATGAAATTCCATTATAACTATTATTAGGATAAAATAAAACAAATTTTAATGAATTTAACTTTTTAATTGACACTGCAACGATCGTTTCGCTCCAACCTGAGCTTCATCAGACATATGATGATATATAGCTGATGAAGCTCAGGTTGGAGCGAAACGATCGTTGCAGTGTCAATTAAAAAGTGAAATTCATTTAAATTTGTTTTATTTTATCCTGATAATATTTATATGTTAATTGAAATAATGAAATACAATTCGTTATTTACTCTTTGCAAAGTATAAAATTACATCGGGCAGCTTCACATTATCCTCATATCGGATAAATATTTCGCAATCATTTTCCTATATTGTTTCCTATTTGCAAATTATCTGTGTTAGATTACATCAATATATCGTTTCATGTAATTCCCTTTCCGCATCCTCGAGTGCTTAGTAGTGAGGTCCTTTTGTTGTTTCAACTCGAACTTTTGTTTCCCTCTGACACAACTAATCAAGGTAATTATTGGAAAACCGAGCTGTAAATAGCGAAGAACCGAACCTCCGTGTATAGTGGCAGAACCGACAAATCAAATCACCTGAAACGTCTTCCTACAGTTGCGCCGTACCATTGTGTTGCGTTTTTGTGTTGCGCCTGAGGAAATGCGTATAGAATGTATTATTCAACCATCTAAATGTGGACGTGCGAAAGCTTTGTAAAAAGAGATAGAGAAAGAAGACAAATACGTCCGGCCTTAAACGATTTAGTCCTTCTCTTTCTGGAACCTCTCACCTGATCAAATTTATACGGTTCTTTTTTCAATACCTGCCGCATTACGAATGAGTTGTGAAACATATGCGATTTATTTGATACCCACAGTATAAATAAAATCGATAGTTCTACTTAAAAATCCCATTTGAATTGATATTGATCAATTACTATTAATTTTCAAAATAAATAAGAATAGTATATTGTTTACTGAGTAAGAAAAGCCTAACATTCCTGGACGACTGTGAAGATAATTAACAGAGTCCAGGAATGTGGCTTTTCCTACGAGGTAAACATACTATTTTTCCGCAAATCGTTTAAAATTCGGCAGATATTAATTAATTTTGAAAAAATCGCGAATAATTTTATTCACAAATAAATGGTGTTTTGAAATTCGTAATATAATTGGTTGCGTTACTATGGAAACGTATTAATGTTGAATTGTCAAACTTGACGCATATAAATTTAACTGCTGGTGTTTTCGATAGCAAAACAGTGTAAAATGATAAGTGATGATGATTTTTCCATATCTGGGACTCCTCCAGAGCTGGTTGAGGTAGTGAATACTGCTTCATTAGAATTATTGCCAAAGAAATCAAGAGAAAAGTACGAATATGTATATAAAACGTTTTATGGGCTATCGCAAGAGTAAAAACACGAGTAACGAAATATCATTTCCTTACAGTAAGGAAATGAATATTTCCTAACAGTTAGGAAATGTTGACTTTTTCTTTAAGAAATTTTGTCAGGAATGTCAAAATTTCCTAACGATTTGCGGAAAAAGCTATTTATTATATTAAATTCATATTACAAGTAAATTCACCTAATTTTAGTGGCGTTTACAAAAAATGTATACTGAAAATGTTTCAAAAATGATTTACGGAGTGGCATTAATCATAACATTAATTTGAAAAGAGTTTTGTATCTCTGATCCAAAAATCTCTGATATATCAAATGGAGTTAATTATCCGCCTAAAATCGGATTATAGATTATAATGAAAAGGAGAGCATGATGAAAATAGCAACAGTCTAGAGATGTTTCGGATTAAACCATCTTGAATAATAGTGGAATTCAAAAACTCAGAGAAGAATTTATTACCTTGTATCTGCGTAATCTAACTATATATATAGGAGCTGATTCTCTATGCAAAGCGAACAATGGCGTCAGTTTCTTGTTTAATAAAAATGCTGACCCGTGGGCAAGAGAAAATAAGCAAAAGGCTGAAATATTTGCAAATCATCTGGCGGAGATATTCAAACCTAATTAGTGAATTCGTCAACATTTGGAACAGGCCAACAATTTAATGTCTGAAGGGATCACCCGCGTTACTACGACAAACTTGAATTCTATAAAAGCATCAGGTTTTTGTTTTAGATTAGATTAGATTATTTGAGGCGGTTGTGAAGCCTTTTCCACAGCGTCCTTTCTAGCTCTATTGTGGCCCTCATGCCTCATTAGAGTACTTCGTCTAGCCCTCCTTTAATTAAACTTAGCATATTCGAGAATAATGCTACGAGTGATAGCAACAATAAATAGTTAACGCAGAACTGCCTTCGACAACCCTTCGATATACGAGGGAGTTTCAAGGACTTACCTTTATGGGAGGGTTGCTACTATATCACAGTTCAACTAGCCAGTACCCAGGCTAGACAAGTGAAGACGGCGTAGTCCTTTTAAAACTTTATTACTTGACTGACTAATTATTAATTGAAAAAGGGCGTCACCGTGTTTTTTTTTGTTTTTTTGTATCTTAAATCGTAATCATATGTCACATGGAAGATGTAGTAAATAATACAACCCACCAAGTTTGTAAAGGAAGGAAATTAAGGAAATCGAATCAACTGCTACAGTTAAAAAAACACACAGTTAAACAAAAATACAACAATATTTATCTGGGAGCGCTTTCCCGACAAAAGTTATTGTCAAGAAAAAAATAACAGTACGCATGAAATAAGCAATCTAGTATATAAATTTCAAAACAATAATATCAAATAATCAATACAGAAATTTGGATAAGGCCCTGTATATAAATTCCAATAATTAATATTATCAAGTACTCCATACAGGCCTGAGGAGCTGGTAACGAACTCAGAGATCTCTTTGTCCATACATTCAAAATCATACAAAAACAATAAAACATATGTAAAACATTGATTAATGAGAAATAAACTAAGAAACTTTTATAATCGAAATTGTTCGCAAAGGTCGAAATTAGTTATTGATAATCAAAGATAAAAGTGGTAGTATATAACTTGGACTAAAAAGTAATTACCAAGTGCGAAAGGTGAATTAAATATTATGGTTTCCAAAGGCGTGATCAATATTAATTTATTAACAAGGGTGAAAGGAGATAATATACGTATTAAGATCTACAAAGTATGTTATGAATATGTACTAATTAACAACTCCAAGAGGGATAATGTATTTTCTTGACTATAGCACGTTAAAATTAATTATTAATTATCAAAGGCATGGGATGGAAGGCTGCCGTTACAGCAAACAAAAACGAAAAAGGAATATAACAATATATATATATATATATATATATATAGTAGATTCAATTAGTTGTCGATTTAAGGTCTGGTTTTACTTAAAAATGTAAGATTGTTTTAAATATATACATTTTTAAGTAAAACCAGACCCTAAATCGCCAACTAATTGAATCTACCATAACATACAAAGGTCATGAAATAATTAACTTGGTATATATATATATATATATATATATATATATATATAATAACTTCGTGACCTTGGTATGATATGGTAAACCTAATCAGTAGGCGATTAAAGGTCTGTATATTACTTCAAAATATATGTATTTAAAAAACTCTACATGTTTCGGCTGTATACGCCTTTTTCAAGAGAATACAAAATATGAATGACAGGATATAAATGACATTTATATCCTGTCATTCATATTTTGTATTCGCCGAACATTCGCCGAACGATGCCTGTATCGGTGATTGTATCCGTCCTCTGGCAATGGTTTTCATGTCGGTGATAAACGTTGTGCATCGTCCTGTTTGTTCATGTTTTCAAGTCTCTTGTAGATTTCTATGGCTTCACTAATTGTTCTTATTCATATATTTGTACTATTCGTTTAAGTTTTGGTATTTTCAAAATCTATTGTATGTCTAGTTTGTATTAGATGTTGTGATAATGATTACGTTGGTGTTCGATTTCTTATTGCGACCTTATGTTCTTCTGCCCCGACACTTAAAAACGCTCTTGATGTTAAATTTTATAAACTGAATTATTTGTATTATTATTAGTTGTGAAAAATGTTTGAAGTCCTTATAAAACTGTCTAGAAATTAGAGAAAATCAGGACAATAAAACTCTTTGTCATATGACTTCATTTGACAGCAGCTTACTTGATTTTTTTTTAATAAATAATAACCTCTCTGTGAATTTATGGGAAAACAGTCTGAGCAGTATTTTATTTTTTTGTGATCAAACTAACAATTTTATGATAAAAAGTCAAGACATAAAAAAGTTGCAGATTGAGTCTGTCTTTTTAAATCAATTTTTTAAATAGGAAAATATAAGGGCATTAAAAAGTTCTAATGCAAAATATTATAGGGGTTGTTTTTTTCAGCCCCTTGTGGTTACATTTTGGGGTAACAAAAACACTCAAAAACTGACATTTTATTAACATCAGTTATCTGCCAAATTTCATTCTTCTAAATTTTTCCAAAGTGGATATATTAAATTAAAACAAATTTTTTTACCTAATTTTAAGGGACTGTAACTTGGAGAGAAAAGGGTGTTGAACAAAAAGTTATATGAAAGACCCCCCTTAATTTTTGCTAAAGAATCACCCTTTGAAATCTTTCGTATCAATTCAGAAACAGCCTGTATATTAAAAATAAGTATTATTCATTTTGTATATATTAAATATAAAGAATTGTATAATATAGTATTTGAACCTAAGGGTCAGGTACAAAATTGAAACCTTTGTATAACTATATTTTATTATCGTATTAAAATACAAACGTTTCCCTGAATTTAAGATGGGGCTTCGTTCATATTTATCATCCTTTATTCAATTCGGTACTTATTTTATTGCTGAACTCTTTAGACATTTTCCAATTTACCTTGTTTTATGAGTGAACGTGCCATGTACACAGTTTGGAACTTTCAAATGCTTTATCAAACGCACGTTCACTAAATTTTGTACCATAAAATATCAGAATGAAGAATGCAAGCATCATAAACTGGGAATTTTAGTTATAGTTAATAAAGAATCAAAAATCATCTGCAATGTTTGCTATTTTAGTAGGCACAGTTTACCAACAAGGCGGTTCTTGGGAATTTTGCCGACCTTTGTTCGTCATCTGGCCGCATTCTGATGCAGCCTATTTTGTTAATTGTTCCAGAGCTTACTGAAGTTAGGGGTAAGTTTTGCCTACAATTCTTAAACAGTCTCAATAGATCAGCGTGCTCGACAACAGTCGCAAGTGTCAACACAACAGTGTTCAAAACAAGAGTCTCAACAGATCAGCGTGCGCGACAACAGTCGCAAGTGTCAACCAACAGTGTTCAAGACAAGACTCTCAACATAACAGCGTTCTAGACAACAGGCATAAAAACATTGCTCAAGAAAACAGTCTACATTTAATATTAAGAGACACCAGTCTCATGTTTTATCAACAAGACAACAGTCTTGCTTCATCAACAAATCAACAATTCTTATGTATCAAATAGTGTAAATTTTGTAAATAAAGGTTTTATATTGGAGTGCCGCGTTTCATTAAAAACTGTCACCGACGAGTAAATAATTAGTGCGTATACGGCCTTACAATCCATGCGCGGTGAAACAATACACAGGAGCATCAAGTCCAGGTAAAAGTGCAGTTGCCGCAACAGTTTCTATTATGTATTATTGACGTCATTATTTGTATAACCGCTGGCTCTCAAAGTGTTCCGTATTGTGCTCATTTCTGTACTTGCGTTTTCTTGATCCGTTAATTTTGGTGATCGATAAATCAGTGTTTTGATTACGGAATGCGGTTGCGCTGGGTGGTGTGATTGCGCGTTGAGGTATCTATTCGTATGTGTCTTTTTCCGATATACTGTGTGTCCTAAGCCGTCGAAATGACTAGAACGTCTAGGAAAGATAAATGTCCCCGTGCTTCGATTTCCATTGTGAATTAAAAATTCGAATGTACACTGCTAAGGTGTTCTAGAAATTGGTTTATCATGTCCGGGGGGGCATATAACAAACGTATCATCGACATAGTGAGGCCATCGGTGAACCCATCGGCGCTCCCCATACTTGCTTGTACCTCTGACAATTGTAGATAAAGTAGGTGTTCCTTAGATAGTGTTTTATTAACTCGATGATACGTTTCGGCTGGCGGTGTTTAGTTTCTATTATCGACAGGGCGTCATCTACAGGCACTTATGTAAACAATGAGGTCATATCGAAGCTGACAAGTAAGTCGGTTTTTTGTAATTGTTGTTGGCTAATTATTTCTCTAAAGTGATCGGCGTTCTTAACATCCGACGTCATCTGTTCAGCGAAAGGTTGTAGTTGTTGTGCTAAGTATCTTGCTAGATCTTGAATCGGGGATCCCACAGAACTAACTATAGGTCTTAACGGAGCGTTGGTTCTGTGAATTTTTGGTAACCCATAGAATTTCGGACAACATGACGACTTTTACCTAGGAGTGATGTACTTCTTTGTTTCTTCGTCTAAAGGTGTTGCCTTGATTTTCGATTTCGTCACTTTTATGTTGTAGAATTACTTGTCATTTTCTTGTAAGCAGGATCATCTAAGAGAGCTGTTATTTTGTTGGTGTATTCTGTTCTGTCCATGGTAACTCTTGCATTTTCCTTGTCTACAGGCAGTATTATGATATTATTATCGTTGCGTTACCTTATTTGCAGTATTTAATGGTAAAGGCAAATACCGTTTTCAAGTTCTTTTTTTTTTTTAAAGACGACTAACAATCCGATTTGTTTACATAATGCTTTTGACATTCTAGAAAAATGAGAAATGTTGGCAACAAAGTTAAACACGCAAGTATTTAGTCGTAGTATAACTATTCAAAATGCACAATGCAATAAAAAATATAACTAGGATAATTTGAGAAATAAAAACAAAATAAAAAAGATTTGTTGACAGAAGCGACAGCGGGTTGTATTATTACTGATCATAATTATTGAACGAATATGAAAACTTTTTATTATCACAGTTAAGTCGTAAGCCTCCTAATTAATATAAATATTTCATAATATTTCATATATTTAATATAAATTTCTTCACATGTCCATCATTCTTCTACATTTATTGCACATTTATTACACACTTGCGATAGTTCTTCAAGTGAGAAGATTACATAGAAGAATTGGATTTGAATCTCGAGGGCAATAGTTCAAATCAGAAAAGCGTACGATTTTTCTACATACGTTAAAAGAATAAGAGATGCGGTAGAAAAATAATTCGCGAAATAAACTAATTTGGGTTTTTTCTTTTGCTTTCAAATTAATGAGGAATCAGTAAATTATATATATTATTTTGTATTTAAGAATATGCAATTACGGAAAACTTCACGTAAATCTGAAACAAAATACTACATACAATAGTTTCTCACTGTGACTTATATTTTCTTAGTTTTGACACTTAACGTATATTCTCATAAACAGTAACTCGAGTGCTTTCAAAAGTTTTACGGCATTCGCAACAACCCCTAAGTTGAATATTGTCTTTGAAGGAGTGATTTATTTGGCGAGATATAAATTCAAATAATGCAGCACTCTAGCGATGCAACAATACTGAATTTTGATTTCTTTTACTAAAGTGATTTATGCACTCAAATGGTAAAATATCAATGCATTATCTATAATATTCACATAATCCACATTCGAATTTCATAATTAATGTATTTTATTTCATACAAAAGTAAAATACAATATATATATTTCCACATACACAGAAAATTATTGTAATTATTAAAAATAACTACGAGGAATACTTTCAAAATTCTGGACATAAACACGAATGTTTATACGAGCGTTGCTGAATGAAAAATTCATTTGCAGTCAAAAAGCACTTTCTATGCGTTTGACAACTTGCGATCTAGCAACTAGCAACTCAGACGCTAACACATCGGTTGATACTACAGTGTGAGCAAAAATGATTGATATGTGCCGTTCTTTTCGAAAAGGGTCATTGCCGCATAGTAAATATTGTGGACCGTTACTGCATTCATTGGCGTAAAGTAAAAAATTAAGTTCACAATAATCACAATTGACATTTGAGAAAGGACTGAAATTAATGACAATTAAACGCTGTTCAATTAGGTTATTTTGTGTTAACAACAAATTAGTTAATTATGAAACTATTCAAAGAAGATTAGATAACCACTGGAGTAGAATCATAAACAAGATACACATTTATTAAATATAAAACATACAAGATCATAAACAATATTTACAACATATTGCTATTAATTGTGGTTTATATATTTACTGCACCACCATCCACAACTAATCTACTCAACTAGGATACTCAGCCGGTTGATATCCAACAATGATACTTCTTTCTTCTCAGGGTTCCAATCGGAAAAACGTGGAACTGTAATATTATTACTTATATACTTATATATAAATGCGCAGTAAAAGGTTTATATAATGTGAGTTACTTTTTTAATTAATTCAGTAGTAAAGTTATATCAAGAATAAAACACGGGATAAAATTTAAATGAATATTTAATACAAAAAAATCAAAAAAAAAGAAAAAAAACTATCTTTATAGAGTATAAAGATTGTGTATTATACAAATTTACAAAGAGGTAAAACAATCCACTGAATATGACCGCTACGTGAATTAAAACTTCCTCTAATGACATCCGATCAAACTTAATTTAAAAAAATAATAAAGTTTATTTTTAATTTCTCCCCAGGGAACCAAACTGTATAAACTTGAAAACACGATCAAAATCTACCACATGCGCGCTCACATGTAACAAAAAGTTCCCCTGATTTCCAAACGAAATAAAATTTCACAGTAATAATTTTTTTACATAAAAATTTTAAAAATATTCTTTATCATTTAATTCTTCTAATAATAAATCTCTTAATAACAATATTGAATACAATATAAATGTCTTATAATATTAATCAAAATTTTTATATCATAAAATTCAAAAAAACTTAAAACATCAAAATTACGAGAATAACTACTCTCGAACAATATACGGGAATTGAATAAAAGATACATCAACCAATTAACACAATCGAACCCGAATTTAATTAAATATATAAATCTATATATTTTTTTGAGAAATACAACGTTCTTGTGTATAGGTATAACTTAGTCTGCCCCTCAACATCACCCGCAATCGCTTTCACATAAAGCCGACCTTCAAAAATACAAGTTTTTGCTCACGCAGATTAAAATACATTTTCAAAAAGTATACACTACAATTCAAAAATAATTGTACATTCATTTTAAATAAATTTTAAATATTAATTAGGGAAAAATCCATAACAATATGTTCATTTGTTTGACAGTAATTTACATGCTTCTCCAAATCTAACAGCAAAAGCTCTTGGACTGCTCTCATTTTATATGATGTCATACGTAACACAGTGCGACACGAACCGTAAGAAATTTCTGTAAAATGACGTGATAATAAGAAATTTGCAATAGAAGCAATACCTGTCTGTAATGATAATTTCCGTAATGATTTTTTAGGACTGTACTCTACTCTTTGGCGTAGATCCTCTACAACGTCTTCTGTTAATACTTTAGGTCTACCAGATGATTTCCCTTTACATATACTGCCTGTATCACGAAAACGATCTACATCGACGTGCATGTTGACGAAACGTATCTTTTGAAATTTCTTCATTAGGAAAAGCTTCTTCAAATTGGTTAAAGCAAGATATAAATGAATACTTCCAAACACCATCTTCGTCTCTTTCTCCAGTACGGAAATAGGCTTCTAAAATAAACTTATTATGTTCGTCGGTGAACATTCTAACCTGAAAGTAACACGTATTTATCATTTATTTTTACGCGCATTAATTTTAAATTATTTAACATACCAATTATTTCCGAGCAGGCACGACAATATGTCTTTAGAAGGAAAAGTTTTAGTATGTAAAATACTAAACAGCAAATAGAGAAACACGTGCGCCTCTGGATAAAAACATATGTATTGAAAATTGACTATTTTACCGCTTTCTGACATATGACGGAAGTAAGTATTGATATATGGAATATATTATTGATATCGCGTTAATGGAGCTGCAACTTCACACGTGTCAATCACAACAAGCAACGAGCAACAAGCTCACAGTGTATATATTTCCACTCATCATACCTTTTATTGAACAGGTTCCGTTACTAGCAAAATTATAATACGTTCTATTCTTGCACTTATGGTTTCCATTTAACTAAAACTACAATTTCTTTCGCGTGAGCTTCTTTTTCACTGTCCTTCATTTTGACATTTGATTTAGAATTGTCATTTATAGATTAACAGCAGCTTATAAACTCATCAACTTGATACCGCACGTAACATTTGTGTACAAATATTTGACAAAATTATTTGAAAGATACTTGAGTAGCTGAAACCTCACAAAATTTTATATAAAACAAAAACATTTTTAATATTTTTGTATTATTAAAAATATTTTTGTTTTATACAAATATTTGACGTAACTTAATTCTAATTTTAATTTATTACGTCTAAAACTTAAAATAATTTAGTTATAAGAGTGTTTAATTTGACAGTCCAGAATAAGAGCTAATTTGGGTATCAATGCACCATGGAATCTATAGGTTGTTTCAACCTAAGAAAAAGGTACGGGCCATATGGGAAACAGGTGCGCTGTCGCTTTTTCATAAGTAACTAACTTCATCTTTGTTGTCGTCTTCATAAATTGATGTCAATAAATAGATAACCAAATAATCTTGTTTTAATTTTTGACAAATTTGCCTATCATCAAATATTTACAACAAAAGGCTAATAATATGGTAAATAAGATTAATATTATATATACAATTATATTTTATCAAAAGAGAGAATATTTTAAACAATTTTTGCATTTTTTTAGGTTCTTAGCTTTTCTTTAGAAGAGAGAAGCTTATTGAAAAATTACTTTAGTGTTTAATTTAATGAATTCAAGTAAAATTTTCAGTTAATGAGTATAAATAAAATTCTAATTCATTTTATTGTATAGAATAAACAATTCATAAGTTTCTATTGTTACAATTAAATACAAGAAATTATTTATTATCTGCATTTATGTTATAATAACATATTGAAAAAACTTTAGGCTATTTCAAATAAATTTCATCGTTTACCACAAAAGATTAAAAAGTTTATGTAGGTTGCACAAAGCATTACATTATTAAATAAAGAAAGTAAAGTTTTATTAATCGGAGAAAGAAATTTGTGAAGAAAATTCTGAAGAACTTAAGTCAGTTAATGGTATTATAAACTCCTCGATATTATCTTCTCTTTCATCTATTCTCCACAATCGGTACAATGTCAGTTTACTAAATGTTGGTAAATCAAAATCACTGTTAACAACAGCAAAAACCTTGTTTAACGTAACTGGTGTATTGTTCAAGAAGAAATTATGCACTTTAGATTGAATAATAAGCTGCACATTTTCAACATATGTCTTTGTTTGAATGCTTTCCTGTAAACCACTTCTTTTCGACATTTGTCTACGTGGGCTTACAAATCTTTGCGATTTTCATACAATGATTTTACCACAACCAAGAGCTTTACAAGTTTCATTAACTGCTGCTGATACATCTATTGTTTTATTAAAATAGTTAAAGGCATTACGAATAATCTGCCGTTCTTTAAATTTATAAACTTCACCTTGCCGTCTCCTTTTAACTGAAAACTCCATAGTAAACTGCAAATACAACACAACTCAAATACAATAAATGCCCATACATCTCATAATTATAACGCGTATTAAAAACTATATATATTTCTTAATAGTTGCAAAAAAAAAAACTGGTTTGTGTAACTACTTGAGAAAGATACAAAATAAATAAAATAGCAAACTAACACACAATCAAACACAAACAAAGCTAAATGGCAGCAGTGACAGATTGAACAAATGTTAGTGCAAATATGATTTTACAACGTTGTACGTGCTAGAAAAGGATGTTTTAATTGTCAGGTATGTAAACTAGCAAAAGAGAGAAATACTCCATAAGAACCTGTATTTTTTTTTCTAAGGCTGAAACGAGCTATAGGAGCTAAAATAATATTTTTCGGACCAAAGTTGGCTATGAAAATAACTAAAAGTTTGACCTGAAGTCATTTAACAGACCGGACAAATGTACTCAGCCAAAGACATGGCAAGGAGTTAATTGCTGGTCTATGCCGGGATATTTCAAATAAACACTGTTGCACCTCAGCAGGAACCAACATGAATTATTGTGGACTACATTACTGGCACCGGGCAGTAAAGAGAAACTTACATAAAATTGGGCTGTATGACGGGAATATTGGATGTAGACTGTGCAATCAGGAATCAGAAACAGAAGACCATATAATGTGGGATCGTTCTATCCGGCCTTACTTTACGGATACGATTCTTTAGTGAATGTGACGTTTTGCAGTATCTTATTGAATTAATCGTTGATCTCCTCGGCAGATATTCGGTATGAATGACTCCCTTTGCATCCCAGAAAATGATGAGCATGACTTTCTGAGCTGATTAAACTCTTGAATTTTCGTGCACCTAAAGAATCCGAACAACGATATTCCATTCACCGCCGCTTGTCTTCTGGGTCATAATAATAATATCGATGGGCCTGCGACTTGCAAACTTTGCATGCTAACAGAGATCGGGAGGCTAAAACTTGCGTCTGTACTCACCACTCACACAATGACGTCGTTGGAGACACTATATATCAATCTGCCCTCGTATATACAATGAAAAGCATTTAATTATGTCTTTTCTACAGACTAATTCAATTCTGTGAAACCTTAGATCTACTGATTCCTGTGTCTATCAAGAAATTCAGATATTTATTATAATAGTATTAATGAATACGAAATTCCCTTCTTCGTTTTACTATTTTCTCTTACTTCAGTTCTTCTTTACTCGTGTATAATGCATTGAAAATGATAGCATTGTTATTGCTTTAATCATTATAATTGTTACTATTAAACCATTCGCATAAAATTATATAATATCAGAAACTGTTATATTGATTTTCTTATTCACTATTTCAAATAACACAGGCCTGCGTTTTTTAACTTTCTAAAAATTGTTTTAAATTAGATAGCTGATTCTTATGTGTTTATAAAAAACAAAATTACTTACAAATATCATTAAATCTAATGAAAAGAAACAGTAAAATACTATTTATGTCTTTACAAGTCCTTATAATATATTTTTCTTCGTTTTCCATACTCCTTTTTGTGCTTTTTCTTCTGTAATCTCGTAGTGGACCATCCCTTTTCAAGATACTACAATAATCAGGTATCATGCTTATATTCCATCTTCCTTGGTATCTTCTCTCCATCTCTTTTAGGTCTTGGGGGAACCTTTCCCCCTGCTCCTCACTTACTGCACCAAGATTTTCAGGGAAGTAGTCGAGATGCGAATCTAGAAAATGCACCTTCAAACTCATGTTACAGCATAAGGTTTTAAATTTTCTAAAATATTTTGCACAATATTTTTATAATCTTCATGTTTTTTGTTGCCAAGAAAATTTGTAACCTCATTTTTTAAGGCTATCCTTGCTTGTTTTTCTGCTTCCTCCATTTTAGATTCAAAATTTTCATCTTTCATAAGCTTTCTTATATCCGGCCCAACAAAAACACCCTCCTTTATCTTTGCTTCTGACAAGCGAGGAAACTGGCTGCAAAGATACTTGAAGCACTCTCCATCTTTTTTTAATGTCTTCACAAATTGTTTCATTAACTCTAGTTTTATATGTAATGGAGGAAGCAAAACTTTGCTCGGGTCTACTAAACTTTTTCTTTCAATGTTTTTCATTCCAGGTTGTAAGGTTTGTCTTGGTGGCCACATCTTTTTACAATAGTGCTGCTTTCTATCACGACTATTCCACTCACACAAAAAACAAGGATATTTAGTATAACCGCTTTGTTGTCCAAGTAACAAACAAAGAACTTTCAAATCACCACAAATTGTCCAGCCTTGATCCTTGTAACGAATTTTAATTAAAAGTAGCTCAAGATTTTCATAACACTCTTTTAAATGAACTGAATGTCCCACTGGTACAGAAGCATATTTACTTCCATTGTGCAGAAGAACGGGCTTAAGGCTCCTTTCTGAAGAGTCAATAAAGAGTCTCCATTCAGAAACATTATATTCTACATGGAATTGTTCCATGAGTCCGGGTACATCATTACAGAAAACTAGTGCATCTTCTTCGGAATAATATCGAGGAAACTCTTTTTCTCTGTTCCTAAACCAGTAAAATGTTGTGCTAGGTGCTAACAAATTTTTTTCTTCCAACCTTGACCCTAAAAGCTCAGCTGAGTCCTTAGGAAGGTTTAAGTCCCTCACCAAATCATTTAATTCAGATTGGTTAAACAGTTTTGGCTCATCACTTCCAGTATCATTGTAATCACTTCCCTCATCCAGTTCACTTGCGCATGTACGTGAAACCATTTCGTTATCAGATACATCATCTAATGTATCTGGTAGTGAAGGAACAGGTACTTCTGGTCCATGAGGTATAGGACGTGTTGCGGATCGAAGGTTTGGGTAAACGATGTCCTTTTTGTTTTTTAAATTGAATTCGTGTACTACACACGAACAAAAATAACAATCATCGCTATGATTGATCGGTTCTCTCCAAACCATAGGCACTCCAAAGCGAAAAGACTGTTTTTTTTCCTTTTAACCACTGGCGAAGCTCTTCAACACACACTGAACAAACCTTATGAGGAGCCCAAGGTTTGTCTTGGTCTCCTAATTTCACACCAAAATATGCAAAATATACTTTTTTTACAAAATCTGTAATGTTTCTTTGTTGTTTTTTTACTGTAAACTTTCCACAAATATAGTAGAAGGAGTTGGGTACATTGACACAGCCTCTTGATGCCATTGGAATTTAATTTTAAAAAACTCGTAAAATAAAAATTAAATTAACTCAGCAACTAATCACAAATGTCAACTAATTACACAAATTCACACCACAGTTGTAAAGAAGATATAGAATGAACTAACTGTTTTGTCTAGAAAGCAATATGTTTGTAGTGGAGGTGGGGAGGTAGACATGCAGTAACAGGAAGACGATGAGTCATGTCTTGCGGTATGCTCAATTATTTCTATTTGTAACTTCTTTATTATAAATCTAGTGTATGTTTATTCAGAATATCAACTTCTTGCATCATCATAAGTAAAAAAATTATAATAGTTTATTTAAACAACGGTTTAACAAAATTGTCCTTTTCAAAAAGACTAATACATGCAGATTGGTCAAAAAATCCCAGATTGTAAAAAAACCTTACGTGATGGAATTTTTTAAATAATTTTCTCATTTTCAGCACAAAAAATCTATTGAAATCACTGTATAAAATCCAGGCAATTTTACCATCGCAGGCCTGTGTAATCAGTTCTAAATAAAAAAGAAGAACAACAATAGATAATGAATAATTGTGTCCAACATCAATATTCAGAAAATAATATATAAATATTAAAATGAGGACACGTTCATTCGATTCTACGTTATATGTAGATTGTGTTTGCGTTCATTATTTTATAGAAATATTAGATTTCCCGATTTTTTATGAAGTAATAATTTATTCTAACCAGCAATTTAAATGAAATATCCTATACGACAATACATTCACCGTAGTCGACAAATTTTAAATCCTGTTTGGGTATATATAGTGTATGCTTGTTTTATCCAACGATGCCTGCTTTCAAACACTGTAGGGAAAAGCAGAGTGGTGGACACACATACACATTTAGCATGCCCTATTCCCTAACAAACACTTACCGGTTATACCACATTTATTTCTCTATGTGCGTATATTAATAGTCGATTTCAACATGCATGTTTTTACAACTCAACAAAAGACACAAATCATAAAATGGTATTATGCCGGTAGGCACTTCAATGTACCTGTACATACCCGATATCCACAAAAATTAAATGTATGGCCTGATATTTTAAATAATTCAATTGTCGGTTCTTTCTATAGAGACAAATCAGTAATGTGCGCCAATAATTTTATTATAGGTTGGCATACTGCCAAGAACAATGTAGTGGATTATTTGAACCTTTAATTTAGAATATTTATTTTTTATTATTATCGGAGAAAAGTTAATTTATTTTATAATACAAAGGTATTTTTAATAATATAAAATATTATTAAAAACCTGGTGTGAAGAACACAAATACAGGTTCACTATTAATATTTTTGTGAACGTGTCCGAAAATATCTTTCCCCAGAGACGTAGATACGTATTTCACCTTTCTACAGGCTCATCGGTACGCCCCTGCTGGAGAAAGAATATTTCCAGACACATTCACAAAATAGAACCACATCACCACATCACCGTAATTATCCAGACCGGGCGTAGAAGTAAATTCAGCGCTGCCTGTTGTCAGACAACCGAAGTACCTCGCCCCGTCCACATAACCAATGTGAAGTAACGACGCCTTTCCAAAGGTGGCACAGTCATCCCTCTAGACCCTGTATTTTGTTTGGGTCTTCACTCATACTACGGACTAATCGCATGTGTAATGTATCAGAATAATTGAAACATACATGAGTAGGTAAACCCCACCAGTTTTGTATGTGTATGTTGACAGGGCGAGGTACTTCGGTTGTCTGATAACAGGCAGCGCTGAATTTACTTCTACGCCCGGTCTGGATAATTACGGTGATGTGGTGATGTGGTTCTTTTTTGTGAATGTGTCTGGAAATATTCTTTCTCCAGCAGGGGCGTATCGATGAGCCTGTAGAATGGTGAAATACGTATCTAGGTCTCTGGGGAAAGATATTTTCGGACACGTTCACAAAAATATTAATAGTGAACCTGTATTTGTGTTCTTCACACCAGGTTTTTAATAATATTTTATATTATTAAAAATACATTTGTATTATACAAAACTGGTGGGGTTTACCTACTCATGTATGTTTCAATTATTCTGATTAATTTATTTTCCTTTCATAAGAGTTACATTTATTTTTTTTTGCATAATTTAGAATTAATATTTAATTTCATTTATACGCGGAAATATAAGCTTTGTTGTACATCCTCATAAAAGTAATACACCATGAAATAAATATTTTTCTGTAAATATTCGTGGCGAATTTTATACGTATTTCTAAGATGCGTTCTACAACCCTCTGAAGCAATAGACTTACTGACTAACTATAATCTGACTGAACCTTATCGTACCCCACTCAATCTACTTGCATACATTAGCAACCTCACTATATGTCTTTCTTTTTCCTCTTCTACTTTCGTACCAGAAATTAGAATTTGTCGATTACGGTATGCTAAAACACATCTGTATAGGTAAAAATGGATACATTACGCATACCAAATTCGCAATAGATTGCCTTGATCTCATCAGCATACAGCGTGAAGGCACCATGCCCTAGGTAGGTTTGCCGCATATGCCAAACTTGTACGACACATGCCCATGAAGAATATCTCACGGTATCTGCCGACAAAGAGCAACAATGCTTGACAGCTTTCAAACCAGCCTAGGGCATAGTAACTTTACTTCGTACGTCAATGAGGATCAACAGCTCGAAACACGCGTTTGTACATCCATAGTCTCTAATGTGAATTTCTAGTACGTTGTATGTCCATTCATACGTATAAAGATATACAGGCGTGGATACTTTCGAATATCTTTGATACGGCTACTTAGATTTTTTTAATCAGATTTCCCACATTTAAGTTAATGCAAATAGGGAATTCGAAGAGTATATTTATCTTCAAATCGGGCTTCCGGTTTAGCCTGAAATGATGTAACTCTTTTATTTTAAATGAAACGGCCTGTATATTTTCGCGAATTTTAATAGAGTTTAGCAATGACAAAGTTTGGTGCCCTTTTATTCAACAACGGCGAATTTGATTGAGAACAAAAAAAATTAACACAAAAATATAAGCAAAATCAGTTATAAGAAAGTTTTCGAAATGACGACCGTTCACTTCTTGACAATATATAAGTATGTGAACAAATTCTTGGATAACATTAAAAGGTCCGCGCATACCGCGCGGGTCATTCAATGAAAAAACTTCTAATATTAAGGGCATAGTGAGGGGGTACTACATCTTGATGGAACCAAACACACACAGGCTTATTTGAATTAACCTTACCTTCCTCAATATTAAGAAGAACCTTGTCACGTAAAAGACCTAAATATCTCTGTCCAGTTAGTGTACCATGAATGATACAAGGACCAATAATACGGTTCCAGCCCAAACGTTTTATTTCTGCGGATGTTGTGTATGCGTTTCTAGCATCGAATGAGGGTTATCTGTTGACCAATATCGACAATTATGGTGATTAACGGTACCATTCCAACAGATCGTAGCCTCGTCGGAAAACTGCAAATTGCTTGTAAAATATTGGTCGTTTTTGCAAATCTCCGTAAAATTAAATTCTAACATCATAATTCCCGTTCAATAATTCTTGCACTAAATGTGGTTTATACCGATGATATTTTTTATGCTTAAATATTGTGGCTACTGATCGGCAACTTATGTCATAGTTTAGTGCGAGGGATGTAGAAGAAGTTTGTGGTAATTCCTCTAATACTATAGCAATATCTTAAGCAATAACTTTAGTTAACACTTTTGATCGTCCACTTCTCGATAAATTTCTAACATTTCCTGTCCGGTTATACCTTGTCAAAGTTTTACCAACGAGACTTTGTGATATTAGATGCCGATCTTGAGATGCAAATTGTTAAATAAATCGCATTCGTTTTCATGAGTTCTGACGCCGTCACCAAAACCAATCATAAATAAGAACTTCAATAAGTTCAAGACCAGAACCTGCATGTGAAATTGCTAAGGATTCCGCTAAAAGGGAGATCTAGTTATGGCTAGAAAAATAACATAAAAATAAATGGAGGTTAACGGAAGGTCAACTCCATACCAAAACACTACTAAGGGAGCTGGACGGAAAGTTTTCAGCCAACCTAATTCGTAGTAACAAGAAAGAAATTAAAATAATTACCGGGTTAATAACCGGACCTTTAAGGAAGCATCTATACAGCATGGGCGTGGTTAGCGAGCCCTGGTGTAGGAGATGTGAAAAACAGGAGGAAACTAGCCTTCATGTAATATGCACGTGTGAGGAACTGAAGCAACTCAGACAGAAATATTTCGGGAGAGAGATTAACAGAGTGGAACTGAAAGATCTATTAGGGATAGTACAAAGAACAGTGTGCTCAAGTGCCTGGGCGTTCTAGGGTCCAACCCAAAACAGAAGAAGAAGAAGAAGTTCTATTTCAGTTAAGTCCATCATTCATATTTGGACGTCTACAAAGTTAATTCTGAAACTTTATATCAAGTACTGAATTTTAATTCCATAGCTTACTAAACATAAACACGATTTGTCGTTGTTGAACAAAAAGGTCGCAAACCTTATTATTGCTGAACTTCCAGAGCAGAACTCTATTGAAATTCGTAAAAATATACAGGGTGTGTCATTTAAAATAAAAAATTTAACATCGTTTCCGGCTAAACCGAAAGTCTAATTAGGATATAAATATACCCATCGAATCTCCGATTTGCATTGAATTAATTGTGGAATGTCGTATTAAGTAGCCATATCAAAAATATTCGGATGGACCCATACGTTTACTAAACCCTGTATCTTAACAGATAGATATTATTGTATTTATACACTTTATTTTAGTGAACATCGATATGCTATATTTTACATAGCATATTGGAGCATATAGATTCTTTCTGACAGCTTAGCTGCTTAGGGAAACCGTCGCCAGGCGTTTCCACTCTTGATCGGTAGATGCCATGAGATATTTCTCTCACGGACAAGTTTAGCATATGCGGCGAACCGACCCAGAGCTTGGTGACTTCACGTCGGACTCTGATGAGGGCAAGACAGCCCGAAACACGTATCTGTACATTCGTAGTCTTCAAAGTAAATTTTCTATAAGTTGTGTATCCATTTACGTGTATACAGATAAGTTTTAGCAAAATTATCTAATTTATACACGTGAAGCCAATAAACATTGATATGCAATATTTTACATAAAGTACCCCATATCTTACTAAGTGTAATTCAATAATAATTTTCATCATATTTCAATTAATTTGAACAAATCTAACTGAAATAGAGTTCCTAAATATACTCAAACATTTTCATTTCTTCCTTCAAACGAGTTCTATCTAATTATTGAAATGGAAACTTCAAATAGCTACTACATTAGCGTTATTAAATTTGTAATGATGTCGTACAAATAAACTAGTGATTACCGATAAGTAGAATCTATTTAATTTTAAATGAACTCGATTGTTTTAAATAAATGGATTTCGTCTTGTAAACGTGAGTGTATGTGTGTCTCATGAAAAATAAATACTTCTATACATCGAATTACCTCGAGACAAGCGCCCAGAAACACAAATACTCATTCGTCGTTAGACAACCATTAATATTAATGCCTTGTTTGGTGGAGAACCAGCATTAATCAAAAGTTCAATAGAGGCGGGTGTTAATCCCTTTTTCCCACTAGCACATTTATTCGGTTTCCCATTTCTTTTATACCGTGCACCTCCTTTTTATCCTATTTTCGTGTTCCTCTTCTACTTTTTTGTCCGATACGCCACTAGCAGTCTTATATTCAACTTAACACATGAAACTCAACGGAGCAGTTATAGATAGGCGAACGAAGTGGAGACGGCGTGTTCGCCTCCCCTTTGTCCCTCAACCCCTTTTCCTTTACAAGTCGGTCCTGTACCGAGGACCCTCGGTCCCGTGATGTAGTACCTTTCGAGTCGCGGAATATTTAATTTTAATTTCGTTGATAAATGAGTGCGCTTTCATTTCCGCTACTTGAATGTTTAAAAGAGGCGGTGTGGTTTTCTTTTTTTTTTCGTTTGTTATTTTATTTTTTCGTTATTTTTATGAATCTATAAAAAATTCCAAAGAAGACATCAGTCATAAAAATTTGTTCCGTATCACTTGGAACAATGTTTTTTTTTTCCTGCGAACAATAAAAACGTAGCTCCCCTCCCCCTAACGGGATCTACGGACGCTTCTGCCCTTGAGTGCGTTTTTATTTATTAGCATGGCGAGTCCTTTAATGCTTTCAATAACGACTGCTGGGTATTGAATTTCCCGTTTGCGACGAGACCCATAAGAACCCTGACATTTTTTATCGACGACTACATCTGACAAAAAATATTCTAAAAAAAAACTAATACATTTATATACAAAATCATTACTTATCTATTCATTTATCTATTTATCTATTCTTTCATTATGTATTATTGTGTGCTTTATTTGTTTACTGTTATTTCGACTAATTTGATTTTTACTGTTGAGTTGTCGTTAATCAAGGACACTTCCTGTCCATAAACAATTCAATATTCTAATATCGTATACGGTGTGCTATAATTATTATCTAAATTTAGAATCATTCTAGCATATGCTCCAGGTATATCTTTTTATGGCGTGGGACCCAACATAAAATATAGAAGAGCCAATAGAAAAGGAAGTAGTAGAGATAATACAATATCTAAAATAGTGATAAATGCTCAAGGGAAAATAAAACATGCCGAAATACTTAAAGCAGGAGACCGATGCTAAAATGAGTAACAGAACTTATCCAAAAAATCTCGGGGGATGAATAGATGCCAGAGAAGTAAAAGCCATAGTTGTTTTAGATGCACAAGAAATAATATATAATCGAATATTCTAATATCACTGCTGGATGTTCTAAAGATCTCTTTTTAAAGTGTTCTAAAGATCTCTTTTTATGGAGTTATCTCAAATGCAAAGTATGCAAGTACCAACAACATATAAAAATATGATCGGGTAAATTAGAAATGTTTGCGTCGAAATTCAAGAAGATACACTGTTCGATTACCTACAATCATTTGAAATGCAGATCAATAAGTGCATTCAAGTAAGTATATGAATATGTAATATCTACATTTATTATTGAATCTATATAGGTTTCTAGGTATTCTTTTTTCTAAGCATTTATTCATAATAATTTTTTTAATTAGTTTAAACCCTTTAGATAACAATAAAATTAAATTGAAATAATAGTTTATAATACATTAAAAGATATATGTATTTATATATTATTTTTTTTCAAAAAATTGTTTCTAATTTTTCTTTCATTCTTCTATTTATTTATTTATAAAAAATAAGTAAATAACTAATTATAAGGTTATATAGAATTTAAAATAAATTCTAATCGTTTTCCAAAATGATGGCAACATTTATTTTTTTTATATCTTCGCTTTTAATCGTTTTTAATTTATGAAGTATATATTGAAATTTATTTAATTCTGGCTTTATATAATGTGATATGAGTAATCCGATGATACGTCAGGTGAGAGATATCACGCGCCGAGTGCGTCATCAGGTCTCCCGGACCTCCTAGAAAAGAGCCTCTGGAAGGCCCTCGAATAAGCTATACACTATATAAGAACCGTACGGAAGGGAGATCGAACATTCAACGAGTGATCGCCTAATCAATTTGAAGTAAATATGTAAATAAATATTGTTGTTATCAGTTATTAAATGTAGTTAGTGTGTTTTATTATTAATATAGTGTGTTTTAAATTAGCGTTAGTTTTATTTAAAAGAATCCAGAAAGACACATATTTTACAAAAAGTTTTAGCCTGTTTAAAACAATAACTCGCATATCTGAATATGTATTATTTACAAATTTACGCATTTAACTGATCATCAAATATGTATATGTTATTGCGGAAAATACCATATATCTTTTTTTAATTTGATTTCGTTTCCATGCATTTAATAGTCAAGAGAAATTAGTTATACACTTTTTTGTAACATTTGAATAAATATAAATAGAAAAATTCTTTTCGAAGTTTGAAATGATATTGTAAATATAAATCTTAATTACTTTCTAAAATTTTGAATTAATTTTGATATACTTTTCTATACTTTATCTTCTGCAAGTTTACAATTTATGAATTTTTATATCAAAGCAAATGAAATTAAATAATATCTGATTGCATTATTAATTATATAATAAGATTCTAAATGTTAATCCTATTATAAATACTTCCAAGTAACACTAAAAGTCTTTTAATTTAAAGATTAATGTAAAAAATCTTCTGATCTATGATGATTTTAGATAAAACAGTTTCATATAATTTATTTATTTATTGCTAATAAATATTATATTATATTATATTTTTAAAAAAATTGATAATTTCTTCTATTTAATATAAATATTTCTCACAAGTTTCGTCCTTACACTTGAAGTTTATATAGTACTTTTTTTCAATTGTTCAATTGAGGCAACAATTTATTCTTCGTACAACTCTCGTATTAAGCTTTCAAAGTTTATATTATTAAACATAACCTTCTAAACTGCTCTAAAAGAAAAGAAACTGTTATTCTTCCTCCGTTGATATTTCAGATTTCTATTTTAATTGATAACTTAAATTAGTTTTAGAAGTTATTTTTATTTAGACTTAATTGTGTTCGCTACACCTGACAGATAATTATAATTGTTATATCATACTTGATTACTGCCATTTCTATCTTAAACTTTCCTCTGAAATGTGAAACCATTTCGGTAAATATTTTAGAAACTCTCCCACCATACTACTTAATCCTGCCTCATCACCCTTAGCTCAATAGTTCCATCTCACTTACACTGTTATAAATGAACGCGTACCGTTCCTTTAAGTGATATTATAAATAATTACCGTATAATAATATAGTAGCTCAAATTTCCATTCTAGCAAATATACTCAACTTCTTAGTATATTAATGAAATAAACTCATAGCATAAATAATAAACGCAAATATAATGCTATACTGAAAATGAATTATTTAAATCTTCATATTGCATAAAATTAT
The DNA here is from genome assembly GCA_935421215.2 of Melolontha melolontha. Taxonomy (NCBI): domain Eukaryota; kingdom Metazoa; phylum Arthropoda; class Insecta; order Coleoptera; family Scarabaeidae; genus Melolontha; species Melolontha melolontha. The sequence continues at coordinate 54,297,494 of OW285240.1, forward strand.
ACAGGTCAGAACAACTACGCGCATTAGATTATACAAAATCGACAAAGATTTAAATATATGGTTAGTACATAATAATATAAAAGACCTAACTAACTACCAATGCTGTCCAAGGCATTCTTAACATGCATACCTTAGTAGTTGGGTGTATAAAATTATAATTTGTGTCAAAACAACCACAGTATGTAATAATAGTAACAATAACAACGATAAGAAAAATAGGAATACCTGATATACGTAGACTCCATGAAGAGAAAACAAACAATCCTCGACAATACTTCCACAATAAACACGATAACCTACACATTTCAATAACAAAAGTAGATCCAAGCTTACACACCGTTAAGCCCAGTATCACAAAACCACATATCCGATTTATATAACGACTTAGCATTCATCCAAATGAAGAAAAAGAAATATGAAGAGGAAATCCATATTAAGCGCCGCTGTAATATGACAAAATGAAATGTAAGCTGTTAATTACAAGTTACCAGAAAGTATCCAACTTTATCAGAGCCAACTGAAACCATAACACTGGTAGAAAATTAATAAACTAATAAACATAATAGAGCAGCTAGGACAGTACACCAAGCAATAGCTCAAAAAAAACCCTCCATATTACATCTGCATCCTACAATAAATATACAGCTACAGCAATTGTTGAAAACCGCAGATACGAACTCTGTTGAAATATCACAATAAATACGAAGAAAGAAATTTCGGCAAGATAAATAGAAAAGATCACCTAGCTGGTAAACAAACCAGAACCATCAGACAATAACTTCAACAGCAAACATCAAACAAAATTGAAAACTACACATTACTGAAGATAGAACTGCAACGTATCTGGTAACAGATAAACATATACAGAATATTCTTCAATATGTCAATAGTAGAAATGCACCATATTAGTTTTCAACTGCTCTAAAATCGTTAAAATTTCGAGCCAAGGTCCACGAATTAATGCAAAGATCAATAATACACAACACATGTAATACAAAACGATACAAATCTGGATAAAACAAATCTGTGTCTGTAAACATTGACATAACAGCACGTATTTACTACTAGCGTTAACTTCAACCACAGACGCATACGTTTCTGTCTAACGACTTTGTCAATGCGGATTTACGAAGGAAGTAACGACTAAAGTTCGCTTTCTGGTCTAGTCATGAGTTTTGCCCAATCAAATGACACCAGATAACCTCGTGTCATATGACGAACAAAACAGACTTCGCCGATGAAAGCCATTTTTTTCTCAAATAGCTAAGCTATTACAAAATGAGAAAAAAATATGTATACTACTGTAAGTCCATTAACTCGTCGCCAGGTGGCGTCATATACCAAAAACAAATTAGCATATCATTGCGAGAGTTCACGTCAAGCGTTCATTGTCTCCAGCCAATAGCAGGGCCACCATCTGACCCAGTCCCCCCTATATAAGTTGTGCCAATCTCTGTCATAGCATTCTTCAAGCTACTGCGCAACGACGCACATCTACGTACAATCCTGAAGATGTCCCTTGAAACAGTGGACGAAACGTTGGCAATTACGCCTAACTTGACGCGGTTCCAATCCGGAAACCGAGATCTACATCTATAGAACGACCGTGGAAACCTACACCTACAATAAATTTTCATTTTCTTATTTTTTTCTTGCTTTTCTATGCTTTATAATAATTAAGAAAAAGCATGTCTCCTAACATGTCAAGCTTAGGGGAGAGAGTAACGACATAATATTAATCACATAACTATATACTATAATTATATAGTATTGTGGTGGGCAATGTATATGCGAAACTCGATAGATTTCTAATTTTTAAGGCAAAATCGCGGAAATACATATCTATTAAGGGTAATAATAATAATAATAATAATAATAATAATAATAATAATAATAATAATAATAATAATAATAATAATAATAATAATAAGCTGGCGTAGGGAAGGTGGCGTTCCCAGCGCCCAAGGACATAGATCCTTGCAATAGCCACGGCAGAGGCAGCCCATTAAGCTGAAACGGGGACTATTTCCGACCGCCCCTTTCCGACTTCTGGTCGATCACTAACACCATCTATCCTGCTTCCTAAGACCAACCCAGCGCATTGTCGTAGGAGGCGGAATTTTTATGGGCTCTGGCTACCGCATTGGGTTATCACCCCTCTGTGTGTTTATGACCGCTATGAAAACTAGGAGTGGATGCCGGGGTGGAATGGGGGAGCAGGCACCCCCAGATCGGACCCACCACAGACTGCCTGCACCAGATGACGAACATATTCGAATGACCTTAAATCTGCTATCTAGATATACTGCTGCAATCAAAAGTGGATTGTTAATAAAGTTGTTTTCTCTTTTTATAATATTTAAATATAATTCTTTTGAAAATGATTTTGTTTTGTCATCTTTTGTTAGCTCCAATTTAAAAGTAAGCCAGATTTTATAAAAATCTCCTAAATTCATCTGTTCTTCTTGTAGTTTCAACGGTATTTTTTTAACAAGTGCAAAAGCTTCTACGAATTCTTCACAAATATTCCAAGTACTATCAGTCATAGTTAATTCAGCATCCAGCAATTCCGACCAAAACCTTCTGTATTCCAATAAGGCTTGAACCCTGTCATAACTGAAATTCTATCTAGTTTGACAGTCTAGTATGGCTTTTTTCAAGTTTAGCTTCTTAGCTAAAGAAGAAATATTTGGTGTTCGCAATTTTTTGCAAATGGCTCTGCATTGATCAAGAATTTTCTCAAAAGGAGGACTAGATATTGTGTCGAGCACTGCCAACTGTAAACTATGAGCAATACATCTGAAATGAATAATATTTGGGTGTGAATGTGCTAATGTTTCTGCTCCTTCCAGTTCAATATAAGAAAGCGCATTTGCTTCAGCTGCATCAAATTCATCTTCCATGTCAAAGTTTTCATACTCGTCTTCTAATAATTCAGCAGCTTTGATCATATTTTTTCCGTTATCTGATGTAATTGAATATACTTGCTGCAGTTTTATGTCGTAACAATCAAGAACGCTGATGATAAGATTTTTTATGTAGGCTCCTGTCTGATGATTTTGAGCCTCATGCATGTCCAAAGTTCGTAGTTTTATTTTTCCGTCAAAAATATATTGAATATTTATCCCTACAATACATCTACCAAGACGAGAAGCAGAATCGATTTTAATTGAAATAATTTTTTTTTATATTTCCATTTTAATTTTGTTTTTTATTTCCATTGCTTTGTTGTTAACAAGATCACTTATATTATGACTATTTACTGATACTTTTAGTGCATTCATAATCGGATCGATTATTTCTTTCATGCCAGAATCTTCGAAGATTGTGAAAAGACGGCCATTAACGGTTACTAATTTTACGCATGAATCAATGAAACTTTGTTTGCAGGTTTTTATCTTGATAATATTTAAATACTGTTTAAGGGTATTTTCCTCAGCTCTTGCTCTTTTATTGGTGATCTGACTCAATTTAGATGTTGACGATTCATTTTGAGTTTTCTTGAATTGTTCAGGATGCTTCCGTTGTATATGCCGCCCAAGATTTGCCGTATGTTTACCTTACATTTCATATTTGCATTCTGAGCATATAGATACATCTTTTCCTGCATCATAAACAAATAAATTTTTCGTAAATTTCGTAGACATCTCTGGGTTAGAAAAATCAAAAAATTTATATACATTTTTAAATTTGAATGTGAGCACTCACTTTACTAAAAACAATTTAAGAGTTGATTTTAGCAACTCACGTTTACTTTAAGAAAGTTAAAATATACTAATACACGGTTTGCGTCGCTACTATTTGCATTGGTTACAAGAAAATGTTTGTCTACTGATTTGTTTAACACAAATATTATGTTTGTACATAGGTCAAACAGAAAAAGGGGATTTCCCATTTTAGGTTAGTTAGTGTGAAGGTTACTGGTTTCTTGTTCGCTACATATAGTCGTTATTTTATTTTGATTTTGTTTTTAATTTTTTTTTGTATGCAAGAAATGTAATGTTTTTTATTATTCTTCTATTAAATATTTCTCTATTCTTTTATATTTTTGAACCCGAACCTTGCTGAATTTTTGGGTTTAACGGGTGCGGGTTCAAAGTCTTTATAAACAGCGAACCTGAACCCGTTTGGGTTCAGGTTCGGGTTCGGTTTCAGTTCCTGACTTGAAGTAGAGGGAGACGGGGGCATTGAACGAGTGATCGCCTTGATAAATAAATGTGAAATAAATATGTAAATATATATACTATTATTATTCGTTATTAAGTGTATTTAGTGTATTTTTTATTAAAATAATGTGTTTTAAATTACCGTTAGTGATATTTAAAAGAACCCAGAAAGACTTTTACAATAGGTTCTGTGCAGGCTACGGAAGGTGCAACTTAATACTGTACAAATGGAAATTAGCAAAAACTAGCCTTGACAACAGTGGAAATGTGGCACAAACTATGGCCCGCACAGTAAATGACTACCCCAGAAGAAATTTCCTTAGTAACATACACGTGCTGAGCAAAATTTAGATATTAGTGTATAAATTAGTATTATGACCCCTTTTTTGTCATAAACGTGATTTATACACTGATATCTAAATTCTATATAAATTTCCATTTCGCTTCTCATACGAAATAATAATAATAAGGAAACCATGTTCAAAAATAAAATAATGTCGAATTTATTTACTTATATGTAGTGAAAATAATTTGTGAATTAACCAAACATATTACCCATATACATATATATTAGTATACGCTATTGCATTAAGGAATGCATTAGTGTAGTTTTGATATTACATACATATCTCCTTCTCTATAGTGCTGACAAAGGAAATGCGCAGTTTCAAAGCAGCGTTCCCGTCGAAGAAGAAAGAAACCGAAAGCGTTCACAAAAAAAACTTAATATGTAAATTTGGAATCCTCCTGGAGAATTTGAAAACGCCTCTGATCGAGAACGAATGGTTTCCATTCCCAATGTCTTTCTTTTATAGTGCGCGACTGTTTCAACGGGAATTATGAATAAAATATGAATCTATTATGTCCGCGAAAATGGGATAGCATTAGCAGAGTCAAATAATCCTCAGGTTCGTTACCAACGTCCTCTGATCTTGATTCTGTTTGCGTCGGCGATTATTTAAGTTGTATTCGGAGTCGCGAGTAATGTTTGAAAATATTCTACTTTCCCTACGATAATTCTGTAGTACGGAACACGACATTGGCAAAACTTTTGCAAATATTGACATGTAAATGAACGTTAATGTTTAACCAATTACTTAACTTCAAACAAACGTGGTTGGTTATTCTCTCTGTAATATAATAAAAGAGTAAATTGCTAACAAATGTGTTGTTTATAAATTAAATATATATCCGAAATTTCAAAGTTACATGTAACAAATACCCTTTTAATGTACACATATAACAAACATATCAGTAAAATACACTATTTGAAAATGATAAATGTTTACTTGAATTTTTCCTAGAGCATGAGTTGTTAGATTAGATTAATTAGAAGTGGCATGTATGTCTAATACCCTGTAAATTAGATAAACCTATTTTGGTATTAGATTGTGTTTTCCAACTTTACATGTTTCATTAGACCTAGCTATTCTTAAGCATAATTTGGATATTAAAATTTTTCAAATACTGTTTCTAGAAACCTTATTCTTAATTGACTTTAAAAATAGCACAGCTCATAGAGTTCCTTCTTTCTATCTGACAGAATCTTCACAGAAAGAACTCCACCTGTTAAATCTACAGTACTCATACATTTATTGAGTTTTTAATGTTCTGCAGGGGCATCTACTATCATTATAATGAACTTTTCTCTCATTCGAATTTATTGATACCTAGTTATATTAACAAGTTTTTGCTACTTTGGAAAACCGCTCCGAACTTTCAAAAGACATTGAGGATCCCTGACGAACTAACTTCTCGACTCGTTCATTACTCAGATAACACTCATATACAGGGATTCAAACCATGGTCACTTTTTTGATTATCTCCTTTAGAGCATTTACATAGATCAACTTCATCCCGGAATTAATGTACATCGGTCCAAGAGCCGTTAAAGTTGCTTGACTCGCAATTAAAAGAGAGTGCGAGCTGCTACGTGGTTTGTAATTCAAAAAGGACACTTAAATGTTATTAAAAAAAATTCAAATAACATTATTCCGTTAGTTTTTATAAAAATCATAAACTCAACCATTTTTCTGATAACAATATTCTACGAGAACGAATTGATATACATATATATAAGATCTCCATATAAGATCTCCAACCCTATAAAATAAGAATAATAAAAGACAAAAAAATTAAATCAGTCTCAAAATGAAGTAAATGTATAATACTAGTTAGTGATTCTCAAAATATACTCTAAAAATGTGAATTTTCAGACAAATTTAACGCCTTAATATTTAACAGATATTTTCTGAGACAATGGGCTAGTGTCAGTATTATACGAAAAGTGCCAAAAGTTTGGTCGTTCTGTACCAGGAACACAACAGCACTTGGATATGTTTAAAGATAATTTGTTATCTATGAATCAAGATTATCAAGATTATGGAATGTCTTTAAATCGAGACAAAATAATTTCAAGAAACGATCATGTCAACAGTATAAATTGCGGGCCAAGGTTAGAGCCCTGCGAAACTCCAAAAGCAGACATGTTATTACGAGATTTATAGCAGTTATGGTACACATAATTCTATCTGTTTGTCAAGTATGACTTCATAAATTGAATCAAGGCATTACTAAAAGCAAAAGAAGAGAGTTTGTGAGGTAGAGTACTATGGTCGGTAGATGGTATCGAAGGCTCGACTAAAATCGGTATAGATGGCATCGACTTAACCATACTTATCTAAAGTTTCTGCAATTTCCTGTGTTATATATTTTCTAGATATAGATACACAAGTTTGCTAGAAGTGAAAATGATTAGCAAATGTTGAGGCAAAACCATTTACAATACCTTGCTGATCATCCAACACATTCTGCGAATCATAAAGTATACCAAGAATTCTGCTCCGAGCCTGCACAAAATCCCAAAACTTGCGAGGGTCATGAATGATATAAGGTTGTATACTCAACTTTAACAAGCTTTCTCAGTCTCTAAAATTCACTCTAAAAAAATCACACTCTGTCAGCTTCCTTTTCATAATAATGATATTTCAAATTAAGGCGATCATTAATAACCCTGGTATACCAGAAAGACCTTGCTTGATGCAGTTTTATAAGATGGAACGCAAACTGTGATAATGGAATATAGGTTTTTTAGAATTTAGAATTATTTAATGCATCAATGCATATATTTGCGTCTGTAAAGACATCAAGTAACAATCAATTAGCCAAAAGCTAGAAAACTAGAAATTTCTCAAAATCAGCCCTTCTAAAATTGTACTATATGTTGGTATTCACCGGAAAGTTATCAATGATTCAAAATTATTGTGTGCCATATCAAACCACAAAGCAGAGTAGTGAGCATCCTTATAGAGTAAAGGATGAGTACACCTCCAATATTAACATTGAAATCCACATTTGTGAGTGCAAAATCTAGAATCTAACCATTTTCGTTTGATACATTATTACACTGATACAAGTCTGCACTAAACCAAATTAAAAGCAGCCATTCTAACGGAAAAAAAATTACAGGAAGTTTATAGCATCCCATGCAATGATTGCGGTGACGTTTATATAAGTCAAACAGAACAACATTTGAAAGACAGAATCAATGGTCATAAACATACAAAAAGAAATCACAGCCTTAAAAAACACGAAAACAAAAATAGTCGTTCCTTCAATAACAAAGATGTTAAAATACTCCAAACAGAGAAAAATAACAAAGCTAGATCAGAAGGTACTAGAACTAAATCACATTAAAAAACAAGAAAAAACCGCCGTAAATGATCGTAACAAAATTGCAAATTTGTCCAAATTATATTTTTCTATATTATAAATAAAGATCATCACATGCTGAGGCAAACGGAAAAATGTAAAATAAACACATGTAACAAGCAGGTAGTTTTAAAGTTTAGTTGACCTCCTTAGTATGTATAAGTATACTTGTAAGTCAATATGTGTAAATCTCAATGTACATTTTATAATTACTAGAACAGTAGAAAATGCATTCAAATTGTAAATACCAAACAACATTCATAATTACCATATTTTTTATTTTTCTTTATACACCTATATCCAAATCACTGTGTTTCTGAAGAAGACAATAAATGTCGAAACGTTAAAATAAGTTGTATATTTAAAGAACTGAAGACTGAAGAACCATTTATCAATAAGTTTAATTCAAAGAAAAATTAACCTTTTATATTTAAGGAAACGGCTAGGAAAAAAATAGAAAGATATAAATATATAAATATATAAAGATAATTATTTCGTGACCTTTGTATGTTATGGTAGATGCAATTAGTTGGCGATTTAAGGTCTGGATTTACTAAAAAATATATATATTTAAAACATCTTACATGTTGAGGCAAATGATGCCTTTCTCAAAGAATTTAAAATATAAATATAATTTATATTTTAATATATTTGAGAAAGGCATCATTTGCCGAAACATGTAAGATTGTTTTAAATATATAAATTTATATATATATATATATATATATATATATATATTGATGTAGGTCAAGACTACACCTAAGAATGCCTCAGTGAGCAAAAGACGGAATTTTTATGTATATATGTAAGCTTTAGAATTATAAAAAAATATTGAAACTTATTCTTCATATGTAATATCAATAAAGTTGATTTCGCGTATTTAATTATTTTAAATTCATTCTCACATTTATTTATTTTATTCTTTTAATTTGTATCTGTCGTTTCATTTCGATATCTTGTATTTCAAAAGATATTTCAACTTAATTGATTAATAATAAATGACGCCATTTATTTAGGCAAAACTGTACAAATTTAAAAAGATAACCGCGGGAATTTTCCCCACTATTAAATTAGCATTATATACAACCATCAACATTCACACGTCAAACATGTATTCACTAATATAAACTAGATAATTTATACTAAGCATAAGTATATTTAAAATGATTAAATTGTCATTTTCATTATAATAAAATGTCGAGACTATATAAATACATACTGTTGGACGAATCAGAAATGAGGATAGAAAAAAAAAGAAAGTTAGCGTCACTAGAAAATTCTCCATTAAAAACACCTAGACGTATTATAAGTGCCTCTCTGAAAATTAAAAGAAAAAGTATTAATAAATCAAAAAAACCATACGTCGAATCTAGTCAAAACCTTACCAGTACATCCAGTTCCTGTTTAACGCATTCTGCAAGTCCAGACGGTAACCGGTGTCCAGGAGAACGTGGATTGCATTTCGCCGGGAGGCCAGCCGTTCGACCGTACAACAAGCGGGGGACGCTATCCGATCGCCGTTGATTCCTGTAGGCCGTATCCACGGATCCACCCGCCTGATCCAGTACAATTAATCCTTATCCAAGTCCACATAAGTATTTTTTTTAAAACATCCTACGAATTTTGAAAATGATAAATTAATTTAATGTCATTAAATAAAACCACTATTGAATTATTCTTTTTAAATGAATATAACCTATGTTTCATATTAAGATTTAGATATTTGAATATAAGGTACGAAGAATACAGTTTCCTGTTAAGTTATTAATTTAATCTAAGAATTCATTTTTACGTTTAGCTTTATTCATGTCACATTTATTATGTTGTATCGTTTAACCTAGATTTTATGCCATATTTATTTCATCACGTGACATGTTATATTTTATATATTCACAATTCAATTAACTTATCCACTTACCTGTTCTTTCTTTGCAATCACTTCATTAAAGTCCATAATTATAATCCTTATCTCATTCGTTTTATTTTGTAGTTTTGAATATAGAAACACTATTATTAATTGCATTAGCATCAGCTGATTTTGTAAGTGTGTATTGCAGTCACAGAACCTACTATCTAAGAGGCATGTTTTAATGTCTAACAACAAGAGTCTAAGTTCTTCTGTCTAGCCGGACATACATATCACACAAACTTTCGCCCACCTGAATATACTTATAAGTAGTTATATTTATGAACAGCTGTTTTGGTTATGAATACTTCGATATTAACGAATATGTATCTTTGCATTATGCGCAAATAACAGTTTTTGGTGTAATACAACCCCATCTATATGTGATTTGCACTAGCCCACATAATATAGAGATTTATAATTCACATTTAAAATCTTAACTTATATTTATTTAAACATTAAATTTTATAATTACAATCATTAATAACACCCTCTCTGGTGGTTTTATATTAATATATATATATATATATATATATATATATATATATATATATATATTTAAAACAATCTTACATGTTTCGGCAAATGATGCCTTTCTCAAAGAATTTAAAATATGAATTATATTTATATTTTAATATATTTGAGAAAGGCATCATTTGCCGAAACATGTAAGATTGTTTTAAATATATACATTTTTAAGTAAAACCAGATCTTAAATCGCCAACTAATTGTTTAAGGGCTGGTTTTACTTAAAAATGTATATATTTAAAACAATCTTATATGTTTCGGATATGATACCTTTTTCAAAGAAATATATATATACTTTCACGACATTTAATAAACTAGTTTCGAAATCACTCAACGAAAAAGTTTACTAATTTCTTTAAAAAATATTAACGTTTTCAGGTTACTAAGCAAAGATTCAAATGATAAAATATTCAATATTCATCACTTACTTTTTAAGTCTTGAAACGAGTCTCCTCTACTCTTAAATCAATTGATTTTTCATTTGCACTCAAAAGAATAAAAAAGAAGTAATAGGGGAGAAAAGAATATAAAATTAATTGCGATTTTGTCGACAAAAAAGCGAATGTTACAAACTCTATTTACCTCAAAAATCTATGAATAATCAATTCTTCGGGGATCGCATTTTCCGAACGTGTCCATTAAAGATTCGTTACTTGATGGTGGAGGGATAATTTATGATTTTTTTCGTTTTCAAGTCCCTAACTCTCCGCCGCCACCGTAACATCGTCCGATTTTAAACGACGAGAATCTCTGCTAAAGTGGAAAAATGATTTATGAAGTGTAATTGAGGTTTGATGGTGGAAAACGGCGTCGAACCTCACTGAATGACGGTCATTATTACTCGTTTTCGACAATCAGCTGGTGGGAATATTAACGAATTACTAATGAACTGAATACTAAGCCACATGCACAACATTCTTGTTTAATCTTGTACATATTCTGATAATTTTTTCCGTCCTCGGCTCTCAAAAACCAAATATACGCGGAAAATTAAATAATTTATGCATACCCTTAGTTTTCCAAATAGGTAAATTTCGATGCTTACTTTTGACTACTGACGGTTGTCCAAATTCCCTTTTGTAGTATTATGGTGTACAAAATCTCATTATGATTAGAATATGTAATAGAAAGCTTACTGGTTACAAGCATTTACTTTATGAATTTAAATAAAAAGGAGAAATTCAGTTTTACCGATGTAATTTTAATATTTCCTGTTTATTATAAAACTCCTAACAAGGTTTTACTAATATTACAATCTAAGCAATTAATGTGATAAGCAGAGAGCGATTGAATGACCAATTGCCTCGATAAAACGTTGTGACCGTATCAGGTATCCCCAGTATTTGCTTGCTCGATTGCATTCGTCGAGCAGATGTTGTTATTTCCGTCGTTATGAATAGTACATTGTGTGTATTCCTTCATAAATTCAATTTCAACAGTGGTATGTAAGACAGAATATCCATTTATATATTATTGCGTTATATCCGCTAATTTCCAAAATGTATTCTCGTGTTTACATCCTGTTATACGTGCATATGCATATATGTGTTTATTGTTCTTGAGATAGTATATTTTACAACGTTTAGTACTTTAAAAAATTCGTATTATATTGTTATATTGTATATTTACCCTATATTTTTTTATAATTAAGTTTAATTTACTACCTTATTTTTGGAGTAGTTTTCTTTCCTTCTTTAAGTCCATTTCTCTTTATTCTCATTAACTATGGAAAATTATCGAAGGGCAACCATGGTACGATGGATTAGAGGCCATACAGATTAGTATATTCGTAATGATACCGAAATATATTGCAGTGCCTGTTAATTAAGTTTAAGGCGTCCACAAAAGTGTAATGTGCAGAGACAAGTTGCTTCGAAAACTCATCAAGATAACATATGACCATCTGCACCTGACACGTTTAACGAAGAATTGTGTGAAGCTTTCATGGCGGCGGAATATCTATTAGCTCGATGTGAGGTATTCGGTACCAGACAGCTGCACATTATTCAGCAGTAGAATAAGCCAGTGCAATGGTTGCCATTTGCAAGGTCTCTCCATTCGCTCCTCATGAATTACTGTATCTTTCTTAAGGCACCTTACCTTTATCTACCTACTTAAGTCACCTTGCTTAAGTCAACTTACCTAAATCAATTTACTTAAGTCGCATTACTTAAGCCAAGATGCTTACGTCAACTTACTTAAGTCTATTTACCTTAGCCAACTTACTTAAATCTACATACTTTAGCCAACTTACTTAAGGCTACTCACTTAAGTGACCTTACTTAAGCCAGTAGCTTCATAAGATACTTACAGCTAAGGAGAACGTGACAAACTAAATTAAAAATATAAAATGGATTATTCTACAACGTTTTTAAAAATCTAAGAATTTACACAAATTTTGTAGTGGAAATATGTGGCCCATCAATTCAGCCCTTAGAGCTATACTATACGGTAGTAAACATGTTTAAGTATAAAATTTGTTTTAATAAACTAAATGTGCATTTCTATTACCGTCTAAACAGTTTTTAAATGAATAAATTTAACAAAGATGAGTTATTTAAATCTATATGTGATCTAATGACAAAACAGTGGTAATTTTACTATTACGTATTAATAAAGTGAAGATTTTAACTTTTAGTTTATTTCTATTTTACTTAAGTCTACTTAGTTAGGCCACCTTACTTCAGACAACAGGTGCAGAGCTAGTTCGCGTCGGTAGTGGAATACTACACCTGCACCCTGGATAACGCTAAATGAACCTAGCACAAAAGGGAGTCAGATAATGCGGAATCACCTGGATGACCTGGCTATGAACACATGATCAATAGCTGTAAACAACGACATAAACAGAGACAATGGCTCTCCTAAGAACCAATTTACTAAAACACCTGGACCAGTGCGTCGAGTATGCCATATAAACATTGTGGGCTTAAATATGAATAAATACAAATCTCTTTAGAGGATATTTTTCAAAATAACAATGGAGTAGTCCCAATCCAAAAATCGCTTATAGGGATGATTACGAGTTATTGAATGCTTGTAGCTAAATAGCTATATATATAAGTTCTACGGATGTGTTTACATGGCATACGCTAAATAAATATATAACTTACTTCAACTTCCTTAAGTCTACTTACTTAAATCACCTTACTTAAGTCAAAGTACTTGAATAACCTTACCCAAGTCTACTTATATAAGTCACCTTACTTAACAAAACTTACTTAAGTAAATTGACTTAAATAAGTTGACTTAAGTCAGGTCAGATTTAGGTAAGTTGGCTTAAGTAAATTGACTTAGGTAAGTTGACTTAAGTAAGTTGACCATATAACTAAGGTTACTTAATTAAGGTGACTTAAGTAAGGTGAGTTAGGTAAGGTGACTTAAGCAAGTTGACTTACGTTAGTTGATTTAAGTAAGTTGACTTAAGCAAGTTGACCTAAGCAATTTGACTTAACTAAGTTGACTTAAATAAGTTGACTTAAGTAAGATGACTTACGTAAGTTGGCTTAAGTAAGTTACCTTAAGTAAGTTGGCCTAAGTAAGTTGACTTAAGTAAGTTGACTTAAGTGAGGTTACTTAAGTGAGGTTATTTAAGTAATGTTACTTAAGTAAGGTGACTTAAGTAAGGTGACTTAAGTAAGGTGACTTAAGTAAGTTGACTCACGTAAGTTGACTTAAGTCAGTTGACTCACGTAAGTTGACTTAAGTAAGTTTACTTAAGCAAGTTGACATAAGTAAGTTGACTTAGGTAAGTAGACTTAAGTAAGTTGATTTAGGTAAGCTGACTTACGAAAGCTGACTTATGTAATTTGACTTAAGTAAGTTGAATTAAGTAATTTGACTTAAGTTCACATAAGTAAGTTGACTTAAATAAGTTGACTTAAGTAAGTTGATGTAAGCAAATTGACTTAACTAAGTTGACTTAAATAAGTTGACTTAAGTAAAATGACTTACGTAAGTTGGCTTAAGTAAGTTTTCTTAAGTAAGTTGGCCTTAGTAAGTTGACTTAAGTAGGTTGACTTAAGTAAGTTGACTTAAGTGAGGTTACTTGAGTGAGGTTATTTAAGTAATGTTACTTAAGTAAGGTGACTTAAGTAAGTTGATTCACGTAAGTTGACTTAACTAAGTTGACTCAAGTAATTTGACTTAAATAAGTTGACTTAAGCAAGTTGACCTATGTAAGTTGATTTAGTTGATTTAGTTGATGTAAGTTGATTTAGTTAAGTAATTTGATTTAGGTAAGCTGACTTATGAAAGCTGACTTATGTAAGTTGGCTTAAGTAAGTTCAATTAAGTAATTTGTCTTAAGCAAGTTGACCTAAGAAAGTTGACTTAAGTAAGTTGACTTAAGTAAGTTAATGCAAGCAAATTGACTTAACTAAGTTGACTTAAATAAGTTGACTTAAGTAAGATGACTTACGTAAGTTGGCTTAAGTAAGTTGGCTTAAGTAAGCTGGCCTAAGTAATTTGACTTAAGTAAGTTGACTTAAGTGAAGTTATTTAAGTGAGTTTATTTAAGTAATGTTACTTAAGTAAGTTGACTCACGTAAGTTGACTAAAGAAAGTTGACTTAAGCATGTTGACCTAAGTAAGTTGACTTAGGTAAGTAGACTTAAGTAAGTTGAATTTGGTAAGCTGACTTATGTAAGTTGACTTAAGTAAGTTGACTTATGTAAGGTGACTTAATTGGGGTAACTTAAGTAAGTTGACTTAAGTGAGGTTACTTAAGTGAGGTTATTTAAGTAATGTTACTTAAGTAAGGTGACTCAAGTAAGGTGACTTAAGTAAGTTGACTCACGTAAGTTGACTTAAGTAAGTTGACTTAAGCAAGTTGACCTAAGTAAGTTGACTTAGGTAAGTAGACTTAAGTAAGTTGATTTAGGTAAGCTGACTTATGTAAGTTGAGTTATTAAGTAAGTTGAATTAAGTAATTTGACTTAAGTTGACATAAGTAAGTTGACTTAAATAAGTTGACTTAAGTAAGTTGACTTAAGTAAGTTGACTTAAGTAGGTTTACTTAAGTGAGGTTACTTAAGTGAGGTTATTTAAGTAATGTTACTTAAGTAAGGTGACTTAAGTAAGGTGACTTAAGTAAGTTGACTCACGTAAGTTGACTTAAGTGTGTTGACTCACGTAAGTTGATTTAAGTAAGTTTACTTAAGCAAGTTGACATAAGTAAGTTGACTTAGGTAAGTAGACTTAAGTAAGTTGATTTAGGTAAGCTGACTTACGAAAGCTGACTTATGTAATTTGACTTAAGTAAGTTGAATTAAGTAATTTGACATAAGTTCACATAAGTAAGTTGACTTAAATAAGTTGACTTAAGTAAGTTGATGTAAGCAAATTGACTTAACTAAGTTGACTTAAATAAGTTGACTTAAGTAAGATGACTTACGTAAGTTGGCTTAAGTAAGTTTTCTTAAGTAAGTTGGCCTTAGTAAGTTGACTTAAGTAAGTTGACTTAAGTAAGTTGACTTAAGTGAGTTTACTTGAGTGAGGTTATTTAAGTAATGTTACTTAAGTAAGGTGACTTAAGTAAGTTGACTCACGTAAGTTGACTTAACTAAGTTGACTCAAGTAATTTGACTTAAGTAAGTTGACTTAAGCAAGTTGACCTATGAAAGTTGATTTAGGTAAGTAGACTTAAGTAAGTTGATTTAGGTAAGCTGACTTATGAAAGCTGACTTATATAAGTTGGCTTAAGTAAGTTCAATTAAGTAATTTGACTTAAGCAAGTTGACCTAAGAAAGTTGACTTAAGTAAGTTGACTTAAGTAAGTTGACTTATGTAAGGTGACTTAATTGAGGTAACTTAAGTAAGTTGACTTAAGTGAGGTTACTTAAGTGAGGTTATTTAAGTAATGTTACTTAAGTAAGGTGACTCAAGTAAGGTGACTTAAGTAAGTTGACTCACGTAAGTTGACTTAAGTAAGTTGACTTAAGCAAGTTGACCTAAGTAAGTTGACTTAGGTAAGTAGACTTAAGTAAGTTGATTTAGGTAAGCTGACTTATGTAAGTTGAGTTATTAAGTAAGTTGAATTAAGTACTTTGACTTAAGTTGACATAAGTAAGTTGACTTAAATAAGTTGACTTAAGTAAGTTGACTTAAGTAAGTTGACTTAAGTAGGTTTACTTAAGTGAGGTTACTTAAGTGAGGTTATTTAAGTAATGTTACTTAAGTAAGGTGACTTAAGTAAGGTGACTTAAGTAAGTTGACTCACGTAAGTTGACTTAAGTGTGTTGACTCACGTAAGTTGATTTAAGTAAGTTTACTTAAGCAAGTTGACATAAATAAGTTGACTTAGGTAAGTAGACTTAAGTAAGTTGATTTAGGTAAGCTGACTTACGAAAGCTGACTTATGTAATTTGACTTAAGTAAGTTGAATTAAGTAATTCGACATAAGTTCACATAAGTAAGTTGACTTAAATAAGTTGACTTAAGTAAGTTGATGTAAGCAAATTGACTTAACTAAGTTGACTTAAATAAGTTGACTTAAGTAAGATGACTTACGTAAGTTGGCTTAAGTAAGTTTTCTTAAGTAAGTTGGCCTTAGTAAGTTGACTTAAGTAAGTTGACTTAAGTAAGTTGACTTAACTGAGTTTACTTGAGTGAGGTTATTTAAGTAATGTTACTTAAGTAAGGTGACTTAAGTAAGTTGACTCACGTAAGTTGACTTAACTAAGTTGACTCAAGTAATTTGACTTAAGTAAGTTGACTTAAGCAAGTTGACCTATGAAAGTTGATTTAGGTAAGTAGACTTAAGTAAGTTGATTTAGGTAAGCTGACTTATGAAAGCTGACTTATGTAAGTTGGTTTAAGTAAGTTCAATTAAGTAATTTGACTTAAGCAAGTTGACCTAAGAAAGTTGACTTAAGTAAATTGACTTAAGTAAGTTAATATAAGCAAATTGACTTAACTAAGTTGACTTAAATAAGTTGACTTAAGTAAGATGACTTACGTAAGTTGGCTTAAGTAAGTTGGCTTAAGTAAGCTGGCCTAAGTAAGTTGACTTAAGTAAGTTGACTTAAGTGAGGTTATTTAAGTGAGTTTATTTAAGTAATGTTACTTAAGTAAGTTGACTCACGTAAGTTGACTTAAGTAAGTTGACTCACGTAAGTTGACTTAAGAAAGTTGACTTAAGCATGTTGACCTAAGTAAGTTGACTTAGGTAAGTAGACTTAAGTAAGTTGAATTTGGTAAGCTGACTTATGTAAGTTGACTTAAGTAAGTTGACTTATGTAAGGTGACTTAATTGGGGTAACTTAGGTAAGTTGACTTAAGTGAGGTTACTTAAGTGAGGTTATTTAAGTAATGTTACTTAAGTAAGGTGACTTAAGTAATGTGACTTAAGTAAGTTGACTAACGTAAGTTGACTTAAGTAAGTTGACTCACGTAAGTTGACTTAAGTAAGTTGACTTAAGCAAGTTGACCTAAATAAGTTGACTTAGCTAAGTAGACTTAAGTAAGGTGATTTAGGTAAGCTGACTTATGTAAGTTGACTTAAGTAAGTTGAATTAAGTAATTTGACTTAAGTTGACATAAGTAAGTTGACTTAAATAAGTTGACTTAAGTAAGTTGACTTAAGTAAGTTGACTTAAGTAAAGTGACTTAATTGGGATTACTTAAGTAAGTTGACTTAAGTAAGGTGACTTAAGTAAGGTGACTTAAGTAAAGGTGACTTAAGCATTATATCGAAATGACGAAACGAGATAATAAGCACAATGTAGTTCTAAAATGAACTGTTTTTAAACAATCAAAATAAACTTGAAAAATGTAGAGAAAACTAGGCTTATTTGACAGATATGACATCTTTCAACACCGCAAGTAAGTATTACCCTGTTAGATATATACATAAGAAACATTTAGTATTGAAAAGGAAATTATGTGGTTATTTGCCATGAATGCCTACATTATCATCAATTTATAACATTTTGAATTTAAATTAATCTAATAAAAGCTTTCAAATATAGTTCAAAAAACTAACTTTTTTAGTTCCTCTAATACAGTTATGACAACATGTAAACGTCATCAATGACGTACAATCAACGGGTTTATTCTATACTTGCGTGTATAAGTATATATTTATTTTTTGTATTATTTTTATGATCTAAGATTTTTTAGTTTATAGAATGCTACCTGTATTCGCAAATTTGTATACGAGGGTAGAATAATACCGCGATATCATAAAGTTTCTGGGTCCAAGATGGCCATGGGGTGAAAAACGTCTGTCTTAATTTATATCATCCTTTTGAGAAAATTCGGATGAAATTTTCAGGTTAAGTGTCATGCTGACATTAAAAGTTGTCAATATATTAATCTTAATGTCAGTATGACACATAACCTGAAAGTTTTATCAGATTTTTCTCAAAAGGATGATATAAATTAAGACAGACGTTTTTCACCCCATGGCCATCTAGGACCCAGAAACTTTATGATATCGCGATATATAAGGTCTTCAACAACGCCATTGTGTGATTGTGTGGATAGAAACAACTTCTAATCTACAAACGGTAACTTCGAGTATTACGTCTCAGCAATACAAGTTTCCTTTTCCTGTGTATTGCCGTTGAGTAACAGTTTATCATTTATCGTGAGTTTCATTTCTGATATGCGTACCAAACAACTGTAATGTACCTTACCTGCTTATTATATATTATATTATATTACATTGTATTTCGAATTATTACACACTGTATATTATATTATATTATTTTTTGTAGTAACCTCAGTAAAAGCGTCTTGTACACTGGAACAACAAATCCCCAATCGTTGCCATTCGAAAGATTCATTGAGCCATTGAGATACAAATTAACATAGCTATAATAGTACACATACTAAAAATATTTCCAATAATCAATAGAAATAAACAATTTTTTAATATTTAAAGTAATTGAATCGATAAAATTAAAAGCTGTTATTTACATACTCGTATTATGACATTTTACTACTTTAAGTTTCATACAAAAAATGCGGCTAATCAAGTTTGAGTAACATCGTTTTAGATTTTCCCATTTAGTTAATATTCAGTTTCCATTATGATCAATCACTTTGCTTACACTCAAATATTGACCGATCCTAAAAGTCTTCAGATATAAAACAATCAGAATTAATGAACCTATTCGCATGCCCATCAATATGTTAAACATTTCTGACACGATTTCGATCAAAGGTTAAAGCCCGTATGTTTGCTCTACGTTATTATCCTCAACTGATTGTAGAGATCCAATTGGAGTAGGCTCTCCGAATTGTAGACACTCGGTAAACACATACGTATTCCTAATAAAGGAATTTATATATATATATATATATATATATATATAGCCGTGGATTAGGTAATGACGCAATATAACTATCATGAAATATGATGTGTCATACAATTAAGCAGTTTAGTTATACACTTTTCGGGACTTAATGATGTTTTAAAAAGTCACTAACGGCGATATTACAAAACTAAAATTATTTTATGATATAAAAGGATAATAATTAATATTTAGTTGAAAGGAATATATTTAAAATGTTAATTATCAATACGGAAAATTAACATGTCTTTCGCATAAATAGTAATAGAAAATTAATTAAAGTGTTCGTTCTAAAAAAGTAAATTGTTTCAACGTCTTAAAAAGTAGATTTCATGAACTAATAATTAGGTTTGATTAAAACTACCTTGAATTTGACCACACACATCGAATTGAAATGACGTCGTCATTACGACGGACGATATAAATAGTCTACAATAGCTGTAAGTACATCACGCAGTTATTGAGTGTACTATTGATCTGGCTAGCACGCACATCTGTTTTCATCGAGAATTGCAACGTTTTTTGTTTGATATTCACAGTTAAATTTCTGTTTTCATGGGCGTAGATAGAAGTGTGTGGAGTTTTAATAATTTAGTCTATTTAGATTATATTTCGTAAGATTAATAAAGTGCTGTTAGTTAATTTCTTGTTTTCATAGTTTTATCTGTTAATTACATCGTAATTTTTGTGAATATCGTTTGATTGAATCTACTTCTCCCAATTATTTCGACGTAAGTGTGCATTAAATTTCATTCAGTTTCAATAACTTACGCATATATTTTTAGTTTTCATTTATTTAGATCTAGAGTATTGTTTAAGTTACTTTTTCAGATATGATACGGAAGAACGTAGAGAACGGCATCGTAAAACTATGGCGAGTTGGATTGACGGTCATACTGATTGTATCTCCATTGTCAGTGATTCCGAAATTGATTGCAAAATCTGTAAAATATCGTTAAAGAATTCCATGAAATCGCACGTACAACGCCACTTAGCATCACAAACAAATGCACAGAAATTGAAACTGTTGGAATCAGACAATTTTAGAACTCGAAGAACTCTGTGTAGCTTTTATGGAGGCTAATATTCCATTAAATAAACTTAACACTCCCACTTCGAAAATATACTGGTCGAAATGTTCCTGATGAATCCACCTTACAATATTATGTTTCTAAGTGCTACACGAAAGCAGTTGAACGCCTTAGAAGCCATCTTTAAAATCAGTACCTTTGGATAAGTGCCGACGAAACTGTCGATATATTAGGACGCTGTGTGGTAAATGTTGTAGCTGGTGTACGACATCCAACTATTCCATATAACTCATATGTAACAGCAACAAAAGTTATAAATACAGTTGATGCGGAAACAGTTGCTAAACCCATTTACGAGACTATACACCAAATGCTTCATTCGAACAACAGGTACTAAGAAAAAATACTTTTATTTGTCAGTGACAGTGCTGCATATATATATATATATATATATATATATATATATATATATATTAAAAACAGGCGGACTATTAAAGGAAACATATCCTAATATGCTGCATATTACTTGTGTAGCTCACGCTCTCCACAAAATCTGTGAATATATCAGAGACACCTTTCCAGAAGTTGATAGACTTCTAAAAAAGTTTTCAGAAAAGCACCATTGAGAGCACCTCTTTACAGGGAAAAACTACCATATTTGTCACTGTCTCCCTCTCCAGTAATAACTAGATGGGGGACATGGTTGGAAGCTACAGAGAATTTCGATAGTTTACAAAATTTGGTTGCATGTTTAAATGACGATGCTCGGAGTATTTCTAAGTGCAAGGAACTAACACGAATTTCACATTTAAATAATCAGTTGTACTTTCTTCAGGAACATTTTGGAAATTTGCCAAAACTAATCACTTATTTTGAAAATCGAAATTTCAAATTAAATGATGGTTTAACGACATTAGCTGTGGCTATTAATAATTTGAAAAGTATTACAAGTGACTTCGGATGTAGCCTTCGGCAAAAGTTAGTGTTTAATAGAAATCCAGATTTAATAACATTGCGGCAATTGTGTATGGGGACAATGCCACAACATCTAACTGCAAAATACGCGAAAATAAAAGAATATTTCCAGTATGCACCTATAACCAGTTGCGATGTAGAAAGGACGTTTTCTATTTACAAGGATGTATTTCATTCAAAGAGAACAAATTTTACAGAAGAGAACCTTGAGAAAGTATTGCTAGTAAATATTAATACTCCTTTACTCAACTTGAACTACAAAATCAACAAGTAAAAATGTATTTCGTATTTTGTAGTCGTATATACCCGTTTTATTATTATAAGTATAATCTATATATATAAAATACAAAAAATGTTTGTTTGTCCTTTATAGACCCTGAAACTATCCAAACGATGTGATCCAAACCGGTTTCATTAGAAAGGTAATAGTCCAGATTAGGTTTACGGCTATATATCTTTTTGATATTTCAAGTGGGCTCGGCCCCTCCCACATAAATTGAATAACATCATAGTTTTCGACTATTGTGATAGAAAGAGTTTTGAAACATTGCAATAGTACATATTGTCGTGGACTTTTCCCCGAAGAACAATTTAATTAAATAATTATGTATTATGTTAAACGTATTTTCAAATTTATTATTGTGTATATTTTGAATTATGTTTAAATATTTATTTGGGTTTGTTTTGTTGACCGCGCCTGTACAATTTTATATTGAACAGGAAATATTTCGACTAGGGGAATTATATTGAATTATATGTACCTGATGTCCGATCTTATTTTTCCGGCTGGTCACAGAGACATCTTGAGTGTTGAACGATATAGTCTAAGAAATAAAAACCTCATTTTTTATTTCTTTATTTGATTTAATTTCGGTTTATTTTGCTTGTTTCGTTTGATGTGTATTTAAATATCATTATCGCTTCAATTACGAGTGTTACTTATCTCGTATTTTTTATGAATATGTGAATATTACTTGATATCTCTCGATTTAGTTTTTTGTTTGTGTGTGAAAATTACGTTAACGTAAGTAAAAAGATTTTCACATTAATTTTATATAAATTCTCTTCACTGTAATTCTATAATATTTGTGCCTATTTGTAATCTTGAATTATTATTAATATTATTAGTTTTAAAATATAGATAGTTAAGAAAATTATCATATTTTTTTATGAGGGAGTTTTTTGTCATGTTATTCTAGAATATATTTTTGAAAGTCAGTTTCTGGAGGGAGATTTTATACTTGTGTTAGTGCGCACGAGTGAAGTTATTTTACGTGTTGACATTTGGTCTATTTACGAATTGAATGTTGGGGTTTATTAATTAAATTTTTGAATTTGAGAGTTTTCTTAATGATCTATTAGATATATTTTTGCTCGCGATTAACAAGAGGCTTTTCTTTGTGTGCGTGTCTTTTATCACACAAATTTTTTCCTCTAAGCTTTTGTCTAATGACGCATTAGCTCTCTTTACATTTTGTAAAGAGTATTTTTTAATTTTTTTTTTAAATAAAATTGTAAATTACCACTGTGATTTTTCTTTATTGACATATTATTTTTCCACTTTCTCGATCGAGGGAGAGAGAGCCCTGGATAAAGCAGTCTCAAGCAAGAAGAATTATCGTCTGAACTAGTTCGGTAATATTGTGTGGATGAACAGTGGACTATCCATTAAGCAAACCCACAGTTAACAGCACTATGTTACTAATGTGAGTAATCAGGACAAAAATGGATGGGATCGTGGCTGCTCTCAAACAAAATAAATATTTAATATCAAATATCTAGAGTTATATAATAGTTAGAGCCTTCAAACTTTGTAGGAGTCCATAAATTATTAATATTAGTAGTCGAAGTGAAAATGGGCGTGATTGGACAAGTGGACGTGGCAGATCTCATACAAAGTTTGAAGGCTCTTAAGGCTTCTTAACTCTTTGGAACCTTCTGGAATGTAACCACACATCTTAACTTTAAAAGTTGGTTCACCATTGATGCTCATTCGCAACTTAGATCCACCGAAATTGTGCAACGGAACAAGACTTGCTGTTAAAAAACTATCTCCAAATTTAATCGAAGCCACAATCATCAGCGGCAAATGTAAAGGAGAAGATCTGCTGATACCACGAATTCCAATGATTTCAACTGATTTACCCTTTGATTTCAAGCGATTACAGTTTCCAGTGCGTCTTGCTTTCGCCATAACCATCAACAAGGCTCAAGGCCAATCGCTAAGTGTTGCTGGTTTGAACTTCCTGTTTTTCGCACGGCCAATTATATGTTGCTTGCTCTAGAGTTGGAACGCCAAAAAATCTTTATGTTTACACACCTACCGAAAAAACTAAAAATATTGTTTATCCGCTTTAGCATTAAGATAAAAAAGTTAATAAATAAACATAATTTTCTTTTTTTCAAACACACGTAGTTCATTTTTTTAGCATAGTAGTACACGCCGGGTATCCGCTAGTAATATAAATAAAATTAAAAACTTAAAAAATACAATTGTTCATGGGCGATGAGTCATCAGCCTATCGTATCCGGTCTCTAGTGATAATATTGAAATAATTAATATGTTCATAAAAAACTACAAATTACATAAACAGCAATAGATATACCGGCACCTGTACGAAACAAGCGTTACCGATCGGTGCAGACAGTGACGTAAGCAATGTCGAACAGGCATGACTCACCACTGTTAACACGCAGTCCCTAGCCTAGCAACGGTCTGAACAGTCATTAAACAGGTCCGAACCAACTAATGGATAGTTCTGAACAAATATTGAATAGCTAATAAACAGGTCTGAACAGGTTCTAACGTTGAGTTAAGCATATTCCTGGGATTTATTATTTCATTATATCGTAGTTAGAATGTTCAAAATATTATAACTTAATTAGCTGTCTTTCACACAATAATATGCTTGAATTCTTAATTATATTTTATTAATTAAAATATATACGCTGCTTAACTGTTAATATAAGTATATCATTGTATCGGCCTTTAGTATTTTCGTATTGGTCCAATAAAGGAGAGGTGCGAATTGAAATTTTCTTTTGGCAAACCACGAACGTCAAATTATTAACAATAGTTAACCTTGTCGCTAATTAGCCTTTAATTACTAGTAGCTTGACTGTTAGGCCTAGGTTAATCGATTTAGAGTTTTAGTATTCCCAATTTCGGAAGTTAAAATAGGATCTTCAAAAGCTATACGAAATAAAACATGTATTAGCAATAAATATTTATATAAGTTTAAACTGAATTACCTGTAGTTCTAGCAGGTAAATCATGGAATTGCAGTTTTGAGTATTTCGTTATTATAAGAATAAATGTAGGCACTCTGTGAGATATACAACTTCTGAATTCAACAAATTGCCTCAGTTTGGCAAGCTGCTACCCACTTATATAAATCCATTCTTGAAATAAATATGCAGTTACGTGTACTGCTGTACACTACTTTCACATGTATAGTAACACCCATCTCCTTAGCTTAACACACAAGTCACACCCAGTTCCTATCCTCTCGTATCTCCTATACATCGTACACAAAAGCGTGGTGTCATAAACTCGTTAGTCCAAGACGCCTTATCTATATCTGAACTGAATTCCTTGTCCAAAGAAATCAACCACGTTACTAATATCTTAATCGAAAACACCCATTCCAAACACGATATCCAAAGCACAATAAACTAACACCTTAACTCCAGACCGTCCAATTTTGTTTCTCAATAAACTTCTGACATTTTTAAAGTAGATTTGCTTTATATAAAAGGCTTCGCCGACCCTATCAGCAAAATACTTAAGAAAATATAAGGCCAATAGCAACTTTCCTACACCACATTATTCGCCCCCTTTTCTGTTAAGGATTGAAATCATGTAAAAGCCCTTGGTGTTTACAGAATTCCATGCTCGTGTGCAGTGTCTGCAAGACAAAGCGCTCGGGAGCACTCCTTGCTGCACACGAGCGTTGGCTCTGGGCATAACAGTGTCTGAACTTGCTGGATATAGATTGAAAACTAAACACCAAAGTAAATTTCAATCTTCCCATATTTTACCCCGCAACCCTTATTACTCTACCTGTAAAATACGTGAATCGACAGAAATCCTAAAGATTCCCACTAATATCAAACGTGATAACGGATACCCTCTGCAAAATACCTGGCAACCCTTCTATCTCAAAAACTCATAAATTACCGTAACGATTCTGCAATAGCTTCTTGCTCTATCTGATGAATCGAGCTACGAAATATACATAAAGTAAAACTAATTTACATACAGAATGAATAAGAAAAATTAAGTAAATACCAAGGTCTGTTTGTAAAACAAGTATTGCTTTATTGCTAACTTAAACGTAAAGAAAGAGAACCCGAATATCTAAAAGCAATCCATTAATCGATTTTACACAAGTATACCTAAAAGATTCTTTAAATTGATGCGTGGAATATGCTAGTATGTTAATCAAGTTTTTCCTCCTAATATTAGCGGAATGCACATCAGTTTTATACCCTATTCTATGGGTAAGATAAGGAGGCAACTTATCATTGATAATTTTGTAAGTAAATCATACCAAATTATGAAATCTACGCCTAGTCCTGTTCATCCATCCAATTTCACTTAATTTGTGAAAAGTTCTTTGCCTTCTACGAACGTCATAAATATACTACAATCATAAATTCAATACCACCTTAGCTCTTCTTGCATCGTTACTACTTACCCATATATTGAATCGAAGTATTCAAAATTGGACATTTCTAAGGCATCACGCATTCTCTTAGTCGGAATATTCAAATAATGACGATGGTGATAAATCGTTTTTAAGTTGCGGTAAACCCGTCTGATAAATATATTTGGTTTTCCTCCGAATTTCAAATACTCAGTATAGGTTTCTCTCTCAAGACTTACGGCTTAACAACACATCTCTGATAAGAAAATTTAACCAACCCTCTACACATAAAACTTTGCTATTACTATCAAGAACAATAAAGCATGGTTTATTCTGATTAAAAAATAAGCAATCTTCAACAAATATCCAGATCACAATTTAAATCACTCACAGCAACACAATAATATCGTCAATAATTTTAATTAAAGGCGTTACTTTAGATAATTCACCATCAGTCCATATTAATATAATTACTTTTTTATTAGGAAATTCTATTAAGCGTCTTTGTAAAGTAATTTATTGTTCAGCCCTAAATTCTTTAAATTCGTCCTTATTTTAATTCTTCGGTGTATTACTAAAGATGAATGATTGTATATTTATTTCACTAACGATATATTTAAACATTTTCAATATATTTGAATTGTATTTGACTCTAATATTCACACCCACAAATATATCAATTTTTACAAGATTGCTAAGATTCTATGTATTTTAATGTTTAGTTTATTGTTGTCATTTAATTATATTCAAGAAAATTTGAACGACTATAATACAGTTCAGTGATACATGTAAATACAGGAAATGTGTTTTAGTATGCCCCATTGCGATCTACACCAATTATATTATCTAATGGAGATGTTAATATTTGAAATGTAAATTTTCCTTCTTGTCAAAAACTAAAAAAAAAATTAGTTTTATGTTACTCCTCACTGCGAGTATGTCTAAATAAAATCAGCAACAGTTTGCCATAATTCATAATACACAAAGGTCCTACTATGCTATTTGATTAATAGAGATTTTCTTTAATTACATGTCACCATATCAGATTTCTATTTAAGTATTAACTCTAGGAATAAAATAGCAGTGTATACAATCCATGGTTGTACTTTTCGATAACTATAACTTGAAAGTACAAATAAAAGCGATTAATTTTAATTTAGCTTTAAACCGAATGAATTTCACTTGGAATGAATTTTTATACATAAATTCGTCAAATAATTTGCGATTATAAAATTAGATTGAAATTAACTCAATTTCAAAATTAGATTTTATATAATGGAAATTTTTTTGGAGATCGGATTTGTTTCGTCTTATAAACGAAACGAATTCATATATCGAATAGTAAACATAAATATTATTAATTTGGTATTATATATTAAATATAAGTATTATTCATTTTAATATTACACATGAAATATAAAGAAATCATAGATTATAATATTTAATATAAGAGTCAGAAACAAATAAATAAATAAGGGTGTTAAATTGGATGTGCCGCATTTCATTAATAACTGTCACCTAACATTAAAAAATTAGTGCGTATACGGCCTTACAACCCGTGCGCGGTGAGTCAACATAGGAGCGACGACAAAATCCACTAGTTGCCCCAACAGTATTCATCAAATTATGCGAAAATTGTAAAATTCGCCATAGTTATCTTCTATAATTATAATCATTCAAAATATCAAAAAATTATTCCTTATATTTTCATAACGGGTGTTCATTTGAAAAGTCAATCTAGTAGCATGTGATTTACTGAGAACATTTTGAAGTATGTCGTAAATTAAAATTTACTACTTAACCTACGAAGTCGTATATTTTGACAGTTTCATAGTTTCATACATACAAATAAATAACAAATGTGATTGACATTATCAAATGTCATTTGGATTTACGTTTACGGAACAACAAACACATACTAATATATATGCGTCTTATTCTATTAAAATTTCAAAGTAACCTAGATTGACTTTTCAAATAAACACACGTTATATGAACATATGAAAAGTATATTATTGATCCTGATTTAAATCATGTACATAAGTTAATCATAGGGTATGTGTGCGCGGCATTTGATATGTATAATGGTGTTTGTATTTCGAGTACGTATGGCACTGAGCATTTCAATTTACAAATACCTAATAAGATATCGATCGCGAATGTGCTTAACGAACTTCCAAATTTCGTGCACAACCTTCCACTTGAACAAATAGCTCACATATTATCATTATCGATTCAGTATATTAAGAGGCCATTATCATTGCGAAAAACAAACTACTCACACTTCATTCCAATAATGCAAAATTATATTCTTCGTGGGGATAATGTACGGAACTAAAATTTTAATTGAACTAGAGTAATTTGAATTTATTTGTTTTAGGAACATAAATCATGTCCGAATATGAGTGCACTAAATATTTATATATTTTTTCGAATATTCGAAAAAAAATTATCATCGATATTGCATCTCGAAGGAACAGTGTCATTAATTGGAATCGTAACAAAAGACAACATACTTTTTCGCCAGTTTCTGTTGAATAATTGTGTTACATTATGATGTTTTGATTCCCAATGTGTGTATAAAGCGCGAGTTTTTTAAATATTTTTATGTTTACCCTAATATGGCGCATTATTTCTTTTTCTTTATATTATAACCTTTAATTCATTTTTTTTTTCCAAAGAAACCTATAAGTTCCTATGACTTACACTTTTGAGAGTCATTACGTAATCTAATAATAATCTTTATTAATAATAGCTAATTGAATAAAACAAAATAAAAAAAAAAATAATAAGTAAAATTACAAAATATATATGTATCGCCAGCGAAAAATAAGAAGGCGAGAGGAGGGGGTGCACAGAAGTCGTTTTTATAAACGTCCACGTTATATATTTTACTCTAATAAATGATTAATTTATTAAGTGATAGATGTATAGTTTACGCCACCTAAGGTATCTTGCAAATTGATGTAAAACTAAATACAAATCTCCCCAATGCTTCTAATCCTGCGCGAACTTACCCCTCCGCTCGCCAACTTATATGGCGCTTGCTATACATATATACAACGCAAAAATAAAAAATAGTATATTGTGTGACTAGTGACGAAAGTAACATTTTTTTAAGCGAAAGAACAATACGCTAGGTTAAAAAAAATTATTTTAAACCCTATACTTTTCTACGACCACGCCTATGACATTAAAGAAATCATGTAAACGAATACTTCATTTTCAATTAAAAATTACGAAACTATAGATCATATTTAAATTAGTTATGATTTAAGCATTGATACATAAAATATGTAGACCATAAGGTCGATGGCTTCAAATTTTCCCACAATTTAGCAAAATATGCAAGCAGCATAATTTCCAAATATTAATTTACGCTATTATCAGCCCTCTATTCAATTAATTTTACATAAACTTCTTCATACCTCTTCCTCGATCTTTCTCGTAATAAGCCCGCATAGGTTTTCTCAGCTTGATTGACTATTTCTGGTGGCGTATTGGGAATATATAAATCACTTTCTGAATCAGAAATCATGATAAAGCTACAAACAACACAAACCGACATGATTTAAAAATGACGCGATATAGCAACAGCAGGTAACTAGACGCTGGTGAAAATTAGTGGGTAATTTTTGTCACTAGAGACGAAATTTAACGTTATGGGATTTTCTCACACCAGTTACGGAAATCAAATTTTCGCTGCAGTATTCGATGACGAAAAATGTCTTTTTATAAAGGGTCGTATAAAAAAATATTATAGATGATATCAGTAAATACTACGATGACAACGTACACTTAGAAAAAAACTATTGGTACCATACTTATATGTGTAATTGGTGCCTTTTTCAAAATATTTGTTTTTGCTGTAGGAACAACAAATACATTAGACGCACATATCCATGTATGATGGAGTCAAGAAGCCAACTTTAGATAGTAAACATAATTTACATCATTAGTAATAAGTTTGATTAAAAATCGTTCCCCATGCTCATTTCTCCTAGCTAAAAGTACCACAAAACTATGTCTGTTTAAAAGATCTTCACGAGGTGTATAGACTTCATCAATTTTAAATGATAAGAATTTGAGAAATCTCTTCTGTACACGTTCGCGTTCAAGATTGAGGTAAACGTAGTTCGGATACCAAACAATCGATTCATACTTCAACCTACTTAGCACGAATCCATAATACGAGGGCGACTCGTAGAGTAAGTTCCGTTTCCGCCTAGTGAACAGAGAAGTGGGAATATCTGCGTGATCGCAGAGCTGCAGTGTAGTAGTTTGGTTCAGTGTGAGTCTGGCAGTGCTAGTGAGAGAATCATTCAGATATTCTTTCGTGATATTTTGGTCGTTTAAAATGGCTTCTGCAACGTAAAATTCCGCCAACTGTGAATTGCGTGCTGTTATCCGATTTCTGTAGAAGGCTGCTGAGAGTTATCGTGAACATTGTTCTATTTATGGTAAAAATGCCGTGAGTGACAATATGGTCACAATATGGTCATATCTTTCGAGAAGGTGGAAGGAATCATCACGATGAAGAACATAATGGAAGACCAACTGTTGTGACAAACGAACTTGGTAATGTCGAAGAAAAAATTCGTGAAAATCAGCGATGCACAATCACAGAACTGAATGCTTTTTTCCTAAAATTTCACATACAGTTTAGTACGAGACTGTTACTGAACATTTATGTTACCACAAATTTTGTTCACGATGGGTGCCAAAACTTCTTACCGAAGACCATAAAACAAAAAGAGTTGCCACTAACTTTTCTGACACGTTATGATGCAAGAGCTATTCAGAACAAGCGACGTGGATGATTAAATTCGGGCATAGTTTTTCTTCATGACAACGCCCGCCTGCATACCGCCGCTCGCACAGTAGAACAGTTTTAAGTAGGAAGTGTTTGAATATTCCCTCTGCATCCCTGATTTGGCTCCTAGCGATTACAATTTCAAGTTCTATGAAGAAGGCATTAAAAACTGATTCATCACTATGACAAATTTCTCATCAATCTTAATGATAACTATGTAGAAATAGCTGAAAATAATAGTTTTAAGTTGTATACAGTGTGGTCATAAAGTTTGGAACCATGCTTATAACCGCATTATTTTACATTTTTAGGAAAAACGCTTGGACAGGTAAATTTTCTTTTTTAAAACGCCATCTTTTGACATACAATTTTTTTCTATGACGTCTTTGGTTTTCGAGTGATGACGTTATCAACACTTTCTTTAAATGGCAACCATAATTGGTATGTTGCATCACAATTTTTTTGAAAAAATGATATTAATTTAGAAAAAAATACGAAAATTTTATTTTTGTACAAAATTAAAATTAAATTTAAAAAAATACATCTGAACTTAAATTTATTGTAGCAGTTAATGTAAATTTTCAAAATGGACCCCACCAACCAACTGACACTGTCCCAGCCGAGTGTAAACACTTCGTATACTCGCCTCAATTATGTCTGGGGATATTTGTGTAAGTTCTACGCGAATTCATTCTTTTAAATCTTCTAAATTGTTCGGTTTGTTAAAATACACTTTCGATTTCAAATAACCCCACAAAAAAAAGTCTAACGGAGTCAGGTCAGGAGAACGAGGTTGCCATTCTATGGCGCCTCTCCGTCCAATCCATTTATTGGGAAATATTTCGTCAAGATAGTGGCGAACCTCTACACCATAATGGGGAAACCAAATATTTGGATGGGGTACATCACCATCCTCGTGATTTGGGAAAATAACAGCGAGCGCTGGAACCAGTTCAAATATTAAAAATTCTAAATATTGCACAGCAGTCAAATTTCCTTAAAAAAAATATGGTCCTAAAATGCGTCGTCCAATCATTCCAACCCATACGTTAACTTTTCCTCTGCGCTGAGTATGACGCGCTTGAGTCCAATGCGGATTGTTCTGAGACCAACATCTGCAATTATGGCGGTGAACAGATCCATTTAGGCAGAACATACCTTCATCAGAGAAGACAACGTTTTCCAAGAAATTTGGATTTTGGTCACAACGTAACATTACGTGTTCACAGAACTGCAGTCGACGATCTTCGTCATCCTCATGTAATTCCTGTACAAGTTGAACTTTGTAAGGACGATAGTGTTCTTTTTTAAATAAGTTGACGACAAATGAGTGAGCCACCTGATTGGCTAACGCAAGTTGTCTGGTGGAAACATGATGCCTTTCTTCTGCTTCTAGAAGCACATTTAATTTCACATCT
The DNA here is from genome assembly GCA_935421215.2 of Melolontha melolontha. Lineage (NCBI taxonomy): Eukaryota > Metazoa > Arthropoda > Insecta > Coleoptera > Scarabaeidae > Melolontha > Melolontha melolontha. The sequence continues at coordinate 54,329,990 of OW285240.1, forward strand.
TCTCCTACTTGAGGTCTACCTTGCCGTGGTCGATCTTTTACGGATCCAGTTTCGGTAAACTTTCCAACTAGTTTTGTCACCGTAGACCTGGTAATTGGAGGTCTATCAGGGTGTTCATGGTTAAACAAATCGCTTGCTTCTGCATGCGTTCCTTGTCTGTCCCCATACCCAACCATAATTAAAATTTCGATTCTTTCTCGCTCAGATAAATGTGCCATTTTTTATATTAGCGAAAATGAACAATTTTTACGCAATATCTCAAAAATTAACGTCAAAAATAGAAGTAAATAATTCAACAATATTGTCACCATAGAAACAATTTCAAACTAAAATTTTTGTACATAAATTGTATAAAAAGAAGCAAGAATGTCATAAATAAATATCTTTCAAAAAAGTGCGTGTTTTTGTTTTTGTAAATTTTTTGCATAGTAACATGAGTACATGTGCTTTTGACGATCCGGTTTGTTCAAGAAGAATATTTAAGTCCTCACACAAGACAGAAGTGTGAAAAAAACTTACTTACATATTTCAGTAAATTTTATAAGCTTAATTAGTTTGTAAAATCTTCAATTTTTGGGCGATAATTTTAATTAAGAAATGGTCTGCCACATCATGTCAATTTTTTAAATAAATTAAACTTCTTTGGCCCTTTTTTGTGAAACTATTTAATGTTAAATAGGATTTTTTAATAAGTAATTTGCCGATTGGGAAGACGAATTTCTTTTGACCTGGAGCGAATAACGCAGATTACTATTGATCGCAATGCATTTACACTCGGCTGGGACAGTGTCAGTTGGTTGGTGGGGTCCATTTTGAAAATTTACGTTAACTGTTACAATAAATTTAAGTTCAGATGTATTTTTTAGATTTAATTTTAATTTTGTACAAAAATAAAATTGTTGTATTTTTTTCTAAATTTATATCATTTTTTCAAAAAAATTGTGATGCAACATACCAATTGTTTTATATCACTATTTGGTGGATATAAAGATCTACCAAAAACGAGAAAAAAATAATATGGTTGCCATTTAAAGAAAGTGTTGATAACGTCATCACTCGAAAACCAATGACGTCATAGAAAAAAATTGTATGTCAAAAGATGGCGTTTTAAAAAATAAAATTTACCTGTCCGAGCGTTTTTCCTAAAAATGTAAAATAATGCGGTTATAAGCTTGGTTCCAAACTTTATGACCACACTGTATAATAAAAACTTCTTCATGTATTGGTGTTTTCTTTATTAAATAACCAAATGGAACTTACTTTACGAATCGCCCTCGTACTTCGATTTTATAGCCGGCAAATTATTGAAATTTCTGCAGGTGCGGATGGCCAAATTTAGAAACTTAGATGTGTCAGTAAAGATGGAAACAATATGTTCCGAGAATATTAGACCAGGGTCGAAGAGAATTACCATCCCTTTACGCCTTTCCTCGCCCTAAGACAATAATCAATACTGTAGTCAAACTTTATTACGGTATCAGACCTAGAATCATATTTTTAGAGCACAAAGTGTAAGTACTATTTAAATCTCTCTGTAGAGAGCACGTATTAGTGACATTACATGTGTGAAAAGGTTAAGATCATATAGCATATAGCAAGGTATTACAGTATAACAACAGGAACAAACCGTTTATGTAGATAGATAATAGATTCCTACATCATACGAGAAGTAACTATGAATGGAGAGGAGCAATATCCATTATAGGAGACACAGCAAATAGGCTCAAACAGACAAGATAATATTAAAACTACGTTCAGAAGAAGAATCATTGGTCCAATATTTTTTGAGAGAAATATTAACGGAGAAAACTATCCCAACAAAATTCTTAAATCATTTATAAACATACTTGATCATGAGAAAGATTTTGCTAGATAGACACATGTTACACAAGCCCGTCTAATTTGTTTACAATTCAGGGAATACAAGAAGCGAACACTTCGAATAAATTATACATAGTTTGAAAATGTGTTTTCTATGCTTTTCAAATTAGTTTGAACTATTAGAGTCTAGTAAGATGAGTTACTCTTTTTATAATGGGTGATTCATTTGGAGGTACTTTTTTAGGTGGGGATTTAATGGCTGAGCGCGCATGCGACGCGTCAGCGGACTGCGCATTCTGGTTCAGTACTATTTGACATTACGTAATGGAAAGACTTAGCCCGGCACAGCGTCTACAAATATTACAGTTTTATTACGAAAATGGGCGTTCTACAAGGAATATGTATCGTGCGCTTAGAGCAACATATGGGCAACATAATCGGCCTACCGAACGCACAATTCGCTATACCATCAATAATTTTGAAACTCAATTTACAATAATGGATAATACGCGACCACATAGACCTCATCCAGCACGTAGTGAAGAAAATATAGCGGCGGTAGCAGCGAGTGTACGCGAAGACCGGGATGAATCAATTCGTCGCCGTTCTCAACAGCTTGGTTTGTCGTATGCAACAACTTGGCGTATTTTACGAAAGGATCTTGGTTTAAAAGAATACAAAATTCAACTAGTGCAAGAACTAAAGGCGACCGACCTTCCGAATCGTTTCCGTTTCAGCCGTTGGACTCTTGATAAACTTGCAGAAGATCCACTGTTTTCGACAAAAATTTTGTTCTCCGATGAGGCCCATTTCTGGCTTAATGGGTACGTGAATAAGCAAAATGCCCGTATTTGGGGTGATGAGCAACCTGAGGAGATTGAAGTGCTACCATTACATCCAGACAAAACAACTGTTTGGTGCGGATTATGGGCCGGTGGAATAATTCGTCCATATTTCTTCGAAACAGAAGCCGGACGGAATGTGACTGTGAATGGCGACCGTTATCGCGCCTTGATAAGGGACTATTTGCTGCCTGAACTTGACACCCGTGGTCTACAAGACATTTACTTCCAACAAGATGGCGCCACTAGCCATACAGCTCGTGAAACTATGGCTTTACTGCGAGAACGATTCGGTGAACATTTAATTTCACGCTTCGGGCCAGTAAATTGGCCGCCTAGGTCTTGTGACATCACACCAATAGACTTTTTTCTGTGGGGCTACGTGAAGTCTAAAGTCTACATGGATAAACCGGCTACAATTGAGGCATTGGAGGCCAATATTACTCGGGTCATTGGACAAATACCACTCGAAATGCTAGAACGCGTCATTGAAAATTGGAACAGCAGAATAGACTACGTTAACCGCAGTCGCGGCCAACATTTGAGAGAAATAGTCTTTAAAAAATAATTGTAAAGAATGGTTCTTTTGTATGATAATCAAGTTTCTTAAATAAATTGGCCTTTTTCATTTGTTCTTTGCTTTTGGAAAAAGTATCTCTAAATGAATCACCCATTATTAACGCAGAAAACTATCCCAACAAAATTCTTAGATCATTTATAAACATACTTTATCATGAGATAGATTTTGCTAGATAGACACATGTTACACAAGCCCGTCTAATTTGTTTACAATTCAGGGAATGCAAGAAGCGAACACTTCGAATAAATTATACATAGTTTGAAAATGGGTTTTCTATGCTTTTCAAATGAGTTTGAACTATTAGAGTCTAGTAAGATGAGTTACTCTTTTAATACCTCATTAAACTACTGACGGTATTTATGGTAACACTGTGTAACGCAAACAAAACGTACAAATAATTTAAAACAAATCACTAATGCTGCGGATATATGATATCTATGCAGATATCTTAAAAATGTTGATGTAATTGGATAAAACCAAATTTACATAACGAAAACTGCATTATCTTATCAAATGAACAATAACTTAACTTAATATCATTTAGTTATTGTATACATTACCAATGCCTTCCAAATTAAACAACAAAGATGTTAAAGGTTTAGGAATAAACTACTCAAGAATCAAATACTGTAGGCATTATCTTGATACGTATTGCCATAGAGCTAGCTAATCATAATTGATGATAATATTCGTGATTATTTACAGAAACTCCAAGATTCCATTAACTTATTAATTAGCGAAACTCTTGAACGCTCTAATTACTAATGGAAACAGATGTCAGGTGGATTACAAGCCCGCTACTAACCGCCACCAGTAACATCGCCGCTTCTATGTGAGTAAACTAGTCTAAGGGTTTTCACAAGCTATAATGGTGGCAGCAGTTTCAAACGGAGTGAAAATGAATGACATGCACGCTCGCGTTCCCTCGTTCCAGCAAATTATTCACAATATACCCGCATCCGTTCTGTTCAGCCACTTAAAAAAATTCATATAAATGTTATGACGTTAGTTTGGTGGATTAACATGCACACACATACTTGTCGAATATAATGATTTTCTCACCAAAATATCAAGAAAACATTTTTCGTTTATCTAAATAATTTGCATGTTAAGTTTATATGTTAATGCAAGATACATTAAATGAATTAAATGCATTAAATGCAAGGTACATTAAAGTTTCTTCTACTCTTTCATAATTTCGAGTTCATTTAGATAAACTTAGCTATATTCATATTAAATACTTATTATATACTTAACTACTTACTATATTATAGAGAAAATTCCAAAATAGGAACATTTACTCAGCTATCATATAGTTAAGTCAAGAATTAGGGATTTTATAAAACAATTGCATTTATCTAACGATTGTGTCACAAAACTTTCTTTCAGAGTAGACAACGAACGATAAAGACAGATATAACAGTCACTTCTGAATTAAGCTCATATATCCGGCGTTTAAAAAATTTCGATGTCAAAGAAATCCATGGAAATTTGAAATCATGTCTGATATAGCGTACAAAGAACGACACATTTACTTGCATTTACTTAACAAAATTTTGTAGATTATCGTATACGCAAACGTCAGTTTATATCAAATGATATTTCCGTTTCCAAGTAACTGTAACATCGCTCGAAATTTCATTACAATGCCGTTTTAATTAATAGAAATTAGTCAACTAATTATCTTGTATTGTAAGAATAATTAATTTACGAACTTTAATTTAAACATAATAAATTACAGAATATATTTTTTCTATGAAAAATTCGAATAAAATAGCGTCATAAAGTGTAGAAAGAATATTTACATTACTTCGCGAAAACGCAATTAATTTTCACAACTGCCGTACTACGGGCAAGATATATTCATCTGTTTCCTTTGATATAACTCAAAGCATCCCCATAAAAGTTTCTAATTCACGCCTCAACAGCTCAGTGGTCGAGCAATGGTCCGGCAAGCTAGAGGTTGTGGGTTCGATTCCTACTTGAGGGCGAATTTTTTTCTATGAAAAATTCGAATAAAATAGCGTCGTAAAGTTTAGAAAGAACATTTACAATTACATTACTTCGCGAAAATGCAATTAATTTGCATGTTGAAATTGTTCACCTCATTCCTCCAAACATTTTGCACAACTGCTCCAAATGCTGTCAAAAATATCTTTCAGTACTGGACTATATCTATCATCATTAATTCTCTGTATAATGTTATCTTGCATGTCTGTATAATTATGCACTGGTAATTGATCAATTGAATCTTTGAAAAAGGCACCAATTACACACATGGGTATGGTACCAATGGTTTTTCTTCTAAGTATACGTTCTCATCGTAGTATTTACTGATACCATCTATAATATTTTTTTCTACGGCCCTTTATAAAAAGACATTTTTCGACACCGGAATATTGCAGCGAAAACTTTATTTCCGTCACTAGTGAGAGAAAATCCCATACCATTAACGTCCCTAGTGACGAAAGTTACTAAATTTCACCTGTGTCTAGTTGCCTACTGTTGCTGTATCCCGTCATTTTTAAATCATGTTAGTTTGTGTTGTTTGGAACTTTATCATGATTTCTCTTTCAGAAAGTGATTTAGATATTCTCAATACACCACCAGAAACAGTAAATCAAGCTGAGAAAACCTATGCGGGCTTACTACGAGAAAAATCGAGAAAGAGGTATGCAGAAGTCTATGTAAAATTCATTGAATAGAGGGCTGATAATAGCATAAATTAATATTTGGAAATTGTGCTGCTTGTATATTTTGCTAAATTGTGGGAAAATTTGAAGTTATCGACCTTATGGTCTACATATTCTATGTATCAATGTTTAAATCATAACTAATTTAAATATGATCTATAGTTTTGTAATTTTTAATTGAAAATAAAGTATTTGTTTACATATTTTTTTAAAGTTTGTTATAATGCCATAGGCGAGGTCGTAGAAATGTATAATACTTAACTAACATTTTTTAAGCTCGCGAACATTCCCAAACTCGGCTTCCCCTCGTTTTGCAAAAAAATGTTACTTTCGTCACTCGTTAAACAATATATTATTCTTAAAGACGACATCGAAAGATATCACACACGAAATTCATGTTCGCTGTCCAAACTAATTAAACGATTTCCAAACACTGGTCGTATCATATCCATTGTTTCACCAGCTGTGTGAACTCTAGCACCGTCTTGATGAAAGTAACCCATCATCATGAACCTGATTAAAGAACATCAAGAGTATTTCTTATTGATATTTTTCCACATTTAAAGTACCATTACAAAAAATGAACCGATCTTCCTTCTTCTACTTATACCAAACACCAACTTTCTGAGGACGTAGAAGAGCTTCAACATAAAAATTATTGAAATTTGTATCACTTTACATTCTCACGTTTTATGAGTTAACGAATCCACTAACATGAAACCATGCTAGTTCGGAAAGAAAGTTTCGTCTGGGAATTCGTCATTAAAATTATTATACAAAGGTATTTTTAATAATATAAATATTATTATATTATTATTATTATTATATTTTAATAATATAAATATTATTAAAAATCTAGTGTGAAAACAATAATATTTATAGAAAGGATATCTTCAGACACATTCACAAAAAAGAACCACATCGCCATATCACAGAAATTATCCAGACCGAGCGTAGAAGTAAATTCAGCGCTGCCTGTTATCAGACAGCCGAAGGACCTCGCCCTGTCCACGTAATCAATGTGAACCAACGACGCCCTTTCAATGGTGACACAGCCGTCTCTTTAGAAACTGTATTTTGTTTGTGTCTATTTTTTGTGAACGTGTCCGAACATATCCCTCCCCAGAGACGCAGATACGTATTTCGCCTTTCTACAGGCTCATCGGTACGCCCCTGCTGGAGAAAGGATATCTTCAGACATATTCACACAAAATAACCACATCGCCATATCACAGAAATTATCCAGACCGAGCATCTCTAGGGAGGGATATATTCGGACACGTCCACAAAAAAAATATTAATAGTGAACCTGTATTTGTGCTCTTCACACCAGATTTTTAATAATATTTTATATTATTAAAAATACCTGTGCATTATACAAAACTGGTGGGGTTTTACCCACTCATGTATGTTTCAATTATTCTGATACATTAAAATTGTTTGAAAACCATTCGTAAAATACTACTCATCGCGAATAATCGATATCAAAAATTTCTTGCAAACGAATTATACAATATGGAAAGAACTGTAAACCCTGTTTTTAAAACTGTATGATAAGAACCAACTGACAACCCAGTTTGTTGAACGCGAGCCCGTATCGAAGTTTTTAAACCATCGGTCATTATTTGTTTATTAACATTATTAATCACCTTTTTTGTCCAGACTGCCTGCTTGGCATTCTCCCCATTTGTCGAAAAACTGGAACAATTCTATTGAGTGTCTTCTGAAAAATATTAAAATCAAAAACAAGGTTGGGAAATGCATCTTGAAATTTTTCTATACAATCTTGAATGGAGTACTTCCACTGTTCATCGATCTTTTGACCATTGCGAAAATGCGATTCAAACATGAATGCTTTGCATACGTTATTAAATAACATTTTAAAATGAGAAAATGCACAATACTATTTTTGATATCACATTCTTACAATTTTTGACAGACAAGATTGGACATTTGAAATTTAATACAAATCAATAAACTTATTAAATTAAGACATACGATTTATTGTCCAAAACCTACTTGACGCCGGATTTTCTGAACGCCTGTTTTACAGAGAGGTAAACAAAATGTTTTAACTGTCATTTATAAATCAAATTAACAAGTTGAGAATATTTGATTTGTATTCTCTCTCTATTTGTGTAAATTTGTCAGCAAATAATAGATTTCGTATTTAATGACAAATAAGAATTATATATAGTGGAAATTAATTTGTGAAATGGCAGAAAATTCAGTGGTGAATAGGTTTATTCTGTGACTTATGTGAAGACTTCTAAGAGAAATTTGCAAATGATGTTAGCCCGAATTATCACTTCAATACATCTATTCCGCTTTACGTAGATATTTAGGGAAACACGAAGTGCGAACAGTAAAAGCAGTGGTAGACCAACAATTAGAAATGAAATAACTGTTAAACGAGGAGGAAAGTAATTGAGGAACGTTCACAGATTTCTGTACGACATTTTCAGCAGGAATCTCTTATCGTACTCCTAGAGGTGTCCTTAAAAATTATCTACACTTACATCAATAGCGTTTAGAAGCGACCCATAAAATACTTCTTAGAGACATATCTCGAAACAAAAATTTTGTCAGCGATTTGTTGATTATCTCAATGATAATGTTAAGGTTATGGAAATTATGTTTAGTTTACCTTTGTAATTTTTTTCTCGCTTATAAGAGGGAATTTTGGGAAATTATTTTGGATTTATATTCTATATAATTATATATATAAATATATAAAAATAGACATCTGATTCATTAACACTGTTACTTTATAATGCATTTCTAAATAGCTTGAACCTAGGTCTATTGTGGCTAAGTGGTAAAAGCGACAGTCCGGCACACTGTAGACTTGGGTTCGAGTCCCAACGTAGACCATACTTTTCAATTAAAAATTTCGTATGATTTGCTTTGTAATTTGTAGACAGCAATGTTTACATCCCCACTTACTCTGCAATTACATACATTCTAATTTGATATTTGTAAATATTTCATATAAAAGCCGAAAAACTCCAATAATTTATCAATTGTTGTATTTAATAAACGGCTAAGAAATTATCTAAACATATATATAAATATATATATATATGATAAATTCAATTTGTTGGCGATTTAAGGTCTGGTTTTACTTCAAAATATATATATTTAAAACAGTCCTACATGTTTCGGCAAATGATGCGTTTTTCAAGGAGTATAGAATATAAAATATATTTTATATTTTATATTCCTTGAAAAATGCCGAAACATGTAGAACTGTTTTAAATATATATATTTTGAAGTAAAACCAGTCCTTAAATAACAAATTGAATTTACCATAACATACAAAGGTCACGAAATAATTATCTATCTATATATATATATATATATATATATATATATATATATATGTATATATAAATATAGGTAAAAAGTCCATTAAATGTAAAATGCTGAATCAAATTACTCTAATACGTATATAATTTCACGGTTAATAAAAACAAAATTTGGGTCAATGTATCAAATAAAACGATTTTGTGTCCAGTCCTCGTATTTACTTCTTTTCAAGCTGTTGCATAATTATATGTCGGTGTTATTTTTACTGCCACAATTTGAATATCGTCTTGTAAAAATTTTTTTCCAGTGGAACACTTTAGTGGTGAACAGCGTACTTCTTGTGTAAAAGCATTCTACAAAAATGCTCATTCTCCTACATGCAGGCATTAAAAATATATATGATATTCGATAGATATATATTTTTAATTTCCTTGAAAAAGACACATGTGTCGAAATATGTAAGATTGCATTAAATATATACACATCAAAGTAAACTAGACCTTAAATCGACTACTAATTTAATCTACTTAATATACAAAGGTCAAGAAATTCATAAACGCGAAAATAAAAAGATATTTAATTTATTTACATTCAATTTTGTATCGACATTAGTTTAGATACGCTCATTTTTTAAAACAGGAAAGCACGCGAATAGATCAAGTTTGTAATATAAACAGCCAACCTAACCTACTATCTAAGGCACACACATTTATACTTGTAAATTCTACAAATAATTTCATAAATCTTGAAACAATATTTAAACAATTTCTACATTAAAAATTCTACTTAAATAATAATTTATGTCAAGATAAAAATCAAGATAATTTACATGAAATAAGGCTTTGAAATAAACAAAGGGCTACGGTCGTCTATTTTTCGAAATTGATATTGTTCGCATCTAAGATATATTTGTATGTTTATAATTCATAAAAATTTGGCTTAAAACAATAATTTCAATATAATTACCTGTTAAAAAAGTGCATAAACCTTTAGATCAACGTTTAAACATATTTTTTTAACAGAATAAATTAATTTTTCTACGAGATATTCGCAAAGCATCATAAGGTGAAGCTCACCCTAGTGTCCGAGTTTTTACAACGAAATAAATTTAAAACGTACCTGAAAACACATCCGAAATGCCAAATATAATATACACCGTACCAGACATAGAATAAAATCATCCGATCTCTTCAAGCTGGAAATAATTGTTCCTTTATTCCTCCTGGCGGCATATTGAGATCCAAGCCTACTCCACATTCTTCCAGCCAGACGCAACTCCTACAAACGCAGGTGCTTAATTATATTTAAAGCAGTTATATTCATTCATTTACAAATAACTAAATAAGAATCTTGATTTTAAATTAGAAATAGTAATCGTTTTAAAAATAATATAGTAAATAATAATATCCACTTTAATTTCACGTTAATTTACTTAGATGTATTTGTTGCATATTTTAAACAATAATATCAGTTTACTTAGTACTTTATGTACAAACATAACCATACTATTATTAATGTTAATTCTATTTCATCACAAAATATAATTCACAAATTGATCGAAAGAGTCCAAGTATTTCACCATATGTGTATAGTTTTCTTTAATCCAATAAATGTTCAATATGTAAAATATAAAAATGGTGTTCTTTATTCATGCTCAGCGAAATCGATTTTATTAATAATTTTTGTGTCATTTTTATAGCCATAATTGAGTGTCACTACCGACTATACCCCGAGATAAGAAAATTTAAATATTTTTTATTAATCTTTTGCTCTCCGAGACATCTATGCCTAGCTGTGGATACTGCTACTAATCAGCTGATAAGTCAAGAGATACATTTACATTTAAAGTTCTTGAAAGGCGCCTAATTTATTTTATATTATCAGCATTGACATTAATTATTCTCTTACATTAAATATCACTCTTAACGTTAAGAGAGCTTGTATCTTAACATTTTGGCTTAACTCAATCGTGGGGCCACTCAGCATCTTAACAATATAATAATAATAATAATAATATATTTATTTGTTCAAAATTATACAAGTGTATAGAACTCGTCAAGTATATGTATACAAGTGCATGTAAATATATAAAAACAAAATAAAGCGGGACATAGACAACACATTAAAATTTTTGTGAATAAAATTTATTAATGAATAAAAAGCGAGAACACTAAACCATACCGCAACCGCGATTCTACGTAAGCTCGATACGCACACAAACTGGCTTCACTGTTTACTGAGCCGGCGATAACCCTAAGGGCATAGTGAAATGAAGAAATCCTCCGAAATAGATGGTGTTATGGGACTTCCAATTCAGTTGTGAATCGACCCTTATGCCGAGAAATATGACTTCGCACGACGAGGTTAGTATACCGTCTCTAAAGTTTACAACAAGAGAAACTGCTGAGAAACAGCGAAATGGATGATTCGGGTCTTGCTCACATTCAATTTAAGTTCGTTCGCTCTGAACCATGCGCTCACAGAGGACAATGCCCGTACAATGGTTTCCCTAAAGACGTTTGTTTCCGTTGATCTTATTGCCAATGAAACATCATCCGCAAATAAGGCCATAGGATAATTAAATACTAGTGGTAACCCATTTATGTAAATTAAAAATAAAAGAGGCCCCAGTACGGATCCCTGTGGTACACCCCTGGTAACAGTGAGCCACCCAGACCCTATCCTGGTTCTCTCCCCATTCACTGCCATGACACTTTGTCTTCTGTTTTCTAGATAGGATTTAATAAGGCTTCAACAATTTCCCCTAAATCCCAAGTTCTCCAATCTCTCCAAAAGGATTTTGTTATTAACGCTATCAAAAGCCTTGGACAAGTCCATAAAAATTCCTGCTACTTGCTCTTTGTTCGACCAGGCATCAAGTATTTGACAAATCACCTGAAATACGGCTGAACATGTTGATTTTCCTGTTTGATAACCATTCTGTCTATGTGTGATAAGTTTATGTTTGTCAAGAAACCCATTCATTCTTCTATATGTCAGTTTTTCAAACACCGTGGCCACATTCGAAATTAGTGCTATAGGTGATGTGATGTGATTGTGATGTCATTAGCATCTTCTTTCTTGTACACCGGACACACAACAGCCGTCTTCAAAGCATCCGGAAAGGTGGACGTCTCGAAACATCTATTGACAATATGACACAGTGAGTGAGCCAGATGCTCTGCGACGGCCTTAAGTACGGGAACGGATATTTCGTCATGTCCCGCAGGCATGGTGTTCTTCAGTTCCATTATGGTGTTGAAGACATATATATATATATATATATATATCCTCCTGGGACCCGAGCCCGACGCACACGTCCGATCTTCATGAAACTAAATTTTTCGAAGAGTTTCGGATTTTTATACATAGGAATGATATTTTCAGGAATACTAGTAAACATTTTTGATAAGAAAAATTGTGTCCATTTTGATGGACACTGGGTCTTACTCGAAATAAAAATTAAACAAGAAATAGTCTATCAAAGTGAAATTTTATTTAAATTTGAACATTTTGAACATTTAATGATTTTTGTACACATGGTATAAAGAAAAACAGTTACGTTCTGCTGTTATGCATAGATGGATTTCGCATCGTGTGCAATAAAATTTAGTTTTCTTATCACATTTTACAAATTTACACCTAGCAGAATTTTTCAAATTAGCCAATGCCGGCAGATGATAACGGCCTTCCCTAGATGTTTTTGGTGTTAAAGACTGTGAGGGAGATGCGTTGTAGCCTCGTGGAATATTTCTTGTTTTAAGTGGCAAGTGTAACACATCATTTTCATCATTACAATCTTTGTCTTTCAATAAGAATTCGGCAACCTTAGTTTTAAAATCCAAAAATTGCATAATAGCCTTCAGTCTATCCCCTAAGCGTTTGCGATCCTCCCTGTACAAGATCCAGGAATTAGGAATAGCAAGGTCAATTAAGTGGAAAATACAGTTGACAGTCCACTTTTTTGTTCTACTATGTATTCGATAGTAACTAATAACGCGATCTATTAGATCAATTCCACCCATACATTCATTGTAGCGTTTCACAATGTTTGGTCTAGGAACATTTAGATATTTTATTTCCTTTTTAGACCACCTCCTACATTCGTCAGTTTGATCTTTTGCTAGACCTGTAGAAGCTAGAATAACAGACTTTTGATCGTACCACTGAACAATACTAATCTTTTGATCTTCTCGCACGGTCTGTTCAGTAAACCCTCTAGGTAATTTTTCTAAAATTTTCTCTTGAGCCAAATGTACTGCCGCTGGAATTCTTGATTTCATAATTGTTCCAGTACACAACAATTTTTTTTCCAATAAAAATTCCAAGAGAGGTACTGTTGTAAAATATAGGTCCACAAATATGTGCGTCTCTTCCTTGAGCGATTCAGTAAGTCGCACAACAGCGGATGGTCCAACGCCAAGATTCTTTGTCGACTAATCAAGAAAAGTATTTTTACCCTAGTAGATCTCAAAATCGAGAACTAGACCATTGAGTGTAGCGCACACAAAATTTTTTAAACCTTCTGGTGTTGGTTTGCCTCGAACAAACTGTTTTAAGGCACATGTTCCAGTGAACGGGATCATTTGTTCATCCACTGCAACAACATTAGATCTTTTTAAAGATAGACATCCATTTTTAATTTTTGACAAAAGTGGCCGTATTTTCCATAATTTATCCAATTTTCTATCGTCTTCAGTCACATCGTTGTCGACAATAACTTTTAAGTGACTTCTAATAGAAAAATATCTATCCCGAGACATACTTTTTGCAACTGAATCTACTCTGGTCGTTGCTGCCCAATACATTTTTATTCTAGGGTATTTCAAGCAAGACATAAGAACAGTAGCACCTAGAAACTTTCTTACTTCCTCTATAGAAAGGTTCATAGGTTTGTCATGGTCAATCATGTATTTAACATTTGTACAAGAAGAAATACTTTCAAAGTCTTCTTCAGTAAGATACATAGATAGGTAATCCTCTACTTGCCAGTCCTTTCTGTCGAATGTAGTTTCATCAAAACAATCCACGTTAAATTCAGGAACGGTAAACCTACAACCAAAAGTCAATAAAAGTTGCTTACACTACAAGCGTTTCGCTCTTACCTATCATCTTTCCTCCAAAATTTTCTACCCTGGGTAGATTTTAGTCGTGATTTCAAAATGTTTAGGGCCACTTCAAATTCGGGATCAGAATCATCACTGTCTAGTGTTTCATCGTTAATATCAGACTCATTTTGGCTCTCTGCTTCTTGCCACTGACTGTCTTCCGCAGGAAGAAATTCGTCATCAGCCTGATCATCCGAACATCCTTCCCACTCCGAATTATCAAGCTGTAATAATTGTAATAATCTATCGTCATCTTTACCTGGGTGAAGATATTGATCTTTACCAAAAATTTCTAAAATTAAGATAACATTAATTAACGTATTTTTTTTGCCAACAAAAAACATTGTAGTGAAGATGACCTTATGTCCATTTAAATGGACAGTGCGTATTTTGCCAAATTAAACTGTGAATCACTTAATTAAACAATATATCCCAATTAGGTCAGATACCTTATTAACTATTTTAATGGTTTTAATAAATTTTTCGCTAAAATCTATAATAAAAGCAATTAAAATCAACAATAACTTACCATCTAACCTAGCACGTCCACCTGCCGCCATTTCAACGGTTACTGATTGACAGAACACTACACATAGTTCACCGAATTTGATACAGATGGTGAGACATACGTATCCAATATATTGTACATCGGCTCTTAGGTCAAATATTTCACAAATAACAAAACTATCCTATGAAAACCAAATGTCCATTCAAATGGATGCAAGTTCTCAGGAGGATATATATATATATATATATATATATATATATATATATATATTGTATAAACGCTGATGGTGTAAAAATATAATAATATAATAATAACTGATAATAGTTTTTATAGTAAGTTTAATGTTAATTGAATAGTATAGGGATTATACTTAATGGTTGGGCGCCTTGGTTTGTTTACAAACCTATTACATAAGTTCACCAGCTTTTCTCATATAATTTCTGTATTTGCGGCTAGATGTCGGAGAGCAAGAAATTTATTGCAAAGTTGACTGTCTAGGATCTTCGTCGGTCTGTTTTATCCCTATGTGTATGGAAGTAAATTGTTAAATAAAATAACTACGTTTTCTCCAGCTAAGCACCGATAAATAAAAGAGTTAGTTTAAGGAAATATGTTTAAAAGTTTATTAAAATAAGATTTCTGTAAACAATAACAAATAAACGTGCTTAACGACAAATTATAGAATTACAATTCAGTGCATGTGTGAATTGAAAAGGTTATGTTATGATAGAAATGCTATTTTCATGTAAATTATAATATAAATTAATCGACAAACAAATTCAGGTGAGTACTACAATCCTTAATAATCAAAGTTCTTTCACAAATTATGAGTAATGTTGAAAATGTAATTTTTAAACTAAAATTATGAGTTTTTGATTTATTGAAGTTTTATTTTAGTTGTAAAGTGTTTTAGTAAGTCTTTTTCGAAATAATTTAGATTAATAAAACCTGTATTAAGAAGAATAAGGGCAGGTATCTTGAATGATGTCGGCGTAGATCAGTAAATTCGTAGTATAGTTCAAGTACGGAGTCTTCGATACTGCGATGCCGGCTTTGGCGTGCTTCGACGACGTTGGTTTTTTCTCGGGCCGGTGTTCCAATCGAAAAGATGCTATGATCGATTACTGGCCGTTCTTCGATGTTATCGCCTTCAAAAATGGTTTAAGAGTAGCTCCAAATTTAGGTGTTTCTTTTCCGAACACTTTTAAAATTCTAACTCAGGTATTTTAGATTTTATTTAATTTAAAACTTACTTGTAATCAAAATTTCTACTGACGCCTTAATGGCAATTATTTCTTTCAAAGCCTAGTATGCAATTATGAAATAGCCTCGAATTTTATTTTAAATTACAGGTAATAATAATTTGAATATAAATAAAGTATTGATTCTAACATATAAACAAAATTAAAATAATATTTTTCAAATAGTTGTTATGGGTTTTTGAATGTAGGGTTATGTTTTATGCGTAGAAAGAAAATAACCTATTCGCGGGTTTGTTTACATTTAAAAAGTTGGCGTGTCTAATTAGCATGGATACAAAATTTTAATGTAGATAAATTAGCTATCTGTTTATTTCGCGCTAATGACTTTAATTATGAAAATGGCAATTTAAAAATATAAAAACTAAATTTTGAAATAAATATAAATTAATTTGAAATATACAAAGTTATCGTAATATTAATTTATTTACATTTCGCTACTAATTTTACAAATTATGTCCGCCAATTTTAACCATTCTATTGTATGATATTTTTATGTTACTTTCTGTCTTTCCCTTTGCAGTTAGCTGGTATGATGGTGCAATTCGCCCCACAACAATTTCCCCGTGGAAAGAATATCTGAAGAAAGTGAAGATATCTCTTTCCCAGTCAAGAAGAGTGAAATTAAGAATATTAAGTTGTAGTACTTCCTTACGTAAAATGTGTCGTACAATAAGAATATAACAAGTTCAATTAAAGTGTAAGAATTGTCTTAGATTCTCTGTTTTTATTTTTAATTACAATCATATTGATTATTCTATATCTTAGATAATTTTTAGTTCAAGTTAAAGATTGATTCTTTTATGTTTTTAAAAAAATGTATATTTTCTTTATATCATCGACATTGTTAGTTTAAATTTTCCTTGTGTTTACTACAGCATATTTATTATTATTCATTTTATTTTTAACTTTATTCTCATCTCATTTGTATATAAGTTTATGCTTTTCAGATTGTTATAAAGATTAGTTATATAGATTAGATATATATTTATTTTTAATTAGTTTTACATTTATAATTAGTTTTGCATTTTTAATTAGTCTTGCATTATTAATTAGTCTTGCATTTTTACTTTGTTTTGCACCCATTTTTATACTTCATAGTTTGTTTCGGACTATAACATACCTGTAATACTGGGCTGTTTTCTGTGATCTTAAATTTGTTTTATATTCTGGTACTAATTGCATTCAATATTCTGGTATGATTATGTTGTTATACTTGGGGTTATTATTTTATTTTATCTTATATTGATGGTATATGCTTAATATTCTTTTATAAATTGTTATACTTAATCTTTACTTATAATTGATATATTGATATAAGCTTTAGCTTTCATAATAAATAATACTTTCTATAGATACTAATCATTACTTTCCATTCCTTACACTTATCTTCAAATCCATTCCTTTAACATATATATATTCTACCCTTTTAAGAAGACACTTTTGTCTATATTTTTTAATATTTTCATAATATTCATATAATTTTAATAATTCATTTATTCATATTTAATTCTATACACCCAACTATCAAATATTAATTCCTACTAACTTTATATATCTATGCCTTGTCCATTTCAATTATCAATTCAACATGCCTTTATTTATTTTAATCATACTCTCTCTTCCAATATAATACGTTTATTCAATAATTTTATTTAACTTTAGCATACTTATAAGTGTTTATTTTCCCCATTAAATGTTTTGATTTGTTGTACAAGATTATTTAAATAATTGTTCTTTCTAAGTTTATTTTAACATTTTCAATATGTGATGTTGCTTTTTTGTCTCAAAATATTCTATATCTTAGTAATTGTTTATTAGTTTTTAATATGTAAGCTCCAGTTGTGTTAGTTTTCCCTTTTTTATTAATTATTTAGCTTGTTAATTATTCGTTAATTATATTTTAGTTTTATAGTGTGTTCTCCTTCCTTTTTATATTAAATTGTATTTCGCATATCTTTGCTAACATTTAATGTTTGTGTAATTGGCTTAGTTCTTTGCAGTTTATGATCATATCCCCGTATTAGTTTAGCTTGGTTCGTCTTAATATTTGTGTTAGAACACCGAGATTCTATTATACTTTATTTAAATATTAATTTTTCGACGACCTATTTTAGTCATATAAGTGCTATTATCTTTATATAAAAATATCATGTTGCCTCTACCTCGAGTTTTATGAATGTTTTTAATGATGAGTGTATGTGTAGTTACAATCTTTGTATAAGTATGTAAATTAGTATTGATTTTCGTGTTAAGTATATTATTAAGGAAATTGTTAGTATCAACATATTCATAGGTAATAGAATTGTGTATTGTACCTTCTTTATTCATTATGTTATTAATGTCAGTGTATATAAATTAGTTTTATAAAATTAGGCTTGTGTTTATTAAGTAAATGTACCTATGATTTGCTTGTGTGTTGTTGGTTGCATAATTGTAATGCTAGTTTTTGATTTTAGGTAAATTGATATTAATTTCATTTCTCCCCGTCGTCAGTATTTTAAAATTGTTATACTCCTTAGCATTGTTTATTAAGAAATTGTGGTAAGCTCTGTCATTTATTAGAAATTGATTATGTAAAATTAGGTTTAGTTTTGTATCTAAGCGGTTTATTAATCTTGTGGTCAGATAGAATTTTAGTTGCATTTTTGTTATTATTTGTGTTCATACTTGTGTTTAGTTGTTGATCTTCAAGTACCTGCTTGATTATTATCTCTTTTGGTTCCTTGTTTTTGTTACCTGAGTTGATGGTTGTCTTACCCTGTACCTCTTTATGTGTGCCAAATAAGTTATTAATGGTTTGTTTTAGATTATTAATTCTTTTTCCTGTCTTTCTTCCATAATCTTTTGTGCGGTGGAAATTTCAGCTTTTTTTCCCTCCAAATCTATTTTAAAAGCACTTAGCTTGTTATCAATATTTGCATTATTAAGTTCAAATTTTTCATTTATAGTTTAGATATTTACTTCTAATTTAGTTGTTAACTCATTATTCATATTGGTTAATTCTTGTTTTAAATTTGTGTTGTTTGTATCTAGTTTGTTTGTTAAATCAGTGTTATTAGTTTCTAATTTATTATTTATGTTTTGTTTTAATTCTATATTGTCTTGTTTTCGGTCATTATTATTCGATTCTAATTTGTTATTTATATTTGTATTATCTTGTTTTATATTAGTTAAGTCTTGTTGCATATTTCTTGTTAGTTCTTCGTGGTTCTTCATTTGAGCCATTAGTGCCTTAAACATGTCCACCATCATGCGGTTATCGGGTATGCTTACCTCTTCGGAACGTCCGTCCTCTTCAACTGTGTCTTTGGTAACTTTTGTTCTATGTCTTGTGTCCATTTTATTATTAGATTGATTATATTAAGTAAAAATATGTATTTATAGTAAGTGATATTGATAAGTATAATGTTAATTAATTGTGGAAAAGTATAAATGTTAATGTTTTATACCTCAATGCAATTATTTGTCACACGTAAGTAAAACAAATTATACAAGTAAAAGATTGAAATGTGTACGCTCAAGTTAACCTTCTTTACCACTAACCTTGATTCTTGGCTGACCCTTCAATGTCACATATCCCTCGAGAAATCTAATACTTACTCAGTTCCACAATTGGAAAGTCAGAATAACAATTTTACATGTAACAATGACCATAAATTTCACACATATAGAATTTGAAAAGCAGATATCTTATTTTTTTTGGAAAAATTATTTATCTTTGCTTTAGCTGTGTTAGAGATATTTAAATATTTGTTTATAGGGAATAAATAACGCAAACACGTTTGGGCGTCAAAATGTAAAAACACGAATGGTGCCTAAGAAAGGCCACCACGTTCGTGCGCCAAAATGAAAAGATGCTGAAGTGCTGTGAAAATAATATATATAATAAATAAGAGATATTCAGTGATTTTTAAAAATATAAATTATTAATGGAATAGTACGGTAATTGTACTATAGGTTGGGCGCCTTGGTTTGTTAAAAAAAAACTTATTACACAAGTTCACCAGCTCTTATCATATAATTTCTGTATTTGCGGCTAGATGTCGGAGAGCAAGAAATTTATTGCAAAGTTGACTGTCTAGAATCTTCGTCGGTCTGTTTTATCCCTATGTGTATGGAAGTAAATTGTTTAATAAAATAACTACGTTTTCTCCAGCTAAGCACCGATAAATAAAAGAGTTTGTTTAAGGAAATATGTGTAAAAGTTTATTAACATAAGATTTCTGCAAACAATAACAAATAAACGTGTTTAACGACAAATTATGGAATTACAATTAAGTGCACGTGTGAATTGAAAAGGTTATGTTATGATAGAAATGATATTTTCATGTAAATTATAATATAAATTAATGGACAAACAAATTCAGGTGAGTACTGCAATCCTTAATAATCAAAGTTCCTTCACAAATTATGACTAATGTTGAAAATGTAATTTTTAAAGTAAAATTATGAGGTTTTGATTTAGTAAAGTTTTATTTTAGTTGTAAAGTGTTTTAGTAAGTCTTTTTCGAAATAATTTAGATTAATAAAACCTGTTTTAAGAAGAATAAGGGCAGGTATCTTGAATGATGTCGGCGTAGATCAGTAAATTCGTAGTATGGTTCAAGTACTGAGTCTTCGATACTGCGATGCCGGCTTTGGCGTGCTTCGACGGCGTTGGTTTTTTCTCGGGCCGGTGTTCCAATCGAAAAGATGCTATCATCGATTACTGGCCGTTCTTCGATGTTATCGCCTTTAAAAATTGTTTAAAAGTAGCTCCAAATTCATGTGTTTCTTTGCCGGACACTTTTAAAATTCTAACTCAGGTATTTTAGATTTTATTTAATTTAAAACTTTGAAGTAGCACTTTTTCCTGGCACTTGTAATAAAAATTTCTACTGACGCCTTGATGCCAATTATTTCTTTCAAAGCCTAGTATGCAATTATGAAATAGCCTCGAATTTTACTTTAAATTACAGGTAATAATAATTTGAATATAAATAAAGTATTAATTCAAACATATAAACAAAATTAAAATAATATTTCTCAAATAGTTGTTATGGGTTTTTGAATGTAGGGTTATGTTTTATGCGTAGAAAGAAAATAACTTATTCGCGGGTTTGTTTACATTTAAAAAGTGGGCGTGTCTAATTAGCATCCATACAAAATTTTAATGTAGATAAATTAGCTATCTGTTTATTTCGCGCTAATGACTTTAATTATGAATATGACAATTTAAAAATATAAAAACAAAATTTTGAAATAAATATAAATTAATTTGAAATACACAAAGTTATCGTAATATTAATTTATTTACATTTCGATACTAATTTTACAAATTATGTCCGCCAATTTTAACCATTCTATTGTATGATATTTTTATGTTACTTTCTGTCTTTCCCTTTGCAGTTAGCTGGAATGATGGTGCAATTCGCCCCACAACAATATATATATATATGTATATATATATATATATATATATATATATATATATATAAAGATAATTATTTCGTGACCTTTGTAAGTTATGGTAAATACAATTTGTTGGCGATTTAAGGTCTGGTTTTACTTTAAAATATATACATATATATATATATATATATATATATATATATATATATATATATATTTAAAACAACCCTACATGTTTCGGCAAATGATTCCTTTATGAAGGAATATAAAATATAAATGACAGTATATTAATGCCATACATTTGAGTTGCTATGGATAAAATTATTCAAAGATATATTCCAATTGAATAATAATAAATCATCCCTTAGTATTCTAAAATATTTAGACAACAAAAACAGGGAAACGCAAGACATGAGTTATTATTATGTATGCGCCCGTGGAGCGTCTTAAGATGTAAAGCTGTCGGCATTCGCCTTAAACGAGAAGGAAAACCACGAAAACCTACTCGGACAACCAGACAGGAATCAAAACACGGAATTGTCAGCATGATAAGCAAATGTATATGATATTTAAATGTATATGATATTTAAATAACTTGAGATGTATAATTATATAACAGTAACATATATTATGATGGTAAATTGCAGAACGTTACATAATTAAGTTATAGTATATACCGCTTAAATTTTTTATATCACTTCTGTTGTTAATTGAATTTTTTTCCTGTTTAATACTAATCATTTCTTTAATTTCCCTTTTCATTGTGTGTTGTTCTTTATCAATTATCTGAGTGTTTTCAAAATCTAAATGATGATCGCGTTGTAGTTTGTGTGTAGATAAAGCAGTTTTGTATGTTTTAGAGTATTTGTGGGCTTGTATTCTTTTGTATAAATATTGTTTAGTTTGGCCTGTGTAGCAACTATCGCAATCGCGACATGGTATTTTATAGATGACATGAGTTTCTCGATTTTTTTCTATTTTAGGTTTAAGTTTTGAAAATAAATGGTATTAGTATTACTATTAGTTGTCGAACATATGGAATCGTGATATATGTTGTGTCATTGTTTAAATTGTTATTGGTGTCTGCAGTGTTGTATATTTGGTGGATTCTTTTTTTAATTGTTTGGTCTATAAGTTGTGGTGGATAATTATTATCTGTTAAGATTGTTTTAATTTTCTTGATGTTATCTTTTCTGTATTGAGTATCTGATACTTTTACTGCTCTATCAGTCAGATTATTTATAATCATTTTATTGAATACTGTAGGAGCATTTGAGTGGTAATTCATGTATCGAAAATTATTATTATACCAATTTGTATAAATAGTACTCTGTCTATCATAGCTTAAAGAAATATCAAGAAAATTAATACTGTTATTAATTTCTTCTTCAATAGTGAATTTTAATTTGTTGTGAAAATTGTTGAATTTATTTAAAAGATAGTTTATTTTATTAGTCGGAATACATGTTATGATATCATCAACATATCTTTTGAAGAAAATGGGGTGGAAGTCTAATGAATTGATAACGTTTTGTTCTAAATGTTCCATTACCAGATTTGCAATAGGAGCAGCTAAAGGAGAGCCCATGGAAATACCAAATGTTTGTCTATAAAAATAATTTTTGTACTGAAAATATGTGTTGTCGAGACAGAAGTGTATACCTCTAATAAATTGGTTTTTATTTAGTAATGTGTGTGGACTAATTTCATCCCATTTGGATTCTATTATGTTTATAGCTAGATCTGTAGTAATGTTAGCATATAAAGATTCTACATCAAGTGATATAATTTTGTGATTAGTTGGTACTTTTTGTTCCTTGATGAAATTTTGAAATTGCCATGAGTCTTTGGTATGATATTCAGTTTTTCCTAACATTTTAGATATGCTATCACCTAGGAATTTTGCTATATTATAAGTAGGGGCTTGTATGTTAGATACTATTGGTCTTAAAGGAATATTATTTTTGTGAATTTTTGGTAAACCATATTGATGGAGGGTGGGAATTAAAAATGCGAAGTTTGTTTTTAGTGTTGAAATCTATTAGGTTTAGTCTATGCTATTTATTTATTAAGTTATTATTTTCTTTTTGAGTTTTATCTGTTGGATTATTTCTTTCTTTTTTATAGGTGAATTTATCGTCTAATAGTTTTTCTATTTTTTGCTCATATTCCTCTTTAAGAATGATCACTGTTTTATTTGATTTATCTGCTGTTGCTATTATAATGTGAGTGTTGCCTTTGACAAATCTTTTTGTTTCTTCAATGAACTTATTCATATATAGATTTGATATATGTTTTTTATTATTTACTTTCTTATGTTTATGGTTAGTGATTATATTACAGATTTTGTTACGTATTTCATTCTATTTGTCTTGTGGTAAATTTTGTATTCCTGTTTCAATGTTAGCTATATAGTCATTAATGGGTATTTTACTAGGTGGCATATTAAATTTGGGTCCTAGGCTAAGTATGTATTTAACATTATCCGGAATATATATATATATATATATATATATATATATATATATATGGTAAACCTAATCAGTAGGCGATTAAAGGTCTGTATATTACTTCAAAATATATGTATTTCAAAAACTCTACATGTTTCGGCTGTGTACGCCTTTATCAAGAGAATACAAAATATTCGTAAAGATCGGTGCTGTTTTCTGGACGACGTTTCGATAAAATCACATTTGCCCACAACTGCAGAAGCAGAAGCAGACAAGGCGTGTAGTGCTAATCAAATGGAACAATTACATCATGAAGTATACAATTATATAAACAAAGAAGATCATAAAATCATCAAAGAATACATCATTAGGTTTACCATATCATACCAAGGTCACGAAGTTATTATATTTATATATATATATATATATATATATATATATTGGTCAAATTGATAATCCAGTTATTGTTAACTTTGTAATTTATCTATAAGTGTTGTTTCTTTATTAGTTTATCTACTTTGTTTTTAGATTCTATTTTTTCGAAGCAATTTAAAATTTGAGCAGACAATTTCTGTATGATAATATTCTTCAAGTTTGAAATAATTGATTGAAAGTATTTATGTTACAAATGGTTTGGGATATTGTGATGTTTAAAATTTATAGGTAACAGGAATTCATAATTCTTTGAAATTTAGTTTTTAGTTTTGAAATTGCGAAATGAAATCTGTCACGTTTTTTAATTTTTATAAATGTAGGTGTTATTTGTAACGATCTGCATCTTACCAAAAAGTTTCTTCTGTTGATCTGGTTTGCCGGTTTTTTTCTGATTTTGATGTATTCTTTGATGATTTTATGATCTTCTTTGTTTATATAATTGTATACTTCATGATGTAATTGTTCCATTTGATTAGCACTACACTCCTTGTCTGCTTCTGCTTCTGCAGTTGTGGGCAAATGTGATTTTGTCGAAAAGTCGTCCAGAAACCAGCACCGATCTTTACGAAGACCAAACAGTTGAAACGCGGAAGAAAACCCGGAATCCAGTTAAAAAACACATACTACTACCCGCGGAAACCTAAAAGAAAACATATATATATATATATATATATATATAGACAATTATTTCTTGACCTTTGTATGTTATAGGAAATTCAATTAGTCGTCGGCGATTTAAGATCTGTTTTACTTTAATAAGTATATATTTAAAATAATCTTACATGTTTCGGCACATAATGCCTTTTTCAAAGAAATTAAAAATATAAATGACAATATATTAATGTCATTAATATTCTGTCATTTATATTTTTTAAATTTCTTTGAAAAAGGCATTATGTATACGTTGCCTTTTTTCCACAAGCTCTTGCCATATGAAGTAATTTTATTCTTCCTGAAGAATGAATTTCAGATAAGCGCACTACACGTGAGTAGTAAAATGGAATATGTTTCTATTGTTCTCGAAACAGTTTAACCAGTTTTTCTACTTAAATCTAAATACAAATATGAAAAACTCATATCAGGCACGCAACTATTATTTCTTTCTTAATTAACTTTTTTAATAGCGTCCAAACTCTCACAAATCAGATAGCAAATAGGAAAATCATCAAGCCAGAAAAACAGCAATATTGCATTTTTCAAACTATAAAACGAATGCCACACAGTTATTACGTACACTTTCGAGAATATCTTAGACACAATCGTCGTCTTTTAGTATCAATTAATTACGTTCTAGCATTTCATTCCTCGTCTACCGGAATGCCTCCGTCGAAACAGACGAATCTTTTCCTCTCAATTTATTCGTAATATAACGCGAAAACTACTCGAAACAATCCAATATTACATGTGTAATTTAGCGAAAGCCACCGCCGTGAGCCCGACGAAATCTCGCGCGTACACAATTACACGTCTTCGTCTCTTTCTCTTTGCGAAACCTTTCGCTAATCTACATAAGTCCGTTTCCACGTAATAATAACGTTAGGAAATCAGTGAAGGAACAATTACCAGGCGTGCACACGACTTGGTGCCTTTACGGGGTATCCGAAACATAAGGGAAATACTGATAATTAAAGGCTGCGTGGCGGCGGTGAACCTATCTTGCCCAGATGAAATTTGCACATCGAAAGGAAACCAACCTTATTAACAACGCCTGTACCGACATAAGACGCCAAGATCCATATCAGTAGGTATCTCTAAACCGCACTAATTAATAAATATTTCTTTGTGTCGAGACGTGCACTTATGCGGAACAAACAGGTCTCGCTAAAATCTATACAAAGAGTAATTAGATCTGGATCAAAAGTTCAAGTGATATGTAACTTTACCGTAACAATTTAATAGTGCCCTTAACCTATTCTAAATAAATTTCGACACGTACATTACGTGAGAAACTAACTTTTATTTTAATTTCCTGTTTTTCCTTTATTTGTTAGATTTTGTCTATTTATTTTACGATTTATTTGTTATATTTCATGGAATAAAATATATATAATCTGCTTCAAATAAACGAAAATATACGTGATATACTATACTACATTGTCTAGTCATGATTGGAGATTATTAGTCGTTTCCGTTTAAATACACTGGTCTGGAAAGAAAAATCGCCGTATTCAATTTTTGGATGGTCTAAGCTATTTTTAGGATGCCTATTACAAAACAGAACTCCATTCGTTTCTAACACTTAACGTTTCTCGTATGATGCCGTACGTCAATTTCGAAGCTACGGTATTTTCGACTGCCAATAACCTTCTGAAACATTATAAAAGATTACACAAAGTTGCGCAATAATAATTAAAGATGTTTAGTTCTTGTAAAATAATTACACCACGCCAATGATCTCTGTATAGACACCTGGCGGCCGCACCAGTCTGACAGCCAGTGAATGTGAATTCATAGAATTCAAAATATATTGTTTTGTAACTAATTACAATATTGGCCTCAGAAGTGATTTAAAAGAAGAGTCATTCAATTCCTGTTCATCATTTCATTTTTCCTAGAAAAAGGTCCGAGCAGTAGCATAAACTTGTTACTTTTTACTAAAATGCACCGTCCTAAAAAAATCCTAATTTTTTTGTTAAGTGTGTGATAATTTGACACGAATGTCTCAACTGTGAACAATTACGACAAAACCTAACAATATTTATCAACTATACTTCGATCTTCCAGTAGCACATCAAGATTAGACCCGCGTACCTCATATTATATTTATATTTATTGTTTATTTATTTATATTTATTATATTCGTGTTCCTGTGGACTTCGAAATTGGTTGAACTGAAGAGAAATGTCAATGCCATTTGCAAAATTTTTGAAATGAAGGGAACAAGAGATTACTTTCAAGATTCCTGTTTAGCAAATTAGATGTTACTGATTTCTCTGTGAGAAATACAAAGAAAACAGCAACCAATTGTAGGCCAATCCCTCATAGTGACACTAGCCAATTTCCATACAACCACACCAGATGCACCGCTTTCCCATGAAGAAAGTACAGTACGTCAGATTCAGAATACAGTTCTCCCAATATCACAAATATGCCTAATAAGTTCAATTAACCAGATCTCAACGATTTTATCTGTTTGGAAAGAGACAAATCCCTATGTTCCGAAAGAACACAGAAATTCTTGCTTCTATGCAGCAAGAAAAGACTTTATTTATTTATTTTAATTTTTTATTTAAAGACCTGATGTTTGCGCCATGCATTATTGTGGAAATTTTAATATTTAAAAAGTTTTTAAGATAAACGAAGGTTTTGAAATCGACCAATCAACAGTTTCGAATCGATTAAAAAGTTCATTCTAATAGAAAAAACTCAAAATGTTAAAAAGAAACCCATCTTAACTGGTTAACGTTATCTCTGCTGAATTTAAATTCACTATTTCTGAAATGGGTGATCAAGAAGGACATAAAATAAGTTGTCGCAATATGCTTTGGGAAAATTGTTGCAATCGGTATCCAAAGCAAATTTGAATCTTGATATGCGACAAAGTGTTGCTAAGTGCTGGGTGAATTTGGCAGAAAATCAAGGTGCATATGAGTGTTAATTTGTCCAAAAGTAGTTTAAATGCAATTACGATATCGATTCTCGTTGCATTTTAATCAAGGATCTGGGCGTTATATTTGACGGAAACCTCACTTTCGTGGAATATATTCTACTACCTCTATTCAACTATTAGGATTTATTAGTAGAATCACCAAATACTTTAATATAATTGAACTTCTTTTCCAAATCTTGAAAATACTTGAAAAAGTTCAACATAGATTCCTTAAATATCTTTACTGTAAGTTAAGTAGCATATACCCTTTGCTGAACTTCCGTCATGACTTCAAATGTCATAGTTTATTGCCGACCACTATGAAAATTTTAAAATTTTGAATTTACTATTATTTATATAAAAAAGACCACAAAAGAATCAAATTAGAAAAAAATAGATAAAAACACTTGTGTCATAGGAAACTTATCGTATTCAACCTTCAGGCACGTGCAATAAGACCTATCTTATGAAACTCGTCCTTTAATATACTATTCTAAACAAAGTCAATAACTTATCACATTATCGAAAGGTTGTCGAGAGCACGGCATAAAAGTCAAAATCGTATAGGATCGTGCATTTCTCGACTCATTTTATCTGCCATCCTCACTCTATATATATATATATATATATATATATATATATATATATATATATATATATATATATATATATATATATATATATATATATATATATATATATATATATATATATATATATATATATATAGTAAATTCAATCAGTTGTCGATTTAAGGTCTGGCTTTACTTTAAAGTATATATATTTAAAACAACCATACATGTTTCGGCAATGATACCTTCATCAAGGATATAAAATATAAATATTTATATTATATCCTTGATAAAGGAATATAAATATTTATATTTTATATCCTTGCCGAAACATGTAGGGTTGTTTTAAATATATATACTTTAAAGTAAAGCCAGACCTTAAATCGCCAACTGATTGAATTTACCATATCACACCAAGGTCACGAAATGATTATATTTATATATATATATATATATATATATATATATATATATATATAATAACTTCGTGACCTTGGTATGTTATGGTAAACCTAATCAGTAGGCGATTAAAGGTCTGTATATTACTTCAAAATATATGTATTTAAAAAACTCTACATGTTTCGGCTGTATACGCCTTTTTCAAGAGAATACAAAATATGAATGACAGGATATAAATAAATTTATATCCTGTCATTCATATTTTGTATTCTCTTGAAAAAGGCGTATACAGCCGAAACATGTAGAGTTTTTTAAATACATATATTTTGAAGTAATATACAGACCTTTAATCGCCTACTGATTAGGTTTACCATATATATATATATATATATATATATATATATATATATATATATATATGCAGCAAAATGTTTTAATAAACGGAGAAGCATGCCCCCAATCGATAGTGTAATCAGCTTCCTTTCGTGTCGTTAATTTTTAAAGAATTAGCTTCGTATAGCCGACACTGATGACGGCTTCGCGATTGTATGCAACGCAATAGATTCTGGATATTAGTATTCTCACTGGATATCCTGAAGCATAAGACCAGCCCTAAAGATAGATGGTATCATCTATCACGAAACCACACTCACGAGTTTTATCTGCGATCCTTTCACCGTATTCACAATAAAAAGGCTAAGAAAGTTTTATTTATTCATCTGATCTCAAAGACAAAGCAGATTCAATTCAATTTGAAATACTTATTTAAGTATTTCAAATTGAACCTACTTCAACAAAAGTCTTAACAAAAAGCTAGTTGCCAGTTTCTTCTGTACCACTGGGTACAATAAACGGTCTGAAAGGAGAGATGAATGATTGTTGAGACTGGATTCCTGTCACGAAGGACCCAGGGTGTTGATTCTTCCTGTAACCTGTCACGAAGAGATGTTCTAGATATCTGGCTACGAATTATCGTATGTATGTTAACCCATTTAGGGCCACTATTAGACAAATCAAGGAAAACACAAATTCTTTAAGGAATAAACTTTTATTTAGGTATTTATAAACATCCTTTAAAGTAAAAAAAAAAGACAAACTATTGATTCTTATATTTTTTTTGCGTTGCGTTAACGCAACAATGGGACTATATGCTCAAAAAAATATTACAATTATTAATTATGGTAGTCATTGAAGCAGTGTGAATGTAATGGAACTCCACATTTATTACGCATAAATACGGTTGTACTTTTGCATACTCTACAACGTCTCCTCCAATTTTCACGATTTCTTTCAATTAGGTGGCCCACATTATCTAAACGTGCACTGGATGATAGAGACGCACTGGAACCACGTCCTCGAACAGATTGTGTTTTACATTTGTTAGCACTAATGAGGCTTCGTACAGTTCAGACCTGAAATCCAGCTGCGAAATAGGTTTCTCTGTGTATACAAGTCTGTGCAGTTTCCAAGCATTCACCACAGTAGAATCTGACATATTTATAAATAACGGCCACCACTATTTTTTTCCACGAATATTTATTCGGTAATTTGCAACTGCGTTATCGTGTAGATCAACGCCTCCCATATATTTGTTATATTTGGCAATCATATTTGGTTGTGATATAGAGATGTCTTTTTTTGCTCTACAATTGTACCGCTTCATAAACACATTAGGCAATGCAGACTCACAATTGGTTGCTACTGTAACCACAGAATTGTTCATTTACGTGATCGTAATGAGAATCCATTGTACCACAAGGTTTTTTCCTATAGACTTACAAGTCTCTAAAGGGCATTTCAGCATTCTGTTCTCACATACACTTCCAGTAGCAAAGTATCCTTGACGTTTCAGATGAACTAATAGCTTGTAGCTCGTAAAAGAGTTATCAAAGTATACCTTATGAGTCGACTTATTTTCTAATACGTTCAAAAGATTGATGACCACTGTTTCACCTAAACTAAGTTCTCTTTTGGCATTTTCACCAGTTTTTCCAGCATAAAATATAAATTGATATAAATACCCATCGCAGGATGCCACACACAGACACCACATTTTGAACCCGAAACGAACCGGCTTTCCTTTCAAAAACATTTTCGCTGAATGGCGGCCGAAGTAGGGTACCATTTGCTCATCAATTGATAAGTGATGTCTAAAAACACCATACTTCAAGAAATTGCTGTTCAAGAAAACAACCAGCGGCCTTACTTTCGCAAATTTGTCTGCCTTGTCTAATTGATTTTTATCTGCAAGATTCATGTTCTGCTTTATGTCGAGAAATCTGTTTCGAGACATCGCATTTTTCACAAATTGAACACCTTTATCTTCATCAAATGACCAGTAAAGTTTTACCTGTGGAAAAGTGTGATAACCACTCAAAATCAATATTCCCAAAAAAAATTCTAGATCATTTTGATCTAAGGCGAATTGAGTACGGTTATTATCTCTCGCATATTTTATGGAGTTTGAAATAATAAGCTGGCCAACATTTTTATCAAACATTTGCATAAACAAATCAAGCACATACTTTCCATGCATCGCCTCAACAATATTCTGTACATTCCCTTCCTCATTTGACGTAGCATCTTCCTCGTAGTCAACGCGCGTTTTACAATTCTTGCCGTTTTGCTTGGTGTAGATAAAGCTGCCTCATGACGTATACCGTCCTCTATCTCAATTTCGTTATTCGGACACATCTCAAAAGTTCCCGCTAGATCTACATGCAAATTTTCTACTCCACCTATAACATTATCATCAATGTCCTCCTCGTCCGTTATATCATAGACGTCGGGTGGTATATAACAAATATCAATTTCCTCATTCAGATCAAGATCATCAATAATTGCCTCAAGTTCTTTCAAAGTCAACGGTCTGGTAGGATCATGGCGATATTTCACGTGACTCTAAACTAATTTTATTATCAACATTAACGACCAACACATACTTCAGAAATTGTTGTACTTACCATTGTATAATATTTCTGTAATCCTCAAGATAACACTATTATGAACTCTAACTTCTTCAACTTCTCTCTCCCACAGCGTAAATGAACTGAATAAACTCGCATCACACAACAAATACCCAATAAACTTCCCCCAGACGTGAAAAAGCATGTTCAGACAGGAATATTACTCATGACTACAATTACACCATTTGTCCCAATGTTGGCTATGTTTCAAATCCGTTTGAGAAATATTTCCGGAAAAGAGGGATTAATTTTTTCCAAAATAAGGTTACGTGAAGTATCTTTTATATGAAACCTCTTAATGATAAATTAAAAAGTAAGCTGTTGTATGTTATTTAATTTAAACCGAGTTACACAAGTTTTTTTCTTGAAAATTCCATAGTTTTATTTTATTTTTATTCAAAATTGAAAATGCGATTATCCGTTCCCAAAATGTTTATTAGGTTGTTTAAATATTTATTATGCTACTGACAGTACATCCAAAATTATTACTTTTTAGTACGAAATTTTTTTTTGGTGTTGCGTTAACGTAACTATGGGAATAAATGGGTTAATATCCGGTCTCTAAGGATCATATGATTGAGCTGTTACTCAGTGCCTATACATAGATCTAATGATGGAATTGCTGAATCCCGTTTGTTGCTACACCCGTGCATAGGTGTAAGACCAAATATGTTTATTTTTTTTTGCTGATCGGTGACAGTAAATGATAAATGCAGTGTAATATAAACATGTTTATTTACTTTATACATACATTTATTTTGATAAATTGCAATAAGAATAACTATCTTGATATGATGTTTTACATTATAACTGTTTAGACAAAACGTTATAACACTCGCACTAATCTGTAAGAAAGAAATGTATATATTGAAATGTTACATAGAACTATTGAGATAGAATTTGTTTAGTTTCAGTTTTTGCCAAGAAGAAACGCTTACATGTAATCTCCACTGGTAACATAATTCATGGAAACTTATATATATATATATATATATATATATATATATATATATATATATATTTAGTTAATCATTTAACCGCTATATACCAATATCTATAATCTCTTTAAAAATAATGAAAGATAACAATGAACTAAATATTAAAATACCTCGAATTTGAAATAATATGCTAATAAAATGTAATCTGTGTTACAATAGTATTTCATTTTATGATTATGGACATCTGTACATACATAAATAATAAAAATGTTTGCAGCTGTGAATATTCGAATATAATATAAATATTTGAAAATAGATAGACTAGAATCTATTGATAGTCTAGGAAAATGCAAATACCATTGTTTCATAAGAACTATCATAAAGATTTAAGTAAGTATAAATGTAAGGATTTGATGACATATGATGAGTAACTATACTCATGCGAATTCCGCACTTGCTATTGTATTCTAAGAAAATATTTTTAAGAAAGTATAATAAAATGTTCGCCATCAATTTGTATAGCTCTTTACATTTGGTGAACATTTAAGAATAATACAATAATATGAAAACATTATCGAATTTAGATTTACTTAGTTCATATAAATTATTAAAGTATTTTCTGTTTATAATCAAACAACTTACAATATTGATTTATACATCTGACGCGAAATTTTGTTCTTCCGGTGTCTCCGCGTTATACAGAAACTTATAATTGATCCCAATAATCATTTACCTCCCTCAGAAGCTTTCAGCTTGACGACATCCGAAGGATAATCCTTCTCCTGGAAGATTGACGGCCCAATTTCAAGTCGTTGACTTTGCGGCGAATAAACTGCAAAGTCCATCCATAAACCGATTTAAACTGTCCAATTTAGATAGGATAGGTGGAAATATATGTCCCGTGTATGTGTTGTGTTGTATACGTAAGTATATCGAAAATATTTTCATCTTTCTCGCACTTCAAAATATATACATGCTTCATCGCTAAAGTCGACGAAAGATAAACGTAATTTCAGGAAATTTTATTGTTGGTATACAACAACGAACAACGTAATTAAAATGCGATTTTAATTAATTTAAATATTAATTATGTTCGCATCTAGCGCTGAGCATGCATATTTAACTAGATATGTGATAACTGCACTATAAAACTTTAATTTCGATCATGTCGCGTTAGCATACATTACATAAAATATATCATTTTGTACATTATTCTTCGCCCTACTAACTTCAAATCCATCACGAGTATACAAAACTCTACGTATTAAAAATACGTAATATACGTACTCCAATATGTAATAACAGTGTTATATGTTTCTACTTTGTAGTATTTATAAACCTACAGTGGAGACTTCTAGTCAAATTTACATAAAAGTTTTATGTAATTTGAAATATATATATATATATATATATATATATATATATATATATTGATACACTACGAGAAGGCTCCTCCTCTGAAAGAGAAACAAATAGGTCATTAATAAATTACATTCTTATGTACAATATATTTTTCATGCCAAGGAGGGGAAGAATTAATTCAAAATATAAATACATTATTATGACGACAGATTTTGCTTTAAAATAATTAACAACTATTTTTTATTTATATTATTTATGTTTCCATTCATTTTCTATTTCAAATTTATAATCAACGCGATTTAAAAATAAGATATATAACGTACTTATATTCAAATATTCAAATCAATTAAGCTCCGCCTCCAATTCCAACGGCACAATTTACGGTGTAGGAACATATGTTTGACAGAGTTTTGTAAACAAATCAACATATGTTTCCTAACCAAAAATATTTGATAAAACCTAATGTAATTTTATTAACCTATTTACAATGTAATATTATTTAATTTATAATTATACAAAAAGATAATGTAAGTAAAAATAAGGTGATTTGCAGAAAGTTATTTACACAAAAACAAATGAGAAAACGGCGTCTATTCTATCCATTTTTGTAACGAGAGGTCACGTTAAATTCACTCCGGTTTAATTAAAATATTTTTGCGGAAATAACAGATTTTCGAGAATTTAAAGTTAATCAAACTATTTACCTACCTGATAACTACCTGTAGACCAAGTTTCAAAATACTAGACCATTCCGTCCCTTATAAATTTTTAAAATATTAGTTGCACAAAACCCACGCCAAGTCTAACAGTAAAAATTTTACCGAGTCCCAAACGATTCATTGGATGCCACGAGATCCGCCATCAGATTAGCCGCTTTCGGACTTTGAAATATCGAAAATCGTACCATCCAGAGGGACTTTTCCTGAGTTATTTTCCTGTTTCCTGCTTCGAGAACCCATCCACAACCTATTGTCAGAGATTACAAGAAATTATATCCTGAATATTCAGGTTATTTTACAAATTTATATACGCCATTTAGAACATTCATGAACACATAAAGAACTTGTTTATTTAATCTATTATTACTTACATTTGATTACAGTGTTCTTCAAACACTGTAATCCTTTTTAAAACTTGTTTAATGTCACTATGCACTATTTTTAATATTAAAACTTGATTTAATATAACACTTATAAAAGAATTTAATAGATCGATAATATTAACCACATGTGTATGCACCATATTGAGATTGATCTATATTAGTACCAATTGTTGTCACATATGTATATTTGAGTGCTGTGCCACGAAAATACGAAATACAAATTACGAAAGTTGATGTTTGAATTTTTAACTTACTTAAACAATAAAGTTAATTTTTACTATTTTATTTTGGCATTTTTAATTACTTGAAGTGTTGTTCAATTTGATAAATTTAGCTAAAATAAGTTAACTGAAGTGGAGAGATCTGAACCGACCTTTAACCATGAAGATTAAGAGATTTTGAGCTAGCCATTTTTATAAAAGATAAGTATTCTATTTACTACATTTAACGGCAATTTAACACAATCATTCATCGATCAATCAGCATCGCAACAATATATATATATTGTTGTATAATAAAGGTTGTTGAGATAATTAAGTGATCAATTGATAGATAGAAATATATTCAAAGATGAAAATTTAATGATGTGTTAAATATACGAAGATAAATGATATTTAATAGAATTCCACCTACCTTCGGTTATACTTATTTATTTCTACAAACGTCAGATGTCACTCAAATTTGTACTTGAGCGAATTGATTTACAATAAATTGATTTTAATTTATTGTTGTTAATTGGGCTTCAGATTATAGACCAAAGGTGCTATAATCAATTTAGTTAATTACCTGCGGCTAAGTGCGGAGGCTGGAGACCTTATATCCGTGAGCCGATCCTTCTGTATAATAATGTGTTTAAAATGCGTATATCAAAGCTTATTTTATAACAGAAACGATGTTGATTCAAAAGTATGAATCTTTAATTAAAGGATTCAAAATTAACAATAACAAACACGATATTAATATGAAGAAACGCATAACTAAAAGTTTCTTTTCGAAATGAATGTCTAACAGACTTAAAAGTTAACATAAACAGTATTCACCATTATTTTATAGCAGACCAAAACAGCCGTTCTTGCTGGGCGCAGAACACATACATAAACGTTCTATTAATGCCAAGTATAGTACTAAACGTACGTAAAATCAAAGTATAAATGAGTTTTTCATTAAATTAAGTCAATAATGATAAATATTTGCTAGGTTTAAGTACTAGATTATAGGAACGACCATTCAGTAGCAAGGTAAGGTTATATAATTGATATTTCTAAGCTAAATATAAGTTAAATTGTATAAATTGAAAAGTTTGGTTATCTTCGTATTTTTTGAGATAAAATGTAAATTTTCATTAGGTATTTACTTGTCTTTCTGTGGTATGGTACGTGATGTTCGACTGTACTCTGGAATTCGTATCAGATAGGCATAGATCAGGGATCTCTCGGTTTCTCCTTTGATAAATCTTCGATGCTGCTTTTTTTATATGTTAATCGTTGAATAAACACTTTCTACAAATAACTATAGTGTTTTCAGGTGAGTAAATATTGATTATACCATTTAAATTTTAATATTAATTTTCGGAGAATTTTTTAGCGTGCTTTTCTATATTCGTATGTTTTTATTAATCTCGTCTTCTGTACGGATTATTTGCATAAATAAGTTGTTTCTATATTCGAAATTACGTTATACAGTAGGAAAAATTACATTATTAATTATGATTTTTTAAATTATGTTTTTAATAATAATAATAATAATAATTAATCTAAATTCCCTTCTACCATATAATGGTGTCGGGACGAACTGTATTTTTTATTCTAGGCGTCTACAAATTCTTTCCATCCTTTTCTTTCTTCCGCCATTTTTTTGCTTCTGTCCATGTTCTTTCCTTTGTCTCCAGTATTTTCGCTATTACTCCATCCCATTGCGTTTTTGGCCTACCCCTCCTTTTGTTTTTCAGTATTTTTGCCTCCCACCCTCTTTTAGCTGGTCTTACGCCTTCCACTCTTTGCAAGTGGCCCCACCAACCCAACTGTCTCTTTTCTATGAATTTGAGTGTTGATTCTATTTCCAGGTCTTCTCGTATTTTCATGCTTTTTATTTTATCTAGTTTGGTAACTCCTCGGACTCTTCTCAGGTATTTCATCTCGACAGCCTGTAACTTGCTTTTTTGCCTCTCGCTTAAAACCCAGGATTCGCAGCCAAATGTTAGTATGGGTCTAAATATCGCTTTAAATATTTTAATTTTTGTGTCTCGCGAAATTTCTTTATTGTTTATGAATTTCTTGTTCATCATATAATA
Source organism: Melolontha melolontha (assembly GCA_935421215.2). Lineage (NCBI taxonomy): Eukaryota > Metazoa > Arthropoda > Insecta > Coleoptera > Scarabaeidae > Melolontha > Melolontha melolontha. Next base: position 54,367,607 of record OW285240.1, read on the forward strand.
GAGCTTTAACGTTTTCTCTATTCTCTGGTTTATTTCTACTTCTTGTGTGTCCTTTTCGTCTATTGGGACTCCAAGATATTGGAAAGTCTTCACTTGCTCTATTTTTACCCCGTCTATTTCTATATTTATGCTTTTTGGTGCATCTCCTATCGTCATCACTTTTGTTTTTTTTTTCTGTTTATTTTCATTCTGTGGTTTTCCAGATGTGTTCCATATTTCTAGATTCTGTTGTAATTCTTTTTCACTTTTAGCGATTATAACGACATCATCTGCGAAAACTCCCTCCGAGATATCTACTCTTTGTAGTTGTAAGTGTCCAACATTGTACTTGCTAGTTTTTGTGGTACATTTCTTTATTATTTCATCCATATATGTTACGAAAAGCGTTGGGCTTAAACTGCCTCCTTGTCTCAGACCGTTTTTATTATTATGTTTTTAAATGGTTATTATTAATGTCATATGGTTCTAGTACATAATGAGTGACTTTCGCGGTAAAACTGATTCTAAATCATGCAATAACTAAACCAGGTCATGTATTTACAAAACATCTCTTTCGACAATACGGCCTCGGTGAGTTATGATCTTTCACCATATTGTGTTTATCTTTTAACCAGGTCACTAGGCTAAGGGGACACACTCTAATATACAGGGTGTTCACACTTAAACCTGCACCATTGGTAACTCCGTTATTATTGGAGCTACGAAGTCGTCCAAATTAGCAAACTAGTAGGATTTTTCCTGGCGGTTACGACGATAAAAACAAAAAACAATTGAAGATATTTCAGATATTTGATTTCAGATATTTGACAAAATGTAATTTTTAAAATGGAACATCCTGTATATTTTTATGCGGTTGAATAAGGAATTTAGTTCTGAACAAAAATGTTTCAATACATTATCTCAAAAAAATTGAAAATAAAAAGTTATCACGTGATTTCTTTAAAGGGGCATATTCCCGAGATAATCAGAAAAGTACCCATTTTAAAATGGGACACAGTATAATTTAAAACTCCACTCAGAAGAAAAGGAAAAGAGAAAATGAAATTAGCCTACATTACAATAGTTGTTACAATTTAGATCAAGTAGGCACCAATCAAAAAAAAAAAAAAAAAAAATCAATAACAATCCGTCAAATTAATCTGTCAGTGTTTTAAAATTCGCATTGTTATTTTGCTTTTTCTTCGTGTTTTCTTCTAATAAAAATGGTTTTCCACACATGAGGAAAAATGTGATATTATGGAAGCTTACATATTTCAGAGAAAAAACACTATTAGAGCTCGCGAACATTATAGTGTAATGTTTCCCGAGCGCGCGATTCCTCAAAGAAGATATTTCTTGGAATTATACAGACAATTTCGGCGAAACGAAGAGGTTTTCAAGAAGAATAGAACGAAGAAGCAATTTGTTGTTAGTGAGGAGGTAGAGATAAATGTACTGGGATATTTTGAGGCGCATCCTAACAATTCAATTAGAGAATTTCATTGGGAACGATTCATAAAATTTTGAAAAAATATAATTTTGAGCCATACAAATATCGGCCAGTACAAACTTTGCATCTTAATGATGATATAAGAAGAATGGAATTTTGTGAATGGTTCCTACATAAATGTGAAGAAGATCCAAATTTTCCTCGATATGTTTTATGGTCGGATGAGAGTAACTTCTCTAATAAGGGAATGTTTAATCGAAAAAACTATCATTTTTGGAGTCGGAAAAATCCTTTTTTGGCTCATCCCACTAATCCACAACATTGGTTCAGGCTTAATGTTTGGTGTGGTATGATTCGATCTAAAATTGTGGGTCCTTTTTTTTACCGCGGCTCATTGACTGGAGAGAGATATGAGGACTTTATGTCTCATGTATTGGAAGATTTCGTGGACAACGTGAACTTGATGGATACGCCGCGGATATACTTCCAACAAGACGGTGCACCGGCTCATAATCACCATATCGTTAACGCATTACTGGAGAGACTGTTTGGACCCCGTTGGATTGGAACTCATGGACCAGTTCTGTGGCCCCCACGCTCACCAGATCTAATTCCGCTAGATTTTTTTTTATGGGGCTGAGTGAAAAATGAAGTTTACAAACATCGTTACCAAAATGTGGAAGAACTTTAAACTAGCATTACGGCCATTATTCGGAATATTGATGAAAGGACCCTTCTCAAAGCCACGCGCTGCACTCAGAAAAGAGCCCGCAAGTGTCTGAACCAAGAAGGTGGTACCTTCGAACAATTATTTTAGTTATGTATGTTGATTGATAGTGTTCATTAATCTTTTATTTGTTATTCTTAAGTTTCGTGGACGAAATCAAAATAAATTTCGTTAAAAACACAACGTTTCGTTTGAATTCATTTAGGAATATTATGAACAAACCTTCTCGGACCTATACAAAAATTTTTTTCATCCGTTTAACAAGAGAATAGTCTACAATAATCGGTACATATTATTTAATTACAAATTTCGTTAAGAATCCCTAAAAACAAATCCTAAATCCCTAAAAATGCACCGTATCTCATTTGAAAACTTACGTTTTAGTGATAAAGTAAGCAAATTTTAAGGATGTTTATGATATTATTTTATTTAATATATGAGGATGACTTCAATTGGATAAACATGTGAAACATGCTACGTCTTTCATCAATTTTTTTAAACAAAATGCAATGATTAAGAAATCACGTGATAACTTTTTTATTTACAATTTTTTTGAGATAATGTACAGAAACATTTTTATTCAGAACTAAATTCTTTATTCAACCGCATAAAAATAAATAGGGTGTTCCATTTTAAAAATTACATTTTGTCAAATATCTGAAAAACGCGACGCTCAATAGTTTTTTTTGCTTTCATCGTCATAACCGCCAGGAAAAATCCTACTAGTTTGCTAATTTGGACGACTTCCTAGCTCCAATAATAATGGAGTTACCAATGGTGCAGGTTTAAGTGTGAACACGTTGTATAACGAGACACTCAGAGGTCTCGAGAGACAGAGTCACAGTCAGAGTCAGAGAGTTAGAGTCCCTGCAAGACTAGTGCCTCTTTATTACAATGTAGTGTTTGTTATTGTTATCATTGTTATTATCTTTATTAAATTATATGTCGTTATTTAATCGTTGTCCCGTCTATTATTTATCTGCTGGTAAACCACTTAAGACTGTGTATAAATTAAGTGGAAAGTGGAACGAGTCCGAAAATATGGTAAACCAATAAACAAAATTGGAACTAGGCGACGGAAAAAGTCATCCTCAGCCAGGAGCAAGCCGAAGCCGCTCACAGGTCAGCCCCGGAAGCTCTCTACCACTTCAAGAGAAGAGACGCAGGTATTTTTTTTTAGAAATCTAAGTAAAGACAATTACAGTGCGTTAAAGTGACTGAACAATGCATAAACTCTTTCATACATAAACTGTGTATATTTCAATAGTTAAAATGTTTCTTTGTATTATAAAGAATAATATTAGTTTGATGCGTATACATAATATGTGTAATAATTTCTGCTTACACCAACAAAATGTAGTATGTAAACAGCGTAGCACCGTTCTTTTTTTATGGTCAAGTTACTTAAAATTAATATAATGTAATTGTAAAACATTACATTATGGCCGAAAAATTCAATTCAAAAACATGTCGCAAGTTTGTTATCCATCGCACACGAAAGTATAGAAGTTTCTACATATTATTTTACCGCCTACCTAAAATGGAAAAAATACGTTATATTTTAATACTAGCGAGCATAAATTCACTTACCTTCAATGCATATATGCAATAAAATGCATACGTTTTATTTTTTTAAATAGGCGCCACACAACAAGTGTTGTATTTCAAAATTGTTTATCCAAGCATGTGTATAAACAACAATATGTGTATTTAAACTAGTCGAATCAATAAACATCGAAATGAAACACTTACAAAATTAGTTTAGAAATCGGCAAGGCCAAGTTCGTCTAAAATGCACGACATCATTTATTTCTAAACGATTACACTCCGTGACATTGAACAAAAAGTATGTCTAACGTATTCATAAAGTTTTGCAAACTAAAGAGAATTCAGATTAATATACGATGAACATGATTTTATTATGATATACAAAGAGTTCCAAAAATTTTGTAGCAAACACCTTATCACTAATAAGAAGTCGATTCCAATGATGTGAAGGTTAGTAACGGAACGACCGGTAGCATCCTTATCACGTCAAGGGCTCAATCGACGATAGAGACCTATCGATCGCACCATTACGAAACCCACAACAGCTACAGTTTCAGCCAATTCCAGGACTGATCATCTTAGGGTTGTGGAACTGTTGAAAAGGAAACCAGCCGAATCAAAAGAATTTCAAGTGATGGAAAAGGCAAAACTTCAATTCGCTCCAGATTCGTAATGAAGCAAGCAAGCATGCTCTTCAACGAAATGGTCCTATACGACGAAGACGCTCTCACAATTTTTAAGAAAGAGAATGCAGTTATAACAAAATTGTGCGTTGTTAACTGGTCTCTAGAATTTCTGCATTGAAGAAAAGGGCATACAGTATAAGGGAATTACCGCAGAACGTGCACCCTTACTGTTGTCAAGAATTGCTTCGCAGAACATAACATACACGAAATATGTGTTGTCTAGGATAATTCACGAATCAGTGATTTCCTAAAATAATTTTGCCATAGAGCAAGAGAGAGAGAGTTAAATTATTTAAAAATAAATATGATTAAGGGGAGCACAAGGAATTGAAAACAAACAATCAAGCATGAAGAATTGAAAACAAAGAATCGAATGCGAAAAATTAAAGAAAGACAAGAATTGCGAACTGCGAAACAAGGCAACTATTCCAAATTACTACCACATCTTATGGAGATCAAATTTAAGCAAACAAACAGAGAACAAACTTGAGACAGTGTACAACGGCCCATTTACCATTTACAATTTAAAATCTACAATTTACTATTTACAAATTACAATTTATCATTTACCATTTGTAATAATTTTAATTTATAATTATAATAAATTTCAATTCGTTTATAATAATAATATCAATTCATCCTAGTTTAATTGTTTATTATTGATATATATATATATATATATATATATATATATATATATAAGGTAAACTTAATAAGTCGGCGATTAAAGGTCTTGTTCATTACTTCAAAGTACATATTTAAAACAACCCTACATGTTTCGGCAATATGCCTTTGTCAAGGGAATACAAAATATAAAAATTTTTATATTTTGTATATATTGTATATATTGTAAATAAAACGATTTCATAGAGTAGAAAAAATATATAATTAAATCGATTATTAATTGTGTTTTTCACAAGATACAAACATGCACTTAATATGCTAGGTCAAAACATTAAACAATGTTGGGTTGCTTATTTACACCTTTTTATTAATTATATTTGGTTGCATACACAATAAACGTATGGTTCGTAAAGTAATCACAAAACAAATTAAGGTTATTTTTGAGACTTTTAAAAAAACTATGTATATCTGTTGTTCGAAAATGGTATTTTGCCCCCAAGATAACGTGAGTTTAATATTTAATATTATGATTTAACAAATGAGGTAATATTTTTTAGAAAATAAGCATATCTATTTCCACTTGGGTACCTGTTGTTTACGGAGAGCATGGAATTTTCAGGCCTTATATATGATGATGAGAGTTCAGGAAATACCAAACGGGATCTGGAAGGTAGATTGTTGTGGTACACTTTTCGTAGGGCTGGAAAATTTCCTTTACGTAGGACTGCTTTCGTGACAAGTTCTTGAAGTTTTTAACTCGGTTTTGTTAGTTTAACCCTTTTAGATGGTTCTTGGTGTTCAGTACTTCTTTTAAGCCAATGCTTCTAAAATTAACTGGCTTAGACACAGTGGAATTCTTGATAATGGTTATTAAATATAAAAAAAAGTTGCTTTTTCTGTCGAAGACAGTCTTCAAATAAGGTATTTATCTTTTCTATTATTTTTAAAACGACATTTATAAAAAAATTGGGTATATATATTTGATTTTAATTAATTTTTAAAAAGATGCGTCGAAAAACAGTCGTTTCTATCACACGTTGTGGAAAAATCTTCTTCGTCAACAACTTTTGTTTTGTTGTCAAGACTACCACAGGAAGTTGGTGATAATTATTATATTTTTCTAAAATTCTGCAATAACTCCAAATAATATAGATAAAGTGATTTTGTCAATTTTGTTAAATTAATTTTCCTGATATTTCTGTATGCTTCTTGTTTGTATGACAACATTGGATATTTCTCTCTCATCCTAATTTCATTCTACTAAAATACCCTCACGTGATCACAGTTGCATACTTTTTACAGGGTTCAGCCAATAGTCAAATTTACGATAATGTTTACAATTATTTGTACATAAATATTTTAATCATAATTATAATGATTATATAATTTGTTAAATTAATTTTCCTGATATTTCTGTATGCTTCTTGTATGTATGTCAACATTGGATATTTCTCTCTCATCCTAATTTCGTTCTACTAAAATACCCTCACGTGATCACAGTTGCATACTTTTTACAGGGTTCAGCGAATAGTCAAATTTACAATCATGTTTACAATTATTTGTACATAAATATTTTAATCATAATTATAATTATTATATAATTTGTTAAATTAATTTTCCTGATATTTCTGTATGCTTCTTGTTTGTATGTCAACATTGGATATTTCTCTCTCATCCTATTTTAATTCTACTAAAATACCCTCACGTGATCACAGTTGCATACTTTTTACAGGGTTCAGCCAATAGTCAAATTTACAATAATGTTTACAATTATTTGTACATAAATATTTTAATCATAATTATAATTATTATATAATTTGTTAAATTAATTTTCCTGAAATTTCTGTATGCTTCTTGTTTGTATGTCAACATTGGATATTTCTCTCTCATCCTATTTTCATTCTACTAAAATACCCTCACGTGATCACAGTTGCATACTTTTTACAGGGTTCAGCCAATAGTCAAATTTACAATAATGTTTACAATTATTTGGACATAAATATTTTAATCGTAATTAGTTTTAAAATTCTTGATTTTACGCGATATTAAGTTATGATAAATTAACAGATGACTAAATAAAATAAATAAACAAATAAAAATATTCAAATATATATATATATATTCATATATATATATATATATATATATATATATATACATATATATATATATATATTCATATATATATATATATATATATATATATATATATTATCGATATATATATATATATGCCTGCATCACCAACAACATCAATGTAGGACTCCTACGATACACTTTCGTATAAGTAAATAATGTTCGAGCACGTGGAGAACATATAATAAGTTTCATACATGGCAAGAATAAAGCCAATATACAGGGTTTTTCACATAACCCGTTCATTAGAAGTTTTCTATGTTAACGCCGTTCAAAAGTATCCTACTTTTGAAAATTTGTGGCACTTAATCTTGATACTTAATCTATTAAAATAAAATATTTACACTCATGAACAACTTTCAATTATATCGGAAGTTATAGCCAACTTTGATATTTTAATTGGGATGTTATACCTTTGATTGCTTTTCTAGATTCCTTGTAAAGTACACTTTATATTAAGGTTTCTTTCGAAAAAATTTTACTTTTTAAAACCACATATCTCAGGCGTATTTGATCTGAACTACGTCATATTTCTACTAGAGACCGCGAAAAGTATAAGATTCCGAGTAATATCTAAACATTTAAGAAATCTCTTACAGGTGTCCGAAATTTAGTGATTATTTATGTAACCTTTATTTAAAGAAGATCTTTTTTTTTTAATGGAACAGCCTGTTGATGAGCACGCCATAGTAAGTAGACAAGCATTTTCTTTCGTACAAGTATAGATTTCCCTATGTCTATCTCTCATAGTTTTAGAGTTATTAATGATTTTTTTCTAAATTGAGCATTATCAAGAAAAATCGTAGTAGTAAGCCTTGAAAAGAAAATCTATCTGTCAAAATTATCACAAAGTTTATTTCGTGTCTAACTGGTTTTATGTTGTTCACATATATACAAGATGCATTAAATATTTATTCTAATAGAGATATTTTGAATTTATTCAACATTCATGGTAAATCTCTTCAAGTTATTGTAAGAACATGTCAACTTTTTAATGAAAGATACCCACATTTACCAACAATGAATAAAACTAAATTCACGCGAATAGAGTCAAATTTGATTCGCTTTGGTATTCAAGTCAAGAAGACAGTTCCAAACCGATTACGGGCGACGAAGGTATTGAAATCGTTGATTTGGTTTATTTTCATGCGCATCCAACCAATTCTATACCGGCGGCACCTGCAGATTTCATGTACATCATAGGATTTTAAATAAAAATAAAATGCATCCTTATTCTTTCCAATCAGTTTAGGCCTTTCGTGCAGGAGATCAAAATAGAAGAATTCAGTTTTGCGAGTTTATTATAACTAAAACACTAGCAGATCCCAATATTTTATCTAAAATTATCTGGACAGATGAATCGAAATTTAACCATGAAAGGATTTTTAATAGAAGAAATTGTCATCATTGGCACAACAAAATCCACATGCCATTAGAGAAGAAAATTTTCAAGACATTTTTAGTTCTAATGTTTTTACAATAATTATACATAACCACGTTGAAAACAAATTTATAACGACAATCGTAACGTAATCTACTAATTGTTAATTGTTAAGGGAAGTAGCACTGCCAATTTTGAATTTCCTACCATACAATCTGATACGGCAATATTGGTTTCAATTGGATGGAGCACCTCCTCACTTTTTACATGAGGTATATCGAAACTCGAACGCTCACCAAGTAAGAAAAGCAACTACAACAGAGTTAAGGAGAAGAGTCATGCTTTGTTTAGATCGGAACGCAGAATCATTTTGGACATTTGCGAATATCATTCTTAACGCATTATGTGTCTTTGATATGTTGATTTTATTCACTTTTTTGCTTGATAATGTAAGATTATTTTCGTTATCTCATATCATATAAAATATTTTCTCAGTTTTGTAATTTCTTTTTTTTCAATAAATTTCGAACACCCTGTAAGAGATTTCTTAAATGTTTAGACATTACTCGGAATCTTATACCTTTCGCTGTCTTCAGTATAACGTAGTTCAAATCAAATACGCCTGAGATATGTGGTTTTAAAGAGTACATTGAAAAAACAGAAAAATTTCACAAAAATCAAATAATTCAAAAACGGTTAATTTTTTCGAAAGATATCTTAATATAAAGTGTTATAGTACTTTACAAGGAATCTAAGAAAGCAATAAAAAGTATAACATCCAATTTAAAATATCAAAGTTGGCTATGACTTCCGGGATAGCCTAATATGGTTCATGAGTGTAAATATTTTATTTTAATACACCAAGTATTAAGATTACATGTCACAAATTTTCAAAAATATCCTAAGCCTTAGGATACTTTTGAAAATTTTTGCCATGTAATCTTCTAATGAAAAATCCTGTATACATGAGCGAATAGATCTACAATAAATTATGCAGAGGTAGTAAAATATATACACTATTTCATAGTGTATTCATTTCTACGACTTTGTATAACATTTTATGGGGCAGAAGTTCGTTACTAAATGACAGAAATGAAAGCTCATCCAATACCGTGGATATTTCTCAACGAACGTTCACCAAAGAAAGCGAGGACAGCCCTGAAAAGATTATAGTCACCTTATTTTTGGATCCGCAATGCACAATTTTCTTTGATTTATTGAACCGACTCGACTTTAAGTTACACAGAAAAAGCCTCGTTTGAAGAAAAATAAACTACTCTTCTCTCTTCACCGCAGCAAAATTGGTTATATTACGCTATGAATTGCCGTCTCGCCTACATTATTCTCCAGATTTTCTCAAACATAAAAGAAATAGATTGGAGAAATGCTGTTTACGTCAAACAAGGATATCATCCAAAAGTATTTTTAATAATATAAAATATTATTAAAAATGGGGTGTGAAGAACACAATACAAGTTATATATTTGTGAATGTATCTCCTCTCCAGAGACGCAGATTCGTATTTCACCTTTCTACAGGATCGTCGGTACGTCGGTACGCCCCTGCTGGAGAACCCGCTGGGTACGCCCCTGCTGGAGATACCGACGATCCTATAGAAAGGTGAAATACGTATCTGCGTCTCTGGAGAGGAGATACATTCACAAATATATAACTTGTATTGTGTTCTTCACACCCCATTTTTAATAATATTTTATATTATTAAAAATACTTTAGTATTATCCTAATTGGTGTGGTTTTTACCCACTCATGTATGTTTCAAATTATTTTGTTATACAAGGATATCATCGCCTAAACACTACCTATTTTTCCGAGGTCGACAAACCATATCTCTTAAGTGGCTAAAAATTTCGAAAATTACTGAACTAATGGTATCGAACTAAAAAACGACTACCTTAAGAAAAAAAGAACATATATACCGCTCTTCTATAATCATTTAGAAAATGATATAAAGGAACTAAAACACAAAAATTTCGAAAACAAAATCAATAAATTACCAGTCGATCACAAACTTTTGGAGCAAGCAACTGTAAAGGCATCATATAGCGGATAGAATCATCTTGATCACAAATATCCCAAACCAGATGAACTACTTAATTTTAAAGCAGCGAAGAGAAATAACTCTTCCAGGAAACAACACGTCAGAAGATTCCACAGTTCTTTTTTTTCTGTTATTTTCTTCATCAATATATTGCTCACAATTCAAAAGAATTTAGGTGCTTTTTGTAAAACTAATTGCTAGTAGAATTTATGTCTAACTACTTCACTAAAATATGCTATCGCGGGCACAAAATATTAACAGGTTTCTTGTTTATAAAGCTATCTATTTTAAATATTTATGAATATGAAGAAAAAGTATATTACCAGATTATGTAATCGAATTTCGTAACTTTAACAAACCGGCACCTCCACCAATATAGAAATTATTTCCTTTAACATCATTAACATCATTTACATAGCAGAATGCCTTTAGTTTTGAAATTTGTATATTAATTCGATTTGTTTACATTAAATTCTTAATAATAATACAAAAATAAAATATTCGAAATTTTATTAAATGTTCTTCATATGTATTTATTTCAAAAACTTTTTGTTCAACTTGAAAGCAAAACAAATAGAATAAAAATCCGGATTATTCATTTTAAATAAGAGTAATTACTTCCTTTATTCATAATATATAGATTTTTTTTATTAACGTTACCATTTTAAACTGAACTTTCTTCCACTTCTAAACAGTGGACACCTTAGCGCAACAATATATTAATAAAAATTTACGTCTCAATTTTGGAAAATAGTTTCTCATTCTGGTAGTAGATTGTATCTTAGCAATGGGTGTATCGTAAACACACTCCACTTGATCTCTATCTTAATGGTTTGTCGTATAACCGCGCACACCACCATTACTTAGACATGCCACCGAGCTCTCATAATTTTCTTTGTTTATCGCAACAACCATCAGTTTCAAATAAATTACTTCTATAAATATACGGGAATGACTATTTTTCAATTGCATATCCTTTTCGAGATAGTAAACAATTATAAATCCTCTGTCTAAAAATTTCAAATTTATAATAGTCTTGAATGATTAGGTATTAGAGTATATTACATTATAAAAACTTACTGTTACCCGAGTACATTCCCAAAACACACTGCAACCAGTGGCGGCTCTTGATGACGTACGATGTGCGCTGCTGCACGGATGAGACTACTTCGAACTATTTCGGAAGATTGCGGTACGGTTACTTGCTTCTCTGTATATATGAAAGCTTAAACGAAGCGGTCTCATCCGTGCAGCAGCGCACATCGTATGTCATCAAGAGCCGCCACTGACTGCAACATAAACCGCTAATAACTTACAGTATAATGACCCTGCTCAAACTATGAGCCAAACTATTTAATGGCTATAATTGAACAGAAAAGTACAGGCAATTTCGTAATGGCTATCTTAAGCATTCTTTTTCATTAATAACTATGATCGTCTTTACGGATTTTTATTAAATGTTGGTGAAAACTGTTTCGAAATTAGGTTCATTTATTTGCATTCCCTATATACGAGCTGCGCTTCAGATGCTCCCGGACTGACGCTATAAAAATTCGAAACTTAACGTCCTTTTTGGAGACTATGTTGTACATGGTCGTCTACGTATTCGTGGACGCCTTGAAAAGTGTTTCGCGATTCTTTGTGCTAGCTTTACTGTTCCCCATGTTCAATCAACACTATGATTATGAATTTTATCTACTGAGCATGGCAACTTAGTTGTAGAAATACCTATTTATAATACAAGTATTAATTGTGGTAAAGGGATTTATACCTTTTTTAAGTCGAAACGTAACTTTTAGTGACGGTTGCTGTCATCTTCAAAATAGAGTCCTTGCCCAGCAATGCCCCGGTCCCAGCGTGTTTTACAGTTCTAAATGATATTCAGGAATCCGTTTTCTGTGAACCAGGAGAGTACTGCTTGCAATTCCTCTTGAATTTCTTCAATGCTATAAAAACGTCTACCTTTTAGCTGCAGTTTCACTTTCGAGAAAAGACCAAAGTCGCAGGGATCCAGATCTAACGAATTGGGTGGGGGGGGGGGAGAGCCGCGTTAATGTTTTCTTTAAAAAGGTTTGTATGGAAAACAAACAGTGATGCAGCGTCCAATTTGCTGCTCGCCAAAGCTCGGACCGTTTACGTCGGATGTCCTCACGAACCCGCCCCAAGATATTGCAATAGAACTCGAAACTCGTCCCAGCTGTAACGAATTCGCTGTGCACTTTGTCTTTCATGTCAAAAGAAAAACTGACTTGATTGTTGTTCAATTTCCGAATCATAACCGTAAATCCAGATCCCGTCGCCAGTAATCATTCTCGACAAACAACAAAATGCAGACATTAAGAAGCAACTGACACTTCGCCGCCAAACAGCAAGAGCCCATCCTGAATACTACAGGTCATTCACAGTAGAGGAGGTAGATAAAGCACTGAATGACACTAAATCTGGCAAATCACCTGGATTTGACGGAATCCATCCAGAATTCCTCAAGCACTATGGGAAACACTCAAGGCTCTGGATAAGTAAATTCTACTCAGACATCCTATTGACAGAACATATCCTTACAGAGCTCAATAAATCCAAATAATTGCAGTCTTGAAGCCGAATAAACCCAAGAAACTTTCTGAAAGCTTTCGTCCGATAGCTTTATTAAGCTCATGTTATAAGTTCTGGAAAGGTTGCTATTAAGCCGACTTAACACATTGATATTGAAGCATGTTCCCGTTGAACAGGCTGGATTCAGACCAAACAGCAGTTGTGTTGACCAGGTGCTCAGCTTAACAACGCACATTGAGACAGAGTTTCAGAAACGGCTGAAGACAACTGTGGTGTATGTTGACCTGACTGCGGCATATGATACAGTCTGGAGAGAAGGCCTTCTCTACAAATTTCTCAACGTAGTACCATGCAGCCGGGTAGCATCTTTATTAAACAACATGCTTTGCGACAGGCGCTTCCAAATAATAACAGGAGAGAGCAAGAGTAAAATGAGACATCTTAATAATGGATTGCCTCAAGGATCGGTACTTGCACCTGTCCTGTGTAATCTGTATATTTCTGACATGCCACACAGAAAGTCAAAAAAATTTGATTATGCCGATGACTTGGCTCTTGCATGTAGGAGTAAAACCATAGAGGAAACTAATAGTATACTTTCAGAGGACCTATCCGTGCTGGGAAAATACTTCGCCGACTGGAGACTAATCACGAATATGAATAAAACAGAAGTGTCGTGTTTTCACCTCAATAATAAACAAGCACGTATAGAGCCGCAAGTGTATTTCAATAACAATTTGTTACATTGTAATTAGACACTGAATACATCGGGTTGAAATAACGTCGTCATTACGACGGACGATATAAATAGTCTACAACATCTGTAAGTACATCACGCTGTTATTGAATGCACTATTGATCTGGCTAGCGCGCACATTTATTTTCATCGAGATTTCCGACGTTTTTTGTTGGATATTTACAGTTAAATTAATGTTTTCATGACCGTAGATAGAAGCGTGTGGAGTTTTAATGATTTTGTCTATTTAGATATTAATACTCCTTTACTCAACTTGAACTACAAAATTAACAAATAAAAATGTGTTTCGTATTTTGTAGCCGTATATATACCCGTTATATATATATATATATATATATATATATATATATATATATAAGTATAGTTATATCAATAAAATTAAAAACTTTAAAAATACAAATGTTCAATAGTACGCTCGTGGGCGATGAGTCATCAACCCCTCGTGTCCGGTCTCTAGTTATAATCCTTACCCAAGATACTTGGGAGTAACAATGGATCGTACACTTTCGTATAAATAAACATCTAGGAAACACTGCAGCTAAAGTAAACACCAGAAATAACATAATCCACAAGCTCTGCGGTACTGCTTGGGTTTCGAACGCCCTTAGAACGTCAGCTCTTAGCCTTCTTTACTCGGTAGCTGAACATAGTTGTATGCGAATACGCCTTTTTTGCGTATGAATTCGAATAATTTTTCACCACTGTAATATTTACTAACTTCTTTACACTGCTCATCTTCTAAATAAGATGATAATTTTGCCAATGAGTGATTCATAAATCGGAAGGAATCTATAAATCTTAACTTATAAAATACGTGTCTTTTCTTACAATTACAGTCTATTATATCTCCCACGTGCACTTTCTTAGAAAACGATACATACTTTTCTTTATTTTGTGCAATAACATCAACATTCTCTTTTTCGAGCGCTAACGCTCTTACGAATGAATGTGTATCATAATTAGATAAATTGTGCAAAATAATATGTATATATCGGGGTTCTTTATAATTTATATTACACAGCATATGCGCTGCACCTCTATATAAACCAGTCATGTGATCATGGTCACGGACTTTTTCTCCATGGACTTCAATTGTTTTATCGCAAATATGACACACTGTCGCTTGATTATAGTTATCACGCTCCTCATTAGTTAAAGGTTTCATTTCTACCTCTTTACTTAAATAATGTTTATAGGCAAATTTCACGTCAGTTTCTAACTCTTTCACAAAGGTTGAAGCTGCATGTTGACCTCGAAATACTCGCAATTTACTAAGATTTTTGTCGAAACTACATTTCACATAATAAGCGAATGAATGTGGCTCATGCTCGAAACATTTCACATTGTAAGATTTCGAGGGATCCGGTTCTGATGTATCAATAGGTTTCAATATAGCCTCAAAATCTGCATAAACTACGAAAGGAAGCCTCAGTTGCTTTTCAAATTTTTCAAATTTTAGTATATTTCCCGGTAATTCGTCACCATACTTATTTATTTTCAGTTCTTTATTGGGAAACACTGCCTTCACCTGCTTACAGTCTTCATTTGCATGTCTATGTAATTTTTCTTCAGAAGTAAAGAAAGTTAAACAATCTTCATATATGTATTTTTGATGTCCTGATAACGATTTCTGTGAAGAAACTAGTCGTGATAAATTCTTTATCCAGCAGTATTGTGTATTCCCATTTTCACCACTAAGGAGTAATAAATTTAAATGAATAGTTTTCCTTCTCTTTGTGAAATATAATGGGCCCACCACATCATGTGATCTTATTTTATTTTCAAATACTTGCTCTAAACCATATACGTTGAGAGATATATTATTAATCTGTTCTAAATTAGCAATATCTTTTAAATTTGTTGGAAAGGAACAACTGCTAAAATCAGCTACAGTGGATGTGGATATGAAGAAACTCTTTGCGGCAACCCTGTTGGTTCCCTTAAAGCAGAAGTGATGGCCCAAGCAAAACACTCATCGTCGTTATTTTGTATATTTATTATGGCTTTTTTTTTTTTATTGTTGGGGGTAAGTCTACATAACTGGAATCTCTCATTGGATTATATTTGTTTATATTCACTTCCAAATATAATACATTACTCAATGTCCAACCTGAAATAATTAATAATTAATCGTACTTTAGGAAAATCATAATTTACCTGAATCACGCTCTTGGAATTCACTGATTTTATTCTTAATTTCATCCATAAAATCCGCATATATACCATATAAATCACTTCCATGAGTTATAACTTTATTTTTGGAATTGAAGGATTTTATTTCTACATTTTCTTTCACTAATAAGTAATATAAACCATATAGTTCAAAATTTACCTTCATTGATGTATATACAGCTAAAGTACTATCCACAAGTGATAACACTTTCTCCCTAATGTTATTTGCAAATTCATCCACATCGATGTATACACGAGATGAATGATCACATATTTGGTAGCTTACCATTCTATCACCAAATGCTCCAACATTTTTCATCACACCATCATCAACAACAACAAAGCTTTATTTCGATATAAGGTACTGCGTATATGTGCCGTATAACAATTTTTTTCCACATCGACGCCGCATGTTTCACATTGCATAAAATTACCTGGTTTATTCTCAAATTTCCTTCTCTTTCCCTTACAAGAACTTAACAAGTGTCGATTTCTATTATCAGCTCGAGTAAATGTTTTCAAAACTCACAATCGAACATTTTAACACTATTTCACACTGAATTTATACCGACTAAACACCTCGAGAGCACCTACTCGACCAATGTTGGAATAGAACAACCATCGCCTTATATACAATCAAGGTCAAAAATTATATTTAGAAAAGAATACATTTCGAAAGAATAATTATATCTAACACATATTATATTCTAAAGTTAGTATATTTATTTCTTCCTCCTCTAAAATCATTGTGTCTTGATCGAATACATTTATTTCAATATCGATATATCAATTTCAATATCGATATTTTCCTCCTCACTATCCTCATCTATTATATTTTCATTGAATATATGTATGTCAATCTCTATATCAGCCTCATCGCTACTCTCCTCATCACTACACTCCTCCTCACTACACTCCTCCTCACTACACTCATCTTCTTCATCTTCGTCTTCATCAAAAATTGGATTTATGTCACTATTTGTTGTTACTACTTCAAAATTCAAATAACACATATTCTCTTATATGTGCAACTATTGAAACTATATTAGCGGTTGAATCCCTACCTCGATAGTTTCTCAAGGTCAAGGTTCCTTCAATGTCAATGTCAGGTCAATGTTGGGTCGTCTCAAGGTCAAGGTAGAGATCATCTCAAGGTCGAGGTCAAGGTTTGCTCGAAATCGTCTCAAGGTCAAAGTCAAGGTCATATATCCTAACCTCAGCTGTCCTCAAGGTCAAGGTCGTCTCAAGCGCAAGGTCGAGGTCCAGGTTTTCTCGAGGTCGTCTCAAGGTCAAAGTCAAGGTCATCTTGATTCTAGAACCTCCTCCGTGACCGTGGTGTTTCAACCTCCCTCCCTCCGTCTCATACCTCTTGATTCGAGAACCTCCTCAGTGGCCTTGTTGTTGCAACCCCCTCCGCCTCAGCCGATCTGTAACCTCCTCGGTGTGACCTTGACCTATCATACACCAAGGTCAAGGTCACTCCGAGGAGGTTCCAGAATCGGCTGAGACCCTCTACTCTGGGGAATTCTTCACCTTCCCCTAGATCTATTTTCGGACCACTGATGGATATTAAATAGACGAAGCCTGTTGAGCCAGTTCGTCCTCTATTCGTTAGTATCACTATCTTGTAATTGCTGAGTTCGTTTAAGGCACACACAATCCGATACAGTTTAAATTTAACTTGCACTGAATCCAATGCCTCTAACACTGCTTGCCTATCGGAGAAAATAGCCATGGTGCTATTGGTATTAATTTCCCCAATGCAATGATGCAGTGCTGCAGCTTCTGTTTTAAATATGGTAATGTCGCTACTTAGGCTCACTTACATCATCGTCCTTTCTTTGAGCCTGTATATACCAAATACCAGATAGATTCAGCTTAGAGGGATGAACCTTGTTTCCCAATCCTCCCTATCTAACATGACCATTTTGAATTTCTTATCAAAGTTGAATTTAATGAATCCACGACATCACTCGGTTACCCTGTAATGGATACTTTGGAATCGACTTACACGCATTTGAAATTGCATTAGTGGATAGGCTACTGTCCCTGCTCTTACTTGTATATAGATATCTAAAGGTGGTAAATTTAGTAGCACTTAAAGCGCAGCAGTAGGAGTTGTTCTCATGGCCTCTGTGGTATTTACACATGCTAGTCTTTGTATGCCACTTAGTAGTCTACTAACTGAACCATAGGAATAACACTAGACAACGAATTTTCAATTTTTTGTTTTTTCTTTATTAAGTGTGTGTAATTATATTTTGCTCTAACTATACGTAAACTAAGCTAAAAACAATAGTAAAAACAATATTCTTCTAATATCATAGGATTACAAAAATAACAAAATAATAAATATCAATGACCTTGTAAAGTAGTTTGTGCGCTGGCGTTTGGCACTTATTTTCGAACTACAGTTTGTAAGTCTGTAGGGAGACTTATACAAATAAAACTCACTTTTACTATATACAAATTTAATTTTATTATAAAAAACTGTGCTGGCGATTGAACACTTTGTTGATATTTAATATACAGTACGTGATGCTTGTTTCAAATGTAACGAAGAACTCATCCTTTTTCCAGTAACTTCCTAACAAGTAACATCGGTAGTTCACTTTAGGGGTGCGCACCTTTCTACGAATTTGTAGAAAGTGCAGTACTGACGCGTTCCTGGACAAAGGCCGATTCTCCGAACAAATAAAAAATATAAAAATGTATAGAGACATGTATATTTAAAAACTGTATTTTTCTGTGCCGCTGAGGGTAAAAATATGTTTACAATAGCTGGTTGGAAAGCCCTAACGGCAAATGAAGAACGGCAAAAGTTCTTAGAAATATAGAACAAATGTCCTCAAATATTAGAAAGTTTTAATGCGTAAAAATTGTGTACACACAAGTAAAATAATATTTTACAGACCGAGCTACACAGGCGTATGTTGTGCATGGGGAGACTATGACGCCTTGATTTCTAATTTCTAACAATAAATCAAAATAATAATAGAATATCTATTAAAGGTGTAATATTTAGCTTATGATGCACAGTGAATTTTAGACACGCATAACAAGCTATTCAGATCATTTACAAACACACATTCGATTATCACGAATTGATTTTAATAACCCATAGGTAGATTCTTATATACTAAATATCTTCCAAGTTCTGCATAGAACTATAAATTCTTTAATTTAATTGGTTGTAAAGTAAACATTGGTATGACTGAATGGATATTATATAGCAAATATATCTAAACGTGGTCAAACTTGTCCAAATTTCTTAAGTAATGTATTTAAGTTACTAAAATAAAATATAACTAAATATATCAAGATTCGACATATTTTTAGGAAATACTACTTAGATAAATACCTCAAAATTCTAGCCCAATTTAGATCAAAAATGCATAACATACAATTTATAATGAATAAGAAAAAAATTGCCATTTGGTCAGAATAATTACTCGGTCTTTCTTCAAAGATAAGAACTTTTACTAGTCGTAATAATTGAACTTGCCCAATTGCCCAATAATTAGAATTAATAGATATAACAAAATTATTCATCATGTGGCGCTATTGTGTAATTTCATAGTTGAAATCGTTGCTTCGACGCTAAAAAGGAGGGCACCCTTTCTGGTGCCCCCTTTAGAATTATAGTAAGTACTATTATACTAGTATTGTATGCTAGTATACTAGTATTATAAAAGTAATAATCAATTATACCATGAGAATTTCACCAAACTGATAAAGCGGAAGCATTTGGAAAGTTTTAAGCTTTGCGTTCATTTAATCATTCAGGCATTCTCCTGCAACTGTAATATAATATCTTATTCACGTCAATGATCGACCTAGAGAGGATTCGAAATTATTTCTTGTAAAATGGCGAGGCACGTTTAATCGAGACAATAAATTATTCTGAGAAAGTTAATGGGATATCCACTTATCTATCTTTTGTACATTATTAAAATTTTATTTAGTTTGAAGAAAACTTCACTGTCGAAAAGAATTCGGCCCTAGCTCAAGACACACATTCAAGTGCCTTATCTCCGCCACGAAACATTTTAAACATACATTAGGCATTTCGTTACTTTATTCATTTACGACAGCCATAAAATTTTAATCATAAGTGTATAACAAGTGTTAAATAAAAATTCTAAATAAAAAGTACATATTACTCAGAGTTTAAGAAATTTATGCGATTTATCTGAAAACGAGGCATTATTTCTGCTTACTTTTAAAGGACTCATTTCCTCAGGACATTATTCTTTAGATAGACAATTGTACTACATACACCAATTTGGTATTATTAACTCCAATTGCATTTCCGTCCTATATGAGATACTGATTTTAATGAATATATCTGGAAAATACAACTTATATTGTTTTACGTAGCAGTCCAGGCAGTCTATTATGCACATTTCCACTCATCAACCGAATATGGAATTATTGTTTGGGATTCGTCGGAAAGGGACATGAAAGATATTGGCACAGCAGACAGATTATTAAGAAGACAAGATATAGGGATCTTGTAGAAACATATTTAAGCGACATAAATACTTACAATACCAGCAACCATCATCCCAAACTATTTCCTTTTTGTCAGAAAATATTATGTAACTCACTTCCGTACTTACTCCGAAGTTCATAATTATCCAAACAAACAGAGCCGAATTGTTACTACCCAAAAATAAAATCGATCGAGCGAAGACAAGTACCAGTTACTTGGCAAAGCTGTATAGCCATCTCCAAGTGTTCATCCAAATAATTAAGGTTCAACATCTAAGGTGATGATTAAAGCAAATAGTTAATAGAAAATGTCTCCTATTAGAGTTTTTTAGATTTAAATTCTCATAAAAACTCATCGTATTTAAATATGGACCTTAATTACCTGTATTTTATTTTATATTTGGTCTTTGCGTTGTAAGTTGAATATAATAAACATGAAATATTTTATAAAATTGTTGTATTGTAATTCGTTCTGTTATATATTTAAAAAAATTGCATCAAAAATTCAAAGTAAACATTGACAAGGCATACAAACTGTACCTCAAAGCAGAATATCATGATAAAACGTGGACTTCACAAGTGTGTTAATTTTGTATAACTCGAACATCTAAATTTTCTTCAATATCGACACATTCAATTAAATATCCTAATCTTTCCGCTACGATTAGGATGATGCTTCATATTAACATTTTACCAATAACTAAACCACAAGAAATATGGAGCTCTTAAAAAATTATAAAAATGGTAAAACGAGCCTTCCCGTTCTCTTAAAATGGACTCGGATTGTAGGGATACATATTTTTTAAATAAAAAAAAAGCTGTGGGTTTGTTGTACCAATTTGTATAAAACAGCTTTCACAACAAATTAAAATTCACAACTGAAGAAGTAATTAATAGCAGTATTAATTTTCTTGATATTTCTTTAACCTATGATATACAGGGTACTATTTATACAAATTGGTACAACAATAGCGCTAACCGTATCTTTGAAAGTACACAGTACCGAGTTGGAATATCGTAACGAAAGTTATCGAGAAGATTTAATATTTTTCATGAAACTATAAGAAGGGCGTTGCAGGACAGGGCTTAAAACACCGTAAAAAACATAAATGTCCATGTTATACAGGGGATATTATACAGAGGATCAGAATATGAAAAGTACCAATTCGTTGTCGTAGATTACGCCGATATCATTATGCAAGAAATGAAGTGATCATAATGGATGATGAAAAATATTTCACATTATCTCACTCAGAAATAAAAGGCAATACTGTTTTTTATGCCAATAAAGTCTAGAAGCTTAATACATACATTTTATAATAAAAGCTGAGAATCTGCCAAATGTACCACAGGCTTGACAATCCAAGATTTTTGGAGAATATTAACCAGAAAAGTCAATCATAATAGGTGGGAAGCTCAAAATGAAGCACAATTAAGGTGAAGAATACATCAAAAGATAAGAAAAATCGATATAAACATTGTCCAAAACATGATGGGACAAATTAACCCTGTGTCATTATTTTAGATATAGATTTATTTAACATAGATGTGAGATAAAATGTTAGTAAAGTGTTAATTTAAATTATTTTTTCGCGAAACTTCTATGACGTACTGCTATGTTATTTCAATACGTTATACATTTATAAAGAGAAGAGAAGATATGAGTAAATGAGAATAAAACGTTGTTAAAACGAGTTGTGCTTTGAGGGTACATGTATAATACGTAATACAATAACAAATTAAATGTGCAAATGCAACAAATGTTAGGTTAGGATTCAGTAGTTATAATCTAATTAAAATAAAAGCTCATGCTTACGTACCAATTAGTTGTATAAAAAGGTATATAAAGATTATTTTAGTATGTAATGTCCAGTATTTATCAAGTAACTTGCAGGCATATTTTATAAAAGTAAGCATTTCAAAGGATAGTTTGTGGATAATGTGCGGTTAATTTATAAGCCATACAATTTACACAAACTATTAATTTTAAAAAACCTAGTGTGAATAACAGTCACAAGACAACCTGAAACAAATAACCAACTGTAGCAAGTGTAAACAATATTTTTTAAATACTTTATTATTATAACAACGATACCTTACATCTGTAACGCAACTGCAATGGAGTCAATACATTTAATAGAAGAAAACCTGGATTAAATATACCCTGTGGATTATAAAACCAATTAATTACGATAATTGAAGTTTCAAGGTATATAACAATAGTCATCAATATATCAAGTAGCGTGCAGCATCTGAAGAGGAAAATAAAATAAGTTTTAAACAAATTAAATGTCAGACGCGTGCAGAATGTGAGGTTAAGGCACGTAAGAACTGAAGTCAGAAAATGTATCAATAAGAAGCTCGAAAAACCAGAGTACGACAGACGACCAATACCAAGACGGAATTTTGAAATTAGAACGCTAGCAACGAAAAGACCAAAGTTTAATTTACGCTTGAACGTAATTGGTCAAAAGAAGTTGTAAACTAACAGAATTTTATTTCTAAAATAATAAATTACGACAAAAGACGCAGAAATATATAGAAAAAAAGGAATAAATAAAATAACCAAAAATACATTTTTGTACAGTGGAATAAAACAATACGAGGTTTGAAACGTAAAAACGAACCAAAAATAAAGGAAAACTAATAATAAATGCAAAACGAGGACGTGGACTCTAAGTGTGCCTGAAGAAAGGCACAAGTTCCAACGTCTATATAATGCGTGAATTCGACAAAAAAAGGATTCAAACGCGAGCTTCAGTCTTAACCAGACGTAATAAATAATTAGTTTAAAGTTTAAACGAAACATTAAATATACAATTATAATATTAGCTTATTTTTTATTTTATTTTCTAATAGTAATATAAGATTCAATTATATTTTCCGTTATCATAAATTTATTCACTAAACCTGAAATAACATGTATCGCGAGGAATTTGAGAGAATGAAGAGGTTAGAGTAAGTAAAAGAGCTCTCAAAAATTTGAAGTCTATGAAACTCAACTTAAATATTCCGATGTAGATATGGATAATTAGTTTGAATTGAATAACTGTAAATTTGACATTGAAATAAACATTTATGTCAGATATCTATATGACTATGTAAGGACTCATCTTCCTCTAATAATTACAGAGAAAAGACACAATTAAATTTAGTATTCAAAATTTAGAAAATAGGGATTAATTGAAACAATACACAGTGTGGGGATAAACGTTATGTTGCTTAGGGACGAAGACTCCTACAAAACAAGCGTTCATAACACTTTGTTTATAATAGACAAATCAGTAAAATCAAGGATACGTTTATAATAGACAAATCAGTAAAATCAAGGATATCCATACACTAATTTATGCATGCAAAGGTCAAACCAAAAAATACCTTGAATTATTACTTAGAGCTTGGAGAGTTAAGATCTCCTAGACTAAGTGAAGCACTCAATAATTTTTAAAAGATTCTATCAGGACCTAAGATAGACTTCAAAGCTATATGTGTTTCTTTACAATTCTCATGAAAATTTTATAATACAAAGGTATTTTTAATAATATAAAATATTATTAAAAATCTGGTGTGAAGAACACTGGCGGGGTTTTACCCACTCATGTATGTTTCAATTATTCTGATAAATTTTATAATGGTGATCAGGTTTAAGTAAAACCGTGAAATAGATATATGACTTGTAAATACATATATGAATATTTAACAATAAAAGAATTTTAACAGTTATCACCTCCTTGTATCATTTCTTTAAATTTACATTGAATGCTATGCCTAGTTTCTTAGAAGCTCAGCAATAACCCTGAGACACACATAAAATATTAAAGAGTCTAGAGGGATATAGGCGTGAGTGGCGGCCCATACAACAAATTACACTTTCAACAAACGGGTGTTAAACTCATAGCAATACGTTATCCTGTTACACCTATTCTTTAATAAAAATGTATTAATTTTGTAACAAATTGAAGGATGAAGTTGAAAAACTAGTGAAATGTTTGGAAGTTGCAATTCAATTACCCATAATATGTGGCAAAGTAAAAACTTTATTCCAGTTCAATCTTCCTTATTTCAATATAGCTGCAAATACTTCACCTCACGGACATTCAAAATTATATTATTCAGTGAGGGTTTTTATGGGGGCTTTTATCTTCCTGTCTCGCATGGACTTTAGTGTGTAGTTGATTGCCTCTGGCGACTATTATTTTCGTTGGCGAATTAGCTTTTATGACATAAATGAAGAATCCATGTGGAAAATATTAATTTCCCCAACAACAGTGAAGCGTGTCAATTAAAATTTGTGCGAAGTCTTGAAACAAAAAATGCTGTACACAATTCAGTCGAACGGAAGAACGCCGATTTTGTACATTCCTATATTTGCACATATCTTCATTAATTTTACAATCCATTTATGAAGGTAAAGGTAATTCCTATATTTAGCTACAGTTTTGTACCACGTACCTTTAGTAATTAAATAATATTCTGTTCAGTTTCCCTTAAATTACAAAATGATATCCACTACATAAAGATAGCATATTTATTCAAAAAATATGCAGTACAGAAGAACATATAAGAATAATATTATAAATTATCTTAAGAGCGCAGAATAACAGGCGATGCTTTGCGATGTTGCCTTGTTTAAACTATTCGCATTTCATCCATTCTTACAAATTCATTTAGAAGATAATTCAAAATACATTTTCACATACAATACGTGTGAATATGATTTCTTCCCATAATATATTTCAATAAAAATCAAATTCACTGAGTTATGTATCTGCGAGGGAAGTTTTTTTTATGTTATCTACCTAGCTATGCAAACAATATGCTATCGTGACAATTTTCTTACGTGAAGTTTCTGCGACGTTTCACAGTCATCTCTCCAAGTTTGGTTCTAATCTCTTAACATTTGCTACTTTTCCATTCGTTTAAAGAAGAGAAAATGAGTGATTTGAAATTTTAACACAGAAGCGTTATGAATTTTTTTTCAAAGGAAGGCAGTAGCCCGAGGAATATTCATGAGAGAATGGTGGAAGTGTATGAAAAAAATAGCCCGTCCTATTTCCAAGTCAAACTTTGGTGTAAGCAGTTCAAATGAGGCAGAGAATTCATTCATGGTGACCCGAAGTGTGGAAGACCTCTGGAAGCACGAACTGGAGAAATCATCAACACAATTAAAAATTTGGCCGAGTAAAAGTATTGCTAGAGAAATGCGTATATCAGAATGAGCGTATAAAAGAATGAGCAAAATTCGGCATGATGAATTCCCAGGCTGCTCAGTCCCAAACCAAAATTGCGTAGACGACAAATTTGTGAAAAAATTTTTATGTTTTATCTCAAGACGAAGACTTATTAAATATAATTGTAACTGGGGATGAAACTTGAGCACACCACTGGTATCTTCCCACAAAACAAGAGTCCATGCAATGCGTTCATAAGGACTCTTCGCCGCCAAGAAGACAAAAACACAATCTTCTGCGGAAAAAGTGATGGCCACAGTTTTCTGGGACGCGGAGGAGATTCGCTTAATTGAATATATGCCAGGAAGGATTACAATAACGGGAAATGTCTACAAAAACACAATTAAGAACTTTAAAATGGCTATATGCAAGAACAGACCAAACAATTTTGCTCAGAAAGCTCTGCTTCTACATGACTACTGCAGGTTGCATAAGGCACGAATTGTTCAAGCAGTAATCAATGAATGCGGCTTTGAGAAATTACAACATCCACCCTACAGTTCCGACCTCGCCTCCTATGACTATTACCACTTTCCAATACACAAAAAATTCTTGAGAGGGCGTCGATCTCTGTGGAGTCGTATTTTGCGGAATTATCAAAAGAATTTTTTTCGAAGACGTAGCGTTATTAAAGAAATGTTGGAATAAGTGTGTTAGTGTTAATAAACTTTTTTTTGTTTTCTAACTCGTTGCTTGCATGGCTAGGTAGATCACATAAAAAACTCCCCTCGTATATATAATTTGTCACTGTGTAACATTAAATTAGAGATTATGTTAATCGTTGCTATAAATTAATAAATGTTATTATTCAAAGGCAAAATATTTCACATATACGACTACGAATGCTGCTGGAAATATTTCTCTGGAACCTAGTAGTTTAAATGGTGGCTGCGTTTTTCAAATGGTATATTAAGAAAATTTTATATTTTTGAGCAATAATTCAATTAACACTTAATTAAGTGAACTAATTTTGGCACACTTTTAAAAGAAAACAGCTTTGTAAAGAAATTGATTTCGATTTTATTTTGCTTTTGGGAACGAAGATCCGTCCAAGGGTAATGTTGGTTTGTTGTGTAACATTTCGCTTATAGTATTTAATATTCGGGAACTTTCGTTTCAAATTTATGCCGTACCTTTTAATTTAGTTCTTAATTAATTACGTATGACTTCTCTTCTAATTATACTTACGTATAACGCATCATTTTAAAGTATTTCTTCCAAGGAATCTTATAATTATATTAATTTCATTGATATGACAGCCCTTTAGCTCGCGTCTTTAATTAACTCTTAATTTCTTAAACATAGCTGTTTGCAATACAATTAGTTATCCTTAAACTAGATCATAAATACATCCCTTCCCACCACGATTTTTTTTTAACACAAACTCTCTCAATCTTCGGCGTTCGAGGGATATACATTTCTCACCACGAGTGCTCCTTCGAGCATACACAACAAAGCGTTGGTCAGCGCTTCTTTGGGTATTCTACCACGAGCCCGTTTGCGGCGCCATTCAAATCAGGTATCGTCTGTATCGACCGATACACATATTATTTTAACAATATTTACGACCTTAATTTATTTCAGTTTGTAAATACTTTTTCATCGTTACCTATACATATAGCTTTCCATTTAATTATAATTATTTTAGTATATTTCAAAACTGTATTTCTTTTACGTAAATATTAAATCAAACTTTAAGGAGAACGTGTTGTGTTTTCTTTTATCTAATAAATTATGAAAATTCTTTCAATGGAGACTGTGGTTAAATAAAAATTTAAAAAAGGTATATAACCCCTTACCACAATTATTAGTCGTATCCTAAATACGTATTTCGACAACTAAGTTGTCATCATCAGCAGGTAAAAACTACTAATTAAAAGTCGCACATGGGGCACAGTTAAACAAGAGAAACGCTTCCGCACAACTATTATACACTGCAACCCTGTATAGACTGACAGTCTATACAGGGTTGCAGTGTATAATAGTTGTGCGGAAGCGTTTCTCTTGTTTAACTGTGCCCCATGTGCGACTTTTAATTAGTAGTTTTTACCTACTGATGATGACAACTTAGTTGTCGAAATACGTATTTAGGATACGACTAATAATTGTGGTAAGGGGTTATATACCTTTTTTAAATTTTTAATAAATTATCTTTCAGCATACTACATACGTCCTTGACCTTAATGCTCATTACTAGACTGTGGAACAGAGCTATCCTCTAATGAGTCATGCAGGCGCAGAGACAGAGTCGGTTTCGCTTAGTAATAAGATTGATGCAATATTCGCTCGTAGTCCTGATTTTAATGTCCTGAAAGGCTTTTGTAGTAATGTTCAAAATACGTAAATCGGTAGATATATTAAATTTAAAGCTTATTATTTCTATGCGCCACTCAGTAGATCTGATGTTGAGCGAAGTTTTTCTATATTTAAAGACATACTGTTCAATAAAAGAACGCACTTTACAGAACAAAGTTTAGCTGGGTGCTGGTGAGACTGTGCGTCCACCACCCGGCTCAGTTGCAAGCAGTAGTGAAGAGCTTAGTAACAAGATCACAGAGATTAGCTGATGAAGATAACGACATTCAAGAAATGACTAAACTCCACAATGAACTACAGCAGAATGGCTTTAGCAAACGGGCAATCAACGAAGCATTAAAATCTAAACGAGCCACACCACAAGAGGAAAAAGAGGAATCAATAGCCAAAACCTACTTACCCTATGTCAAAGGTACCACCGACAGAATATCCAGAGTCCTACGAAGACACAACATTGAAACCATATTCAAGGCAGACAGAAAAATCAGCACAGTTCTTCGGAATCCGAAAACAAGAATACCTTTAGAAAACCAGGGAGTTTATGAAATTCCATGCCTTAATTGTGAGAAGACGTACATCGGCCAAACAAACAGAAGGGTTAACGTAAGTAGAGACGAACACCAAAACTCCGTAAGAAAAGACGAGAAAACTTCATCTCTGGCTCAGCATGTAAAGGAAACGTCCCACACGATAGACTTCAGCAATACCAAATTATTTGCGAACATAGAACAGAAAAACCAGAATTATCATTATCGAAATTGAGAAACGTGCGGACAATTTTGAATTCGCGAGATGATGCCCAGAGGCTACCAACAGTATGGAAACCAGTATTAAGCAAAGAAGTTGTCAACAACAAAAAAACCTACACCGCAACCCAGCCAGTATACTCCAACAACAGGCCCAACGACACGGAGCCGCGCACACACTCAACCAAGTGTAATCAACCAGAACGCTAAGCGAGTATATAACCACCATCCTAAACTCGACTACGTCAGTTTACGAGTAACCAGAAGCAGAAGCAGACAGTTATCGCAGACCTGAAGATGGAAAATGTGATTTTTCCGAAACGTCGTCCAGAAACCAGCACCGGTCTTTACGAAGACCAAACAGTGAAAACGCGGAAAAAAACCCGGAATCCAGAAATATATACCACTGCCCGCGGAAACCTAAAAGAAAACATATATATATATATATATATATATATATATAACAATTGATAAATTATTGGAATTTTTCGGCTTTTATATGAAATATTTACAAATATCAAATTAGTATGTATGTAATTGCTGCAAAGTAAGTGGGGATGCAAACATTGCTCTCTACAAATTACAAAGCAAATCATACGAAATTTTTAATTGAAAAAATATAATTAGCAATTTCAAACATTCAAATCTGACACTCAACTAAAAACATAAACCGAAATTACTATAATATACTGAATAAAAAGGAAGTCTTTATTCAGCAAAAATTAAGTGAACCTATCTGTTTGACAAATGGAAAATCTCCTTCTTCTCGGAAACGAAAATATCACCCATGCCTAAAACAAAATCAAAAACCGGCTACAACGATGTACTTCCGCTGTATCAGGACTGCGTACATCAAGACTGCGCTCGAACAACCTACAGGCGTGGACAAAAATACACATTATAATAAAAATTTATATAAATATTAAATATTTCTAAATATTTTTCTGGAATAAAATGTACATAAATATATAGTCTTTTATAGTTTCTATAAATTTTCTCTTCGGGGAAAAATTCATGACAATATGTTACAGTTTCCTTATTTTTACTCAATAAATTTTTATTTATATTTAACTTAATCTTTTATTTGCTACTGTTTAATTGTTGAGTTTTGCATAATAGTTATACTAATTACATTATTCTTATAAGGGTAATACGCACACACCGACGAAGATCCAGGGATGTAACATATTTGATTTATTTACTCTTGCTCTACGACTACTAGCTGGTTAAAAAGAAAGTACACAGATAGCGTTGAACTAACTTAGAACTATTTAAATTTATAGCGCCCAATTTTTAAATTCAATTTCTTCAACGTTAACTTATATTTATCATTTATCATCTTTAATACACATTGTTCTTAGTTTGAGCATCTCAGCGCTTTTACAATATATATATATATATATATATATATATATATATATATATATATATCTTGGATTAATTTCAATTCAAGTTAATTTAACTTCAGTGTTTTATTTATTTTCCAAAAAATTAATTTCCGTATATTTCACACTCCGTCTGTTTGCATTGAAAGACGTACAAGCAGACAACTTTTATCAATACCATTGCGCTAAACATTCATATATACTGTTAAGTTGATCGATTGTACATTGTCGGCACCGATGAATCACACCCGATACGGGATAGCGCCAGTTCCACAGTCTACTCATTACATTATAATTAACAATTTTTCATTATCGCTCGGATGTACAGCTACCCCGGAACAAAATCAAAGCAACCCACAAGATTCCATCTTTTATCAGTTTGGCGCTCAAGCATATAGCAATACACAACCCAACCAGCTAAATTTCAACATGAACGTATCACTCTCAGTAACAAATTTCATGAAGGTCGTTCATCGACGTCTGTTGTTCACGGTATATCACATATACCGTAAAAATTAAGAATCTTTGAACATGCATATGAAAGCAATGCACTCAATTTTGTATGAACATTTGAACATACAGAAGTTTTGCAGTCGTTAAATCTCAAACAATTTGACAGGAGTTCAAAAGCAAAACCATGGCAAATGGTACATAGAAGTACTAAAAAAATTTAATGGTGGTCGTTTAAACTTAATCTACAACATCGTTACTGGTGAGAAAAATTGAATTTATACGTACGATCTGGAAAGTAAGCAACAATCCACCGTTTGGGTCGTTGTTTGTGCACGCAGTATTACAAAGCAAATGATTGTTTGTTTCTTCACTTTTACTAGATATGTGGCAACCGTGACTTTAGAAAATTCGAGAACCGTGCAGATTGATTAATATTTTTTTAGAAAATTAGATCATTTCAGAATTTGACATCAATCTACATCAATTGCTCAAATTTTCTATCATTTTTCCTGATACAATGGCACATGTTTCTTAGAATTTTGTTCTACCACAAAATTGGCATCTGCAACGTTGGAAAGGGTACTGGACCCAAATATTCGAAAAAGTATATTTTAAGAAAATAAGATCATTTGCCAATAAATGATTAAATGATTGAACTAATAACACCAATAAAATAAATCCATATAAAAACAATAATGCATTAATTCCATAAAATATTCTTGTTATAGTCATTTCAGCTGTTGTTAGTTTTATAGGTATTGCTTTTTCTTACTACTAGAGATAGTTTTTTGCAATATTGTAATGTCTCCAAAGACATTGAACACATAATTATAAAATTATTATGTTACTCTAATATCAAGGAAATGTGTTGTACAAAAAAAACACAATGAAAGAATTGATGTTGATTGAAGGGAATATTATTAATTTATTATTTTCATTATCAACGATAACAATTTCAAACTTATGAACATTCGCGTATAAGAAATATAGCGAGTACATCTTACTGTATATCTGCAAACATGACAATGTCTTCGTAAATCCTAGTCATGTTCTTTGTCATTTGAACCAGATACAGAATGGTTCCGCTTTCCCAGTGGACCCGAACTCCTGAATTTATATGTTCCTACAGAAGGGATAGCTTAGGATCAATGTCCGGTCAACGTAATCAATCAGAAATTTTGTCAAGTCATTTCGATTGAACATGTTTATTTGAAAATAACGTTGATACTTGAAAATAGGTATTTCACAGATATATACATATATATAAAATAATAAGCTTTTTTTTGGTTTAGCGACCTTTATTGAAATTCAATTTATTTATCTAACGACGTTTCGACTTTTTTGTGTATAATTAAGTCTTTTTCAAGTATAAATTTAGAACTAAAAAAAACAAAAAAATGACAAAAGAAAGGCAAGAATTATATTTACATTATATGAATGAATTAAACTTAAGATAATGATTAGAGTAAAGGAAGTCAAAATTTGAATTTAAAATTTTTAAATGATACAAAACTCACCAATTTATTTTGTGTTAAAACACATGCCCAGTGCAAGTGCATGGTCGGAAACATGTCGACACCTTCACTACAGGGTCCGACCGCATATCTCGGAATCTTAAGTGTAACTAATGTCTTGTTATAGAAATGAAATTTTGATATTATTCTGTTTTAGAAATTTGTTTGGTCAGGTCATGTGTTTGGGCAAATACAATGTGTTTACAGTGGGAAAAAAGATTTTTTTTGTTTTGATTTTTTGTGTGGGTGGGGTTTTCTGCTATTGTTTAATGAGCGAATAATACAGTTTTGAAAGTCCATCAATCTCGTTTCGGTCGTTGATTGTTTTGTTATTTTTGAAAATGTGAATCATTTCTAATGCCTCTCTAGCCTTTGTATTTTTTGCTTGGTTATTATTTTTGTATTTTCAAAATCAAAATTGTGTTTTAATGTTATCTGGTGTTTTTTTAAAGCTGTCTGATTTTTTGCGTATTTGTGTCCTTTTAATCTTTCCTGTAGTAACTGTTTGTTTGGCCTATGTATACTTTGTCACCGTCTTTGCAAGTATACATAGGACAATTCATTCATATAATGTAAATATAATTCTTGCCTTTCTTTTGTAATTTTTTGTTTTTTTTTTTTAGTTCTAAATTTATACTTGAAAAAGACTTAATTATACACAAAAAAGTCGAAACCTCGTTAGATAAATAAATTGAATTTCAATAAAGGTCGCTAAACCAAAGAAAAGCTTATTATTTTAATATTATGCACACGGCCAATAAAATAAATAAGAAATATATTTTAATTCTTATAAACACTATATATATATATATATATATATATATATTTATTTATTTAAACTATACATCCTTATACCGTTAGGTGTCGGATATATATATATATATATATATATATATATATATATATAATTGTTGGAAATTAATGATTAAGGGGTGAATAATAACAGACCTTCGAATATTGAAACGAGTATTATCAGAATGGACATTCATACTTGACAGAATTTATTCTAAAAGAATATAAATTTATAAGTATAATTTATTTATTTATAAATATCATATATAAATTTTTATGTTGTTAAAACGGAATGATAAATCTTTCTATTTTAAAATGAAACTACAATACCCGAAAATAAATTAAGAGAAAAACTCATTTAATCCAATAACATAACCTAATCCTTCAGTTAAAAGGAGAAGTAACTTCAAATTATAATCAATTGAAAT
The DNA here is from genome assembly GCA_935421215.2 of Melolontha melolontha. Taxonomy (NCBI): domain Eukaryota; kingdom Metazoa; phylum Arthropoda; class Insecta; order Coleoptera; family Scarabaeidae; genus Melolontha; species Melolontha melolontha. The sequence continues at coordinate 54,401,038 of OW285240.1, forward strand.
AACGAATTAATTGATAAAAAGGGGGATTTCGTAAAAATATATTAAATTTGTTTAAACAGAAAAATTATAAAGCGTTATAAAGAATGATTTATAAAAGTTGTCCGAAAATAAATTTATGGATAGATTTAGAAAACGAAAAGGGTCTTAAAATTGTTTATAATGTACATTTTTGATACAATTATTACAGTTAATAAGAAATAAATGTAATTTAGAAAGCATATTGTTTTTAGTAAATGATTTACAGAAAATATAAGAGGAACAAAAACTTGTCACCAACCGAAATGGTTTCATCTATTCTGTAATTCTTTACAACTGGATCTATCTCAAGTATAGCAAAAGATTTAGATGGAGCCGACAAACAATTATACATTTTATTCAGACATCATGTTTTACATAATTTAAATATTGATAACGGTTTCAATTTTATAAAGACAAGCACAATAAAAATGAAGGCAAACATCCTCTTGATTAATGAGTATAATAGAAATAACCAGGTTAGAGTACGATTAGTTGCACCACGTTAATGGTATCAATTAAAATGTAACAAAATAAATATAACTATACGATTTACAAATGTGCCCTTTGTTGGTTATCAAAAATATTTTCGAATTTAATTCAAATATCATTATATGTATATCAAATTTATTTTTAAAATGACTTTCAAAACTAAACTATCTCAGAATCGTTGTTCTTTACACGAAAATTGAATTTCTTATCTTAAAAAAATAAATTCCAAACTTCTTTTAAATTTACTAATTTCTATCTACATTAATTAATTGAAACGAACTGTTTTAAACTAAATAATTATTACATATAATGTTACATATAAGTTCTTGTTCTAATTCCTCTGTCATCTTCCTGTCAAAACTGTTGTCACGTCGTTCTATAATTTGATCTTTCTTCACTTTCGAATATTATATACGCCTTTTTCTCTCCTATATATCCGACTTAAAATTTGATCTTTAGAATATTACTTTGTCTTCTTTAATTATCCATTTCCTTTAATTTGATCCTTGATAAACTTTTAAAATCTTTATTCTTATCTTCTTTCACTACAATTGTCCTTCTCATAAATTTTCTTTGCCCATTAACTTGAAATTAAACTCTTATGCCAAAGAATATATAAATCTTTTCGTACAATATATTGACAAACTTTTCATGTCAATATAAAATATTATTAATAATGAGATTTCCCATATTTAATAAAATATTATAAAATTATGAATTTGTAATTCATTAGCCAATTTTTCAACTTCTCAAATATTTTTCACGTTGCCAATCAATAACCTCCTCTTTTTTTTTTAAATACCCAGCTACTTGTTTGTTTTTTTTTAGAAAAAATTTTGTTATAATATTACTTTTCTAGATTCTTTCACATTGACAACCTCATGTCATAATTTTGTAAATACGTAGACATTTATTACAATTTTTATTAAGACAGTACATTTAAAATAAAATAAACTTAATTCGTTTTCAGAATTAAGATTTTATAAATATATATATATATATATATATATATATATATATATATTAATTGATAAATTCTTAGAGTTTTTCGGCTTTTATATGAAATATTTACAGATATTTTCAAATTAATATGTAATTGCGGAGTAAATGTGAATGCAAACATTGCTGTACAAATTGCAAAGCAAATCATACGAAATTTTTAATTAAAAGATTTTGTCTACATTGGGACTTGGACGGCTATTAAATTATCTAAACACACACACACACACACATATATATATATATAACAATTGATAAATTATTGGAGTTTTTCGGCTTTTTATATGAAATATTTACAAATATCAAGTTAGTACGTATGTAATTGAAAAGTAAGGGGGGATGTAAACATTGCTGCCTACAAATTACAAAGCAAATCATACGGAATTTTTTTTAATTGAAAAAATTGTCTATGTTGCGACTCGAACCCAAGTCTGCAGTTTGCCGGACCGTCGGTTTAACCACCACTTTATATTTAATAAACGGCTAAGAAATTATCTAAACACTTATATATATATATATATATATATATATATATATATATATATATATATTCGTATATATATATATATATATATATATATATATATATATACGAATTATATTGAATTTAATTGGAGTGAGAAATGAGAATTATTCAAATCTCATCTCACATGCAATTGTCGCTAAATTTGTGCAGTTGATTACAATCTGACAAGATTACTCCTGCCGAAGAATGTAGACGCAAACACGTCGCGACGTCAGCCATCCACCTGTGCGGATAATGAAAATTGTATGAAAAAAACCACATCCGTCCAGAAACGTGCAGATATCGATATTTCACTGTCGTTACAGATCATCAGTACACGATATTCGGACATAGACATGATTTTTATTTGTATACTTTCGTGTATATATACGAATTATATTGAATTTAATTGGAGTGAGAAATGAGAATTATTCAAATCTCATCTCACATGCAATTGTCGCTAAATTTGTGCAGTTGATTCTACAATCTGACAAGATTACTCCTGCCGAAGAATGTAGACGCAAACACGTCGCGACGTCAGCCATCCACCTGTGCGGATAATGAAAATTGTATGAAAAAAACCACATCCGTTCTTCGGCAGGAGTAATCTTGTCAGATTGTAGAATCAACTGCACAAATTTAGCGACAATTGCATGTGAGATGAGATTTGAATAATTCTCATTTCTCACTCCAATTAAATTCAATATAATTCGTATATATACACGAAAGTATACAAATAAAAATCATGTCTATGTCCGAATATCGTGTACTGATGATCTGTAACGACAGTGAAATATCGATATCTGCACGTTTCTGGACGGATGTGGTTTTTTTCATATAATTTTCATTATCCGCACAGGTGGATGGCTGACGTCGCGACGTGTTTGCGTCTACATTCTTCAGCAGGAGTAATCTTGTCAGATTGTAGAATCAATTGCACAAATTTAGCGACAATTGCATGTGAGATGAGATTTGAATAATTCTCATTTCTCACTCCAATTAAATTCAATATAATTCGTATATATATATATATATATATATATATATATATATATATATATATATAAGTGTTTAGATAATTTCTTAGCCGTTTATTAAATATAAAGTGGTGGTTAAACCGACGGTTCGGCAAACTGCAGACTTGGGTTCGAGTCGCAACATAGACAATTTTATCAATTAAAAAAAATTCCGTATGATTTGCTTTGTAATTTGTAGACAGCAATGTTTACATCCCCCCTTACTTTGCAATTACATACGTACTAACTTGATATTTGTAAATATTTCATATAAAAAGCCGAAAAACTCCAATAATTTATCAATTGTTATATATATATATATATATATGTGTGTGTGTGTGTGTTTAGATAATTTAATAGCCGTTCAAGTCCCAATGTAGACAAAATCTTTCAATTAAAAATTTCGTATGATTTGCTTTGTAATTTGTTCAGCAATGTTTGCATTCACATTTACTCCGCAATTACATATTAATTTGAAAATATCTGTAAATATTTCATATAAAAGCCGAAAAACTCTAAGAATTTATCAATTAATATACATATATATATATATATATATATATAAAATCTTAATTTTGAAAACGAATTAAGAGTTTATTTTATTTTAAATGTACTGTCTTAATACAAATTGTAATAAATGTATACGTATTTACAAAATTATGACATGAGGTTGTCAATGTGAAAGAATCTAGAAAAGTAATATTATAACAAAATTTTTTCTAAAAAAAAACAAACAAGTAGCTGGGTATTTAAAAAAAAAGAGGAGATTATTGATTGGCAACGTGAAAAATATTTGAGAAGTTGAAAAATTGGCTAATGAATTACAAATTCATAATTTTATAATATTTTATTAAATATGGGAAATCTCATTATTAATAATATTTTATATTGACATGAAAAGTTTGTCAATATATTGTACGAAAAGATTTATATATTCTTTGGCATAAGAGTTTAATTTCAAGTTAATGGGCAAAGAAAATTTATAAGAAGGACAATTGTAGTGAAAGAAGATAAGAATAAAGATTTTAAAAGTTTATCAAGGATCAAATTAAAGGAAATGGATAATTAAAGAAGACAAAGTAATATTCTAAAGATCAAATTTTAAGTCGGATATATAGGAGAGAAAAAGGCGTATATAATATTCGAAAGTGAAGAAAGATCAAATTATAGAACGACGTGACAACAGTTTTGACAGGAAGATGACAGAGGAATTAGAACAAGAACTTATATGTAACATTATATGTAATAATTATTTAGTTTAAAACAGTTCGTTTCAATTAATTAATGTAGATAGAAATTAGTAAATTTAAAAGAAGTTTGGAATTTATTTTTTTAAGATAAGAAATTCAATTTTCGTGTAAAGAACAACGATTCTGAGATAGTTTAGTTTTGAAAGTCATTTTAAAAATAAATTTGATATACATATAATGATATTTGAATTAAATTCGAAAATATTTTTGATAACCAACAAAGGGCACATTTGTAAATCGTATAGTTATATTTATTTTGTTACATTTTAATTGATACCATTAACGTGGTGCAACTAATCGTACTCTAACCTGGTTATTTCTATTATACTCATTAATCAAGAGGATGTTTGCCTTCATTTTTATTGTGCTTGTCTTTATAAAATTGAAACCGTTATCAATATTTAAATTATGTAAAACATGATGTCTGAATAAAATGTATAATTGTTTGTCGGCTCCATCTAAATCTTTTGCTATACTTGAGATAGATCCAGTTGTAAAGAATTACAGAATTGATGAAACCATTTCGGTTGGTGACAAGTTTTTGTTCCTTTTATATTTTCTGTAAATCATTTACTAAAAACAATATGCTTTCTAAATTACATTTATTTCTTATTAACTGTAATAATTGTATCAAAAATGTACATTATAAACAATTTTAAGACCCTTTTCGTTTTCTAAATCTATCCATAAATTTATTTTCGGACAACTTTTATAAATCATTCTTTATAACGCTTTATAATTTTTCTGTTTAAACAAATTTAATATATTTTTACGAAATCCCCCTTTTTATCAATTAATTCGTTATTTCAATTGATTATAATTTGAAGTTACTTCTCCTTTTAACTGAAGGATTAGGTTATGTTATTGGATTAAATGAGTTTTTCTCTTAATTTATTTTCGGGTATTGTAGTTTCATTTTAAAATAGAAAGATTTATCATTCCGTTTTAACAACATAAAAATTTATATATGATATTTATAAATAAATAAATTATACATATAAATTTATATTCTTTTAGAATAAATTCTGTCAAGTATGAATGTCCATTCTGATAATACTCGTTTCAATATTCGAAGGTCTGTTATTATTCACCCCTTAATCATTAATTTCCAACAATTATATATATATATATATATATATATATATATATATATAAATATAATAACTTCGTGACCTTGGTATGATATGGTAAACCTAATCAGTAGGCGATTAAAGGTCTGTATATTACTTCACAATATATGTATTTAAAAAACTCTACATGTTTCGGCTGTATACGCCTTTTTCAAGAGAATACATGTATTCTCTTGAAAAAGGCGTATACAGCCGAAACATGTAGAGTTTTTTAAATACATATATTGTGAAGTAATATACAGACCTTTAATCGCCTACTGATTAGGTTTACTATATATATATATATATATATATATATATATATATATATATATATATATATATATATCCGACACCTAACGGTATAAGGATGTATAGTTTAAATAAATAAATATATATATATATAGTGTTTATAAGAATTAAAATTTATTTCTTATTTATTTTAATGGCCGTGTGCATAATATTAAAATAATAAGCTTTTCTTTGGTTTAGCGACCTTTATTGAAATTCAATTTATTTATCTAACGAGGTTTCGACTTTTTTGTGTATAATTAAGTCTTTTTCAAGTATAAATTTAGAACTAAAAAAAAAAACCAAAAAATTACAAAAGAAAGGCAGAAGAATTATATTTACATTATATGAATGAATTGTCCTATGTATACTTGCAAAGACTGTGACAAAGTATACATAGGCCAAACAAACAGTTACTACAGGAAAGATTAAAAGGACACAAATACGCAAAAAATCAGACAGCTTTAAAAAAACACCAGATAACATTAAAACACAATTTTGATTTTGATATATATATATATATATATATATATATATATATATATATATATAAGGTAAACTTAATAAGTCGGCGATTAAAGGTCTGGTTTACTTCAGAGTATATATATTTAAAACAACCCTACATGTTTCGGCAATACGCCTTTGTCAAGAGAATACAAAATATAAATGACAGAATATAAATATTTATATTCTGTCATTTATATTTTGTATTCTCTTGACAAAGGCGTATTGCCGAAACATGTAGGGTTGTTTTAAATATATATATTCTGAAGTAAACCAGACCTTTAATCGCCGACTTATTAAGTTTACCTTATCATACCAAGGTCACGAAGATATTATATTTATATATATATATATATATATATATATATATATATATATGTATGTATGTAATAATAATATGAATTGATAAATAAAGGGAATAATTTGAATTAGTTTTAAATTCTTATAGTTACAATATGTTAAGTATAATGATACCTACCTTGTCTAGTCAGTTTATTAGACAAAAATTGATAGTATAAGTACGTATAGACAAAATAAATATTTTTAAATAATCCTTTGCAAAGTTGAGCGCCAGCTAATCTAACATGTTGTTAAATTAACAAAATAATTTGAAATTATGTTATGTATGTGTAGAGCAAGATCTCTTATTCTCAGGAGCCGATTCTTCTTTTCAAAATCAAACTTTGTTTTGTATAAACTATAAAAATCTTGCATTCACAGTGATAATATATAAATGTGCAATATCACAAGCATACGGAATTAAATTAAACGATAAATAAAAATGTTGTATGTCTATTGTGATAATTCAAGTTTGATGAGTATTTTTAGGAAATTGTGCTTTAAATTAATACATATCTAAATCAGCTGGTATCATGAGTTAATCACGTGACTTAATGTTGGTGCAAATGGTGGAAATATTTATATTAAACATATGATAAATAAATGTGGATAATATTGATTTAAATAGTGATTTTAGTAAGCATAAAACATTTATGAAAATATTATTTGTAATGAGACCATTCAATTTCAGGTAAGTTTGATCTTATATATCTTTCTAGCTTTAAATTCGATAATTATGGTACAAAAACAATAAGGTTATGTCATTAAGACGTACAAATATTGATATAAAATAAATATAACTTTATAAATACGTCTATTCCACTGTCCGGGAAATGATTTTCAGGAAATGTTCGAGTGCAATTGGGAAACAGAAGGAGTTTAATGCTGGTGTGTTTACGGGAATCTGGTACATGGAGAGACGCCTACGTTTTTTAAAGGATATGTCCGTATATGTCAGGTATGCGGTTCCCTTTTATCGTACTAAAGATGCGTGAATACTGATCTTCTTATATTGGAAACGTTTAATGGTAAGTATATATCAATTTTAAGGTATTTAATGATATTTTAAGTTTAACAGTAATTTTAACGTGGTTTCTCTAACATCAACCCAAGCGACGCTCTTATCTATTGTTTTTTTTATTCCTCGGCCTCCATACAATTTATTTATGATTTAATACAGGTATTTAATTTTGTATTTGTTCTTTTTGACTTATTTTATACCTCCTTCTCATCAATATTGCCGTTATAATAAATAATAATATGTAATTATAAAATATAAATCATGTTCTTTTAGATGTCTATTAATTTCACATGCGTGTAAGATAAAATAGATGATTCCCGTGGTAAGTTAATTCAAATCAAAAATATTACAGTCGATAAAATAGATTTCCATATCATATTAATATTATTAAACAAGTTAATTATTTTCGGATTTACAAATAAATTAATGAATTTTGATAATGAAAAATGATCTATAAAAATAATAAATATTATTCCAAATAAATTTTATAATTATATACGCGGTATTAACTTGTCTAATATCTTACACTGTAAATGTATGGTCTTCATTCGTAACTATAACGCTTATTTCTAACATTGATATTCTTTTTCTTCCAGATTCTGGTAACAAGATGAACCATATCAATGTATATATATATATATATATATATATATATATATATATATATATATATATATATATATTAAAATAATAAGTTTTTTTTTGGTTTAGCGACCTTTATTGAAATTCAATTTATTTATCTAACGACGTTTCGACTTTTTTGTGTATAATTAAGTCTTTTTCAAGTATAAAGGCAAGAATTATATTTACATTATATGAATGAATTAAACTTAAGATAATGATTAGAGTAAATAAAGTTAAAATTTAAATTTAAAATTTAAAAATTTTAAAAATTTTTTAAAGGATACAAAACTCACCAATTTCTTTTGTGTAGACACATGCCCAGTGCAAATGCATGGTCGGAAACATGTCGACACCTTCACTACAGGGCGACATGTTTCCGACCATGCATTTGCACTGGGCGCGTGTTTTAACACAAAAGAAATTGGTGAGTTTTGTATCCTTTAAAAAAATTTTTAAATTTTTAAATTTTAAATTTAAATTTAAAAAAAGTAACTTCCTTTACTCTAATCATTATCTTAAGTTTAATTCATTCATGTAATGTAAATATAATTCTTGCCTTTCGTTTGTAATTTTTTTGTTTTTTTTTAGTTCTAAATTTATACTTGAAAAAGACTTAATTATAGACAAAAAAGTCGAAACGTCGTTAGATAAATAAATTGAATTTCAATAAAGGTCGCTAAACCAAAAAAAAGTTTATTATTTTAATATTATGCACACGGCCAATAAAATAAATAAGAAATAAATTTTAATTCTTATAAACACTAAATATATATATATATATATATATATATATATATATATATATATATATATATATATACAGATAGATAGAGAAACAAAATTTTAATAATTTGCATTAACTATATCTAAAAAATCAGTTTAATTTTCTATTTATCTAAAACTCCATATATTTTCAGATAATTTATTTTAAACATTTTGAAGCTATATTCATAAAAATACAAAATAACAAAAGGTGATTAATTTAATTTTCATGAATTTTTACTTTTATTATTATGTATATAATTCTTTTCACAATTTTCTTGAGAAAATATTTGCGGCTTTATTTATATTTATTGATATTATTGTCGATGTCTTTTTGAAATTTTTTATTTGTAATGTATGCTAAAGTTTCGTTTACATCTACAATAAAGTTCATACATTTTTCATTTTGACGAATGGTATATTTTCACTTTGAAATACACATATATGTATATCATGCATAGAACAAATAAAATCCCAATAACGTTTCCTGAAAAAATTATTTAAACGTAAAATGATTATAAGACATTACCATAAAACATACCTTCTATAGCAACATTATTAAAATAAATTGGATTTAATTTGAAATTGAAGCAAAAAGACTAATTTATTTATTATTATTGACTTATTTTTCAAATTATAAATATATAAATAAACAGATATAAATAAGATAAATATATCTGTTATTTATTATTATTAATTTATATGATAATATTTTGCTTTAAAAATTAATATATATTTATTCTATAGAAAATATTTGTATATTCTTAATTATTTATGTATTCCTTTTCTTTCTTTCTTCCTTTCGTTATCTATATCCCTTTTACACTTTGGTATCGATGGTGCTAGCGCACAAAGTCGCAATATTATTTTTTGTACTGGTCACTCATCCAAAAACTAACAATGGTAAGGTTTGTTTGGCTATATCAATTTCAGTATCGTTACCTAACTACACTGCCTAACTGTCAGCTTCTTTGATTCCTGTAATATTTAAACTTGAATTTCTTACCTTTTAGATCCTAATTTCAACAATCCTTCTATGATTTATATCATTTAAGTATTCCAATTAGCCAACTGACTTCTGCTTAAATGTTCCTCAATATACGTAAATTTTGTATATTATATTTGTCAATTTTTTATCACTAATGTTTTAGTTATTTCCATTTATTACACTTATATACAAAATTATAAATGATTACTTGTCATTTTTGACTCATGCAATTGTAACTCTTAAGTCTTAACTATTTGGCATTTATTAATTTCACATGTATTTATAGAAAATTTTTTAAACTGATAAAAATATACAAAAAAGGTTTTAAATATATCTATACGTTAATGCACGTATAACGCTTTTGTTTCATTATGAAACAGACATGTAAATAATTTACATATCTGTAACTGTATACTTGGACAATACCTCGTATTTTCAGCATTTACTTCTGCTTAAGACATATGTTTCTGCCATCTATAGGCGTCGTCAGTTAAGCTAGTGAAGCAATGTATACAAATGATACAAATCTTTATGAATAGATCTGTATCTGTATATGATATTAAGCCGAAATCACTTACTAGATAAAGCAAATTTCATCCTATAAGGTGGCACTTATTTAATAAGTGACATCTGACGGACGAAAGAGACTTTGCCGAAAAAAGCGATCTTTCGTTTTGACCAGCTATGCTGATACGAAAAACGAAACAATACGGGTAGTCCATCAAAAACGAGCCAGATGGTGGTAAATATACAAAAAAGGTTTTAAATATATCTACACGTTAATGCACGTATAACGCTTTTGTTTCATTATGAAACAGACATGTAAATAATTTACATATCTGTAACTGTATACTTGTACAATATACAGATATGTAAATTATTTACATGTCTATTTCATAATGAAACAAAAGCGTTATACGTGCATTAACGTATAGATATATTTAAAACCTTTTTTGTATATTTACCGCCATCTGGCTCGTTTTTTAATGGACTACACGTATTGTTTCGTTTTTCGTATCAGCATAGCTGGTCAAACGAAAGATCGCTTTTTTCGGCAAAGCCTCTTTCGTCCGTCAGATATCACTTATTAAATAAGTGCCACCTTATAGGATGAAATTTGCTTTATCTAGTAAGTGATTTCGGCTTAATGTCATATACAGATACAGATCTATTCATAAAGATTTGTATCATTTGTATACATTGCTTCACTAGCTTAACTGACGACGCCTATAGACGGCAGAAACATATGTCTTAAGCAGAAGTAAATGCTGAAAATACGAGGTATTGTCCAAGTATACAGTTACAGATATGTAGATTATTTACATGTCTGTTTCATAATGTAATAAAAATATAACAAATATTTGAATGTTGACTTTTTCAAAATATACTCTTTAATGCTTTTTTTAATAAGAAATAAGCATCATATTCTTAAACTAACTATATATTTTTTTTAACTTTTTAGTGTAGGATACTTACATTATTTGTATTTAAATTACTGAATTGTCAATAAGAAAATAAGCATCATATTCTTAAACTAACTAAGTACACATTTTTTAAACTTTTTAGTGTTCGATACTTACATTATTTGTATTTAAATTCCTGAATTGTCAGTTTTTCCATGTGTCAAAAATTTTGGTTTTACTAATTTATTTAAATTTAATTTTTAATAATAACTACCATTTGCAATATGTATAGGTACATTCTATTCTTCCCTTTCAATAATTGTTATCTAGAATGTTTCTCTGATATTTGTGTTTGTTTTAGGATGACAACTTTCTTCGTCAGCTTTTAGTTATTTCAAATCTATGAACTCCCTGAGGTAGCAATGAAGTATATTACGTATATATTTAATGCTATTTCTAGAAGTGGGCACTTTCCGTCGCAATGGAAGGTTGCCGAAATTGTTTTAATTCCTAAGCCTGGCAAACCTGTGGAAGAAGTGACATCATACCGCCCGATTAGTGTCCTGCCTATCTTGTCAAAGATATTCGAGAAATTACTCTTGAAAAGACTGAATCCTTTAATTTATGAACTCGCAATAATTCCTGATTATCAATTTGGGTTTAGAGAAATGCATGCCACTATTGAGCAAGTGCATCGCTCGGTGGAAATCATACATGGAGCCTATGAAAGGAAAGAGTATTGTTCGGCAGCTTTTTTAGATATTTCCCAGGCTTTCGATAGGTTCTGGCATAACGAGTTATTGTTCAAACTAAAATCTAAATTACCGAACCCTTACTATCAGATTCTGATCTATCTTACTGATAGATATTTTCTGGTCAAGTACCAGGATGAACTGATAACAGTGAACCGAATACAAGCTGGAGTACCCCATGGTGTGTTATTGGCCCTATCCTTTATCAAATTTATACTGGCGATATACCAACATCGACTACTACAACTACAGCGACATATGCTGATGATATAGTATTATTAGCGACAAGTAGTGATCCTACAGTGGCATCGCATTATCTCCAAACATCACTAAATAACCTCCAGGAATGGCAAAGAAAGTGGAAAATAAAAATCAATGAACTAAAATCAATGCATGTAACATATACATTACGTCGAGGTACTTGTCCTCCTGTTTCATTAAACAGTGTTCTGATACCACAGAGTGAAAGCGCCAAATATCTCGGAATTCATTTAGATAGACGGCTAACGTGGACTAAGCACATCTTCTCGAAGAGAAAGCAGCTAGGGCTGACATTCTCCAAATTACAGTGGCTCATTGGCCAGCGATCTTCACTATCTCTGGAAAACAAACATATTGTGTACAAGGTAATTTTGGAGCCAGTGTGGACCTATGGCGTTCAACTGTGGGGAACCGCGAGTGTCTCTAATCTGGAAATTCTTCAACGGTTTCCATCCAAAGTACTGAGAACAATTACAAATACACCCTGGTTTGTATCAAATGCCACGCTACATCATGATCTTCACATGCGACATTGCGCGAGGAAGCAAAACACGCAAGTATTAAGTATCTCACACGCCTTGAGGCACATCCAAATCCTTTGGCATTGAACCTTTTGGATAATAGTGCACAAACATACGTCTAACACGTGTAACGCCTTTAGATGTAGTGAATACACACAACTAATTGACTTATATTTATAGTAGCGAATTGTTATCGCTTATTTTTATTCGTTAGTACCTTGCTGTAGGTTTCTGGCGCATATCCTTTTGTATATAATTACAACTTTTATTTAATATCAACCTTGGGTAGACCATGAAATTTACATGGAATTATTAAAAATTTGTTAATTATTCCTTCTTTACTCTTATCTACATAAAAATACAATACTAATTTATAATTAACGTATCGACACTTTCCAACTAACAAAATTATATTATACAATTAAATCGCTATAATTTTGTCATAAAATTCTGTTCAATAAGCTTTCATGCTTACATCATCTTATAATAGGTACTGTACGATATGTATTATAGCATTTAAGTAATAAAAGTTCTCAACCAAAAACCGTCTTTTAATTTCAATCACCGAAATCTTTAGAAAATGTAAGTTGAGTTATTATTGAAAGTAATAAAAAAATAATAGGGAACTTTGGTAAACGTCTATTGAACTTTTCTTATAAAAGGTCTTCAGTGAATGACGGAAGTCGTTTGCAATTTATGACACCCTCGACGATTGTTATCGAGACGAAACTCACCTTCCAGTACTCATTAGTGAAACGAAAAGTAGCGATGATGACAAGCGGCTCGGAATGTTGAATATCAAATTTTAATTTAACCATTATCGAATCGATTTTTTTTGTTTAATTAAAATATCCAATGAGCGCCATTGATTTCGAAAATCTATTTATGGAATTTTCTAATTAATAAGTAACTGATATTATATTAATTACAGTTTTAAAATACGTAATTTTAGAAGTATACTTTTAGAAATAATTAGTTTACCTTTTGTCAAAATTATTTGAAAAAATATTCATTTCACAAGATTTGCACAATCATGGATAAAAATCTAGTGATAATATACCTATTTTGGTATTATTGCATATTATTATGGTATAGTAGAAGTATCTAAATGAGTTAACCAATGAAATTAAATAATCTACACCTAAGTTCCAACGAATTAACTTGTCAGAACTTATTAACGGCCCCCATGTTCTGGGATTCCTTTCTAGGAAAGCAGAAGTGCGCACTAAACAACCATCAACAAACTGGTTACACATTGTGACCAAGCCTTCCACAGACTGGCACAAGACAATACGGTGTCATTGTCGTACGGGTGGACATAAGGGGATTAAAAGCAATGAGATCGCCGATGAACTGATCAAGGAGGGCTCTAAGGGGAACTTCATAGGATCAGAATCTAAATGTGGAATCGCTAAGGATTCCACAAGAAGGGAGATCTGGTTATGAGTGGGAAGAAGACATTGAAAATGTAGGCTGATTCTATTCCATACTACGATATTATTAGGGGAGCTGTCCTTTGAAGAAGCGTTATATACAGCATAGGCTTAGGTAGCGAACTCTAATGCAGGAGAAATGAAAAACAGGAGAAAACTACCCTTCATGAAACATGTACCTACAAAGAACTGAAGGGTCTCAGACGGAAACATTTCGGTAAAGATCTATTGGATGCTACGAGGGTTATCAAGCTTCCTCTGTGGAAGATGTGGCTTTTACAGAGGACACAGGACTAGCACTGTAGGATTGAGGGGTCTATGGGGTGGGTACATAGAGCATTGTGCTCAACTGTCAAATTGGATTCCAACTTATAAACTTAAAAGTGAAGAACCATCAACAAAACAAGTCTCAAGCGTCTATGGAAAACAGTTTCCTACATTTTCAACAGTTCCACTAAGCCAAGACAAAACATCTATTAAGATAATCGCTTATGTACTGTATACACTAAAACAAAAAGCACCGAAAACAAATATCATTAATTTCAACAATCTAGACCAGAAGTAAATCAATTTTCAGCATTTCTGAAATATTAAACATGCACAATGTGCTCGCCGTGCCATTCGCTGCAATACTCGTAAGATATAACGAAGTTTGACAAAGATATTTGCAAAAAGAAGCTATTAAATTCTTCTGACGAAGGTTATAATCTTCTCGTGATGTTTATCAATGGTAACCGATGAGTTCTCTCGAAAATCAAATTCTCGCCGTACCGAACTTAAGCATCAGGAGGAGTGAGATAAGGTGACTGAGTAGATTATGGAAACACTGTGCCATGGAAAATTACGCGGTTTCCAAAATTCTGATAAAATATATAAAAGATGTTCGCGTAGTGTGATATATTAACCTCACCCTATTAGAACCATAGTTTATTGTTACGCTTAGCATATAAAATATTTTTATCTATTTTTTAAATATATTTCTTCTTTGAATATCTCGATTTAAAATATATTTAACGTAAGACATTTTTACATTTGTACAACTGTACATATTCGTACAAAGAGAAAGCATTTCTGTTTTCATATTCCGAAGCGAAACCCTTACTTTTCTACCTGACCGATAACCGTCACTGTGGAATTTCTTTCTATTTACATTTCTATTTTAGATTGTTGAATTCAATTATACATCTTCCTTTATATATGGTGTTTCATATTATTAGAGAGCTTATGTCACAAGGGTTATTCTAATAATATTTATGACATCGATAGACCACGTCTTCAGGTCCCGCTTATTAATTGATTAGAATTCAAGATATCGACCCCTCTCTTCGATAGGTCATAAAACAGACCGTTTTCTAGACCTTTTCTATCGACACAAAAACTATCAGAGATCTTCTCGTTACAACGCTCGTAAGATCCACATCTTACGCGCGGTACTGTTCAAGTGCTAGCCATAATTCCACGTGCCCCTGCATCTCACCGCAATTAAAAGGTAATTTTGTATTGTTCAATATATATTATTCTTTTAAGCGAATTCATATTAATTTAACTAATTAATTTCTTATTCCTCCGGCCAACATCGCGCTACATATACTTGTCCGAGTACATCTTCAGACCACGTGGCCGCCACTCACAGGTAACTCTGTATTATCCGATACTGAGATTATTTTATATTCATCGTAATTAATTAACCCTTAATTTACTACTCCATTTAACATTCTTTTCAGTATATTTTTGTGTTAATTTTTAATCTACTTATTTACCGCTCCTCGTGTATATATTACTTTGATTAATTACTTTTAAATATATCAATTTCAATTTCTTCTTATGTAAATATAAATACAAACTTTAAGGACAACATGTATTTTATTTAGTAACTAAGTTGTATATTTATTTTAATTAACCATCATCACGCACGTCCTGGACCTTTGAGGGAACTTCACCACCACCACTAATATATTTTATTATAAAATAATTTTATTATTATTAGCACACCAAAAGCCACCGTTTGTAATAGGTGTCGCCCCCCCTAATTTGTAATATTATCTACTGGGAGGTTTAAGACCTTTCAGAAACGGTATTAGAATTTTCTCTGTATAATTTACAGTAACACCATTTCTGTTTCCGTCTTCAACGAAATAAGCCTGTGCTCTGATGTTAACAGGTACTGTACACCAAATTGTTACATGCTTGCTATAAACTTCTCTACAATGCTATAAACTTCTCTACGATTACTCTGACCATTCAAATCCATGAAAGCGAGTTGTCTATCGGTTGGTAAATATATTCAGATGGGTATAAAATTCACTAAGAAGCTATTCATCTAATGGAACATTGGATCTTTGTAAACTATTACTAATATTAAAGTATAGTACTACATAACTCTCCACGAGTTTCTATGACAACCATTAATACATGAGTTGACGCGTTTATATTTCATAGAATCCTAGGTTTCATATTTTATGTTTTTAAGAACCTTCACGACCAGCTCTAATAATCTATCTATCTAACTACCTATATTTTATTTTAAGAAAATTTCGGCAATTTTAGTCATGCCTCAGTATCTCTATTATGTCATATCCTTTCAGATATGCCCCTATCTGCTCTACAACCAATTAAATTAAAAAATTACGTTCTGTGCTGCTTTGATATATAAGAAGCTGCATACGAGCTATTCAAATCAAATTGAATCAATCTGTAATAGTTGAATTTGTGCTTAAACCTACTATCAATCCATTCGATGTTTTGACTTACGCCATTAATTTTCATCCATATGAACCAAATCAACACTTCTGGCTCAAATTCATTACTTATAAAATAGAATTGTAGTTAAAAGTAATAAAGTAGAATATGTTTATATCCTAAGTATTCTAAATTTTAAAACATTTTTTATTCATTAGCTAAAATTAGCTATATTTATTAAAATTAATTTTAATAAAGCGTCGAAAACAGCGTGGTTATGAATGAAATTTTCCGTGATGTCTTTCAATCATTCATTTCGTGACATGTAGGTTATGTATTTATTCAAAGAACCAAAATATTCAACAACAAATCATGCCAGTCTGAATATAGAACAAATAAAATGTACTTATTTACTATAAAAGTTTATTTAATATAGAAGAACCATGGTAAATTTGAAATGATCAAATCTCCTTCAAATAATATTTTAAGATGCACTAATTGGAACTAATAGAAGACAGGAATCAAATTCAGCCTGCATATTGCACAAATTAGCATAACCTGGGATGTTCATTCGTTAAGAAAAAGAACTGATAAATCTTACTCATGTTTCATGACAGTGTTTTAATATTATTTTATTTACGTTTATATTTAGATGCTATGTAAAATTTGGACAATTTCTTCTGCTTTTATTTACTTTCAATAAATGCTTTATCTATGTCTGAGTTTAATCTTTAGCAACTACAGGGTGGCCCAAAATAACCGAAGGGGTTTTAATTCCTTATAACTTTTTTATTATAATTTTTTTTTGTTTTCAGTATTTTGTAAAGAAGACTTGGGGAATTTAAAATGGAACAGCACACAATTGAACAACGTGCCAAAATCGTTGAACTTTATTTCTCAAATCAACGATCCATTGTTTTGACTCAGCGTGCATATCGTCGTTATTTTAATGTGCGGGTTGGACCCTCAGAGTCAACAATAAACCGTCTGGTTGCAAATTTTCGAGAACAAGGGGCAGTAAGGAACCTTCCTGGTGCCGGCAGACGACGAACGGTGCACACGGATGACAATATTGAACGGGTACAAGAGAGTATTCGGGAAGATGTACAAACATCAACCAGGAGACGTTCGACACAACTTGGCCTCTCAAGAGGGTCGCTGTAGAGAATTTTGCATACAATAAGAATGTTTCCATACAAAATTCAGCTTGTCCAACAATTGAAACCGACAGATTACCAGCAACGACTTGATTATGCAATTTATTTTCGTCAAAAAGCAGAAGAAAATCATTATTTTATTCATAATTTAATTATGAGCGACGATGCCCATTTCCAATTAAATGGGTTCGTTAATAGGCAAAACTGCAGGATATGGGCTACGGAAAATCCAAGAGTAATTCAACAGCGAGAATTACACCAACTTAAGTGTACCGTTTGGTGCGGTGTTTCGTCGGAAAGGATAATTGGCCCATATTTTTTTGAAATGAACACGGTGTCGCCGTTTCCATCACTGGTGTTGGATATCGGACAATGTTGGAAAATTTTTTAAGGCCAGCCGTGGAAAACCATCCGCAAGTATGGTTCCAACCGGATGAAGCCACAGCGCACACTGCGAGGGACACAATGGCTCTTTTACGCGACATCTTTGGTGAACGAATTATTTCCCGTACAAGCGATTTTAATTGGTCTCCGCGTTCACCGGATTTAACCGCATCAGACTGTTTCCTTTGGGGTTATTTGAAAGGAAAAGTGTATATTAATAAGCCTCGAACCATACATCAATTAAAAAATAATATACGCGACGAAATCAACAACATAACACCTGAAGTTTTGCGAAAGATTATGGAAAATGTTTTGGAAAGAGCACGAATATGCGAAGCGGAAAATGGCCACCACTTGCGAGATATAATTTTTCATAATTAAATTAAAAATATTCTCCATATTTCAAATAAAAAAAAATTAATAATTGTGTCTTAAATAAGAAGTTATAATGAACTCAAACCCCTTCGGTCATTTTGGGCCACCCTGTATATTCAATGCAAGACTTTTTGTAAGTAAGCAATACACTAAAATTTTTCTAGTGTATTTTGCTAAAAAAATTATTTGAAATTTTTAATTAATTTATTTCAGAACAATAACAAACAATTCAATATATAATTTTCAAGAAAATAAATACTTCAAAAGCTGCATTTACATTTATCAGAGGTGCCAAATGTATTAAAAACAGTTCTTTGTGATATGAAACGATCAATTATTTGCTAGATAGAAAGAAAATTAATTAGAAAAGCAATCAAACGAAAATAAGGCAAAGTAAGTTGTCAATCGTCAAAATATAATTATTAGATTATCGTAGTACATGACGGGCGGATGACCGCATGTTGTCTCTGTCTATCTTATTGGTCTTACCGCGAAGACAATTCCACATTTTCGTTTCAGTGTTTTATCCTTGTTTAACCATTGGGCTTTGAATGAAATGAGAATACATACATTGAAGGTGCCCATGTCCGTGATAATGTCACGCAACTAAATACGTGTTTCAAAACATGGAATGGACAGATACTACGTTTATTAATAATCCCAATAGCTTTTGTTATATATGCGAAGAATTCAAGTCATGGGTTCTTCATTCACATTACACACTACAGTAGCACATAGCTATAATACAAATTTATGTCATTAATATTCATTATTTTGATATTTTTTTCTTAAACCTAACATCGTTTTTATTATTATTATTATTAAATCTATGAAACAAAATCAAATATGTTACTTAATAAAGAAAAATTAAAAATTGAAAAGTTATTGTCTAGTGTTATTATAGCATAGATCTTTGACTATTTATATTATTGTTAATAGAAAACATTTAGTTGATTTTAAAATTATGATGTGATAATCAGACACCGGCATATTTTTTAATCCTTAAGAATTCCTAAAACTAAATTAGATTTTTGGATGTGAAGAATAACACAACATTTTTTTATTATTATTTACTATTAAAATGCCTATCAATAAAGATAATTTCAACAAATCTGTAGTAATTATTACCCTTCTCTCACATCAATAAAGAAATACTCGTACATTGAAACAAAAATGTATATCATTTGAAAACTGACAAAAACCTTCAAATAATAGGTAATTATTTAGACTGCGGGTGACCACGATTTTTCATCCCTAGACCACACATAAATAAAATCCGAGGCGTTGGAACTATTAATGGTGTAGAATCCACCCTCTCAGCATTATGATAATATATATTACAGGAAATTTGATACAGATTTCTCGGACAAGCAGTTGCGGTCAGCTGGGACCGGTCTGCCCGCTAGAAAAATGTCCAAGCGATCCTGCGGGTTTTATATTTATGAGCCAATGCCGTCGTTGACCCGTGAACCATCAACTTCTCTCACCACTGCCGCATCGCACCACCGGGGCTTAAACCTGGCCTCTCCAACGTTAACATCGGTGACAGATCGTAAATTTTTCACCTGACTTTACAGGGATTGGTCAAAAATATATTCATTTAAAAAGTTATATTCAAAATTGTATTTAATTTATTTTACCTTCTCAATTAATATATAAAACAAGTAAATACATAAATCAAAATATTTAGAAAATATTAATTATATATATATAAAAAGCATTAAGTGCGAACATTTTATTATATTTAAACGAGAGACATGAGTTGACATAAAGTGTTTTTCTATAAAAAGGAAACGAATGCATGTAGTAACGAACAGGTTAAAGGTTTATAATCTAAGGAATTAATTGAAAACACTTCCAATAATAAGAATATTTCCCAATAGAAAAATTTAGTTTACATGATCAAATAAAGCAATAAATTGTAGCAACAGTAATGATTACAGTGTAACGTAAACATCTAACGTGTTTTTCTTCTGTGTAGAACTTATTAAGGTTTTTTTCAATCACCTACTGACTTAAAATTTGAAATTTCTCCTTGCACTAACACAGAATTATTACTTACAAGCAATTAAGAAGGACTAAACTACTGCAACAGACGAAATTAATGCCTTTTCTCTTAAGGATTGTATATTTTGGTTAGTGGTCATTTATATTTTCAGTTTGATTATAACATTTGAACGCTCCCCGATAGCTAGGAAACATGTAAAATTGTATTTATATTTAAATATGAAAAAGGTAAGCATCGAACCATTTATACATCTTCAAGGGATATCTTCAGGGCTGCCACTCCTATTGCTGCACTGAAACTGAAAGTCTGAACGGAGTTATATAGGAGCTGTTCCGGGTCGCTGGAGCATCACGGTTATGGTTGAGTTTCTGAGATAGATGGATTTGCCAGATAGGGTATCCGTCATCACGTTCGATATTATTGGGATGATTTAGGGATTCTTATGGTTCCAGTTATTTTACGGCTAAAGTAATAAGGGTTACGAAATAAAATCTTGGCAGATTTAAATTGAAATTGGTGTAGAGTTTCCAGATTATATTCAGCAACTACAGATTCAGTTACGCCCAGGGTCTTAGTACAACAGTAGTATTCTGCAACACGAGTGCTCACCGAAACCTTTGTCTCGCTGATGTAAACACTAACACACAAGCATGTAATTCTGTAAACTCTAGGGGTTTCTAGACAGTTGCGTTCTTAAAAAGAAAAATGGTCCGATAATATGGTGTGGGGTTTAGAAATGGTTTTGATGTTATGTTTGAAGAATTTTGTTGACACGATCGGTGACGGCTTATATGTAAGTTAAATGGGCTTTAGAAATGACAGAACTGTATTAAGAAGCGGAACATGATAATTTTTGTTTCAAGTATTGGTTAATGGTGGGTTGGGTGACGTGTTTGGGATAGTTGTTGTTGATTAAAATGTTGATAATATGTTTAATTTCTTTTGAGAAAGAATTAGGTTCAGAAATAAAGAAGACTCTTTGAACTAAGGAGGTTATGGCGCCATCTTTTATGGCGGATGATAATAGGAAACGGCGTCTTGATATCTGTCGGTATGCATAGACTTATGATAAACGGAATGTCTTAATAAACCATCAGAATGACGATTCACTAAGATGTCCAAAAACAAGGGAATCTTCAGACTCAACCACCATAATGAAATGATTGGAACTGTTGGAAATTAAGAAACCTAAGAAATTTATTTAAGGTATCACCTCCATGTGGGCATATAACGAAGCTGTTTTCAACGAATCTAAGCCAACACTTCGGTCTTAATCTGAGTACAGAAACAAAGATTCTGTTGTTCTGACACTCCACAAATATGCTGGTGGCAACGAAAGTGGAGTACCCATAACTAAACTAAACATTTTTCCGTCGCACCAGTCACAGAATTGGAAATAAGTAAAAGTTAGATAAGTTTCCCACTCAGCAATATCGTCGGGGTGGTTACACTGGTCAACAAATTTTCATTTTTTAAATTTTTTTTGAGAAACTATGTACAATTTTCGTTCCTTTTATAATTATATCAATAGTAATAACAACAAATTTATTCTGGCACGTTAGGTTTTGGGAAAGAAAAATATTGAAAAGTAAATGAAATAATATTAATTAGATATATACATCATATGGAGCTGTATGGTATCGTCCTGTTTAAAATGTTTTTCTTTTTACTTTTCTTTTATATTCTTCGGCACTTTCTGATATCAATGTCCAACAATAGTCAGCAAGCCTTTCACTGTTCCTCTTGCCATGATAACGTTTTTCAATAACATCCTCTTTAACTTTTGCATTTGCGTTTTTGGGATATTTTGGTTTAAGGTATTGGAATCCACGGCCACCTTTATCCATTGCTTTTCCGACATTTTTTATCAAACCTAATTTTATGTGTAATGGCGATAGAAGTATTTTATCAGGTTCAACTAGTGATTGATAAAGATATTCTTTTGTCCAGGAATATACTGAGCCCTAACTGGCCAGTCTTTAACAATGTAGTGGGAATTTCTTGATCGACTGTCCCACTCACAAATAAAACAGCAATTCTTTGTATACCCTAGTTGTAAACCGAGTAGAATTGCTACAACTTTGAGTTCTGCGCTGATATACCATTTAAATATTTTGTGATTAATTCTGTCTAGAAGGAAAGTCATATTTTCATAGGCTTCTATTAAGTAGATTTAGTTACCCAATATATGGTTGGATAAACGTTTTCTATGTGTAAAAAGACAGATTTTAAGAATAGATAAAAAGAAACATTCTTCTGGATGGCGTTGGTGACCTAATGCCAACATCAAATCGTCGACATTATTGCAGTATGAAATTAGTTTAAATGTTGGGCAATATTTCTTGCAAGTTGTAGGTAAAAAACAGTAAAGTTTCTAGTTGTAAAATGTGATATTTTAAACTATATTCCAGAAATAAGTTCAGAAGAATCAATTTGGTTGTAAAGAAATTTGTACAGAAAAGTTACAACAGAAAACGTTCGGCGATGTTAGAGAACCCTCGACGAACTATTTTCCTGATTTTTATCTCTGTGATTCTTTTTATTCTCAAACCTAAAGAAACGACTCAGCGACGGAGATTCGCATCAAGGTCATTTTTCAAAGTTACAGAGATTCTATTTTTTGGAAGCCATAAAAAGTTGGGATGTGTCTGATTTAAGTGTATAAAATTGAAACGCACTATGTAGAAAACTAAAATGTTTTTTGTACCAACAAACCCTCGTACGTAGCAAATATTAT
Organism: Melolontha melolontha; assembly: GCA_935421215.2. Taxonomy (NCBI): domain Eukaryota; kingdom Metazoa; phylum Arthropoda; class Insecta; order Coleoptera; family Scarabaeidae; genus Melolontha; species Melolontha melolontha. The sequence goes on from OW285240.1 coordinate 54,424,663, forward strand.
CAAAACTTCAATAATCAAAACCGAATAATTTCAAACGTATATACTACATAATAACAACATAAACTAAAAAAATTCACCAAAAATAAATCTAAAAATAGCACTCAAATTAAAACGAACAACACAAAAAAAAAATTAATTTCGCTGACTACTGCGCAAAATAATTTTATCTCAAACAAAATTATTATAATAGACAGCATTACTTTCATCAAAACCTTTGATCTTTTAGGATCTGATTTCGAACTTTGCAAAGGCCAGGGATTATTTTGATACAAAATGAGAAATATACATGGGTAATATGATATTTTATGATATAGACTCACAGTAAAGTATCTGTTGTTTTAAAGCATATTAAGTCATGAACATTAAAAACAAATATTATGAATTAGTATTAGTATTACTGAAATGAATATAGGTTTTTCCTAATATTTTCATATTATATTATCGTAAAATATTTAAAAAATAGCTGTATATTTATTATTAAATATACAGCTGTGATTTAAATATTAAATAATATCAACCTGTAGATATCGAATGTTAATATTATATTAAAATTCGATATCTACAGATTGACATTTCTAAATTAAATTTATAAGATAATATCTATTTATTAAGTTCACATTTAAAATATGTAGACACAAAAAGTATTATATTTTCATTTTATTGAAAAGTAATTTAAAATTAGCCTAAATTTTGTAAATAATTAAGTTCGATACTTTAATTTATTCATATTTAAAATGTTCGAGTCTTTGTAATAAAGAAGATACTTATTAGTTTAATCAAAAATTATTAAATTATTCTACGTTGAATTTATATAATAGGTAATAAAGTACAATTTTCAAAAATACCATAAGGCCACCATATAAAGTTTTCTAGAATTTAAAGTAAAACTTTGGTTTTACTTCCTTATAAGAAAAGATATTAATTTAAGTATTACTTAAAAGAAGATTAATAATTATAATAGCAGTATTAATAATTGATTTCCTGAAAAGTGTTAAAAAAAATCTATAGCTAATACGTTTGGAACCCAGGATGATCTCCTATTGTTACTTAGGCAACTTATTCCAAGTTTTTTGTCTTGGAATATATTTTATCTTCAATTGAAGATTAAAATGCTGTTACCCTATCTAGAAATCAAGAGAATTAAGAGAATAAGCTTGTAATTATCATCTTTAAAGCCGCCTATTCAATTAATATTTGAACTAAAAATTAGAAGAAGGACAAAGTTAGTATCTATAATTGCTCAACATTTAAGCGAATATTTAATTAATGTAAGTATATATTCTAAATAACTACTAAAAACCCTATAAAAATTCATTTATAACTAGAGCTGAGGATGTTTGCGGTACGGCAGGACCGTATGTAGTGCATCCCCACATTTAACTATTTATCTAAATATTCTCTGAAATGATTTGCCGGATCTCATAAATTAATAGAGTGATATTTTAGTATGCACTGGATATTGTTATTATACAAAATCATAATAGCCATTTGTATTTATGGATCATAAACAATAATACGCATGTATTTGTATTTGGTTGTGAATTCAATTTAAACTTAAAACGAATCGTAATATTTTAACGACAAGCCGTCCTTACAATACATGCATTCGAGACAAAGTGTGCAACTCTACGAATAACCTCCATAATTGATCGAAAATGGACATTTTAGAGCTGAAGTAAAGCCCCTATTCTTAGAAAATTTTATTACTGTCGTTAAGAACTATTATTCTAAACAACAAAGGCCTTTTATTAGTGTTGAAGTTTAAGTTTCATTGAATTTCCATGTTGTAAGTAGTCAATTGTAAAGTGTTCATTCACAATATTCTAAAACAAGGTGTAAATTTAACTAAAATCCAGAAAAACACATTCTGATAATATATTACTAGATTAGAAGCTGTGTTTATTACTATTTATTATATTATTTTTATAACCAAATGCAATAAAAGCTACGAAAACAAAAGAAACCTCGATTTATTAAAATCTTGTCACACAGCCTTCCAAAGCCTGGCAGCACATATTTTGCATACATTTTATATATACTACCTACTTGAACTAGGTGAATGACGTTAGAAGTTATAAGTTATAACTTCTAACTTGAACCCAGTTCCATGTGGTGTTTTATTTTTCGATCTCTTAAAGATCTAATAATAGAAGACGTCGAGGTGTTATCGAAAGCTCCATCTATGTCTAAGAAGACCGCAAGTGCAATTTCCTTGTAGTGTAGGCTCCTTTCGAGACCTCTCACCAGGCTATGCAGGGCACCCTCACTTGATTTTCCCATATGGTATGCCCATTACAGTGGATGTAGAGGAGATCTATCCAGAGCGCCTTCTTTAATATTTAAATATATCATTTTTTCCATAGTCTTCAACATAAATGAGGTAAGACTAATTGGTCTAAATGATTTAGGGTGGATATATGTTCCTTTTCCGGGCTTCGGAATAAACACTACCCTTGCTCTAGGGATATAACCCCTAGCATGGCTAGACCTGAATATCTCCAATAATTTTCCCAATTCCCTCTTGAAGGATCTTGGGAAACACTCCGTCTGGTCCTGCGGAATTATATGGTTCAAACGATCCTATCGCCCATCTAATTACATGGGTCTTGAAGATCTCGTTTTATATCTCCCAATCATTCCTAGTCGCCCTCCAAGAGGTGATAACTTGATTGGTATCCAATCATCCATACGCTCCGAACCTGGAAAGTGTATCCCCAGAAGATACTCTAAAATCTCTTCCACGGTACTGGTGCACCTCCCGTCCGATTTTTGTATAGATCTAATTGCGTTGGAAGGATCTTTTTTGAGAATTTTGTTAATTCTGGCCATGTCAGGAACACTTTCGATGTCCTCACAGCATTTTCTCCAGGCCTTCCTTTTGCTCTCTTTGATGAGCATTTTGAGCATGATGAGCTTTGATCATTGTATTTATTGAGGAGAGCCTTTTAAGCTTCCCAATTACCTGTTTTCTTCGCCCTATTAAATAACCGGCGAGTTTCTTTCCTTAAATTTGATAACTCTGCATTCCAACAGGCATCCCGCTTAGCTATACGGCGCTCCCTAAGGTGACAGTTATTTTCATAGCAGGAAAGAATGGTCCGTTGCAACTATTCAACAGCCAACTCCAGCTCTTCCACATTCCCTATTCTAACAGGAATATTTCGGGTTGCAGCTAACAGGTCTTCCTTGCAAGAGCCCCAGTCTGTTCTCTTGGGATCCCTTTATAGTCTGGGTTCCGATAAATCTGTACATAATTCATTGCGGATATACGCATGATCAGAGAGCGACGGCTCGTCGAATACATGACACCCCCTTACAATATCCCGTATTCCCAACGTGCATAAGGTTACATCTATAACAGATTCCCCCCTTGATGTCTTAAATGTCGGTTTATCACCTTGATTCAGACAGTCAAGTTCAGTCCCACAGAGATAGATAAAGAGAGACTTACCCCTATAATTGTTATCCTTGCTACCCCAAGTGTTATGATGAGCATTGGTATCTGCGCCGATAATCAATTCCAGACTTTTCTTACTAGTATATGCCACCAAGGCCTGAAGATCAGGCCCTGGTAGCTCTGGAGAGTCAATGGTTAGGTATAGAGACGCAATTATCGTCTCCAATATCCCCCATCCACACTCAGTCTGATCCTGGCTACCGTCATGTCCCAACTGCATAGCTCCACGATAGACATCACGTCCAGTTCGTCTCTGAAACACATACAAGTTCAAATTTTAGTGCCTGAGGCACCAACCAACAGCTCCCTTCCCCTAATATGTAGTCCTCCCACCTTACCTCTACTTATCCATGGCTCTTGGATGAGGAGGATATCGATATCTTCAGCCAGCGTCCTTTGACAAAGTGCCGCTGTGGCTGTTTTCTTATGTTGAAGATTTATTTGGAGAATCTTCAACATTTTGACCCTTAAAGGTTCTCCTAGTACCTTCATCCTGCATCACCAGTTTCTGGTCTTTCTTTGTTTCGAGGGTTACAAAGCTAGCCCTCTGAAAGCGATAGTAAGGTCTCCAATCAGTCCTCACCAACGTTTCCTCAGACTCCTTGTCAATCCGAAGGCCCACATGTAGGCCCTTTTTGGAAGACCTGGAACTGAGGGTAATCCATCGCTCCACTTTAAGCCCTGGATTTTACCTCTCGAGTCTTTTCAAGCCGATTGTCAGATCCTCTTTTTTAGTCTCTGGCATTAACGCTAAAACTCGTTGCTGTTTTGGCAGCTCCTCGCTCTTCACGAGTTTCCAAACAGTTTCCTTTTCAAAGTAATCTCTCGTAGTATTGTACGAGTCTTCATCTGCACAGATAACTCCATAGTAGCCGTCCATAAGGCGGGAGGATTCAAACCTCGGCGCCTTCTGCGCCCTATCTATGACCATCATCAGGGCCTCTTGTATAGCTGCTACATTTCCCTCAGTCACTAAGCTGACCGGGTAGTCCTTAGGAACTATTGCAGACTTAATAACTTTAAGAGTTGCTTTGTAACTCACGCCCGAAGGTGAAAACTTCGTGCTCTTAGTTACTTTATCCTCAGGAGTGCCCCTAGCCGACACGGTTCGCTTAACGGCCTCTGTTGGCTTAGGTTCTCCCTGAGGTTCTTTTTGGGAAAGGGGGAGCCTTATTTTACTCGTATCCACTTGTAGAAACTTGTAGAAAGCATATTTACATATAACGTGTGTTCATTTGAAAAGTCAATCTAGGTTACTTTGAAATTTTGATAGAATAAGGCGCATATATATTAGTATGTGTTTGTTGTTCCGTAAACGTAAATCCAAATGACATTTGATAAAGTCAATCACATTTGTTATTTATTTGTATGTATGAAACTGTCAAAACATACTTTAAAATGTTCTCAGTAAATCACATGCTGCTAGATTGACTTTTCAAATGAACACCCGTTATATTTTAATTGATATTAGTATAGAAAATGGTACATAATTATTTTTAATAATTTTATTAAAAATATTTTTGTTTTATACAAAATGTTTCAAATTATTTGTTATATACATAACTATTATTAAAAGAATATTAATAAGAAAGTATGAAATACTTTAAGTAGAATTTTCATTGATTTTCCGAGAGCGAGAATATGATTTTATATTATTTTAAAGAAATACATTCTTTTGTAGTGTAACACCGATATTCTCCGGGTTGTATTCCGTAATGAGTTTCTGTAGCTTTTTAGAAAATACTGGTTCTTGCAAAAACTTTATATTTTATTCTGCTTAGGCCCGGCCTTTCCACTTCTGGTTAAAGGTCTGATTAACTAACCGTTGGTCAAATTAAAAATCTAACGATTAAGGGAAATGGGTCTTTTCAATGTATTTTAATCGACGGTTTGAAAACCTGAAGAAAGCCGAATTAAAGTATACGAGCTTAAAAAAGTAAAGCTTCTATTTGAAGAAACTCAAAGAGATTCTTATCGCAAGGAAGTGTAAAAAGTTTTAGAACTAGAATTAAAACGAAAACTAGATAATTCAAACTAGTATTTTATTTAACTTAATAATCAAAATATATTACTACTACATGGCTTTTATTTTCTAATTGCATATTATCACATATCTATTTAACATTTGTAAATTAGAAATATATAGCTGGGTGTTATTTTAATATGAATATTTGCATAATAAATTACTTCTATTTGATAATATTCTGGGAAAATGTTTCTATTGTTAAAAAGCACATTCTAGATTAATAAAATGACAAAAACTTAATTCTATTAAATATTTTAATGTATTTGTGTAATTTTATATATTTACACTAATCTTACAAAATAGGCTATTAATTTCTGTTGTATATTATTCTTAATTCTACATATTTAAATTATTTTAATCTTCCATATCATATTGATTACACCGGCCAACACACATTTTGGTGCCTGCCATTTTTTAACTGTTTCTAGGTAATTTTTAGGTGTAGACTCCAGATTTAGTCCATCAGATCTAGTTTTTGAGGTACATTATATTGAGCTCTTTTAGAAAGAAATCATCTTTTTTTGAATTCATGGTACATTTCAGGTTATAAGTATTAGTTTTTGGGACAAAGCCTCATAAAAAAACAAAGAATACAAAGTAAAGTATTTAATTCACAAAGTAGATAAATATACATTCACGACTTATTACTAAAAAGAAATTTTTTATACGATTTTCTAGCATGGAGTTTAGTAGGACCGTCTCTCTGCAGATTCCAACAGTAATCGGCCGTCATGTGGGTATCCCATCTTCCTTGATATCGTTCTTCCATCGACGAATGTCCCGATTATATCGTCCCCCTCGTTCTTCACTGTAATTACCTAGGTTTTGTTGGAATCGATCTAAGTGGTTGTGGAGGTAGTGAGGTTTTATGTCCCATAATGCAATCAAGAATATTAAATTTAGAAAGCATACATATTTTCCACTAATTCTGTGCTTCTATGCTTTCTGATTGTCAGGAAATTTTGTACTACTTTAACAAATGACTATCAAGCATTAGATTCAATCTCCTTCATCTTTTATAAGATTTCTTATCTGGGGGCCATCTAATATACCAAAGCAAACTCTATCCCGATTTAAAGCCTTCACAAATGGCTTCATAAGTCCCAAATTGATATGCAAAGGTGGAAATATGAATTCCTCTCTCGGAACCAAAGGTTACCCAAAACAAAATTAAGGATATTTTATATAAAGATACCATTATTTAATTATCTGTGCCTATTATTAAAACGAAAATCAATTAGAATGTATTTCAAAAACTAAACCTGCTATTTTTTGAATCAGCACATCAAATATATCCAAAAAAAATTAATTTTGTTGGCTTGTGATATCACCGTTTTCAATAAATTCTGGTTCATCTTGCATGCTGGCTATATTATGCAAAATAACTATAGCTAATATTATTTCTTGTGATAGTAGTATTTTACACCATAATCCCACTCCTAAGATTGGAAACCTTCGCTTACATATTCCAGAAATTCTTTCAATAATTGTTCATGTTCAAATTTGGCTTTCATTATGTAGATGTTCAGCAGAATTTCTACGAATGAAACAGACATGCAATATACACGTCTGTAACTGTACATATGGACACTAGCTTAACTGATGACGCCTAATAGTAGATGGCAGAAACACGTGTCTTAAGCAGAAGTGCATGCTGGAAAATACGAGGTGTATGTCCATGTGTACATTTACAGACGTGTATATTGCATGTCTGTTTCATTTGTAACAAATGCGTAATACGTGCTTAACGTATTGATATACTTTTTTTGTAGAATTTCTACGGTCACCAAGAGGTGTCATTATATAATATATATATAGATATTAACATGGAATTTTTTTACGTTAACATTGACATTCATTCAAAATATCTGTCATATAATCCATTCGGATATCTTGGCTTAGACTTCGAGTACTTTCGGGTACCGGTTATCATTTTATTGGAAACTATTTCGAACTGTTAACTTTAGTGCCGATTAGAGGCACTTTAACTGGTAGTTATTGTTAATCGTAGGGGGAAGACTCAAATCTTAGAATAAAAGTTAACTGGTGCTGATTAAGATTTCACCAGAGGTGGAAAAACCGGGACTCGGTAAACTAGCGCGGTCGTTGTCTATAGTTTCTTCTCGCGTTCCAACCCGCAACCGCGTCCGCTTATGATTATTTAATAAATATAGTATTCATTACTTAATTCTTATAAATCTATTATCACAAAAGGCATTGGCAAGTATTTTTATAGAACTCGACTTATTGAAATTTGTATGCTATGTTTTCAAATATTTAATTGAAAATATAAAACCGATTATAAAAAAATATGCAAAGGATAATTCTGAGATTAGCACATAATTATATTAGAATCATTTAACATTCACTTGAAACTGAAAAGGGCATTTAAATTCTTAAATTTATAAAATTTAGAATATTACTTGAAGCTAACTTCCGTTTTATATTTTGGAAAAATATATTCAAAAATAGTCAGTTATTGAAAAAATTTGAGACTATTTTTTGGATGTGAGAAACACAGAGCTTTTAAAAATGGCTTTAAATGAGTAATTATAAATATTCTGATGAATATTTACTTTAAAATATATTATAAAACGTAATTTGAAGAAGATTGATAAAGAAAAGCAGAAATATTTTCAAAACATGAACTTATAAAACTTATATTTATAAAAACTACATTAGAAACACCTGAGGAGACTTCAAGAAGACTACTTCGTCTTATTACTGCACATTGGACTCTTTTTTGGCTTGGTAGGAAGGATTATCTTGAGTTTCGGAAGATTTATATCGTGCTGTACTACGATACAGACGAAGAAGCTGTACCATACCTTCGATTCAAAATCACCCATTTAAATATCGCCAAAAGGGCTCTTCATTGAACATCCAACTTTAATTTGCGGTATTACGATTCCTGAGATATTTGCTGTTGCATCCGGAGCAGATTTTGAACTTCTACACGACACATGATCAAAAGATTATTAAGGTACCCAAGGTTGTGTACAAATATCCCTGAGGAGGAAACAACAAAAATTCAAATATAAAGTTAGTATTTGATATCACAAATTTAATCGATGTAAATATTTTTAAAAACATAAATGAATAAAATTAGTAAAGTGCATATTAGATTTAACCCTAGCAACATTATTGTGAATATCTGAGTAAAAATACGAATTCCAAATAAATTATTATAAATTTATATTAAACTTACTTTAGATATTGCTTCTAGAGTAATATTTTTCATTCACTAGTTTCTGATATCTTCCATTTGATTAATAACTTTCAAGTATCTTTTGCATATTTGTTTTAGAAAGAATTTATTTTCCGAAAACAAGATAAATATATACAAATAAATAAAGCATATTTAAATGTACATGTAGGTGATCTGGTTAAATTATCACATTTATAATAAATACACATATACATTATATCGAAATAAAATTCTTTTATTTACATAGAATACTGATATTAATATCTGAAAAGAACTTACCTGAATATAAATATACATCGTTATATGTAACTGCACCCGGAGATAAGTAAAAAAGTCTTGCCTCTTGGACTAGCCAGAACGCGTAGGCAATTTTTAAGTTATAATCTTTAATAGCGATTTTAACATACGATCACATGTTAATTCTTGGCGCGATATTTAAAATTTGCCAATGTATCACATATTAACACTATTATGTGTTTGTAACATAAATATTCCATTTTTATATGATGTGATAGTCATGAAATACTTGTAGGAACACATATGTAAACTAACCAAAGGTACATTAAATCAAACAGCAAATAATATCCCAACGCAATTAATACTATTGGTGATAAGTAGACTGTGGAACCGGCGCTATCCCGTATCGGGTGTGATTCATCGGTGCCGACAATGTACAATCGATCAACTTAACAGTATGTATGATTGTTATAGGGCGATGGTATTGATAAAAGTTGTCTGTTTGTACGTCTTTCAATGAAAACATACGGAGTGTGAAATATATTTCGCCAGAGTCGTAATAAAACCAATGAAATGTATGTGCGGAAATTTATTTTTTTAAATAAAACACTGAACTTAAATGAATTTAAATTAACTTGAATTGAGATTAATTAAATATATATGTATATATATATATATATATATATATATATATATATATATATTGTAGTGAGGCATACCTATGGGCATAAGGAGCCTAGAACAAAAATACAGAATAAGGATTCTAAATGTTAACTTTAGAATATAAGTTACTATTGGAACTGCATTTTTCACGTGCCATATCAATAAAGTTAATTCCGCGTTTTTAATTACTCAAATTTGAATCACATATTTATTTATTTTCTTGTAATCATTCACTTAAGTCTTTTTCATATACATTATTATTTCACCGAAGTTATTTAACTTAATTGATTGGAACTATTTGTCACATATTATGGTCCTAGCTGTACCGAATTTTAATTATATAAGGCGGGAATTATCCCAAGTGTAAATAGGTATGTAGCGGAGAACTGAACATTTAAAATACCCTTTTGTCAATTGTAAAATTAAACTAATAATTTATGTGAAATATCTAAACGATTGGCAATAGTAATTTATTTCATTTTTATAAATTAATTAACGAGATTAAATAAATATAAACAAGCATTCCAAATAAGACGTTGATATTTTATATAAATACCTAAAATGTTAGCATTTAATCTATATACCTCGTAAACGGAAAAATACAGTTCTTTTAAGTTTGAATTATCGTTACATAGATCAATATTTAAGCATTCATATAATTATAAACAAATAACCTAACCTTAATATCAGATCGAATCACGTGACTGCTCATGTTTATATATTTCTATATCTTGTATCAAACTTACCTTTTTTTTGTTGAATTTAATAACTCATTAAACCAGTGATTTTTACATTTCATCCTCTTGTTTTATTCATGATAAACAACATCGGAAAGTTTTACACTTTGAATAACTTGTTTTGAAAACTCATGCTAATATTCTATCAACGCACCGAACCCGCAAAAACTGTAATATAATTACCATTACCACTCAGCTAGCCGGAACTTAGATTTAGATACACTTAAAGTATTCAACAATTAAGTTTAGCACTTGAAGGAGGCCTAATAAAGTTAAGTATTAATTGTTAATATTATCTTGTTTATGTTCTAGATTTTACATTTGTGTCAACCGTAAATATTAAACTTAACGCCATCTATAGGTCATATTTATGACTACACTTGTACATATTCAAAATTATTTTTATTTTTCATTCAACTTTATATTAATATATATGTATATATATATATATATATATATATATATATATATATATATATGACCCCACAACAAAATATCAAAAAATTAACAACACACTAATTAAAAAATGGGAAAATAAACAGATCATCTCACCAAAAACATGACAAAAACAACCAATGAATTAACATATATCCCCACACCCTATATAACTGGATTATCCGAAAAACTAGACAATATATTTAAACCATTTAATTTTAAAATAGCTCACCAAAGCGGAAAAAACCTAAAATTCCTACACACCAAACTAAAAGACTCAACACCTACACTAAAACAATCACACACAATATACAACATACCTTGCAAAGACTGTGACAAAGTATACATAGGCAATACAAAACAGTTACTACAAGAAAGATTGAAAGGTCACAAATACGCAAAAAATCAAACTGCTTTAAAAAAACACCAATTGACACTAAAACATAATTTTGATTTTGATAGCACCAAAGTAATAACACAGAAAAAGAATACAAAAGCTAGGGAGGTCTTAGAAATGATCCATATTTTCAAAAACAGCAGAACAGTCAACGACAGAAATGAAATTGATGGACTTTCTAAACTCTATTACCCACTCATTAAACAATAGAATAAAATCAAACCCCCCCGCACACACAAACTCAACCAAAAAAAATAAAAAAATTTTATTATTACCCATTTGTAAATACTTTTACTATATACCCCTAAACACGGTCCTGGCCAACTTGCTAATTCCAAAATAGAACAGAAATCCACCTCTCTAAACAAAAGACACAGACACTCACAATATACGAACCAGTGCGGTCGGTCCCCTAAGAAAGGTCTCGGATAAGCGGCGATGACACATGTTGCACAGAATGAGTGTTTTTGAAACCCAAAAAAAACGGTGAGTTTATTGTCATTCAATGTTTTCTTTATTGTATTAGTAGTTTAATTTAAATTTTCAATTCATTTATTACAGATGTAATCATTTTAATTGTTCCTTACTTATTATTAATCTAATTTTAATTTTCATTGTTAATTTAATTGGTAATTCAGTCTTTAATCTAATTTTAATTTTAATTGTTATTTTAATTGTCAATTCAGTCTCACAAAGGCAAACATAGTTCTCACTTTTTCATTGTATTAATTCTTGTTTCTAGTTACTTGAAAAAGACTGAATAATAGTAAAAGTCGAAACGTCGTAGAATAAAACATCAAAATTCAATAAAGGTCGCTAAACCAATAAAAAGTCTATTATTTTTAATATATATATATATATACTTTTTCAATATTTTGAATTTTTTCACTGTATAATCCTGAAATTAATTATATCACCTATAATTAAAGTGAATGCTTTATCACACCACAGTAAACATTTTTTATTCATATTAATTATTACAATATATTCTAAACTTTGTTCTGTAAAATGCGTTCTTTTATTGGACAGTATGTCTTTAGATATAGAAAAATCTCGCTCAACATCAGCTAGTGAGTGGCGCAAAGAAATAATAATCTTTAAATTTAATATATCTACCGATTTGAGTATTTTGAGCATTACTACCCTTTCATGACATTAAAATCAGGGCTCCGAGCGAATATTGCATCAATCTTATTATTAAGCGAAACCGACTCTGTCTCTGCGCCTGCATGACTCATTAGAGGATAGCGTCTGTTCCGCAGTCTACTGATTAGTTTAAATGGGTAAGGAGTACTTTGATAAATCCTCCGATCGGGAGTGCTTAAAATCCAGAACGTAACATCAGTTTATTGTATAAAATATTTCTGTCCGGAACAACATTATTTTTGAATAAAAAGAATTTCGAGAAACGTCGCTTTACACGCTTAATAGGAAGTTACTGCGATATATAATGAGGGAACGAAGTGGCAGATGTAAGAAGATGAGGAAGTATAAAGACAGTAAAAGTAAAAGCCCTTAAATCTTTCAATATTCTGCAAGTCATATTACTATACCAAAACAATCATTGATTACAAACCTGGGTATATGGTTTGATTCAACATTGTCTTTTGCTAAACGCACGCATTCGATCAGAAATTCTACTGCTATTACGCATAAGACAGGAAATGCCAATGCATTAAGAAATTATGTATTTTACACAACACAGATAATTAGAGAGAATAACACGCTGATATTTTTTGTTATTAATACGCAATTTTTGTATTTTCGTGTGTCGTAAGTTATTTGTTATTTTTAGTATTATTCTATTAGCAGTATTTATTAGTAGTTGGACAATAAATCATACTATTAGAGGAGAAGGATATGGGCTACCTATTCTTTTTTCTAATAAAGAAAAAAGAAGGAATGTTCAATTTCAGTACCAAACGTATCCAACGATAACTGCTTTAATTAGTTACAACCTGTGATAATTTCATGTTGATTAAAAAATAAATATAATTATTATTTCGTAAATAGTGAGAAGGTACTCTTTTGTGTGAAAGTTAAATTGGTTCTAAATAAAGGCTACCCCCAAAGATATGTGATAAATATTAGATGTGAAGTGGTAATCAATTTTATTTGTGATGGTAAGTGGAAACAATGAAAGTTATCTAAAATGAAACAATAAATCAAATAACTCATAACTTTATCGATATCGGCAAGGTTCAAGTCCCAAATATATGCTGCTAATAACTAGCTTAAAGTGTGCAGCTAAAATTCACCTACATACAGCTACACCTTTTACTCTACTGTACTTATCCATAAACCAACGGCAAGTGTCCTGAGTAGAAGCGATGCATTTTTAGACGCGCATAGATAAGATCGAAAAGAAGGTGATGATGTAATGTTCACTTTGCACCGGTCCAGATGTATACAACAGTGCTTGATCTCGGGACACTTCTAACAAAATGTGCGTTATAAGATAACACGGGTCAACACAAAATTTGACTTTGACTTTAAAGCATAAAATTTCGATATTTTAGATCGTAATTAGACGAAAAAAAATATATGACATGAAAAAGTTTGCTTTTGTATTTAGGAGACCGATTGAACGATATTTTTCAAAATCTGTGATTTTAATTTTTAATTGAAAATGAAACCATTCAAATAAATATGTTTATTATTTTTATTAAGTTTTACTATCAAAATAACTTACAAAAAAGTCGAAAATAATTTAAAAGGGCACGGTTTTACTTTTTCTTTTATGTTCATAAGTACTTTCTCTCAATAAACCTCAAATATAGTCTCCCATCATGTTTTCATTGTATTGGCCTTGATAACGTTGTTCGAAGCTCATAATGTCCTGATGAAAACGTTCTCTTTGCTCTTCTGAATACGCTCCCATGTTGTTTTTAAATTTATCTAAATGAGCATGCAGCATATGTACTTTTAATGACATCCTGCAGCCCATGGCCTTAAAATTTTTTAGCATATCCGCAACTAACTTTTCGTACTTTTCAGCTTTGTTATTTCCTAAAAATCCAGACACTACTGCTTCAAAACTGTTCCAACTCGCTTTTTGAGTACAATTCAGCAACGTTGGAAATTTTTCATCGGCGAAAATCTGTCTAATTTGCGGACCAACAAAAACCCCAACTTTAACTTTTGCATCTGATAACTTCGGAAAAAACTTTTTCAAGTATCCAAAAGCTTCTGAAGTTTCATCCAGTTTTTTAACAAATTGTTTCATCAACCCTAACTTAATGTGCAGAGGTGGCATTAACACTTTTTCCGCTTCAACAATCGGCTCAAATGTTACGTTTTGTTTTCCGACACAAAGTTCTGTTCTTACAGGCCATTACCGTTGAATATAGCGCTTAGCATCCGCTCTGCTATCCCATAAGCACAGATAACACGGATACTTTGTATATTCGCTCTGTAGTCCCATTAAAAATTCCACCAATTTAAAATCTCCAATCAGCTGCCAGTTATACTCGCGATACTTTACAGATTCAAGCAAGATTTTAACACTGTCATAATTTTCTTTAAGTTGTACTGAGTGGAAGATATGGGAATTTATTTCCGTTTTGTAATAAAACAGCTTTTAAGCTTTTTGTAGATCTGTCAATGAATGTTCTTGGAACACACCTTTTATGTCATTGCAAAAACAAAGTCCATCTTCTTTTGTGAAAACGTTGAGAATGTTTCATGCCTAGTCCGCTGATCCGTGATAGTAACATCATCAAGCAAATTTCACTGTTTTAAGCGAGAGCCTAAAAGCTCTGCTTTATTTTTTGGCAAATTTAAATCTCTTATCAAGTCGTTAAAATCTTCTGTAGTAATAAGATGGTATTTTGGTTGTTCTGGTGTAAGTGAAAACTCCTTATGGGAATTACTTTTATTAGAACTAAGAGATGAGCTACTTTTCTGAAATAATTTTTTCCGTGGCTCAGGTACTGGCCGTGTCAAGTCGCGTGCAATTGTAGCAGAAGAAGATTCAAGGTCAGGATATTCGATAGGTTTTGCATTTTTACCTCTACGTCTTTTACTCGGATTCACAATGTAAAAGTAGCAGTCATTGACGTAGTCTTTTGGTTGTCGCCAGATCCTTGGTATTCCAAATTTCATGGACCACTTCTCACCTCGATACCAACCTAAAATTAGAAATAAAAATTAATATGTCTATTATATTTGATTCACCGCTTAATTAAAAATTGCTTACCTTCCAAACATCTTTTACAATAACTACAAGCAACATGTGGAGCCCATGGCTTGATGCCGAACAGGACAGTCAAAATATGCTTGGTAGGCTTCAAAGAGAACGTCAGATGTCTTTAGTTCGTATTTTACGTCTCGAACTTTAATAAATTGACCACATATATAACAAAATGCATCAGCATCATATTTACACTTTTGCGACGACATTTTAAGTTTTTCTAGACTTGTACAAAACACCTGATCGTTGTTTATCACTCGAGTGCCATCTAGCGGCACTATGTGAACGTAAAAACCCCACTCTGATCGCGCGGTATTTTTGAATGTATTAAAATTAATTAAAATTTATAAAAAAAAATCAAGAATGAGTATTATTACTATAACTATCACAAAAGCAAATTTTATACCAAAATATCTTTTCATTTTTGTGCATAATTAACCGAAAAATCATAAAATAAACTTTAGGACAAAAAACGAAAATTTTTTTGTAGAATCGTGTAATTCAAATAATAAACCCTAACATAATTTTTAAGTATCACCCTCAATTCAGTTTTTAGAAACCTTGGATATAACTTTCCCAAATTCCTTTCTTCTTCCTCACTTTTATTCTCTTACAGTAAATCTTAAAAGCACCCTGCCAATGTTTCCTTTTCTTCCATGATCATATTTCCGTTTCTATTTCTAAAATTTCTTAATACCATTGTCTTCAGATTTCTCACTTTTTTAGTTATCCGTAAAACCATTCCACATAAGCCCAAAATCAAGAGTTGAGCAATAAACAGTAACATTGTTAACAGATTAAAATCTACGAAATACATTTTTAAAAGGGATGGCAAACTCATAAATTCAAATTAAAGTACTTTAAAGTCTGTATTAAAACAGCCACATAGATTAAACTATCACGTGTGCCCGAAATTCTATTTTAAGAACAGTTATTTAATAAAGGTTCATTTTTTCCATATTTTCGTAAACTTTTCCACGTGACGCTGTTTTTTCCCTTTCTGCCATCCGTTCACCGAAAGTCCGTTAAGGGAGAGATTAAATTAAAAACAAATGTTTTCGTCACCCCTCATGCTTTCCGGCGACAGATTCGTACAAATAAACCGCAAATGGGGTTCGCTTTTCCCTCTGTTACCCGTGACCCGGTGATTTTTTACGCTACATTTTCACGTACATTTAAGCACACGCGGAATGTCAAAACGTTTGCGTTGATTACAAATTACCATCTAAATTGAATACAGGTGAATAATTAATATGAAATATGACCGAAAATTAGCTTAGCTAAACGGTAAACAAAAATATAGAAACAATAACCACAGAATTTAATGACACGAATGTGTGGATGTGTTGAAATATATTTGCACTTGTATTTGCAGATTATAGGGTTTAAAAGATGGATATTTCATTTAACAAATTGTCTTAATGATAATTTTTATATTATTTTCTTGTAATGTTTGTCTAATTGATTGCTTAATATTTAAAATGCACCATATTTCTTGAACATGCACCAAATATTTTATTCCTTTCTTGTTTACAATATGTAATTGGCATGTAAGGCGTTCTTAAAGTTATAACAATAACTCGAAATTAAAAAAAATAAGACACACTAAACTACAGATGGTACAATTAAAATTTTTCGATCATTTTTGCTTTTTCACATCTATAGGAAATTGCCAAAACTTTCTCATTTAATTCTTGAATCATTTCCATATTTTTACAAAAATTAAATCTGAATTTGTAAAGTACGTAATACTCGTATTTGTAACAAAATAATTTGAAACACACTTGAGTGGATAAAACCTCACCATATTTTGTATAAAACAAAAACATTTTTATAATATAAAAATAATATTAAAAATCTGCTACCTACGCGAGAAGCAGCGATGGCGTCTGAAGATGCTGAAGAAACTAACAAAACAGTAGTTGTATGGCACAATGTCTGGGAGTGACGTCACATACATTAGGCCATGTCACACTTGTCACAATTGAGTGAAAGATATCGATACGGTTTATGTTCGTATCCATCCGGTGTTTTAATAGGCGCTAATTGTGTTTATACGTTTAGCCTACTTTATAAATAAAGTACATCCGATATTATTTAATTTATAAACAATGGTGTATAAATGTTGTAAAAAAATATTTTTAATGAACACGTTTCACAAGGCTAGTTGGAACTTGGACCAAAACACAATATTAGTACAGCTAATTTCATTATGTTAATATGTAAATGGTGGAGTATTGTAAATGTCAAAACAAATTATAAAGACATTCGTCTCATGGATGTTTTGCAAAAACCAGTGTCCAGCCATGATGAAGAAAATGATAAATTTTTAGAAAAATTCTTGCTCTGGCTGGAAAAATATATCAAACCTTAAAAATAAATAGACTAATGAAACTCATTTAGCAATTTCGCACACAACCTATGGTCTACTGGAATTGACAAAATACTGTTGTAACGAATTAAATTTAAGTTATTCACTAAAATACAAACGTATGCTTTAGAAGCGTGGTTTGGAAAAATATCAAGCAATGGGCAGTAGCACAGTATTTAGTTTCAGTAAGTATTTGAAACAGAGTCGAACTTATGAATTCAAATTATTTTTCCTCTTACAATTTCGTCGAACACATTTGGTAACGGTAAATGTGAATATAATAATATTATTGAAGATGATATTGAAAGTACTTCTAATGTATTACTACCTGAAAACTTTGATTTATATTACAGTGAAAAACAATTTGAATCTGTTCAGAAGCAGCTACCAGTCTTTGTATATATCTCTGGTTATTATGCTGGATCGGTGTTAAAAAAATTTAATTGTGATTATTGCAAAATATTCTTAGTTTTGGATAAAGAATTGAATGCTGATACTTTAGATTCACACTTCAACTTTATACGCAGCATTGATAGAGGAGGACCGAATGTTAATGTTATTAATGCAGTTCTTTATACATATATCACATTTCAAAATTTAATATCTGAGAGATCAAATATTCCTCTCAGAGAAATTTAGAAATGAAACTCTGAATTTCAGATATAAATTGTAATCAGAAAGACCACTCTAAATATATCCACAAATATATTTTTTAAATAATTATTTAAAAAGAAGAAAATAATATAATTGCAAAAAATTCTGCAAAGGGTAGAAAAAAATTAAAATACAATACTAAATTTGATTAGTAAGAATAAACGATTTGTTACTGAGAATGAAAGATTTCAAATTCTTTATTATTAGTGTTCGCAACATGTAACATTTTTAATTACTTTATGTTACTTCCTAATAAGCTTATAAGAATGTGAATTTTTTCGTTTCTTTTCGATCCATTCCTAAAATATACTAGAAATATACATATATTTATGTAAATATACCAGAAATATTTTTATTTGAAAAATTTTGCAAGCGATTATAGGTTTTCTTCTTCCCGTGAAAATAGTAGAATACACAAATTATCTGTGTGTAGGCCTAGCTATGATGACGGCATGAACTTGTACGGCCTGTTATATTAGTAGGTGTTGACAGTACGAACTGCAAAGAAATACTTTATCAACAGTATATACACATTTATGTTTACGATGGCACTTGACCGTGATTACTGGTTGAATGAGTGATACATTCCTTAATTGCTGATATAGGCCTCAGAGATATTCTCGACGCTTCCCTTCTAATTTATTCGAGAAAATTCTAAGGCGTGCTGACCTAGATGGCCGGTGACGTCATCAATTAGGTCACCGTCGCATTATGCACATTACAATATCTTTCCAGACATTCAAACACGTGTTTCATCTTGCTATGGAATCATCAATCCACGATGCCCGAAAATAATTTCACAAGAAGAGGGGCAAGTTTCAGTGCAGTGCGGAAAACAAGGTGGAGGGGCCTAGCGGCCGTATCAAGGTGAGCGTTCAGTAACGTTAACGTACTCCCATCATTTATGTTCGTAACTTTCATGAATGAGCATAGGCGATGCGGACGCATGAATGTTTACACATAAAATAATAATAATAAATATTATATAACGTGCTGAAACACTTACTGTTTTAAAAAGCTTCCATGAAATCACAAAATGGGTGGCATCTGTTAAATATTTCAATCGTTAAATATGTTGAAAACGACCGTTCCACATCGAGTGATTTTATATTCGCAAATTTAAGGTAGTCCTTTTGACAACTTAATGGATCTTTCGACGCACCTTCACAAATTTGTCTTAGTACGAGAAAATGTGAATCCTTGTCTATAACACTTTCAAGTTTTCGTATTACATACTTCCGCCGCACATAGATGTGCGGCGAATCATTTTGTAATTTTTTAATTTCCACCGCTAGTTCATAGTAGTACTTGCAAATAGTTTCTAAATAACTTTTTACCTGACTATCTTGAAACATTTTCTGGCTTTTCTTGATAGCTTCGGCATGTCTCGGATTTAATTGTAAAACTACCTTCTTTACACCATCAAAATGTTCGTAGTGGAAAAACGCAGCCTCTAACCATGTTTCTCAACGCGTAGTATTCAGCTGTGGTTGTTCAGACACTTTAGGATACAGTTCGCTAATTTTTTTGTATGTTTTGGAGACTTTAGAAACACTGCTTTCGTATGAGCTATTAAAGCATTTACTCGTGGATAACATTTATTTATCAATTGCGCCACAAGGTTTAAAGAATAGATTTTACGTGTTACATTTAACAGATTACTACTGTCTTCTTTAAGAGATCGGCCTACGAAAAGCATGTCACGGTACCGTCACTCACAAACATTAAAAGTTGGTTTGCTGAAACTTGAAAATTGTTCAATGTCCTCAAAATTTCATCACTAGTACATTTTGCAACTCTTTTGGAAGCAAATAAGATAGAGGATTGCGGTTTAAATTCTTCCATGTAACGTACACTATCATATTCTCCACAGAATTTGTTTTCCGATCGGTTGTTTCGTCCACACATAACTTCAATTTTTTATATTTCAATTCTGCTTTAATTCTTCTTTCAACATAGTCACCACCAAATGGCATAACGTTTCTTATCGATGTCCGACTTGGTAATGTATAATCCGAATACTTGCTCCAGAAGGAGACAAATGCTTTTTGGTCTAACAAAGTGAACGGTAGATTACATATAATAAAACCAACACCTATATCAAATGTTAATTGTTCGATGTATCGTTTGCCACGGATTGGAGAACAGTATTTTATACTTTTTAGGTGGTGTTCACACTTCCACCTGCTGGTACACGTCAAATAGTCATCACACCTTATACATTTAATTCTATCGCCTTCGTATTCTAAATCCAGCATACTCGCTATTACGTTTTCTAGTTTCTTAGAAATACGCCGTTTCTGAAACGTATCTAAATGCGACATTTTCTAAGTATGTGTGCTCACAACGACCAGTGGAATAATACTGAACAAGTGTACTTTGATACGGATGCTTGAGTTTCCGTGCCGCGCGCTTATCCCCTCTGCGTTGCTCTTGGCACTGCACTGGAAATTGCCCCTCTTTGCCGAGTCTAGTCATCAGGATGTAGCCTAGAAGAACATTCAGCGCTGTCGATTAACTAATGTCAACATCACGATCGCCAAAACAACCATCGCTATCTTTATAACAAATCTCAGACTCGGCAAATGTTTTCAATCGCACTGTCACAGCCGTAACCGACGGAAACTGTATTAACGTGCCTCCACTACACATTGATCGCATCCGATAGCTTATATGACAAAATAATTTGAAACATTGTTAAATGTGTAAAACCTCACCATATTTTATTATTAAAATGTTTTTGTTTTATAGAAAATATGGTGAGGTTTTACCCACTCAAGTGTGCTTCAAATTACTTCGATATATACACTATCGGATGTAGTGGGGGCACGTTAATATAGTTTCCGTTGGTTACAACTACATGCGATGGTAACACTTTGTAAAGTCTTTCACTTGTCATGAAGATAGCGATGGTTGTTTTGGAGATCGTGATGTTGACATTAGTCAATGAGCGGCGCTAAATGTTCTTCTAGGCTATGTCTTGATGATTCCTGTAACATAGTAAGCGTGAAATTATCTTTTCGGCTCCATGTATGTGACTCAATAGCAAGATAAATATTTTCACAAAAACATGAGCTTGTATTGTGTTCTCCACATCTTACTTTTAATAATACATATTTATATATTAATAAATATATTCATGAGAGGATTCCTAAAAGTATAAAAAGCATATTAGGATAAAATAAAATATCTATTGTCAAAAAGAAAAGTACGTGTACATATTGCAATGGATTTTTCCTTGGACAAGAAAGGAAAATGATTGAACGATATTGAACTTTTTGTGTAGTACATTTATTAAAATTATCTATTTCATTTTTTATGTTTATTTATTTCAGACGGGGATCGTTATAAATATATTTAATTATAAGTGATGAATTTTATTATGATTGAAATTTTGATCCATCCTCGTATATTTAGGTTGGTCAGATGATTAAAGTTGCCGCTTTCCCGGATATCGTATAAGTGTAAAATGTGTATTTTCTGTATATTTTTGATTTTATAGTTGGTGGCAATGTCCAAGCGGATATTGGAATTTCATTTTTGGTTAGAGATATCTAGACTTCGACAGTGATCGGGTTGTTAAAGAATAAGATACTCAATTTTATTCTCTGTTTTAATAATTCGGGTTGTATTTTGTTTATGCATTTATAGGTGCATGTAAATGTTAATTCGATTTTGCGAGAGTTTTGTGATTATATTATGATCTTATAAGTAAGATATCTCTCACGTAGTTTTTGTATTATCAGTGCATAGATCTATGTAAGTTCGATAAAAATATTTTATTTATATAATTGATACTGCGTTTATTTCTATTATTATATTTCATGTATTTCTTGTAATAATTTTGATATTTGAAGTTAGTATATGGGTATTAGAGAAAATTGTCATGTTTTTTGTTAGTGGAGTTTTTCTTAAAGATAATATTCTAGAACGTTTTGAATTCAAGGTTGGATTTTTTTTTATTGTGGGTTGACCTTGTCGTGTTATTTTGCGCACGACTAAAATTCAATTTTCGCGGGTTTTGAAAACTTTGTTGTTTTTGACATTTGATTGTAGGGGTTAAAGTAGAGGTCAAACTTGACAAATTTCACTAGTATTTATTAGTTTTATTTTTGTTCGAGAGTCACAGGGGGTTTTTCTCTGTGTGCGAGTCATTATTCACAAAGAGTGTTTCCTCCGATTGCTACTGTTAATGTTGCTTTAGCACCCTATACATTCGGTAAAGGGATTTTTTCTTTTTTTTTTATATATTAAAAATTATAAATTATCAAACAGTGACTTTTATTGACATTTATTGTTTTACTTCCAATATATAAACTGGACAAATTCCGCAAGGAACGATCCGTGAGATGGGAGTTCGTGGATTCTACTAGACTGAAAAGCCGGCAATATAAGCTGTAGTGTGAATAAAAATTAATAAGCAATTTAAAAGCAAATTCCACTGCAATATGTAAAATATTTAAGAAAAAGAATATATGGAGATAGAAATACAATAAGATAATAATATCCCGCACTGTAAAATAAGGTTAAGTGATAAGGATATAAAGAATAATGAGTAGGCTTGTCATTTGCCTCCGCGTGCCGGGTCAGGATCGGGTTATATATTTATATAAATTAAAACAAATAACATTAACCAGCTACGTACTGATGCTAACTAGTAGCACAATGATATTCATTAGCATTGGTCGGGACGATCGACAATTCACGGAAATATTCACTTCACTGGTTCAGATTTGTCCATTGTATATTCACAAAAATGATAATAAATCCTAGTTCAATTTTATAATTTTAGATCACTTATATTCGGAAATAAATTTTAATTAGCTTTAAAATATTGCCCAAACACTAGTTTTCTAATTTTTTAGGCTAATCACTTTAAAAAATATATTTTACTTGTAACCTTTTTTAAATAATTTTTGCAATAGTACGTCTGATACTAGTTATATTTTTAGTAGTTTAGTGATAGATTATGTACCTACCGATTGCAGAGGGAATTATGATTTTATTCATTAAAACTGTTGCAATAAAATGAAATATATGAAAAATATCCTCTTAACGTTTAATATAAAAAAAATAGCAAATGGAGAAAATATAGTAACATTTTGAAATTACAGTGGCTTGAATTGAATCCTATGAAAAATATATAATTTACTAAGGAAGATCTTTCACAATTTTATTGCTCTAATTAGAAAACTCTCCAAAAAAAAACATATGCAATCTGAAATTATTAATAAATGTTATTTCAGTTGGAAAATTCAAGCTTTTAATTTTTACCCTAAAATACCGTCCCTTCCGATGTTCACAATATTACCAGCCCTCCCTAATGGCAAGTTAAAATCTCCCCAAGTTAATTTCGAAAGACAGCCCAGTGAACTGTATTATTCGATTTAAATTATCAACAACTTTGCTATACCGGACACAATTGTCTGTTCCACTTCGGCTAGTTATTAGCTACAAGTCTTTGTAGTTGAATAACAATTGTCTATCGCGCCATAGATACATTCAGAGGTTTTAAAGCTACCCGTACAAACAATAAAAATCTAATAACAAACTTGTCTACAAATATGATTTGGTTGTGGAATTGTTTTCAATCATTAAAAATAAAATATACTTTACCTTCTTTCCTAATTTCAAATTTGTTAATACTTTTTTGCCAGTACGTTTTCTACATACGTAAAATGTAATATTAAATTTGATGTATTTAAATTTTTAACATATCTTCAGGAGTAACAAATACAGCGTCTAAAGTTTCACTAATGTATTGTGTTATTTCGACCAAATTCGTAATGGTGGATCTACCTCGTGGATCAACGATTAATAAACATATTGTTTCGTGGCTTTATTTTTTGTTTTTCTTAGTGCTGTAATTTCAATAAACAGTAAGGTAGAAGCCACCAATGTTTACCGATGTACAATTATATTATTTCAGTATGGATCAAACTGATACCGCATAGTTAAATTAAAGTCGAATATTTTTTTGCAAATGAAATATATCGAAAGGAGAATTGTTGGAATTGTTATTCATACTTGACAGAATTTGTGATTCTGAAAGATTAAATTTACATAATTTATTCATAAAAATATTATATATAAATATTTATGTAAATTGTTAAAATGGAATATTAAATATTTCTATTTTAAAATGAAACTAGAATAGCAGAAAACAAATTATCTGAAAGGTTTTCCTTTTAACCTTTTCAACTCTTCTCTTACAAAAAGTTAATCTGAATCGATAACATAACCTAATCGTTCAGTTAAAACTAGAAATAGTTTTAAATTACTTTCAATTGGAATTTATTGAACAAAGTAATTGATGAAAAAGCGGGTTTCGTAGAAATGCATGAAATTTGTTTAAATAGAAAAATGATAAAGGGGTGAAAAAACGTTTTTAAAAGCGATCTGAAAATAACTTTCTTGAATGATTGAGAGTAAGTAAAGATGCTTCAAAATTGTTTAAATGTAAATTTTTGCAACAATTCTCCCAGCTAACAAAATGCAATGTTTTTTAGAAAGTATATATTGTGTTGTTTTCAATAAGTACTTTATAGTGGTTATAAGAGAAGAAAAGCTTAGTAAAAAGATAGTTTTACATATTCTGTGAGTTTTACAACTAAATGTAAAGTATGGCAATTGATGATATTTTCATCCACTTAACAATCAGTATAATAGATATGACGACGATGAAATACAATTTTGATATAAATGTAATTAGTGTGGTTAACTAAAATAAATTAATTAAAAATTCCCTTGCAGTATGTTTCTAAATAAAAAATTTGAGAAAAAAATAAAATGTAGATAAAAAACAGTTTCTCTTACAATTTACAAAAAAAAAAAACAAAATGACGAAACCATACAGGAAAATACAAAATAACAAATTGTATTCCTAGCGACACCATTGCGTTTAGCCCTCTGTTAAAATTTAAGTAACTGTTAAGTCACTAACTGGTATTCACCATTTGTAATTTGGTACCAGGTACTGTTAATCTCTCTGTTAGTTAGCCAAGAAAAATCGGATGGCTAGTGATTAACTGACGTTTTATAAATAACAAATACTACATAACCAAGAATATTTATATAATTTTTTCTACTCTTATCTTTATTCATTATCTCATACAAGTATCGATATATATATATATATATATATATATATATATATATATATATATTGTGATGAGGCGAACCATGTATATGAGGGACCTAGAGCAAAAATACAGCATAAATATTTAAAATTGTTAATTTAGTATAAGTTTTGTTTGTTAGAACTGCATTTTTCACATGCCATATCAATAAAGTTAATACCGCGTTTTTAATTTATCAATTTTGCATCACATAATTATTGTTTTTCTTGTAACCATTCAAGTTAGTCATTTTCATTTACATTTTTATTTTACCGAAGATATTTAACTTAATTGATTGGAATTATATGTCATGATGATCATAACTGTACCTATTTTAAATTCAAATAAGGCGGGAATTATCCCAAAACGAAAATAGGTAATTAGCAGAAATTGTACATTCAAAATAAACTTTTATCCATTGTAAAATTAATACAATAATTTTAATGAAATGTCAAAACGATTGATTCTAGTAATTTATTTTATTTTGAGTAATTTATTGTCGAGATTAAATAAGTATAAACAACATTGAGAATAAGATGCCTGGAAGAATTAACAAAAAAACAATGGAGAGCCCGCTTGGGTAATTAAAATTGGTACAACGCGTCTAACGTTTTAAAAAGTGTATAAAGGAATAAAGTGATATATAACCAAAAATAAATTAACGAAACCTTACCAAAAAGATATTCTATAAGTTCCCGATTCACTAGCATCGTTTTTACGGAAGGTTACCTGCAACTGAACCCGCTAAGGAGCGATAACCAAACTCCAATTTCCGAAGGACGCCAACCCGAATTCAGAACCAAAACCAGCCACACAGATAAACCACCAGCATCAAAATTGAGTATTTATTTTTAAATCTCCTAAAAAATAAAATTATATTTGTTACATTGCGAAAAAGATCGTTTATATTTCATTTAAATTCTTTAAATATTAGCCTTTTGATCACTATACAGTTTATACAGAAAAATACAGTTCTTTTTACTTTGAATTTGTGTTACATAATTAAATATTTGAGTTATAAAAATTTCATAACAACATTAACCTTACTTTTCTATTATATCGAATCACGTGACTTTTAATGCAAATGTAATACTAAATGGTATTTTAACTTACCTGTCATGCTTTGAGAATCCAATTAAACTAGTGATATTTACCATTTATCGTCTTGTTTTATTTTTTTAACAACTTTGGAAAATCATTCACTTAGCATATCTTAGTTTAAACTAATAACTGTTTTCTATCAATGCACCGAACTCGCATCAACATTAATCTTGTTCACGATAACCTGAGCTAGTCGTAGTGTGATTAAGATACCCATAAAATACTCAGTAATTACTTTAGCACGTAAAAGAGGCGAAGAAGAGGTTAAGTATACATTTTTTTATTATTGTATTCAAGTACATAAGTTACATATATGACAACTGTAAAAATATAACTTCGACGCCATCTCTATAACCCTTCTATAACTTCGTATGTGTGAATATTCAAATAATTTGTATTTTCCAAAGTAATCAATTAATTTATTTTACTTCAAATTACATTTATTTATTTAAGGCTATATTGCCTCATATTAATTTGGCTCGGCCCAACGTAGGGGCTGTTACAACAGGCTTTTACAATTTAGACGACCAAACGCAAAGGCCATTTAACATACAAGCTCCGCTATATGTAATTGATAAATTTTGTATTATTTATTTATAAAGCCCGATTGTTCTATATTAATATATATATATATATATATATATATATATATATATATATATATATATATATATATATTCTGTTTGCGTATATAGTGTATGCTTGTTATATCCAACAATGCCAGCTTTCAAACAGTGGAGGGAGGAGTAGAGTGGTGGACACACATACACATTTAACATGCCCTATTCCCTAACAAAAACTTACCGGGTGTACAACACTTATTTCTCTACGTGCGTATATTAATAGTCGATTTCAACATGCATGTTTTACAACTCAAGAAAAGACACAAATCATAAAACGGTATTATGCCGGTAGACACATCAATGTACCTGTACATACCCTATATCCACAGAAATTAAATGTATGGGCTGGTATTTTAAATAATTCAATTGTCGGTTCTTTCTATAGGGACATATCAGTAATGTCCGCCAATAATTTTATTATAGGTTGGCATACTGCCAAGAACAATGTGGTGGATTACTTGAACCTTTAATTTAGAATATTTATTTTTTATTATTATCGGAGAGGAGTTAATTTATTTTCTTTTCATAAGAGTTACATTTATTTTTTTTTACATAATTTAGAAGTAATATTTCATTTCATTTGATTTATACGCGGAAAATGTAAGCTTTGTTGTACATCCTCATAAAAGTAATACACCATGAAATAAATACTTTTCTGTAAATATTCGTGGCAAATTTTATACGTATTTCTAAGATGCGTTCTACAACCCTCTGAAGCAGTAGACTTACTGACCAGCTATAATCTGACTGAACCTTATTGTACTTATGCATATATTCATTGGCAACCTCGCTGTATGTCTTTCTTTACTTTTCTCTGTCGCGCTCTTTTCCTCTTCTACTTTCGTACCAGAAATTGAAATTTGTCGATTACGGTATATATACATATATATATATATATATATATATATATATATATATATATAATTTAAAAGAAATTATCCACCGTAATATATTGAATAAAATAAATTAAAAGCGGGCAAGCGGTCTATCAATTAAAAACTCATTAATTAATTATCCCTATATTTCGCAACAACTTTGTTGCTTCTTCCAGAGAAGCAACAAATATAGGGATAATTAAGAAGAAGCAACAAAGTTGTTGCGAAATATAGGGATAATTAATAAATAAGTTTTTAATTGACGAACCACTTGCCCGCTTTTAATTTATTTTATTATATATATATATATATATATATATATATATATATATATATATATATATACAGTGAAATCTCTGTTAACGGACATCTCCGCTAACCGAACGCTTCCCTTGGACGGATAATTTTCTTGGAAGAAATATTTTAATACTTAATAAAAAAGTGAATGTTATTAGTGCATTTAATGAAGAAAAGCTTAGCGTACGTGATTTGGCAAAACGATTTAATATAGGGAAAACTCAAGCATATGATATTATGAAAAAAAAGAACAAGTTAATGTTACAGTGAAGTTCAAACGCCAATGTTAACCAAAAACGAACATTATTGAACACAAGGCTGCAAAAGCGAATTCGTCACAATATCAGTTTTAAGGCAATTTCAGGCGAAGCCGGCTGCAAATGTTAATTTAAGTTATGTTTATTGGAAAGGCGAAAAGTGTATGGGTGGGAAATTATCAAAAGAATGCGTAACCATCTTACAATGTGGGAACATGCTCGGGGAAAAAGAAAATTGCTTTAGATTGTGAAAACGCATAATCCAAAGGCGTACAAAAATCTGAATGTGAAATCGCTTTCTGTCACATATAAAGCAAATAGGAGAGCATGGTTGACCTGTGACATCATGAAGGAATGGTTTCAGGAATTTCATCATAGAATGTGTGTACAAAAAAGAATAATTATACTATTTCTGGATATAGCAGCATCTCATCCATGGGATCTCAAGTTAGAAAATATTAAAATAATATTTATTCCGCCAAACACGACATCGGTCTCTCAACCCTTGGACCAAGGAATAATAAAATGTTTTAAAAGCTACTACAGGACATCAATTTTAAAACACATTTTATTAAAAATTGATACTGCGGAGTCCACTTATCAATGTTCTAAAACCAGACATTTTAGAAGTTATCTATTTTATTCACCATGAGTGGAATAAAGTTTTTTCATCTACGATACAAAATTGTTTTCGTAAATCCAGAATTTCACTACAATGCAATGACGACGATCATGAAAGCTATGATGTGGAAGATGAGTTGCTGCTATCAATGTTGACAGAAATGCTTAAAACAATAAAGGAATGTGGCTTAAATACGGATGCTAACCATTTCATTAATATGGACGACAACGTAGCTGTTCAAGATGATACAACGGAAATTTTAATTAACGAATTTACTCCTGTAGTAGAAGAGTTAACCAATCTAAGGACGATTTAGAAACAGAAATTGACCATGAACCGATCAAATCACATCAAGAAGCAGTTAAGAAGATACAAGACTTTAAAACATTTGCAAAAAGGAATGGTGATGCCAAAGCATTACAGCTCATAGAAAATTTGGAAATTCATTTAAAAAATCCATTAGTAAAGAGAAAAGTGAAACAAACCAGTATGTTAGACTTCTTAAAATGATTAACTCTTGGTTATAAATTTGCAAATCTCTATAAGATATGTACCTACATATTGCTATGGATTTTTATTTAAAAAATTCAAATATTTAAAATAAAATATTTTATGACAGGACTGTATACTAAAAGTATATGATATATTTAACGAGTGAGGAAAACTGGTTATCGGGTGTCGCTCTCATGTAGAGGTCGATGTCGATCTGGGAAACGAAGTCTGCCTGTAAAACGAGAAGGTTGCTTTCTTCAAGAGATATATTTATATATATACCATATGATCATATATTTCTACCCTCTAGAATTCAATGACATTTTTCTTTTTTAAACTTAAGTTGGTACCATAATTTAAGTTAACTTATTTTGCAGCGTGTGTGTGATATAGGTTATTTTATACTGATGACTCATTAGATTTTGTCATTTTGACAAATAATTACATACAAACGTTTCAGTTGAAAAAATAAAAAGTTTAATAATAAAACAGCTACAATAAATGTTCAAAGTGAGCTCCTTCATTTTCTATGCATAGCGCAACTCTTCGTCTCATATTATTGAAGGCATTCCTTAAATTATGTGGTGTAATTTCCTCACAGACATTTCGGATAGCATTAGTAAGTTCTTCAATTATATGTGGACGATTCGTAAATACTCTATTTTTTAGATGTGGATAAATGAAATAGTCCATAATTGTTAAATCCGGAGATCGTGGTGGAAAGTCTACTATTCGATTATCAAAGAATTCATGCAATAATTCCATCGTTCTCTTGTCTTATGGGCTGTTGCATTATCTTGCTGGAAATATCCCTCGCGGTGCTCATCATCATGTAATTGATTTACAAATGGTTGCAATAAATTATTACAATATCGTTCTGCATTTATCGTATTATTAAAGAATATTGGACCAATAATCCGTCTACGAGAAACAGCAAGCCAAACGCCTATTTTTTGTGAATGCAAGGGTGTTTCAAGAATTTCATGTGGATTTTCACTAGACCAGATGCGCATTGTTTGTTTATTTATATATCCTGATAAATGAAACCATGCTTCATCGGATCAGAAGGATTTGTCAAGAACGTCATCGTTATTAATCGTACCTAAGAACCACTGACAGTAATTAACTCTGGTTACATGATCGATTGGTAAAAGCTCTTGCACGCAATGAAATTTGTATGGAAATTTTTGTAAGTCTTTTTTAAGGATTCTCTGGCAGGTCCCATATGACAGTTGTGTTTGTTGTGAAAGCTTACGAATCGATTTCTTAGGTGATTGATTTATTCGTCCCTCAACATCTGCTATATTTTCAACTGTCCGCTTTAGTGGTCTACTAGCACCTGGTTTTCGAGACACATACCCTGTTTCACGGAATTTAACCAATGACTTTTGAATTAATTGCCGCAAACTGTCATGTTGTTGGAAAATTTGGAAATTCTGTCCGAAATTCTTCTATACAAGGCTGCAAGGTGTACGACCATTCTCCATTTTCTAATTTTACACCATTCCTAAAGTATGATTCGATCAGAAAAACTTTATGATTTATTGTAAACATTTTTAAGTATCAATTAATAAATACATTAATGACAGATGAGTTTTATTTATCAGAACATACACATAATGACAGATGTATTTTATTTGTCACTACCAACACGATATTTTCAAGAAATAATTTCATGGCTTGCTAGAGAGTAAATATAAATGATCATATTGTATTTAATTAATTTCGGGTTTGATTTATTGATTTATTGATTGATATTTGATTTTTATAGAGATAAATTCTCGTTGTATTGATGATTAAATTTGATTAAGCACCTTCTTCGTAAGAGTATCCATTAATCTTGTAAGTAGAATTAAAATTTTATGACGTCATAATTATGAGAGATATTTCCATTGTATTAAACCTAGTAGTTAAGGCATAAAGATAATACAGATTATATATTAAAATTCTTCGATATAATTTTATAGGTGAAAATTTGTTCGAGAGGATTCAGTTTTTTTGTGTGTCAAGGCACATGTATAGTTTTTGTTCGCGTATCAGTATTTGAGTATACATCGTGGTTTTCTTTGAAGAATTCAATATTAAACTTGATTATTTTAGATAAGTTTGATCGGAGTCATTAAGGAGGATGTTTTCCATTCATTTAGCGGTCAATTATCAATTAATGTTTTTACCTCAAGTATATTTGTTATAGGGTACAACATCTTTATACTTTGTGAAGATATATTTTTTTATTTTTTTTATTTTTGTATCTATATAAAAAATATTTTTATTTCACCTTTTTTTATCTGCATTTGTTTTATTACTCACTCCAATTTTGTTAAAAATTTTATATAAAATAAGTAAATAAATTTTTGTGAACATTTCACTGGCGCTCAACTATATATTTTAGATTTATTTTAGAGGTCTCAGATTTGAAGATTCACCGACTGAGAAAACCCAGTTGGGAAAACTTGTTGTGGATGGTGGTGTAACAAATCTTCAACCCACTATTCATAGCAATATGTATGTACATAGATACATATTTAGTTTTATTTGTTATTAGTAGCATTATTATTTATTTAATATATGTATGTTATTTATGTGTAAGTAGCCACATGATACATGTATTATTACTTATAGTTAGAGCTGAGGATGTTTGCGGTATAACCATGGTTATATCATGTAACCATAGTAAATTACTATGGTTACATGATATAACCATGGTTATACCGCAAACATCCTCAGCTCTACTTATAGTATATGAAGCATTGTATTTAAAATTAAGTAAATGTTATTTTCAATGAGCAAATGTCATTTTAATAATTTAAAACTAAAAATATTGTGACGACTCATCCAACGACGCGTCGCGCGTCATACCTCTGGCGTTTTCTCGAGGCATACAGAACGCTCTAGAAGAGCGATATATAAAGCCGTCGAGGAAGGAATTGAGCATTCAATACCAGAGCATCACGGAGTGAACATAAATACAAATATATAAATGTGCCTGTTGTTAGTAATTAGTTTTTATATTGTTATTCGTTTTATTATTAATATAGTGTGTGTCTAAAGTTATCGTTAGTTTTATTTAAGAACCCGAAAAGACAAACTTTACAGTGGTGCAGGTGTGTGGTTTTATAAATAATAAATTAAGTAGACAATTAAGTGTTAATTAAATATTTAAGTAAATATACAGTGCGAAAAGACGTTATTTTAAATATCGTGATGGCCAATAAAATGAAACTGACGGAATTAAAAGTCACTGATTTAAAACGAGAATTAGAGAAGAGGGATGAGGATACAACAGGCAAAAGGGCGATCCTCCATGCTCTTGTCTGCACTGTTGACAAACAGGAAAATGAGGAGTTCATGGAGCAGGTGGTTACTAGAGTTCTAAACCAGATCAAACCAAATAAAAGTGCGCGGCCATTCGGGAATTATAGAAGAAACGGTCACATTCAGAATAAATGTGGTAAAAGGACCAAGAAAGAATCGGCTGAGAATCCGCAAGCCCCAAGGACTGCCCAAATCGCATCTTTACAACTTCAAACCAATGGCCTGTGTGTGGACGCTATTATGGAAAGAAGGCCCTGTCCAGATGACTGTCGACATTGCAACCGAATCGAATACAAATCGCCCAACCCTCTTCGAGCCACCGTGGTTGATGACTAATGGCAACCTGACAATTTGGGCGCAGATCAAGAAGCTGATCCGGATCTTGCAGTCTTCAGGGCTTGAAACCGACCTGGCAAGAAATTGCTCCCCATTCACGAGAATTGAAGTCATACTGGGCACAATGGGATTACTTAACCATGGAAGATGATCTCCTGAGATGTGAGGTCGAAAATCACGATGGAAGCGAGCGGAAGATGCAAATGGTGGTTCCCAAGAAAATAATACCAGAGGTATTGCGAGAACTCCATAATGGTGCTTCTGGGGGACATTTTGGAGTCCATAAAACACTGGAGAAGGTGCGTCAGAGATTTTACTGGGTGAATTGTTCACGAGATGTGAAAGAATGGTGCCGAAAGTGTGCTAATTTCGCCGGAAGCAATGGTCCCCAGAGGCGTCGACGTACACCCATGCGCCAATACAATGTAGGAAGCCCATTTGAAAGGATCGCCATAGATGCCGCCGGCCCGTTTCCAGAAAGCGAGAAAGGAAATAAATACATAATAGTGGTCATGGATTACTTTACCAAATGGGTTGAAGCATATGCTCTACCAAATCAAGAAGCTGGAACTGTAGCAGACGTGAATGTGTAATTTTCCATTTTTATTCATCATTTTATTTTATTCATCATTATTACCAAGTCAGTAAAGTGATTCTTTATCGAATGAGTCTGAGATTATGAGCTGACCGAGCGAAGCGAGCGAGGCGAGTAAAAGGCGAGTTCAATAAAGTCACTTTACTAACGTGGTGCATACAAAACTTTATCGCCAACAGTAAAAATTTATATTTAAAAAATGGACAAATAACTAATCACATTTTATTATGACAAAATAAGCACAGAAGAATAACAGCAAATAAAAAACAAATCTACTTATTACTTGTAATATTCAAAGTAAACGAACAACCTGACGCATTATAAAAATTAATTCCTGCAGTGGAAGAAGTTTCAATTGAACATGCTTGAGGATTATTATCTATATTAATAACTTGTAAACCATTAGTAGAATTATCATTGATAACTATGCTGTTAGTTTGAGTTTCACCTAAAATCGTCTTTGCAATTTTCATTTTATTGAGCACAGATTCCTCAACATTGGACTCTGCAATCGTATCGCTTTTCCATCCCCGGTGGTGTTTTAAATTTTCCTTACTGCTATCTGCGTTGGCAAAGAGAGTGGCGGACGTTCGACGAAAACAATGTCCTGTATAAAGAAATGGCTCTGGTAAATGTAGATAGTTGGCAATTTTGCCTGATATGCCTCAAAAAGTATGGATTCCAATTGGCTGGACTGTGCATTTTCCATTTCTATAAGTTACGAAAAGTCGGTCGTGGGACATCTGCTTAGGACGCAGAGCTAAATATTTGTTAAATAATTCTACGGATTTTACTTTTCCTTCAAACTCTGTAGTGATCACAAACAATCGAGGCCTATTGGTCTTTGTTTTAGTTATCAGAACAACCAAAATTGTTTCTTTATGCTCTATGTCACTTACTTTTAAATTCAAAATTTCTTCATTGCGTAAAGTCCCAGCAATGCCAAACACAACGCAAATCTAAAATAATTACTACATTCATAACAAATTGGTTTTGAAAGGTTTGCATAAATTACCTTTATCATCAAGTAGATTTCGTCCGGTGCATTTATTAAAAAAGTAAGTATTTCTTCTTGTGAAAGAGTTTTGGACTTTTTTGGAATATCATTTCTTCCTTTTTGTTTTAAAAAAGCCGTAAATTTTTTATATTTACTAACATCATCGTCATTTTTTGCTAAAAGAGTTGCTTTCGCCATGGAATAATAGGACCACACCGAAGAAGGAAAATACTCTTTCGATAAATCGGAAAAATACGTGAGTAAAACGGTTTCACTGAACTTTTTAATTCCATATTTGTTGCACCACTCCATAAATATGTCATACTGGCGGTTGTATTTTTTGACTAATTTTTGTGGTAGAATTTCGAAAGACGTCTCTAACGACTTTTTCAGAATTTCAGGCGGCGTGCGCTGTATGTCTTCTTCCATTATTTTCTATAAATAATTCGCGATAAAACTTTTACTATTGGAGCCGTGACAGCGACAAACGATTTCTGTCTAATGCCATACAGTCATGGATATTCTGATAGATATTAGCGGCAGGTAATAGCTATTTATGTAACCAGTTATGAAATGGGCTATTTTGTGTAATGAAATGGAATATTTGCGAGATCCTGCAAAATGACATGAGTTACACAAAATAACATTTCATAACGTGTTACATACAAGATTTTATCTAATTTTGATCAAATAGCTATTTATGTAACCAGTTATGAAATGGGTTATTTTGTGTAACGAAATGGAATGTTTGCAGGACGAGCGAGCGTAGCGAGCGAGATCCTGCAAAATGACATGAGTTACACAAAATAACATTTCATAACGTGTTTCATACAAGATTTTATCTAATTTTGACCAAAACATAGATTTATAATTTTCCAGTGGATCTGACATTAAACGTCATAAGTCGTATTAAATAATTAGTGACAGTTTTCATGCTATTGATAATAATTCATTTGACTTGACAGGTGTTTGTTAATTTAAGTATAAGTATTTACTTTTATTAGCTAAATATTTCGGTGCATTGTACGAGTAAAAATGTCGGATTCAGATTCAGGTGGACTACCAAGCGATATAGAAGAGGCTGCACAAAGTGCATTATCGACTGTGATTCCACAAAAGTCGAAAGCCCAGTACGATTTGGCTTATGAAAAATTTGGGAAGTGGCTTAAACACAAAAAAATTAAATGTGTTAATGAGAAGGTTTTATTAGCCTATTTCGAGGGAAGAAAGAATCAAAAAGCTTCAACACTCTGGACTCTTTATTCCATGTTACGAAGTGAATTGTCTTTGAAGAAAAATATTGATATTGCAAAATATGCCAGTTTACATGCATTTCTAAAGAGGCAGTCAGAGGGATACCATGCAAAAAAGTCTAATATTTTGTCAAAGGAAAACGTCTCCCGGTTTATGACAGAAGCTGAGGATAAAACATATTTAATGACAAAGGTCGCATTGATCGTTGGAATAGCTGGTGCTTGTCGAAAAAGTGAGCTAACTTTTCTACGTGTGGGGGATATTTTAGACGAGTTTTCTCATTTTGTAATAAAAATCCCTAATACAAAGACAAAAGTAACGCGCGAGTTTGTGATCACAGAAGGAAATATTGAAGGGCAAAATTTTCTTGATCTTATTAGAAAATATATTTCTTTGCGTCCACAAAACGTTAATCACGATAGGTTTTTCGTCAAATATAATAATGGTAAATGCGGGGCACAGCCACTTGGCATTAATACAATCGGTAATCTACCGAAAAGAATTGCTCAGTTTTTGAAACTACCAAATCCCTTCTTATTTACCGGACACTGCTTCAGAAGGTCATCGGCTACCTTTTTGGCAGATTCTGGTGCGGATATTTTTAAGGTTAAACGACATGGAGGCTGGAAGTCCAATACTGTAGCTGAGGGCTATGTAGAGAATTCTATAGAAAATAAGAAAAGGATTGCCAATGATATTCTTGGTGAATCAAGCTCAAATGCACATTCCGTTTTGCATCATAACATCAGAGTACCTGACATGAATTCTACGTGTGCAGGAATTAACCTCACCAATTGTTCACATTGTGTCATAAATGTTTATAATGCATAAAATAAAAATTTAACCAGTTTGTGTCATTTAACGTTCCCCTTTATTAACTTGAGATGAAATGATTTTTTCAAAATATTTCGTAACTAGTGATGAAATGAACTTTTCAACACTAGTTACGAAATATTTTACTTTTCGTAACTAGTTACGAAAAGTAAACCGTTTCCTAACGTCATACAGTTTTGAAAAGTAAACATAGTTTTATAATTTTCCAGTTGATCTGACATTAAACGTCATAACTAATTTTCTTAGAAACGCCATACCACATAAGTCGTATTAAATTAGTAATGACAGTTTTCATGCTATTGATAATATTAATAATTCATTTAATTTGACAGATATTTGTTAATTTAAATATAAATATTTACTTTTACTAGCTAAATATTTCGTTGGCTCCCGGTTTATGACAGAAGCTGAGGATAAAGCAAAATTTTCTTGATCTTAGAAAGTATATTTCTTTGCGTCTACCAAACTTTAAACACGATAGGTTTTTCGTCAAATATAATAATGTTAAATGCGGCGCACAGCCAGTTGGCATAAACACAATCGGTAATCTACCGAAGAGTATTGCTCAGTTTTGGAAACAACCAAATCCTTTCTTATTTACCGGACACTGCTTCAGAACCTCGGCTACCTTTTTGGTAGATTCTGGTGCAGATATTTTGAAGGTTAAGCGACATGGAGACTGGAAGTCAAATACTATCACGGAGGGTTATGTAGAGAATTCTTTAAAAAATAAGAAAAGGATTGCTACTGATATTCTTGATGTATCAAGCTTAAATGCAAGTTCCGTTTTGCATCACAAAATCAGAACAACTGCCATGAATTCTACGTGTGCAGAAATTAACCTCACCAATTGTTCACATTGTATCATAAATGTTTATAATGCGTAAAATGAAGATTCAACCAGTTTGTGCCATAAACGTTCCTCTATTCTGTATTGTCTTTATTAACTGGTGATGAAATGAATTTTTCATCACTGGTTACGAAATATTTTTTATTACGTAACTAGTTACGAAAAGTAAAGCGTTTCCTAACATCATACAGTTTTGAAAAGTGTCACTTTATGTGTCAAAATTAGATAAAGTGTTTTATTTTTACAGTAAAATAAAGTGTTACTTTACTGCCGCAAATCACTATGGTAATGCATGCATCTATTGACGGTTGGCGATAAACAAATTTGACACATTTATATCGTTGCTAACTGGACAAATTTATATAGCAACAAGAAAAATAATCCATAGATGTATAAAAAGTTGCCTAACATGTCAGTCGACATTTATTACCCTCCATCACTACAAAAATTTTGTCGGTTGAATTTAGACGGACCCAGTATGTATTTATAACGGATGTTCATTTGAAAAGTTAATCTAGTAGCATGTGATTTACTGAGAACATTTTGAAGTATGTCGAAAATTAAAATTTACTACGTAACCTACGAAGTCGTATATTGTGACAGTTTCATACATACAAATAAATAACAAATGTGATTGACATTATCAAATGTCATTTGGATTTACGTTTACGAAACAACAAACACATACTAATATATATGCGTCTTATTCTATCAAAATTTCAAAGTAACCTAGATTGACTTGTCAAATGAACACACGTTATATCGCTTGCAACAATTAAAAACTCCTCTAATATTTCCTAAAAAATTATTGTAACGTGAAATAATCATAAGGAATTATTTACAGAAAAATCCTGCCTTCCATAGCAAAATTATTTGACTAAAGATAATAGAACGACAATAATTTGGACGTTTGAAATGGTCAAACTAGTGGCATCATACTTTATTGCGTATATCCATAGAAATCCAAATCATAAATTTACTCTATAAACAAAGCTCTAAAGAACTTTCAGAAGTATTTATAATACAAAAATGTAGCAAGTCGCAAGGAGCAAAAATTTAGAGGAGAAAAGTTAATTAGATTCGTAGATATTAGATAGATTAAATAATTAATTTTTGATTGTATGACATTACCGTGATACTCAAGATACTTCCAGGAAGTAATAAAGAAATAAATAACACATTTTTTACTGTTCTATTTCACTCAATGTTTCAGAAATGTACATGGTATAATTTTGAACGTATTGCGTAGAGACGGAAGACAAGCCTCATATATTTGAATCTTTGTTCGAGACAATCAGTTAAAGACATGTCATTGATCGTTAATTTAGTCGAAAATTTATGACGCATCGCTAATCTCTGGTCAATTTGATCTTATACGCCGTTCACGAATCGAAAACGTGCACATCATCAACAGTATTTTCGGAATCAACATCACAAAAAACAATAAACGAACTATAATATTTATGTATCAACATCATTGCGAATGCATATTTATGTTGGTGGTTGACACATATCATTCTGTCATATTTTACGTGTGTTTGTTTACCCTTGGTTTGAAATGCCGAAAGCATTTTGCTGCCAATGTAAGCGACTTGTTGCATCCGCAATTGCTAATTGTGAAAGAGAATGCGATAGTGATGGACCGTTGCTGCTTTTATCAGCTGTGGGAGAAGTAAAATCGTATTTATATTTTGTTATAATTTCATGTTACATATTGCATTTTTGCATTGCTTTTTTTTGTAGCGTGCAGTAAATGTTTAACGAGTAAACGTGACATCTTTCAGCAGAATTTCCTCGTAAATACAAAAAGGAAACATGACAAAAAGAAACCTATAGTGGAGATTGATTACTTCGCTCAAGGTGCTATAAGGAATGTTGTCTACGAGATGTACAGAAATAGTAAGATTGTTGAAAAAAATTACTGTATTATAATATAATTGTGGTATAATTTTAGAACAACATATTACCCCAATATCTTTAAATAGTATACTTGTTGAAGGGGATATTTTTATGGGTGGTAAAACATCTTAATGGAAAGTGTTGCGGAACATTAGGTACCATTATAAAAGAGATGATCCAAGATCCAAGAGAGTGTACGTACTATATTGGAGGCATGGTGTTTTTCATATTTATGGTTATAATTCTCTTTAGGAGTAGATCTGCACCGGTCTATGAAATTGATAATCTGGACCATCAGTATGGCCACACAGTTCTCCGTCCGCCACCGTATAATTGCATATTTAATGCGATGACGAATTTATTATTAATCTTGGCGAAGACTATGAGAATGACGACGATTTATTTTCAGATTAATGTGTCACTTATTTTTAAATTGTTGGTTTATAATACCTAGTACTTTTTTTTCAACATAACGGGTGTCCGTAAATGATTGAAGCTGACAGCTACTGTCAAATTTTGGTTAAGTTTGTAGCACTACATTTGATTGCGATCGCTAATTAATCGCTAATTAACATTAGCGTTCCACGCGGTACTTACTTTCAGCATAATGATTAAAATTGTTTCTTAAAATCAAGTACAATATGCTTACTTTTGGAAAAGTTTTTTGCTAATTAACATTATTTAAAAAAATAATTGTAAAATCATAACTATAAATTCATTACAATGACAAAAATACAAACATTCTTTATTAGTAATTTTTGCAATTACAAAAAATGTTGGAAATGTTGACCTTGCTGCTGCAGACATAAATTAACTCTTCGTTTCATATTTTCGAAAACATTATGAAATTGTTGTTGTGTAATCACTTGAATCTCGTTTTCAATTGCTTGCATTAATTCATCTAAATTATGTAACCTATTTTTATAAATATTATCTTTAATCTTTCCGAACAGAAAATAATCTGGAGGGGTCAAGTCTGGTGACCTTGGTGGCCATCTACCTTGGCTAATAAGACGATCGTCATAGAATTCGTAAAAAAGGTTAGGTCTAATACTTCATTATTGTTTATGTTTTCATTAAACCAATTACAATAAGTTATTTTTGATACAAAGTCAATGGGATATAATCGATGGACTACGGAAACCTTATATGGATGCATATGGAGGCTCTTCTTTAAAGCTTTTGAGCAAGATGTTTTGCTTAATCCTAGAAAGAATGAAATTAAACCTATTTCTCAGTACATTTCTATATTATTACCTGTCTGTGCTGATAACTTTCGCAATGACTTTTTTTGACTATCTTCAATACGTTGCTGAATATCAGCAACAACCGCTTGAGTAAGAAGCGAAGGTCTTCCAGTTGATTTTCCCGTACAAATACAATGCTTTGTTTCAAAGCGATCCAAAACTCTTCGCTTATGTTGAACAAAGACATCATACGGAATATTTGCATCAGGAAGCGCTACATTAAACTGCGCTATGCATGATTCTACAGAATAAGTCCAGCTTCCATCAGGATTGTGTGTGGCACTCCGAAAATGGGCCATTAAAATGAAAGCGTTTTGCTCCGCCGTAAAGACCATGGCAATATCGTTAATAAAATCTGAAACACATATTTAAATATAACCTCGCTGGAATTTAATATCGAATGTTACTTACGCAAATTTTACAAACTTATTTTAGTAGTTATGAAAACCAATAACTGATTGTCAATACAAGGAAAAACTAGTACGGAGATGAAAATTGAAAAGAAAAACTATAATAAAACCCAACGAAAAATACACACGTGCGACTATGACCATATAGGAATAAACCAACTGAAATTCTCAGGAAGGTGAACTTTAAGGACGAAAAATGCATACATTTTGACAGACGTCAGTTTCAAACATTTACGGACACGTAGTATATACCCACTGAGGTAACACAAATGTCTTTTTAGTATTTTATTTATTATTAAATACGTATAAAGTTTTCACCTGTCTTTATTGTTTGATTACTTTGTAAGAGAATTAATAAATTCGGTTGTTTATAAATTATAACCTGAATATTGCAAGTTTGACATAAGCGGTTGCTACCCTAACCTAAAATGTAAACAAATCGATTTTCCAAATGATTTTGCAACATTGTTTTGACATCATTGATGACGTGCACGTCTTAGAATAGTGAACGGCGTTTTGTATATAATTATATGTAATTATTTTAAATAGTATTTTACACTACAACTACAACTTCACATATCATATTAAAACAAATTATCTAAATTTCAAAAGCATATAATATTAGATAATTAATAAAATCAAATAGATCTAATTATTATATTATTATTATTATGTAGTTAAAACGAAATTTTAAATGTTCATTAATAAGATATTGAATCTTATTACTGAATAGTCAAATTACCTAAAGTTTACTATTATTAGCTTTAGTTACGCCTACTCATTCTACAATTAATATAATTTAATTAATTTTCACTGAATACATTATGTACATACAAAGTAAACACATTGTTTCGCGTTGTAGTAAGTACACTGACTTTGACTTTGAAAGGGATATAATTATTGAACACGTATTACGGTTGCTCTTATAGTTCAATTATTCGAGATATAACACACGGAGTACGTTTAAAAAGTAATATTAAACTCTTCTTCGGCGCCAATATAGATGTATGTTTTAATCAATAAGTAATAACTAAAGCTGAGGATGTTTGCGGTACGGCAGGACCGTATGTAGTGCATCCCCACATTTAACTATTTATCTAAATATTCTCAGAAATGATTTTCCGGATCTCATAAATTAATAGAGTGATATTTTAGTATGCACTGGATATTGTTATTATACAAAATCATAATAGCCATTTGTATTTATGGATCATAAATAATAATACGCATGTATTTGTATTTGGTTGCGAATTCAATTTAAACTTAAAACGAATCGTAATATTTTAACGACAAGCCGTCCTTACAATACATGCATTCGAGACAAAGTGTGCAACTCTACGAATAAC
Source organism: Melolontha melolontha (assembly GCA_935421215.2). NCBI lineage: Eukaryota > Metazoa > Arthropoda > Insecta > Coleoptera > Scarabaeidae > Melolontha > Melolontha melolontha. Next base: position 54,467,508 of record OW285240.1, read on the forward strand.
TTCCATAATTGATCGAAAATGGACATTTTGGAGCTGAAGTAAAGCCCCTATTCTTAGAAAATTTTATTACTGTCGTTAAGAACTATTATTATAAACAACAAAGGCCTTTTATTAGTGTCGAAGTTTTAGTTTCATTGAATTTCCATGTTGTAAGTAGTCAATTGTAAAGTGTGAACTAGGTGAATGAAGTTAGAAGTTATAAGTTATAACTTCTAACTTCATTCACCTCATCAAGTAGGTAGTATATATAAAATATATGCAAAATATGTGCTGCCAGGCTTTGAAAGGCTGTGTGACAAGATTTTAATAAATCGAGGTTTCTTTTGTTTTCGTAGCTTTTATTGCATTTGGTTATAAAAATAATATAATAAATAGTAATAAACACAGCTTCTAATCTAGTAATATATTATCAGAATGTGTTTTTCTGGATTTTAGTTAAATTTACACCTTGTTTTAGAATATTGTGAATGAACACTTTACAATTGACTACTTACAACATGGAAATTCAATGAAACTAAAACTTCAACACTAATAAAAGGCCTTTGTTGTTTATAATAATAGTTCTTAACGACAGTAATAAAATTTTCTAAGAATAGGGGCTTTACTTCAGCTCCAAAATGTCCATTTTCGATCAATTATGGAAGTTATTCGTAGAGTTTCACACTTTGTCTCGAATGCATGTATTGTAAGGACGGCTTGTCGTTAAAATATTACGATTCATTTTAAGTTTAAATTGAATTCACAACCAAATACAAATACATGCGTATTATTATTTATGATCCATAAATACAAATGGCTATTATGATTTTGTATAATAACAATACCCAGTGCATACTAAAATATCACTCTATTAATTTATGAGATCCGGCAAATCATTTCAGAGAATATTTAGATAAATAGTTAAATGTGGGGATGCACTACATACGGTCCTGCCGTACCGCAAACATCCTCAGCTCTAGTAATAACCCACGCGAATTATTTTTCTTCATTCAGTCCATACCTGGCAAGTTGAGCCATAGTGATGAAGTGTTTGGAGGTCCACAATTAATTGTTGACGATTTTGCAAAATTATTCTCAAATGTGCAAACACAAACTAGTTCCTTTTCTCATATTGATGAATGTAATAATTATTTATCTTTCTCGCTACTACTTTTAACTGACGATCAAGATAATGTCAACATCCACTGAAAAGCGTACCGCAGGCGAGAACAAATTTTGAAGTTTTCTAATTTGCGATTTGCGTTCGTTTTTGCAAAACCTTTAACACATAACGTATGGAGCATAAGTTTTGAGAAAAAAATCAAAGGTAAAAATCGATTAGTAGTAAAAATTTTATTAAAACGTAAACATTGGGAAATTATTATACACTATTGCATCATAGAAAAACTAAATTCACAAAACTGATAAGGGCGTCCTCAATGGCGCGCAATTTTGGTAGAATTCTCCACATTATTCTCTGGACGACGTTTATATTCACTTCTCTTCTGCACTATTCTGGCCCGTAACTGTGCTTCATTTTGGGCTCCCCAACATCCTTTCTAGACCAGTGGTAACTAGTTTGGACCATTTTTGGTAATAACATTCCTCGTCAAAACTGTTTCTCAAAACTTATGTTCCATACGCTATTATCAATTTATCTATTTGTACTGGTACTTTTTCTAATCTGTGGAAGAGAGCAAGATTAATACCTATATATAGAAAAGGCGATGCTTCATTGCTAAGCAATTACAGGCACATTGCCATATTATCCAATTTTGCCAAAACTTTCGAGCAAGTCATTTATTCGCGCATGTTTCTTAATGTGATATCTCATCTCTCCACAATCCACGGGTTTATGCCAGGCATATCCATAGTTAGCCAACTTGACTACCATCACACAATATATAAATGAAGTTCTTGATTCGCAAGGACAAGTTGATATCGTTTATACAGACTTTTCAAGTGCTTTCGATACAATAGATCATGGTATCTTACTCAAAAAGCTTAATTATTTTGACAGGCCATCCTGTAATTAACGAAAAGTTATTTATCGAATAGATTAAATCAAGTTTGTAATGAGATAAAACAAGGTGAAATTTAGATTGCATAGAGCCATTCAAACTGCTATAGTATTAACACATTTATATTAATTCTAAAGGGTAAACAATAGCAACTAATTAACATTTACATTAATATTAAAGTTGAAGGAAATCCTCTTTGTATCTGACTCTGCATTCAGGTTATTCGAATTTAGAGTTATACTAGAAGACGTATTTGAAGTATCCTGAACAGAAATTTGATGACCAGAAGTCGAGGACGTTAGACCGTCTGGACCTTGTATCTTTCTGGCTATATCAATCTTGTTGGATACTGAATCTTGTATATAACCTTCCGCCACATTGGACGATTTCCACCCACCATGTCGTTTAACTGTTGTAATATCAGCTCCTGCGTTTGCCAGAAGAGATGCTGACGAACGTCTCAGAATATGTCCTGTATATAATTGAGCTTCTGGTAGGTTCAGGAAAGATGCAACTTTCTGAGGTATCTTAGAAATGGTGTTAATTCCAACTGGCTGGATAGTGCATTTTTCTTTCTTGTAATTTAGGAAGAATCTGCCATGTGGAATACCTTCTGGTCTCATACAGACATATTTTCTGTAGAGGTCAAGAATATCTGTTGTAAATCCTTCTGCCGTAACAGTGAAACTTCTAGATACGTTTGTCTTTGTGTCAGGTATCGAAACATACAAGTATCCTCCTTTATCTTCTATATCGTCAACTTTCAGCTTAGTTATTTCATCACAACGACACGCACCTGATATACCCATTATTAAGGCAACCTGCAAAGAATACACGAACGAATAATGAATAAATACTTTGAATTAAATATAAGAAAATAAATAATACCTTCATCATCAAATATTTATTGTTAGGAGTCTCATTCAGAAACTTCTCTATATGTAGCCTCTCCAAGATTTTCGCCTTTTTGGACTTGTGGGTTCTTGCCTCAATCTTCAAATTGGAAATCAGTTTTCCGTATTTCGATATGTCACTATTCATATACACTTTCAAAGTACTTCTTAACATGGAATACTTCGTCCACAATGAAGAAGGTGCTATTTTCCTTCTATAAATATGGAAATACGCCAGCATAACTTCTTCGTTAATTCCAGTGATACTTTGCTGTTTTCTCCATTCTCCAAAATGACGAAATTCTTTGTCGTAATTATCCTTCGATTTTTTTGGCAGTAATTTATAACATGCTGCTTGAGCTTCTTTCTTAACTTCTAGCGGAATGAAAACAGCCTCTTGCAACTCTTCCATTACCATCAACTTTTAACTGCAGTATTATTAATCAATCACTAATTTTGTTTGCTTGTTTATTTGCATTATTTATTCTCCATAGTAACTGCATTACTGTATATGAACTTTTTGCATTAGTCGTTTATAATTTAAATTTGTCATGGTACGTCAAATTTATAATTTAAATTTGACATGGAACGTCAAATTTATAAAACATTAAAAGCCATTTTGAACGGATCTTAAGAGGTGTTGGATAAAGTTTTGTATTGCACACTTGTGTTAAATACAAATAAGTCACTTGAGAAAAGTGAAAAAAACATTTTCTCGCGTGACTTATTTGTAACATAACACACTTGTACAATAAATAACTATTACTCGCACAATACACACAAAATGTATACGAAACGTCACAAATACATAAATAAAATACAAAATCTGTATATATAAAATAATAAACATATACATAAAAACGATTTTCAAGTCCATAGCAACTATTACATAATCTTTCTAAAAAGAAATCTTCAAACTTATACAACACTTTGTTTATTAATAGTTCCTTGGGTCGGTATTTGAATTGTTTTGTTGACAATGATTTTAAAGTCTCAGGCAAGTGGTTGTATATTTTGATACACTGGTGGAGTACATTTCTTTGTATTTTTGTTAAATGAGATCGTGGAGGAAACAAATATGACTTAGAAGTCCCTCTTGTACTCTAACTATGCTTGAGTTCATATTTAGCAAAAAAATCAGGATAAATCATTTTGACAAATAATGCGCACTATAGCGCGGGTAGGGCAAATATTTTTTTATCCCTGAAAGTGCTCCTAGAAGTATCCCGCGGGTTGATGTTAAATATAGATCCAATACATGCCTTTTGAATTACTAAAATTCGTCCCACATCAACTGAATTTCCGCAAAAGATAACACCATGTGCATGTAGGCATAATATGCACTTACCGCGGCATCAGCACTTACACTTCACGAAACCACTCCCGGAGTGTAATAAAAACCACCCAATTTATCTGCCAGCCGTTCGACGTACGCCTTCTACGACAGTTGGGAATCCAAGGTCCATCCCAAGAAGTCGGCCTCCTCGCCAAAGGCAAGTTGCATATCCCTGTATCCGATATCAATTTCCATTCTTTTGGCACCAAATCTTATTAGATTCGTTTTACTTACATTCATTTTTAAATTGTTTCTTGTAAACCAATCCTCAAAGTATGACATGTGCGTCTTAACAATTCAGTAGTATTATCTTCTCTTTTTTCTCTTACTACTGATGAATAGTCATCGGCAAATTGTATAGTTTGGCATGTAGCTAGTGCTGGCAGGTCATTTACATATAAAGAAAACAATAATGGACCTAAAATTGATTCCTGTGGCACGCCATAATAAGCATTGCCCCATTCAGATCGTACCTTTTGTCCAGAAATTTTATTGGCACTGACACACTGCCTCCTACCCGAAAGATATGAACCAATCCACTCAAATGCCCTTCCACAAAAACCTTTGCCTTTGACAAGTCCATGAACACACAGATAGTTGTCTCTCCCCTGCTCAATCCATTCGAAATCTCTTCCAGTAACTGAAACATGGCCCTTGAGATTGATCGGCCTTTTTTAAATCCATTTTGTGTTATTTAATATTCCAAATTTGTCATTCTGGAAAACATAAGCTTCTCTAGAATTTTTGATAAGTTTGAGATCAACGCTATAGGACGGTAATTATCAAATACCGACCTATCACCCTATTTATACACTGATTTTATTATGCTAGACTTCATCTTATCTGGGTATTGACCCTTTAAAAAAGAGAGATTTGCTAATAAAATTGATTCGGCTTCTTCGTAATGACATATGAATGAAAAATAGAAATAAAGCTAATTGTAAGTAAGAATCTTCACTTTATTAGTATTGGTTCGTTAAACGACAATTGTTTCACCAAGACACTGCACCTGATGAAGACACTGTGTTGGAGAAATAATTTTCGTTTTACGAACAAATATTAATAAAGTGAAGATTTTAACTATTAGTTTTATCTCTACCTTAATTTACTTGCTCAAAATTAAACATTATTTGTTCAAAAGGTTTCAGGTATAACTAAAAATTTATTACATAAAGAGGACGCTTTCCCATACATTAATCTTTTCTATAAAAAAAATTATTAGTTTTTCAAATTCACCAACTTACCTAAACAAAAAGACAATTTTTTTATTAATAGAACCTTATATTTCCACCTTTTCATTTAATATTTCTACAAAGAAAAGCTTCCATTCGAATTTTCCGCGTAATAAATTTCCTTTCATCATTCTCGAAAAGTTTTCCAATATCTCAAGAGAATTCCTTTATATTTAATATTTAATACGACAATAGATTTCAAAACACAATACAAAATTTACAAACGTTAAAAAAATAACTAAAAACATACCTGCTAGAGCTTTTTTAATATATCACCGGTGTAAATTACAATGTTCCGAAGTCTATCGACGCCAAGCATAAAAGAATAATCAGAATGATTCGCAACAGCACACCGGAACATTTTCATTGCTGTACCAAAATACATAGTGAAAAAGAGAAAATCATCAAACAATGACCCTGTATTAATACAGAGATAGAAAGAGAGAGAGAGAGACAAACACACGCATACGGATACACAGCATCAAAACACTACCTTTTCGCTGAATATTATGAACATACGTCGACGCTGAAGGCGGTTTAATAACAAGACATCCCTAGTAATTGTAGATAATGCTTGAACGCCGTTAATAAGAGTTCAGAATGAAAAGGCGAAACAAGGATATTAAACTTTCGTCAAGCTGAGTAAATGTAACTGTCAACAAATACTATACAGATTGCATATTTATATAGCGCTACATGTTTAACAGTTATATTTTCCAAACAATAGTATATGAAAATATATAGGTATGTTACAAAAAACAAAGCACTAGAACAACCAAAACGTTCCGATATCTAAGGATCAACACACAAAACAAGGAAAAGCATAAAACACAAATGAATAGAAGAGAAAATGCCTTATTATATGAAATAAATACGAAATACGAAATTTCTATGAAAAACAGAAATATCCAGATAAACTAAGATGACTCTATAAGAGAAGATATAAACCAATGTTAACTTATGGCAGTGAAAGTTGGGTACTGACCAACGAACAAAAAGGCAAAATACAAGCGCTAGAGGTGAAAAAATAAAAGAATTAGAAGACAAAAGAAAGTAGTGAATAAAATAGGCTTAAAAAACTAGAAAAAGAATCAACTACCAGTAAAAAAAATCATGCGAGTTTTCTCTTGTGATTGCTCTGACAATGTATGGATTGTTTAACAACTTATGGAAGATGATATTCTGTGGAGCATCAGGAGATTAAAATTTAATTTGAATGCTAACGAGAATCAGGTTCCTCAGCTATCAAGGATTGTTGTATGGTGTTGCTCCGTTAAAATTTATTCGTAATTTGACACTAAGACGTCATTCCAAATGAAAAACTTCTTACATTACTCCTGTGTTAAAGAAGGGAGATAGAAATAATATAAATAATTATCGACAATTACCTATTTTATTCAGCCTTTCAAAAATTTGGAAGCACTTGAGACCACAACTCTTCTTGTTATTCATTAATGATCCTGTTGTCTTTGACGTGTCCTGGGTTGTCATGGATAAAATTATGCAAAGATACATTGAAGTTCAATAATAATAAATTATGCTTTAGTATTAAAAAAATAGTTAGACAACAAAAAACGGGGGAATGGCAAGCCATGAGTTATTATGATGCACTCGTGGAGCGGCTTAAGGTGTTAAGCTGTCGGCATTTGCCCTAAACGAGAAGGAAAACAACGAATACCTACTCGGACAGCCAGTCAGGGATCTAAACACGGAGCTGTTAGCATGATAAGCAAATGTACAGATATTTAAATAACATATTGTCGTGAACTTTTCCCCGAAGAACATTTTTAAAAAATTATTATTTATTATGTTAAACGTATTTTCTGATTTATATTTTTTAATATTTTGAATTTTGTTTAAATATTTATTAGGGCTTGTTTTGTTGACCGCACCTGTACATTTATATATTTATATTGTGTAACGAAGGTATATTGAACAGGAAGTAGATCGACTATCGGAATTATTTTGTATTATATGTACCTGATGTCTGATTTTATTTTTCCGGCCTCTCAGAGATATTTTGTATTGCAAGTGGAACAGTTGAAGAAATAAAAAACTTCCTTTTTTATTTCTATATTTTATTAAAGTCGGATTATTCTTATTTTTTGTGCTTTGATGTGAATTAAATTTCATTTTCGTTTAATTACGAGTGTTGGTTTATCTCGTATATTTATGAATATTTGAAATCCACTTGATATCTCTCGCATTAAGTTTTTTGTGTGTGAAAAATTTTACGTTAACGTAAGTAATTTTCATATTAGTTTTATATAAATTCTATTATTTGTAATTCGATTATAATTGTGCTAATTTGTATTTTTGATTATTTGTTATATTAGCTTAAAATATAGATAGGGAGAAAAACTATCATATTTTTTTATGAGGGAGTTTTTTGTCACGTTGTTCTAGAACATTTTTGAAAGTCAGGTTTGGAGGAAGATTTCATGCTTGTGTTAGTGCGCACGAGTGAGAGTTATTTTACGTGTTTTGACAATTGGTCTATTTACGCCTTGAAGTTTGGGGTTAATTATTTAAATTTTGAATTTGAAAGTTTTCTAAACGATCATTAGTTGCATTTTTGTTCGCGATTCATCAGAGTTTTTTCATTGTGTGCGTGTCGTGTATCACACAATCTTTTTACTCTAGGCTTTTGTATAATGACGCATTAGCTCTCTTTACATTTTGTAAAGAGTATTTTTTAAAGTTTTTTTTAAATAAAATATTAAATTACAAGTGTGACCTTTTATTGACTATTTTAATTTTTCCACTATCTCGCTCGAGAGAGAGAGAGAGAGAGCCCAGGATCAAGAAGTCTCAATTAAGAAGTTTATCAAACTGAGCTAGTTCGGACATATTGTGGTGAACAGTGGACCTACCCTTCAAGTAAACCCACTCATTCATAGCAATATGTTATATATTTATATAACAGCAACATATATTATCATGGTAAATTGCAGATCGTTTCATTATTAGTTTATAATATATACTGCTTAGATTTTTTATATCACTTGTTAATTGAATTTTTTTCCTGTTTAATATTAATCATTTCTTTAATTTCTCTTTTCATTGTGTGTTGTTCTTTATCGATTATCTGTGTGTTTTCAAAATCGAAATGGTGATTGCGTTGTAGTTTGTGTGTAAATAAGGCGGTTTTGTCTGTTTTAGAGTATTTGTGGGCTTATATTCTTTTGTATAAATATTGTTTAGTTTGCTTTTATACGATAAGATACATAGTTCTTAAAACAAGGAGCCACTGTAGAGAAGAACTTAAATATGAATTATGTACTTAGGAAAACATTTTGCTACATCCAAAATTAAAGCAATAAAACACGAACTCAACTGGAAAAGGCATTAATCTGTTCAGCTTAGCTGTAAACATAATCTCAAGTGCCATACTGTCCGCCGGCATTTGAAATATTGGCTCTCCCAGTATAGTTCCTGTGATATCTTTATGGCCCTCTACAACCTTATTAGGACACTATACGTCATTTGCCTTCAGCCTCAGGATTGCAGTCATGGCTTCCGCTTTTACAATTAGTTCCAGCGGAGTGGACCAATGATGGCCTCCATGGAGGCGGTTCCCGTGCTGTTGATAGCTCCCGTGAGATAGAATCTGTCGCTCAAGAGTCGTGAGGAGCCCCACCGACGATGGCAGCTCCGTCCTTCTCCGCCAGACAACTGCCTATAGGTAATCGTTGGTCTTTCTACTGCTATGCACAGTCAATGTACCACATTTGGTTTTAGTCCCCAGCTCTTACCAACAGCTCTTCTGCTTCTCTAGAAGAGCTGCGTCGGCCTATCTGCCAGTTTGACTAAGCGTCTGCTCCAATTCAGTTTCGCATCAAGTGTTATGCCTAGATACTTCACTTCATTGACTAGTTCTAACTCTTGTCCAAACAGCTTTATGCTGCCCAGATCATTTATAAAAATAAATCATAGGTTCTTACCTTTCGGGTAGCTCAGTTGTAATAGATTATTTAAATGAAATGTTGTTTTCTTTAAACATGAATTGTTTGTTGGTGTACATGAGATACTTTTACTCTACAGTAGTCGATTCTGTCGTAATCTGATCTTGGTTTTAATTAAACAGGTAACAATCAAACTAAGTAAATTGCAAATAAAATAAAACTCATGTATTCTGAACTTAAAATAGAAAGAAAAGTGTTAGATTCAGGCACTGAATAACAATTTAATATTTTTTCATTGGTATATCAAATTATATAAAGCATGTTGATCAGATGGCAATTACATTACGAGATCACGTGACTAACATAGTTAATGGTAATGGTGAAATTAAAGTATACGAAAATAGTTTAACAAAGGAAAAATATTTACTTATAGCGCTAATATTATATTAAATACACCATTTCTTAATTACAAACACTGTACTTTTATTCAGGTTAAAATGCCGTGAAGTCATTCTTATTGACCAACCTTCTTCCATTTTTGAAATAATTCGCGCTTTTTCAATGACTATCAGTTTTTTAGCCATTTTACTATAAAAATGTCTATGAAAAAAGTAATAACTTGACAGACTGTTGCACTTTGACAATTATAACTTTGACAACTTATAACTAAAGACGACAAACTATGTGCCCCACACTGTTAAATTTAATAATACACATAAGGTGTATTAGATAAAAATGTAGATTTTACAAAATTAGGGCAACTTTTTACCAATACTGAAGATCCATTGTACAGATACAAAGAGCACTTTAACTATGCAAATATAACATCTCTCAACGTCGAACAATCCTTCTCAGTATATAAACATATTATTATTAAATTTGACAGTGTGGGCACATAGTCTGCCGTCTTTTTTAATTTTCGACTGTAAATATGAGTTATGTTATAAGTTATAACCCATATTTACAGTCGAAAATTAAGATTGCCCCAGATTTATATGAACAGAACTCTACATACGTACATAGAGGGTAGTATAACTTGAAAATATACGAAAACGTTAATTAGAATTAAGAATTGTTTGTTTATATTTAATTGTCCTGATATGAGATACTAATACTTAAGTGAACCTAATAATTCCATTATTTTATCAATCAAGAGTTATCATTTACTTATTCGTGCTCACATTTCTATTTTATATAACATTTAAATTTTATTTTAAATTTATCGTTAATAAGTTCAAATTTATTATATATATACATATATATATATATATATATATATATATATATATATATATATATTATGTATATATATATCACTCCATACATATCTGTTTATTGAAATGTTGTTTTACATTATAAAACTTTGATTAAACTATTTCTTCACAGTCCAAATTATTCAATAATATCTATCTACATAGTTGAACTTTGCTTATATGTATAAGTTCAAAGATAATAAAATAAATTGTAATGCGCCCGTAACAAAACGGAATACAATGGAATTCAAGAAATACAGGAAGCAGAAACTTTTGTACGCCTCCGGATTCCCAGGCGCAATAACAGATATCCTTTTGTTCTCTTCGTTCCCCCTCTTTATGGCGCAAATATATCCTTGCTTCTTGCACAATAACAACAACAAAACACACAAAACAGTAGCAAATATGGGGCGGGCCTATTTTTGATGAACAACCCTCACAACAAATGTACATATACACACAAAAAAGAGAAAAATTAATCGTGCTTAAAAGAACCATAGCCAGCCAATCTAAAAATTAATATCTCGTTTTCCGATGCATTATCCCCACGGATTTGGAGACTGATTTCATTTTAATATCTTTCTTTATTTGGTTTTCTCGGTCATATTGCGCGAGAATATTTTGTTCCATTGAATGCCCGTGAATATATTATAAACTAGAGTTTATGTATGTGTATACGCTAAATATTTTTTAATATCCAATGCTGTATATATTATGCATCGTGTATGTGAACGTTGTGTTATATGAAAGTGCTGTGCGGCTGATAATTATTCGAAATTTAGTATTCTTGTGAATGTGGTACAACTAGCAGGTACTTTAGAAAGCTGCCTATATTCCATTCGATTTTCGTGTTTGTTTGAAAGCAAGCGATTAGTGAAAATTTAAAGGACTGCGTTTTCTGGCTGTACTATTGAATGAAATTATGGTTACATTTTACATTACATCTTTTCAGTACCTCAGTTTGACTAATAGAAGGTTTACTAGTAATACAAAGGTATTTTTAATAATATAAAATATTATTAAAAATCTGGTGTGAAGAACACAAATACAGGTCCAATATTAATATTTTTGTGAACGTGTCCGAACATATCCCTTCCCAGAGACGCAGATACATATTTCACCTTTCTACAGGTTCATCGGTACGCCCCGCTGGAGAAAGGATATCTTCAGACACATTCACAAAAACTAACGGCATCGATATATCACAGAAATTATCCAGACCGAGCGATTCTACTTTACGAGAAACTGGAAGAAAAAAGGGCATATGTTAGAAATAATCATTAGATTAAGTAAGTTGACCATGCAATTACAACGAAAATTATTAAACAAGTTAATACCGCCCATTTAATTAGAAAATTTATTTGAAATAATTTTTATTATTTATGTTTATTATTTTTCACAATCAAAAGTCATTAAATTATTTATTATTCCGAAAATAATTAACTTGATTAATAAAATTAATATCATATGGAAATCTATTTTATCAACCCATATATTTTTTGAATTTGAATTAGTTTACCGCGAAAATCATTTCTTATTAACTCCATTCATATGATATTGATAAACATTCAAAAATATGTAATTATAATTGTATAATTATTGATTTTATTTTTATAATAATGTCAATTAAATATTGGATATAAAATTAATCGTTGGGATAATTACCGAAGTTAAATAACTATATCAAATAAAAATAAATCGTATGCAGGCTAAGGAATAAAAAAACAACAGAAAAGAGCGTCGTTTGGGTTGTTGCAAAATAAAGCTACGCAAAATTTGATCATAAACTTAAAATATTATTTAAACACAGTATACAAAATTTTGTATACTGTCATTTATATTTTATATCCTTGATAAAGGCATCATTGCCGAAACATGTAGGGTTGATTTAAATATATATACTTTGAAGTAAACCAGACCTTTAATCGCCAACTGATTGAATTTACCATATATATATATATATATATATATATATATATATATATATATATATATATATGTGTGTGTGTGTGTGTGTGTGTGTGTGTGTATGTATACGTATGGGAGGTTTTTATATTATCTACCTACCCATGAAAAAATAATAATAACACGCTTTCGCTGTTAAATAGCTAATAGGATTTATACTGACCAAATGACCTAATTTAGTTCAAATCCAGAATTCGGCTGATTTGGCAGAGCGTTATTTAATACATTCTTCAAGATTATTTAGGAATGAACAAAGTGTCAACACGATGGATTCTCAGATTGCTTACTCGCTACCAAAAATTGTGACAGATGACGAGACGAGGTTATATCACGTCGACACATCGACAAAACAAGAATCCATCCAGTGGGTCCACAGGGGATTCTCACCACCAAATAAGACAAAGACACAAAATTAATCTGGAAAACTAATGGCGACAGTCTTTTGGAATACAGAAAGAAGCTTCTTAATTGAATAAATTACAATTACAGAAGAAGTATATAAGGAAACAATCTGAAATTTAAAAAAGCAAAACAGAGCTTTGCTCAAAAGATTACATTGCTCCATGACAATTGCAGAGGCTTGCCAAGTCCAGAAATAATCAACTGGGGTGACTATATATATATTGTTGTAGTTCAAAAGGGGCTTGTATTCTTTTCCCTGAAACTGATAAAGCAAACAACCTCACATAATAAATAGATAAGATGGACGCATATTGTGAAAATAATATCGAGATGTCAATAAATTAACATCACGACAACTTTGCTTATTTCAAATTAATTTACATTTTTTTTAATTTCGCTTTTCTATTTTTTCATTATCAATTTCATTATTTAATTCATTACGCGAAATTAAAAAGATATTTAATTTATTCACATTCAAATTTTGTATCGGTATTATTTAGACACGCTCACTTTTCAAAACTTGTTTACCCGCGAATGTGCTGCATTTACTAGGTATCTGACACATAACCTAGCATTTAAATTTAAATTTTATTAATGTGTAAAATCTTAAATTAATTTAATCTTCTATTTAAAATCTTAAAACATGTATATTCTTCTTGTATTATTTAAAATAGAAAGCACAAATTAAGGTAATTATCAATTTTCTAATAAGGCTTTGGAATTGAGAAAAATGAAAGAGAGCGTCACCCAACATCATCGTTAATAAACGTAATAATATATTTTTCTAAAATTTTAAATTTAAATATCTGCGGAAATACTAGTGTTAAAATTATTAATTTATGCAGAAAAGATATATAAAGTGCCAAACTACAATCCGAACTAGTTTTTAAAAGAAGCAAATCGATATACAACTTAAAAAAAAAACAATAGCATCTTTTGCGAAGATTGTTTGATAGCACCGACGCCGTGAAAATATTCAAACGAAGCGTACGTGTTAAGATCCTAATAACCTTATTCGATCTTCGGACTTTTGAACGGAGCCGTATAGAGAACAACTTCTAGAGCATCAATTAACCATTTAGACTCCTTAAATCCAGCCTTTGCAGCCTATTGAACCCGATTTTCTTTTCAAGCCATCCAATCTACGAATTACAGGTTTTTAAAAAAACATTTATAGACGCCAACATTATAAAAAGCGTTCAAATAAGCTTTGCCTCTAGTAGGCCATTCCTTTAAAAACGTATGATTATTAATAATTTAAATTTGCATTAGTTGTCAATTAGACAGATGCATAGTTGACAAAAATTGCTTTGTAATTTAAAATTGATTTAACATGGTTTTTACTATACAACACAAATCATTCATGCTAGAATCTTATTTTCGAAACGGACGTAAGATGACGGACAATGGCAGTATTCTCTTCAAGATTGTTTAGAAGAATTTAGAAATGAGTTCCCTAACGTCATCTTTGATTATGACAGTTTTCGGCACACAGTGACACATACCATAACGGGTTTTCAGAGAAACAGGGAGTGTTAAACACAAAGAAGGCGCAGGTCGGGCGAAAAAGCGTACAGAAGAGCTAGTTAATAATGTAAGAGAAATTATAAATAATGCACCAAGAACTTCCTTACGAGCATTATCACAACAAGTGGGTGTGTCAATTGGCACATGTCATACAATTTTGAAAAAGGACTTACATTTATTTCCATATCACATGACCTGTTATCAAGAAATCAAGGAAATCGACTATCCCAGAAGAATAACGTTTAGTCAGTGGTTCTTAAATAATTTTGATAATGACCTTCTTGACAAAACCTTTTTTTCTGATGAGTCATGGTTTTATCTGAATGGATATGTGAACTCACAAAATATGAGGATGTGGACTAATGAGAAACCACATAATTTTTTTGTTGAAACCGCACTTCATCCGCAGAAAATTGGTGTATGGTGTGCGATTAGTCGAAGGAGAATTATTGGCCCTATTTTTTTTAACGGAACCTTAACAGGAGAAAGGTATCGACAAGAAATTATTATCCCATTTATCGAACAGCTTGACGACGAAGAAATAACACAGGGTTACTTTCAACAAGACGGAGCTAGAGCACACACAGCAGGTGAAACAATTAATATTCTGCAGCAATTTTTTCAAAATCGGTTGATAAGTTTAAACACTGAACATGAATTTCCACCAAGATCTTGTGACATTACCCCATTTGATTTCTTTGTATGGCCATTCTTAAAGAACTCAATTTATCAAGTACAGATACCTGATCTTGCAGGCCTTCAAATCAGAATTGCTGAAAGAATTAATGGAATTGACAATGCGATACTACAAAACACTTTTTCCTCCATTAGAAGAAGATGTGAGAAATGTTTCGAACAAGGTGGTGGAGACTTTGAACAATTTTTATAAAATTTTGCTTGTTTGTTGGAAATAAACATATTTCATTCACTTAAAAATGTTCGTTTTATTATTTTGACATTTGTCATTTCAATCAAATATCTCATCTCATAACCAACAAAATTCCTATTAAAATTAGTAACAGGCTAAGACAATCATAATTTTCAAGGGCTACTTTGAGGTAAAATTTATTTGAATTCTTTGTATTTTTCAATCATTCATGCACATTTAATAAAACAACTTGATTTTTGCTTTACAATTTAAATATCTATCACAATATTCTAACTTCAAGCTTAATAACATTAATAATTAGTAGTACTTACCATCTTAATAATTTTTGTGTCACTTATAGTATTATTAGATCTATTTTTCTATCAAATACATTTCATAACTTAACCTATATCTGTACACATGTAATTTGACTATAAATAGTAATTCATTATTTCACCACTACACAAGTTATAAGTATTTACCATTACAGAGTTCTAACTTTAATAAATATTATATATCTATTGAATTGAAATTAGTGTTTTATTGGTAGATGTGTTGCTCAGTCTATGCTATTAATTTATTTAAACTGCTTTGTTTAACTACAGGCTGGCCCATAATGACCGAAGGGGTTTTAATTCCTTATAACTTTTTTATTATATTTTTTTTTTTTTGTTTTCAGTATTTTGTAAAGAAGACTTGGGGAATTTAAAATGGAACAGTACACAATTGAACAACGTGCCAAAATCGTTGACCTTTATTTCTCAAATCAACGATCCATTGCGAGATATAATTTTTTTTAAAATATTCTCCACTAATATACTGTATTTAAAATAAAGAAAATTTAATAATTATGTCTTAAATAAGAAGTTATAATGAACTCAAACCCCTTCGGTCATTGCGAGATATAATTTTTCATAATTAAATTAAAAATATTCTCCATTAATATACTGTATTTAAAATTAAAAAAATTTAATAATTATGTCTTAAATAAGAAGTTATAATGAACTCAAACCCGTTCGGTCATTTTGGGCCACCCTGTAGAAGTGAGGGATATCCACGATGATCCTGTAAATCTGAGTCTCTATATTATACAATTTACTTATACATGCTCTACCGACCGAATGACGCCATCTATATTATTCCTGAGATTATACTTACAACCAGCTGGCCGATTATTATATTTAATATATATTTAATATTTAAGACCACTTCTACTTGGAATATTAAATTTATATTCATTTTCAACAGCTCGTCAGTATCATTACAATATATATATATATATATATATATATATATATATATATATATAGAGAGAGAGAGAGAGAGAGAGAGAGAGAGAGAGAGAGAGAGAGAGAGAGAGAGAGAGAGAGGGAGAAGAGAGAGAGAGGGGGATGGAACATCCACCCTACAGCCAGGACTTGACACCTCCTCAATTAAAAAATTATCTGCGTTTCTTCAGATGATTATGGGGGGGCAGTTTTTTGAAAACTTACCAAAATTTTTTTGGAAGTCTTTGCCTCATTAAAAAAACTCTGGAATAAGTATAATTTTTTTTAATTTTATTTATTTATTTAAACAAGTAAATGTTATACAACAGGACATAGTTCCAATAATAGTATAAGACAGTATAAAATACAAAAAGAAAATACTATCTAAATCAGAATCTCGAATAGCACAAAGTGTATAATATCTACATAGTGAACATATATATATATATATATATATATATATATATATATATAATTGAAAAGAAATTATGGACCGTGATATATTATCAAAAATTTATTTAAATTCGGGTACCCTATATTTTAATCATTTTTATATTTTGTACTTCAACTTTATTATTTTTTTACTCTACATTTTTTACCCCAGAAGAAGCGACAAAGTGTTGCGAAATATAGGGTAATTTAATAAAGGAGTTTTTTAATTGACCGCTTACCCGAATTTAAATAAATTTTTGATATATATATATATATATATATATATATATATATATATATATGATAAACGTACTGTTAATGAGAATTCCTAATTATTGAATTCTCATATTACGTGCCATTGCCGTTCTAATCGTTGCATCAATCTCTACACATGACAAAATAGTATTTGTCTAAGAATGTAGCCGCAATTGTCAATACACCTTACCCAGAAATAGATACGACTTTCATTTCTATACTGCGTGTATATATACTAATGATGATAAACGTACTGTTAATGAGAATTCATAATTATTGAATTCTCATATTACATGCCATTGCCGCTCTAATCGTTGCATCAATCTCTACACATGACAAAATCGCATTTGTCTAAGAATGTAGCCGCAACGTGTCACGGCGCCAACCGTCCAGGTTGTCCGGGAAAATGAAAAAGTGTGTGTGAAAGCCGTATCCATCCGGGATGTGCAGGCGTCGACGTTTCATAGTTATTACTAATTGTCAATAGACCTTACCCAGAAATAGAGACAACTTTCATTTCTATACTGCGTGTATATATACTAATGATGATAAACGTACTGTTAATGAGAATTCATAATTATTGAATTCTCATATTACATGCCATTGCCGCTCTAATCGTTGCATCAATCTCTACACATGACAAAATCGCATTTGTCTAAGAATGTAGCCGCAACGTGTCACGGCGCCAACCGTCCAGGTTGTTCGGGAAAATGAAAAAATTTGTGTGAAAGCCGTATCCATCCGGGATGTGCAGATGTCGACGTTTCATAGTTATTACTAATTGTCAATACACCTTACCCAGAAATAGATACGACTTTCATTTCTATACTGCGTGTATATATACTAATGATGATAAACGTACTGTTAATGAGAATTCATAATTATTGAATTCTCATATTACATGCCATTGCCGCTCTAATCGTTGCATCAATCTCTACACATGACAAAATCGCATTTGTCTAAGAATGTAGCCGCAACGTGTCACGGCACCTACCGTCCAGGTTTTCCGGGAAAATGAAAAAAATGTGTATGAAAGCCGTATCCATCCGGGATGTGCAGACGTCGACGTTTCATAGTTATTACTAATTGTCAATACACCTTACCCAGACACCCCGTGACACGTTGCGGCTACATTCTTAGACAAATGCGATTTTGTCATGTGTAGAGATTGATGCAACAATTAGAGCGGCAATGGCATGTAATATGAGAATTCAATAATTATGAATTCTCATTAACAGTACGTTTATCATCATTAGTATATATACACGCAGTATAGAAATGAAAGTCGTATCTATTTCTGGGAAAGGTGTATTGACAATTAGTAATAACTATGAAACGTCAACGTCTGCACATCCCGGATGGATACGGCTTTCACACACATTTTTTCATATTCCCGGACAACCTGGACTGTTGGCGCGTGACACGTTGCGGCTACATTCTTAGACAAATGCGATTTTGTCATGTGTAGAGATTGATGCAACGATTAGAGCGGCAATGGCATGTAATATGAGAATTCAATAATTATGAATTTTCATTAATAGTACGTTTATCATCATTAGTATATATACACGCAGTATAGAAATGAAAGTCGTATCTATTTCTGGGAAAGGTGTATTGACAATTAGTAATAACTATGAAACGTCGACGTCTGCACATCCCGGATGGATACGGCTTTCACACACATTTTTTCATATATATATATATATATATATATATATATATATATATATATATATACATATATATATATATATATAAGGGAAACTTAATAAGTCGGCGATTAAAGGTCTGGTTCATTACTTCAAAGTATATATATTTAAAACAACCCTACATGTTTCGCCAATGATGCCTTTGTCAAGGGAATAAAAAATATAAATGACAGAATATAAATGTCAAATAATTCAAATGAATGTCGATTACTTGACATTTATATTCTGTCATTTATATTTTTTATTCCCTTGACAAAAGCATCATTGCCGAAACATGTAGGGTTGTTTTAAATATATATACTTTGAAGTAATGAACCAGACCTTTAATCGCCGACTTATTAAGTTTACCTTATCATACCAAGGTCACGAAAATATTATATTTATTTTTATATTTTATTATATTTATATATATGTGTGTGTGTGTGTGTGTGTGTGTGTGTGTGTGTGTGTGTGTGTGTGTGTGTGTGTGTGTGTGTGTGTGTGTGTGTGTGTGTGTGTGTGTGTGTGTGTGTGTGTGTGTGTGTGTGTGTGTGTGTGTGTGTGTGTGTGTGTGTGTGTGTGTGTGTGTGTGTGTGTGTGTGTGTGTGTGTGTATGTGTGTGTGTGTGTGTGTGTGTGTGTTGGTGTGTGTGTGTGTGTGTGTGTGTGTGTGTTGTAACTGGATTCCAGGTTTTCTTCCGCAGAAAATCGCAATCACGCTGCAACAATGTAAATCTTTGTGTATAATTAAAATATGTACATATCTAAATATCTAAATATATAACTTTCAATGTCTTTCTTTTGATTTTTAATAAATCTTGCAAACACACCTGTGTATCACCTGTGTATCCAGAGAGTATAATACTCTATAAAATACCAAGGTGTTACACAGTTTTAAATTTATAAAGCAGCGAAGCTTATGGATTTATTAGCAGTTCTTCCAAAATGGCAGTCAATTAAAAGAGAAGTGTGCTATTTCATATTCATGTGACAGGAACATACCCTACCACATATTTTCACACAATAGATTTTATTTGAAATCTCAATTACTTAATCAAGATTCTTAATGATAAGTGGAAACCCAGATATCTTTAAATGCTTGCGAGACCTTTCCCAACTTGCGATTTAAAAGATGCCTGTGTTATTTCTTCTGCCTTTAAAAACAGGAATTGGAATTAATTCGCAATTAATCAACAACCCATATAAGATTAGTAATCTCAAGATTTTTAATTGCGATCTTCAAAGTCTTAAACATATTTAACGTTGCTGAGTTCATTGTTATATAAGTTGTCGAATTCTTCATGATACATGTCTATCGTTTGTGAAAGTGATGTTAATTAATTAAATTAAATAAAAATAATGATTCTCCTTTTAAACAAATAAAATATACGTATTCTATAAATTATTTTACTTAAAATATATTTTACTACAAGTGCAAATTTTAATATCTGACCACTGCTTTCAATGGATTTTTAAAAAATTCTTTCTTATTTGAAACAATTTTCTACATATAGGGCTGGTGACGTCAATCCTTTTTCAAATTTAAAATAAATCTTCTTGGTCCTTTTTTAAGATCATGTTTTATATTTTAATACTCTTGCTCTTTCATCGATTTTTAATGTTTTTTTCAAATGAAATAAAAATGTCCATAAGATGCATTTTTGTTTTCACTTGTTCCACCTTTATCTTACATGTCTCGTTCTATGTGCCTTCCTTATTTTTAACGTTCAGATTACTTGCACTTATAATTTGTATATTTCCTCTCTTTCTAATTGACTGGCTTAATCTGTCTCTCGTTCGATATGATGCGATTCAAATATAACCTTCAAGTTTCAAGCATAGTTTTGACATTTAGATTGTTTATTATGTTAAAATAAACCTATAGCTATTTTAATAGGTAACAGATACCATATTAAGCTTTGTTTTGTATATTATGGAATCTTTCGAGGTATTATCAATACCATCGATCCTCTTTTTGGTCAACTACATCCATTTTTAAATGAATGACGTAGTATTTCTTATAAATAAGTATTACAAAATGTCAATTTTAAAACACATATTATATCATGTTCTTATATTATATCATATTATAGATTGTCGTAAAATTTGTTTATATCTATTAAGAGAAGCAAATAATTAACTAACAACATACTTTAAATATATTTACAATCGCTATTTTTGGATTTTATGATAATACAAGTATATATAAATACAAGCAAAGAAAATACGGGCTTATAATAATGATTACCATTGCGTAATGTATTCAATTCTGTACAATTATTCAATATAAGTTTAACAAGTATACATCTATAACTATACAATTACAAATCCATACAAACTCACACAACATTCCCCTGAATTGAGGAAACTAACGTGTGGAGTGGAGGCGTGACAAGAATAATCATAGACCAATCGTATAAATTTCTCATAACCAAGAAACAGTATAAACTACAAAGGCTTTGAAAGCTACCCACTACGCAAATGGAAATTTAAGAATAACAGCTAATTTACACTACATTTGTGAAATAAAGAACGGTGGCAAATAGATGATTGTTATATAAATAACATTAAATTACATATTAAGTAAAGAGTAATTTCTATATAATAAATTTCCAATTTTTCTTGTAATTACTGAACTACGTTCTTTTAATATTTGTGAATATTATACATTATACGTATGGTTTTACGCACTCAATATACTTCAAATCCAATAAAATATATTTAAAAAACACGTTTAGTAATTATTTAAGCAGAAAAGTTAAAATTCTGTGATAAATCTTCCGTCCGGGTTTGATTAATAAAACACACTGTAATTAAAAATTACTATATTAATAAAAATAATAAGTAACACTAACTATAGTTAACAAAATTTACATTTATTTATATACATATTTCCGTCTGTCTTCCATGTTTATTTAACGACAATTACCTGTCAAATTAATCATCTTTGAGTGTTTATATACTCGTCGCTGTTTCTAGATTACTCGGTGTCTAGAATATTCCGAGAAGTCCCATAACTTGACATCATAGCTTAGGTCACCATCACATTACCCCCTCCTTAAAGAAGAAGTTTCGTTCCGAAACATGCCATCATTTAGTTCCACCAAACGACGACGAAATCTGCAAGTAGGGCCTTTGTTACATCGATAAATTATATGGAAGTAGCAGTCCACGGTCTCATTTTGTCGGGACGGAGAGGAATATTTAGGCCAATAACTGCTAACAAGGATTTCCATACCAGTATGTTGAAACATACTTCTTACAATTCTCTAGTCCAAATGGTCCAAACCACAACAAAATTTTGGTACAGCTAATTTCAAAATGTCTTATTGTAACATTTGTTCCCACAAATGAACCAGAGCCTTCCATGATGCACGATAGGTTGACTTCAGGCTTGGTAGTTCTTTCGTGATTAAATAAAAAAAATGTAGTGTTCTTTGTTAATTATTTGCAGACACTTCCCAATCTTTAATTCTTTAATTCTGCCAAATCTCTATTTAACTTCTTTGTTAATTTCCCTTAACCTTTGCAGGTCTCTGACTACACATCGAACGACCACATAGTCCGACGGCACCGTAAACAAATCTTCTGGATTGTCACCCCAAATCGAATTTTTCTTGAACCAGTACTCCTCCATGAAGTCTTCAAGGGTTGGTTCTTTAAAGTAGCTATCTAACTCATACAAGTAAGCGATTACGTCATTATTATCTCTAGAGTATTGAGCTAATTTATTAATCTGCTTTAACACCTCGTATGGCCCCACCCAATTCTTCTAAAGTTTTGGAAACAGGCCCCATTGACGTTGTAGGTTATATAACCAAACCAAGTAATTTTTCTGGTAACCGCCTTCTTCAGCGTCGATGTCAAACCTTTCCTTCATTCTATCACTGGCATCCCGAAATTATGCCTTACTTGATCATAGATTTTGTCCAGTCTTCGTCGAAGACAGCTCCACAGAAGCTCCAGTTGTTGTCTTAAGACTTCATTTGTTAGAAAATATTTTTTTCTTCCTGGTAATTAAATCGGATCGCACGATGGTTTTCGTCTATCCAGTATCTAGCAAGCAAGTATTGTTTCTTTCTTCCATAAAAGCGTTAACTTGCAGCCCGTTAGTTTGATATTGAAAGAATGCATGGGCAAGCGTCCTTGATTCTTCTTGATACTTAATCGATGATTGGCTCCGCTCATCGACCTGCTTTGGTTCCTGTTGCTCACATGATGTTTTCTTGGATGCATTACCACATTTACTTCGAATCAAAGTGCTCCTTTATTCTGTTTTATGTAATTTAGCACCTGAGCGACCACTTGCTCCATGAATTCCTCGCTTCCTTGGTTGTTAACAATACAGACTCGAATAAATACAGAGAGGCCTCTTTTACGGTTTCAAATTCAAGTGCATGTGCCAAGGAATCGATTAATGTCTTCGGTTATGCCAGCCTAAATGTCTGCAGCGTATCACTATCTAGGAGACTATTCATGAACGTCTGAACAGCCAGGGGTTCCATGGAATTATCTAACGCCATCGGATATACAAGTCGAACCAGACGAGCAATATCTGCCTCCATTCCTTAAGTTTCTCTCCTCTCTTGGGTGACCGATTTTTCAGTTGGATATGGTATACCTGCTCCCAATGCATGGCCATATCTCATCGCTAACCGTTTAATAATTTGGGAATAATCTTTGCGTTGCTCAAGAGGTAATGTCAGCAAAATATCACTAGCATCATCCCTTAACGATATGATTAAAAAAGTAGGCTTCTCGACAGATGACCATGTGTTTGCTTCTGTCGCTGCTTCGAATTGGGCCAGGTAAGTCGCCCATGACGTTTTTTCATCCAAGTTCGGTGGCTTGATTCTGATCTTTAAGATAGCTGCAGCTTCTTTTTTTTATTTCGATGGGCTGAGGCATAGCTTTTTTGTTAACTTGCTTGCAATCAAAATGACTCGTAATCACAGGTAATGTTATCTGAGCCATCCTTGCTTCTAAAAGTCTAGAATGCTTTACTCCACAGCAATAAGGACTTCTTCTGTTAATGATTTCTAGTTTTCTATTAGTGACTGTTCTAGAATTTTCCTCAAAGCCCTCAAATTTTCAGAATTTTTCTGTTCCATTTGTTCTAGAGTCTGCACAGATTTTCCTCTAATATTGTAGAAGTTTCCAGTAGTTGTTTTTTATAGATTTTTCTCTAATATTACAGAAATTTCCTGTCTTGGGCGATTTCAACGCACAGATAGGAAAGGAAGAATATAACAAACAAGTAGCAGGAAAATATACAATACATAGTAAAACGAATGACAACGGACATCGATTGTGTAATCTAGCGGAAAGAACTAACCTAATCATCAGTAGTACTAAACACGAGCATCGAAAATGGCATAAGGTAACGTGGAATTCGCCGGACCAAAAAAACACAAAAGCAAATCGATCACGTATTGGTCAATAAACGGAAACAGTCGTCAATATTGGATGTAAGAACATATAGAGGAGCTTGTGCGGAATCGGACCATTTTATGGTGACAGCGACGGTAAAACTGAAAATAAAAGTGGGAATGACAATGAAGAAGAAGGAAAATAATTGGAACATAGAAGAATTAAGTAACGGGAGAACGAGGGAAGAAAACAGAGAAGAAATAGAGAGACAGTTAAAAAAGGAGAGTAGTAATGGGGACGATTTAGAAGCAAGATGGAATACTATTAAGGAATGTATTAATAGAGCAGCAGAAAAATGCATTGGAAGAAAAGGAAAGAACAAACGGAACGAATGGTATAATGACCTCTGTCAGAAAAGGTTAGTAGCGAAAGTGGAAACAAGAAACAAATGGTTAAGATCAGGAAGAAATTAAGATAGAGAAGAATATGAAAAAAATAAGGAAAGATTGCAAAAGCTTTACGAAAATGTAAGAGGGAGTGGATGAAAAATGAGATGAAAAACATCGAGGAAGTAAATAAGAGAAAGAATACCAAGCGATATTACAAAAAATCAACGAGCATAACAGACCATATAAACATAAAGTAATCGCATAAGGGACAGAGAATGCAAAGTTTGATCATTTTAAAGACCTATTTAACGACAACCAATATGATGAAAGACCACTACTTGGGGAGGATGACGATGAAATTGTAGTGCAAGAACCAACATTAGAAGAAGTGAAAGCAGTTATAAAAGCTAGTAGAAACGGTAAAACACCCGGAAAAGGCGGTATAAATAATGAATTATTGAAATACGGGCGAGATGATATGCAGGAATACATATACGCACTGATACGGAAAATATGGACTGAAGAAAAAATGCCAAAGGACTGGTAATCAGGACAAATAGTGAAACTGCACAAGAAAGGAAACCAGCAAAACTGCAAAAACTATAGAGGAATCACGCTTTTAAGCACTACATGCAAGATCATATCATCCATAATGCAGAGAAGATTAGCAAGTACAACGGAAAATCGCATTGTACAGTATCAATATGGTTTCAGAAGCGGAAAATCTACTACGGACGCGGTGCATAACATAAAGCAAATATAAAATGAATATAATGTGGAGTTAGAATTCTTATTTATCGACTTTCAACAAGCATTTGATAATATTAGAAGGGGAAAGCTTATATGAGTAATGAGGGGACTTGAAGTGCCAGCGAAGCTAAGAAGGCTTGTAGTGATGACCTTAAAATCTACAAAAGTTAATGTGAAAACAACAAATAAAGGTATCAGGCAGGGAGACTTCTTGTCCGCGACGTTATTCAATCTGGCTCTGGAGCATGTGACAAGGAAAATAAACAAGGGTACGCTAAGAACACGAGACAGCCAGGTGGTTGCGTATGCGGATGATGTAGTAGTCATAACAAAAAGGAGAGAGATAATGGTCGAAATAGCACAAGAAATAATTAAAGAAGGTCTGAAAATCAATGAAACAAAAATGAAGTTGATGAGAGTTGGAAAAACGGACAAAGAAAACAAAAGTATTCAAATAAATAACTTTACATTTGAAGAGGTCGAAAAATATCTGGCTATTATGATATCAAACGATGGAAATAGAGATGCTGATATACAAGAAAAAGTTATGGCAACAAATAGAGCCTTTTATGCCAATAAGAAATTGTTAAAGAACACAGATCTTTCTAAAACGAATAAATTAAAAATATATAACACGATAATAAGACCAGTACTAATGTATTCAGCAGAAACGATGACAATGACTAAGAAATACGAAGAAAATCTAAGAATATTCGAAAGGAAAATATTAAGAACCATAATGGGACCAATAAAGCTAACGGACAATGAGTTTAAAATAAGAACAAATGATGAAGTGCAATAAGAAATCAAAAGAAAAGATATTGTAAAAAAATAAAATAGCAAAGAATAACATGGCTGGGACATGTATACAGGGCGGAAGAAGAATCCACAATCAAACTGCTATAGAACTGGAACAAAGCTTTTTAAGACCCTAATTTTTTCCTATTACACTTAAAAATTTTTCATACACGGACTATCCCACTCCACCTTTAACATCAAAACATGACTTTTCAAAATGTGTTTATTATTTCAACGTTCTCGATTAACGACATAATTGGCTTTAATAAACGTCAACTGTTGAGGTATTTCTTTACTCGAATACGCTTTTTGGGCATCTATCACAGATTGTGCATCCATATCAAGATCCATAATAATTATCTTTATTCCTTCATAATGATTTGCATTAAAGTAGCAGCCTCCAACCACGTTCCCAGTCGTGTGATTACTGGTTGAGGAGGAAGCAGAACCCCGGGTAGATGTTGTTTGTAAAACTGAACTCGTAATGGAGCCTTTAAAAATACTTTCGTACAAATTAAAGTATTTACTTAAGGGAAAATGGTTTCTGACTTCTTCTGCAACACGATTTAGTCCGTGCGCCAAGCAAGTTGTGTGAATTAAATTTGGGTAAAAGATTTTCAAGTTGAAAGCTGCCTTCACCATGTATGGTGCAGCATCCGTCAAAAACAATAGAATTTTCTCTGTTGAAATCGATTCCAGTAAGAAGAAAGTTGCCTGTTTTTCCTGCATAAACCTTGTTATTGGTCAAATTATTTGCCTTTTCCAACTGTTTGGATGAAATTAAATAAGATTTTGCTGAAACCTATACGTTAAGGATACCAATAATTAAATGAACTATGTATCGGCCCACACTATCAGCAGTTTCATCTACGCATATATAAAGATAATTGTTTGCAACAACCTTCTCAATGCTATTCAATGTTTCTGCATAGATACAGCGAATATTTTTTTAACGAGCTCTCGTCGGGAATGTTAGATTTGCTGATGTACTTTTGCAAAAATAACTTGACATTTAAATTGTTTAATTTATGTAGTGGAATAGCTGCCGACACAAACGTTTGACACAAATCTTAATTAAGTTGTTCTTGTTCCGATTTTTTGGAAGTTGATGGCAAACATTGCGATAATGACTCTTCTTCGCCAATTTCATCTTTGTGAGTTTTGCAGCATGCGAGGAAGTTTTCATATTGCAATGGATTTTTCCCCGAAGAAAGAAATTAAAAGAAACTATAAAAGACTATATATTTATGTACATTTTTTCCAGAAAGATAATTAT
The DNA here is from genome assembly GCA_935421215.2 of Melolontha melolontha. Lineage (NCBI taxonomy): Eukaryota > Metazoa > Arthropoda > Insecta > Coleoptera > Scarabaeidae > Melolontha > Melolontha melolontha. The sequence continues at coordinate 54,495,114 of OW285240.1, forward strand.
AAAGATTTCATATTTTATGTAAAATATTTATTATAATGTGTATTTTTGTCCACGATTGTAGATCGCTCGTGACGGTCGGATGTTTGCAGTTCCCGCCAAATTGGAAGTTGTAGTATTTGTATATTGTAGCTTTTTTGATTTATTTTATGTTAGGTATGCTGATATTTTCATTTCCGCAGGGAAGGAGATTCAGAGATTTATTAGTTTTTGAGCAGATAGGTCGAGTTTTTATTGCTATTGAATAGAACTTAATTTTATTCAATTTAAACTTTTGATAATTTCGGTTTGTGTTTTGTGAGGTGTTTAACTTAATTCTCGAGTTTTTACGAGTCTTTTAAACTTGTAATTTAATTCTAATTGACCTATCTGTAAATCTCTCATTTTTTTTTTGTGAAGTGGCTACATTAATTAATGTATGTATATTTCTGTTAATATTATATTTATGTATTTAGAAATAATTCTATAACATTGATGAGCTCAGTAAAATCATTAGATTCTAGTTTATAATATTTTTGTAATCAGAGAAATATTAAGAAAAGTTATCAGATTTTTTGGAAGTGTATTTTTTTAAATAAAATATTCTAGAACGATAGTAGGTGGGAAAATCTTTTTGCTTCATGTTGTTTGTGCGCATTAATTTAGTTTTGGTTGCGTGTGAAAAATAGATAGTTTTCTATTTTGACGTTTGATATTGGGATAACGTAATTGTTTATATCTGTTAGTTTTTTTTTATATTTAATTTATAATTTTGCTCGCGGTCAATTTTGATGAGGTTTTTTAGCTTTTGCTTTCATATAGTATCAAAGTTTTTCCTCATATGATAGATATACTTATACTTTGTAAAGTTAAAATTTTTTTGGTTTTTTTTTATTAAAAATTTAAGGGGGGGAAATTTTTGTTTAATTACCTAACACCTATTGTTTTAATTTTATTACACGTATCCATGAGGATAAACTCTGAAGATTAAGGAGCTCCAAGAAGGCGTACCCGACTGAGTATAGCAGGGAATCTACTGTGCATAGTGAATAAAAAATTAAATAAGCAATCAACATCACAATTCATAGCAATACGTTGGTCGACTTGGAACTTTCTCTCACTTGTAATCTGCAAAAAAAATCACATCATCGGTTGTTTTCTTATAAAATAAATGTTAGTAAAAGATAAAGGAATAATTAAAAACTTAATTAATTAATAAATAAGAGGAAATAAACTTAAAAGTTTACTAACAATCTTGCAGCATGCTACGCAAAACACTTTTTCTTGGAGGTGCACTCCATCCAGGCGCAGTCGCTATTTTCGGCATTTTTGCTATTATATATCAGAACTCACAAGTTTACTTTTCGAAAAGCCAACGTAAAATGACGTTTAAAATAAAATTACTTTCGAATATGGGAATAAATTTTTCCGAATAGCAAAGAAACACATATATGTACTCCTAATTGTCTGGTAAAATGTATTTTTGTATTTATATAGAAGTTTTAAGGTATTAGCTTTTCCTGGAATTTTGTCTCGCCTTGGATGTATGGGAAGAACATTAATAAATTCTTCGAGACGCTTATCGGAAAAGTAACGGGAAGAGGCTTAATAAAATGCTATTTTTAATTTAAAGAGTGCTGTTTAGTTTTTGTTTGTTTGTTACATCCACGACATATTTTTACTAATGCCTATAATAAATTTGGTTTAGTAAATAAATAAAACTTGGATACTTATAATATGCAAAAATGCTGAGTTACTGCAATATATGCAAATATACGAAATGCATATATTATGCAAATAGGCAAATTTATGCAAACTGCATATAATCCGGCCTTTACTCATTACATTACTGTATAAGAAGGCTGTGAATGCTAAATTTCAAATATGTCGTTAACATTTAACTTGTCGCTTTGTGTCAAAATGAATCAAATTATACAAAATCCCACCGGTTGTGAGATACGATCAGTGTTTAAATTTTTAAATGCAAATATGTTTGATCTGCAGAATTTTTTCGACAAATTTGCAATAAGTGAAGTAATGATGAAGGTAGAGGCAGTTTGGCGAAGGCAAGAGAAGCGGAGCAGGAATCACAATAAATGCAGCTGCAATTAAAACTATCTACATTGCAAACCGCTACTCAGCCACTTCACACAAGCAGTTTGAATAAATTTAAATAGGAAGGACAGCAATACAACACCGATATGGAAGTAAAAACATTGGTTAAAAGTTTGATGAAAGAGTTAGACCCAAATTTCACAAATAGTGACATACAAAAGCTTGTGTCACGGTACAACAAATTTAAATGGCGATTAAGTTGAGAAATAGTTTAAATTCGTAGGCAAATAATAATAAAGAATTGAATAAACAAAGTTCTTGTAGCTTAAGACCAATCACAAGTTAGTTTATATGCTTAGATATGCCTCGCATTATTTTTGGTTCTCGCTATATTTGATGTGATTCTTTTATAATGATAATTTCTTACTTCTTCATTAGATTTTGTCTTGATTCATCAGTACCTGATGCTGGGATAGTAAAATGCACTACAAAAACTCCCTTACTACATACAATCAAGTCACAAAAATATAACGGAAGAACACTCCGCTTATTGACTAATGTCAATATTACAAACGCCAAATCAACCATTGCCGTCAGCATGACAAGTGTAAGACAAAAGAAGCGGTTTCTATAGGACAGTCACAGCTGTAGTCAACGAAAACTGTATTAACGTGCCTCCACTAATCAGTCGAACAGCTTCGACAAAAACAATTTGAAACATACTTAAATGAAACTTCACGATTTTTGTATAAGTTGCCTTTTGTGACTTGATTATATGTAGTAAGGGAATTTTTGTAGTGAATTTTACTATTCCAGCATCATGCACTGACGACTCGTTTGCAAGACAAAACACGTGCAATTTTCACACAAATATTAACTTGTATTATGTTCTTTACACTCGATTTTTAATAATATTTCAGTATCATTAATAATATTTTCGTTTTATTCAAAAAAGAGTCAGGTTTCTTTTACCCACTCAAGTATGTTTCAATTTTTTTTATTGCGAATCTAATAGTTTAACTTTTACTTAACTTTTAAATAAATCTATATACCGTATGTCCCCGGATTGAGTTTACAAGAGGAAAAAAAATTTTATTTTTTATTTTACAAAAAAGTGCTAAAGGAATAAAATTTTTTGCTTAATTTCAAATGACCAAATCTGTAATTAGAATTACGAAACTGTCAAACCCCTATTTAGAATTACAAATTTTTATTTTTTATTTTCAATCACAACAATAAAGAAATAATTAGGCTAGAAACAATAATGTTTAAAACTATTCTATTAATTTTCCACCCCTTTCAGCACACAATTCGACTCTAAGCCGCAGTTCCTTGTAACTGTTGCGAATTTCTTCAAGCGTCAAGGATGCAACAGCATCTCTAATGCGATTTTTTAATACTTCCACATTGTTAGGCAAGTTGTCCAGGTAGACTAGTTGCTTTAACCGTCCCCACAAATAAAAATCTAAAATAGTTAAGTCAGGGCTTCTTGGAGGTCACAAAACAGGACCATTCCAGCCAATCCAATTATTTTCGAATTTTTGATTGAGCCAGGCAGCTACGATGCGCGAACGGTGGGCCGGACAACCATCCTGTTGAAAATACATCCTCTGCCGATAAGCAAGTTGGAGTTCACTTAAACCATCCCAGAAAAAATTGCTCAACATTTCCAAATAACTATGCTGATTTACATTAGCATCAAAAAAATATGGCCCTATTATTCCATGATAAGAAACAGCACACCACACGTTTACCTTAACAAAGTATTGACGTTTTGATGCAATTGTAAAGTGAGGATTAGTATCACTCCAATAACGAACATGTTGTGACGAAACGGTACCATTGCTAGAAAAAGTTGCTTCATCGGAAAATACAATGCTTTTGTGAAAATTTTGGATCTCCATTATTTCATCTCCCATCCACATGCAAAAATAAAGACGCTTCTCATCATCTCCCGGTTCTAACGTATGATTAAAAATCGGTTTACAGGGGTATAATTTACGTTCCTTCAAAACTCTTTGAATATGGGATTTGCTCATATTCAGTTGAAGCGCCCGTCTCCGCAATGAAAGTTAAGGATTATCTTGCACCGAATCCAAAATTAAAACTGTAGTAGCATCATCTTCATCACGTACTATTTTCTTTTTCTTTAAATTCAGAACGGAACCAGTTTCCAAAAATTTTTTAACCAACATCCTTATACCCATACGGGAAACAGTTACTTCGGGAAATTTTGTATTAAATTATTCAGCAATACGACGATAGCTCTTTTCCCCAATACCGTAACATTGTATTAAATATATTTTTTGTAATAACGTTAACATTTTCACCAAAACTTACAGAATTACAGTTTGAAGTTATTTTTGACAAATAAATTAGTGTATGACATTTCCAAGTCAAAGGCTTCTACCATTAAAAAATAATAGATGTACTGCGATGAAAAAAATTTTAAAAAAAATTTTTTAGAACATAGATAAGTGGTACTGAAATTCTGATTACAGATTTGGTCATTTGAAATTAAGCAAAAAATTTTATTCCTTTAGCACTTTTTTGTAAAATCAAAAATAAAAATTTTTTTCCTCTTATAAACTCAATCCGGGGACATACGGTATATATAAATCAACAATTATCAAAATATTATGTTATTGTTGACAAAAGATTTTCTTTACGATCCTTACATATACAAAGATTGTATATTAAAAATTTTATTTCGGCAACCGTAAACCTAACCACATGCCGTTTAGAATTATGGAAAGCATTTTCTTGAATTAAAATTATATTTACCACGACTCGGTGCTGGGATTGACACGGCGCGACGTTTTTCATCATTTATAAGATACAAAGCATATTTTTACACATACATACGTATACAGAAGCGAAAATCATATATCAAGCAATAATACACGTTCCCGGCACTCTTTAACTATTAATCGTCACATCCGGAAAAAGTACGATCCGAAAGGGCTGTAAAGTAATAAAATAAAGCGTTTCTTGGTGAATTTTTCATCAAAAGATATATGTAGAGCGATACTGAGGGGTTAGGACCGTGATGCTTTTTTTCTTTCGCACACCTATCTGTCATGTGCATAGCAAAACACTCACTGCTTTCCGCTCCCAACTGGATATTTTTTGGCTACGTGTGCGTCTATATGTGTGTGTCATGCTATGAACGTAGTCCACGTGAAGAATTTACGACTTCTTATGCAAAGAGACGAGACGCCGTATTCACCTCTTAAAATAATAATAATCAGGTGTGGAGAAACTTCTTCTCTTTTTCGTTTCCCACTTGTGTTCGTTTTCGCTTAGGTATGTCGGAACGTTTCTTATTAATATTTTGTGCGAAATGGGTAAATGGATTGTGACCTGAACATGAAAGCGAAGATCGAGAAGTCGTAAATTTGCGAAAACTAAAACGACAGGACTGTATGAAGGAGTTAGTCGCAAACACTGGGAAATAGCTTAGAGAATGCAACATAAATATTTTTGGTTTATGATACAGATAAAAGTCAGTGACACAACTATGAAGTGAAATTCCTCGGTTTAGTTGAATTAAAATCCCATTTTTTAAATAATATCTATGTATATATGACGCTCAAGAAATAACTGCTATTTTCATTATTACACTAGAGCATTTTAAATCATTTTGACCGAACAACCTTTCAAAAGGGCATAAAAATTAATTAAATAAATTTCTTTGACTTACAAGGACGCTAGCAAGGAACAAATTTAAAAAATATAGATTTAGTTAAAAAACTATTTATTACTTTCCTCTTTACTTTCCCGCCTTTTTTGTTGTGCAATCTACTCTACATTGAATAGGAGTAATCATTGGATTGGTTCCCTTATAACTGAGAGTAATCTAATAACATCGTTTACATGTAGTGTGCAGTGTTTGATTTGTGACGAACCAAGGAATGTTTGCTATCATTCGGAAGGTTTTAGATTAAAATGTTTGGAAAATTTTTATGTTTGATGGTTTGTTGCAGCCAAACAATTATATCCCATACATTCAAAATGATCTGAGTATGGCTTCATTAATAGTTGGTTGTATGGGATGGCAAACAGATATGGAATCATCTATTTCCACTTGGAACTACCGATCGCTTAAGCAGTATTTCAATATAAGAAATAATTGGTCTAATGCATTTTTAGTTTATATAGGAGTTCTTCATGATATACCCTATCAAAAGCATATATCACATCGAGAGAGACAAAGGCGCACATTTTCTTCTCTTCAAGACCCTCTTTAATTTTGTTCACAACACTGTGGCACTGCTGAATAGTAGAGTGCTTCTTTTGATGGTCACGTATTAAATTATTCAAAAGAGTTGTTTCTTATATTCTATTTAGCAGGCGCGGCTCGTAATGACGTACTGTTGGGGCACGTATAATGATGCGAGTGCTTCATGTATTCTCGTGTACTAACTGTAGCGTTTTCTTAGTAAACACCGAATACACACGAGGCACTCGCATCATTGAACGTGCACCTACAGTACGTCATCATGAACCGCGCCTACTATTTAGTAGAAGTCTTTCGAATATTTTAGATAGCATAAGTAAAATGCCGATTGGTCGATATAAGGTTACCTATGTAGGGATATTCACAGGTTACTATAATGGGATTACTATAATACGTGCTTACTTCTATTGAATGAGGAAGTAATATAGTCGTAGCATACTATTGTATATAACTGTTAACAATACAATTGCCTCTGCAGAGTCTTTAACACTTCTGCAGTTATCAAGTCATATTCAGGCGCCTTATAGAAATTCTGATGAGAAATCTTTTTTCGACCTTCCGATGATAAGAAGGTTGAGAAATTTGACATGGAGCACTTAGATAGTTCATAACTTCAGTATCTTCGTTATTGTTATTTGAGTTACTGCCTTTTGAATTGATCCATATGATAAACCTGATAATTAGAACCAATTTAAATATATGTTAAAATTATTTTATAATATCTATTTACCTGTCTGTTTTACTAGGTCTCGTAAAGGGTCTATAACTTCCTCCCTCAAGATTATTGGTCCACCAGGTGACTTCTCTTTGGTAACACTTCCGGTGTCACAAAATTAATTAACTATTCAGTAAATACAGAGTGTTAAATTGTTTTGTTCATTTTTTGTTCAATTTTTATGTCAGTAAACTGAACTTTAAATTAATCTATACAGCAATTAACCGAATACTTCCAATCTCTTTCTGGTGTTTGTTCACTGTTTCGAAAATAGGCTTTATTTACAAGAAGTAAGCCGAAGGAACATCAGTTATTATATAAATAAATAACACATAATAATATAACACTTTTTTGTTCTTGGAAAACTCAGGAAGTTTTCCTTCCTATACACCCGGAATTAAAAACCAAAAAATGGAAAGAAAAAAATGCTTGAACCCAAACTTAATCTAAATTATGTGAAGTATTGTAAATATTCTTTCTACACTTTATGACGCTATTTTATTCGAATTTTTCATAGAAAAAAATCGCCCTCAAGTAGGAATCGAACCCACGATCTCTGGCTTGCCGGACCATTGCTCGACCACTAAACTGTTGAGGCGTGAATTAGAAACTTTTATGGGATGTTTTTAGTTACATCAAAGGAAGCAAATGAATATATCTTGCCCGTAGTACGGCAGATGTACTACGGGCAAGATATATTTATCTGTTTCCTTTGATGTAACTCAAAGCATCCCCATACAAGTTTCTAATTCACGCCTCAAGCGTAAAAAGAATATCTAAAATTACATTATTTCGCGAAAACGCTATTAATTTGTATGTGAAGTATGTTTAAAATGTATACATAAATTAGGAAACAAGAAGCATATTAAAAAAAGCATAAAACAAATATGAATTAATAATGATGCAAAGCAATACGAGAAAGACACATACTTTAAGAATTCGGAATTAATATCTTTTATTATATTACTCTTAATTGTTTTATAGATTTTAAATATTTTAATTCACTAAGAACGGAATTATATGCCTTAGTTATTTTAAATGAACAAGAGCGCTTGTTGATGCTGTTTGATGATGCACATTCAATGCTACGGTACACTTAAATTTAAAATTCAGGTTATGTACACCAGTACGAAAGGAAATTCTGTTGAACAATTTTGTAAAACAGACAGGCCATCCGTAAAGTTTGTCTTTCATGTTCAATGAGCCTATTTCTGGGAACTTTTGCGAAACATAATCAAATTTCCTTATTCCAGAAATCAATCTGAGGTATGAATTCTGAACTCGCTATATACGCGGCATAAAGTTCATAGTACTGCATGGACGGTAAAATTCGCATAAATAAGAAAAATAGCATAGCACAAGAGAATCGCACAAATTACGCTTTGTCTCCAATGCAAGACAATGCCTATTAGGAAAAATTAATTTTAAATTCATATATGCAAGCTTGAGGCATTTAACTGTAGGTACTGTCTCAAATCTCATCTTATCCAAAACAACGCCCAGACTTCTTGCCTTAGATTAAATAGTTATATCTATTCCGCCAATATTAAAACTGTCTGATCTTTGAATCAGCGAAATACAATTTTAACAGCGAATAATAAAATTACTGATTTAGATGGATTTTGTATAAGAGCATGTTGGTAAGATAATTTTGCAAGTTCATTCAAATCATGATTAGCATCTACATACATATGCATCCTGAAACTTATAAGAGCCGTGTGAAATGTAGATATATAAATGGTGAATACAAATGGGCCCAATATTGACCTTTGCGGAACTTCACGACTAATTCGTCTATAATTCAAAAAAGCACAATTTAGTGAGACATATTCCACTCCATTACACAGATAGGTGGAAAACATTTCTACGGCAGACTGTGACGGATCAAAATGACTAAACATCAAAAGGAGTAAGTTGTGGTTCAGAGTGATGAAAGCTCGACTATAATCCAACAAACAATACTCAGACATTTCCATCATCAGTAGCAATCATTAGATCATGAGTAAGACAAAGTAATACAGTTATGCACTGATATCCTACTTAGTGAATGCAAATCCCTAAAACTTGGAGCATTGGAAGATTTCGGAATGAGTCGCACAATACCCTTCTTCCAATAAGTAAGAAAAAAGTTTTCCACCAAGCACAAATCTATTATATGTAATAAATAAGCAAGTATATAATAATAATAATATTAATAATAATAATAATAATAATAATAATAATATGTAGTAGAGCCGCATAGATAGATTACGGAGAAATACCTGGAAATTAGAAATAATAAACAATAATAATAATATTATGACAGTTATGCCAGCCATCTTGTTCTCACGAACCGATGGGTTAACACCCTGGCAACCAAGGACAAATTGAATGTTCTTGTGAATGAAGGAAATAATAATAATAATAATAATAATAATAATAATAATAATAATAATAATAATAAACAATAATATTATTATGTAGTAGAGCCGCATATATAGATTACCGAAAAATACCTGGAAATAAGAAATAATAAACAATAATAATAATATTATGACAGTTATGCCAGCCATCTTGTTCTCACGAACCGATGGGTAAACACACTGGCAACCAAGGACAAATTGAATGTTCTTGTGAATGGAGGAAATAATAATAATAATAATAATAAACCCACACAGGTAGCCTAGAGATAGGTTACTGGGGACTAACGACCCCACGGGTTCCTGAGCTAACCGTTGGGTTAGGTTAGCAGCCCCAATGAGGTACACTTGCTCCAAACACTGGATGAAAAGGATACTGTGGTGGGTCGGAGGAACAGGATCCAGGTAGGATTAACCAGCAAAGACCGAAACAGCAAATTGGAAATGAAACACAAACATGGCATGCTTCAGTAGAAATAAAGAACGCAGGCGAGAATGTTGTTGAGATACCTTCATCTCAACCCACTTCGTCAACATAACAACTAAAGCGCCGGACCCTATGGGCCGTGAAAATGAACCCCCCCTACATGGTGGGAAGTGTTTACTAAGAATGAAGCATGCCATATGGAGAAGAGCTGCATAGTTAGGTTACGGAAAAATACATGAAAATAAGAAATAATAAACAACAATAATAATAATATTATGATAGTTATGCCAGCCATCTTGTTCTCACGAACCGATGGGTTAACACACTGGCAACCAAGGACAAATTGAATGTTCTTGTGAATGGAGAAAATAATAATACTAATAATAATAGTAATATATTATTTTTGAATTCTTTGTGACGTCTTTTTAGTTCTATTACTTCAGATAATGGCTAGGATATGGAGCCATTGCGAGGATGTACTTGCTGACATAGGTAACGCAAGTACAAATATAAAACAAAGAGAAATTGTCGATATGAAATAATAGAAAAAATTCTGCAACTGTCAAAGATGTTGTTGACGTGACTAGTGATCAACCCATCAAGACGGAAAATAGAAAGCAGGTAAATAGTCAACGTATTTATTAGATTCAACTATTGAACATTAATCTATATCATTGCCAACTGCAAATTAAAAAAAATGGAAACTATTAAAATTTCTTCCGTCAAAGAATTATAGAAAAGGATTACAGAACTTAATACAATGTTAATAAATAAAAATAACCCTTATCAACGAAGGTCCTTTCTAAAAACAATTATCGTCCGAAATTGTCAAAAATTTGGAAATATATCAAGATGCAAATAATATTATTAGAAACTTGTTGTGTTTCCACATGTGACCGATATCAACTATAGACAAGGTATTTCCCTGCAAGATGTGGGGGATTCCCTTGATACTCGAGACGCGACTGAGAACAAACAAAATGATTTTGTTTCGTTTCGTGCACATGTATGTCAAGTCGAGATTGTATGGTAGTTAGTTTCTTTACAACTTTCAAACGTATTATTCGTTCGTATTACCCGTTTAATCAATAAATTCTTCTCTTTCGATCAGTGATAATAGAAAATGAGTGTAAGTGTCGTTTACAAAGAGAATAAAAGCTCAAGCTTCGTTTGGAAATATTTTTTAAAGGCAGAAGATGGGTTTTCAGCTTAATGTAAATTATGCCTCGCTATCATAAAATTCCCTGCTCGGTCAATTAAAGGTCTTCACACTCACTTGCGAACAGAGCATAAATTAATCGAAGCGCGGAGGGGCAGCAGTACTGTCGAGAATTTAGGACAAGGAAAAACAAGTCCAAGTGTATCATTCACTTCCATTTCCGAAAGCTTGTGTGAAAGTGTTTCCGTGCTACTTAAAAAGTAGAAAATTACAGATTTTTTCCCAAGTAACAAAAAGGTTTCTATGGAAGAAAGGGTGTCTCGAATGGTAGCTAAGGATGGTATACCATTCGCTAAGTTTATTAAATCAAGTGATCTGCGTGAACTTTTTGAATTAGCAGACTACAAATTTCTTTCTTCTGGCAGTTCGATTCAAACTATGATAATGGCCTACGTGGCATCAATTAAAAAAACATTGACAAATTTGAAGCACTGGAAATGTCTCAAAAACCATTCGATGAATGGTCATAGTTAAGAAATCGTCGATATTTAAATATCGATCTTCACATATTTACCGCTGGAGCTGTAAACATTTGGAAGTTGGGATTAGTAAGAATTTCAGATAGTTTTTCTGCTGAATCTTATGTGACTGCTCTTGATAAAAAACTGAAGAAATATAATATTAACTTGGAACGAGATATTGTCGCCGTAATAATAAATGATGCTGCAGTCATGAATAAGGTTGGCAGATTGTTATCAGCACATCATCCGTTATGCTATGCTCATTGGGTGCAACTAGTATTATATAAGAACACTAGCTCAGAAACAGAAGCAGAAGATGATGTACTAGATACTGCAGAAGTGAATTCCCCTGATAACAGTGACAGTGAAGGTTATATTATGATTAATTATAATATATAATTAGATAGACATAAAAACTGAAACATATAAAAGGCCAAAAAAATTATAAATCTTGTTACAAATAATCATGCCATTAAATCAGGTCAAATTTAGAAGGTCAAACTCCGAAAATATTTTCTAAAGAAATCTTAATAATTTTTCTTAATTTTTTTTATTAATAAATGCTACTTTTATTTTGAATTTAGCTGTCTTTGATTGCATAACTAACTTCTGGTAGTTAATTTTCTTAGCAACTAAAAAAAGCAGTGTGATAGTTTGTAATTCCAGAAATACCGCGGATCCGCGGGATTAATGACCTCAGACCCGCAGGCTTGCGGGATTAAAGTTTTGATGTGGCATTGGATTCTCTAGTAGATACCTTTCTATGATGTACATAAATACCACATAACAAGCCGCGTACAACAAATCACAGATATGTGGGTTGAGTAAAGTGTTTTCCAGTGACAAACTGAGGAAATGATAAGTTGACGCCAATAATAATATTAACAACAAATTACATAATAGAACTTGAAGTAAAAACCTTTCTATGATATATGCCAACCACCAGGTGTGCTACATACAAAAATACAGATTAGTACATAAACAGTAGTACAATGTTTAATACAAAATAAATATAAATCAAGAATTATAAACACACATCCGAAAAACCTAAATCGAAATTCTTAGCCAAATGCATTAAAGGCGTTCTTAAAAGCAAATTAGTCGACTTGATGTTGTCGTTGTAACTGTTTCAAATGTTCTTGCTGACAAGTGCGATCCACGAAAACCAACCCAAGACAACAAAGCAGGTGAATTTATCTTTTTCGTTATTAATTTTTTAAAGAAGTTTCTACTAATAAACACAACGAGGTTTAATCACATGAATAGTTATTGAATCCCATCCAAAAGCATTAAGTCTAATTTACTAACGTATGATCAAAAAGTCTTTGGATCGCTATTGCCGTGGAATTTACGAGATATCTATGAAATTATTTATTTCAATTAGTTTTGACATTTACTTGACAACTTTCAAGTCAGCTGGTTATAATTCAAAATGTTTCAATTAGAACATACAATTTTTATTATCAAATCATACTACAGTAATGGAAATATAGGTGAAAATGGTAATTGGGTTTATTCACCTCGTTTATGTTTGAATGAGTTCCGTGAGAGATTTCCCAACTTCGCAATAATCGAAAGAGTTTTTTTTCCGGCAACTTCAACGAACTGTGGACAAATTTGAAGGAACTGGTAATATCAGCGATAGTTTTCGATCTGGAAGAATACGGGCTAGAAATAATGATGTTATTGATCTGGTTAGGTAACGCATGCAGGAAGAACCTACCTTATCCTTGCGTAAATTGAAACAAGAAATCAATTTAAGTTATGGGACGTGTCAAACCATTGTTAAACATGACTTGAAAATGTTTCCTTATAAACTGCAGATGTGTCAGAAGTTACTGCCACCAGATTATCAGAAGAGAGTATCTTACTGTATCTGGTTTAATGACCATATGAATAACGATATCCTTGATTTAACATTTTTTACAGACGAATCTTATTTTTACCTATCTGGATACGTTAATAAACAAGTTATGCGTATGTGGAGCGAGAATAATCCTAATTTTCATAGTGAGGCTCCTTTACATAGTCCTAAGATTGGTGTTTGGGTTGCAATGTCCCGTAGACGGATAGACGTATTGTTGAAAACTGTCTCACAGTAACTCACAGTAACACCTGATCTTTTAATTAAAGTTTTTAATAACATGGGCCGACGGGTGTATTCAAGAACAGTGAAGACATTTTCAACATCTTTTATAATTTTTTATTGTAAAGGTGTACCTACATGAATGTTATTGTTTCATTGTGGGAGTTCTTTTCTTAACTGTAATGAGCCTTATTTTTTTTTATTAGTTATTAAAACTTCGTTTATTTATAAATGCATTCTGTAATCTCCATAAATGTTATTAAATATAACATACATGTAAATAAATACCATAACCTAAAATCTATTTTATTTGTGACTTATGCGTACTTCAAGGTAATGAATCACAGAAGTATAGCTATTAATATAACGAGAACATTAAGCGATTTATAATACTCGAGGACGTTGCCAGGTGACGAGGCGCTAGCCGAGTCACCTCGTAACGTCCGAGAGGGTTTAAATCGCTGATGTTCGAGTTTATATTCAAAGCTTTATCGTATCATCAACGATATCAAGATTAAAACAAAATCAACAATTTGTCTGTCATACAAAATACTTACGTCAAAGCTCGCACGTTTTTGAAATAAATTAATAAATCATGGAAGAATTTGATGTTCGCGCAAATATTGTAGAGGCTGCAAATATAGCAAAATTAGATATGTTGCCAGCGAAGTCAAAACTGCATTACGAAAACGAATATCGTCTGTTTTGTAAACGGCGAGATGAAGAACATGTTCAAGGTGCTGATGCTGGGGAAACAGTCTTGCTCGCTTATTTCGTGAGACTGTCAAAATTGAGAACTGTCAAAATATTGAAATTCATGTTCACAAATAATGTACTATTTGACGTATTATGGTTTTGTATCTAACGTATTATGGTGCTGTATCTAACGTGTTATTAGTTCGTTACTAACGTATTATAAGTAACTAAAGTATTATTAAGATATTGTAATATTATGTTCCTAATAATTATCAATAAATGTTTCACATAAAGATGGCATAATAGTTGATGATACGATAATAGTATATTCTTCAACGAGCGTATAATGACGGCTATTATTAACGAGGGTGAAGATTACAACGCGAGCCGTAGGCGAGCGTTGTAATCACCCGAGTTAATAATAGCCTATTATACGCGAGTTAAAGACTATACTTTCTCTACGGCTACAGGATTAAATAAAAAAGAGAATACGTAGGTACATAACAGTTTAATTTATTTGTTTGCAAATGTTAATTTAAAATTAGAACAATTACTAATATTTATTACTAACAGATGTTGCTTTTGCAATGTCTACAATATCTGGGGGTGTACACATTTCATCACTATCGCTTTCATTAGCGACAAAGCTCATTTTTTAGGAAGAAAGTATGCGAGCAACGTAAGAAACTCAGAAAATGTATTTGACGTTTTAAATTTTGACTTGTTTAGCGGTTGCTTGGTAACGCATACTTTATACTGCATCAATGTTGTACTGCCCGTTGAATAATGAAAATACGAGTGATGTGATTCGTCAACAGGCCGTGTATAATGATTCATTACACACAGGGTGAAGAATTGATGCCATTATACAATTGAATAAGTATGCAGAATGAATATATTATTCAATAGCCGTAGAGAAAATAATTTTAGAGATAGCTTTACGTTTCATGGCTATCACGATGCAAAGACTTTTTGATGATACGTTATATTATTCTAACCAGTTCATGTTCTTGAATAGGTTTAAAATAACATTCTTTTGAATCTTGATTCAATTTGTTCGTGTAGGGAATACTGTCTAAAAATAATTATTTATGGCCAGACATTTTACAAATTTATCGGAATATTACCCTGACCTTTCTTTAAATTAAATTACCTAAAAACATTGCATTTCTCCCTTGACGATCGTCTTATAAAATCATTGTTAAAGTAAGCTCTCTTTTCTCGTTGAATTGATTTTGTAGTTTCTAATTTTTTTTTTAATTTTTGTAATATCTAATCCAAATCTTAAACTTTTGTACTCGTATATTTTAGTCCTTTACCTCTGAATTGCATCATACATCTTACGTTTTATAATCCTAGGTTTAAATATACGCCTTATGTGTAGCTTTGATAAAGATTGTTAAATAAAAAAGAAGTATTAAAATAAAATAAAGTGATAATAGGTACAAGCAAACAAAGATATAAACACGCACGTTTCACTAAGGACAGTTTTCGACATTTCATGACAGTAATTTTATGTAAGTATTGATAACAATTCCAATCAGTTTTTTTTATGACAATCATTGTTGATTGCAGTGTATTAATTATGTAAGTCCAACTATATCTGACAATGCAAAATGTACACAAATTAGTAATTTTACAACGATCTTTTAGAAAATATTTTACTGTTATAACACAAAATTCTCTTATATTTTCTACAAATCTACCAATCTACCAACATCAACTTTCGACCATTACTTTAAACTAATATGGGAAAACTCAAAGTTCATAAACCTTCACAAAGGTTGTACATTTTCACGAACATAGCTTTTTGATTCATTCTACTGGACAAGAGAAAGGTGTCAAAAATGCAAAGCCGAAATAGTTGCGGAAAAGTTTGCGCCTTGTTGCCGTCGTCGCCGCAATATCAAAGGACGCGACTGAAAAACGAAACATGCCGTTACGATTTATACGTTCAATTAAGCTCCGGGAGCTCCCCGTTTATTTTATAACGGACCTCGGGAAAATAAATCGTCGCGTCACACGGAATAACTCGAACGAGCGAACCGTAGCGCCCCCCACTTGTATGTTCATTCCCTCGCGTAATAAATGTTAAATAAATAAATTCGATTAAAAATTGGCCGTCAAATGAAAGCACATGAGATACGACCGGTTAAAAAAGGGGGAAAAAATTGAGTGACCCATTAACGTCGGGCAGGTTATTCGCAAAACCAGCTACGTTTTTAGAATTAGGTTGGCAGACCCAATCAATATTATTTCATTCATTTCCATCTATTGGTACGTATGTTTAAATTTAATTTGTTCTGTTTTTCCTGGCACAACTTGGCGATTGTGTTGATTGCAAATATATTGGATGATAATGAAACGGTATACGATATAAAAGAATATAATTGTATACATATTTAACTGATTATTAAATCTAGCAGGTCTTTAAAATATATATATATATATATATATATATATATATAAATATAATAACTTCGTGACCTTGGTATGATATGGTAAACCTAATCAGTAGGCGATTAAAGGTCTGTATATTACTTCAAAATATATGTATTTAAAAAACTCTATATTTATATTTTGTATTCTCTTGATAAAGGCGAACTGCCGAAACATGTAGAGTTTTTTAAATACATATATTTTGAAGTAATATTTAATCGCCTGCTGATTAGGTTTACTATATATATATATATATATATATATATATATATATATATATATATATATATAGTCGATTCAATTATTTGGCGATTTAAGGTCTGATTTTACTTCAATATGTATTTATTTAAGATTATATAAATATATACATATTGAAGTAGAACCAGACCTTAAATCGCCAACTAATGAATCTACCATAACATACTAAGGTCAATAAATAATTATCTTTATATTAATATATATATATATATATATATATATATATATATATATATATATTGTATATATATATATATATATATTGACGTAGTTCTAATTACGAGAGCACTAAGGTTGCCTGGGAATGAAAAGGTGGAAATTAAAATAACGAAATAGTATATTGTACAACTAGTGCTGAAAATAGGATATTTCACACGAGCATGAAGTTTGAGCCGCGAGCCGCAGGCGAGTGGTTTAATTATGCGAGTGTGAAATATTTTCAGCACGTGTTGTCCACTATACTTTTCCGACGACCGCTTAGTGACAAGAATTAATTTCAATGAAAATAAAAGAATGATTCACAAAATAATGATATATGATGTATTTCATAACAACAATTTGACATTTGAGAGTCATTCATTTGACAGTTTCCTATTTGTTATTTTATGATTAGTAGGTTGGCACGTCTGTTACTTTACACACGGTTCTGCGACGATTCTAATTGGCCCTCTTGAACTTTTCAGCACAGTTTTAGTTACAAGATAACTTTTCATCACAGTTTTGGGGATACAATGCAATTTGCAATTTTCAGTTCTAGTAAATCATGCGAATTTGTTCTTTTTACATTGTGGTCGTCGGAAAAGGCATATTGTAGCACAGCTGTATGTGGACGCAACATGGGAAAATTAATGTCGAACTGTTAATAAATTTATATCCCGAAAATTTCTGATATTTTACCCATAATTATATTTATTTCAAAATTTACTTTTCATTTTCATTCATTTATTAAAGTCATATTATTCATTAACTCTAAAATAAAAAGATATTTAATTTATTTACATTTGTATCGACATTAGTTTGGACACGCCCACTTTTAAAACAGGAAAGCCCGCAAATAAGATATGTTTGTATACACACAGTCAACATAACCTACTATCTAAGGCACACGCATTTACACTTGTAAATTCTAAAAGTAATTTTATAAATCTATTTAAACGATTTTTACATGCAAAATTCTACTTAAATAATCATTTATTTCAAGATAAAAGTCAAAATATTTTGCATAAATAAGGCTTTGAAATAAACAAACGACAACGGGGCGCGTCTATTTTAGAAATCGACATCGTTCGCATCAAAATTATATTTATCCGTAGATAATTCATAAAAAAAAATTGTTTAAAACAGTAATTTCGACAAAATTGCCAGTTAGAAAAGTGCATAAACCTTTAGGTCACCGTTTAAACATATTTTTAATGCATAAAATAATTTTTCCATAAGATATTCGCCATAGCAGGTGAAGCTCACCTGGAAACGTACCTGGAAACACATCCAAAGTGCCAAATATAAAATACACCGTACCAGACATAAAAGAAAACAATCCGAATTCTCCAAGCTTATCCTTTACTCCTCCTGGCTGCGTATCGAGACTCAAGCCGAAGAATCCACCTTTTCTAGTGCCTGCTGCCATTCCTACAAACACAGGTCCATTAGTTATATTTAAATCAATTAGCTTTATTCTATATTATCACATTTAAAAATAATTACAAAGTATGTTGATTTAACTTAGAGATAATAATCTTTTAAATATAATATAGTAAAGAATAAGGTCTATTTAAAATACACATAAATTTACTTACCAGTAGTTACTGCCTATTTTAAACAATAACATTAAATTAATTGTATTTAATTTATAAAGAACCACATTATTAGTTTTAATTTTATTTCATCACAAATTTATAATTTACAAAACGACCGAAAGAGTCCAAGTATTTCACCATATGTGTATAGTTTTCTTTAATCCAATAAATGTTTAATATGTAAAATATAAAAATGGTGGTATTTACTCATGCTCTCCGCGACATCTTTAGCTGTGGATACTACTACTTATCAGCTGATGCGTAGAGATTCATTGTAAAGGCGCCCAATTCATAATATCATCAGCATTGTACTTTAATCTTTCTCTTACATTTAATATTCAGCCATCAGCATTACTTCAATATATATATATATATATATATATATATATATATATATATATATATATATATATATATATATATATATATATATATATATATATATATATATATATATATATATATATATATATATATATATTGAAGTAATGCTGATGGCTGAATATTAAATGTAAGAGAAAGATTAAAGTACAATGCTGATGATATTATGAATTGGGCGCCTTTACAATGAATCTCTACGCATCAGCTGATAAGTAGTAGTATCCACAGCTAAAGATGTCGCGGAGAGCATGAGTAAATACCACCATTTTTATATTTTACATATTAAACATTTATTGGATTAAAGAAAACTATACACATATGGTGAAATACTTGGACTCTTTCGGTCGTTTTGTAAATTATAAATTTGTGATGAAATAAAATTAAAACTAATAATGTGGTTCTTTATAAATTAAATACAATTAATTTAATGTTATTGTTTAAAATAGGCAGTAACTACTGGTAAGTAAATTTATGTGTATTTTAAATAGACCTTATTCTTTACTATATTATATTTAAAAGATTATTATCTCTAAGTTAAATCAACATACTTTGTAATTATTTTTAAATGTGATAATATAGAATAAAGCTAATTGATTTAAATATAACTAATGGACCTGTGTTTGTAGGAATGGCAGCAGGCACTAGAAAAGGTGGATTCTTCGGCTTGAGTCTCGATACGCAGCCAGGAGGAGTAAAGGATAAGCTTGGAGAATTCGGATTGTTTTCTTTTATGTCTGGTACGGTGTATTTTATATTTGGCACTTTGGATGTGTTTCCAGGTACGTTTCCAGGTGAGCTTCACCTGCTATGGCGAATATCTTATGGAAAAATTATTTTATGCATTAAAAATATGTTTAAACGGTGACCTAAAGGTTTATGCACTTTTCTAACTGGCAATTTTGTCGAAATTACTGTTTTAAACAATTTTTTTTTATGAATTATCTACGGATAAATATAATTTTGATGCGAACGATGTCGATTTCTAAAATAGACGCGCCCCGTTGTCGTTTGTTTATTTCAAAGCCTTATTTATGCAAAATATTTTGACTTTTATCTTGAAATAAATGATTATTTAAGTAGAATTTTGCATGTAAAAATCGTTTAAATAGATTTATAAAATTACTTTTAGAATTTACAAGTGTAAATGCGTGTGCCTTAGATAGTAGGTTATGTTGACTGTGTGTATACAAACATATCTTATTTGCGGGCTTTCCTGTTTTAAAAGTGGGCGTGTCCAAACTAATGTCGATACAAATGTAAATAAATTAAATATCTTTTTATTTTAGAGTTAATGAATAATATGACTTTAATAAATGAATGAAAATGAAAAGTAAATTTTGAAATAAATATAATTATGGGTAAAATATCAGAAATTTTCGGGATATAAATTTATTAACAGTTCGACATTAATTTTCCCATGTTGCGTCCACATACAGCTGTGCTACAATATGCCTTTTCCGACGACCACAATGTAAAAAGAACAAATTCGCATGATTTACTAGAACTGAAAATTGCAAATTGCATTGTATCCCCAAAACTGTGATGAAAAGTTATCTTGTAACTAAAACTGTGCTGAAAAGTTCAAGAGGGCCAATTAGAATCGTCGCAGAACCGTGTGTAAAGTAACAGACGTGCCAACCTACTAATCATAAAATAACAAATAGGAAACTGTCAAATGAATGACTCTCAAATGTCAAATTGTTGTTATGAAATACATCATATATCATTATTTTGTGAATCATTCTTTTATTTTCATTGAAATTAATTCTTGTCACTAAGCGGTCGTCGGAAAAGTATAGTGGACAACACGTGCTGAAAATATTTCACACTCGCATAATTAAACCACTCGCCTGCGGCTCGCGGCTCAAACTTCATGCTCGTGTGAAATATCCTATTTTCAGCACTAGTTGTACAATATACTATTTCGTTATTTTAATTTCCACCTTTTCATTCCCAGGCAACCTTAGTGCTCTCGTAATTAGAACTACGTCAATATATATATATATATATATACATATATATATATATATATATATATATATATATATATATATATTAATATAAAGATAATTATTTATTGACCTTAGTATGTTATGGTAGATTCATTAGTTGGCGATTTAAGGTCTGGTTCTACTTCAATATGTATATATTTATATAATCTTAAATAAATACATATTGAAGTAAAATCAGACCTTAAATCGCCAAATAATTGAATCGACTATATATATATATATATATATATATATATATATATATATATATATATATATATAGTAAACCTAATCAGCAGGCGATTAAATATTACTTCAAAATATATGTATTTAAAAAACTCTACATGTTTCGGCAGTTCGCCTTTATCAAGAGAATACAAAATATAAATATAGAGTTTTTTAAATACATATATTTTGAAGTAATATACAGACCTTTAATCGCCTACTGATTAGGTTTACCATATCATACCAAGGTCACGAAGTTATTATATTTATATATATATATATATATATATATATATATATTTTAAAGACCTGCTAGATTTAATAATCAGTTAAATATGTATACAATTATATTCTTTTATATCGTATACCGTTTCATTATCATCCAATATATTTGCAATCAACACAATCGCCAAGTTGTGCCAGGAAAAACAGAACAAATTAAATTTAAACATACGTACCAATAGATGGAAATGAATGAAATAATATTGATTGGGTCTGCCAACCTAATTCTAAAAACGTAGCTGGTTTTGCGAATAACCTGCCCGACGTTAATGGGTCACTCAATTTTTTCCCCCTTTTTTAACCGGTCGTATCTCATGTGCTTTCATTTGACGGCCAATTTTTAATCGAATTTATTTATTTAACATTTATTACGCGAGGGAATGAACATACAAGTGGGGGGCGCTACGGTTCGCTCGTTCGAGTTATTCCGTGTGACGCGACGATTTATTTTCCCGAGGTCCGTTATAAAATAAACGGGGAGCTCCCGGAGCTTAATTGAACGTATAAATCGTAACGGCATGTTTCGTTTTTCAGTCGCGTCCTTTGATATTGCGGCGACGACGGCAACAAGGCGCAAACTTTTCCGCAACTATTTCGGCTTTGCATTTTTGACACCTTTCTCTTGTCCAGTAGAATGAATCAAAAAGCTATGTTCGTGAAAATGTACAACCTTTGTGAAGGTTTATGAACTTTGAGTTTTCCCATATTAGTTTAAAGTAATGGTCGAAAGTTGATGTTGGTAGATTGGTAGATTTGTAGAAAATATAAGAGAATTTTGTGTTATAACAGTAAAATATTTTCTAAAAGATCGTTGTAAAATTACTAATTTGTGTACATTTTGCATTGTCAGATATAGTTGGACTTACATAATTAATACACTGCAATCAACAATGATTGTCATAAAAAAAACTGATTGGAATTGTTATCAATACTTACATAAAATTACTGTCATGAAATGTCGAAAACTGTCCTTAGTGAAACGTGCGTGTTTATATCTTTGTTTGCTTGTACCTATTATCACTTTATTTTATTTTAATACTTCTTTTTTATTTAACAATCTTTATCAAAGCTACACATAAGGCGTATATTTAAACCTAGGATTATAAAACGTAAGATGTATGATGCAATTCAGAGGTAAAGGACTAAAATATACGAGTACAAAAGTTTAAGATTTGGATTAGATATTACAAAAATTAAAAAAAAAATTAGAAACTACAAAATCAATTCAACGAGAAAAGAGAGCTTACTTTAACAATGATTTTATAAGACGATCGTCAAGGGAGAAATGCAATGTTTTTAGGTAATTTAATTTAAAGAAAGGTCAGGGTAATATTCCGATAAATTTGTAAAATGTCTGGCCATAAATAATTATTTTTAGACAGTATTCCCTACACGAACAAATTGAATCAAGATTCAAAAGAATGTTATTTTAAACCTATTCAAGAACATGAACTGGTTAGAATAATATAACGTATCATCAAAAAGTCTTTGCATCGTGATAGCCATGAAACGTAAAGCTATCTCTAAAATTATTTTCTCTACGGCTATTGAATAATATATTCATTCTGCATACTTATTCAATTGTATAATGGCATCAATTCTTCACCCTGTGTGTAATGAATCATTATACACGGCCTGTTGACGAATCACATCACTCGTATTTTCATTATTCAACGGGCAGTACAACATTGATGCAGTATAAAGTATGCGTTACCAAGCAACCGCTAAACAAGTCAAAATTTAAAACGTCAAATACATTTTCTGAGTTTCTTACGTTGCTCGCATACTTTCTTCCTAAAAAATGAGCTTTGTCGCTAATGAAAGCGATAGTGATGAAATGTGTACACCCCCAGATATTGTAGACATTGCAAAAGCAACATCTGTTAGTAATAAATATTAGTAATTGTTCTAATTTTAAATTAACATTTGCAAACAAATAAATTAAACTGTTATGTACCTACGTATTCTCTTTTTTATTTAATCCTGTAGCCGTAGAGAAAGTATAGTCTTTAACTCGCGTATAATAGGCTATTATTAACTCGGGTGATTACAACGCTCGCCTACGGCTCGCGTTGTAATCTTCACCCTCGTTAATAATAGCCGTCATTATACGCTCGTTGAAGAATATACTATTATCGTATCATCAACTATTATGCCATCTTTATGTGAAACATTTATTGATAATTATTAGGAACATAATATTACAATATCTTAATAATACTTTAGTTACTTATAATACGTTAGTAACGAACTAATAACACGTTAGATACAGCACCATAATACGTTAGATACAAAACCATAATACGTCAAATAGTACATTATTTGTGAACATGAATTTCAATATTTTGACAGTTCTCAATTTTGACAGTCTCACGAAATAAGCGAGCAAGACTGTTTCCCCAGCATCAGCACCTTGAACATGTTCTTCATCTCGCCGTTTACAAAACAGACGATATTCGTTTTCGTAATGCAGTTTTGACTTCGCTGGCAACATATCTAATTTTGCTATATTTGCAGCCTCTACAATATTTGCGCGAACATCAAATTCTTCCATGATTTATTAATTTATTTCAAAAACGTGCGAGCTTTGACGTAAGTATTTTGTATGACAGACAAATTGTTGATTTTGTTTTAATCTTGATATCGTTGATGATACGATAAAGCTTTGAATATAAACTCGAACATCAGCGATTTAAACCCTCTCGGACGTTACGAGGTGACTCGGCTAGCGCCTCGTCACCTGGCAACGTCCTCGAGTATTATAAATCGCTTAATGTTCTCGTTATATTAATAGCTATACTTCTGTGATTCATTACCTTGAAGTACGCATAAGTCACAAATAAAATAATTCATAAAAAAAAATTGTTTAAAACAGTAATTTCGACAAAATTGCCAGTTAGAAAAGTGCATAAACCTTTAGGTCACCGTTTAAACATATTTTTAATGCATAAAATAATTTTTCCATAAGATATTCGCCATAGCAGGTGAAGCTCACCTGGAAACGTACCTGGAAACACATCCAAAGTGCCAAATATAAAATACACCGTACCAGACATAAAAGAAAACAATCCGAATTCTCCAAGCTTATCCTTTACTCCTCCTGGCTGCGTATCGAGACTCAAGCCGAAGAATCCACCTTTTCTAGTGCCTGCTGCCATTCCTACAAACACAGGTCCATTAGTTATATTTAAATCAATTAGCTTTATTCTATATTATCACATTTAAAAATAATTACAAAGTATGTTGATTTAACTTAGAGATAATAATCTTTTAAATATAATATAGTAAAGAATAAGGTCTATTTAAAATACACATAAATTTACTTACCAGTAGTTACTGCCTATTTTAAACAATAACATTAAATTAATTGTATTTAATTTATAAAGAACCACATTATTAGTTTTAATTTTATTTCATCACAAATTTATAATTTACAAAACGACCGAAAGAGTCCAAGTATTTCACCATATGTGTATAGTTTTCTTTAATCCAATAAATGTTTAATATGTAAAATATAAAAATGGTGGTATTTACTCATGCTCTCCGCGACATCTTTAGCTGTGGATACTACTACTTATCAGCTGATGCGTAGAGATTCATTGTAAAGGCGCCCAATTCATAATATCATCAGCATTGTACTTTAATCTTTCTCTTACATTTAATATTCAGCCATCAGCATTACTTCAATATATATATATATATATATATATATATATATATATATATATATATTATATATATATATATATATATATATATATATATATATATTGATGTAGTTCATCTGATGTTCTTTTAATTTCTTTCATTTTTTTGTTTTCTTGTATAGAAATGGTATATCTGCAATTCAATGTTTTTTAAAATATATTATTGAATAGCCAAATTTATGTATTTTCGATGTAAAATTATAATTGGATTTAGAAATATTGATATCGATTAATATTGTAATTTGTATTCATTTTATTTTTATTTCTTGCTCTTAAATTAATTGTTTTCGTGAGAATCTTGGTTTTCTAAATCTAATTTTGATTATATTATATGTTATCATATTTCTATCATCATATTATTTATTATGACCCTGATTTACTTAAATTCCTAAAACTGTGATTGCGATTACGTGAGTGATGTTAATGTATATTCTGATTAATCTGTCAGAGTTATTTTTATCTTTGGTTTATGAAAGATTTTCTTCAAAGTAACATTTTAAAATTATTCCTTTTTTATTTGTCAAAATGACATTTAGAATTAAGAAATACTGAAAAAACAAGCCTATCAACGCGAGGAAACGTACAGACGACCGTTTCGTTCTAATTGGAACTTCTCAATGCACGGCATTCCCTTTCGATGACGACCTTGCTTTTTCATTTCTATACTTTCTGTATATATAGTTAACATTTGGAATTTACTGCAAGTGAGAATTAATGAATATTAAATCACATTCTTACATGTAAATGTCGACTTATTTAATGCGTATAAATCTACAATCCGTCAAACTAAGTTTGTACTAGTATGCAGAACACACTCTTTCGCGACAACGAACTACCAGGAAGTTCGTTGTCGCGAAAGAGTGTGTTCTGCATACTAGTACAAACTTAGTTTGACGGATTGTAGATTTATACGCATTAAATAAGTCGACATTTACATGTAAGAATGTGATTTAATATTCATTAATTCTCACTTGCAGTAAATTCCAAATGTTAAAATGACATTTGATTTAATTTTTGAATTCAGTGTACATTTTCATAGAAAATCTGATTTATGGAATGTTAATATTTCTTATGGGAGTCTTGACTACCAAAAAACAGAATAATAAATAAGTAGATTTTTGCACAGAAAATTGGTGTATAAACAGATATTTTTAAAGATTTCTCTTCGAATAATAATTTAATAGTGATATCTTAACATAATCTACTCTAGGAGGTATTTAACTTATGATCAATTGGTATACTTACCTTGCTGAAAGGATTTCTTCGTATGAAAAATAACCTGGAATACTTATATACAATCTATATATAAAAGCTTCGTTACTAATCCTTATTTATGATAATGCAGCGATATTAAAGGAGTTACCAGTATTGTTATTGGATATATTGGGATAATTTACACCTTTTTCCTGATATTAATAAGTACACATAACCTTGCAGTTTTCTACGAACATCTAGACTTTAAACCGATTAACATTAGGAATTGTCTACTAGCCGTATTGGTCCTGTTTACCAAGTTTTTCCACATCTTTAACAGACGGATTGCCCCACAGTCTATATGTCATCCAGAAGGTTACTTTTAGATCAGTTTTAGTCACTACTTATGTTATCTGTACAGTTATTTACCATAGTTTTAATTACCTGTAATAATACGCAAGATATTCCATTTCTTTCAAGTATTAAATACTTTTAATATTACTCACGTATCTCAAAATTAATAATCATTTTACCTTTTAAATTTAATTTATGCATCAGATAAATCTTTAATACTTTGTTTACATTCGCCATTTATATACTGGGTTAGACTAGACAACCCATTACACTTGTTTGTTATAATAATAACATACTCATAAAACCCTAAATTGTATCTTGATTATTTTTAAAAAAAAGTTTAATTTTCAAATATATTTATTATTACCATTTACATATTTGTTTTATTTTATGTACTTAATCTCCTGATATCTACACATCCGGAACCTGCCTTTAGATCCTGAGATATAAAGTCTTTGCTCTATTTTATTAATTCTTACTTATTATCTTGAGCTAGTAAAACTTATTTATTTATCTATAATAAATATATGTTATTACAAAATTGTCACCGCAACGTGGGACAGCTTTCTGCTTTATCACAAAATTGACGCAGAACTTGGGGCAATTCTCCACGACATTCACTGTATTATTACAAAATATATATATATATATATATATAGTTAACATGTGGGAAACTATTGATAACGCTACACGTCAATAAATGTTAACGTACGTATATAATTAAATTATTTACCTAATAAATGTAATACATATACTTTGAGAATGTGAATTAATAAATCTTTAAATGAATGTTTAATTACAAAGAATACACTTGTAATACTTGTACTTACACAGTCATTAGATCTTATCGTCAGGGTCCTCTGTTTTCTTAAATTATAATTTTCACATATGAAATAGATATATTACTAACAGATGGAGTAGCCTATTCAGTAAAAAAACACGTAATTCTGATTTTATTTCAAAAATATAATTGAATTCAAACATACTTGTGCTTTACTCTTTTTTAAAGTGAAATTGCAAAATTTAAGATAATTATTAGAAATGAAACAATGTGGTGGTGTTACAATAATCAAAGTTATTTTATTGTGTCTATTCAATAGATATAATAACAAGTAGGGCTTGTGCATAGAAAATTAGAAGATAATTATATAAATGTATTTTAATATTAAATAATATAATTAATATAAAGTAAGTTCCGTTTCCGCCTAGTATTTTAGTAGTTTAAAATGGCTGCTGCAATTAAAAATCCCGCCGACTGTGAATTGCGTCCTGTTATCCGATTTCTGTGTGCAAAGAACATGAAGGCTGCTGAGATTCATCGTTAACTTTGTTCTATTTATTGTAAAAATGTTATGAGTGATAAATATGGTTAGAAGATGGTGCCATATCTTTCGAGAAAGACGAACAAATGTCCATGATGAAGAACGGAGTGGAAGACCAACTGTTGTGATGAACGAACTTGTGGGTAATGTCGAAGAAAAAATTCGTTAAAATTGGCGATTCACAATCACAGAAGCGAGTGCCTTTTTTCCTCAGATTTCAAGTACAATTTTGTACGACGTTGTTACTGAACATTTATGTTACCACAAATTTTGTTCGCAATGACAAATCTTCTTACCGAAAATCATAAGACCAAAGAAATTGGTATCGGCACTAAGTTTTCTGGAACATGACGATGTTGAAAATGAGGACTTCCTCAGGCGTAATAGGTGATGAGACCTGGATCGCCTATGTCAATGTTCAGACGAAAAGACAATCAATGCAGTGGGATCGCCCTAATTCACCAATTGGGAAAATGAGAGATAGGCATAGGGAAATTTATACCTGTACGATGCAAAATGTTCATCTACTTACTATGGTGTGCTCATCTACAAGTTATTCCATTAAAAAAAAAAGATTTTACGTAAATAATCAATAAATTTCGAACAGCCTGTAAGAGATTTATTAAATATTTAGACATTACTCAGAATCTTATAGCTTTCGCTATCTCCAGTGGAAATATGACGTAGTTCAGTTCAAATACGCCTCAGATATGTGGTTTTAAATAATGCATTGAAAAAACAAAAAAAATCAAAATAATTCAAAAACGGTTATTTAGGAACCTTAATATAAAGAGTTATAGCACTTCACAAGGAATCTAAAAAAGCAATAAAAAATATGACATTCCATTTAAAATATCGAAGTTGGCTATGACTTCCGGTATAACCGAAAGTAGTTCATGAGTATAAATATTTAACACACCAAGTATCGAGATTACGTGCCACAAATTTTCAAAAGTGTGCTATGTCGTTAACATAAAAAACTTCTAATAAACAGGTTGCGTGAAAAACTCTGCATATATATGTAGTGTTACATTACAACAATAGAGAAATTAAGCAAGATTAGTCTTCGTTATATACAAGGCTAAATTCTATGCAAAACGGTGTATTATTGTTATTAATTAACAGTAACAATATATAATGAGCGAAGATCAGAGAATATTAAATAAAACACCTCTCGTTCCAAATGCAATCCAAAGAATGCAGGAAGAAGAAACATAAAGATATTTAGGCCTTAAACAGGCAAGAATTATTGATCAAATTAAAGCAAGGAGCACAGAAATACTTAGAATAAGAATAAAAGCAATTATGAATACGAAACTAACTGGGAAAAAGAAAGTTACTACTATTAATACCTGTAATCACCTACAGTTTTGGAATAATGCAATGGACCTCAAGCGTAAACAGAATCATCAGCGAACTGTTTACGAAATATCGAAACCGCCACCAAAGAAGCTCGATTGAGAGGTTCCATTTGGCGACAGCCTTAGGTAGACGGGAAATATTCAATATACTGATAGATAGGTTGCCTATCTAATTATAGGAAATTGAAGAAAACAACCATTATACAACAGTGGTAATATCGAATAAGAACCATACACCCCTAAAATTAGCTGAAAAAACTAATGAACCAGCTGCACAAATCCAATCCATCACACACACTCTAGAATCTATAGTGTGTATCTAGAGTCTAGATACATAGATGAAAATACATAAGATAGATAAAGGAACATAACATAGATGTCGCAGCTGCCTCTGAGTAGTTTAGAAAGGGGATGTATTCTCTGAAATAAAAAGAATTGTTTTAGCGATACAGGATCAAGTAAAAATCACACATGTACGTACTACCAGTGATAAGTCTAGAATATATGGCTCCAAAATAGAAAGTATCGACCATCGATACGTCATGACATTGTAGCCAAAATAATACATTAGATGTTTGGCGCAAGGTGATAAACTTGGTCCTCGTACGACACAAAAAACATTTTTGAAATCGCAGAAGGAAAGATATATTGGGATCATACAATAATAACTGACCGCCACAAATAACAAAATAGATAAGAACAGGACACATGATCGATATTGTCATACTAACAGCACCGAATCTTCAGTGAAAAAAATTGAAAAATATAACCCACTAGCTTTCGAAATCAAAGAATTGTGGAAAGTTTCCATTATGCTGATAATATAAACAACAGTAAAAATCTCAGTTAGCCTACCCGACTCACTATATATACATGTAAATGCGGAAGGTAAGATTACTAGAATTCTGCAATATAATCAGAGAAGTCCTGAACATCTAAGGAACAATTTAAACACACATGCAATGCACTTTGAAACTTATTATAATATTTCATGAGGTACAAAACGCCGTAACATAAGCCGCGTCCACCAAGATGATACCCATAGGTATGTGGGTTGAGCAAACTGTTTCCTGCCAATACCTATGCTAAGGAAGTGCGAGATAGATCGACGAAATAGTTATCGCAATCAACAACTTTGCACTAGGACACAAAAAAGCATAACCAAACAAAACTAAAATAGTAAATAAGGCTAATTAAAAACATAGACGAAATCAAAAAGGCTAATGTCGAAATTACACAATATATTAAAACGATTAAAATAAAATCACAACACCGGTAAATACAATCTCTCGCAATACAGCACAAACAATACATGAAATACTGGACACAAAAAAAATTAGCACACTGTGCACAAAAAAAAACTGAATTGGCAGTATATCCAGCTCGCTTAAAAAGATATAGATAATAAGACAAAAGAAAAAAAAATACTCTATTCAAAGTTAGTACAACACGATTCTATCAAAGATTAGAAACCCAAAAACATATATCAAACAAATGCAAACCAATGACAGAAAATCCAGTTAACTATGATTCATTTACATGTCTGCCAACACTATACAAAATAATAACTGCTTTAATAACAAATAAGATCGAGGAACACATCACTACGAACAATATCCTAATAGAAAAACGAAAGGTTGGTAGAAAATATTTTGTACTATGAACAAAACAACTCATCATAGACTGTGATTATGAAACAATCCTAAAACATCAAAGCATAGGTATGTACAGTTAAGCTCACATAAATCTAGTATAAACTATTTTTGAATTTTTGTTTTGTTGTAATTCATTCTTGTAGCGTCAAAATGATATTTGTCACTATTTCATATCCAAAATAGCAAGAAAACTGAATCCGGCAGACAAAGTACAAATTTTGTTAAATTTGAAAAGTCGCAACATTAAACAAATCGCAGAAGAATTTCATTTGAACAAATCTACAGTACTGCAAGTTAAAAAATGATGTGAAAATGAAGACAGTATATGTCGCAAACGAGGAAATGGCCTTAAAAGAATATCAACTGATACAGAAAACCACAATTTGTTTGAATATTTGAGAAAAATTAAAAAGAATGACAAAGCAAATTCATAGATCTCGTATAAGATTTACTAATAGGGAACACCTATGAGAATCTATTGAAAATACCTAGGAACACATTGTTGAAAAACCTAATTTTTTAAGAAGTCTCATTGATTCTGTACCTATAAGGTTAAGGGTAGTAATTGATACGAATGGCAGATCAATTATGAATTAGTTTATTTGTGTTTTCTAAACTGTATTAAAATTACTTAATTAATTTTGACAAATTAGGTTATACTAGATTTATGTGAGCTTAACTGTACTTATAGGCTACGAGAAAATCTTTGGCATTGTTACCCACTGATGATTGCAGAAAATATTCCAAATATATTTAAAAAAATCTAAAACTTCTTTC
Source organism: Melolontha melolontha (assembly GCA_935421215.2). Classification (NCBI taxonomy): domain Eukaryota; kingdom Metazoa; phylum Arthropoda; class Insecta; order Coleoptera; family Scarabaeidae; genus Melolontha; species Melolontha melolontha. The sequence continues at coordinate 54,527,130 of OW285240.1, forward strand.
AGCAATAAAAGAATCCTAAAAAACTAAGATCATATTAAAAACAACAACAAATAGCATACGGTTTTGCTTATCAATCACTCTAAACGAATTAAATAAATCAACACTACATAAAACAAATAATTTAATGTACAGTTAAGCTCATATAAATCTAGTATAAATTAACTTTTCAAAATTTTTTAATATTGCTTAGTGTTTATTAATCTTTTTTTGAAAGACAAAATAAATGTCAAGTAATTTTTTAATACAATTTAGAAAACACAAATAAACTAATACTTAATTGATCAGCCATTTGCATAAATTACTACCTTTAACCTTCTAGGTACAGAATCAATGAGACTTCTTAAAAAATTAGGTTCCTCAACAATGTTTTCCCAGGTATTTTCAATATATTCCCATAGTTGTTCCCTATTAGTAAATCTTATACGAGATCTATGAATTTTCTTTGTCATTTTTTAAATTTTCTCTCAAATATTCAAACAAATTGTAATCTTCTGCATCAGTTGATATTCTTTTAAGACCAGCTCCTCGTTTGCGACATATACTGCCTTTATTTTAACATCTTTTTTTTTAAATTATAGTACTGTAGATTTGTTCAAATGAAATTCTTCTGCGACTTGTTTAATAGTGCGACATTCCAAATTTAACAAAATTTGTACTTTGTCTGCCGGAGTCAGTTTTCTTGCCAGTTTGGATATCAAAAAGTGAAAAATGTCATTTTAAAGTTACAGGAATGAATTACAACAAAACAAAAATTCAAAAATGGTTTATACTAGATTTATGTGAGCTTAACTGTACATGGATGATTTTAAACTTTACACATTCATAATGACACAAATAAGAAGATTAATGTAAATCACAGAAGAATTAACCTCCTTAACGTTAAGATGAACTTTGGCATAAGCAAATACAAAATACTGCACATTGAAAAAAGAAAACGGAAACAGCCTGTACTAAATAATGTTGAAATAGACTTTGTAAAAGTTCAAAACACAATTATCGTCGTTTGAATCGAAATCAAAACATAAACTACATACATAAAGACAACAGTATACACATAGACTAATCGCCACTCTCGTTTCTAAGAATATTACAAGAGCAATTAACACTTTCGCAATATTCACTTTAATTTACTCATTTGGAATAATTAGATAGACACAGACTGATTTCGATTGTATTACTCCCATAAGACGAATGCTTATGCAAAACTACAGAAAACTACATCCAACCTCCTGCTTTGAAGGAATAGGAATGACTGAAAATCAGGAGAAAGAGGTATATCTGATGTACCTGCACTTCATGCGAAACAGATACACAACCTTCCAGGCAGGGGCGGCTCGTGATGACGTATTTTGGTTTGCAGTACAATGATACGAGTGCCTCGTGTGTTTTCGGTGTTTACTAAGCAAACGTTACAGTTAGTACACGAGAATACACGAAGCACTCGAATCATTGTACTGCAAACCAAAATACGTCGTCACGAGCCGCCCCTGCTTCCAGGCAATACTTCCAGAAAATACTTCCATAATACACAATAATGTAGATATCGCAATAATAAAAGCTGACCAAAACTAAACCCGTTAAATCTAGCACCAGGACACAAGTATTAATTTCTTTTGATTGCTTCTAATTACGTTAACTGACCGCTTAGCATCTAGCTCCCCTAATAACGTCTTAGTACTCGTATGTAATTAATCTTCCGTCAACCTCAATGTTAGTATACATTCAAATGAAGAAAAATAAAATGAAGAGAAAAACTCTTCTTGAAAAATTGCTTCTAATTACGTTAACTGACCGCTTAGCATCTAGCTCCCCTAATAACGTCTTAGTACTCGTATGTAATTAATCTTCCGTCAACCTCAATTTCTTATGTTCCCTTTCCAGCCATGATCTCCGTTCTTATGGAATCCTTAGCGACATACAAATTATGACCCCATGGAGTTCCCCCTTTGAGCTCTCTGTGGCCAGTTCATCGGCCATTTCATTGTCTTTAATCTCCTCATTTCCTAGCACTCATATCCTCAAATCACATATATATATATATATATATATATATATATATATATATATATATATATATATATATATGTAGATGTGGTGTAGCTTGATAGGCTATCCGTGTATAATTTTGCAGGGTAAGCCATCCAAACAAGGTGAATGGAAGGAAATTTGTTATGCAATTTAAACATCACAAGGGTTTTGCATTTAGAAGTTGTTCTGGAATAGAAATTTCATATGCTAACGAAAAATTTAATGTTGGCTATTTTGGTCGATTATATGCGCCGTATTTAAATTTTGTGGTCTTGTGCCCGTGTTATATGTTACAAACTTTCGTTGGATTTATTGCTTGTTTGTATAAGTAGCATTTAGGGCTATGGATAATAGTGTATAGTTTTACCATTTTTTTATATTTTTATTTTTGGTTTTTTTAGATTAATATTAAGTGGATAGTGTCATATTCTGAAACGTCAAACTAGACAATTTTTGAAAACACTATTGTATTTCTTTAAATTCTTCTAGCATAAGAGTTTGTATAGATTCTAAATATATTTTTATACGAATTACGTTTGTTTGTAATTTTCATGTGCATTTACATTTTATGATATATTTTGAAGATGTTCAAGAAGGTGGAAAAGAATTAAATGGAGAAAAATAATGTTTCGTTCGATTAAATTCTGTATTGAATATGATTAAGAAGTTTATGCAATGGGTTCTAAATGACATATATTGATTGCAATACAGAAGTTAATCGAATGAAATATTTTTCCTTCATACATAAAATTTGAATAACCCCAATAGTAATTTAACTACAGCTATGTTGATTGCATACAAAATTTTCCCCTTTCCCCGCATGGTGACCAGTCCAAAAGCTATACATAGGGATCTATTTTACTATTAAGTTACACATCTATATTATTACTGATCTGTGCTCATATCAATGCCTCATTATTGTCTCATGTCAGTCTATTGAGGACTTGCTTGCAATGTTTTACCAGTTTCAACATGATAATTGAGTTCATAACGGCCTTAATAGTCTGACTATCAGTCATTATGTTGATTTTTCTGTTTATATAGCCGCAATCTGTACCGAATTCCCTCGGCGCAAACTGCGACTCCAAACAATTCAGACTGAAAAACGGTCATATATTTCTCCAGAGACTATAAACCATATTATCGTAGTATGTAAATCACCAGTGGAAACAAGATATACTAATAAATATAATAAGGCAGCTCAGATACTGCACCAAGTAATAGCACCAAAATACTACCTCCTTAATGGCACATCTACACACTCCTATATATATGAAAGCCACATTCTAAACTCTATTTGGATATCGCAATACATATGGACAAAGAAATTTTAGCAAACAGACCAGACATCTACAACAGATAGAGAAAGTTATAATCATAGATAATTGAGTGTAGTGATTCCCTTTGTCCCTAAATAATTTTTCATATACATATATATATTATATGAATAAGAACTACGAAACAATATTATACAAGAGCTCCGACTTAATTCTATTGTTCCTTCTCCCTCCAGTTACTTCATTTTGTACCTATTTTTCCATCTTCTGCACTTCGCTCTGACTTTGAAACACATCGTCAACACAGTATATCCGAGTCGTCTTTAAAACCAAGGCCTTCAATCAAATCTTCCTCGTCTTTCTCCATTACTGTTCCTACTTCTTTTTCCAACTTCTTTTCTGTTAAAGAACGCCCTTCTCAAAGATCAATACAACATCAGCACTTTTAGGTATATCCAGTATATCATAGTTTATTTAGCTGCCGTCTGAACACTTGTATTATCTTCACTAAATGACAAGTAAATTATATTTGAGATCTCTCAGCCGCTAGCGTGCTGTTTTGGAATTAAGATTGGAGTGGGGACTGCTAATTAATTTCGTATGTATAAAATTTAATAATTAATGTACACTTAATATCCATAGAGATCATAAACTGTGTACGTACTGTCAAACATAATTCAATTTTATTTGGAGCCCATTTAAAATGTCTGAATTCGATCAATCTAGTAGTGATGGTGGTTCTTTGCGTAGCAGCCATTCCGAGGATTTTTTTACAAGATTTAATATTCACAGTGGATGGAAGTCATTACTGCTGTTCCAATTTCAAACACAATTTTCTTTGACAGTTTTGATGTCTGTTGTATTTTCATATATTACTTCAGTTAAAGACGCGGCTTTCGCACTTGGGGTATACCGTTTGGAATGGATTGAAAAAAAATATTCTCGCACTACAATACGTAAGTAATCAACATGAAACTTTTTTTATTTCCATTACTTTCTTGTTTCTCGTATGAGAATACGGTAATTCACGACACCAATAAGTTTTTAAAATAGCGTAAAAGATTAGGGGAAGGGCGAGAAAGTGTACTCACCTAAGGTATTTTCTAGGTAATTCGAAAACTATATATATTATTGCTACAAAATTCTATAAACATATACAAAATTATATTAAATATCTCACTCTTTAAGGACAGACAGTGAGTACAGTTTTGAAAAAAAAATGTCTTTTCTAAATGTTGCTTCTGCGTACAATTACACAGGGGGGGGTGGGCATAGGGAGTACGCAAGTGTTGGGTTATTGTACTTATGGAAAATTGCATTGGTTTGGCCTTTAAAATAAAATGTAATATAATTAAAAAACTAAACCTTCTAAAAAATTTTAATAATAAAGTAAAATAGTGAACAGTTGAAACAATTATTTTGTATCGCATAAATCGCATACATATCCTTCTGGGCTGTCCCACCCTGAACAAAGTGAGTGGGCCCATCTCGGACACAAACTGCACTTAAACCAAATTTCGTTTTTGCGATTAATGTCTCCGCATATAACACAAATTTCATTTTCGTCATAATCGCTAGCATTGTCGAGTTCGTGATCATTACACAAGTTAGAAATATCTCCCAAGTCTTCATCAGTTACTTCATCACTCCGATATATTTTTCGTTTCAGACGTTTTGTTATTTTTTTGTCCCTTTTTGTTCTTTTCTTTTGCTCCTAATGCCTGCTTCCTATCCTTTCTCTTTGGCTCGGCACGTTCCAACATGTCTTTGTTGGGTGTTTATGTTAATATTTGGGACGATAATGTATTTCTGCATTTTCTCTTTTAGCTTTCGATTTCAGAGTTGGAAGTGGAGAGATGGTCTGAACAGAAATAACATTGGATTCAATAGAAAAGGATCTTCGAAGGACCAGGGACTTCAGTTTCATTCACTGATTCATCGAGATCTTCAATCACATTGTAATGCTTAGCAACAGCAAAAACCTCTTCTCCAAATTTATTGGCATTAAACGGCCAAATACTAGACCTGAAACCTGATTCGGCTTTTTCTATTGTTGTGACCTTTTTATAGGCTTTGTAGAATATTTCCGCTAGTTCATTTGAAGTAATGCGATTATGTTGAAGTAACAATAAGTCACATTCCCTGTTGAACGCTTCCTTCAGAGGTCCATAGAATGATAAATCCAAGGGTTGGATTTTATGGGAAGTGTGGAGGGTATAGTAAATAAAACAATACCGTTTTATTTGCAAAAATCATATATTTGTACGGATATATGATTTGAATGGTTATCTAAGACAATCAGGACTGGATCTTCTAGAGTTGGTTTTACAATATTTTTGAAATGTAGCATCCACAGATAAAATCAGTCTTCGTTACTCCACCCCGTTGGTGAACAGGTGTAAATAGCATTTGGTGTTCCATTTTTCCAGTGCAGCTGACATCCTCTTTCGAGGGAAGACAAACATGGGTCTTACGTATTAATGCTGGGCGATGTCGTTCCTTTTGTGGATTCGTTCATTCCGGGTCCGTACTAGGATCGGAACGGGTCCGCTGGATTCGGTCCATCCGGACCGACATCGGTATTGATATGAGAGCGTGGACCCGTGTATCGTAGAACCAATGGATCGTGTACCGTACCGTCAAGCCATATATGTAGGTTAGTAGGTTGAAAGGTTCGGACTGAATCTTTAGAACGGAGAACTATCAAATCTATCAATACGTGAAGCTATGTAAATGTAATTAATATTTGCATAGTGCAATAATTATATCAATTATACTTACGTTGTTTTTCGTTATTACTTGTACAGAAATAGTAAATTATTACTGATTGCCAGTAGTTAAAAATTAATTTATTTACACTTATTTAAAAATAAAACAATAACAACTTTTGCTTTTACTAATAAAATTTATTATTTTATTTTTGAAAGGGTACAGATATAGTAAAAAATAAATATAACGAAATATAAAAAAATATATAATTACAAACACAAATAAATTTAAGTCTTTCAATAACCAACAAATTAAACTTGCTTGCCTACTTATTACGTAATTTTTTATAGATTTTATCTTTTATACCAGCATTTAATATACTTACTATCAGTGGCGGTTCTTGATGACGTACGATGTGCGCTGCTGCACGGATGAGACTGCTTCGTTTAAGCTTTCATATATACAGAGAAGCAAGTAACCGTACCGAAATCTTCCGAAATAGTTCGAAGTAGTCTCGTCCGTGTAGCAGCGCACATCGTACGTCATCAAGAGCCGCCACTGCTTACTATATTTATAAGAAAATATTAGTTACTAAAAATTTTGTAAAAATTTTAAGTTATAATTTAAAAAGACAATTTTCTCTACTTTTGATGGAGACAAGCTACTGCGTCTGTCTGTTAATATTTGACCCGTTTTTGAAAAAATACGTTCGCAAGGAACAGAAGTAGCTGGAATGCAAAAACGACCTTTCATGATCGAATACAAATGTTTATAGACATATCTTCTATCTTCCCACCATCTGAGAGGATCTTGGTTTCTGGTCAGTAAAGGTTCTTGAACATATTTTTCTACTTCAATCGTGGCTTCAATAGTGGAATTGAAAGCAGTTTCAATTTTTATAATCTCTTTGTCAAAATTATTCCAAATGTCTTCCTCTCCACTTTTTAGTACGTCCTTTTCGATTATTTCACACTGTGTTGTTATATTTCCTTCTTCTTTTTTTGTAATTAATGAGACTACCTCTTGCAGAATTTTGTTATACGTCTTTTTATAACTACTTTCTTCATTAAAACCATATTTCTTGAAACGCGGATCTAAAAATGTTGAATCACTGTATATAGGATGTTCTTCTATATTTTGAAATCTTATACGAAGTTCCGATAGTATAACTTCACATAATGCATGCAATGTTTGCATTGCATCTCCTCCAAGAGATTCTTTTCCTAAATCGGATTTTACGTTATTAACGTAGGTCACTAACATTTTATTATATAACAAGATTTTTGAAATTGATACACTTGTTTCGCTACTTATTTCATCAGTAATGTCTTTAAATGGCTTTAATATTTTGCAGGACCAAGAAATAATTTCGAAATCATAAGTTGATAATATATGAGTGGCGTTTGTAACGGCTATAGCTGATTGTAATGGATCTTTAATTTTTGTAACTCTATCAAACATATCATACGTGGAGTTCCATCTTGTACTTACGTCTTGTTTCATTTTCAGCACAGGAAAACCCATTTGCTTTTGCAGATTTTGTAGTTTTGCTGTTGCTATTGGACTTCGTTTAAAATATTCTACAATAGACTTCACTTTATTCTGTGTAGCCTTTATTTGATGAAGACCTTTTTGTACAATTAAATTTAACTAATGCGCAAAACATGGTATATGCTGCCACCTTAAGACACGGACTGCTGCTGTAATATTTGCTGCGTTATCTGTAACCACGGCGCAAACATTTTCAGAAATTTGCCAATCAGTTAAAGCTAACTTTATAATATTAGCTAAATTTTGTGCAGTGTGACTTACTTCGGTACAGTAACATCCCAATAGAACAGACACTAATTTATTTTCACCGCCAATAAAATGCGCTGTTAATGCTTGATAAGACTGATTACTAACTTACGTCCATCCATCAGTAGTAATAGCAATATGCTGAGTAGATGACAGTAATAACTCTTTAACTATTGTGTGAACTCTTGTATACAGTTGTGGTAATATCACGTTTGCTATTGTCTTTCTTGAAGGAGGTGTATAATTGGGATTCAACATTTGTACGAATTTTCTAAATTTTCTATCTTCTACCAAACTAAACGGCTGATATTCAGCAACAATCATTGTTAATAACTGTTCATCTAATTTCACTGATTGTTGTTTAGATGAAGCCCTTTTTTGGAAATTTGTTAATGTTGTTTGAATAATTTTCCTTTTTTTTGGTACAACGGATGTATTAGTACTGGGACTTGGAATTGCTAATTCCATATCAGAAGTAGCAATTGAAATATCTTCGGATACATTGGTTTCTGAATCCTTCACTGAAATATCTTCCCTTCTCTCGTCCGTAAATGAAAATGGATGTTTTCTTTTTAAATGTCTTTTTAAATTTCCTGTAGCTCCTCCTTTGTAGGAAAATGGACTATTACAAAAATTACACTTCGCAGAATTTTCATTTGTTGCAGTAAAAAAATTCCAAATATCACTCCGTTTTCTTTCCATTATAAAATACTTTTTGAACACTTCTTTATATTTATACACACGTATGCACGACTAAACAACAGAGAAGGTGGAAGATTACTAATTCTTGCATACCCCCTTAAGAAATTTAGACCAACGCCCTAGAATATTTATTTAAAACTTATCTTATTTTATAAATATACAACGACATTGACGGTATTCATTTGTCATTTTATTAATTATGGTGTTATGGTATAAGACGAAAAGTGCAGTCTGTATACATACATTGTATGTATACATATATGTATAATACATAGTCACATTAGCCATAATTCAGATAAAAAATACAAACACACATATACATATCTATATATATGTGTCTCATATAATAAATATCAAATACCTACCTACGACCTTCGTCAAATAAAATTTATTGCTTTTTCAGTATATGTATATGCGTAATATGCGTATCTCTACAATATTCAAACTCTTTAAACCGTAAACATCCCAGTAAGTTATGTGTCTGACTGTCTGAATCTGAATCACTAATGTTTAGATGGTTTACACTTCGAATATCGGAATATGATATGCCTTGACGCTAGCGAGAATCGGTACCGTACGCGTAAGGAACGAATTCAATAAAAGTATTGAATTCGTTCCTTCGGACCGAGTTCAGACAAAGTTGCGGACCGGGTCCGATTATATCCAACAGCGGACCGAATCCTTTGGACCGGGTCCAGCTGGAACGACACAGCTCTAGTACGTATGTACCAACTGCATTGAAACAGCAAATTACGGTGACATGTTTTTCTCTTTCGCCTGAAGTCTTTGCCCCAAATTGCTTCACTCCTTTAGGGCCCAATCTCTTCGTATGTTTGTGCACGGACGTAATTTTGTAATTGGTTTGTAAATATGAACAATAATGGAGAACTTTCGCAAAGAGTCATCTTTACTGATGAAACATGGTTTTATAAAACGGGATACCTAAATTCACAAAATACTAGAATTTGGAGTAGTGAAAATCCACATGTAATTAATGAAGAATCGCTACATCCAGAGAAAATTAGTGTTTGGGCAGCGATAAGCCAAAGGCGAATCATTGGACTAATATTTTTTCAGAGTACGTTAACTGTTCAAAGGTACCGTACGGAAATTTTACAACCATTTGTCAATCAGTTGCATGATGATGAACTTCAAAATGCATATTTCCAACAAGACGGAGCACCTTGTCACTGTACTGCAGAATCTTTGGATTATTTAAGAGAATTTTTTGATAAGCGTATAATTAGTCGAAATACTGAAATTGCCTGGCCTGCACGTTCATGCGATTTAACACCTTGCGACTTCTTTTTGTGGCCTTATCTAAAAAATAACATATTTCGAGCACCTATATTGAGCATGAGATGTAGTTTTCATATGTTGATCGACTTGGAACTTTCTCTCACTTGTAATCTGCAAAAAAAATATCACATCATCGGTTGTTTTCTTATAAAATAAATGTTAGTAAAAGATAAAGGAATAATTAAAAATTTAATTAATTAGTAAGAGGAAATAAACTTAAAAGTTTACTCACAATCTTGCAGCATGCTACGCAAAACACTTTTTCTCCATCCATATTCTGAATAAGGTGCACTCCGTCCAGGCACAGTCGCTATTTTCGGCATTTTTGCTATTATATATCACAACTCACAAGTTCACACTTCGAAGGGCCAACGTAAAATGACGTTTAAAATAAAATTACTTTCGAATATGGGAATAAATTTTTCCGAATAGCAAAGAAACACATATACTACTCCTAATTTTCTGGTAAAATGTATTTTTGTATTTATCTAGAAGTTTTAAGATATTAGCTTTTCCTGGAATTTTGTCTCGGCCGGGATGCATGGGAAGAGCATTAATAAATTCTTGTAGACGCTTATCGGAAAAGTAACGGGAAGAATCTTAATAAAATGTTATTTTTAATTTAAAGAGGGCTGTTTAATTTTTATTTGTTTGTTACATCCACGACATATTTTTAGTAATGCCTATAATAAATTTGATTTAGTAAATAAATAAAACTCGGATACTAAAAATATGCAAAAATGCTGAATTACTACAAAGTATGCAAATAAGCAAACTGCATATAATCCGGCCTTTATTTAGAAATATAGTAATATATAGTATATTATACAGGGTGGCCCAAAATGACCGAAGGGATTGAGTTCATTATAACTTCTTATTTAAGACATAATTATTAATTTTTTTTTAATTTTAAATACAGTATTTTAATGGAGAATATTTTTAATTTAATTATGACAAATTATATCTCGCGGGTGGCCCAAAATGACCGAAGGGGTTTTAATTCTTATAACTTTTTTATTATAATTTTTTTCTCTCTGGACTCTGAGGGTCCAACCCGCACATTAAAATAACGACGATATGCACAAGTCAAAACAATGGATCGTTGATTTGAGAAATAAAGGTCCACGATTTTGGCACGTTGTTCAATTGTGTACTGTTCCATTTTAAATTCCCCAGGTCTTCTTTACAAAATACTGAAAACAAAAAAAAAATTATAATAAAAAAGTTATAAGGAATTAAAACCCCTTCGGTCATTTTGGGCCACCCTGTAGTAATAAAGTCACTGTCGCTTACTGCGCAATGTCAATTTTTTCCATTATTAACAAGGAAGCATTCAACATCGACACAATGTTCCACAAGGAAGACGGCACAAAAGATTGTGACTCCTGAACATACGCCATAACTATTTGTTCATTAACACCCTTCACGGTCTTCATGTGTCGCCAATCCGCGAAACTAAGCATGCGCATTATCGTACTTCCTGCGCGATTTCTCCGGCAATAACGTCGAGCTGGCTTACTTTGCAGCCATTCTAACATCTTCAGGAATATCTTAATTGCTTGTTGATTCATTCGTAAAATTGTAAAGTGTCTTGATTCAAGCTTTTGCAAATATTCAAACACGATACTCTGGGATATTCAGTATTTCTGCTATCTGCCACGTTGAATGTAGACGCGGTTGTCTTATATTAAAGCTTTTATTCATGTGGCTTGTAAATTTCCGCGGTTGTTGTTAATGATTTGTTCTCGGATTCCTGGATGGGACCATATCCTTAGCACAGCTTTCGTCCATTCTTACACGGGACACCTTCGGAGCTGCGGCTGCTATTGCTAACATTGCTGCGGTGGAACTGAAAAATCTGTTAGTTTGGGACAGAATCATATGGGGGTTGTTTTGGGTCATGTGAGCGATAGTTACGGTTAAATTGTTTAGATTATTTTTTAAACAGTTCTGTCAACCGATCGTAATGAGAGAAATTTCAAATCGACTAATAGCGTATTTGATGGTATTGGTCGATTTGAATTATTACGATTGGCTAATAAAGATACTTAAATACTTGTTTAACATTTTGCAACATAGTTTAGAAAATAATCACGTCGAATTACATTCGTGGTGATTATTTTTTTATAATTTTAACAAGATAAACACTACTCTTTGTAACTATTAAAAAATTTCACTCGTGAACTTCGTCCACTCGTGAGATTTCTATAGCAACAAAGATTCGTGAATCTAGTTAAAATTATCAAAAGAATTATCACCACTTATGTAATTACTGCTGAAAAGTTTGCCAGATATTGTATAGAGAATCTCTCTCAACATAGCTAAAATTATAGTAACGTAGCCGACCAAGTGAAAACTTATCTAACCTCTACCAATTTCCAATAGTCGTCAACATCTTTCAGAAGGTGTCAACAGCAAATCCTTTGTTCCTTATACTCGAAGTACAAAGTGTTGGATTATTCCTTGAACAAATTTCTTAACATTATAAATTCCCAATTTATAGTGAAATATATGGAGCTTTATTTCACTATAAAAATTTAATTGGAGGTTCTCTTCCTTTTTAAGACATCTTAGTGAACCATGATACCACTGGTTCATTAGGATATTCCATTTATCATATGCCTACTCAAGCTGGTAGATACTTAAATGCCCTTTCCCACCACCATCCTGCACAAAATGTGTGGTCATAAACTCCTTAGTCTAAAAAGACTTATCTATATCTAAACCTAATTCTTTATACCATGAAATTAACCATATTAGCAACACATTAATCAAAAACAACTATTTCAAGTTTGATATTTAACCCACCATAAACCAACATCTTAACCCAATTCCACTTCTCAACACACTCCATTTGTAAATTCAATTTACCTTATACCGGGTGGCTCAGTTATGTTGTTCCAATGACGTAGCTCCGTTATCTAATAAAATAAAAATTTGAAATTTGGGACATTTAATATACACCTAATTTTCTTTAAACTAAGTCTAATAATCATATTCTTTCACTTCCAGTTTAACCGAAAATGGCCTTAAATTTTTTATTTTAAATAGCAAAATTCTCATTCGAATTCTACAGAAAATTCTCTTTCCAATGAAGTATCATACTTTGTATTTAGACTTAAAAAGAGAGGTGAAATTGCATTTTAAATATTCAGAAATTGGGATCGTAGAAACCAAAGCAATCTATGGAAACTAAAGCAAAATTTTGCATTATGTATTTGTTTGTTAACTTTGACAGTTCATAAAGTGTTGTTAAAATTTCTCTCAAAGTTTCTTCGAACAAAGTTGTATTTAAAATTAATAGCGACGATTTTACAAATGAGAAAAAATTGAACATGATCCTCATTTATGGAGAATGTAGAAGAAACAGGCGTGATGCCTTCCGTGTTTACGAAGAGCGGTATCCTAACAGACGTATGCCAAGCGCTATGTATTTTACACGTCTGGCTTCAAATTTGGAGACATGTGGTGCCTTTTCAAAGAAATTCAAATTCAGGCTTTTCAAAGTTCACCTGCATCAAGGATTAGAACTAGGAGATGATGACAGAAGACTGGGTTTTTTGTGAAGATGGCATTATTAGCTCAATGTTATGGATAGATGATAATAATGGATCCGTAAATCGATGCAATTGCCATTATTGGTGTCTAGAAAATCCTCATTGGATAAGAGAGACCAATTTGCAGAGAATTTTGGGAGTTAATGTATGGTGCGGCATGATCGATGGGTACATTATTGGACCAAATTTTATGAAGGAACCTAAACTGGTGAGGCATATTTAGAATTCCTTCAGAGCGAATTTACAGGTTTTCTTGAAAATGTTTCTAGAATTGTGACTGATTATGTTAATCAGATTTTCCCTAATAAGTGGATAGGCACACATGGACCAATAAGATGGCCTGCAAGATCACGCGATCTAACGCCGTTAAATTATTTTCTATGGGGATATTTGAAGGATGGGGTATACCAGACGCCTCTTGCGGATTTGGAAGATTTAAAAAATAGAATTACGAATGAATGCGCAGCTCTTAATGCCGAGTTATTAAGAAGTGTTACCTCTGGTAAACTTTTTCGAGCCGAATGTTGCATTGAAGCAAATGGACAACCTTTTGAATAATTTCTTTAACATCTTTTCTGGCGCTCACGGTTCAAGTTTGGTGCCACTAAGACATTCATAAATACCTTTCTTGTATAAATAAAATTAATAAGTATCATATTTTTTGTGATTCATTTAACATTATTGATTTGACTTTCAATAAAATGTTTGTAAATCACTCTTGTTTAAATGAATATTCTTCCTAACCGAGATCTTAAAAATACATTTTTGGCAAGTGTATTTTTGCTACTTTAAATTCATCCAAAATAATGAACATGCTTTTCATAATTTTCTACAATCCCGATTTTTGAATATGTCAAACGCAATTTCACCTCTATTTTGAAGTTTAAATACAAAGTGTAATACTTCATTAAAAATAATTTTCCGTAGAATTCAAATTTTGAAGAAACTATACAGGGTGCAATTTAAAATAAAGAAAGTTAAGGTCATTTCCGGTTAAACCGGAAATTAAGGAATATGAGTATTAGGCTCAATTTAAAGAACATTAGCTATATACGTATAAGATGACCGGAATTTCAAATTTTTATTTTATTAGATAACGGAGGTACGCCATTGGAACAACATAACTGAGACACCCGGTATGACAAGCACATCATCAAAATCCTCCTCAAATACAACATCAAAACCATCGTTTAATCCTACTCCACATTATCGGACCACTTTTCTGATAAAAACCCAAACCATCTAGAGGCCCCGGTTGTTTATAGGATTCCATACTCATGTAGCAGTGAGTGTTGTACTAGGGCATTGCAGGTAGCAGAGTTTGCTCTTACTGAAGAGAGGTCAAAAACTGGACGCCAACTTCAATTTAGTCCTGACTAGATTCTATCTCTCAATCTCTATTACTTTACTCGCAAAATCGGTGAATCCATGGAAATCCTGAAGCATCCTCATAATCTCAATCATGATGATGAATATCCTTTACACAATACCTGGCGAATCCTTCTATCTAAACAATTCAACCGTAACCATGAAGTTTCAGTGATCTGGAACAGCTTTCATGTAACCTCGTCCAAAACAGACAGATTATCAGGTTTCATAACAGCAACGTAAACAATAGTAGCCGTCCTGAAGATATCCCTAGCAAAAGTGTACGAAGAACCAGCAAAGAAAGAAGCCATGTCGAGAACGCGGTCCCAGCTCGAAATACGAGAAGATATTATAAAAGTTTTATTTTCATCAGTTCAACAGTTGAAGGTGTTCTTAATCGCGTAGAAACTCGAAGAAAACTTTCACCTCAGATACAGCGATATTGAATACTTCTTTACCGTCCTGTGCCTTCTGGAGGACTCGTGTTTGCGTTTCATCCCCAAGCACCATAATGAAACCATCAAATCGGCGCATTTTGCGGCGTTGGGCCGAGGAAATGACTTGGCATTTGATCTATGATATGGTTCCGTCGATGAAATGTGGAAATCTCAATTAAGCTTATTATTTTGATAATTTGTCAAGGACTACATTCTAACATCCTTTCAAACTTCTTTTCAATAGGTTTCCGTTAACCGTATTCTTTTCTAAAAAATTTGAATTGTGTGTCTTGTCAGGATCATTGCAACGGTTTTCATCCCAGTGTGTTTTACCAGCCCGAAATGGACCGTACATTATTATTACCTCACAATCTCCTCGAGTTTCGGGTCTAGTTGATCGGAATATTTTTTCTTCTAATTTATTAACATAGATACGTATAATCTGAGAGTGCTTTTGAAAAATGATTCATCTTTTCCTCCTAAATTGACCTCGAACGCATAATTTCGAGGTAGTACGTTAGGAGACTAAAATTATCATCGACTGCTTCATCTTTTGGAATCGAAATGGCGATTGGTGATTCTTTACCGTTTAAGGTGTATTTGATATTTATTGTCTCTTAAGAAATTCTAGAAAAGCACCAACACTATCTTCCACAACAAATAGTTTCCATTAGAAAATTCTTGTCAGAAACAAATTTTCCGCTTAACTCATATCCGTATGAAAACTGTGTCCCGCCCACTAAGAGGATCGAATTAGGGTTAGACTAGCCAATTCCAAATAAATGCGATGGAATAGGAGGTATCTTCTTTTACTTGCTTTCACTTTTTTCTTCTTTACTACTCTTTTTAACATGTTTACTCTCCTTATTTTTTTTTAAATCTCCTTGATCTTCTATTTTTTTAGCATCTTTTACCTTAGCCACTTCCATAGCCTCATCTGCTTTTTCGTCCTATTAAAACGCTATTAAAAAACTATTCAATTGAAAATATATTTTCCTTTGTGAAAACGCAAGACTGCATACAGAAAGAGCAACCAAATAAAAAAAATGGAGCTTTTCTAGCCTGTTCTACTCCACACACCTGTCCGATCGCTGAAAATTTAAACTAGGAAAAATTACAATGAATTTCAAAAGTTTGTCAAAAACTTTTTACATTAAATCCATCCAAATTTTGCGTCAAATTTATCAACAACAAACTACCTCAATGATAGCAAATAGTTTCAAATAATGACGAATGTACGATAGACTTGGAATTGTTTTGTTCTCTTGATAAATAAAGTAGTTTTATTGAAACGCAAATTATTTATAATTCTAAATTAATATAATCCATTTCTTTTTTACAGATCTCTTGTATGCGTTTGATTTAATCTATTTGATAGACCTAATTTCCATGATTATTTACAAGAAAGTGGATTGGACCGACGTCAAATACAGACACAAACCTCGAAACAGCTTTTTGATTTTTATTGAATTATTAACACTTATACCGCTTGATGGTATTTATTTTACTTTAACAACTCCCAACATGAGAATTCTCTATGTTTTGCGACTACGATATGCACTAAGAATATTTCGTGTATTTGGATATTATAAGCGTTGCCAAAATTATGTTGGCAGCAGAAGTTATATTCTACATCTTTTTATTATCATATTCTACATAATTATGTTCGTTGTAACTGCTAGCTCTGCAGTATACGTTTATAGTTGTCATTTTTTGTCCAAATGCATTTTTAATAATGACAACTACTTCAGTCACGTATTTTACACTTGCCTCAGCAAAGTAGTAATGCTAGGACAAATGAGTGATAAAGACGTTGAAGCACTTAATATGAGTGGTATCATGTTCTACTTATCAATGATGGCGTTTGTTTGCAATGTACACTTGATCAGTTATTTCATATGTGATGTAATACATCTAATAAACGAAAAATATACATTAATAAATGACTATGAACGCTTGAACCTATGTATTTCGAAAACAAACGGTGGAATTAGTCAGTTATACAATGCAGATAAATATCTTCGAGCAATAGCTTCTGCGTACAGCTTTTTTTCGACAAAAAAGAAGGGAATACGCAAAGAAGACGTCATTCAATCATATTTACCGGAAATCAAATATGTAGAACTTGAATTGGATATGGGCTGGTTTGCTTTGAAACATTCTCGCATTTTTAGATGGAGAAGTACGAACTATTTGCGTTACATATCTACACTTATGATTCACGTTTTCTTTACACCTGGTGAAATTATTTATCATAAGCAGGACAGAAAAACGAAAATGATTTATATTATATCAGGTAAAGTTTGTACCTTACAATATACTATTTTATTTTCCACTATATCAAAGCGCTCTATTTTGTTATTAACATGTCACAAATTGAAACTTAGGGCTTTATAAATAACTCAAAAATAACAAGTGTTCATTTGAAAAGTCAATCTAGTAGCATGTGATTTACTGAGAACATTTTGAAGTATGTCGTAAATTAAAATTTACTACTTAACCTACGAAGTGGTATATTTTAACAGTTTCATACATACAAATAAATAACAAATAATAGGAATTTATTGAAAACTATAACAAATGTTGAAAATGCTGTCCTTCAAGATCAATGCACTTTAAAATCCTCCGTTCAAAATTTCTGGTGATATTCTGCAACATTACTGGATTGTTATTAATTTCCATGCATTTCTGTTCGATTCTCTGTAGCATATCATTCAAATTCAATATAGGTGTTCGAAATATGTTATTTTTTTAGATAAGGCCACAAAAAGAAGTCGCAAGGTGTTAAATCGCATGAACGTGTAGGCCAGGCAATTTCAGTATTTCGACTAATTATACGCTCATCAAAAAATTCTCTTAAATAATCCAAAGATTCTGCAGTACAGTGACAAGGTGCTCCGTCTTGTTGGAAATATGCATTTTGTAGTTCGTCATCATGCAACTGATTGACAAATGGTTGTAAAATTTCCGTACGGTACCTATGAGCAGTTAACGTTCCCTGAAAAAATATTGGTCCAATGATTCGCCTTTGTCTTATCGCTGCCCAAACACCAATTTTCTCTGGATGTAGCGATTCTTCATTAATTACATGTGGATTTTCACTACTCCAAATTCTTGTATATTGTGAATTTAGGTATCCCGTTTTATAAAACCATGTTTCATCAGTAAAGATGACTCTTTGCGAAAGTTCTCCATTATTGTTCATATTTACAAACCAATTACAAAACTGTAGTCTACGTGGGTAATCAATTTCTAACAATTCTTGTACTGCTGTGACCCGGTATGGATAAAGTTGCGTATCTTTTTTTAATAACTTGTGAGTTGTACCAACAGAACGGTTTATTTGTTGACTCAAATGTCGAACAGATGTTTGTGGTTCATTTTCCATTATTTCTTCAACACGATTTACAACTTGAGGTGTAAGTTTCTTAACTGCTCCGCTGCCTGATTTTCTTAAGAAGCTACCAGTTTCAGAAAAAAGTTTTAAAGTTCTATCCAAAGTATTCTTAAATTGTATATAATCTATTACAAAATGTGGAAACTCAACTTGAAATCCTACCATGCAATCTTGAACTGAATAAACCCATAAACCATCAATTTTATTACCACGTCGAAAATAAACCTGGACTAAAAAAATTTATGTTCTAAAGTGAAAGCCAGTTTAAAACTGAGAAGCAATTTATTTAAACCAGAATCAACGCACGATTATTTTATGCACGAACTGATATTTGTGATTAACATTATCAAATGTCATTTGGATTTACGTTTACCGAATAACAAACACATACTAATATATTTGCGTTTTATTCTATCAAAATTACACAGCAAATCAAGATTGACTTTTCAAATGAACACTTGTTACTATAGTTTACATGAATTAGGTAGACATTTTCTCGAAATTTTTTAGTTCACTAATATTGTGTGAGCTAAACTACGAGAGTGATTAGACGACAGAGACACTTTTTAATAAAATACTTATTTCTAGGTAAAAAATAATTTATTTTTCAACATAATTTCTAGTAATGAAACCGCTACAACTAGAGTTTAGCGTTGGCGGTCTTATTATTATGTGTGTGAATTATTTAATAAGTCCGCCAACGCTTAACTCTAGCTGCAAGTTTTTTTTTGTAAATATATTAGTGTTAGAGCAAATTAGAATGTATGTAATTGCAGAGTAAGTGGGGATGTAAACATTGCTGTCTACAAATTACAAAGCAAATCATACGAAATTTTTAATTGAAAAACATTGTCTATGTTGGGGCTCGAACCCAAGTCTACAGTTTGCCGGACTGTCGCTTTTACCACTTAGCATATATATATACCAGTACGACTTTTCTTAAACAGCTTGCAAAATAATCTTTGGGAAATATGTACCTCAAACTAGGCACCCGTTACGACTATCATTTTCTCATTAGTCCCGAATCTCTACCCAACCATTTTTCAAATTTGGGAATAATAAAAAGCTACTCGGATTTGGTGAATATAGTTTTTCGTATGCTAATTTGACGAATTTAATGGTTACCATAACGGTCAAATGAGAGGCACTTTATCCTGACGGAACGAACCTTTTTTTCTGAATAAATGTGTTCGTATTTTCTTCAGTTTAGGATCGAAACGTGTAACTAGATCAGCATAATATCGGCCTATTATTGTACTTTCCTTCTGTAAATGGTCAATAAAGATTATTCCGTTGAAATCCAAGAAAATCATGACCATACTCTTATTAACCGAAAAAATGTTTTAGGACCACGTTCATCCGAAGAAATCCACTACAGTTACATATCGACGCAAAAATTCTCTTGTATTTCGTTTAAACTTAACCAACAATTTGAAATTGTTGCGTGAGTTCGCATTTACTCAACAATAAGCAAGCGCGGCACTCATCTTGCGCTTATTTAAATCTTGATGTAAAATATTTGTATGGTATAGACTTCATAAATAATTTCTAGAGAAGCTACTGTAAATGAATGACCCGGACGTTCAGTATCTTCTGTGGTCATATTACCACTTTTTAGAGTTCTCCATACTTACAAATCTTTCTATGAGAAAGAGCAGATTGATTATAATAAATATTTATGTAACTTCTCTTCAGTTTCTTTGATGACTGTTCCACGTAAAAGTAATGTTTAATTAACACACAAAATTATTTTGCTTCATAATAGTTTACTTTAAACTCTCCCGTCAAATTACCCTCGTAAACTACTTTTTGTAAAATTTAGAAAGTTTTTTAAATGTTTGATACGCATGAAATAAGTAACCCTTTCTTTTTCTACATAAGTCCTTTCAACACTTATACACTCATTCTGTCTTTTCTTCAATCATTCCATGTCTTTACCAAAAAATACTTCGGCAACTTTGTATAATATTGTTCAACAGCTTCTTTGAGTGTTTTATCATATGCAAAACGGTTTTCCTTTACGTGTTTGAATAAATAAAGTTTGATGAAATTAGATCAAGGCTATGAAGTAGTATATAACAGTTGATTATCTGCTGAACTTTGTGAAATATTTTTTTTTTGGAAAATGTGAATGTCGTAGACTTTCATCCATAGCTTTTGAATTCCGAATTTTCGAAGTTTTTAATTTCGAATTGTCGTTTCATAGACCTTTCTATTTAAGAAAAATTAATTTGGTGTATATTCAATAAGCTAGACTGCTTCCGCATTGTGGAGACCTGTTGCAATGAGTTTTTTCCAAAAAATTATATTTTCACTCTTTATGGTAAGATGCCCTTATGAGTTCCAGTCATTCATCCAATTCCTCATTCCCTGTTATGATATATACAGGGTTACCGAAAATCAACCATATTTTTCAATTAAAAATTTCGTATGATTTGCTTTGTAATTTGTAGACAGCAATGTTTACATCCCCACTTACTCTGCAATTACATACATTCTAATTTGATATTTGTAAATATTTCATATAAAAGCCGAAAAACTCCAATAATTTATCAATTGTTATATTTAATAAACGGCTAAGAAATTATCTAAACACTTATATATATACAACGTGTCCACTTAAGTATGAGACAAATGGGAAATATTTTTATTTTTGATTTCACAGAAAACTTTATAGAAAAGAAAAGTTCGTGCATCCTAAGAAACTTGATATTTTGTATTCAGGGTTGCGTTGTATTACTTGGTTAGAGGAATAATTAAAAAACATTGAAGTTGCCGTAAGAGTACGCTACACTTATTTTTAAAGATATCAAAAATATTCATTTAAAAATGTTGTTTCAAATTTCAAAATATGCTCAAATACGAATTGTTATTTAAAATTTCGAAAAAATAAAAATTAAATTATCGAGCAATAATAATCGCAAATACGCAATAGTTTTTAACATCCATCTATGTGACAGTAGTTCTATGGTTGTCATTTGTATTGTCACTTTAGTAATAAATTTTATGTGATTGTCAGATCCGCTGTCACTTTAATAATTAAGTAACTTTAAGACAATTCATTAAGTTATTACCTACCAACTATGGCTGAACTGTTAACTATGCAAGAGCGAGCTGAATTAATTCTTATTTGCGGAGATAACTACAAAACATGTAGAGACGCAGCTGATATTTTTAATGAAAGACATCCCAACAAATTTATTAGTTTCCAAAGCGTCTCAAGAATTTTAAATCAGTTTAAAGCAACTGGTAGTTTTGAAATGCGTTACAAAAAAAGTAGGGAAAAGCAAGTGAGACATTTCGAAAATTCTTTACGTGTTATGCAAAGTGTAATTGAAAATCCCAAAATTTCTGTCAGAAAAATTGCAAAAAATTTATAAATTAAAAATCATCAGTAAGCAACATTTTGGTTAACAATAGATATCACCCCTATAAGCCAAGATATATTCAAACTTTGCAGGAACGGGACTTCAACAATAGATTTGAATTTTCTTTGGATATTCAAGGTACATTAGAAACGCAGAAAACGTTTTTCAAAAGCATTTTGTTTACTGATGAAGCAACCTTTACTACTAATGGTGTTGTGTTTGCACAAAATTGTCGTTGGTGGTCGTATGACAACCCACATTTTAGAATTCCCTGCAAGAATCAATATTCGCAAAAAGTAAACGTTTGGTGTGGACTTTTAAACAGAAAAATTTTTGATCCGTATTTTTTTCAATCGTCATTAAATTCACAACGATATTTGGAATTTCTACAAACATACCTCGATAACGAATTAGACGAATTGCCACTAAATATTATAGGAACCCTTTGGTTTATGCATGATGGAGCACCTGCACATAGTGCACGAATAGTTGTAGACTATTTAAATGAAAAATTTGGAGAAAGATGGATGGGACGAAATGGACCTTTTCCATGGCCAGCGCGCTCGCCCGACTTAAACCCCATGGATTACTTTATCTGGGGATGGCTAAAGAATAAAGTATATTTAGAAAGGCCGTTTCAGAATTTAGAAGAATTGAAAAACAAAATAGGAGATGCGGTACTGTTCTTAAGAAATAATCCTATTGTGTTACAACATGCATGCGAGGATTTCAACAGGCGTACAAACATATGCATTCAACGAGAGAGGCATCATTTTGAATAGCTTTTTTTTTGTTTGTATTTCTGAATTTGTTGTTTTTGTTAATTTCATATTTATTTTGTAATATAAAAATTTATTTCATAAAGTTATATGCAAATGATTTTTGTTTCATTCTATTGCATTTCAGCGATAAAAAATTGATATCGAATGTAAATAATTTCACGTGCAATTACATAAAATTTATTATTAAAGTAACAATACAAATGACAACCATAGAACTACTGTCACATAGATGGATGTTAAAAACTATTGCGTATTTGCTATTATTATTGCTCGATAATTTAATTTTTATTTTTTCGAAATTTTAAATAACAATTCGTATTTGAGCATATTTTGAAATTTGAAACAACATTTTTAAATGAATATTTTTGATATCTTTAAAAATAAGTGTAGCGTACTCTTACGGCAACTTCAATGTTTTTTAATTTTTCCTCTAACCAAGTAATACAACGCAACCCTGAATACAAAATATCAAGTTTCTTTGGATGCACGAACTTTTCTTTTCTATAAAGTTTTCTGTTAAATCAAAAATAAAAACATTTCCCATTTGTCTCATACTTAAGTGGACACGTTGTATATATATACCTGCGACAGGGCCGGACTCGAATAAAGAAAAGTCATTTTCTCGTTACTACGTGAACATTGGACCGCGATTTTTTGTATGAAGGCATTACTCACATATACCTTTCACTCTTTTTTTCTTGGGTACTATACAGAACTAGCATTGTATAATTTGAGAAAGACAATTCACTCCTTTATAACGTAGTTAAATTTTCTTAAGAAATTTCGGTTCTGAACAGTTTTTGGCCAAGTGCAAACCAACTGAATATCCACCTTCTTCATACCAAAATCGACGTTCGAAATGTTTAGGATACTTTCTTAAATATATAGACTTCATTGACAATAACAGCGACCTAAATGTCGATCGGTTTCTTTTCGCACGATCTCTTCTATTCTTCTACGGGTCGTCCGGAGTTTGTAGTAGTGGCAATAATAGTAGTAATACTTTCGGTCCCTTTGGTAAACATCTGTAAGCATCTGTATATCATGTAGATGTTTAACGACTTTTTATTGAGGTGAGGTCGTCACTCTAACGGTCTTGTTCTGATCTCTTTTTTCAATTTTTACTGTTGTCTCTAGAGTTGAGTTTAAATTGGTTCAACATTACAAATTAATTCAACAAAATTGTTCAATTCACTTTTATTTATCGCAATCTTTTCAAATTATTCCAATTCTTATTCACTCTTTTACTTACCTTCAAAGTTATTTTCCTCTAAGTTTCTCCTGGTCTACCTCCTCGACGTTTACCTTTCACATTGTATTCCAAGCTCTGCTTGGTAATAGCCTGATTATTTTCCCTCATTGTATGTCTAATCCATCTCCACTTCCTACGATTGATTTTATTTTTATTTGCTCTTGATGAGTACTACGCCGCAGGTGTTCATTTGTAGATCCTTCGAAGACATTTATTAATAAATACTTGCATTTTAATACAAAGGTATTTTTAATAATATAAAATATTATTAAAAATCTGGTGTGAAAAACACAAATCACTATTAATATTCACTATTAATATTTTTTTGTGAACGTATCCGAACACATCCCTCCCCAGAGACGCAGATACGTATTTCGCCTTTCTACAGGATCATCGGTACGCCCCTGCTGGAGAAAGGATATCTTCAGACACATTCACAAAAAATAACCACATCGCCATATCACAGAAATTATCCAGACCGAGCGTAGAAGTAAATTCAGCGTTGCCTGTTGTCAGACAGCCGAAGTACCTCGCCCTGTCCACGTAATCAATGTGAACCAACGACGCCCTTACAAAGGTGGCACAGCCGTCTCTTTAGAAACTGCATTTTGTTTGTGTCTTCACTCATACTACGGACTAACCGCATGTGTAATGTATCACAATAATTGAAACATACATGAGTAGGTAAACCCCACCAGTTTTATATAATACAAAGGTATTTTTAATAATATAAAATATTATTAAAAATCCGGTGTAAGAACACAAATACAAGTTCACTATTAATATTTTTTGTGAACGTGTCCGAACATATCCCTTCCCAGAGGCACAGATTCGTATTTTGTCTTTCTACAGGCTCAACGGTACGCCCCTGCTGGAGAAAGGATATCTTCAGACACATTCACAAAAAAGAACCACATCGCCATATTACAGAAATTATCCAGACCGAGCATCTCTGGGGAGGGATATGTTCGGACACGTTCACAAAAAAAAATATTAATAGTGAACCTGTATTTGTGTTCTTCACACCAGATTTTTAATAATATTTTATATTATTAAAAATACCTTTGTATTATACAAAACTGGGTGTTTTACCCACTCATGTATGTTTCAATTGTTCTGATACTTGCATTTTATTTGTATCAGCTTTAGTTCGTATCCATACAATAATGTGCTCTTAATGTTAATATTAAATATTTTTAATTTAGTGTCCGTCTTCTATATTCTATCTTGAATCCCTTTTGGCAATTTCTTTTGGCAGTCGGCAAACTTCGCAAATAAGTGAATTCATATACTGTCTCAATTTCAGTATTATCTATCTTTACTTTTTCTTCATCGTTGTTATTAGGAAGAGAAGAGGTGATAGGATACATCAATCTTTCTCTCTCTTTTCCCGCTTTCTATCTTAATCTTGCATGAAATTTGCCCATTAATATTTATCTAAACTTCATAAGCTTCTTAGATATTTTATACTATTCCAGTTCCTCATCGTTGATTGATTCTCTGCCCCGTCGAAAAATTTTAAAGCAAAATTTAACTTGAAAATAATGTGACACTTCTTCCCTGTACCCAATGACCAGTTTTTGATGAATAATTTTTAAGCTATTGCCTTCTTTTGTAAGTAATTTTGCGATTCTGTGATGCGCTATCTTAATTTCTTTCATTTTATAAATAAATAAGCCTTTCTAAATATCTATAAACCGCGCAATATAAACTTTGTAGTAGCAAGCATTACTTTTATCAATTAGTCGAGTTATAAATAACTAATGTTCTTCTTTTACACTAGGCGTTGTCGAAATACTTTCAGAAGATGACAACGAAACTCCAATAATATCGTTTTCCGAAGGAACTTGTTTAGGGGAATCGACGCTTCTTATAGACTACCCTGCCACGTCTACTGTGATATGTAAAGATTTTTGTGAAGCTTCTATATTGGAAAGGAAACATTACATTCAAGCTTCGAAATTATATCCAAATGAGAACAAATCAACATTAGAAGCTATTTTGAAACGCTACGAACAAGCACGAAAATACAAAAAACTCAATCAACTTCAAAAAATTAAAATGTTCGACGACACCGATGAATTTAATATGCAATGGTTAAAATATACCCTCAGAAAAATGCTGAGTATTAAGACACACCAGGATGACAAAACGTTTATAAATAAATTGCAATATTTGGTATCTTGCTGCAAATACCTAGATTTACTGGTTATAGCCAAAGAAATAGAATTAATAACCGACTCTATATTTCTAAAGTCATCTTTTCCGTTTATATTTCAGCCTAATTCACTTGTAAAAACTGCATGGAATCGCTTCATGTTTCTAGCGTTCTTATACTTTTCAGTTATTTATACTTACAACTTGGCCTTTGAGCATAAAATTTCCCAGAGTTACATGACAACGCATATCATAATAACCATTTTATGGTATCTAGATTTATACATTAGCATGTCAACAGCGGTTAAAACTAGACATGATTTTTTCACAACAGTTCATGATATCGTCATGTACAGATTGACTACTTATACGTTCATATTTAATTTAATGGCCGCTTGTAATCCAGGATTCTTACTTTATCTCATGGATCCTACAATTAATTTTAGAACGTTTTTACTCTTGGAAATAAACAAGTTGCTCAAAATATACATAATCGAAGTATTTTTTGAAACATTGGGTTTTACTAGTACTAACAAATTAATTCGTTTAGCTTACCTAAAATTTATTATATACTTATTTTACGTACTCTTCTATGTATCTGCTCTTTATCATATGATGGCTTGTTTCGACAACAAATGCAGTGCTATATATAAGAACTACTTGATAAGACACGACTTTAGCACACCTACAGGTTATATTATATTCGGAATTTACTCAAGCATTAAAAGTTTATGTAATTTCCAGCGTCACAATTTCAACAGGCAAGTAAAATTATGAACACTTGATTGATTATGAACGATTGATAGTCTTGAATTTTGAAACCTAATATCGATAGTAGAATACGCAACAAATATTAAGTATAAAATTTTTTAATTTGATTTCTCCTCACACGTAAACTTCCGGTAGTTACCACCTAAATACGAGGATAATTTGACAGGAGAGTATAATTTCAATGAAATATATATTTTAGGGTGAAAAATATATTTTATTTTCTAACATAGCCTCTGTAATGTAGCTGTGCCTTACGGCTACATGGTGGTGCAGGTTCGAGAATGAGTGTAATTAAATAACACGAGTTCGGAGTAGTTTAAACATACTATAATTAATTTAACACTTACAACGAGTTTAACAGAATATATACATGATACTAAATTAATATAAGACAGCGGTCGAAAGGGAGTTCTATAAGTTACTCACTGTCGTACTGACTGTCTATTTGTGACTATCTTATGCCTTCAAACTATTGTCTTATATATCCCTCTTTCGACCCTGTGTTACTTAAACACTGTCAATATTTGCAAGTGTGTAACCCTGGATTCCTAACCTTGTGTATGCAATGAAATGAACCGAGGCCGTATTGATATAATACGCTCCGTATCGTTATGATACAATATATTGGTGCCGGGGCCATCTCCTTGATAAAGTAGTACATATACATGGTATTGGTACAGAGTTATTACACCTCCATCCAATTCTATAACACTTAGCCCAGCAACTTTTCAATTGTTCGGACTGTCTAAAAAGTCACTTTTCGGAAATTCATCAAGATAAACATTCGTTACAGCTGTTACTTCGCCATTTGTCTCGAATTTGTTTCCACAAAGGCATTTTCTCAAGTGTGAAAACAACAAATAAATCACTAATAGCCAAATCTTGTAAATTAGTGTTGCTATGGCTGATGGATGAGAGGGCCCGTTATCCTGACGGAACAAAACATTTTTCTGAAAAAGGTGGTTGTTTTTTCTTCAATCCGGCATGGAAATGTGTCACTACATCCATAATATTAACTAGTTATTATGCTTCCCTTCTGCAAATAATCAATCAATAAAGACTACGCCTTTGCAATCTCAAAAAAATCCGGATCATAATCTTAATACCCGAGAAAAACGTTTTTGATATCTCAGCGTTCTTTTGATTATATTTTTGCCTTTGGATTATAGTAATATATCAGATTTTATCGGTTGTTCGGTTGAAACGATTACGGCCTTACGGCATACAACAGAATTGACTTTATTAATAATATCTACAGACGTTAGTGTAAATGAAGGCCCAGAACGTTCAGCATCTTCTGTTCTCGCGTAATTCGTTGAACTATCCTATAC
This sequence comes from Melolontha melolontha, assembly GCA_935421215.2. Lineage (NCBI taxonomy): Eukaryota > Metazoa > Arthropoda > Insecta > Coleoptera > Scarabaeidae > Melolontha > Melolontha melolontha. The sequence goes on from OW285240.1 coordinate 54,555,362, forward strand.
CAGTTGAATTTTACAACATGGGTTAATGGATGGCCTAGTCTTTAGCCGTACAGCGGGTAGGTAACGGAAGAGAGACTCTTAGAAGTGCCCAGTCTATCCGACCACTACAATTTCGGTTGGATAATGCCCCGTAGTTCATTCTAAAACTTGCCAGATTTTTTTCAAACCTCAGGAACGGGTTACTCTATACCAGCTATTGAGAAGTAGCTGGCTTAATGAGCAGTTCGATATCATAGGCATAAGGTATTTAGTGTTCTGATTTACGCGCTGCCCATTTTTCGACAACCTACACAGGCTAGCTGAACAGACTCCAGAATTCGGTTGCTTGCTTCGGCTAACCACCCTATACCGGTAGGATCAGTTCTACTGGATCAATGGGCGCTTCTGGACTATCGTGAGAATGGAGTAGTGTTCCAGCAGACCGAGCGCGACGGTTAACCCATTCAACGTTGGTTGAGGAATCTAACTCGTAGTGGCTTTAGTTTATTGGTTGTACGAGTTGAACTGTTGAGTTCGTGAGACCTCGGATAGGGGAATTTCTCTTACGACATGGGGTGTAGGTTAACGGATGGGAAACTTTATGCCGCGCATTAGTTTAAATCGACTGCGCCTATATGACCACTTTTGAAAGCAGTGAACTACTTATAAATTATGGAAAAGACCGGATTCATCATTTATCAAGGTTTATGTAACTTTTCTTCAGTTTGTTTAATATCTTTCCACGTAAAAAATAATGACAAAATTATTTTTTCTCCATATTAACACAAAAACAATAAATAGTTTGTTTTGAATGATTGTAGAAACTTATCTGTCTCACAGATTTGGTTGGAAGTTTTAGCAGTAGGCTTCTAAAACACGACTAGAATCACCAATATGCTCCTCGTCAAGAAAATGGTGGTAAATTTTGGAAAGTCGCTCTCCCGTCAAGTCATCCTCATAGTAGGAGATTACATATGAGCATTTCGCGTTACTTTCCGATTTTTGTGAAAACCTAAATTGTATTCTATATATAAATACACGCACAAGAAAAGTCTAAGAATATTTTTAAAAATATAAGTATATATTCTATCGGCAATAACTGATTTCAAAGAATATTGATTTTTTGGGTTATTTATTGTTTAAATATGTAACATATTAATGTACAATTCTTTAATAAAAAAATATTTTGAAAATTTAAACAATGAAAACAAAGCAACATTTTTTCAATTTGTTTTTAAACAATTTTCGAGAAAGAAGTAAAAAAAGCACATTTTAATATAGAGTTTGACCTCCACATTGATTAAGCACAAACATACACCTTTTGTTCATCGACAGAATTACATAGTCTATATCTTGTTGTGGTATAGATGCCCATTCTGTTGTCAGAAGCTCCTTGAGCCTATTAGCATTCGGAATATTGCCGATGTGTGGAGTAATTCTTCTCTGAAGCATGTCCCATACATGCTTGATTGGATTCAGGTCCGAAGATTGTGCTGGCCATGGCAATACATCAATTCCCTTGTTTGTTAACCAGTCCATTACAACACGCGCGACATGTGGACGAGCATTGTCATGCATCAGATGGAAATTTTGACCAACGGCACCAGCAAATGTACGCACAATGGACTGAAGAATATTATCCAAATATTGCCGAACTGTCAAAAAACCATTTGGAAAAATGAGCTCGGTTCATCTGCCAATCATTAGTCAACCCCATACCATAACAGTACCACCTCTGTAACTATGTACTTCCTGGACAAGATTCAAACGTTCCATATTTCCAGATCGTCCAGATCGTCAAACCAAATATCTGTCCTGAGCTGCCGTTGTATTGCGTCCTTGACCTATATGTCGTTCACCCGGACTATCGGCTTCCCTAAACGCTATTCATTAGCTACTTCGACTTGCGGCACGCCATCCTCAAGATGACCTATTGCTCGATTCATTTCATCTAAAGTCATTTAATCATTTGCAATGTAGTTTTTAAGAAAAAGCGACGTATAATGAATAAAATTACAATCTCTCATTGAATTAAATAAGCACACTAAATTTATTTTTTGCAACTATCGTTTTATCGAGTTGTTTATTGTCTCTTTAGGATGTTCTCAAACAAAATCTATTCCCCATAGAGCATTCGACCTGATATATACGCTAAATGTACAATTTAAAATAGGTATATAAAAGTTATTATTATAACTTAAAACAAATATCCTTAAACTTTTCTTGTGTGTGTATATAATTTTCATTAACTAAAATATATCAAATTATTGATTGCTTCTGGGATTGCAGACTGGAACCGTGTCCTTGGTACAGCTTCCTTCTTGACTGACTTTTCGATAATTGTTGCAAGGGATATCTTCAAGGAAACTATCTAGAAAGCCCTGGTGTTTACAGTATTGCACGCTTGTGTGGCAAATGACGACGAAACAAAGCGTTCGATAAGTACTCGTCTTGCTAAACTTGAGCGTTGTACTAAGGCGCTGCGTGTGATGGGGTCTGCATGTCATGATACTATCTCACAATCCCTACTAAATTATTAAATATTTGAATCGATAGAAATCTTAATTAAAGCACCCCAATAACATCAACCCTGATTACGGATACCCTCTACACAATACCTGACAAACCCTTTTATCTCAAAAACTCAACCTTAATCATGGAGCTGCAGTGATTTGGAACAGCTGCTACATAACGCCCTCCAAAACTAACAGACTTTCAGTTTGAGTGCAGCAGCAGTAGTAACAGCTATGAGGATGTCCATTGCAACAGTGGACAAATCATCAGCCATTAATGAAGCTGTACCAACGACGCGGCTCCACTCCAGAATCCCAAAAGCAATCATGGACAACTACCGCGAAAACCTACAAGCCAGATATCGGATTATTGGAAACTAAACTGGAAAACAAATTTTGTATGGAACAAATTGGTTTGATTCGATAATATATCATCTATTTTTATCAATGTCCATTTGCCATCTTTCAGACAGAATCATAATTTCACATTCATAGAATGTCTGCTTTTTGACAAAAAAACTAAACTAGTGGCGGTTTAACATCATCATTATTTAAATTTTTACCATTTATGCGATGGTGCTAGCTGAGGACTATATTATAAATATGGTAAAGTATCCCAAACAAGCTTCAATATGATTTTCCGAGTACCCAAACATGTGTATAATGTTACACTAACTTGGTGAGACACAATATTTTTACAATTTACCAATTCCAGTCGTTTTTCTTGAATTGTATTGTTTAGTTCAGTTAGTTGCTGAATTTGCACATCTGAATTGATCGTTTGGTTGCATGATAAAACTTCGAAATAGATTATTCCTTCGTAATCCCACCAAACTAATAATATAACGTTTTTGAGGAATGCCAGTTTTAGATGCTATTTGTGCTGATTGTTATTATTTACTTTAAGATCTCTTTCGATTGACATTGTTCAAAACCATACATTTTTTATCTCGCCTTATCAATCGTTTGCAATTTGGACCGATTTCGTTACATTTTATAGAAAAATCGCAGATGTTAATGCGTTGTGTTGACTGACTTTCTTTAAGACTATAAGGAATTTATAAATCGTGTCTTTCAACTCTTCCAAATTATTCTTGTTGTTGCTGTTCTAGCTATAAAATCTCCTTCGTACCGTCGTTCTAAAAGCTTTCGCAATTCACATATTATCTTAGGTTGCACTCCTAGTCTTGGCGTTACAATTTGAAAACAGTACCTCTCCTTAACATTTTATTTAAGGATTATTGTGATTCATTAGCAAACAGAGCGTCCATGCAGAAGATTTCTGTTTCCATAGCAGAATCTACATACACAACTACTTATTGAAGCTCACGGATTTCTTCTACGGTTTTGATAAGTGCTGAATTTTTGGTAAAAGTCTTTCTCTGCCGTCTTATATTTAACTACAATTGTCGAGACCTTTTCTTGATTCGTTTTTGGTACTTGCTTTAATATAGTTTTTTTTGAAACCGCAGGAAAGCTCAAATCAAACCAAGTTTATAATTTGGCTATATATAAATTCTTCTGGTACTTTGTTAAAGGACTCCTTTAAACAGGACTATGTCCCGTATCAGGTCGTTGTGTTTTAGCCCATTTAGTCAATCGTTCCTCAGACATCCTTTCCACGTGGTCTTTCCAAAACCCCTTCATGCTGTAGTCTGTCTTGCCACATTCTGTTCTCTTATTTACTTACTTCTTACCCGGTCTCTAAGTGTAACACCTTTAATAATAGATCTGACGCGTTGTTTTCAACATTCTTTTAATAACTGAATTTTCTGCCCTTGTTTCGACGTCGTATCACACACATATCTTCTAGATTCGTCGTATATCTAGCATATCTTCTAGATAGTAACTACGTTACTATCTACCCGAAATTATTCAGACAGGCTTCGGCCTTTATTATGTAGACTGCGGTGAATATTCCTTCACGCTCTGTCTGAATAATTTCGGCTAGATAGTAACGTAGTTATGTTTGTTTGAATGTATCTTCTCCAACAGGGGCGTATTGAGAATCATGTAGAAATGTGAAATACGTATCTATGTCTTTGGAGAAGATACATTCAAAAATACATAAATGAACTTGTATTGTGTTCTTCACACCCCATTTTTAATAATATTTTTTATATTATTAAAAATACTTTGGTATTATACAAATGTAGTGAGGTTTTACCCACTCAAGTATGTTTCAAATTATGTTGTCATATACATATTCGGCTCACGCCGATAAATAGTGAAGACACGAGAATACAGTTTTCTATAGATACGGTGGTTACCGACTATAGAAAACACGTCTGCTTCGGCCTTTATTATGTAGACAGCGGTGAATATTCCTTCACGCTCTGTCTGAATAATTTCGGCTAGATAGTAACGTAGTTATGTTTGTTTGAATGTGTCTTCTCCAACAGGGGCGTATTGAGAATCATGAAGAAATGTGAAATACGTATCTACGTCTTTGGAGAAGATACATTCAAAAATACATAAATGAACTTGTATTGTGTTCTTCACACCCCATTTTTAATAATATTTTTTATATTATTAAAAATACTTTGGTATTAAAATTTATTAGATAAACTTTCCTGTACTCCTTTTAAATAAGCATATGTATTCCATTTCATTCCTTTTTTACCAAATCTTGGAAACAACCAACTGTTTATAAAGGTCGCAATACCATATCCTAAAACACCATACGGCAGAAAAAGGAAATGCGCATTATGTCGACAACAATTTAATACCCTTCAGTTTTACACTTTATTTACATTTAAAGCTATTTTTTGCATTTAATTCAACTACGTATACTAATTAAAAGTTAAATTAAAAAGTTAATGAAAGAAAATGCTATTATATATGTACATATGCTATCCAAATTTATTCATTAGTATAATTTGAAACTGAAATCATAAGTAACATTTTATTTTTGACATAGGTACTTCAATTTTTATGGATTAGTCCTAATATTGATAGGACTTTACTTCTTCAATATTATGTTCATGGCCTATACAAGTGCATGCGAAGCTCTCAAGCGATATAACGTTCAAAGGATCAACGAATATATGCGCAATCTTCAAGTTTTAAGCAATTCTTTTAGTACACCTAATCTATACAAAAGAATTGCCGGTAATGTAACCAAACAATACCAATTTAGTGGTATTAACTTTCTTTATGGCAATTCTATATACAGAAACATACCAAGTAATTTATACATGATAATTAGAGATTCATGTTTGCGGGAATTTGTGAAGAAGATACCATTATTCTCTAGATGTGAGAGAAAAGCGGTTGCTGATATTTGTTCCAGAATCACTGTTAGCACATATCCAAAAAACGAACTTATTATTTTAGGAGGAGAAACATGTGAGGCAATGCACATTATTCTTAATGGATATTGTATCAGTTATTTTCATCAAGAAACCAAAATTCTAGGTAATACCACCAGCATTTTAAAATTTATTATTCTGAAAATTTCATATTTTTTTCTAACAATAAATCTTCACAGAAGGAAATTTCAAATTAGTTTTAATGTCTTCTTTGCTTCTATTTTACCTCGCAGCCAACTATTTTCTCTTATGTCTTTGCTCCTCTCATAAAATTCCATCATAGAACTATATTTTTATTTTTTACCATTCTTTCATGTAAGTTCAAATAAACTATTTTGTTATTCAACTATATAAGTTTAATATAGTTAAGTAACAACATTAACAGACACCATTAAGATTATCAAATTAATTAATTTTAAAAGCAACCCTATACTGATTCCATATCGTACAGTTTCCATCGTTCGACAAAGTTATACTTGACCATGCAATCTTAGTAAGAAGGTTGCTGAATTTTTTTTGAAAACGATGTAAAAAACAAAATTTATGAACAACTTTATAGTGCTTCAAGGTATTCGTATTTGACATCAATCTACTTTTAAATACGCTTCAACTAACTTTCCAAGCACTTTTTGCACTCTGAAACTAATACTTCAGAAACCAGTATTCAGTATCTTTCAACTAATAATGAAACGATTACGATTACGATTAATCGTAATCGACGATTATCAATATTTAGCGATTAATCGTAACCGTCGATTATCATTGCTATTATTTGCCGATTATCTGCCAAAAATATTTTCAAATAAATTTTGCTTAAATTCTCGTTTAACAACCTTTATAAACGCGTTTTATAGATTGCATGTTTATGTGATGTATCCGAACTCAAATTTTTGGAATTCCCCTTTGACGGCTATACAGGAGACAGATAGTAACAGAATTGAACCGCCGGTGCAAACCTGTTTTGTGAGAAAATTGGTAATTGTTTAGTATTTGTTTGGTGTTATAACTTATTAGTACTTCTAATGTAATCAAAACACAAATTGATTAGTGATAGTTAGCAGCATTTTGAAGAGACATCAGAAATTCTCCAAAGACATCTGCAACCCTACAAAAATCTAAATGTAAGTACTGCAATGCTAAAATTTCTTGTGTGGGGAAAAATACCACAAATATGAGGACCCATGCCAAGAAATTTCATTCTATCGAGATTCAAAAACATCCAGATGTAGTTCCTAGTATCCCTAGTACATCTACCGAGCCTCCGGGAAGAAACGACAGTAGTTGAATTTTTTCAGAAAACATTCAATTTGAGATAAACGTCCCTCGAGCGGTTGATATTACAAAATTTATAGCAGAAATGATATGCGTGGATGATATGCAGTCATTGAACTTGGAGAATCATGTGGGATTCAGTAGATTGCTGAACAAAATCAGTCCTAAATATAAAATACCGTCTAGAACTCATTTTGCGCAAAAAATTATACCTGATATCTACGAACAAGTAAAAAATCGTCTTATACATGAACCCTTACCTTTCATTTGTTTAACAGCAGATGTGTTGGCAAGCGATTCGTCATCGAATGTAAGAAATTATTTCTTCAAAACAGAAATACTGTGTTTTCTGAATAAAAATTTGCAATATTTAAATTTTGATTATTAAAATTTATAACATTTTGATTTTAACAACTTCAATATACATATCCTTAATTTTAAAATATCTTTTATTTAAAATATACAAAATTTTGTGATAATCGTAGTCGTAATCGTCGATTATTGTGACTGATAATCATAATCGTAATCGTTAAGTGATAATCGTTTCATTACTACTTTCAACAGCTACTTCAGGTGATGATAATCGCTCACCACGTATTTTATTTTTAATATTTGGTATCCAATAGAATCACAAGGTTATAAGTGAATACTGATAATGAGTCACTAACTTCACATTCTTTTTGGCTAAAAATCAATGGCTAAAAATCAATGCTGAGTAGTAACTGACGTTGTCATGGTAAAGAATAATTCGCCGATATCAATTATTTTTTTCATATTTCATCGATGACTACCGGTAAACAAATTGTGGTATTAGAATCAGCGTTCACGGTTCTTTGATTTTTTAAAGTTAACGGTCGCCAAATATCCAGTAAAACAAAAGGAACACGTGATGATTTGCTTTACAGCACTTCCTAAACTAACAACTTTCGCAAGTCTTGGCTCGCCTTGAAAGGCTCAATTGTTTACTTTCAGGATCGTACGAATAAATCAAAATTTCGTCACGAATATTGTGTACTAAATTTGATAGACCGCGATTGAATTTTTTTAGTATTTCTTTGCACCATTCGGCACGGTCTTGTTGATGAGCATCTATCAAATTTTCTGAGAACCAGTAAGTGAAGCTTCCATACGTTGAAATGCAAAATCATGTGTAGTCTTTCATGTCAATGCCCAAGAATACTTCAATCGTACAGTATGTGGCATGTAATCTCGCTCAACCATTTCACACACAGCATTAACATTAGTGATAACAACTGACGTTGATTGACGACCTCAACGAAATTGATGCCTAAGAGTAGTGCGTCCTCGCTGAAATTCGGCTAATCATCTATAAAACCTACTACTCTTGAATGGTGCTTCATCCCAAAGGGCCAAATAAAGTCAGTCGATGCATTATTTCGGCGCTAGATCATATTTTTATAATGAATAACCTTAGCTCTAAAATTTTCAAGCTACAGTTCCATTTTTGCACAACTCTATTTTCTTTTAAATGCTAAGTCAATTGAATTATTTGCTGAAAACCTATCAGCCCTCGTATACAAGGAAAGTTCACTAATTCTTGTAGCAAAAAAGAGGAAACAACTGGGACATTTAAAACAGTTTCGTTTTTCAACATAATCTCCTAAAAAGTTATGTTACTATTCATTCACAATAGCGGCTACATCTTTGTCATCAGACGAATTAGTTCCCATAATACTCTTTCAGCTTCTTCTACTTCTCATATTCTTTTGCCTTTTAGGTATCTGATATAAGATTCCGTCAATCCTTGGACCCACTCTTTCTATTTCTTTTTATTTCTTGAAGGTTTGAAGGTATTCCGATTTCGTTCACCGTTCTCGGTTTCCCAACTGCAGAATCTTGTTCGTCCATGCTTTTCTTGACCACCTCTTCTTATTTTCTCCTCACTTTGTTTTATCAACTATTTTATTTAAGCATTTCACCTCTATGACTACCATTTTACTTTAAAGGCTCTTCTAAATAACTCAGGTTTCACAAGCATACAATTACATATTGTTGTGGTATTATACAGGGTGTCTAGAAACTCTCCTGACAAACGAAGACCGGAGATTCCTCTGATAATTTTAAGACAATTAAACCCAAATTCACCTAGTCCGAAAATTCTTCCTAAGGGAGCTACAGTTCTTTGAAGATGGCGCCTTGTATTTATTTTTTTTTTAATTCCTCCAGAACGCTTCTATTTAGAAAAACAAAAACTGGTATGCTTATTTATCCTCCAAAGATGAATCGATTCCATCAATTGCGAATTTCTAGTACCGGTCATAGGCGTCCGTTTTGGGTAGGTCAACGGTTATTTTAAGGCATAACTTTTTTGTCTTTAACTTTTAAGCATTTGTGACACTAGATTATTAAATTTTCAGGTATTCCAGTACTAAAAGGTACTCTTACTTTAAGTCGGTAGGATACACCGTTTTCTAGAAAAATCGATTTGTAAATTTTTCGTTTTTTCTTCATTAAAGTTCAATTTTTTATTTTTTGCAATAGTTAGCTCTGAACTGCCAACAGAAGTAAAACCTACGTTTTTCATTGTCAAATTGTTGTCAGTTCGCGAAGTTTATCTTTTCATTTTTTACTTTGTGTTATTCAAACACAACGATTTCAATTTAAAAAAAAATGGTTTTTACTAATGAGGAATACGCCGATGTGCATTTAGTTTATGGCGAAATGAGGTGTAACGCTCGAACGGCGCAACGTAGATACGTTGAAAAATTTCCCAATCGTCAGCATCCCACTCACTCAACATTTACAGCTCTTCATCAACGATTAAGAGAAACAGGTTCCGTGGTCCCAAAAAATAATGAAACAGGGAGACATAATGATGTAACAGCAGAACATGAAGATGTTATTTTAATGGAAGTTGAGGAAAATCCAGAAATTAGCGTTCGAAAACTATCTGCCATGTACCCCACAATTTCAAAATCTTCCGTAGGAAATATCTTACACAAAGAAAATTTATATCCTTTTCATTTTACAAAGGTGCAAGCACTGCTAGAAGGAGATTTTCCTGCTCGCGTAGAATTCGCTAGATGGTTACAAAATCAGAAAAATCAAGATGAAGATTTCTTCAGGAACATTTTGTTTGGTGACGAAGCTACATTCTCAAAAAATGGAATTTTTAATGTACATAATGCACATTATTATTCGTACGTTGGTGACAATCCCCACGTTGTTCAAGAATTTAAGCATCAGCATAGGTTTAGCATAAACATCTGAATAGGAGTAGTTGACGATTATCTACTTGGACCTGTGGAATTACCTGCTCGTTTAAATGGTGCTGATTACTTACATTTCCTGCAAAATATTTTACCTGATTTGTTAGATGAGGTGCGTTTAAATATTCGGCAAAACTTATGGTTTCTACAGGACGGCTGTCCGGCCCACTTTAGCAGGAATGTACGAGACTTTCTAGATAATAACTACGAAGACCATTGAATTGGAAGAGGCGGTCCAGTTGCTTGGCCAGCAAGGTCGCCGGATTTGAATCCTTGCGATTATTGTGTTTGGGGATACATAAAAGCATTTGTTTATTCCGTTCCGATACTAAATCGCGCACAACACTGGCTCAGGATACAAGATGCTTGCAACGAATTTAAAAATAACTTTGGAATTTTTGCAAGAATTCGGCGTTCTCTAAGCAAAAGGGTAAACTTATGCATAGAGACTAATGGTCATCACATCGAGCAACTTTTGTAACAATCTACCTTTGATACTTGTTCTTTTTTTGTTAGTTTCGTTACATTGTAATAAATAATTTGTTTTTAATTTATTAAATTAATTTTCATCCATGCCTTGATAATCCAAGCCAACTTCGTCGCTAAAAATAAGTAGGTACATAATAAGTTGAACTTTAATGAAGAAAAAACGAAAAATTTACAAATCGATTTTTCTAGAATACGGTGTATCCTACCGACTTAAAGTAAGAGTACATTTTAGTACTAGAATACCTGAAAATTTAATAATCTAGTGTCACAAATGCTTAAAAGTTAAAGAGAAAAAAGTTATGCCTTAAAATAACCGTTGACCTACCCAAAACGGACGCCTATGACCGGTACTAGAAATTCGCAATTGATGGAATCAATTCATCTCTGGAGGATAAATAAGCATACCAGTTTTTGTTTTTCTAAATAGAAGCGTTCTGGAGGAATTTAAAAAAAAATAAATACAAGGCGCCATCTTCAAAGAACTCTAGCTCCCTTAGGAAGCATTTTCGGACTAGGTGAATTTGGGTTTAATTGTCTTAAAATTATCTGAGGAAACTCCGGTCTTCGTTTGTCAGGAGAGTTTCTGGACACCCTGTATACTTCAAGTTTTATTTTGTTGGCTATTTTCGTTTTCCCAACTATTGATTTATTCAGTTTAGACCAATATTTGATTTTCTTTAATCGCTGTTTATCAGCTCCACTTCAACCTTATCATCTTGGAGTGGAGCATCAGAAGATTAAAATATTGTTGATTGTTGCATGGTGTTCGTTGCTTTGTTAAAATTTATTTTTATTTTAGTACTAAGGCGGCAATATTACCCTTCCAGATGGAAAACTGCCTGTGCTACTCACGTATTAAAGAAGGGTGATAGAAGTAATATAAATAATTATCGACCCAGAGCTATTCCATCGAGCTTTTCTTGATTTTTGAGCAAATAATATATAATTATTTATCCATCCATGTTAAATCGAAAATTTCTCTCATTCACCATGGCTTTGTAGCTGGAGGGTCGCTGATTACTAATCTGGAATGCATTTCACAAGATATTTGTCACACGAATGATCGTGGTCAGATGAATGTTGTCTAGACTGATTTCACTCGTGCATTTGATACCATTGATCATAATACATTAATGCAGAAACTCTATAAATTACTAATAAATGAACTAATTATGTATATTATAATGGATTTATATCCTCAGAATTTTTATATTGGTGTTCCTCAGGACTCTATCTTGAAGGCCGCTGCTCATCTTGTTATTCATTAATGATTTCTTGAGTCGCTAGCGTACTCTGGATTGGCTTATGCCGACGACTAAATATATATATATATATATATATATATATATATATATATATATATATATATGGTGAACCTAATCAGTAGGCGATTATATATATATATATATATATATATATATATATATATATATATGCGCATTAATTGATCAAATGACGCAATTCTCTTACAAAACAACATTAATACTATAAAACAATCTAAAACTTAACATAAGTGCTGTGTGGTTTGGTTTTCTCGAAAAAAGGAACTTTTTTACACATAGATCTGCTTCCGCGACTCTTGGTATTTTGATGCGTAGTTCCAAATATATTTTAAGCACAGACACGATTAAAGATCTCTACTGTTCGCTAATTCGAAGTAAACTTGAATAGGATTCAATACTTTGGCATTCCATGTACATTTGTCATAAGGTGCGAGTGGAAAGTATGCAACGGGGCGTTTTATAGTTCCTGATATTTAAGGCTAGATCACAATACGTGATTTTGCTTTAGTTTTGTTAGATACTAGACGAGAAATCGTCAGTGCTCCGATGGGTAAGAATAATGTTTTGATTAAAAGTCCAGTTTTTCAGATAGCAAAACACGCTAATAAATATTTTGATGAAATTTTCTTTGATTCGAGGATTAGACTATGATTTTTATTTTCATTTTAATTTATTTTAATTTTCTTAGATTCTTGCATAAGATATACTCATGTTAATTTTCTTGTTTCGTTAATTTCTTTATCATTTTTATTGATTTGTTATTCATGCATGTACTTTTTTTGTGGCTATATTTTATTGTACTGTTGGGCACTTAATAAACCATTATTATTATCTTCTATTATTATCCTCCTTAAGTATTTATAAAGATTTACTTGCATCTCTTTTAAATTATATTGTGTTTTTCCATTAATTATAATTATTTTGCTTTAATTAATACTCACTGTCACCTTCCTTCCTTTTCCACCAGCTTAGGAACTTAAAAAAAACGAGAGGTCATATTTATAGAACAGAGAAGTTGACCAAAAATTTGCAAACCAACTTTTTGGGTAACAACCATTGAAAGACTACTCTTGTGAACTGGTGTATTATTTTGGTCATACAAAACATCTAGTCTTCAACTTTCCTTATCTTTTCTTTTCTGTTATTTTACTTTCAACAAGATTCCCATAATGTTAATCTGTGATTGTGTGTCCACGCGGTAAGTAATATATAAAAATAATTCCTTCAAAGTCACAAAAAATGTTCATGATCCTACTATAGCAATGAATGAAGGTGGTAATGGATTCTAAAAAGCTTTTGCGAAACTAGGTTAATTATCGCCCAATTTACCTTAACAGAGATCTCCTGTTAGCACTCTAAGTACCCAACAAGCAAATACTATTTTAACTTTAGTAAGCCATTGATTATCTAGCGTCGAATGTTTTTATGAGATTTTTTCCGAACAACCGCACCTCGTACAGCTCCGCTCTCTTCGAAATCTAATGTCCCTATACCATTTCTTATTTACTTGATATAAAATAGCAGAATCGCCTAGTACGTCGAATGTATTATGAATTTATTGATAAGATAAACCCATTTTGTATATATACACCTAATTCTCTTTTTACACGATAGATACGGTCCCAAAAAATTCGTGTAAAAAAAAATCATGTAAAAAAAGATATTGGCTAAATGGAAAAATAGTAGATTGGTTCCAGACCTAAAAAAGCAACTGAAAAATACAATAAACAATATTAAAAAATTCTCGTTAGAGTTCACTTAAGAATTTATTTTCCGCGCTTACACATTTTAATGCATTAAATATGTACTATCGTGAGCAATTGAAAGTAAACGCACTATTATAGCTGCGTAAATTTTACCAAATTGTCAAGCTAATGTCATTTATGTTATGATTAAATGCTGACACTGACACTTCAAAAGTACTGTATACATTAAATAAATTTTGAAATTTCGACATGCCAACATAATAAAGCATTAACTTTCAATTGCTCACGATAGTACATATATTATAAAAAATAAATGATATGTATCTGAAATTCATTAATATAAAAAAAATAAAAATAATATGAACATAACAAAATTTTATGCATTGTCACTTTCTGACAATAAACGTATACGTTTGTGTAAGACTACAATATCACTGCTATCCCTAGAATTATTTCTGTACATATTATCATCTCTAGTCTCTTGTGTTGATAACTCAGTAGTTTTTAGAAGGAAATCAGTCATTAAAGATTGTGTTTGATTTCGCGATAAACCGTTATAAAGTTCCCTGTAAGATGCAATTAATGACTTCAGTTCAGGTTGAAATTTTCCAGCTTGTTCCTCATCAGGATCATGTTGTTCAAAATGATTACCTAATTTCCTGGCAAGTTCAAGACCTTCTTTAATTAGAGTGGCATTTAAAATGGGAGGATCTTCTTCGTCGTTATCCCTATATTCTCTGTCATGATGAGTCTCAAGGGTGAGGTCTATAATTTCATTTTCACTCAAGCCTTTATCAACTAATAATTCCTCTATATCGGCAAATGATAGATCATCGAATCCATCTCCACCACATGTATGTGCCAGCGTAATGATGTCAGTAAAAGCAGCGTTATTATGGATAACAGGATCAGGATCTTTGCTTTTAACACATTCTGGCCGAATATTTTTCCATTTTTTGAGTTCAAGGTTGATGGCTTTAATTCAGCTAACGCTAACCCAACTTGATTAATGCAGTTCATAATATAAAAAAATTTCCACACATCAATGATTGTTAAATTCTCATTATGGTCTAGTTTGTCTAGCACGTATTGAAATGAACGTTTGATGTAGTACGTTTTAAAAGTAACAATTATCCCTTGATCTAGCGGTTGCATTAAGGATGTAGTATTAGGCGGAGGAAAACAAAATTACACATTTGGGTGCTCTAAAACCGAATGGCCAGGTGCATTGTCTAGAATTAAAAGAACTTTAAATTCTAGACATTTTGCATTCATGTAGCGTCGAACTTCTGGGATGAAGTATTTCTGAAACCATTCTGTAAAGGTTGCATTGGTCACCCAAGCCTTTTTGTTTGCTGTCAAGTGAATTGGCAATTTATTGAAATCTACACCTTTCATCGAGCGTGGTTTTAAGGCACGATTTACTAGCAGTGGTTTTAACATACGTTCTCCTGAAGCATTGGAATAAAATAACAATGTTACACCGTCCTTTGCTGGTTTAAAACCACCGGCAGTTTTCTGCGATTTTGCAACATAAGTTCTGTTAGGCTTTTTTTCCAAAAAAGGCCACTTTCATCTGCATTCCAAACTTAATCTGGGGTATATCTTCCATCTCCAATAATATATGTTTTGAGGAAATTCTTTGGCAGCCAATTGATCTGCAGACACAGTTTCTCCCTTAATTTTTATATTATGGAGAGCATGTCGTTTAAGAAAAATATCCAACCTGTACTTGCAGAAAATTCAGTTTGTTTTGACTGAGATGAAGTGCCTGGCTCAACTTCTTTAATACGTTTGTAGATTCTTAATGCTGTTTGCTTGATAATAATTCCCTCTATTGGTATTCTTTTCTGTGATTTATCTTTCTTCAATCCACATTAACAAAGCTTTTTCCATCTTCTCTTCGCCTTCCTTTTCCTTTTTATTACAGCTACATTATGTGACATTGTGTTAAGGCTACCAAAATATATTTGATATTAATAATGCAGATTTGAAAATTATTTAAAACTTACCTGTTATTGAATTAATATATCTACATGAGCACTAACTTTATTTTACTTATAACTTTTAAATATCCACAACTAAACTCTCAAAAACAAACTAAACTGCGTAAAAAATACATTATGTCTTTATGCATAATCTGGGAATCCCACTCATATACATACGCATATAATTGACATAATCTAACTGAATTGTGAAAAATATAACGTGAAGAAAAATTCATAGAATATTGAAAATCGTGTATCGTGTTAAAACAAAATAATTCGTGTAAAAAGAGATGTTTTTTTCCTTTTTAACTCGTCTTAAATCAAATTCGTGTAAAAAAGAGAATTAGGTGTACTTTCTAACAGCTCTAATCTATTTTCGAATCTACGCTAAAACATCGCTACAGATTAAATTAATGAATCTCGAACATAACCAGACAAACAGTTGAAATTTTTGGTATAGTAATGGCAGTAAATGACAAGCCGACATAAACATATTTTTTATTTGTTACGAACAACATAATGCACTCAATTACAAAGAAAGTAGGAAACATTTTATAAAATTCTATAAAATACTTAATACATTAGTTATTCATTCAACTCATGTAGGGCACAACACAATTTTCGAAGAAAAAAATCACGACTAATTGTAATTTTAGGACCTGGCGAAAGTCTTTCACTTTTTGAAATATGCCTAGATCTACCTGCACTTCGCACTATATATACTTTAACAAATTGTCATATATTATCGTTGAGTAAAATAAACTATGAGCAAGTGCTCCTGACATATCCTCGTTTATATTATTGTACAAAAAATTCAATCGATGAAATACAAACCGAACAAGTATTTCAGAAACTTAAAGACAATGATGTTTTGAATTTCGCTATGGTACCAAAAGCAGAACAAATATCTAGACAATTAGTTTTCTTCAGACACTGCAAAAGTAGTGATTATAGCCAAGGGTTTCCGAAATGGGCTATTATATTACGCTTTTTAATGATTCCTTGTACCCTTACGCCCTATGGTAATATTATCAAGTACTGGGAAATATCAAGATCCCTTTTTGCATTAATAAATATAGTAATAATACCCGTCAACATGATAGCCGATGGCGATTCTAATTTTTGGCAGAACGTTCTGCTCTTCTTGGATATGATGGCTTGGATCGATATTCTGGTGAGATTACACATTGTGTACTTCAATCGTAAAGGCGTAGAAGTAACCCATCCTTACAAAACTGCCAAACATTATTTAAAGAATGGTTTTGCTTTGGATTTTTTAGCTGTTTGTCCTATAGAAGAAATTTTAAAAAGACTATTTGAAGAAAGAAAATATTACAGGTTAGTTTAAAATGTAATGCAGTAGATGTTAGCATTTCCTTCTTTTGTTTTGATTTAGAATAATTAATTTATAATTTTTTTTATCATGTGCATGTTTTTTTTATACTTTATAAACTTATTCGATAGATATATTCACCATAATTTTGCCATAAAACTGTTTTTTTTCGTGCCTTCGAAATTCTCCAGCTACCAATGTTTGGCATATACGGTATGCGCCAAAATAAACAACACTGAAATGCGTGCCATTGTTATGCGCATGTCTGCTTTTTGACGTATGATACTAGCAGCGTTATGTGTTTTTAGTAGTGCAAAGAACGTTGTTATGTGATGTTATAGTTGAGAATGGGTCTCACGACTGAGGAAAAAGTGTTTATCGTCGAGCATTATTTTCGATCCTACGGAAAAGGCAAACAAGGTGGACCGAGTTTGAAGTTAGTGACGGAAACATATCGCGATCAATTTCATAAAGAGGCACCTGCCAACAAAGTTATGCTTTCTATTGTTGAGAAATTTCGTCGTTCTGGCAGTGTGTTGTGCCAACGGAAGGGAAGGTCTGGTAGGCCAGTAACTGTGAGAACGAATGGGAACCATGGACGTGTCCTCAATCAGGTTTTGCAATCACCGAACCGAAGTCTTCGGCGAACGGAATTTAAGTTGAATATCAGCAGTACGTCGATTCGGCGTTAGTTCAAAGATGTAGGTGGATTTCCGAATTCAAGTTGGACAACGATTGTCAAACCAAGATATGAATGCCAGGGTTGCGTATTGTGGACAATTTTTGGCTATGTTGTACGAGGATCCAGATTTCTTGAATAATGTGTGGTTCTCAGACGAAAGTCATATTCACTTGGAGGGTTACATCAATAAACAAACAACTCGCTTCCTTGGTTTCGGTAAGTCAGACGTGATTATCCAAAAACCGCTACATAGTGCCCGTGTGACGATATGGTGTGCAGTGTCAGCACACGGTGTGATTGGTCCGTATTTCATTGAGGATGATGATGGCACACCTCTTACTGTTACCCAGGAACGTTATAGAAACATTGTGGTAACGCCATTTGTAAAAGATCTCAGAGGGTTTTGTCGTGCCAGGGACCTACGGATGGAAGAGCAGTGGTTTCAACAGGACGGGGCGACCAGTCACACTGCTCGACAATCGATAGCATTGCTGCAGGAAACTTTTGAAGGACGCATCATTTCCCACAATTCTAAATTCAACTACCCATCACATTCCCCCGATCTTACACCACCGGATGCCTACGTATGGGGTATGTTAAAGGAGCAAGTATTCAGCGGTACAGACCCACCCAGAACTGTTAATCATTTACGTGAGAAGATCGTCTCCTTTTTCAGGAATATGCAGCAACCTGTGTTCTCGAATATGTTTGACAATCTGCGTAACCGTTATGAGCAGTGCCTACAACGCCATGGCGCACATTTTGAACATGTATTCTATAGACATAATAATGTATAAGTAATAAATAATATACTTCAGTAATTTCAGTGTTGTTTATTTTGGCGCATACCGTAATTCTTAAATTCATTACATGTATGTACGAGGGCGGATTGATAGAAACGGTCTCCAACTTTATAAAATAAAAATAAGAAAAAAAAATAATGAAACCAGTATCAAAATGAAGTAAATTTATTGTACTACAAATGTACATAATTATTTTTCCACATATTCTCCATTTAGTGCAACACATTCTCTCTGTTTTATTATGGTAATGAAAAAGATTTGTTTATATACCAAATGTAGTCAATTACTTTTGATTTTAGTGTCCTACTTGTCCAACAGTGCTACATAATACTCGTATATGTAGCATTGCTGGTGGCTTAAAATCTGAGACAGACAGAAACAAGAAAAATCCTTAACCACAGTATAAATCAATAAACTCTAAATACGTATTTCGGCAACTAAATTGTGATCTTCAACAGAACAATCTTAAAAAAGGATAACACTAGTGTTATCCCACTTGCTATTTGATGAAGAGCGTACCTTTAAAGGTTGTACCTTAAGCAAAGATGCTTCTTTTAACACTATTTTTCTTTTTCAGATTGTTTTACTGAAGTTGACAACTTAGTTAACAGAATACGTATTTAGAATTTATTGATATATATTGTGGTTAGGGATTTTTCTTGTTTCTGTCTACTATATTGTAAACTCTTTTAATATCACAAAGAAGCATAATGGTCAAGAATTGATCGACTTTTGTATTTGCGACAAATAAGTAAATAATAATCCATATTTTCTTTATCAATTAAAATACATATCATATTTGTATCCATTAGTAAAAGATACCGCGATTGTTAGACATTTTTGTACATATCCGTTGTTGCCCCATACTTTTTTAAACTGTTTAGAAGAAACAAGGCAAAACAATTACCATGCACGAAAATTTAAAAATAGAAATTAGCAAGAATTTTTAACAATCGTGTATTTATAAATAATAAAAACAAACATAAATTTTCATGAAGTAAAGGCCCAATAAATTCAATATACAGTCCAATCGATTTAATTTATGCTATATTCAAAATTAAGTACGATATCGTCAAAATAAAATTCTATTGACAGTATAACATTTCTAATCTCCAAAACAAAATCCGATTATTCAAAACCAAGCCCGTTATCATCAAAAGAAAGTCCGGTTTACATACATAAGAATAGATTTATATAAGACAGACATTTATCTGAAAATATATTCCTAGTGACACAGGAAAATTTTTTGTATCAACCTATAAAAGTAAAACCTAAAACCTAAAACCTAAAACCTAAAACCTAAAACCTAAAACCTAAAACCTAAAACCTAAAACCTAAAACCTAAAACCTAAAACCTAAAACCTAAAACCTAAAACCTAAAACCTAAAACCTAAAACATCAAACATCAAACCTAAAACCTAAAACCTAAAACCTAAAACCTAAAACCTAAAGTCTAAAGTCTAAAACCTAAAACTATAAAATGTTGTTTTGAATGTAAAGAAAGTAAAGTAAAAAATACAATTTTGAAAAAAAAGTTTATTTGTTTTTATATTTTGAGGGTGGTACCACTATGGTACCACCATGACACTTAGGATGATAATAGCATAACAAGTTTTTATGTATGATATAATAAAAAACAATTTTTAGTGCCAAGACAAAGTGGCACATTGCAAGTTGTGCATTGCCATTTGGTCCGCACTTGATGAATCTTGATACTACAAATAGCACAACGTCTTCTTGTTCCCATAACAGGTCGATGATCTGAATTTTTGTAACGAATATTTGCTGACACATGCGGTTTATGATTCTCTATATACTTTTTTTATACACATTTCATAAGCAGCCTTTTTTTGATCAAAAAGATCCACTGATCCATATGAGCATTATAATCACATGTCAATTTCGGACATGAAACTTCTATTATGCTACCAGACTTTTCTTTACGTCTGATTTGTACTACATCTTCAGGTTGGTGAAAATTTGATAAAAGATGTACGGATCTGTTGTCTTTCCATTTAACAGCCACTAAATTAATTACTTGTATGGATATCATATTGTCTCCGACTCATTTGTTTATCGCATAAAAAGTTTGGAAGGTATTTACGGTTAATATTCACTGTTCCGCAAGCAAAAATTTTTTTCTCGAGTAAATCCTCCAAAAGTGGGACACTCGTAAAATAATTGTCAAAGTATACTCAGTGGTTTTTGTTTTCCAAATCATTACACAAATCTTTCACAACTCTGGCTCCGAGTGATTTTTCTGCATTATTATTTTCTTTTCCAGTATAAATCTGAAATTTCCAGGCGTAACCTGACTGGTCAGCTAACATCCATATTTTATAACCACACTTGACGGTCTTTTTAGGCATATATTGTTTGATGCTGCTTCAGCCTTTAAATTTCACCATTGACTCGTCAATAGCGACACAGTCAGTCGGCACAAAATTTTTTTGGATATCGTCGAGAAATGACCGCACTTTATATAGTTTGACGTAGTTTTGGTCAGTTTTCTTTGGCATCTTCTGATTGCCATTTGAATGCATATTGCCAAGCAGCCAGCTAACCCAAATGAGATTCCAAATGGGAGGTGTGTATACATTATCAGTTTGAATAGTTGTGATGTTTTCTCTACGTACACTAGCAGCTATCTCAGACAAAGAGATGTTTTCATTATCGGAATCAATAAAATTCGGATCAGGCGATTCACTGTCAGACGGAATGACTTCGTATATAACATAACGTTCAAATTATTAATTTCATCTTCCAGCTCATCACGAGTTATACCCACGAACCGAAATGGTAAATCTTCCATGACTAGCCTTTTTTTATCACACCTTACACATAAAGTACCACCGGCAATTTGATAACAAGAGAAAAATGATTGTAAAATTTCAAACTAATTATGTATAAATCTACTTACCAAGTAGTTGGTGTCACACTTGCACAGAAACTGAGTACAATTTGTGGAAATTGGAATAAGAAACCATCCAATCACTTTGTCAACACAACCTAACAGCGTCTGTGACATTCGCGGCTGAATATTTCAGGTTAATTTTATTTTAGAACGCTGCGCCATTAAGCATCGCTTTAATACACTTCAGGCAAGAGATCTGCAAAGTGATACAGCTACAGCACCACTGTGCTTTAAATTACGAATATATTAGCAAGTGGTACATTTAGAGTACCACCATGACTGAAAGTCACTTTACAATGTGGTACAATACGTGTCCCACTATGCCGGGAAGAGTTAAGGATCTAGGTATGCAAATTCGCATATGATTAAAGTAATTTAAACAGTTTTTGTGGCTTATGTTTTCAACATAATTTTCAATGGTTGTGTAAAATTCTTCTAAGTTGTTGGGTTCTTGTCGTATTATTAAAGTTTTCCACTGATGAAATAAATTTTCAATTAGATTCAAAAATATAGAAAACGGTAGTAGATATATTGCTTCGCATCTCAAAACAACTATCAAATTTCTTACATGTTCAGTAAGATATGGTACATTGCCCATGATTATAAAGGCATATTCGATATTATCGTCTGAAAGCTTCTGAAGAAAATTTGTTAAAAATTCAAAATTTGTCTGCATCGTATGCTGAGTCCTTTTTATCAAATTTGTCTACCTCGGCTGCACAGATTGATATATTTTTGCTACGAATTTGCCTCATTTCGTAAACAAACGAGGCATTTTAAGTATCTAAAACAGTTCTCATTCTCGACGCTGCCGCTACAATTTCATCTTCCGTACAGTGCTGCCATCTCTGTGACGTATTGACAACGAACGAACGCTCATTTTAAAACAATGCACATGCTTCTATCTCTTTCCAGTCTGGAGAAAAAAAATCGGAGGCCTTAGAACTTGAATGCACCTCGTATTTGGATTCCACATTCATCCAGAAAAAAGCAGTTTTTTCTGGATGACCCATCATCTCTGTAAATTTTAAAGCATAACGGTGTTTCCTTTCTATCGTATTTTGGTAATTTCGTTTTTCTGGGACTACTTGAGTATTTTTCACGATATAGCGAAATTCGCAACATCTGAAAGAATTTGAAACTCAGAAGTATTTAAAGTCTGAATATTGGAATACAGAATACTTGCCTGTCAAACAGCTAACATTTTTTCCAAATACCTCCAAACATTTGGTGAGCAAAGTTTTGGTTAATACGGTGCAGTTTTCATCCACACAGTCACATATTTTTCTTTATTTTTTCTTCAATCGTTAATTTTTTAGAACGATATCCTTTGGAGTTTTTGTTAATTCTATATTCATTTTGGTATACCTTCACAATTTTTCAAACCGTATCGTCTTTTACATCAAACGCTGTGCTTAAGTTTTTCATAGTTTCACCCATTATTTAACGTTTTCTCTCATTACTTATTTTATTGTAAACCATACTTTTTATATTACTAATGTCACAAAACGAAACGAATGCTTAAGGCCATCTTGTGACTAACTAAACTGACAGCGACCGTCCTGTCATTTGTTCATAGCAGATTTTATTTTGAATAATAGAATTTTGTTTTGGAGATTAGAAATGTAACGTTGACAACCGAACTTTCTTTTGACGATATAGAAATTACTTATGAATACAGCATAAAATCAATTGGTTTGGACTATAATATTTGCTATATCCTTATTATGCGACACTGTTCAGACACCTGTATTTTACTTAATAGATTTATTACGAACTAATAATAGGGTTCATCTTAATATTTGTTCACAGATACTACAGATATAATAGATTGATTCAAATTTATAGACTTTTCGGTTTCTTAAACTACTTCAATCAATTCAATTTGAACACAATGAAACTGGTGATCACGATTAAATATATGACTGCTGCGATGATAATAATAAATTTATTATCTTCATTCGTATTCAATACATTTTGTAAATATAGCACTTTGACAACTTTCGAATGTGCAAATAACAGTTGGCTGAAATATATTAGTCTGAATTCAAGTAATAAAGATTACTACGTTCCTGAACACACTTATGTCTATAGTGTATTCTTGGTGGCGTCACTATTTGGAAATGTGTATTTTCCGTTTGTCTTGACGCGGGTAAGTTTTGAAAAACAATTTGAAAGGAAAAATTATCATTAAAAATTAATTTTATAGCTTAAAGAAGAAAAACATATATTGATTGTTATATCTGCTGTAGGTTATATATTTTGGATGTACGTAACCGCAAATGTAATTGCTATAAATTTAACGAGAAACTTTGACTTGGTAACCTACCAATATGCCATCAAAACTCTTGTAAAGTTTATGAATTATAGACGTATCGATAAAAGACTCAAAAGCGAAGTGGTCGCTCATTTCGAGTACACTTGGTTAAAAAAAAATGCAGTTCAAACTCACAATATTTTGTCAGCTTTCTCCATACCTTTGCGGAAAAGCCTTCTTTTTGAAATCTTCGGTACCAATGTTATTAAATCAAATTTTTTCTCGTTAGCGGGCGAAGCAGTTATCAGAAGTTTCTTACTACACGTTAAACACGAACTGTTTCTAAAAACTGGAATAATATATAGTGTAAACGACGTTCATGGAAAAGTTTTCTTGCTGTATAATGGAGAGGTCGAAGTCTTAGGTGCAGATAATAGTCATTTGGCTTTTTTGACGCAAGGCGCTATTTTTGGAAATTTAGATAGCTTTCCAAAAACACGACAAACACTTACAATGGTAGCTAGTGGAAACGTGGAATTGTTAGTAGTAGATACTGTAACGTTTCATGCTATTCTTTCCAAACACCCTAGGATATATAGACACTTCATGAGACTTATTTCGTTGAATGTAGATTACATAGAAAATCGTAGTACTGTTAAATCTTCGAAGGAAACGAAACGTATGAGGAAACTTAAAAAGAAAACTCTAGTTAGGTAAAGTATGAAGACAACATTTTATTTTTTGAAAATTCCAGGTCTGCTGGGAATATTTCTGGAGCCAATATAAAGACATAAAATTTAGTAAACGACTTTACTCAAAGTATTCCCCTTTGACATCAATATACTTTTGCATATGCTCGACTCAACTTGCAATTTTTTTTTCATTTTGAAACTGTGCATTCGAAACCAGTGTTCGGAATCTTTCAACAGCTCCTTCAGGCGCCGAAAATCGCTTACCGCGCATTTTATTTTTTATTTTGGGAATAAATCTAAATCATTAGATAATGTGGCAGGCGAATACGAGCTATAAGTCACTAATTCAATATTTTTTCTGGTCAAAAAGGATACGGTTTGATGTGTTGAATGAGAGCGGCGTTATTATGATGAAGAATTATTCGCCGACTTATTTGCTCTTATTTTATCAATGACCTTCGACAAAGAAACTGTAAAATTTAATATGTCATATATATAGTTCACGGTTTTTCGATTTTCTATTTAAGTTTCTGATAAATTATTTAGAATCCAATGACTGCAAATCTTCAAATGTTCAAATATCCATACATAATCAACATTAGTCGCAACAACAAACGTCGATAATGCTCACGAAGTTCGTCCTTCAGATTGATACATCCTAAAAAAAATCGATTAAGATATGTACTGTTGCGAGGTTAAACCACATTTGAAATCATAAAAAATCATGCCTCGAAAATTTTAATGCGAAAGTTTCATTTTTCACAGAACGCCAATTAAGTTGGCGCGAGGAGGGGGTGCGCAGACGCCGTTTTTAAGTTTTAAGAATTTTATAGTTAAAAACACGGGCAACATTTAAACTACAATTGGTTTCCCGAAATGTTTCCAGCAGCATACACCTATTTTATTTATTTTATATTACTTTTTGAAGCCAAATCGTAAATATTCTAAATCTTAAGATAATTGGTAGCGATGTCGTGGAAGGGTCACTATGTTTGGTGAATCATGAATGAGTTTTACAAATTAGACAAATAATCTTTTTGCAATATATTTATTTTATTTCTAGAAACAAAATTAAGCAATATTAAATTTTAAATGCATATTCGATTCGCACATTATGACTAAAGACGGCAGACTATGTGCCCAAACAGTAGCGTGATGTGGAGGGATCGAGTAGAGGCGTACGACGATCAATTCAGTTGCCGTTGAGACGTTGTAAGCGATACATTGTTAACACAATCGTTTTGAAAATGTCGGGAGTGCGTAGAAACAATGCATCGACTCGGTTGCATGATAACGTAGTAAAGAAATTTTTACATCGGTTCCCCGATTTAATATATGACGGTACCGTAGTGAAATGTTTGTTTGTGAAACAACTTTATTAACTTGGAAAGCAAGTCAGTGCCAAAGACATATAAATAGTGACAAATATAAATCGAATAATAGTGGACGCAGATCATATAATAAATTTGTGTGTGATTTAACAATGATGTTAATTGCGACCAATATACCAATGCAGAAAGTGGAACACCCAATGCTTCGTCAGTTTTGGAAGAAATACAATCCTACGTGGAAATTACCAGCAAGAAGTACGCTACGGAATTACGTACCGTCAGTGCGTGAGAGAATTGTAAATTGTACGAAAAATACGGTAAAAAAAATTCCTGTTGTTAACAATAGACGAAACTACAGATATTAAAGAACAGTCCATCCTAGCCATTCTAGTACGGACGCTGACTCCGCAAGGACCTTCTCCTCCTTATTTTCTAACCTGTAAACGAATGCAAGGGTGTACTGCGAGAGCGATATATGATTTATTAATAGAAACACTACACAAATTTGAGATTTTACCGAAGCAAGTGTTAATGTTAGTTACCGATGCTGCCAAGGTTATGTGTTCCACAGCAAACTTACTCAAAACGATTCAACCAAACCTGCTGCATGTCACATGTTTGCTTCACGTTTTACACCTTGTAACAAGCACTATACGTACAACTTATCCTGATGTGGATCAACTGATAGGACAAACGAAAGCGGTTTTTCTTAAATCTCCGAAACGGATTCGGCTATTTCATTCGCTGTGTCCTGATATACCCGAGCCGCCGCAACCAATTCTTATAAGATGGGGTACTTGGTTAGAAGCAGCATTTTATTATTATAAACATTTTGAAAAAATTAAATCAGTGATTTTACAACTAGATGCCAAAGAAGCAGCTGCAATACGGCTCAGCCAAGTTCAATTTAACAATCCTCAAGTTGCAGCAAATTTAAAAATTATTTACGACAGTTACGTTCCAATACTGGACGCAATAAAAAAATCTACAGAAGCAAGAAGCATTAGCAATTATTGACCACGTAAAACTAGTGCTGCATATCCTTGAAGATGAAAAAAGTGAAAAAAAATTTAACAGTGTATTAGATAAAAATGTAGATTTTACGAAATTAGGGCAACTTTTTACCAATACTGAAGATCCGTTGTACAGATACAAAGAGCGCTTTAACTATGCAAATATAACATCTCTCAACTTCGAACAAGCCTTCTCTGTATATAAACATATATATACGTCGCTACGTACGAACCTTTCCGAGACTAATACAGAAACATATATTATGGTGCAGTTTTTTCATCGCGCACATCCGCACTTTTTTGCAACAATGTAAACATGTTGGGTAAGTTATTTATGTTTTTTCTTAACGTTTTGTATAGGGATTCGATATATTTATTTTTAAGTAAGCGCACTGTTATTCTGCTAAACTCTCCACGCAACGCCACTGCTGGGGCACATAGTCCGCCGTCTTTAATTATGACATAACCGTAGACAATCGAACTATGCACTGAGTTGAGTGATAAATAATTTCTCTATTTAGGAACAAATTATAATGACGCATTTATCATTCTACTGACATCAAAATCGACATATCGGAACCTGTTCGCATCGTATCTTCGCTCATTTAAAACATTAGCAACGTGAACATCGCAATTAAATATAAATTTCAGCTTTGAAATGCAGGAATCGAACATGCATATTTGACATGTAATGCTGTAGTAGTTAAATAAACAAATATGCAATATTTATGGTGCAAAAGTAATAACTGACTGGCAAATGCATAATTGTCTTTCAAATTTTTTTCTGAAGACACGTCGTTGAAATATAAATCCAAATCAAGGCATTCATTAGACTTTTATGGCGAATTTTTAAAAACATTGACGGAATAAAAATCACAGCAAAGTACTCGGAAATTATCGAAGAAGTTAATCACATCACAGTCTACTAGCATTGTCATTTAAAAAAATAATGGAAAGTTAGCAAGAAGGGTGTTAGGATTTCACTTGCTCTTAGTGAATAGAACAAAGCGGATCGTTTATCCAATTGGACAAGTATTCTTTCACAACAGAAAAACGAGCCGTTTCTGAAACATAATATGATAGGTAATAAAGTGGATTATCAAAGATAAATCTTCGCAACCAATCCCAGATGTTCTAATACTAATGCCATGTACTAAATTTAAAGGAGTTCTTAATTCAAAGGAGCTACTACTCAATAGCAGAATTTTTAGATAATATTACGTGATTTTCATGATTTTATTAGTGTATATGTGTTTTTTACTGAATAGACGTTTCCCATACTTCATTAGGAAATCTAAAGAATAAATTAAACAGAAAAGAAAACAAGCCAAGGTTGTTACAAGTTTTTAGCAATTTATTGGTCGGCCCTAGTCGGCCGCTTTCATATAACGTTTCGCAACATCAGCCTTCTGGGAAATAAATTTAGAGAAGGATGCGCATGATGTCATACGGACGCATCCGTTGTAAACCTCTGGGTGATTAATGGTATTATCTGGATGTGTACACGATACCGTTTAGCAACTTGAATATGTTTCATTTAATTAGTTGGATTACTAAAGTCTGCGAAGGTTGTTTTACCGCAATTCTAAATGTTGGTGCGTCGTGTTTAATTAGGTTGTATATTAATTGTACCCTTCGACCATTTGAAGGGATTTATTTTTGTACTAAGTCTAACACCAGAAGGCTTGAGATCGTGTGGCAACCTTTACCATCCAGGCGTTCTGGATCCGACTCCATTTTGTAGAAGGGAGCGTCATCGGACAGCAATAGCTGAGAGCAGCTAAGTAAAACTATTCCTTAAAAACTTAATTACTTCGAAATGGCTGTTTGTCCATTCCTCTAACAACAAAAACTTTCGTCGCCAGATAAGGCGATAAGAGAGAAAGAAAACAACGTTAGCTTCATAAAATATTTAAATTCGCCAAGTCATATCGACTTTTTCATACTTACTTTTTTGCCTTGTTGTCCGTAATTTTTATGTACCAAAATTTTTATTAAATTAGTTCACATTACCTTTAAATTTTCAGATAAATTATTATAAATACAATTCAGGACTTTTCACGTATTTATAAATTTTTATATTCAGTTGATTTAAAAGTTTGGGCATGAGAATCCAAATCCTTTGCTTTTTGCTATAATTTATTCACGTTACCAAACATGTATTATTAAGTTTATGTAAATTAGGCAAAGAAATAATTATTTTAAGAACGTTTTGCATAAGATATTGTGTGCACGTATTTCGATTCTTGTAATTCGTTAGTACCTTTTTTTCGTTGGATGTTTTTTGCTTATATCAAAAATCTGTATATACACTATCATTCGAGAATTTTGGACGCTGGAATTTTGCACTTCTTTTCTGTTGTATTTAAAGAATTCATTTAAATTTGGTATTAATTAATTTAATAACTCACTCGTTATTAATTTTGTAGGACATCCTTTAATTATTCTTTTCTGTTTATATAGTTGGAGAATTATTCAGTTTCACAAAGTTTTTTAAATAAACTTGTTTCTTTTCCTTTAATGTAAAACGTTCTTTTATTTGACATTACCTCTTGACTTTCCGCAATTACTTTAGACCTACTGTGGTGAGTTCGTTAGCACGAATACGAACTCAGCTTGTCGGATAATCTCGACGACAAGCAGCTCATATGTCGCAGTGGCGCCCTTTTTAAATTTATAGTCAGTATAACAACGTTTTGTTAAGGACCGCACAGCCATCTCACTGAGCTTTACGCCATCGGCACTGGCTGACTGCTTTGTCACTTTAAGTTCCACCCACCCACGCACAGTAAGTCCCGGAGGGTGTCCGTATTGAGCAACTTTTTAGCAAGCCAGTTTTTCGTGAACTTTTATTGCTTGCACGTTTTGTAAGTAGCAAGGTTCACAGGAGCATTGTTGTGTGTGTGGGGGAATCATCGTAGTATTATATCAAATCATAATGAAACACTTACTGAAAGTTTAATCGAAAAACGCCCCATGCTGAACAATAAGAAAAGTGTTATCCTCCTCCATAACAACTCAATTTAAGATTTTGTACAGCAAGAGTAATGTTACCTACAATACTCACCTGACCTTATATCGCCTGACAAATTTTTCTATGACAACCAAATTTTTAGAATTTGTCAAAAACTCTTTTACGTCAAAGCCAGCTGAATTCACGTCATAGGCAAAGAAGCTATCTCGTGAATGGCAACATTTTCCGCGTTTGCAATTTACAATTTAATATTTGACATAATGGGTTTGCGACACAAGTCGAAGTAAATTCTTTATTTATCAGGGCAACTTGATGTGAGAGTGACTTTACAAAAGTTAGCAACACTTTCACAATGATGAATATATTGCTAATATGATATATGCCAAATTTTGGA
Source organism: Melolontha melolontha (assembly GCA_935421215.2). Classification (NCBI taxonomy): domain Eukaryota; kingdom Metazoa; phylum Arthropoda; class Insecta; order Coleoptera; family Scarabaeidae; genus Melolontha; species Melolontha melolontha. The sequence continues at coordinate 54,585,526 of OW285240.1, forward strand.
AAGTCACGTCAAATCGCCCTCATAGATAAACAATTACTTTGAATACTGTTTGTGTCGCGAACCCTTGATGTCTAATATTAAACTGTAAATTGGGAAACGCGGAAAACCTTACAATTATTCTGGACAGTGACTCCAGATCCGATTCCAAGGCCCCGAAGTAACAAGCCAGTGACGTATTATTAGTATCGGCCAGTAGTTTCCATTGAGAAAAAAATGTCTGCAAAATATGCGTTAGCAGCAACGACAATATCATTATTTAATGAGAACTTTCTCCCGATAAATTTTTAAGTTTGTGACCCATAACAAGTCTAACAACGCAAAATTTAAAAAAATAAGGTGTACTAATTCGAGTTCTTATTACATTTTTCAGTTTTTTCTTCTAATACGGCTTTACATGATTTCATAACTTTTTGTTTTCTTTTTCTATACCAGTATTATTCCACCTACTCTGAAATTTCTTGTATTAATTCTGTTAAGACTCATACAATATTTGTTGGGAGCTTAATAATACAAGAAGACATGACATGCCAAAAAAAATCGTTAAATAAATATTCAATAAGTGATAATTGCACCATCTTTTATATCATCAATTTACTGGATGATTTTTTATTACAATAACATTTCGAGTCCGCCAATTCAAATTCAATAGATTCACACAATAAATAAAAAATACAGTTTAAAATTCTAACATCCGTCTCATTCGGAAGCAGTTTCACAAACAACTTTTATGAAAAATTAGTCAACAGCTTCTGATGTTTCGCATGCAACAACATAATAGATAATAATTTTATCTCCAAATGCTTATATTGCATGTTCACCATAGTATCTAGGAATAGACTAATGTACAGTATCATTCTCATGTTCTAAAAGAGAATACGAATAAAACGATGAAACAGATTATTAACGTACTAAATGTAGTCGATTTGTACAACCATTTAATTTTGGTATATTAGATTGAGTCGTAAATTTCCGTTTTTTGGGGAATAAATTAAAGGATGTTTTTTAAGAGGTGTTGGTTATAAATTGAAATAAAAAACACAAATGATATGTAAATGACAATTTTTTTAAATCGGTATATAGTTTTTTTATATTAGTGATGGAAAACGATTTCAGGCATATGGCCATCATGTGAGCGTCTGAGGTATGTTATCCTGGAGCACTAATTTTCAACTACTTTTTCGAGCATTTGAGGCACTATGTCACGAAGAGTGCCCTCGATATTGGTTGTTAAGGCTGCAAGAGTTGTTGGCCTGTTCCCGTAGACCAATAACCTCAAATAGCCCCACAGAAAATAGTCCAAAGGCGTCAAATCACATGATCACGAAGGCCAGTGTATAGGTACATTTCTGGAGATGATCTTATCACTGAACACTTCCATTAATAAATCGATTGTTTCCTGGGCAGTATGACATGTTGTACCGTCTTGTTCAAACCAAAAGTCTTCCAGACCATATTCACGCATTTTTGGGAACAAAAAATCGTTGGCTGTGGCTCTATACTCATCTCCATTGACGGTAACAGTTCAATTTTCCTAATTTTTTAAGAAGTATGGCTCGGTTATGCCTCCGCCCAACATAACCCATTTTTTGGGGTACATCGGTAGTAAATGAGTCACCTGTGAATTAGTGTCGCTTCAAATACGACAGTTTTGCGTATTCGCAAAGCCTCTCAGCGAGAAGTGAGCCTCATCACTGAACACAATTTGACGATAAAACAGTGGATCGACTTCCAACTTTTCATGCACCCAATTACTGAACTGACATCGAAAACGATGGTCAGTTGGCTTCAATTGTTGCAGCAATTTAATCTTGTAGGCATGTAAGCCAAGATGCTTGCGCAAACTCTTCCACAAAGTTGATGGGCACAGGCCAAGTTCTTGTGCCCAATGACGAATCGACGAGAGCGAGATTTTTCAATTGTGCTTCGAATAGTAGTCTCAGTTGGCTTGGAAATAAATTTCCACAATCTATAAACGCTGTTCGGGTCTAAGTCTTTGCATTATGAAATGTCAAACAGTACTGAATACAATGGGTGTATGACTTGTCAAATTAACTGTCATAATATCAGAGTTATTCCCTATTGAAAAAAGTCTTAAAAAACACACATTATAATGACGCGTTTGTCATCCTACTAACTTATCAAAATTTACAGGTTCGAACCTGTTAACTGTAAACAATTATGCCTGTCTTTCACCAATGTACACATCGAAATTAAATAATGAATTCCTCAGCTTTGAAATGAAAGAATATAAAATGCATTTTTGACATGTAGTTTAAGCAAAATAAAAATGCTACGAAAACATCTAAAAAATATATAATATTTATATGGAAGAAGGTTATGATAGAAAGAAAGATTCCCACTACATGTGACTGAATATTATCATATTGAAAAATTACACACTTCTAATTAATCTCTTTCCAATAGTTGACAATATACTTCACCTGGAAAACTACAGTTTTTGCCTACAAAACGTGTCCACTAAAATTCACTCTTGCTATAGACATTATACATACAATTAAATGCAATTAAATAATGAGACTGAGATCATAATATCAAATGGAAACAAGGAAGGCAATTGAATAGTATTATTGTTCAAAGTATATTACTTGTGAATCTCTACAACAAGTCTAATAACACAGTCTAATAACGGCCGGAACGACCTCTATATCTTGTTGTGGTATGTACCGAAGAGTGGATGTCACAATTGTTTGGATGCCTTCAACATCGTCAAAACATCGTCGTCTCTCTTTGGCAGAGAAACAAATCTAGTGGGTGATTGAGTACACAAACTTACCTTATGTACAGTTACTGCCTCGTGAACTAGTGCATTATCATGAAGTAGGAGCCAACTGCCTGATATTGAGTACACAGGTCTCACGCGGTAGACCTCTTCGTTAGGCGTTTCAAAACATTCAAATAAAAATTTCCAGTGAAGGTCCCTTTAGAAACAAATCCGTGATGAATAATTGTCATACTATTATAAAAACGCACCAACATCCGATTGATGATGATGGTCACTTCCATTCCGAACTTTGGCATTTAGTTGTGGAATGATAGTGAGAAGAATATCATTTGTGTACTGAACACAGTCATGTTTTTGATCATCAGTCAATGAATTTGATGGAAACCGAAACATGACCTTTTTCTTACTAAATTTTCCACAAAGATGTGACGAATTGGTTCCCGGCTTACATCAAACTCTGTCAAGTCTCACAGCCACCAAACGATCTCCTTTAATTCCCTCTCTCGCTTTCACTTTGAGATCTTGGTTACATACTGAAATTGAAAGCTTATGCCTTACTTCATATTCTATTGTTTTCACACTAATTTTAAATTGATGATATCACCTTAATATCTATACACGAGACAAATAATTCCCATATATTTATCATACCAATCATTCTCTGTCGCACTTTTGCCGAATTTAAAAGAGAATTAATGTTCGCTCCTCGTTTCATGCAGCTAACGTGGCAACGGTCTCCTATTACCCCTTCATGCGTAGCGTGTAATGTTGTAGGTTGTTAGGAGATCATAGATGGTTGGCCATTTCCATTGCTTGCAATGTATTGTTAATAGCATTTTCTTTTTTCTTGCAATAAAATCAGTCTCATAATTAATTTGAATAACGGTTTTACCAATACATACTATAAAACGACATTAACTACTCTAGACCTGATATATTAAGCCAATCACTTCATAATTAGTATTAAAAATTTTCATATTTATTTATACTCAGTAAGGATATTTGATGATTTATATAAGTTGAAAACGAAAAAAATGTATACTTTCGACCCAGAATTTTTCTCCAAATATCGTGTCGCTTTTAATATAACACATCATAGATTAACCAACACAACTAACAATTCAAAAATTATTCTACATATAAACACTAAATAAAAACCACATCTGATATTATATAAATATATAGAACGAGTAGTAAATATAAAATATTCTGCGAGCAAACCATGTGTGATGCCGATCCGGCTAGCCACTGGCAGGATCGCCATATGATGTCCCCTGGTCCTCGTTATGTTAGGCCGGTTTTATTGGTAAAATAAATAATATACTCGGAAACAATAAAACATTTAATAAATACATAACAATAACATTACATGTTACGATGTTCACATGTACAATATCGATTAGATCAGATTTACAAGACTGACTCGCTCTCCTCTTTCTTCAGTATATATATATATATATATATATATATATATATATATATATAAGGTAAACTTATTAAGTCGGCGATTAAAGGTCTGGTTCATTACTTCAAAGTATATATATTGTTTTAAATATATATACTTTGAAGTAATGAACCAGACCTTTAATCACCGACTTAATAAGTTTACCTTATCATACCAAGGTCACGAAAATATTATATTTATATATATATATATATATATATATATATATATATATATATATATAAGTAGACAAAGCGTCTTTGCCGTTAAAACAAGTATGTAAAATAAAAAATTGTTGGGGAATCCGGCAATAAAAACCTTTAATTAGTCAATTATAGTCCTTTATTTTATACCTTATATTTCGCTCTGTAGATTTAGAGCTTCATCAGAGGTCACTTTAATCAAAAGAAATTTTTTAAATTTTTTATTTTACATACTTGTTTTAACGGCAAAGACTCTTTGTCTACTTACACATTCCTTAATGTGGTACTTCGAAAACATCCGAAACAACTACGGAAACAACCAATCCATCACGTTAAAGAAATGGATGTCAACATCTGAGAAGATTATAAAATTGCAGAACCGAAGGATCTACTTACTGAAATGTAGAAAACACAACATCCTGCCAAAACACATATCACAGGGTTCCACGAATATGAATAATCTATTAGTGACTTCAAGCAAAATACTTCAGAAGAAAGCTACGCAGTTAAATAACAGGTTAGGACATGATGTGTTGAATTTAGAAATTTCTATAACGCTGTCAGATTTGAATTTTTACAATAAACAATTGTTAAACATTAAGGATACAGCCAAAAACTTTTTACCTATTCATTTAGTACTTGACTTTGAACACACACTAAAGAAAAGAAACGAACGACTTTTTAAACAAATTAAATTAAATAATGTCAATAAATTTGAAAACTTAGTAAAGAGTATAAAAACCACTAAATTCTATAAAAATAATACGGGTTGGTTCGTGGATAGGACGGGGGGAGGTTACCTTCAGATATCGCCGATTTTCTCTCTTTGGGACCTAAATTTGGCATCCCGGTCACTAGTAGGGATGTTAGGATTGGTGGGGTTTTGGCTGAGTGTGAAACCATATTAAACAGTACATGCCCAACTGATAAAGATATATATAGAGCTCAAATTACTAACATTTTAACCAATTTCATGACATCTTCTCTAAATAAACAAGCTTTTTGGGGGGAGATAAGTAACAAATGTCGCAACTTTTTAAAAAACAACCCAGACATCTTAATCCTCAGAGCTGATAAAGGGGCTGTAACAGTATCTGTTCTTAAAACCGAATACATAAGTAAGACGGAAGAACTTCTATCTGACACGTCCACCTATCAACTATTAAATACTGATCCCACCTCCGGAGTGCAACAACGTATGAACACACTACTTCGCAATCTTAAGAATAACAAAGAACTGGATGAGCAACTTTATAAAAAGCTCATAATTTCCAACTCTGTTAGCCCAAAACTATACACGTTACCTAAAATCCATAAGGTGGATGTTCCCTATAGACCTATAGTATCATACACGGGCTCCCCTTGTTATAATATATCAAAGTTTGTTGCGGATATCCTCTCAAATTGTTTCAAAAATAATAGTCCTTATGACATTGATGATACGTTTACCTTTGTTGACAAATACCAGGACTATATATTACCTAATGACTTCCAGATAATATCTTTAGACGTTGTATCCATATTTACCAGTATACCAACCAGTTTAGTCTTACATGTACTAAACACCAATTGGCATAAGATATCAGATGTGACAAATCTATCTTATGATTCTTTCTTTTCACTACTGAGATTTATTTTTACCAATAGTTATTTCAGTTTTAATAATAAATCTTATACGCAGATTTCAGGTTTACCTATGGGCTCACCGCTCAGCCCGATCCTTGCCGGCCTAGTGATGGATTTCTGTTTAGATAATATACTCAAAGTTTTACCATTTACATTCGCCTTTTTACATAAATATGTAGATGATTTGATTTGCGCTTTGCCGAAATCTGAAATAGACAACGTTTTGGGAATATTCAACTCTTTCCATCCTGACATACAATTTACCCTTGAACGCGAGTGTGGCGGTGGTGTGCCTTTCCTAGACACCAAAGTCATTAGGGATAACAACAGAATATTAATAGACTGGTATAGAAAGCCTAGTAATTCTAATAGATTATTAAACTACCACTCCAATCATTCAAAAAGCCAAAAAATAAACCTCATTTTGGGCATGAAACGGAGAGTGACTAGGATAAGCCACCCCTCCTTCAGGCAGCGAAACCTTCGATTGTTGGATGGAATGTTTGCAAACAACGGTTACCCTCGGGGTTTGATTAGTAGACTGATTTTTTCCACACCAGCTACTTACGGTCAGAGCGCAGACCTTACCAACAAAGACCAGCCAAAAATTGTGAAATATTACAGATTTCCTTACATTGAGGGGGTGTCGGAGCGGCTCTCTAGCGTCCTCGCCACAGACGATATTAAATTGGGTTTCTATAACTACAATCCGTTACGCACTTATTTTAGTAAAACTAAGGCCTTGACACCTTTGCCTTTCCGGTCGAACGTTGTATATAGCATTCCATGCAATGAATGCAACAAAGTTTATATAGGTCATACCTCAACTTCGTTAAAAACCAGACTTACCACACATAAAAGCGACGTTCGAACTGGGAAGAGCAGATGTGCTTTGTCCTCACATATGATCAAATACAACCACAACCCAAATTTTGAGAATGTTAAAATCCTCCAGACAGTTAATAGTTTAAAATGTAGGAAGTTTTTGGAGATGGTTGAGATCAAAAATAATACTAACGCTATGAATTTCAGATCTGACACAAATAATTTAAGCGCAATATATGCCTTTTTGCTGACCTTTTCTAATATCAAAAACTCAATTCACCAAAATACACAGAATATTAACTCTATTGATGTCATTTAACACATTTGTCCTTCCGCAATTTTTTCAGATAATTATAATTTTAATTTTGCAATTCTTTTTAATTAAGTTTAACCTGTTGTAAGGCAACACATTATTGAAATTAAGCACGCAACTTTTGAACATCTGTATATATATCGTTAACCTTGACTGGTTGTTTTTACCTCTGTACTTTTTTCATCGGTTTTGCATATACGAATATGACATTGGTTTTGAAAATTCAATACACTACCGTGTCAACACTTGAGTTGTTAAAATGTAATTTAAATCAAGACAAGTAGTTTCTTTACTACGTGTTTCCTTTTTTTAATGTGTTTGCTGAAAAAAGAATTTTTTAAATGATTTCAATATGTAATAACAATAAGCTTTTAAAGAAACAATTTTTAATTAATATGACGTTTTGATTTGTATTACGTGGAGTTCTTGTTCTCTAACGGTTTTGTTTTTTGAAAATGTATATATCTCTCACAAAAAACTAGTTCGCTTTTGTAAGTATTGATCTTTCTTATAATTAGTAGACTAAATTAGCTAAGGTTGTATTTTCTTTTGATTAAAGTGACCTCTGATGAAGCTCTAAATCTACAGAGCGAAATATAAGGTATAAAATAAAGGACTATAATTGACTAATTAAAGGTTTTTATTGCCGGATTCCCCAACAATTTTTTTATTTTACATATATATATATATATACAGGGCAATCCAAATTAAGTGGTCACCATTGGTAACTTTTTTATTATTAAAGATACAAGATTGTTTAAATTAGCAAACTAGTAGTACTTTTAACGCTCTTTAAGATGGAAGAATTTAAAAAAACACGCGTTTTCGAGTTTTCCCGAGAAATATGTTTTTTTCAAACGGAAACCCCTGTATATTATATTATTTTCTGTTAGATATTCAATTTTTAAACAGAAAATCTTATAAGAACTTTTTTACTGGGATTAAAAACACTTGAGTTATAATGTATAAACAAAAACAGCTAAATAATTTTTATAAACTTTATTTTATACATAAACATATCATTAAAAGAAAATAAAAATCACTGATTTTTTTCATAGAAGATGTTCAAAAATACCACCTTGTTGTTCAATACATTTTTGAACACGTTTCTGAACTTGTCGAACTGCTTTTAGTATGGTCCTACCATCTATTTGGTTTATCTTTTCACTAACTGCAATTTTTAGGGCGTTTACGTTTTCGTACCTTTTCTTATAAATCTCTGTCTTTATATAACCCCATAAAAAAAAATCAAGCGGTGTTAAATCTGGCGATCGGGGAGGCCACTGAATAGGACCATGAATTGTTAAAAATAGTATTTAAAATTTGATGAGTACCTCTGTAGTTGTGCGCAGGTGCGCCATCCTGCTGAAAACGCAGATTCTGTCTACTTATGAGATCAATATCGTCTAAGAAATTATTCAAAATTTCAATCAAAAATTCTATGTACCTTTCACCAGTTAGAGTTCCCTCATAAAAGAAAGGACCAACAATCCTTGAACCAATTAAACCGCACCAAACATTAAAACTGTAACGGACTTGCGGGCGTCTTGGATGTACTAAAAGAAGATTTTCCTTTGACAAGTATTGATGATTTTTTGTATTGTACATTCCAGAATTTGAGAAATTTGATTCATCGGTTCATAAAATATAACGAAAGTTGTTTACATTTTGGCGACAAAAGTTAAGATACCAGTGGCAAAAAAACATTCTTCTCTCTGGATCCCCTGGCAAGAAAACTTGAACTGGTTTGTACTTATAAGGAATGTATTTGTGTTTCTTCAGAATCCTATGCACAGTACCGTGACTCAAATCAGATTCCTTGATAATATCTAGTATGGAATTCTCACGGTTGGCCTCAAAATATGCAAGAACTAGAATTTCCGTGGCCTCGCTTATTATAAAAGTTCTTCTTCTTCTTGTTTTGGCAAAAACACTCTCATTGCCTCTAAATTTTCGGTACAGTCTCAGAAAAAATTGCTCATTTGGTTATGCTCGGAGTGGATATAATTCAGCGTAGTGTTCTTTTGCCCTCCTAGAGGATTTTCTGCACACTAAATAAGATTCTAACATATCACACTTTTCTGAATGGGTAAAAATCATTTTTTTTGTCAAATTAATAACTAGCAAAATGAAATTTATGAGTGAAAGACTAATAAAACTGTACTAATATTTGACGTTTACTAGAAAGAATTAACGTCGTTATCATAGAAACATAGAAATGCACTTGACTTAGCTGTTTTTGTTTATTCACTATAACTCAAGTATTTTTAATCCCAGTAAAAAAATTCTTATAAGATTTTTTGTTTAAAAATTGAATTTCTAACAGAAAATGATATAATATACAGGGGTTTCCATTTGAAAAAAACATATTTTTCGAGAAAACTCGAAAACGCGCTGCTCTTTTTTTTTAAATTCTTCCATCTTAAAGAGCGTTAAAAGTACTACTAGTTTGCTAATTTAAACAATCTTGTATCTTTAATAATAACAAAGTTACCAATGGTGAACACTTAATTTGGATTGCCCTGTATATATATATATATATATATATATATATACTGACTTCTGCTTTCAACTTGACATCTACATTCAATAACTGACATCTTATTCATTAACACTGTTACTTTACAATGCATTTCTAAATAGCTTGGACCTAGGTCTATTATGGGTGAGTGGTAAAACCGACAGTCCGGCAAACTGTAGACTTGGGTTCGAGTCCCAACATAGACAATCTTTTCAATTAAAAATTTCGTATGATTTGCTTTGTAATTTGTAGACAGCAATGTTTACATCCCCTCTTACTTTGCAATTACATACATACTAACTAGATATTTGTAAATATTTCATATAATAGCCGAAAAACTCCAATAATTTATCAATTGTTATATATATATATATATATATATATATATATATATATATATATCATGTCTACTTACTTACTTAATGTTATGATAACCTAGTTACATAACTGGACTAGAACGCGAAATATGCAGGACGTCTTCGTTAAATAAGTATTACACATTAAATATGTAGAAATCGGTGTCCTACTTCAGTTATTACACATGAACATAATAAACAGTTAATGTGTATTAATTAGCTGTACTGTTACATTGGTGTCACCAACGATCGATTAATGAAGATAAAATATGCAATCTATAACCTATTTATTTCACTTTAACTCTACATCGTATATGTAAAACTCTTTTATATAACGGGTGCTTTTTCACAGCTTCCTAAAATTGTAGGATGTAAAATTGTAAAATTTAAAAGCAAGTGGCATGATAACACACATCTTTTTTTTATTACTATTCATGACTCGCACAATTTATTGCTTTAATATTAAATTCTAACTTCAACAAACGTGTACCAACCGCGTAGATGTTGACCGCGCGGTATGTTCCATTTTTGCAATTTAAGAAAGACAAAAGCTTATTAACACTAGATTTTTCAGTTTTATGTAATAAGATATATATAGTAACTTACAATTTACAGGTTATCTGAAGAAACGAAGCCCATGATGTGGTGGAGAAGAAGTATAGTCATGATGGCGGCAATCAGTTCCTTGGCTGAAATGTACCACATAATAAGTTTAGATCATTCACCTAAATTTGTGGTGTTTCTCTATTTTATGGATATACTATTTGTTATAAAAATAATATTGAAATTTAATTCAGCATATATCGATGAATTTGGTATACTAAATAGAAACAAAGCCATGATTAGCCAACGTTACAAAAAGAGAGGTTATTATTACGATTTAGTATCAGTTCTACCTATTGAAATATTATGTATCGTTTTCTTGAGAAACAAGAAAGTAACACAGTTAGTATGGTCATACCTTCGATGTAATCGACTAATTAGACTAACAAAAAGTATACGCTTCTATGCTCGTCTTAAGCAAAAATTAAAAATCAACACATTTTGGGTACAAACTTCGTACTTAATTTTCATATGTTTTCTGTACTTAACCATACTATGTTTTTTCTTATTCTTTGTTGATTCATTCCATCGTAGTGAAGAAGACGCCTTGGAAACTTTAAGTAGCATGGAAAAAACCAAATTGTACTTTATGTACTGGAATGTTGTTATGAACATGGTCATGAAAATGAATGTCGGATATAAATTGCATTACTTCGATATTTATTCCTCTTTCATAATGATTTGCGTAATAATAATGTCAAAATTTATTGGCTTGTACTTTATTGCTGGAGTCGTGGCCATTTCACAAGTTATTAATCGTAACAAACATCTATTTGAAATTTTTGTCATCAAGATGGGATTATATATGGACAATGAAAGCATCTCCTATCCTCTGATGAAATTAAATAATCGTTATATAGCTTCATTATGGCTACACTACAAAGGAATTCAATCGCCTAAATTACTAGATGAAGCTCCATATTATTTAAAGGAGGGTATACTAAATTCGATGTTTGGATTACATTTAAGAAAACATCCGGTGTTTAAAAAATGTCATGTCGATTTAATCAGACAAATTTCTGCACATCTGAAAACGCGTCGTTTTTTTCCTGGAGATATAATAACGTACATTAAAGATATAGACCACTGCATGTACTTCATTCATGAAGGTCAAGTCCAATCTTTAAGCGAAGATTCATTATACAATGAAGTTATCGAGGAAGTTTTGGACAGTGGAGATATGTTCGGTTTTGAACAAGGCATATATCTTCGTATGGGGCACCTATATACTTATAAGGTAATCGAAAATTCACTGATTTTGATATTGAACCGAGATGACTGGATATTCTTGTTAGATTATTTTCCGGCCTCTAAATTACAACTATATGACAAAACCAAGGAAATGTAATTTATTGTGTATTGTTTATTGTGTTCCTTAGAAATAAACTTGTTGAAGCTTTTAGTAGTAATTATTAGTATTATAATACATTGTTCGCCATAAGTTTAACAAATAGATACTCTGCATATCAGAGGGTGTAATTGTATTGTTAAATTTTTACTGCATGGTATAATAAATTCAAATATTTATTTATGATTATTTTAGCCCCCAAAAGAAATGGAAATATGAATAGCTCTTTTTGTCAAAAACTTCAGAAATTACTTTGTTAATTTTTTAAAAACTTTTCCGCTTCGCAGTATATATATATATATATATATATATATATATATACAGGGCAATCCAAATTAAGTGTTCACCATTGATAACTTTGTTATTATTAAAGATACAAGATTGTTTAAATTAGCAAACTAGTAGTACTTTTAACGCTCTTTAAGATGGAAGAATTAAAAGAAACAAATGAGCAGCGTGTTTTCGAGTTTTCTCGAAAAATATGTTTTTTTCAAATGGAAACCCCTGTATATTATATCATTTTCTGTTAGAAATTCAATTTTTAAACAAAAAATCTTATAAGAACTTTTTTACGGGATACTTATTCGATTAGTAATAAGTATTTGTATATATGGTAATTGTAGATGCGGTTTTTGTCATTTAGATTGTTGATGTTGACTGAGATAGTTTAATATATAAGATTGTGATGGTATTCAGAAGTGGTAGTTTGAAGAAAGAAGGAAAGGTGGTGGATTGTTGAATACTGTGATAAATAAGCTCCCAGTAGAATTGCACATACCGGGTTATAGATTTTGTGGTCCAGGAACTAGATTAGAAAAACGATTGAAAAGAGGTGATAAGGGGGTGAATATTTTGGATGAGGCTTGTATATTCTCAATCAAGTGAATTGTTAAAAAGGCACGAAGCGGATGAGAAATTGTATCAAAAGGAACGAGTGAAGAGTAGAGACGCAGGTATAGGGGAAAGGCTAGCTGCAACTGTGGTTTCAGCTGCTATGAAAGCTAAAACAAAATTAGGTATGGGTTGGAGTAGACAACGGAAAGAAATGAGTAAAAGTGGAAGGAAGGGTAGTAGAAGAAGTTATAGGAGGAGAAGGCGGGGGTGTCAATTAGGTGGTGCTATTTCATTTTTGCAAGCAATGAAGAAAGCACGGAATGCTATAAGACGGATGTAAGAAGAAGGGTGTTTTAGAGAATGCTAGAGTTGCATATCAAAGTTTAATCAAATCTGGAAGAAGAATAAAATATCCGCGATCCAGGGTACTTGCGATACCAAAAAAAGATGGATTATTACTGTGAATCCCATTATTTGCAGCATTAGGTGCTTTAGGATCATTAGGTGGTGGTGCAGCAGCAATTGCAAAAGCAGTAACTTCTACAAAAGCTGAAAGGGATGAATTAGATGAAGCAAAGCGACATAATATTGCTACGGAATCAAAATGTGGGAGTGGTTTATACGTGAAACCATATAAGTCTGGGTGTGGTGTATCTGTTGGAAGTGGATTATATGTAAAACCGTATAAATCTGGCTGTGGTGTTTATTTACCAGAAGGTGCTAGTTCAAAAAACTGATAAGCAGTTTACCTCGAAGACCTTTAACAGAAAAAGATTTGTGGATGTATGTTCAAAGGTGGAGAATTGGTAAATTTCGGTGTATTTTTAGTAAAGATGTGTTACCGAGAATTATACGCTAAAGAGAGAATGGAATAGTAAATTTGGATGATGATGTTGGTGAAGGGACTCATTGGGTAGCATATAAGAAAAATAATGAAAAAAAAAGGAGGAATGTCTCAGGAGCTTGTGTTGAAGAGATGTGCTGATGATAATGATGTAATATATAATTCAAATGCTGCTGTTAATTAGGGTGTTAGGTTAACTATTGATGCTATTGTATGGCGGGTACCACATGTTAAAGTTGGTTTAAGTAAGGATTTGGCGTTAACTAAATTAACAACGAAAAATACTATAATGGAAATATTTTTTAGAGGATGGGAAATTCATGAAAATCCGGGAATTCCAGAGACAACAAAACATAGTTGGGCTATTAAAACAGCTCCGCATTTAGAGACACCTAGATATATTATTTTGGGTTTTCAGACTGGGAAGAAAGGGAAAGTGGATCAAAATATGAGTAGATTTGATACAATTAATTTAACTGATGTGACAGCTTATTTAAATGGTAAAAAATATCCATATGAAATGTTCGGGTGGATTTTGATGAAAATCGTGTAGCCGTTTTATATAATATGTATGCTAGATTTCAACAAGTTTATTACGGTCATGAATATACTGAGCCGATGTTAAAATTAAGTCAATTTAAATTGTGTCCATTAATTGGTATTGATTGTTCACATCAGGAAGGTGCTATACATAGAAGTGGTGTGGAGATTAGAATTGAATTTACGGCGAAGGATAATATACCAATAGATACAGTTATGTATTGTTTGATATTACATAATAAATTGTATCAGTATTCACCATTTAATAAGGTGGTACAGCGACAGTATTAGTATTTCTTGTTTGTTTGAGGAGTAAGATGGGGTAAATATATTTTATGGAATGTGGTTATGTAGTGTATGGTTACTGGTTGGGTGAGAAGGTTGTTTAGTTAAAGATGCTGGATCTAAGTGGAAAGAAATATATAATTATAGATTTTCAATGGTATCGATTTAATAGTTATAGTTTGATGCCTAAGGAGTTGGCTACTTGTGATAGTGAATTTAAGAGGAGTCATTTTATATTCAAACCGGTTTTGAGTTTTGGTGTATTGGCAGAAGAAGATCGGCAAGTTGCAAGATATGCTTTTAGTTGTCATCATGGTTTGAAGTGGGAAGATGGTTATTTAGCTGCAAGTGAGTTTGATGATATAATTAAACGATTATGTAGAGGTGTTGATTTAGTGTTTGTTAAGGGTAGAGAAAAATTGGATTTTTTGAAACGTATTATAGATCGACGAATAATAGATTTAGTATATGCGGAAAAAATTAGAAGAGGAGAGCCAAGTTGAAGTTTTCATGTTAGTAATTATGTTGTTTGTGCTTTGTCTAATGTGGAACGATTGTACAAGTTTTTGTTAGAAATAAAGTTGAAAGATAATAAAGTTGGCAATATTTAATTATTGTTATAATGGGTTATGCGTGGAGTGCTATGAGGAGTTATGTTGTGGAGAGGGTTGATAATGTGTTGCGACGACTTGAAATTGAATGAAATTTTTCTGGAGTGGATGATGATGATTTACTTTATGTGCCTAAGACATATTTAATGAGCAATATAGGATGTTTGAGTTTAGAATTTGTTTGGCGTCGATTACCTAGAAGTTATCAAGAAGATATTGATTTAATTGGATGTAGACCATGTGTAAGTCATTATGTAATTGACGGTGATGTTGTTGATGGGCCTGTTAGGAGAAGAAATTGTTATATGTGTAGACAGAATGATTTATAGTTTTTGTATTAATATAGTGTATTAATGTTTGTAATTTATTTATGTATGCAGTTATAAATAAATATTTGAGTTTAAATTTTTTTATTTTTATTAATATAATGTTAGGTATTGAATATAGACGGGGGGGTGTAGGAGTGTTTTCTAGAAATAAAGGAAAAAAGGGAAAGGAGAAAAAGAGGGAAAGGAAAAAAAGAGAAAAAGAGGAAAAAGGAAAAAAAGGGAAGAAAGAAAAAAAGGAAAAGAGAGAACATGGGGGGTTGGGCGAGCCCCCGAACGCGATAGCGTGGAGTGAGCGCGCGGATTAATATTAATTTTGTATTAATTTTGTTTATTATTGTCATATCTCTTCAACAATTTCCTCTTCAATAATTTCCTCTCGTTTGTTCTTCAGCATTTCCAACGTTTGTACTTCAGCATTTTCACCTCCACCGACACCTTCACCATTTCCATCAGGAATATTACCGACGCCAAATCTTGTGTACAGCTAGTACCTTCAAAAATAATAAAGTAAATATTGCACAAATTTGAAATAAAGTAATGAATTTAATGTCTTTTAATATGTAAAAATATAATGAAATGTAAATAATGTAAATAAATATAATAAAATTTAATGTCGCTTAAGATGTAGAAAATTATATTTAATAAGTTTGGAAAGATCTGCATTTGTTTTTCAATTAATAAGAAGCGTCTAAAACTAATATGTTTCAGTATACATCGTGAATTCATGAAGTGCAGTATGCAGTTAGAAGCACAACCATTATCATTACCTTTATACAACTACGATTTCGTATTTAATGAGAAGAATTTTAACCGACACAGCAATCTATTTGGTGGTACTTGTAAGAGAGCACTAATAGTGGGTCCTTCAGGATGTGGTAAAACGAATACCCTTCTTACTTTATTATTACATCCTAATGGGTTGCGCTTCAAAAATATTTACATCTGCTGTGGATCTCTTCGTAAACAGAAATATGAATATCGTAAACATGTAATGGAAACTATGCCAGAGATAGGTTATTTTGAATATACGGATCCGATTGATATGATAACACCAGACCAAGTTGCCGACTATTCAGTCGTTATATTTGACGATATACCCACTATTAATAATATTGTCAAGCAGTTCTTCTCTTTCGGTAGGCATCGGAATTTAGATTGTTTTTATTTAATTCAAACATATAGTGCTGTTCCTAAACAATTGTTGAGGGATAAAATAAATCTTTTAATTTTATTTCAACAAGATCGTACTAATTTGACGATATATTTAACGATCACATTCATGACTTAAGTTTTGAACATTTTTTAAACGTATGCAGAATGTGTTGGAAGAAATCATTTGGTCTATTATTTATCGATACTGACTGTAGGTATAACGAATGAAGATACCGTTTAGGTTTTGATACTTACATACATTTACAATAAGTTCCTCTAAAAACACCATTAAAAGGATCCTACTTTAGTAAATCTACATCAGTATTTAAGTATTCGTTAAATAGAAAAGAGACATGGATGATAAATTAATAAATAATTTGGTAAAAGCTCGCACAGTTTTAAAAGAAAAATTGAGAACACTAAGGGCTGATATCGCGAAGTCTCAAAGAGATATTGATATACAGTATGCACCTATATCCAAACCTTTGCAAGAAATTGCCATGAAATTAGGTAGAACCATTCCGAAGCAAAGTAGAACCCACTCAAAGGACGCCATGGAGGATACACCAGACACATGGTCTGAAATTTTTCCAGAAAAATCCTATGCAGCAGTACAAGGAACGTCTATTATACGGCAAGGGACACCTTCACGAAAACATGTGTCCTGGTTTAGCCCATACACTAATTCTTCCCCGACCAAGCCCAAATTGGAAGGAGTTGGTACTACACCTCGAACATCTAAAGTTCTAGCAACACTGGACTTTGAACCAATTGCCCCAGCTACACGTCCAGCTAAGTCGATAATTGCTAACAAATCATTGAATAAAACCCTTCTAGAAACGAAAGAAGTTAAAGAATCATTGAGAGATTATGATCGTACTATACGGCCATATCTTATCGGTTTAATGACCGATGAAAACGATGAATTTGATGAAAAGTATGGTGTTCACGAAGTCGGTGGGGATTTAAAAATGGGAAACGCTGATGTTAGATTTGATGGACCCAACATTATCATCGGTCAATTCACTTATAAAGCAACAAAAGGGAAATTTTTATATGCTGATGCAAAGAATTAGAAATTCATTTTCAGTGACACAAACTCTCATCGAGTTGATTACGATCCTGACAGGAAGTTTGCAGCCAGTAAAGGTTTTAAATACAAATCAATTATAAAAGCTATTATACAAGGGAAGAAACCTGAAGTTTGGTTGAGTCGAACTTGGAAGACTGGCTTAGGTTTGTCAAATATGGTATCCATTCAAAAGATGGTTGTACCTAAAAGTAAAATTGAATATAAGTACTGGGACGATGTGAATGAACTGTGTGATAGATTGAAGCTACTAGTAGCATCGAAGGATGCCTGTCACTCAGGGCACCAGAACGAGATATTGTCAATAATAGAGCAGTTGAAAGAGTCAAAAATTATAAAATAGTCTCTGTATACTGTGTAAAGTCTTGGTTGTATGACAGTTTATATTTCGACACCAATGATAGGTAACGATGACAATAGATAAATTTGGAAGACACATACACAAGCATGTCCTTAAGAGACATTTAATGGATGTCGACGTAGTCTCAGACTTTCTCAAACATCCTAAATTTCAAGAAGTATTACAAATGCATAGAAAAAATATTCCTTCTCCCAATGCAACAGCAACTTCGAACTATATTATTGCAATATATAGTGACGGTTCCATTGACCTCATGGGTTATTATGTAAGTACGTCATTGGCGAAACATACTTATTTATATAAGAATAAATTATATCGTGGGAAGGTTATAAATGACCACTATTCTATCGAGAAATTAACAACACTGCAAATTAATAAGGAACTATTTAATTCCAAGAGACCGATAGAATTGACAGAAGGAACAACGTTTAGGTTGATATACGTTGGTACCAAACCTACGCCACCAAAAACAGAAGCAGTATTTGCGGAAATAGTCATCGAAGGAAATGTCGTCAATTAGGAGGGATGTTGTAAATGAAATACATAGACCAGCTCGGAGGAGGTTTACTCGACGTCGGGTCATCATAAAAGGATTGCGGGACTTATTTCAAATCGATCTGGTTGAAATGATACCGTGCGCAAAAGAAAACGACAATTTCAAATACATTTTGGAATGTATAAACACATTTTCGAAATTTGCCTGGGCAATTCCAATAAAAAATAAGACAGCGATTAATATTCCGAAGAGTGTTCAAAGCGACCAAGGAAAGGAATTTTTCAACTATCATTTCAAGAAGCTTATGGATCAGTGTAATATTAATCACTACACTACCTATTCCAATCTAAAAAGTTCCATTGTCTAACGTTTTAATAGAAACCCAAAAAATAAAATGTGGAAGGAATTCAGCTTCAATGGGAATTATCGTTGGATAGATTGTTAGCCCTAAAACTGTATAGGTAACAAAACCACAGCGGGAATTAGGACGAAGCCCTAATTCCGCCCCTGATCAACAAAGGCTCCTGAAAAACTCACCGGCCAGCTCAGAAATTAATTGCGGAAGCGTCGTGGGCCATCACAACGCATAGATGGTAAATAGGTTACGTTAGGTCTGGCAAGTTCACAGGTCAACGTAGAATCACCTTTGGGCCATAAGGGCTTAAGAATAAAATAAAGGTGTTCGTATACCTGGTTAACCGTGTCACTAAAACAAATACTTTTGCTCATAAGGACTTACAGAAATAAAACACCAACAACGGTATATAACAAGAACAACAATATTTATTAAGAAAAATAAAATATGAAAAAAATGGCTTTAATTCTCGGTAGGTGTTCTCAGCCCAAAATCACAACACTTCTGAAGTGTCTGATGCAAATACACATATAATCCAAACTACTAACGACCCGAAAGATCACAGCATCAGCTGATATCAAACGGTTTATTGACATGAATTCAATGCACAAAAAAAAGTTCGGACTAAATTATAATAACAGAGTTACAAAATCGAAATCCAGTGAGGCTGGAAATTCTCAAGATAGTACAAAATTAAAGAAGCTATATCCCCCTTAGAGAAGCTAAGGATTCTCAAAAGTAACAAATCGACCTAATAAGTATCGATAATTAATCAAGAATTATTAAAATAGTACATACCAATAAATCGATATCTTTTGTCGAGATCTCCAGAAAATTACAAAAGTTATACAAATTAACTTATACAGGTCTTATTAAAGATTTACATTAATTACACACAGATCCAATTTACTAATTAACTTGGCCGAACGAAATTCAGAAACTTAAAATGGCAAAAATCGACATGCCCAAGTTATTAATAAAAAATTCCGTGAAGCGGCAGATCGTTGCACGATGCAATACTTAAATTAAAAGAACTAGCAATAATAATTTACATTAATTAAATGGCAAGAATTAATGCTCAAAAATTCTGACAGTTATGACTTAAAAATCTAAAATTTAAAGTGACATCTACGCAACAAGTAACAAAAGTTCGATAAACGCCATAAATGTCGGTGAAGTAGGTAACTAGATCACGCACAAAAGTCTGAACTAATCCTAAACGGCCTCGTTGCTGAAGTTTCGACGTTCAAACTAGATGGCAGAGAAATCTCGAGCACGTCGTAAATAAGTTTGAAATACCTGATGTTAATTTCACTAATTAAGGTGTAGTTTACCCATCCAAACTTAATTAGTCCCCAGTTGGCTCGAATAAATTCGAAAACTGCCTACGGATCTCTAGCTCGAACGGCCACGCCCCAGCAAGATGTCCGAAGTGTCCCTATTCTAAAAGCCACAGGATTCCTACAGAACCAGAATTTCCTAAAAGACCCAGGGTTCCTAAAAGGACACGGGATTCCTAAAAGACCCACTATAAAAGAAATAAAAGGGAATTACAAAACGATAATTAAACAACTCGCATTCTTACCAAATAAGCCGTGTGAAAACACGTGTGCACGCTACCGGGATCTAGACGAAATAAGTCGATATGAATCGCGCGACGTTAAGCGACGGGAAAACGAACTATAGAGCTACAAAATAGGCCAGCTAAAATGCAAAAGAACCAAAAGTGCGAACATACCTAATTCAACGTTACGAAAAAGAATTACCATATGAAAATTAAAGTTACGGCAAAAGTGATATTATTAAATTTCAAGATAAATTCCAAAAAGCGAAAATTTACGTAACAAGATATGTTGCAAGGATTATTTAACGATTATAATAACACCGTACATCGAACAACAAGGCACAAACCTGTAGCAGTTAATCAAAGAAATGTTAAAAGTATTTTGAATTCAGTTTATAGTAATATTAAAGTAGGTATTCCAAGAACTTCAAATTTTAAGGTGGGAGACTCTGTTCGTATCAGTAATACAGGCACGTGTTTTCAAGAATGTAGACGCCAAATTGGTCGAATGAGATATTCACAGTAAGAAAAGTTCAAAACACCTTCCCCAGTACTACTTTAGTACTAAAAGTACTAAATAAATTTGAAATGTTTTTTATTTTATAAATAATTAATACAAATAAGTAGAATTAACTAATATCAAGTTGGATTAAAGAACTTACAATTATTTATAAGACACATTTACAAAAGATGTATATAATTTATATCATTCCTAAAATACATTAATACATACGTGCGTGTGTTTAGTGATTTACCCGACCGGTCACTAAACACACGCACGAGCGCGCCAACATACAAAGCCCTACACTTACGCACTTACACAAACACAAAACCACACACCCAGAGAGAGATGCAACCTGCCAGTAGCAACCAACACACAAGTTCATACCCAAAAAGAGACAAAAGCTGCTAGCAGCGAACAACACATATGTTCACACCTTGCTATCTATTTTTTGGAATACTAAGGCATGACTTATTATTATTATTGGAATGTATCTTTGAATAATTTAAACCATAGCAACTCAATTATTTGACATTTATATTCTGACATTTATATTTTTTAAATCCTTGATAAAGGCATCATTGCCGAAACATGTAGGGTTGTTTTAAATATATATACTTTGAAGCAATAAACCAGACCTTTAATCGCCGACTGATTGAGTTTACTATATATATATATATATATATATATATATATATATCACTATATTGTCCTAGTGTTTTACAATCGAATAAATTCCAAACCCTTTGAGCTCTGCAATAGTCTTCATCACTTATGTCACTATCTGATAGTATATCATAAAAGCACTCTTTGTTGGGTAATTCCGAGGATGAAAGAGTTTCATAAGACGTAACATAGTTATATGGCAATACACCCTTCTGTCGGATTAATTCAAATTTTTCACCCATATAATATCTTCCTCATATAATATAATATCTTCCTCATATAATTTCCTCATATTGTTCATTGTCTAAATAAGATGATAATTTCGTCAAAGAGGAATTCATAAATCGAAGTGAGTCTATAAATCTCAACTTGTAGAACACGTTTGTTTTCTTACCATTACAATCTATTATATCTCCCACGTGAACTTTTTTGGAAAATGAAATATATTTCTCTTTATTTTGTGCAATAACATCTACATCCTCCTTTTCTAGTGCCAGGACTTTTACAAACAAATGTGTATCATAATTTGATACATTATGAAAGATAATAGGTTATATCGGGGCTCTTTGTAATTATATTACATACCATTTGTGCTGCACCCCGATACAATCCAGTCATATGATCATGGTCACGAACTTTTTCTTCAGGGACTCTTATTGCTTTTTCACAAATATGACACACTGTCTCTTGCTCATATTTATCACGCTCCTCATCAGTTAAAGGTTTCATTTCTACCTCTTTACTTAAATAATTTTTGTATACAAAAGTATCATTAGTTTCTAGCTCTCTAATAAAAGATGTGGCTGCATTTTGTCCACGATATAAACGCAATTTACTCAGATTATCATCAAAACTACATTTCACATAATAGGCAAAAGAATATGGTTCATGTTCGAAACATTTCACAGTAAATGGTTTGGAAGGATCCGGTTCTGACGTATCAATAGGTTTTAATATTGCTTCGAAATCAGCATAAACCACAAAAGGAACTCTTAATTGTCTTTCAAATTTACCAAATTTTAATATATATTCTAGTAGTTCCTCTCCGTACTTATTTATTTTTAATTCTGTGCCGGGAAACACTGTCTTCACCTACTTACAACCTTCATTTTCATGTCTTCGTAATTTATCTTCGCATGTGAAGAAAATTAAACACCCTTCACATATGTATTTTTGATGTCCTGATAAAGATTTCTGTGACGAAATTAGTCGCGACAAATTCTTTATCCAACAGTAATGTGAATTTACATTTTCTGAGGTAACAAGTAATAAATTAATATGAGCTATTCTTCTCCGCTTCGTAAAATATAATGGGCCCACTACTTCTTGAGCTCTCACATTATTCTGAAAACATTCTTCTATACCATATACATTAATGGATATAGTATTTTGCTCTTCAAACTTATGGATATCTTTTAAATTTACAGGGAAATGTATATCAGTAAAATCTGCAACTGTACTATAATGTGCATACGATGAAACTCTTTGCGGGAGTCCTACTGGTTCCCTTAAAGCAGAAGTAACGGCCCAAGTGAAACATTTGTTGTCAGAATTTTGAACATTTATTATAGCCTTCTTTTTCTTTATTGATGGTGGTAAGTCCATATAAGTGGAACCTCTCAATGGACTAAACTTATTAATATTTATTTCCAAATATAAAACGTTGCTCAATTAATTCGTTATTATTTATATATTAACGGTTGAACCCCTACCTCGATGTAATCTTTAAGTGATGACCTTGAGATCAAATGTCCTTGAACTTCAAATGCCATTGACCTTCAAATGCCCTTGACCTTCAAATTCCCTTTACCTTCAAATGTCCTTGACCTTCAAAT